>CM057454.1:531695833-532910000 GCA_016271365.2 Neoceratodus forsteri
GGAAATAATCCAAGTGGAGGGTGGGCAAATGCACCATTCAGGTGCTAGAATATGGAGCAGTCATGCAGAGAGCCCTGATGCAGTAGCAGATCATTAAAAGCAAGATCCGCTTTTCGATATGCATCGGGTGACTCATTTAGTGTACCTCCAGTACTCTGCTCCATAGCGCTTTGGTCCTGCAAAGTGCAGCACTTTTGTTTTATTTAGTAGGTGGGGCTCTACAAGAAAACAACTAATTAAACATGATTGGATAACCCTGAAAGGGAAAGTGAGCCAAGTGAAAAGTTTACTGTTGACTGACAATTTCAGCCGAGGAAGCAAAGAGATATAGTACTTCTCTTTCGGCTACAAATGTACAGAGTGAGGGTTCTATGAGCCACCACACTAAACAAGCACCCAAGGATAGGTTTTGACTTAGGAGAAGCAGAAAAGTTTTGCAAGGAGCAGGATGTTGCCTTCTCGTTTTATATTCTGAATGTTAAAACTACATACCCTTCTTCTAAATAAAGTTGCAGTATGGTTCAGAGCGTAGTTATGCAGGGTGAAAGGAGTAACTCTCATAACTCTAAATCCAATGCAAGATATGAAACAAGGGCAGAAGCCTTAAATAATACCTGCTTCTGGCAGCTCCATTCAGCAAGTGGTGGGCTCTTTAGAGCCAGCAGGCCCAAACCAAGCCCTACTTATAGTACATATTATGCAGGATGTCACCATAAGAGGGAGGGGCTTAGGCCCTTAAGTGGCCCTTAAACTTTATACCACTGATATGGAGGTTTTAAAGCCGCTAAATAGTGGCAGGATGATGGAACCCTACATCTGAAAGGATATAAATGTTTTTGGCTAAGCTGAACCCCCAAATGCTTGTACTAGGCTAGATATTATTTGTATTAGAATTAGGGTGGGTCAGCTGACCTTATGATGTCATCAGGTCTTCCTATATAAACCTCTCTTGAAAGTAGACAGTAGAGCTGGGAAAGTTATACTGAGAGGAGGTATAACTAGTAGAGTACACAGAAGATTGTGAAATTTACTATTAAGTATTTATTTTCACTCTGTGGCAGCTTTGTTGGGAAGAACATTGTTGGAGCTCGGGAGAGCTAGTATTTGCTTTATTTAAAGTTTACTATTTATTTCTTGTTTTTGATTTATTTTGGATTATTTATTCTGAAGTTAAGAATATATCCTTTGGAAAAATAAATATCACACAAAAAGTCGTGTGTTTTACACTTGAACCTGTGTTAGTGTTGTCTAGTCCCACACTCTCCTACAAATTGGTGTGAGAAGTGGGACACTGGTTGTCCACTGGATAGTGGGGGAAGCCAGTAATAGGTGTCTGCCCTGTTATCTAGACAGACACTTATGGTTGAAGGTGGAGACGACAAGAAGCTCAGGACGGTGACCAGATCGGAGACCAGAAAGATGGGAGAACCTTTAAACCCAGGGCTGGCTCCTGCCATTCAATCGAGGATACGGAAGGAGGAACATGAGGACAAGGAAGAAGAGGATCCAGAGCAAGAGCCTAGAGGAAGACAACAGGAAACAAGAGAGGGACCACCGGAGGATTTAGGAGACCTACTATGATGGCTGGTGGTCCGCCAGGTGGAAATTAAGAGGCAGTGGGATATTGATTCCCAGAAAAGGGATTGAGACCAGATACCACCTTCGAAAGAGTGGCAAAGGCATGCGGGTGGCCACAGATGCAGTGGGTAGTGCGACCCGCACCCTACAGTATCTATCAGGAAAAGCGCAATTGGCTTATGGCAATATGGACTCGAGACTGGTTGATGACTATGATCTAGTCAAACAGGATATTTTTAAAAGATACAATATTAATGCCGAGACATATAGGCAAAGGTTCCGTGCCTTTAAACACTATGCCCATGACCCGACAGAGAGACTTATTGATGGCTAAGGGAACTTTGTGTAAAGTGAATCCAGCCTGAGGGAAAGTCCAGGAATAACAGTATTGAACTCTTTGTGATGAAACAGTTTTTGCAAATATTACCACTGGAAGTGCAAATATGGGTGAAAGAGCATAACCCTGAGACTGTGAAGATTGCAGTAACACTGGCCAAGGATTTTCTTATGCCCACCAGCCATACAAAAAGGGAGGACAGCGGACAACTGACCCCCCCCCCCAGTAGTGAAACCATTCAGTCAACCAGTAAGACCTCCACAGACTGTATATAATAGAAGATATGACAACAGGAGTGGGTCAGGTGGGAGAACTTTTCCTCCAGACATAATATGTCGTAACTGCAAAGGATTGGGACATTTTGCCCACTTCTGCATTACTAGGAAGGCTGGAACAACTCATTTAGCACTGTTAAATACAGGAAATTTTACTATGCCTGTATGTTTAGGAGAACAAACAGTGTTGGGGCTCATAGACAAAGGCAGTAAACATACATTGGTAAGGACTGATTTAGTTACTAGGACTAATCAAGGGCCGGTGAAGAAAGTGGTTTGTGTGCATGGGGACACTCACCAATACCCAACCACTAATAGTAACATTGGGGTAGAAGGAAAAGAAGTGATGGTAACCACTGGAATGGTGGCAAAATTACCTGTACCCATTGTCACAGGGCACGATTTTCCCAAGTTTCAGTCACTGATTAAGAATCAGGATGCCCTGTCTGCAGTAACCACCCGTTCCCAAACTAACAAGGAAGTGGTGTTAGAGGAGGTTTTCCCTTTTGAAGGAGAGGTGATAGACTCACCCGGAAAGACCCCCAAAACCTTAAATACCAAAAAGAAAGTCCAAAGACAGTGGCAGAAAAGACAACAAGGGATGCTGTATACTGATGTAACCCCTAGGTGGCACTATCCCAAGGGCTACTACCCCTGCCTGCTTGGCTAGTAGCAGTTTAAGGGGCCTGTGTTCTGAAACGGGTGCCTCCACCCGGAGGTCAGGGATGGTGGTGGTCAAACTAGCCTGGGCACAGCCCTCTGGGACACTGTAACCCCCCTCTTTCACCGCTAGTGGCCAAAACTGTGCACATTGATTACTTTCACAATAAACCTGATATGCTTTACCAGTATCCACACAGTTTGTACTCACCACCAGGGCTGGTTTCTCTGGTGCAACCCTGGGGACCCTCTGTAAAACAAGGTTAGACAGAGCAAATGGCAACAGTACAATACTTTGAGCACAAACTGGAACTACAGTCTGGTTGAATGCAGAAACAAGTAGATCTGATTTATTCGAGGGTTTGAACAAGGAAGGGGGGTAATCAGGTTAATCAGCTTAATTGCTCTATCAATCACACAGCTGTGCATACAGTCAGAGTCTCTAACACAGTTACACCCTCTGGGTACCCAGTTGGGAGAAAGGTGGGCTAGCCAGGACTGTTGCCCAGGGTAGGCCGGCGTTGCAGCTGGTCATGGCTCTG
The DNA here is from genome assembly GCA_016271365.2 of Neoceratodus forsteri. Lineage (NCBI taxonomy): Eukaryota > Metazoa > Chordata > Ceratodontiformes > Ceratodontidae > Neoceratodus > Neoceratodus forsteri. The sequence goes on from CM057454.1 coordinate 531,699,226, forward strand.
TGATGAAAAAAACAACTTGCACAACACGCTATTTGTAATCTGGAGCTAGATGGCTCAGTTTGCGAAGGAAAAGAAATGACAAAGCAATCAAATGACACACTTAAACTGTAGTTGCAGGGAGCTACACTGGTGGTTACTTACGATACCCAGGACTGGACACAGGATGGACAAAAATTGAGACAGCAGGTGAACTCTCTGGAGTGCCTGGAGAAGCAGGGCCCACACGAATCGCCGAGGCGTCATTCCTGCTCAAGCGTGGAGCAGGGGGCTGATCCCCGGGCAGGTCTCTTGTCGATGGTTCTTCTCTGTGCAGCAGGGTAGTATGGCAAGGCCCTCGTGACAAGGCCCAGCCGCATGGAGCTAACCATGGATTCAGTCCGTTCGTGCTGGTTACAGCTTCCAGCAATCAACATACAGTTCACACAAAGCCAAACTAAACTGCGATCCTGTTTCAGTACACAGCACATTTATATGCACAGAATTCTTACTGTACCAGGCCAAATGCTCCCCGATCATGATCGCTCAGTCTCTGCTTAGACTAGGAGCTCAAAAGTAGCTGGAGTTCCTACCAGACACATCACTTACAGCAAAATCTTCAGTCCTTTGCAGGCTTGAACCTGGCTACACTTCTGTGGCTTAATTTGGTCTCGCCACCTCGGCTTTAGTCCAAAAGAACTTCTCTCTTCTCCCTCAGGGCAATGGGCAGACTTGCAGGCCTCAACTCAGGCCTTCCTACAGTTCTCCCACTCAAAATTACGCAGATCACTGCTTGAACTTTTACAGGTTGCTGCTCTCTCAGCTTCCAACTTAGATTTGGCTAACTAGCAGGCAGCTCGGGGGGGATTCCCTCAGATCCAAAAGGTTTGGTTCGTCAGTTCAGCTGTCAGTCACAGCAAGAGCTCCCCCTTTAGTTACAAAAAGGCGCCAACAGTCCAAAACTACAAATGCCAAGCTTGTAATCCACTGAGCCCCTATAAGCAGGCTCCATTTAGAGTCCCCAAGTACTGATTGGTCCAATTCAGCAGTTTGGACCAAAATGGTGGAGACAGACAGAAACCCCTTGCTGCAAAGAAGGCAGGTTAGAACAGACAACAATATCTTTGTCATTCTAAATGATTCTCAGCAATTAGTTACATCTTACAACAGAGCTCCCTCTGCACAATTAGTGATGGCAGAAACAGAGCGATTTTCTGGCAGTCCGGGGCGGGACTCGAGCATGTCAACATCCTGCCCCCCCTTTCAGATTAACTATTTCTGCATACTAGGCAGCTCTTTAAGTGATAGTACATAGAGGCTACACAGGCACTCTTTAGCAATACATTTAAACTGCTAAATGCAGAACACCAGCCTGACAGTGAGCATTTAGGCAAGCTCGAGGAAGACTTTTCAGGAAACCCCATTTGTAGGGGGGTTACACCCTTCCCTGCCTGGAGAAAACTTGGCGTCCACATCAAGTCGGTACCATCACAATAATTGCAGTTGCAAATTATACTATACATCTATACCATTAGCAGGTTAAGCCTGTGACTCCTAAGGCATCAATCAACATATTTAACCTTTACTATACAATTCTCTGCATTTCATAGAAACATAGAAGTTGACGGCAGATAAGGACCGCAAGTCCCATCCAGTCTGTCCATTTGTTTTTCTACCTTATAAATGTGCCATCGGCCTTTGCTCTGTCAGTGGCCTATCTATTCATAGTCATTTGTATTGCTCCCTTATGCCTATCCCATGCCTGTTTGAAGCCCTGCACTGTATTTATAGCCACCACTTCTTGTGGTAAGCCATTCCATGCATCCACCACCCTTTCTGTGAAAAAGAATTTCCTCACATTCCCCCTTAATCGGCCCCCCTCTAATCTCATGCTGTGTCCTCTTGTCCTGCTATTTTTCTTATATTTAAACATGTTAGACTCTTTTACCTTGTTAATGCCCTAAGGTGTTTGAATGCCTCGATCATATCACCTCTCCCTCCTTTGCTCAAGGGTATACATATTGAGCTCTGTTAATCTGTCCTCATATGTCTTCTGATGCAGTCCCTGCACCATTTTGGTTGCCCTTCTCTGGACTGCCTCAATTTGGTTAATGTCCTTGTGAAGGTGTGGCCTCCAATACCATACGCAGTACTCCAGATGGGGCCTAACCAGTGTCTTGTAAAGAGGATTATTACTCCCTCTTCGACTTTGATACCCCTACTAATACACCCTAACACTCCCCTAGCCTTACCTACTGCTTTAGAGGTCTGTTTGGATGATTTCAGGTCATCAGTGATGATGATGCCCAACTTTTTTTCTTCCTTTGTGACTGGTAGCAACTCCCCTCCCAGCCTATAGGTGGCTTCAGGGTTTCTCTTCCCTATGTGCATGATTTTGCACTTCTTTGCATTAAATCCCATTTGCCACTCTTCTGATCTGATTTCACAGTACGATGTCTATTCTGAATTACATTATGCATTTTTTCACACAGGTAATTTACATATTACTATACTGAATCAGGTAATAACTTCTTGTACATTGAACAATGTGAGAGGGGGCTCTTCCCTATCAGCTAACCTGGGGCTAGACAGGGCAGGGACACCATACCTAGAGGGCAGGACAATCAACCGGGAATTGGTACTTAGACTCAGTTTGGGCAGTGAGCTCTGGGAAACATAAACCTCATTATGGACCACATTGAGAGGCAGATCCACTGGCCTCCCAGGGGAATCATAACTAAAGCATACCACAGGCTTGACAGCTCAGCCAGTCTTTCTTGAGGGAACAACCACAGTCTCTGTACTTTCAGCAACAGCCTTGGGGCTTTCATCACTTGTGAGGAGGGCCTCTGTCTAGGTAGGAAGGTTCGAACTTGGAGCACTGTCAGCCCCTGGCTCTGTAAGTTCTGTTTCTACGACAGTTTGCTCACTTGGAATGTACTCTGGCACTGAAAGGGAGATATCCTCACACTCAAAGTATTCTTCAGGTTCTGGCATATCATCAGAATGACTCATATCATCTGCCCCCACCTCAGGCAGATCGTACAGTTCCACCATACACAGAGATTCAACATCTTCAGATGTGATGCTTTGCACTTTACTTTCAGGGAGCACTGGCCCCAAGGACAAAGCTGGGAGGTTAGGCAGTCCAGAACGTCTAGCTTCATCCCCACAATTAATCATGGGGTTACCTCGAAACAGCTGACTCAGTTCATAAGAGGGGTAATAGGCATAGTTGCACTCACTTTCATCAGAAGTAGACTGACAGTCACTATCATTCTGGGATGGCTGTGGAGAAAACCTTAAGTCTGTGACCACTGGAGTAGGTTGACTCTGCCTTTGTTTTGCAGTAGCATGAGTCACCGGTCCAGGGGGAACAATCTTGGAGGATTCAGCCTCAATCATGACTTGGCTAATAGGTAGTAAGTGGTTATGGTGCATGGTCTTGACAGCTTTGGAGTTGTTTTCAGGGTGCACTTTGTACACGGGTAAATCATCCAACTTGCCTACTACTATATGGGGAAGATGGTGCCATCGGTCAACAATTTTATGTTTAACATGCAGTCACAAATTTCGCAACAACACACAGTCTCCAGGTAGACGTTCTTGAGTCTTTACCCTTTTATCATGCCTCTCTTTGTTGGCTAAATTTCTCTTGGTGGCCATTGTCTGGGCCAGTTGGTAGGCATGATTCAATTGAGCTTTCTGTTTTTGTACATACTGCAGATAATTTTCAGCTCAGACCCCATCCGGAGAGACCCCAAAACAGACATCCACAGACAATCAAGCCTCTCTCCCAAACACGAGGCTGTAGGGAGAGAACCCGGTAGCATAATTTTTTGTGCAATTATAGGCGTGTACCAAGGTGCTAATCTGCTGGCTCCATTTATGCTTGCTTTTTTGGTGAAGGGTGTCTAGCATGTCTAGCAGGGTGCGATTAAAGCGTTCTGGTTGTGGATCCCCCCCTGCGGGTGTTAAGGGGTGGTTCTTGACTTTCGCACCCCCCATAGAGAGAGCATTTCTTTGACCAATTGACTCTCAAAGTCTCTACCTTGAGCAGAATGAATTCACTGGGGGCTCCGTAATGGACAGAGAAATTTTTCATCAGCACCTTGGCCACGGTGGATGCCTTTTGATCTTTGGTGGGGAACACTTGTGCATACCATGTGAAACGATCCGTAACCACTAACACATTACCAATGTTTCGCTGGTCAGGCTCCAAACTTAAAAAGTCTATGCAGACTAATGCCACTGAGGTGCTGGTGGTGATGTTGGCAAGAGGGGCAGCCCTCTGAGGCAGGGCTTTTCTCTGCAAGCAGCGACTACAAGTCCTTACATGGTGCTCAACATTGGCTCCCATCTTGGGCCAGTAGAATCGAGATTGTACTAGGTCAAGGGTTTGGTCATTACCAAGGTAGCCCATATGATTGTGGAGGGACCTCAGCACCAAATCTTTGAAGGCTGTGAGCAGGATCAATTGTTGCTTACCTACTTGGCCACCCCGATCTACTGTCTCTCCATACAACAACTGATTAAGCAGCTTCAACCTGGGGCCTTCTTTAAACAGTAAAGCGGTTCGCAAGTCAGAGGAACGCAATTTAGACACATCTTTTCCTGCCCGAAGGGTGTCAAGTGACAGCTGAATCATAGGATCTTGGGATTGAGCCCTTTGAAGGCTGTCATTGTCAAACTGAGGTAGTGCACTAATATCTAGAGCAGAGAAGTGACAGTACGCAGTTGGTATGCATGTATCAGAAGGGTCCAAGCAATCTACTAAACAGCCCACTGTGTCTGCTGACATCTGTTCATCTTTATCAAACTTTTGGCACAGTGCTCGAATGTCAGGTTCAGACAGCCTGACCCAGTCACTCTTGAAAGTGGACCTTCAGGATAGGGCATCAGCATCAATTTGATTCAGGCCTGACCTGTATTCGACAGCATAATCATAGGTAGACAATGCAGAAAGCCACCGATGCCCTGTAGCGTCTAACTTAGCTGAAGTCTGCACATAGGTCAATGGGTTATTATCAGTCTTCAGCAGTATCTTTGCCCCATATAGGTATTCATGGAACTGGTCAACAATGGCTCACTTTAATGCCAGGAATTCCAACTTATGTACAGAATAATTTCACTCTGATGCGGTCAGACTCCTACTAGCAAAGGCCACTGGTCGCAAATCATCCTCATGGTCTTGATACAGCACAGCTCCCAAATCTTGTAGACTAGCATGAGTATGCAGCACATAGGGTGTGATAGGATCAGCATAGGCAAGGATGGGGGCATGGGTGAGCTGGTATATGATTTAGTGGAAAGCTGCTTCACAATCAGGCATCCAGCAATGCCTGAAAAGTTCACCTGGGTGGAAGTATACTCTTTCTGGTCCTGGGGTGGCCCTTTCTTCTCTTTACGATTTATGGGAGGGTAACCCTGGGTAAGATTCAGGAGTGGGTGAATCACCTTGGAACAGTCCTTTATGAATCTACAGTAGTTGCCACAGAACCCCAGGAAGCATTGTAATTCTTTCAGATTGTGGGCTGGGGCCATGTGGTCAAGGTCTCAACTTTACTGGGGGTCAGTCTCTATCCCGTCTGTGGATACTATGTGCCCCACATATTTCACAGAGGTCTGGAAAAACTGGCACTCTTCGATGGACAGTTTTAGGCCAAAATCCTCCAGTCGGTCTAGTACTTTGAATAATTGACTCTCCTGCTTCTCCAAAAAGAACTTCAGAACACAATGACGTCATCCAAGTACACCAGGCATTCTAGCAAATTCATGTCTCCCCCTGCACATTCCATCAGTCACTGAAAGGTGGCCGGGGCACACGATATTCCCTGTGGCATCCTCAGGAACTCAAAGAACCCCAATGGACAGATGAAGGCTGTTTTCTCACGCTCTTCCAGGGCCAAGGCAGTCTGGTAGTACCCACTGCAAAGATCCAACACCGAGAACCATTTGCTCCCATACAGACAGTCCAGAGCATCTTGTATATGGGGCATGGTGTTTTGGTCAGGGATGGTCCTTAGATTCAGGGTTCAATAATCCACACACATTCTCACAGACCCATTCTTCTTACGCACAACCACAATGGGCGAAGCATAGGGGCTCCTGGATTCTTGTATCACACCAGCTGCAAGTATTTTCTGCAGGTGTCTTCTCACATCATCTGTATCTCCTGGAGCTAAACACCGAGACCTCTCACGAAATGGCCATTCATTGTGCAGGCATATGCGATGCTCTGCACCCTGGACACATCCCACATCCCATTCCTTCAATGAAAACACTTGGTCTCTCTGGGCAAGTTTCTTGCTGATTCTAGTCTTCCATTCAGCAGGCAATGGGGAGTCACCAAAGTCAAACAAGTCGGGAGTTACACTATCAGTCCCAAAAGGATGCTTGTTGCTGGTCAATACTGCAGTGTTGGCACATTGTACTGTAGCTAGAGTGCAGCCTCTGTTCATCTGAATCTCCCAATCTGACACATTGTGAATCTGGACCATCACCCGCCATGCATAGCTATGAGCATGAGCAGGCAAAATGCTGGGCTTGACCAATAATCCTTCTGGCAATTTTCCATCACCTGGCGCATCCAACATCAATATTCTATTCTTGACATCTTTCCTCAGGTGGACCTCCCCATGAAGGGTACACTGGGTGTTAGGGGCCATCACCACTGAGTCAGGATCCTTCTTCCACACGACCCCTACTGGTTCATCCTGGTCTACTTCCTCGGGTTTCTGCTGCAAATCATAGGCCCTCTTGATCAATGCTGGAATTCTTAGGGCCCTCCTAGTCCATTGCCCTTGTTTCTCATGACAGAGTTGGGCCAGTCTCCCAAACATATGGGCATTGGCCCCAATTAACAGGGGAACACCATCATGCAGTCCAGTAGGGGGACACACTAAGGCCAGTGTCTCAACTTGCTCCTCTACACCAGTTGCAGCTGCAGGAAATGACAACCAGAGGTGGACATATTCTAGGTAGGGATAAGACTTGTCGCTCAGCCCCCACACATATAAGCCTTCCAGGGATTGTAATGGCACAGCAGATAAGTGTTTATCATACCAGTCCTGAAATACAATGGTTACTTGCAACCCACTGTCAAGCACAGCCCGAATAGGAATACCGTTCACAGCCACAGTAGTCTCCATTGAAGGACCCACTATTTTGGACCAGTCTGGAGGGACAGCAGCTGAAGCTTGGACAGATGATTTAGCCACAAAGAAATTTGAGTTAGGGTTTCTAGAACCCTCACCACGGTCATTTCGTGCACCCCTTGACCACTGATTCATTTTCCGAAGCTCTCCTTGAAGCTGGCTCACTACTTTCTCTAAGTCTTTCTGAGACCGGCATTCCCTCTTCATATGGCCATCCTTTCCACAGTTGTGACAAATGATGGACTCCTGGGTCATCCTTGGAGAGAACATTGCATGAGGAACTGAAGTAGTAGCAAGAGATCGGGGTCCAACATCTGCTGGCAGTGGTGAGAGGGGTGCAGCGTGTCTCAGTAATTCCTGTAGGGTGGCAGTCAATTCATTGATTTCAGCCTGGGAGCTATCCTCGTTATAGGATGTCTGAGGGTGAACCTCCACCTCCATGGCAGTCATGGCCTGAGAGGAACCAGAATCTTGTTCCACGGGGGAAACCCTTGCAGAGGCACCTGCCTTCAACTCTCGAACCTTTTTTAGTAGTTCATCTTTCCAAAACTGGGCCCAGGACAGGAAGTCCTTTTCCTTCTCAGAGTGCTCACTAGGTGCCGACCTTTGCCCCTGAACCTCTCTTGGCTGATCACTCTCGGTCACTCGTGCAGTAGCAGCAGATATGGGTGCAATTTCCCTATGGGTTCACCTTTGCTCAACCCCCCGATTTTCTTTCATTAGCTCGTCATAGGAGGGTGGCGATTCCAGTTGGTTGGCGAGGCGCAACTGAAGCAGTAACAATTCTGAAAATGGAGCAGACTTAAGGATCCAGTTCAGCCTAGTTCGATCTAATTAATTTGACAGAAAACTACACTTTCTGAGGCACTCTTGTAGCAGCTTTTCAAGCCAAGGTACATAAACAAACAGTGGCTTCCCTGAGTACTGCTGGGTGTTTCTTACGCTCCACCACAGGTCCTCATCTGAATCCGGGCTCCCATACACATTATCCAATGCACCAAGATAGTCCTCTGCAGTTACTTTGGGGTTATTCGCCCACTTGGCACAGATGGTAGCCAGGGCAGGACCTCAGAGGCTGCCACTCAACCTGTTTTGTTTCTCTGCTTCTGAGCACTGCCATTCAAATACTAGAAGGGCAACATAGTCTATCCATGTCTCCCAGTCATCCTCCCACTAGGGGGTTGGGAGGGTGCCCAAGAAGATTCTCAACCTTCGGTAGGAATCGTGACTAATGGCAGGTACAGATGTAGGGACCACCATTGGCATGGGCACAGAAAATAGGGCAGGAACAGGTGCTGGAGTGGGAAGGGGAGTTGGGGAAGGAACACCCCCAGGTGGCAGGAATAGTTTCTTAAAGTCCTCTAGGGTTTTCCCCTTCCTCCAGCAACAACTTAGCAAATTTCTCCTCAAAAGTCTCCGATAGGAAGAGGAGCTCATACTCCCCGGGGTCTTTACTGTCTCTAGTTATCATTCTCCAGGTGGCTGGGGCCCCTTCTGGGGCAATAGTCTGTGGCACTTTGGAACTGTCTAGTGGGTCACTACACTCTACTAAGGCCATGAAAGTCTGGGTGCTCAAATCAGCCTGTCGCCCCACCACCACAGCATTTGTTAAACATTCAACTTTGGAAAGTACTCCTTCTACAGTATCTTTACCAATGTTCAGGGGAATATCCAGTTCAAGCAGGGCATTGTGAGGGTCAATCTCTTGCCCTGTACACCACCTCACCAATTGGTGTACAGCCATTTCTGTTGGGGTAGCCATTTATGTTTGACAATAATTCGCAATTCTTGGCCACTAGGGGGCGCTAATCCCAGTGGTGCCTCCAAGATGTAACCCCTAGGTGGCACTATCCCAAGGGCTACTACCCCTGCCTGCTTGGCTAGTAGCAGGTTAAGGGACCTGAGTTCTGAAATGGGTGCCTCCACCCAGAGGTCAGGGATGATGGTGGTCAAACTAGCCTGGGCACAGCCCTCCTGGACACTGTAACCCCCCTCTTTCCCCGCTAGTGGCCAAAACAGTACACAATGATTACTTTCACAATAACCCTGATATGCTTTACCAGTATCCACACAGTTTGTACTCACCACCAGGGCTGGTTTCTCTGGTGCAACCCTGTAAAACAAGGTTAGACAGAGCAAGTGGCAACAGTACAATACTTCGAGCGCAAACTGGAACCACAGTCTGGTTGAATGCAGAAACAAGTAGATCTGATTTATTCAGGGGGTTTGAACAAGGAAGGGGGGTAATCAGGTTGATCGGCTTAATTACTCTATCAGTTACACAGCTGTGCATGCAGTCAGAGTCCCTAACACAGTTACACCCTCTGGGTACCCAGTTGGGAGAAAGGTGGGCTAGACAGGACCATTGCCCGGGATAGGCCGGTACTGCAGCTGGTCGGGGCCCTGTGATGGAAAAAACAACTTGCACAACACACTATTTGTAATCCGGAGCCAGATGGCTCAGTTCGTGAAGGAAAAGAAACAACAAAGCAATCAGATGACACACTTAAATTAAACTGTAGTTGCAGGGAGCTACCCTGGTGGTTACTCTTGATACCCAGGACTGGACACAGGGTGGACGAAAATTGAGACAGCAGCTGAACTCTCTGGAGTGCCAGGAGAAGCAGGGCCCACACAATTCGCCGAGGCGTCGTTCCTGTTCAAGCGTGGAGCAGGGGGCTGATCCCCGGGCAGGTCTCTCGTCGATGGTTCTTCTCTGTGCAGCAGGGTAGTATGGCAAGGCCCTCGTGACAAGGCCCAGCCATATGGAGCTAACCGCGGATTCAGTCCGTTCGTGCTGGTTACAGCTTCTAGCAATCAACACACAGTTCACACAAAGCCGAACTAAATTGTGATCCTGTTTCAGTACACAGCACATTTATATGCACAGAATTCTTACTGTACCAGGCCAAATGCTCCCTGATCACAATTTCTCAGTTTCTGCTTAGACTGGGAGCTCCTACCAGACCGATTGCATACAGCAAAATCTTCATTCCTTTGCAGGTTGAGCCTGGCTACACTTCGGTGGCTTAATTCGGTTTCACCACCTCGGATTTAGTCCGAAAGAACTTCTCTCTTCTCCCTCAGGGCAACGGGAAGACTTGCAGGCCTCAACTCAGGCCTTCCTACAGTTCTCCCACTCAAAACTATGCAGATCACTGCTCAAACTCTCATGAGCTGCTGCTCTCTCAGCTTCCAACTTAGATCTGGCTAACCAGCAGACAGCTCGGGGGTTTCCCTCAGATCTAAAAGGTTCGCTTGATCAGTTCAGCTGTCAGTCACAGCAAGAGCTCTCTCTTTAGTTACAAAAAGGTGCCAACAGTCCAAAACTACAAACCCCAAGCTTGTAATCCACTCAGCCCCTATAAGCAGGCTCCATTTAAGAGTCACCAAGTACTGATTGGTCCAATTCGGCAGTTCGGGACCAAAATGATGGAGACAGACAGAAACCCCCTCGCTACAAAGAAGGCAGGTTAGAACAGACAACAATATATTTGTCATTCTAAATTATTCTCAGTAATTAGTTACATCTTTCAACAGAGCTCCCTCTGCACAATTAGCAATGGCAGAAATGGAGCGATTTTCTGGCAGTCCGGGGCGGGACTCGACCATGCCAACACTCTGCCCCCCTTTCAGATGAACTATTTCTGCATACTAGGCAGATCTTAAAGCAACAGTACATAGAGGCTACATAGGCACTCTTTAGCAATACATTTAAATTGCTAAATGCAGAACACTAGCCTGGCACACTTGAGGAAGACTTTTTGGGAACCCCCATTTGTAGGGATGGTTACACCGATAATACTGTGTTTGTAAAACCTGACATGCATGAAAGACAGATATCCAATGAAACCTTGAAACCTCTTATTTAACAGGTTGGAAAGATACATAAACCCGGTGCCCCAGAAATTGTAACTATACAAAAGTTGGTATATTGGGTATGTACTCACCCAGAGACAGGGGAAAAGGTAAGCAATTACTGGTGCCCCCAAGGTTACAGGCATGATATCATGTCCTTAGGGCATGACATACCATTTGCTGGACATGCTGAGCGGGATAAAACACTAAGCAGAATTTTACAATGCTTCTTTTGGCCAGGTATCCATGAAGAAGTGGTAAAGTATTGTCAGGCTTGCCCAGATAGGGAAGAAACACATAGTTCCCTTGGTGCCCCTACCATTAGTCACTACTCAATTTGAACGCATAGGAATGGATATTGTAGGACCCCTTGACAAGAGTTCTAAGGGCAATAGGTACATTCTGGTGTTGTGTGACTACACCACCAAATACCTGGAGGCCATTCCTATGAGGACTACTACCACTCCAACAATTGCAGAAGAATTGGTGAAACTGTTCAGTAGGGTGGGGATTCCAAAAGAAATCCTAACGGATAGAGGAAGTAATTTTAATTTATCCCTGTTAAAAGAGCTGTACAAACTGTTAGGGATAGTGGCATTACGAACATCCCCATACCACCCCCAGATGGACAGACTAGTTGAGAGATTCAACCAAACACTAAAAAGGATGATAAAGAAATTTGTAAGTGAGGAAGGGAAGGACTGGGACAAATATTTACCTTTCTTATTATTTGCTTACAGGGAGGTTCCCCAGGCCTCGACTGGTCATTCCCCTTTTTCTCTGTTGTTTGTTCGAACACCCAGAGGACTTCTAGATGTGGTCAAGGAATACTGGGAGGAGGGTCGAGAGATGAAATTAATGGGCCTAGCCAGCTATTTGACAAAGCTACAACAGAGATTAGTGTTGTACACAGAGGAGGCTCATGAGGCAGGGATACAAGTGCAACAGACTCAGAAGGAGGGCTATGATAAAGGTACTGTCAGTCAAAAAAAAATTGTTAATGGAGATCAGGTCCAGTTACCCTCACCCACTTCCACTCACAAATTACGTAGGAAATGGCAAGGCCCTTGTAAAGTGATAAGACAGACTGGACCAGTCACTTAAGAAATTGAGACCCCAGATAAGTGGCAGAGTAGAAAGATTTACCGTGCAAACTTATTAAAGAAATGGTGTAATAGAGAACTGACAGGTCTGGGTATGATAGTATTCCCTGAAGTAAGGGATACAGAGATGGAAAATGCCTATGGGAGGTTGGAGAAAGAAACAGGGTGGAGGATGTCCATACCAATCCCCAGTTAGAACAAAACCAACACCAGGAATTGAAAGCACTGCTCACTGAATTTGGTGACATCTTCACAAGCCAACCAGGTCAGACTAAGGAGTGGAGCACCAAATTCAAACTGAGTCAGCCCCCATCAGAAAGAAGCCTTATCGACTCCCCGAGCGGGTACGTACAGCGGCTGAGGGGGAGCTGGGGAAATTGAGAGCCTTGCATATAATATAGCCATCCAAAAGTGCTTGGGGATCCCCATAGTAATTGTGCTGAAGAAAGAGGGAGGCATCAGATTATGTTTAGACTTTCAGGGTCTAAACCAAGTATCACAATTTGATGCCTATTCAGTGCCCCGGGTAGATGATATTTTGGACAAAATAGGACATGCTAAGTTTATTTCGACACTGACTTGATGAAGGGCTATTGGCAGATTCCCCTAGACAAATCAGCATGCAAAAAGACTGCCTTTAGTACCCCAGTAAGGTTGTTACAATGTCGTACAATGCCTTTTGGATTGCATGGGGCCCCTGTGACATTCCAACATCATATGGATAAAGTGCTAGCCCCTCATACTCAGTTTTGTGTGGCATATTTAGATGATGTTGTTGTGTATAGTCAGAGTTTGGCGGAGCATCTGTTGCATTTAAAGGCAGTTCTGTCTTCCATTAGAAAGGCAGAAATGACGATCAGCGCTACCAAATGTGCACTAGCAATGCAGGAGATGAGGTACTTGGGGTTCATGTTGGGAAATTGGACCATAAAGCTGGAAATTTGTAAGGTTGAGGCTGTAGCTCAATGCCCAGTATCCCTTACTAAAAAACATGTAAGATCATTCCTGGGCCTGGCGGGATACTACAGGAGGTTCATCCCAAACTTTGTAGCCATAGCAACCCCCTTGACAGCTCTAACTTGAAAAAAATGTGGTAACAAGTTTATTTGGTCCCCGGCATGTGATGAGGCTTTCAGACAAATTGAGGGTGCCTTATGTTCCTCCCTGGTTCTCAGAACCCCAGATTTCAAATACCCTTTTGAGGTGCATACTGAAGCCTCAGGGACAGGCATAGGAGCAGTGCTGAGCCAGACTACTGGGGGTGAAGAACACCCTGTGATTTATATATCCCAGAAGTTACATGACAGAGAACAATGGTATTCTACCATTGAACAAGAATGGTTGGCCACTAAATGTGGTATAGAAGCACAAAGGTTTTACCTATGGGGTGCCCCATTCACTCTAGTCACAGACCACAATCTCACATGACTCACAAACTCACAATGACATCTCACAGATGAAGGATAAGAACAACGACATAATGCAGTGGTACCTGGCTCTACAGCTCTATAAATTTGATGTAAAACAGGGCAGGAACCCTCCATGTTAACACAGATTTCTTGTCACGACACAGAGCTAGCCAGAAAATGCACACAGACTCACCAGGGTTAGAAGTTACGGTATGAAGTATTATGTATTGTATGACTGAGTACAACAAGATGTTGTAATGTTGTACTTCAGTATTTAAGGGACCCTGGGGTGGAGCTTCCAAGCGAGGGTGGGCGGAAGCTCCATCCTACCCAGTAGGGATTTGGGTAGGTAATCTCGAGATTTGGGTAGGTAATCTCGAAAACCTGTTTCTGGTTTTTCAACCGGTTTTCTTTTAATGTTGAGGGTGTATGGCAGTTTGCCACTTTGCTACCCCCCCCTTGTAATTGATGTAAACCACAGGACATGTTACTCTCTACTCTATCCCCTTTCCTAAAGCCTACTGCAGTAGCTGTCTTTACTTTGGGGTCTTCCTTGACCCGTTTCCTTTTTCAGCTGCAAGGGGGTGGCCTCCCGTTGTGGTTTCTTATATTGTTCTACCCCGCTATTATTCTTCTCTTTGCTTGGCGGTGTACAGAAGAAAAAAAAAGAGAGATCCGAGGTTTTATAGTCCTTGGAACACTGTAAAACGAGTGGTGATTATAGTTGCATAACCACTGTAATAAAAGACTTAGTAATTAAGTGGAGAAGCTTTTTGTTTGAAGGGGTATTTGCTGTTTGAAGTGAAAATGAGGTGTCAGGTAAAATAACCTGAAAGGTGGCCCCTTAGGAATAATTCAGGACACGGCTACATCAGGCTCCAAATCTTGTTCCGATAATAAAAAAGAGTAACAGTGCCGCTGGAGAAAGGAGCTGATGTTGCCACTTGTTGTGGTTAAACCGCTTTGATGTTCTGCACAACATATACCCGCCCCTCCGGTAACTAAGTAGAAATAATCCAAGAGGAAGGTGGGCAAATGCACCATTCAGGTGCTAGAATATGGAGCAGTCATGCAGAGAGCTCTGATGCAGTTGTGGATCATGAAAAGCAAGCTCAGCTTTGTGATATGCATCAGGTGATTCATTCAGTGTACCTCCAATACTCTGCTCCGTAGCTCTTTGCTCCTGCAAAACGCAGGACTTTTGTTTTAATTAGTAGGTGGGGCTTTACAGGAAAACAACTAATTAAACATGATTGGATAACCCTGAAAGGGAAAGTGAGCTGAGTGAAAAGTTTACCATTGGCTGACAATTTCAGCCGATGAAGCCAAGAGATATACTACTTCTCTTTCGGCTACAAATGTAGAGAGTGAGGGTTCTATGAGCCGCCACACTAAACAAGCACCCAAGGATAGGTTTTGACTTAGGAGAAGCAGAAAAATGTTGCAAGATGCAGGATGTTGCCTTCTCATTTTATTTTCTGAATGTTAAAACTACATATCCTTTTTCTAAATAAAGTTGCAGTATGGTTCACAGGGTAGTTATGCAGGGTGAAAGAAGTAACTCTCATAACTCTAAATCCAATGCAAGATATGAAACAAGGGTAGAAGCCTTAACTAATACCTGCTCCTGGTAGCTCCATTCAGCAAGTGGTGGGCTCTTTAGAGCCAGCGGGCCCAAACCAAGCCCTACTTATAGTACATATTATGCAGGATGTCACCATAAGAGGGAGGGGCTTAGGCCCTTAAGTGGCCCTTAATCTTTATACCACTGATATGGACGTTTTAAAGCCGCTAAATATTGGCAGGATGATGGAACCCTATATCTGAAAGGATATAAATGTTTTTGGTTAAGCTGAACCCCAAAATGCTTGTACTAGACTAGATATTATTTGTATTAGAATTAGGGTGGGTCAACCGACCTTATGATGTCATCAGGTCTTCCTATAGAAAACTCTCTTGAAAGCAGATAGTCAGGAGAGCTGAGAGAGTTATACAGAGAGGAGGTATAGCTAGTAGAGTACACAGAAGATTGTGAAATTTACTATTCAGTATTTATTTTAACTCTGTGGCAGCTTTGTTGGGAAGAACATTGCTGGAGCTCGGGAGAGCTAGTATTTGCTTTATTTAAATGTAACCCCCAGGTGGCGCTATCCCAAGGGCTACTAACCCTGCCTGCTTGACTACTGACAGGTTGAGGGGCCTAGGTTCTATGGCAGGTGCCTCCACCCAGAGGTCAGGGTTTGTAGTGGTTAGACTAGCTTGATCACAGCCCTCTGGGACACTGTGACCCCCTTTGGTTCCCTCTAGTGGTTCACACAGTACACAGGAGTTACAGCCCCAATACCCCACGTAAACACACTGTTCACTCATAAAGCACCACTTACCCTCGAGACTGATTCTGCAGCACGTCTCTGAGGACCCCTTGTAAAATAAGGTTAAACAACATACACAGCAAAATACAGTACTGTTTCCATAAGTACCAACACCACAGACAGTATATAGTATAACAAAAACAAATCTGATTTATTTAGGGCACAGTAACACGGGAGGGGGAAATCAGGTTAATTGGTGGCATTAAATCACAGTACTGTGCACACATGCAGGGTCTGAAAAGTCACACTCTGGGTACCCAGGTTGGGGGGGGGGGCGCTAGCCAGGTCCATTGCCTGGGGTTGGCCAGCAGGTGCAGATGGATAGGGCCCTGTAGAAGAAAATATATGCACAACACCCAATTGTAATCTGGAGCCAGATGGCTCAGTCCACGAAGCAGTGAAACAACAAGAATTAGATGACACACTTGTGATTAAAAACAGGCTACAGGGGAATACCCTGATTTGTACTCACAATACCCAAGCTGAGAACCAGATGGTGGATGTTCTCTGGATTGTCAGAAACAACAGGGCATGGAGACAAGGTCCTTGTGACTGGACCCCACTGCAGTTTATAGCAAACGGATTTTGTCTGAGACAAGCTGGGTTTGCTTCCAGCTTCAACACACAGCACACAGCAGTGACAGCACAGGGAATTGGAAATAGTGATTCCTCACAAGCACTACGCACATTCATATGTAAAAGGAAAGTACTATACCAGGCAGGCTGCTCCTCGATCCCAATCGCACTTACTGCAAAATACCCAGGAGCACGCACAGCAGCTTCAGTTCCTGACAGACCGAGCGTGATTCAGCAATTTCTCCAGTCTTCTACTGGGTAAGCCTGGTTTCCACACTTCTAGTGCTTCTTTCTCCTCACATCTCAGATTCTGTCCCAACTGGCACTCACAAAGGCTGCACACCGAAACTCAGGGCCTCACATGCACTTCCCGTGCGAAACTATACACCGCAGAAGCACAGAGCTCCTTCTGTCTTCACAGTCACAACCGATCTAATCTTTCCAGTCACAGAGCAGGGCATTTCCTTTAGCTTCACACCATTCTGTTGGCTGATTCAGCTGTCACTCACAATGAGACTCCCTCTGTTGGCGGAAAAAGGAGCCAAGGTTAAAACTACATTTCCCAGAGTCACAGCCCTTAAAATCCCCTTGTGACTGGTTCAGAATTGAGAGTCCAAGTTCCGATTCATCCACAGGCTCCATATTAGGGTCTCCCTATCATCCTGATTGGTCCAAGTCAGCTATTCAGGACCAAAATGAAAGAGTTACACTGAAACAGTTCATGCTGAAATGAAGACAGGTTAGACAAACTACATTTTCTCAGTCACTCTAAATGATTTCTGGCAAACAGTTACATCTTTCAACAAGGCTCCCTCTGCACACGTAGCAACGGCAGAAACGAGAAATTGACAGCAGCCCGGCAGGATTCGGGCATTAGAACACACAGTCCCCCCCATACAACTAATTAAGTCTGCAAGCAGACAGTTCTTAAAGAGACAGTATGTGGAGGCTCAAATAGCACTCACATGGAACCACATTTAAACAGCTCAGACGCCGAACACCGCTCAGACTTGGAGCATTCAGGCAAGCTCCTGGAAGACTTTTGGGAACCCCCATTTGCAGGGGGGTTACATAAAGTTTGCTATTTATTTATTTTTTTCTGATTTATTTTGGATTATTTATTCTGAAGTTAAGAATATATCCTTTGGAAAAAGAAATATCACACGAAACGTCTTGTATGTTCTACACTCAAACCTGTGTTAGTATTGTCTATTCCCACACCCTCCTACAGTAAATGATTTATAATAGTTAGCATTCAGAATTGCTGTTTTGTTCTATAGTTGGACACTCCCCTGAACAGTGTGCCTTCCTAAACTGGTTAGTGCGTAAAGAAGAAAGTATTGCAAACCCCCAGGGATTTGTGAAGCATGAGGTAAAACGCCAAGTTTCCTTTCAGCCCTGAAAAGTGCAGTGTAATATTGTGCAGCAGCAGACATAGATGGGTGGGTAGTTGGTTGGGGGAAAACAGCAGAGTATATTGGTAAATGGAATCAAATCCAGGGAGAGAGAAGCCGCAAGCGGGCTGCACAGAGTACAGTCCTGGGTCCAGTACTTTTCAATACTGTATGTAAATCAGCAACACAGGCGATGGAATTCAGGGAATAATGTGTCTCTTCACAGATGACACTAAGATCTGTGGTAAGGTAGACAGTGAAGAGGGGGTAAGGGAGTTGCAGAGGGACCTGCAAAAGTTGAAGAGGTGGTCCAAGGTTTAGTAGTTGAAGTTCAACACCAAGAAGTGCAAGGTGATGCATCCTGAGAACAGGAACCCCAGGACAGACTATTGGATGGGAGGATTACGCTGAACACTACTACTGAGGAAAGGGATCTAGGAGTCATCATAAGTGACTCCCTTAAACAATCTAGCCAATGCAACAAGGCCTGCAGTAATGCACCCAGGATGCTGGGTGTATTGGGAGGGCATTTGATAGCAAGAGAAAGAAGGTATTTCTACCTCTCTATGGATCACTGGAAAGATGACACCTGAATTACTGTGCCCAGGTCTGGAGCCCTCACTTAAGGAAAGATATGGATAGGAGTGAGCTGGTGCAATGTAGAGTAACAAAAATAAAAGCCTGCAGGACAGATCCTACAAGATCGGCTTAGGGCACTGAACATGTACTCCCTAGAGACCAGAAGGGAGAAGGGTGATATGACAGATACCTTCAAGTTCCTGAAAAGAATGAACAAGGTACACTGGGAGGAACTATTGAATGGGAGTAGCAAATTCTGAACACAGGGACATGAGTGGAAGCTGTTGGGAGGGAAATTCAGGAGGGAGAGACATGAGGAGGTTATTTTTTACCAAGAGAGTGGTTGAGCCATGGAACAGCCTACCAGCTGAGATGGGGGACACCAAGACCAGTAATGGCTTCAGACCTGGAGGGGACAGAGTTAAGGGCTTAATAATCACCTGGGGGAAGGTAGCAGCAAGGTAGAGAACATGGGGGCAGTTAGCGTTGTCATAAACCTTGTGTAGACACTAGATCTTGGGGGTAGAAGGGAGTATTACAGGCAGACTAGATGGACCAATGCTCATTTTCTACTATCAAAGTCTGTGTTTCAGTGTACTTAGAAAATGGATTTGGTGTAAAAAAAAAAAAAAAATTTTTTTTTGCCATACTATAGAAAGGATATCAGAGACCTGACAAAGTATGAATGGTGTTTTAAGGGAGAACTAAAGGCAAAGACTGGAAAAACATACAGTATGTTTTAAGTCATTTTCTGAGCTTCTGAGCAGTACTAATGTGCCTGTAGTGGTATAAATGGTTTAAATTCAATTTTGATTGATTCTACCCCTGATTGTGGGGGTTGGGGCAACCATGGCCGTGTGGTTTTGTTTTTCAGTCCAGCCCTACCTATCCCACAATTCACCTTGAGTCCCCATAAGATGAGGTCAGCTGGCCCTGTCCTTTCATTCAGTCTGTTTTCAGTATTGACAGATAACTGTTTTGCCTTGTGTTCAGCCAGTCTTTAAGTAGCACTTGAGGTTGGTGTTTTTTTCTTTTTTTTTCAGTACTGCCTTTGATTTTCTTGCAAGTTGAAACCTCCTGATTAGTGTTTTGTAGGCCTTTTCTTTGTTTGTGAAGTCTCAGTACTTAATTTATTATCTTTTGCAAACCGAGAAACTTCTATTTTGCTAGTATCCCCTTCCCCCACGAAACCAGAAGTGTAAATCCCTTTTGTTTCATTACCATGCTGGTTGTGTGTGGTTCTTAGCTTAGGTTTGTGCTTCGTACTGTAGCTGAATGATGTAGGTTGTGCTTGGATATAGAGGCCAGACCGGTAAGTAGGATGATGCTTACAAGGTTTTAGTTGTATGAAGTGATTAGTGCTTAGATACTTCAGCATAAACATGAGCAAGTCAGTGATTATAGTATATGTGAGCTGGATAGTATATGCATGGTGCTTAGATGCTTGAACTGATGAGTAACTTGTTAAGACTTGCTGTTTTGGCTTTTCTCTGTATCCCTCTGAAGGAAGGATGCTTAGTCAAGTAGGAAGAGATCCCCCGGTGGGACAAGAGTGCCGGAGAAGGAGGAGGTGTAAGGGGAGGATGGAGGGTGAGCATGACTTGCTCTAAGCAGAGCGGCTGTAGCTTGCTTGTTTGAGTAGTATGTGGGGGAGGAGCTCTTCCCCATGTAACTACAGGCATGTGCCTTTCAATTATGTGTGGTTCTTAGCTAAGGCTTGTGCTTCGTACTGTTGCTGAATGATGTAGATTGTGCTTGGATACAGAGGCCAGACCAGTAAGTAGGATGATTCTTACAAAGTATTAGTTGTATGAAGTGATTAGTGCTTAGATACTTCAGCATAGACATGAGCAAGTCAGTGATTATAGTATATGTGAACTGGACAGTATAGGCATGGTGCTTAGATGCTTGAACTGATGAGTAACTTGTTAAGACTTGCTGTTTTGGCCTTTCTCTGTACCCCACCATAGGAAGGATGCTTAGTCGAGTAGGAAGAGATCCTCAGATATAATGATTATCAAACAATTATCTCCTCCAACTCCGGAGAGTGTGGCCAGTAGCATGCAGGAGAGGAAAAATCCCTTTGGGGGGGACCTCTGAGGACCCATAGCTACTGACCTGTCTTTCCTTCTGGGCATACTAAAAGAGAATAATCCTAATTAAGATTAAATTGTCGGCTAATCTGAATTCCAGAATCGTAGATCCTGATCCAGTGAAAGCAAGGAAGCTGGAATCGAAGTACTGATGTTGAGCGTCAGGTGACTATGGCAGCACATCCTTCTAGAGAATTCCTAATCCAAGGAATCGATGCCCAGGGCAGAATCTGATAGTATATTGGACATGATGGTAGAGCGAAACAATTCAAAGCGTTGTCAGTTGCATTAGTCAAGCAATCCAAAGGTGAGGAAGTCTTCTCCAAGAGCACCTGTGACCAAAAAGACTATGTCTCTAAATCCAGAATATGACACTGGTGGTTGATGTACTGATTGGCACGTTTGCAAATGAAAGCCTTGATGATGAAGCACGTGAGCTAGCTGAAGGCTACGAGAGCTGGAGAGGCAGCGTAGTAGGAAACTCCGGTCCGGAGTGGGTGAGCAAGTAAAAGTGATTTGGCAATTGATTTGTATGAATAGATAGACATAAATCTTGAGGGACCTCCAGGCCCTGAGGGGTGAAGCGGTCATAGAAATAGGCAACAGCCTGATAATGAACCTCCAGGCCCTGTGAGGGCGAAGCAGGTAAGTATGAACAGACAAAGTAAATGAGTGGACTTACGCGTAGGTCAGCTGTAGTAATAGTAAATTCAACCTGCATGGTGCAGGCATAGTAGCAGAGGAGTAGTATTGAATAGATTATGTAAGGTACACAGCGGAACATTGAGAGAATGTAATTAAGCATGTAAATCGAAGAGCTTCTCCTTTCTGAGTAAGCTCACTAGGATGTATATGCATGGTTGAGGACTGAATCGGATGCAGTAGCAATGTAACAGATCTAATAAGCCTTATAGCACTGTAGTAGGTAAAGCTGAGGTCTAAAACATGAGATAGAAGGTCTTCCAGATAGGGCTTAGCTAAGTGTCCTGGCAGGAGTGGAGTAGTAGTAATCTATATGAACTGAAGCGACAAAGCAGAAGCATCCAAAGGAATTGATAGCGAATATCCAGACATATCCAGATGTAAGTCTGTAGTGGAACAAGGAGTTCCTCGAAGGCTAGCAGACATGGCTGGTAGGTGTAGAGTAGAATATGCGAACCTCCAGGCCCTGGTGCTGGGCGAGGCAGGTATGGAGTAGAAGTTATCGAACCTCCAGGCCCAGATGGGCGAAGCAAGTCGTGCAAGCAGGTGATAATGTGTGTGAGTAATAGAAGTTCAAGGGACCAATGGGACCCGTAGGGGCACAGGTAATTCAGAGTGATACAGTGATACCTTCTGTCCCACGGGGCAAGGCAGATGGTTGAGCAATGGTAGACAGTACAGCAATGATTACAAAGGCTAAAGCTGAGGATGCTGGTAGGTAAGAGCAATTATTGCATAAGCAAGTATAGACCTGTACATAGGTCAGTATTAGTAGTAGTAAATGACAAACCTGTATGGAATACGGAAGTAGTAGCAAATGAGTAAACTGAGTAGATTGTACATAGTACAGAGAAGACCATTGAGGGCATGGGATTAAGCATGTAATTAGAAGCCTCCTGTTAGCTGAGCAAATATCCCTGTATGGTGGTATGTACATACGTTTAGGAGGGAGCCATGATGAGGCGGCTAGCTGACAAGGTGAACTCATGATATCAGTCTAAAGTCCGAGCAAACGTTGAATTTGTGATGTTCAAATTATGGCAGAAAGATGCGGTTAATGTCTTAGGCCTACATGTGAGTGAATGACTCTAATGGATTGAATTCATCTGAAAGTGCTGGCATAGGGGAGTTATAGGAAATCCATATGATCTGAAGCAGTGTAGCAGAACATATCCAAGGGAATTAATTGCCACTGTCCTGAGTTGTAATCTAAATGTAAGTCCAAATGAATAAGAGGATGTCTTGACGAGTAAAGCAAGTGTGAGTAGGCAAGGTGAGGCTGCAATATC
Organism: Neoceratodus forsteri; assembly: GCA_016271365.2. NCBI lineage: Eukaryota > Metazoa > Chordata > Ceratodontiformes > Ceratodontidae > Neoceratodus > Neoceratodus forsteri. The sequence continues at coordinate 531,721,734 of CM057454.1, forward strand.
CAGACTCCAGTAATGTGACTGAAAGTGAGAATTGGTGGCAATGTATCCAATCCTAATGAAAGTCAATATGATTGAGTGACGTGGCAGGAAGGCTTCAGGTAGGAAGCACCATGATAGAGTGCAGGGCTGGAGTGCGAAGGCTGGAGTCTAAAGAATAAAGGCAAAGCAATCAGTTAGGCCCCCTGAGTGAGGTAGCATGAGTGGCTGGACCACATGTCAGTCAGCTGGAGGAAGTAATAGAGCGGTAGCGAGCCCCACAAAGGCTAGCAAACTGCAAAAACCCCAACACAGGGTGGCAAAGGAGCAAGATAGTTTGCTAGACAAGCCCACACATGGCCAAGCAGCGCAGAAGCTAGGAACTTAGCGACCATCAGCCTGAGAGGCGAGGCTAGACAGGGGCATCTAGAGTCTGCCGGAAGAAAGCCTGCAGAGGCGGGAGGAAGACTCAGCACCAACGAACAGTTGGTTAAGTAGGCTTACTAGGCAATGAATAGTTCTGCTCATGTATGGTCTAAGTTTGACAGAAACAGATAAAAACCACCGGGAATGGGGTAGCCTAGCCGAAGGGTGACAGAGCAACGTATCCAGAAGGAGGGCAGTAAGTAGACGAAAACCCAAGACCCGGAAGGCCAGGGAAGGTAGCAGAGTAGTACTAAGGCCACATCCTGGAAGTCTCGTCAGGACTTGTGGAATGAATGGACTGGCCCTGGTGAATGTAGGGATTGGTCATGTATAGGTCCAACTTGACCTAGACTGGTGAGAGCAGTACAGCTATGATTAGGATGTAGGGTCACCACCTTTGGATGAGGTAAAATCCGGATGTGAATCCACACCCCAAGCTCCACCTCCTTTTTATGACTGGTGAGTATATTGCTCCTTCTCCAAAGCCATTTGTAATATTGGAATAGACATTACTAGTAGGAATACATAGATACATAGATTTTGATGGCAGATAAGGACCGCTTGGCCCACCCAGTCTGCCCGTTTCCCTACCTAATGGATAAGCTGCAGATCCTAGTTAACCAGCAGCCTACTTCTTCCTACTCCCACCCCCTAGAATTGCCTTATGACTGTCCCATGCATGCTTGAATTCCACCACTGTTTTTGACTCCACAACCTCCTCCGGAAGGCCGTTCCATGCATCCACAACCCTCTCTGTGAAAAAATACTTCCTTAAATTACCTCTGAGCCACCCCCTTCTATCTTCAAATTGTGCCCCCTTGTTCTTGCACACCTCTTTTTTTGAAAGATGCTACCCTCTTGGACTTTGTTGATTCCCTTGAGGTACTTGAAAGTTTCTATCATGTCCCCCCTCTCCCTCCTTTCCTCGAGGCTATACACATTCAGCTCCTTAAGTCTCTCTTCATATGTCTTCCGGTGCAGACCCTGCACCATTTTAGTTGCCCTGCTCTGGACAGCCTCCATTCTGTCTATGTCTTTGTGGAGATTGGGTCTCCAGAACTGCACGCAGTACTCCAGATGGGGTCTCACCAACTGTCTGTACAGAGGGATAATAACTTCCTGTTTTCTACTGGTGATGCCTCTCCCTGTGCATCCCAGTATCCCCCAACCCTCCTTGCAGCCCTCACATTGCTTGCCCACCTTTAGGTCATCTGATATGACTACCCCAGGTCCTTTCCATTTTGTTGTTGTTAGTATCTCACCCCCCATTGTGTACTCTTCCCCTGGGTTTTTGTTTCCCAGGTGCATTACCTTGCACTTCTTAGCATTGAATCTAAGCTGCCATACATTTGACCACTCCTCTAACCTTGCCAAGTCCCTTCTCATCCTTTCCACCCCACCTTGTGCATCAACTCTGTTGCAGATCTTTGTGTCATCTGCAAAGAGACATACTTTTCCTTCCAGTCCCTCTGCAATGTCACTTATAAAGACATTGAAGAGGACCGGTCCTAATACTGAACCCTGCGGTACCCACTAGTAACCCCCCTTTCTTCAGAGTGGACTCCATTTACTATTACTCTCTGTGTCCTATTCTCCAGCCAATTCTTTCCCAGGCTGTCATCTTGGGACCCACTCCCAGGCTGGCTAACTTGTATATTAATCTTTGTGTAGGACTGTGTCAAATTCCTTGCTAAAGTCTAGGTAGGCCATGTCCACAGCCCCTTCCTGATCTACTACTTCAGTCACCCAGTCAAAAATCTATCAGATTTGTCTGGCATGACCTTCCGCTGTGAATCCATGCTGCCTTGGGTCCTGAGCCCTCTGGCCTCTAGATACTCAACAGTTCTTTCCTTCAAGTGATTCCATCATTTTCCTACCACTGAGGTTAAACTAACAGGTCTGTAGTTTTCTGCTTCTGCCTTGCTCCCACTTTTGTGAAGGGAATCACATCTGCCCTTCTCCAGTCCTCGGTACCACCCCATCCTCCCATGATTTGTTAAAGAGGGTAGTCAGTGGTGTCACTAGTTCTACCATTAGTTCTTTTAGAATTCTGGGATGATCCCATCAGGCCCATTGCTTTGTCCACCTTCAGTTTTAAGAGTTCTTTCAGAACCCTTTCTTCTGTAAATAGGCTGGTATCAACTTCTGTATCCAGAGTGTTTCTACTGTTTGTTTTAGGTACCTCCTCCACTTTCTTTGTACATACTGAGCAAAAATATTTGTTTAGTATCTCTGCCTTTTCACAGTCACCCTCTGCCCACCCTCCCTCCTCTTTATTAAGCCTCACTAACCCTCCCTTGGTCTTCCTTCGCTCCCTGATGTACCTATAAAAGGTTTTATCCCCCTTCTTAACTGAGTTGGCTATCTTTTCCTCGGTTTGGGCCTTTGCTGTTCTGACTGCCTTCCCAGCTTCCTTTTGCTTTAACTGATACAGTTCTCTGTCCTGCTCCTTCTGTGATTCCTTGTACTTCCTGAATGCTTTCTTTTTCTCTTGAACCTTCACTGCCACTTCCTTTGAGAACCATAGTGGTTTCTTACATCGTTTCGTTTTATTTGCTTCACACAAAGGCTTGTTACCTCTGTGATGGCAGTTTTTATTATTCCCCATTGTTCTTCCACCCCTCCTTCCTGCCCATTTGCTAGTGCATTCCTTAGGCACTCACCCATTTTGGCAAAGTCAGCCCTCCTAAAGTCCAGTACTTTTGCCTTTGTATAGCTTGACTCTATTGCTGTGTTTATTGTGAACCATACTGTTCGATGGTCGCTAGTTCCCAGATGGCTACCCACTTCTACATCTGTGATCCTCTCTTCATCTCCATTTGAGAGAACCAGGTCTAAGATTGCTCCCTCTCGAGTGGGCTCCAATACTAGTTGTCTAAGGCATGCCCCCTGTAGGGCATCTAGAATAACCCCACTCTTTGAAGTGGCTGCTGCAACTGCACTCCAGTTAACATCTGGCATATTCAGATCACCCATCAGCAATATCTCCCCTTTTTCTGCCATTCTAAGATTCTAAGATAAACAGCATGGAATGGTGTGTCTGAAAGTATGGACTGTCTTAGAAATATAAAAAAAGAAACAGCAGTAGCTGCTGAGGTAAAGAGGAACACAGTGCAGTATTAAGGGTACCACAAGCATTGATAATTAAGTTATCAAAAATTGGTCAAAGTATCAGAATACATGACTGACATGGAAAGGAAAATGGGAGAGTGTTTAACAGAGGGCTGAGCGATAAGCTGCGGATGAGCTTGGCACATCCAGCAGACCTGAGTTTGAGTCCCACATAATTGTTATACTGTTATTTATTTGATTTATTTATTCAGTTATTTATTTTTATTCTTTGGCAACCAGGTTAACTCCCATAAACCACATAGCCCATTTTACAGGAGTGACCCAGGAGCACAGGAAGGTTAAGTGACTTGCTTAGGGTCACACAGTATGTAAATGAAGGTTGTGGGAATCAAACTCAGGTCTGCTGGATGTGCCAAGCTCATCCGCAGCTTATCGCTCAGCCCTCTGTTAAACACTCTTCCATTTTCCTTTCCATGTCAGTCGTGTATTCTGATACTTTGACCAATTTTTGATAACTTAATTATCAATGCTTGTGGTACCCTTAATGCTGCACTGTGTTCCTCTTTACCTCAGCAGCTACTGCTGTTTCTTTTTTTATATTTCTAAGACAGTCCATACTTTCAGATACACCATTCCATGCTGTTTATCTTAATGACCTGTAAAAGTGTAGCTAATATCGTGGAATGTTCAGGTAATACAAAAAATGAGAGCAAATGTGATGATAAAGGCAATAAAAATTAGATTATTAATTTAACAAAAATGGGTCTAAAACATACCAGAATATAGGACAAACAAAAAGAAACACATGAGAGCACATAAAGGTGTAAAAGCTGTTTCCTGTCATAGCAGTAAAAGGCCATACTTAAAATTCAGAGTGGAAAATGATCTTAAGGGCCATACTTTACACCTCTCAGACAGTCTGGTTTTACAGACAAAGGCAGGTCTGAATGACTGTGACATCAGAACTTCTTTGTAACCTGGATATGTAATGCAGCCAAAACAGTGAATGATTCGATACATCAGTTTTAAGAGTATATGAGCTGTCAAAATGGCCCTAAAACTGGACTGCATTTAATCAAAACTGGATGACCGGATAAGGACCCTAAAAAATGGATTATCTGGTTAAAAAACAGATTGGTGGCAACCCTATTAGGATGACAGTAGTACCAGCATTGTGCTCAGATGTCTTCACCCAGCTGTGTCTTGCCACATGCAAAAATGTTTACGAAGTGTGGAATTCAGGTGCAAGATCTCACGGTCAGTCCACTATAGAGCCTAGGAGCTCCTATAGCCTTATCATTGGTTTCTGCCATGCAAGGAATTGATAGAATCAAAAAATGTTTGCAGTTAATTATACTAAGGGAGAATTGATACTGGCCTATTAGTATTATATTTTATTTTATTTTATTTATTTGAGTAAAATCAGAATTACAATCCTTTGAGTCAGAACAAGTATTGCAAAATGTCAGTTGTCCTGTGGTCTCATAGCTTAGTACAAGGGTCTGACTTATGTTCTGCATGTTGCTGCAATACGGAAGCTGGCTGGAGTGAGAATAGACAGTACAGAATAGCTGTCTCTTTAATGCGGTCGTCTAGTCAGGAGCCAACAGCCCAGTACATGTAGTCTCAGCATGACTGAAATCCTTGAAAATAAAGACAGAGCCACGTAGTTGAGAATAAATGAAGGGAAGCAAGCTCCGATTGAAACAGGAGCTAGCAGCAGTTGTAGGGACACCTGGCGGAGAGAACTGAGCAGGCTGACATTACAAAACATGAGGTCGGAGAGGTGATCATCAGAGCAGCAACAGGAAGGAGCTGAATCAGTTGTGGCACATTCGGTTACAAAAGCACCAGCGGAACCACTTGGGGCAAGGAATGCTTGCAGCAGGAATGCGTGGCCCCGACTGTGCTGAAGGTGCCAACAGCGGAGGAGCATCCAAGCAGGCTAGGTAACAAAGTGGCGACAAACTGGTTATGGAGCCGGGCTGCTGAAGGAGAAACGGAGAAGAAAGCAAGGCAAGTATGCAGTAAGCAAAGGGCAGACAAGAGAAGCATCGAAAAGGGCATTGCAGAAGGCACAGCAGGGAAGAAGTGATAGAACCCCTCCCCCAAAAAAAAAATACGGAGAAGAAAACACTGAAGGGGGGGGGCAGAACAAACAACAAGTGAGGCGGGTGAAACAACGGGGGGGGGAGTAGAAAGCAAGAACAGAGAGCAGCCACGAACCAGCGGCGACACTGCAGCGAGTACAACTCACTATAAGCAGAGCAGCGGTAGCTGTTCCCCCACATAACTACAGGCATGCACCTTTTAATTGATGTCTGCAGTGGCTGAACTGACAGTCACTGATTTTACTTGCTTGCTCCTCTCACATATGACAACTTCTACAGGGCAGTAGCTCATCTATACTTCAGTAGTTTTGATTGAAAAAAATTGGGAATCTCTTGTAAAAAGTATGTACTGTAAAATTGCCCATAACATTAGGAAAATGTTACACTGCACTAATTGCTTTACAAGACTTTTAAGGCTGGTAAACCTCTGTTTTGCCTCCTAGCTGTTAAATGGTAAGCAGTTGTTTATGCTGTGTGCCCTGGATCAGTATCAGCCTCCACAGCCATCAGTGCATTACTTTACTTTCAAATGATGGTGTTCCTTTTGAGTAGAGGCACCTATGGAATTCAAAGGTGCATAATAAGGCATGCTACTGCATTTTAAGTGCTACATTTTGTTTTTAGTCACCCCTTCCAGGTCTACAACACAGTTAAAATGTTTCTCTATCTGTGTAGCAACTGTCCCGTATGGTTTAAATTTATTGAAACAAAAAACACACTCATCGTGGGCTGCATAAGTGTAGTGTTCAGAAATGTTTCTACCAGTTGTGTCGTGACATGCTTCAAAATTCTTGACAAACGTGTGAAGCTTTCAAGAGAAAGTATGCATTGTAGTGTAGAATCTTGGTGCATTCTGAATTTTATACATTAAAGATTCACCTACTTAAAGTAAATTAGAGGACTGCACATTAGTGCTGGGACCCTTCAGCTTCACAGGGTCAGATCCTCTGAAAGGGACAAGGCCTTTTTTTCCCCACATACTTAATTGGGTGTTGGTGATTTATTGGACTGACAGCCACCCAGCCATCCCCCTGCAGTTGGCTTCAACACCAAACTGCCCCCTATCTGGATAATGCCCTGTATCCCCTGGATTATCTTGGTCACGCTTATCTGTACTCTCTCCAGCCTATCCTTATCCTCTTGCAGGTGAGGCCTCCAGAATTGAACTCCATTGCACTGAACTCCCTCTCGCACACACAGGGCTATGCGCCCCCCCCGTTTTACCCTATCTCTTCTAAAAAGGTTGTACCCTTGAAGTTCCACCTCCCAGCTGTGTCCCTCCATCCACCATGTTTCTGTTACTGCTGTTAGAGCCGGGTCATCCAGCCCCACCACCGCCTTCAGGTCTGCCACTTTGTTCCCTAGGCTCCTCGCATTGGCTAGAATTTCCATCATCCCCCTCCCCCACCCTCATAGTATCCCATCCTTAATCTGGCAGTTGCCTCATATGCTGGTAGAGTGCAGACTAGGTTGTCCCAGTTAGGTCAAGGATCCCCTTTCTGCCAGGTGCCACACCCCCTTTCTAGTTTAAATATATGCAACTATATGCTGTGCACATGGCATGCAGCTCACTAATCAGCAACGTTAATAGCCAGTCTGGAACAACCATTTGACCCCAAGACTACAGCAGTCCTTAATTAAGTACCCTGGAAAGCTCTCTTGGTGCTATGACATCAGCAGTTAGTGAGCTGCATGCCATCTGCACAGCATATATTTGCCTTAGGTGGTGGCCCTTGATTGGGCTCTCCCAGAGCCACCACAGCACCTGGAAGTGGCGCCTCCTCCCGCTGGTGCTCCTTTGAACTAGCGCTCGAAGAAGCAATGCTCAGGGTTATACATAAAATTAAGGGTGCCAGGATTCTGCACTACAATGCACACTTTCTCTTCAAAGCATCACATGTTTGTCAATCATTTTGAAGCATGTCATGACACAACTGGATAGAAATGTTCCTGAACACTATACTTATGCAGCCCATGATGCGTGTGCTTTTTGTTTTATAAAATTTTTTATTTATTTTTTTTAACTCTTTTTCCCTCTGGTCACGGCCCCTGGAGCCCCTCTCAGGCATCATGCCTATTCCTGCCCACCTGAGGTCCCCTTCGACCCTAAGCCTTCTCTCTCCCCCCCTCTCTCAAAGACAGCACCATAGAAACATAGAATTTGACGGCAGATAAGGACCGCTTGGCCCACCTAGTCTGCCCATTTTCCTACCTAACAGATAAGCTGCAGATCCTAGTTAACCAACAGCTTACTTCCTCTTACCTGCCCCTAGGACTGCCTTATGCCTGTCCCATGCATTCTTGAATTCCCCCACTGTTTTTGACTCCACGACCTCCTCAGGGAGGCTGTTCCATGCATCCACAACCTCTCAGTGAAAAAATACTTCCTCACATTACCCTGAGCCGTCTCCCCTCTATCTTCAAATTGTGCCCCCTTGTTCTTGCACATCTCTTTTTCTGGAAGATGCTACCCTCTTGGACTTTGTTAATTCCCTTGAGGTACTTGAAAGTTTCTATCATGTCCCCTCTCTCTCTTCTTTCCTCAAGAGTATACATATTAAGCTCTTTTAGTCTTTCTTCATATGTCTTCTGGTGCAGACCCTGCACCATTTTGGTTGCCTTCCTTTGGACAGCCTCCAATCTGTCTATGTCTTTGCGGAGATGGGGTCTCCAGAACTGCACACAGTACTCCAGATGGGGTCTCACCAACTGTCTGTACAGAGGATAACAACTTCCTGTTTTCTACTATTGATGCCTCTTCCTATGCATCCCAGTATCCCCCAGCCTTCCTTACTGCCTTCTCCATTGCTTGCCCACCTTTAGGTCATCTGATATAATTACCCCAGGTCCTTTCTATTTTTACTGTTCTCAGTATCTCACCCCCATTGTGTACACTTCCCCTGGGTTTTGTTTCCATGTGCATTACCTTGCACTTCTTTGCATTGAATCTGAGCTGCCATACATTTGACCATTCCTCCAACCTTGCCAAGTCCTTCTCATCCTTTCACTCCATCTTGTGTATCAACCCTGTTGCAGAGCTTTGTGTCATCTGCAAAGAGACATATTTTTCCTTCCAGTTCCTCTGCAATGTCACTTATAAAGACATTAAAAAGGACCGGTCCCAGTACTGAACCCTGCGGTACCCTGCTAGTAACCCTCCTTTCTTCACTGTGTACTCCATTTACTACTACCCTTTGTGTCCTGTTGTCTAGCCAACACCAGCTTAACCCCTCTGGGGTGGGGCCACCCCGGGTGCTCTTACATACATAGACTCCAGCTGTGGGTGAGGGCCTGGGCGGAAGAACTGAAAGGAAAGGCAAGGTGGATCCTGCGGTGGGCATGGGGGTCAGGTGCTGTCGCCTACCTCCCGGAGCTGTGCTTTTTCCATTTTTATGGTGCCCTCCCCCTCTTGCGTGGTGCACTCCTGATGCAATGGCGCATGGCAACCCTGCATTGTGTCAGCCATGCTGTAGATGTGGTGCCTGCATACTGCAGCACCCCTAATCTCCACCGAGAGCTGCTGGTACACCGGCCAAGCCCCAACCCTCCCCCCAGGAGAGGAGAGCAGCCTTGCGGGTGCTCAGTTCTCATCCCATCCCTGCCGGTGCCCGAGCTCGCTCCTGAACTCGGGTCACCGGTGTGGCGTCCAGCACCTCAACCCTCGGCGCCACCGGGCCAGTTTGTTTTATAAAATTATAACCATACGGGACAGTTTCTACACAGGTAGAGAAACATTTTGACTATGCTATAGACTTGGGGGGGGCGGGAGAGTGACAAAAACAAAACCTACCACTTAAAATGCAATAGTGTACCTTATGATGCACCTTTGAAGTTGCATAGGTGCCCCCCCACCAAAAAAAAAGGAATGCTATCATTTGAAACGAGACTAACGCACTGATGGCTGTGGAGGCTGATACTGATCTAGGGCATACAGCATAAACAATTGCTTGCCCATTCAACAGCTAGGAGGCAAAGCAGAGGTTTACCAGCCTAAAAGTCTTGTAAGGCAATCAGTGCCATGTAACATTTTCCTAATGCTAAGGGCAATTTTACAGTACATACTTTTTACAAGAGGTTCCCAATTTTTTCAATCAAAACTACTGAAGTATATAGATGAGCTAGTGCCCTGTAGAAGCTGTCATATGTGAGAGGACCAAGCAAGTAAGTAAAATGAGTAGCTGACAGTTTAGCCACTGCAGACAGAGAACTAAAGGATTTCACACCTCTGGCTGAGTGGAGGGAGGAGATACTAGCAGAACAGAAGTTTCTCAGGTTTGCAAAAAGTAGTAAATTAAGTACTGAGACTTCACAAAGAAAAGGCCTACAAAACTCCAAACAGGAGGTTTCAACCTGCAAAATAATCAAAGGCAGTACTGAAAAAAAGAAAAAAAAAACACTATCCTCAAGCCTCAAGTGCTAGTGAAAGATTGGTTGAACACAAGTCAAAACAGTTCTTTTTCAATACTGAAAACAGACTGAATGAAAAGACAGGACCAGCTGACTTAATCTTATGGGGACTCAAGGTGCATTTTGGGATAGGTAAGGCTGGACTGAAAAACAAAACCACATGAGCATGGCTGCCCCCAACCCCACAATCAGGTAGAATCAATCAAAATGGAATTTAAACCGTTTATACCACTACAGGTACATTATTACTGTTCAGAAGCTCAGAACATGACTTAAAACATATGTTTTTCCAGTTTTTGCTTTTAGTTCTCCTTTAGTGATGCACAGCCAGGAGACATGTGTTGACCAGTGAGGTTCTTGTATTTGTTCTTGCCATTTTGCAGAGTGTATCTCTGTCTGTCAGTCTGTCTTTCTGTCTGTCTATCCAGTTAGCATGTTTATTCTGTGACATGAAAATGTTGTTCTTAACATACATTGAGAAAATCTTTTTCATAATGTTTAGAACAACTTTGCACAGCTGCTGTAATAGAAGCCATGCACTCATTCAGAGCTGGAGCTCCCAGAGCCCAAGATCAGCTGCAGACTCAGCGGGGTTAATCAGAACTGTGCATTTGGTAAAATCGCAGTTCCTGGTATAAAAAAACATGCTAAATTTAGTATTATTAAAAAAAATCAAAAACGCCAACATGTTAAGAACTTGCTTATTCACACACCTCACTGTTGTTCTCACATCACTGAGGAACTCAAGGCTTGCTCTTGTGCCAAATTATGTCACATTACCAAGGTGTATGAACACAGATGTAACCTCCCTTCAAATGGGGGTTCCCGAAAAGTCTTCTTTGAGCTTGCCTAAATGCTCACTGCCAGGCTGGTGTCCTGCATTTTAACAGTTTAAATGTGATTGCCCGAGACTGCCTGTATAGCCTCTGTGTACTGTCTCTTTAAGAGCTGCCTGGATTGCAGTCATAAGGAATCTGAGAGAGGGCGCTATTGAAAGGTGTAACTATTTGCTGAAAATCATTTAGAGTGATAATGATAATGTAGTTTGTCTAACCTGCCTTTTTTGCAGCAAGGCTGTTTTGTTTATCTCCACTATCTTGGTCCTGGACTGCGAATTGGACCAATCAGTACTGGTGGGACCTAAAATGGAGTCGGACTACAGGAGCTGTCTGAAGTCAAAATCTGTAGGAATTGTAGTTTAAGACTTTTTGCGCCTATTTGCACCTGAAGGGGGAGCCTTTGTTGTGACTGACAGGAGGATCAGCCAACTGAACCTTTTGGATCTTGGGGAATTTCCCAGGCTGCTGCAGCTAGTTTCAGTTTTGAGCTGAGAAGTGAAGAAGTAACAGCTCAAGTGATTTTGAGCAGCAGTTCTGTGTAGTTTTGCATGGGAGAACTGTGAAAGGGCTGAGTTTTGGCCTTCCTGTCGTGCTATCCCTGAGAGGAAAATAGAGTTTATTCAGACTGAATCCGAGGTTGTGAGGACTATTTAAGCCACTGGACTGTGACCAGGCTTTAACCTGAAGAAGACCGAAGATTTGCCGAATGCGATCGGCCTGTCAGGATTTCCAGCTGCTTTTGATTCCCCGGTTTGTGCAGAGACTTTGCGATCGTGACCGGAGAGCGGTTTGCCTGGTACAGTAGAACTTCCTTACATGTAAATGTGCTGTGTATTGAAAGTGGGTCGTGATTTGGTTCCCCACTGTGTGAACTGTGTTCTGCTTGCTGGCACCGTAGAATCCTTTATATGTAAATGTGCTGTGTATTGACAGTGAGTTGTGATTTGGTTCCCCACTGTGTGAGCTGTGTTCTGCTTGCTGGAAGCTTTATCTAGCCTAATCAGACTGAATCCGCGTTCATCTCCATTTGGCCTGGGCCATGCCACGCTGGCCCTGCTAGACTACCCCACTGCACGGAGAAAGCCACCAGCGAGAGACCTGCCTGGGGATCAGCCCCCTGCTCAACACTTGAACAGGAATGACACCTCTGTGAATCGTGTGGGCCCTGCTTCTCCTGGCACTCTAGATTAACCACCTGCTGTCTCAATTTTCATCCAGCCTGTGTCCAGTCTTGGGTATTGTGAGTAATCATCAGGGTAGGTCCCTGCAACAACAGCCTAATCTAAAAGTGTGTCATCTGATTGTCTTGTTGTTTTCTTTTCATAAACTGAGCCCTCCGGCTCCGGATTACAAATAGTGTGTGTTGTGCATGTTGTTTTCTTCCATCACAGGGCCCCAACCAGCTGCGAGGTTCCTGGCTAGCCCACCATTCTCCATCTGGGTACCCAGAGTGTGTGACTGTTTATGGACCCTGAAGTGCATGCATAACTGTTTGATAGAGCCTTTAAGCAAATTAACCTGATTACACCCCTCCCTTGTTCAAGCCCCTTAAATATAATCAGATCTAACTCTTTTTTGCATTTACCCCGACTGTGGGTTCCAGTTTGTGCAAGAATACTGTACTACTGTTATTTGCTGTGTATAACCTTATTTTACAGGGGTCCCCAGGGCCGGGCCAGAGGAAAGCCCTGGTGGTAAGTGCAAACAGTGTGGGTACAGAACTTGTGTGGTGTATCAGGGGTATTGTGAAAGTGATTGTTGTTTATTGTTCCAGCCACTAGTAAGGAAAGAGAGGGGTTACAGTGTCCCGGAGGGCTGTGCCCAGGTTAGCTTGACCACTACCAACCCTGACCTCCAGGTGGAGGTACCCGTTTCAGAACTCGGGCCCCTTAACCTGCTACTAGCCAAGCAGGCAGGCATAGTAGCCCTTAGGAAAAGCGCCACCTATGGGTTACACAGAGAATACTCGATGGGCAACCATACAGAACCAGTGTGTTCTGCCACAGAGGGGCTCTGATTCCCTCTGACCTTGAGAGCGAAGCTCGAGAGGTCCTCGGGAATCAGAGCCCCGAGGTGGCAGAACACAATGGTTCTGCATTGTGTTGCAGATACAATGTTTTTTATAGTGTATGGTGCCCAAAAATATAGTTTAAATGTGTCTATTTTATATATAAATTTGGTTTTGCTGCTTCGTTATAGTCTGTGTAACTGACTTGTTGCTAGAGTCACTGGTTGTTGCTAGGTAACCAGATCAGCCTACATCAGTAGCGAGTCTTTCAATTGGCTGCTAGTTTAATTAGGGAGGGTCTTTTAAAAAAACAACAACATGGCAGCCGTATTCTCGCTAAGCGAGAAACTTTCGAGTAATAAAAAAACTATCTGGTTGATCCTGCTGGCTTATCTGTTGCTTGGTCAGCTTATCTGGTTGACCCTGCCAGTTCAGTGTTTGTATGTGAGGTACCGACGATGACGGGATGGATTATCTGGTTGATCCTGTGGTTCTTGGTAAGCGCAGCGTGTGCGACTACATGAAGTATTTGAATGATTAGAATGCTGTTCTGCATGTATGGACTGAACAGCATTCTAGGAACTGTTTTTATCTGTGCTGAACAGCTTTTCAGCACAGATAAAAAAAGAACAAGTACAACATTCCACCATACACTATAAGCTTGTTCTTCACACTTTGATATTGATTATTCTCTCTCTTTCTCTCTCCCTGTCTCTGACTATGTACATACAGTATATATAAATGTAAATATATACATATCGCCCCAGGTGGTGCTATCCTATGGGCTACTACCCCTGTCTTCGAGACTCTGCACAGGCTAAAGGGCCTGAGTTCAGTGAACGGGTGCCTCCACCTGGAGGAATAGTGTGGGAGTAGTGTAGCTGCTGTTGGTATAGCCCTTCAGGATGCTATAATCACCCACCAACTCTTCTAGTGGCCTAAACAGTTTAGCAACATAACATTCACATTTACCATATACAAGTAATGATATGCTCACGCTCCTTGCACTTGCCACCAAGGCTGGATCTTCTGCAACTGCCCTGGAGACCCCCTGTAAAATAAGACCGGTAATGCTACGGTACCATAATATGGCAGTAACCCAGCCCATAAGGTACACACTAGCCAGGTTAAACCTGAAAACCAATAATCTGTTTTATTCAGGGGAGGTGAACAAGGGTGGGGTGTAAATCTAACAAGTGATTAGTATCTCTGATTTGATTCAGGTTGATTTCAGCATGCACTCTAAGTCCCCTTGACATAGTCCCACAACCCTGGTTACCCAGTATGTTAAACAGGCTAGCCTGAAGCATTGCCCTGGGTAGACTGGCATTGCAGCTCTTGTTGGTGCCCTTAGGAAGGAGAACAATTAACATGCACTCAACCCAAATATTTGTAATCCAGAGCCAGATGGCTCAGTCCATTGCAATAAACCCAAAATGAGAAAATCAGATGGCACACAATGATTACAGCTGATGTTGCAGGGAGCTACCCTGTTTGTACTCACGCTACCCAGACCAGGATGCAGGACACGTGAGATGAAGACCTTGTGGTGTTGCTCTGGATTGCCAGGGAAAGCAGGGCCTACACGGCTCACCTCCTGGTGGTCGCTACCTGTTCGGTGGTGTTGAGCAGGGGGACGAATCCCCGGGCGGGTCTTTCACTGAGAATGTCTCTGAATCAGGAGCAGTGGCCTAGGCCGAGATGGCAGGGCCCAGGCAGAACAGACAGTTTGGATAAAGTCCATGGTGAAGAGCTGGAAAATCCTCCAGTGGGCATAACAGAACTTGCCGTGGGGAACCAAATTGCAACCCATGAAACACATTCAGCACATCTATAAAACTTAGCTTATTCAACAACAGTTCGGATAAAGACTGTTTGCCAATAACAGCTTCACTGCGCAAACCTTTCGATCTGAGGCTCACTTCTGGCATCTGGCAGGCTGATCACTTCTGGAGCAAGTCTTTGGTCCAATCACATTCAGCAATAATATACTCTTCTCTCTCCCGGGGCAGATCTCAACCCACAATTGGAGAAAGTCTGACTTTCACACACAAGGCGATACTCCAAGCTGGAGATGTGACAGGCAGGCCAGCAGAGCCTTCCCGCTGACTCTCCAACACTCCTACCAGGAGCAGCTGCTCAATGGCTTGAGTTGTTCACTCTCCAAACTCCTACTCTTGACTGACACACTGATTCAGCAGTTCTGGATATTTCCCAGTAATCCAAAAGGTTTGGTTGGCTGGGGGAACTGTCTGTCACAGAAAGGGCTTGCCCTCCAAGTCCATTTAGGTGCCAAACCCTTAAAACTACAACTCCTACAGAATTTCAATCCCACAAGACCTCTGGGGACAGTTTCCATTCTAGGTCCCCTGAGGTTTCATTGGTCCAATACTGGCAGTCCAGAACCAAAATGGTGGCTCTTAGTCAAAACTTCAAGCTGCAATTCAAAGCAGGTTAGACACGCTCCTTTATCATTACTATAGCAGATAAACAGTAAATAATCACTTTCCCTAACAGAGCTCCCGCCGAACAAATAGTGACTGCAGAACAGAGCAGAAATATGGACTGTCCAGTGGGTCATGAGTCTTAAATCACTCGGGCCCAGCCCAGATCAATTCTCTAATAAAGCATAGATGCTCTCTTAAAGAGACAGGCATGGAAGCTTACTAGAGCATTCTCATACAGACAGATAAACCTACTGCAGACAGGACACCATCCAGATAGTGGGCATTTGAGAGCCCAGGAAGACATTATAGGCAACCCCCATTTGTAGTGGGGATATATATATATATATTCATGTAGTTTGGGTGTGTGTATGTGTGTGTGCGTGTGTGTGAGAAAGTATGTCTATGTTGGAGCCTCTCCTGCTGAGAAAATGATTATCCTCTTCCTTGTGCTCTGTGTTTAAAAATGTTGGAAGTAATTGCCCAGATACATGAAAGGATATGACAGGCATTCTGTTGATCTGTTAGTGCACCTGTTAATCCTTTGTCCTTTTCAAGAAAACAGGTGTTCTGCACTATCTTGATGAGGAAATAATTGCCCTCCTTGTTTACACCTGTGTTGTATCCAGGGACTTGAGCAAAACAACAAAAAAACACCAGACTGCTGACTTAGCGTAGTTACTGACAGTGCTTGACAACAGTACCAAAGTTACTTAGAAGGTCAGATTAGATGGAAAGGCAAACTATCATTGATTTATTTATTGACAGATTGATCTGTTGCTTGATTGATTGATTGTTTTTGGTGATCAGACAGGCCCACTGGAACAAAAGTCCCCTTTTCAGGGGTGACCCGGGATTAGTTTCAGATAACAATACACATTGGATTCAGACATCAAGGAACATGGTACAACAATTAGTTGCATAGGTGGGTATATAACTGGGTACAAACACAGGTATTTTGTGAAAAAACTGTGGTACAACAAGAGAACTACAGTTTCAATAAGCTGTGTATAACACTTTCAACAGCATCACTAGAAACAGCTTTTTTTCTTTTAACACTTCATTGTATGTCTCAGTTTTATTAGGTACAAAATTCACCTAGGCAAGGATGGATTTTACAGAATCTGGAGCCAAAGATGCATACAACAAAAAGATCAGTGTGAAAATATGTTGTACAATGATACACTGTTGTACTGCATACTTAGCAAGGAGACTGCTGTTAAATGCAATGTTCTAATCTGTGTTAGAAAATGGGCTAGATACTAGGATTTCTCTCATTTGCTGAGAGGCAGTACGGGGGGGGGGGTTACATTAACTTATGATAGACACCCACTCTAAATCAAGTGCCAATTCGGGGTGCCCCATTACTTGGCATATACTTGGGCCCCCTGAATTTTCAAGCCCACAAGCCGCCATTGTTTTCCCACCGCTTAGCAGACAACTTGCCAGACGCCCTTCCCCATCAGTATAAAATTCATTTATTTAATATTAAACATCACTGTGTACACCACCTTAACTAATCATTTTCATTCTGTCTTCGAGACCGCAACTGCATTTCGGGTCTCGCACATCCCAATGCTGACTTGCCTTGCAAAAGCCGAAACCGCTCAGAAAGCTTCCGGCAAATACCCTGCCTCTCCCATTACAAATTAACATCTAAAACATGGTTAACATTAAAAGCACTGCTCCTTACAAATAAAAAATATACATTTTAAAGTGCTGCTGTCCCACATAGCTCTTCTTTTCCGGGTTTAAGGATGCACGGTCCCGCAAGCTCACGTGCCAAACTACCGTGTCTGTGGACTAAGCAAAAGAAAAAACATACAGAACTGTTTGAAATAAATAAAAAAACAATGCCATGAAACTCCCTGAGGTGCAACTTTGATACCGAGTTCATCTGTACTTCCGGAAGGTGTGCTGTTGGGGAGGGTGGAGGATAACTTCAAGAGAATGGCTCTCGGGGAAGGGGAGCAGCAGCACAAGAAGCAACAGCATAAAAAGAATCAGAATGACTACTTTACCAACAATAGTTTTTCTTCTAGTTTTTCTATTAATTTTAAACTAATTTCCTCTGTTATTTTAATATTTAATTAAACTTGACACAGATGCCCATTTTCTAAGCGCAATAATACCCTCCAGGGTGGGCGGTATGGGCAATACCAGACCTCCGAGAGGCTCTAAGGCCCAACGCTGCATTACTCCCCTTGAGCGGTCCAATATTGCCCAATACCGCCCACCCTGTCGGGTATTATTGCTTGCTTTTGCACCTGTCCAGCAACTTTGTACAAGCCTCTTACATTCCTGTTTCTGTCTTGTTTTAATCAGAAGATGCATGTGCAAAGGGTGTTTAAGTGTAATGGATATATGGTCCCATAACTGCAAACCTTTGTTCACATGTTTTGCTTGGTTCTGAAGTTTTTCAGCTACCGTATGTACCTTTGTAAACTGCGGCACAAAATAACCTGACGTCCATCAGTCTCTTGGAAATTTAGAACTGATATTTCTGATTCAAAATGTATTTAAATATGCTTTACATGTATAGTATTCAATCTCCACATTATTTTTGTTTTGTCTGTTTACTGTAATTGTACAGCAGCACATATCATGTGAAACAAAGTTAGAAGGGTTTTGTTAGAAGTTTTAACACTCAGAGATGGATAAGCTTTGCTTTTTCACATATAGATTGTGATCCTCAAACAAAACCCTGTCCTGTTTGTTCTTCCTGTTTGCAAAGGGTGTATTTTTATTAAAATATCAAGACATACAAAAGAAATGTCTTTGTTAGTATACTGGCAGTTACATTTGGGTCTGCTGATTTGCTATTCCAAAACAGAATAAAATTCAAAGTCATAATGAGGGAGGGTTGATTTTAACTATAAAACTCTCTCTGAGTATCTAAGAAATATGATTGTTCAAATGCGGTTACATGGTAGTGCTGGTTCTATGTGATTTAAGCAAAAAAAACAGTGACTGCAAAATGAGCGAGGAAACAATAGCGAAACCTAAAACAGCAGTCACTTTGCAGCACCCACAAAAACAGTGAACCAGTCGTCAGATACCAACAGTACATCTCACCTCTGCAAGGTTTTTCTATGGAGGACTTTGACTCCACACCCCCCTTTGTGGGGGGTTTTGCCCCCTGCCCCCTTCCAAAACATATATAATCAATATTGGGGGGTGCCAACCTTGGGGACAGAGAGAAACATGGGATGGGGCAAAAATATGACGAGGTGGGGAGGGAGAGAATTAGGCTGCAACACTGGGGAAAAAAAACAATTCCATTTAAAAAAAAAAGAACGGTCACTCTGGGAATCAACCCAACATCTGGTTCTTGCTGCAGCACACACAAATGCTGTCCCAAACCCCTACTCTATGCTGCCAGCACTCCTCAGTGCCCCCACTAAAGGTCTCTTCTAATCATCAGCACCAACTTCTGCCACTGGCGACTCAGAGCTATACTCTCTCACATTTACTGGTGCTGTGAACACACAGTCGCCAATATTCCCCTCGCTCATTTTCATTCGCTAGTTTTACTCACTCACATTGCTTGCTCAAATTACAGGACACCGGCTGTGCTCTATATCAGCATCACAACCCAAGTCAGAAAGGCTTAATTTTCTGATACTTATTACTCAGTTTTAAAAATGAACATCATTGGAGTTATTTTATAATTGCAATGGGGGGGGGGGGGGGGGGGGCACGCTGAGGTGTGTGTAATTCTGGGATAATGTCGCTTCATGAGTGCAGAAGGCCATTATCTTTACTTTGAGCCTCACTTTCTGAGGTGCGCATTATCAGACAGTAACATTAACACACATCCCACACATCCCATTGTGCCTTGTTGCTAAGTCGCTGTTTGTACTCAGTTATTCAATTTTGTTCTGCCCAGTGAGAACCCATCAAGCATAGAAGGTGCTTTTACAGTATAATTCCTGTTTGCCCTTCCTAGCCAGACAATGCAGCAGCAAATTATAATAAGTTTGACTATCAGCAACATGGTAGCCCATGGGCTAATGTCCTATTTACATGGGCGTTCGGGAAGTAGGTAACAGCATGCAAACATACATTTAATTTGCCATCCAGCCCAATTTCATAAAAACTAGAGACAAGCACTAAACAAACACATACAAACATGGAAAATAATTTTGTTTTCATAGTGCCTTTCATGCAGACTGTACCTGAAAGCATTTTACTATCCATGAGAAGGATGTGAGAGTTTGTTGATGGCATTTGTAGCACACAGAAAGAGTTGAAGAGCACAGACAGAGATCATATTGTGATTAGAGAGAACTAGCACATTAACAAGTACATATTTTTAATCTGAATGGTACATTGTAAGATTTTAACTTAAAGGTTCATAAAGTGGGAGGGAGACCCATGTTTGATTCTGGACTCAACTTCCCCTACCCCGGGCTGGAGTGGTTGATGCCACAGTCTTATCATGCAGCATCAGCTGCCCATCCACCTACAGTAGTAAAGTCATGGGCAACCTCTAGTCGGAGTGGTAGGCAGGGATTAAAAGGAATAACAGCATGCCCCAAACACATTATGGTGGCCACTCACCTTGCTACCTCAAGAAGGACTGTTCCCTAAACTCAGCAGATTGGATTCATTCCCTGACTGGGCCTGTAACCTCTGCCCATGCCAAGGGGTCTCTGCTACAGTGGTAAGCCCTGGACATTCAGGTGGCTCATGTCTGGTATCACAGTCAGTTGCAAAGATGGGGGGGGGGGGAGTTTGGAGCAGTAGGACTGACTAGATTGGAAATTACTAAGTGCTGAAATCCGGCATGCTAACTGTACGGTGAAACCCTGACCAAGAATCCCTCACAGCAACAGTCTCAACAGAATTGTCGAGATTGTCGCTCTGAGGGACCCGAGGGCACCCTTTTGCCGACTTTCGCCCCCCCCAGACAACTCCAACTCAGAGTTAGTTATTTTAAGAAGATGGGGATGTGGGGGGGCACAGCCACCCGCATGGGGGGTTCAGGGGGCACAGCCTCCGATTGAAAACACACCAATGTCTGACAGGCGAAATTTCACCTGTCGACATCGGGGATCTCACTATGCCAAACATCGACAACAGTGTTGTCGATTCAGCATAGGTAAACCTTGAAATCCAGGACAGTGGAGCAAAGAAAGAAAATAATTTCTGCCCTTTCTTTGTTTTGTCATAGAATAAATTAATATACAGATTCATTTCTTTTATTCTTTCTTTTTGTAGTACTCCAGATTTGACCTTAGATCCTCCTCCCATCTCCCTCAGTGTCCCTTTTCTACCTCCCCCTCCTCCCCCCAAGGACTGACAATCTGTTCCTGCCTTTGCGTACTCCAAACTCCAACCTCTGAACCCATTATCTATGGCCTACCTCCCAAGGACCCGGGGGGGGGGGGGTAGGCCTCTGAGGACATACTTCATTTGACTGAATGGGAGATCAGAGGAAGTAACCAGCAAGGTGGAGAGGGCCAAGACAGTCTTGTAGGCGTGAGAGGACTTCATCTGACCAATGCTCACCCTCTGTTTGTTGCCCTGGACCCTATTCCTTGTCTCTGTCATAAGGTATGCTCCTGGGATGGAGTGACTTTACACTAAGCCTGTCAAGGCTATGTGAGATCCATTCCTCATTTGGGACTCTACTGCCAGCCCCCATTTGGGCCCATGATGCCTCTGCATCACATGCTACACAAATGGGTGCATGCCGACATAAGGTCACTCTGTGTGGGACCCTCTTCATTTAGTCACATATGACACCCCCTCCCTCTGGGTCACCAGGGTGCAGTCATGCAGTGGAGTGAGGCAAACTCCCTCCCTGACGCAGGAAGCATCCACAGTCATCCCCAGGATCCCACCTCAGCAGACATCTCAGGCTTGTACTGTGAACCAGGGTTGTCTAGATGGCAAGTGGACGTGCTACCATTGTATTAGCCTTAAATTTATTCTTGGTAAATGAATGTAAAAGGGAATAGTGGATTCACAGTTAGCCCATAAATATGTCATGGGAAATCCGTAGAATTAAGTAGCGAGTACTTTTTCCTGGCCAGACAAGAAACATCTTCCCATGAACTGATGAATCAGTGTCTCTTTCAGGCATTAACTTTGAAAAGACACAACGAAGATGAAGGAGGAGGAGGAGGAAGAGAACAACAGGAAGAGGAAGAGGAAGAAGAAGAAGAAAGACTACAACAAAGTTCGAACACAGGTAAAGGTATAGCTTTAACTCTGAACAGTTCCTAGGCTCTGTTTTCAACAGATTATTGCCAAAAGCATAGAACTGGAGCACCCTGTCTGCCAGTAGGGCAGCAGGACAAAAGATGACTAGCACTCAAGTGGCGTCCTGTTTTCAGCAGTGTTGAAAAACCAAATGTCCAGTCAGATTGTTATGCTCACTGTTGAGTTAATGCAACACAGTGGAAATTAACAGAGAGAGCATAACACTTGCCAGTATATAAGACAAGACTGTGAGACAGCCGCAGCAGGTGCCCTGAGATCTTGCACCAGTGAGCGCTTACCCGTTAGGTTGCTGAGAACAGGGCACCCTTGTGGACACATTATAGTACTACTGTATGTTGAACTAGTAAACATGTGACAGGTCTTATTCATTAATGGTTCAAAATTCACACAAAAGGAAGGCATACAGTACATGCTAGAGAAAGGTTAACATGTTTATACAGCTGGTGCCTGTTCAAGATCATGTCTTTTAAAACATAAAAGCATAAAAATGGATTTCTTTTGGCATTCACATACAGTAGACTGTTTTCTGAATAAACAAACCAGCCTTTTCATCTTGCAGTTAACAAGCCTGTAGCATAGAATAATGCGTTTAGAAGGGAAAATGGAGAACTTCAGTCCAGCATTCTAGCTCAGTGACTGGTTTACTCTGACTTAGCTGAAGTAGTTCTACTATAAGACTAAATATGTAGACTTCATGCAGGCTTATGTAAAAATATCTATCTTGGAGAATACAGTAATTCCTAATATCTAAAAAACACTCAGCAGGGGGCACTCCCTTGCCTTGCAAAAACAACATAAAACACAGTCAACCCTGGTTGCTCGTGTGTAGCCCGAGTCACAGAAAAAGGGGAGGCAACCTCATTAACCTGTATTTGTATTTCATTTTTTCTTTTACCCAGGATATCCTGATTGGGATAAAATAGTTAATTTTTAGTGAAGCACTTCTTCTAGCTAATTTTACTGCTAGAAGGGACTAAAGCGTGAGGAGGTGGAGTGACTTGCTCTGGGTCACACAGCCAGTCATTGACTGTGGTGGGATTCAAACCTGTGTTGTCCTGGTTCACACTGCAGTGCTCCAAATACTGCATGACACTGCCTTCTCTCTCTCCCTGTACAGCCACTAGATCACCAGGACAAGATGGTTTTTAAAAAGTGAATTGGACCTGGTGGGACAGCTGCTGCAAAATTTTAAATGGAAATAGGGGGATGAAGGAGGAAGTAAGGGACTTTGAGGATACTTTTTAAAGGTTATATTGTTATCTAAATTCTTAATTCTTGAGGGTTTCTTAGTTTAGAAAAAAAGGCCCCTACTGTTTCTACATGTGGATTGGGCCATCAGACCTAATCTCAGTAACCACATCGTGTGAAATAAGAAATTAGAAGATGTTGTTTTGAAGTTCACGGAGCAGAAAGTCTCCAGTTTTGTGGGGGTGCAGATGGATTGACTTAATTTGAAAGCTTGCACTAGTGGCTAGTACAGTGGTGCAACCGCATGCAGAACTTTCAACTGCCATGTGGGTCACATGGGTTAAATTCCTGATCCGGAATCCTATGTCAACCCTGGGTGGAGAAGTGAGTATATGAGAGAAGACCGGATAAGGAAAAAGATGGTATAAGGACCATGAATCTCTCAGAGATAAAATATTAATGAGCATTTGGCTAGAGGTCACATTGTAGACCAAAGGATATAAATACAGCTTAGGATAGATCTGCTCCTCTTTCTGTGGGCCTAAATCTTGTTTATGTTGTCATCTCTGAGTCAGGACTTGGGTATACAGTACTTCCACTAAGGAAGGAAAGGGATTTGGCTTTATATAACACCTTTCTTACACACTGTAATGCTGGCTTGAATGCTTTCAGTGGTCCCACATCTCTTCCTGATCAGACGCACATGGATTCTGGTGCCCCCTACAGCTGGCGTGTTAACAGTTCATGTGTCAGGCGGCTCACAGCCCCACCAGGGGTCACTCAAGGAGCAGAACAACATTCTCCTCAAACTCAGGGAGGATGCTTACTACCATGGGTAGTACCTTCTCCCCTGCCACTGGAGTACAGGGTTTGGGTCACAGCATGGACCCGAACTGCACACATGGAAAAGCAACACGCTACCTCTGTGCCGTCTAGCTCTAGCACCCCACATAAAGAACGGTTCACCATCTTCCATTCTGTGAATGGATATTTATTTTTTCCCTCAGTGTGGATTATGAATGGATTTTAAACAAGAATAAATCAGACACTATTTGTTATGTGGGCATAATGTTTTAACCATGGAAACGTAGAAAATGACGGCTGTAAAAAAGTCCATCCAGTCTGCCCAAAGTTGCTGTCTATTGCCCCATTTAGCCTACTGCTAGACAGGGTGTGTCTGCTTGATAAACCCCATCATTGTTCTAGCCTCCCCTGCCACCAGATCTGCCCTCCGTACCT
The DNA here is from genome assembly GCA_016271365.2 of Neoceratodus forsteri. Lineage (NCBI taxonomy): Eukaryota > Metazoa > Chordata > Ceratodontiformes > Ceratodontidae > Neoceratodus > Neoceratodus forsteri. The sequence continues at coordinate 531,745,675 of CM057454.1, forward strand.
CCCCTTTTGGAATATTTTGATTTAGTGGACTGTGGTTTACTGTTTCGGAAACTAGCTGAGTTTGGGCTGAGAAACTATATGGTTCTTTGTTTGCAAAACAGGTCCCAGATTTTTAAAGCTAGTTAAGACATGTCCAGGGCAAATACTGTCACTTGAGTGTTCCTCAGCGGTATGGCCTAGGTCCTCCTTTATCTACTATTTTCATCAATAGCCTGCCGAAAATCTGCGAAACTGCTATTACTCTGCTCTCTGCAGGTGATGCAGTCAATTATGTGCATGGAAGAACATCAGCTCTATAAACAAAGTCCTTGGGTACAACTTCCATTCCCTGCAAAGATGATTCATGAACGAAACCCTGGTCCTAAATGTCCCTAAAGCAAAAGCCATGTCACTCGGTCCTGCCCTAAAGGTTAAAAGATTTTCTGAAGAGTTCGGTATCTTAACCTGAGATGGTGTCCAACTAGAATTAGTTAAGGAATTCAAATACCTAGGCATTACCACTGACCCTTGTCTTACCTTTGACAATCATATGATAAATGCAGTCAGATCTGAACACCAAAAACTGGGAGTGCTTTATCAAATTTCAAAGTATTTGGCATCTGACACAAGGTTCAGAATTACCCAAAGCAACATTCTCCCCCTGATAAAATATGACTCTATTGTGACAGATGCCCCTTACTGTATGGGCTTAAAAAAGAGCCTTAACCTACAAGGTTGCCAAATGTTCATCCTTCCGGGGCCCAAAGTCCCATCACTGTGCCAACTTTGAATGTCTCCAATGGCTACAAGCTGAGTACAGATCCCTGTTAACCTTAGCCAACTTTGTGTTTAAGACTCTACATGGAATGCACCCCAGTGCCTCACTAAGCTTTTCATGTTTGTGGACAACCCCTCTTCCCGCTCCACTGCAAACAACTTACTAAAAGTACCTTTCATACACAAAAGTTTGAGTCAGAATTCATTCAGCTACAGAGCAGTGGCTTTCTGGAACACCATTCCATCCTCAGTTAGCACACTTTCAACCCCTAGAGCTTTCTCTGCTAAATCGAAAGAACTACGGGTGTGTGAGTAATGAATAGTATTTTACGAATACCTCAAATAATGCACTATTCATTATTCGGATACAAATAAAGAATAAGGGCACTATTTGTGCCTGTTGGTATTTGAGAAATACTAATGTACAAAAAAAAAAAAAAAGAAACAGCCCTCCACCCTCCTCACCCGCTCAATCATTTTATACTACAACCCCCTTCCCCCTTCCCTGTGCAAAAAGGCATGTCCTCCCCCTCCCCCCCCAGCACTCACAATCTAAGGTTTAAACAAAAAAAACTCCCACAATGGTTGACTGGCACATGGGTAAAAATTCATCCACCCCCCCCCCCATAAGAGGGAGGGAGTTGGGTGATGCGTGCTGCTGCCAGGGTGAGCGGATGATTCGTTACAGCAGGTAAAGGTGTTAGAGGAGATGGCTGCTGGCCATAGAGGTGGGTGGGTTTTGTCAGTTGCCCATCGTGTTTTTTTTTAAACCTTACATTGTGGGTGCAGAAGGTGTGGAAGGTGGTATTTGCTTGTTGCAGAGAGTAGGGGGACAGGTGTTGTTTAAAATTATTGGGCTGCAGAGGAAGGTGGGGGCTTTATTGTTTTACTTTTTAATTCCCCCACAGGTGCACAAATAATGGCAACAAATACAGAATTTCTGAATATTTGTGGCCCCAAATATGAATCTTCGGCCGAATATTCAAAATAAGGTATTTACCCACCCCACCCCAAGAAAAAACGTCTTCAACAGTCCAATGTTTGTACTGCTTTGTATAACTTACCAGTCTCTGCAGGTCTACTGTACAGGTTGGAATGTTTATACTCTTGCACCATGCCACTTTATTAGGTATTGTATGTATTTGCAACATGTTCCTTTGTCTTGACTTGTCCTCTTTAGTACCCAGCTCATGCCTGAAAAAGGCACCTTGGTGGCAGTGCACCTACCTGCTTATCAAAATAAACAAATGGGTGAATGAATGACTACATAAATAAATAACCAGTCAAGCCCCATAATCTGTCCCACCTGACCTTAAATTCACTTCCACCACCCCCTTTTATAGTCTACTACTTCAGTGATCCACCACTGTGCCTGCGAAGAACTTCATATTATTCTTCTGAAATCTCCCAACCACCATTCTCCACTCATACCCCATTGTCACTAGGGTTGTCAGAACAGGTTCGGTAAAGATTTGAACCCTCCTCAAACCCTGGTGTTCGAGTTCTAACTTAGAACTCGAACACTAAATGGTTCGCAAAAGGGTTCGAATCACCGCGAGACGCGAGACGACATGGGGGTCGAGTAAGCTACGCGAGCCGCGGGATCTGTGGGGGTATTTAAGGAGATGCGCCATGAGGAGGAGCGCCATTTGGTGAGGATCATCGGAGCAGAGGCAGCAGCAGCAGGCAGCAGCCCACTAAACTGTAGCAATTAGCGGTTAGCGCGTATACCGCTACTCTTGTCCAGTGGCCACTTCTTCTTCTCCTGTGAGACCGAGAACAAGAGAAAGGCTCAAAACAAAAGCTGAAAATCGGGGTGGGGAGACTGGGAGTGGGACTAGGGGGGTTCAGGACAGAAGGAGGGATTAATCAAGATTGGGAAGGGACTGGGGAATAGGGAGGGATTGAGACCAATATCAGGACTGGAGGAGGACTCGGAGAGAGAATAAAAAAAAAAGAAGAAGAAGACTGATGATTAAGAACCTTTGTGAAATGTGATTATTTGAAACTGCAGCACACTGCACACTCAGCAGCTGCCAGCAACAAGCATACAAGGGGGGCCAAAAAAGGCAAATAAATCTTTCTGAACCCTAGTGTGTGTGTCACAGAGAGAAGCCCAGTGTGTGCCCCTTGACTGCACTGTACCCTACCCAGTGTGTGTTACAGAGAGAAGCCCAGTGGCCAGTTGTGTGGTGGCATTAACCTTACATGACAGAAATGTAGAAATATAATTCTCATTCCCTGGGTTGTGTATGTGACTCCGTCTCCTGTGGTCAGCCCATCACCCTGCTGCTGTGTGCCCCTTGACTGCACTGTACCCTACCCATTGTGTGTGTTACAGAGAAGCCCAGTGGCCAGTTGTGTGGTGGCATTAACCTTACATGACAGAAACGTAGAAATATAATTCTCATTCCCTGGGTTGTGTATGTGACTCCGTCTCCTGTGGTCAGCCCATCACCCTGCTGCTGTGTGCCCTTTGACTGCACTGTACCCAATGTGTGTGTTACAGAGAGAAGCCCAGTGGCCAGTTGTGTGGTGGCATTAACCTTACATGACAGAAACGTAGAAATATAATTCTCATTCCCTGGGTTGCGTATGTGACTCCGTCTCCTGTGGTTAGCCATCACCCTGCTGCTGTGTGCCCTTTGACTGCACTGTACCCTACCCAGTGTGTGTTACAGAGAGAAGCCCAGTGGCCAGTTGTGTGGTGGCATTAACCTTACATGACAGAAACGTAGAAATATAATTCTCATTCCCTGGGTTGTGTATGTGACTCCGTCTCCTGTGGTCAGCCCATCACCCTGCTGCTGTGTGCCCCTTGACTGCACTGTACCCTACCCATTGTGTGTGTTACAGAGAGAAGCCCAGTGGCCAGTTGTGTGGTGGCATTAACCTTACATGACAGAAACAGTAGAAATATAATTCTCATTCCCTGGGTTGCGTATGTGACTCCGTCTCCTGTGGTCAGCCCATCACCCTGCTGCTGTGCCCCTTGACTGCACTGTACCCTACCCATTGTGTGTGTTACAGAGAGAAGCCCAGTGGCCAGTTGTGTGGTGGCATTAACCTTACATGACAGAAACGTAGAAATATAATTCTCATTCCCTGGGTTGTGTATGTGACTCCGTCTCCTGTGGTCAGCCCATCACCCTGCTGCTGTGTGCCCCTTGACTGCACTGTACCCTACCCATTGTGTGTGTTACAGAGAGAAGCCCAGTGGCCAGTTGTGTGGTGGCATTAACCTTACATGACAGAAACATAGAAATATAATTCTCATTCCCTGGGTTGCGTATGTGACTCCGTCTCCTGTGGTCAGCCCATCACCCTGCTGCTGTGTGCCCTTTGACTGCACTGTTACCCTACCCAGTGTGTGTTACAGAGAGAAGCCCAGTGGCCAGTTGTGTGGTGGCATTAACCTTACATGACAGAAACGTAGAAATATAATTCTCATTCCCTGGGTTGCATATGTGACTCCGTCTCCTGTGGTCAGCCCATCACCCTGCTGCTGTGCACCTTTTGATTGCTATGTGTATGCCTATGCCCAGCAGCCCAATCATTCTGTAAGCCTTGAACCTGGGATCCTTTAGTTGCAAACTGTCATATTCTTCAATTACTTTCAGTCCACGTATCACAGTGTCACACAACCAAAATAAAATTTTGGAGTTGTAGCCAGCGATTACAGATCACATTGCTTTGTTACACAGGAATTGTTTGTGTGTTGGTGTGTTCACTGCAGTATACTGGACTGGTAGTACTGGTACTTACTGTCTGTTATGGCTGACACCAACATAGATGAAGCATTTAGTGCTGGTGTTGGAGCAGGTGTTGGTGGTAGTGGTAATCCTGGTGCTAACAGAAATAACCAAAATGTTTCATGTGATAAAATTTAACAAACAGCAAAAGAGCAACAGTGAAGTATGGTAAGGGGACCTTTTAGAAAACCTGTACAGCTGCTGGGGTCACGGAGAGGCACCATAAGGTATGCCATTCATGCCGTTAAGATCCCTGTGACTAGCAGCAATAATGCAAGTGACAGTGAGTCCCTCTCTGACTCAGACAGTAGCTCTTTGTCTCAGTCCCACCCTGTTGTGTCTCGCGACAAATCATTACTTCCTCAACAAAGTGAAATGAGCAAGTCTGCTGACAATGAATCAGGTAGTGCACTTGCAAATACATCCAGCACTGTTGGCAATGAAAAGGACATATCCATTGAATCCACCACTTCTGTGTTGGCCAGCAATGAAAATCCATCAGAGTCTTCTGTCCACTCTTCTAGCACCAAGGAGCATGTCCCAGGTTCTGTTAGGACAGGTGAAAAGACACAAACAGTCTTTAGCTATCTTCCTAGCACTCGAACAAAATCTGTCACATCTGAGGTGGGAATTATTTCTCAGTCAGTAAAACTGATCCATGCAGAGCAATTTGTTCCCTGTGTAAACAGAGTGTAAGCCGTGGTAAAGTTGTGTCATGCCTTGGCACTACAGCTCTTAAACACCATCTGAAATAGCATTCGGTTTTGCTTGATCATCCAAAACCCATGTCCTCCATCTTCCAGACCGCACGTGAGAAGGGTCATGAATCTGAAATGGATACTGAATTGTCTGAACTTGATGCGGGCAGAACTACTGCCAGCCCTAGGATCACTGTTACCACCAATGCCAGCACCATTAGTACCAGTTGCAAATCCAGTGATGGCACTGAATGTATAAGTCCTAGTCCACCATCTCTGCGTCCATCTGCCCATTGAAGCACGGTGTATAATAAACCAGCAGGGACATGTTGCAAACAGCTAACACTGTCTCAGGCATTTGAAAGGAAGAATACCTTTACTAGAAATCATCCAAAGACCCTTCATCTTAATCACCGAATTGGTGAACTGTTAGCAGACCCTTCTCCCATACTCTTTGGTAGATCATGAGGATTTTAGGGAGCTCATGACATTAGCAGAGCCTCGTTACAATGTTCCTCATCGAAGGTACTTTTCCTATGTTGAAATACCAAACATTTATCAGGCTTTAAAAGTGACAGTGATGCTTGCACTTAAAACTGCAGAGGGTGGGGTCATTCATGTCACAACAGATATGTGGACCAGCACTCAAAACATAGATTACATGTCCCTTACTGCTCATTGGGTCACGTTTTCTTGTGCTTCTAAAAACAAAGACACCCCAAAAGATGGGCTGCTGCATATAAAGAAGTTTGGGCAAAGTCATACTGCTGCAAACATCTTGCAGGAACTAAATGACCTCCTTGACGAATGGGTTTATTCTCACGGTCTAAAATGTGGCTTCATAGTAAGTGACAATGGAGCCAACATCTTAAAAGCAGTACAGGATGGAGGATTTCTGCATGCTTCTTGCTTTGCACATTGCTTACACTTAATTGTCACGGATTTCTCAGCAACGAAACACAAGTGGATGGTATGATTGCTGTTTGCAAAAAATTGTGACTCACTTTTCACATTCAAACAAGGCTATCTGGACATTGTCCGAACTGCAAAAAAAACACAAGCTGCCCCAGCAAAAGCTGATTAAAAATGTTTCCACTCATTGGAACTCAACGCTTTATATGCTGCAGCGCCTCTTGGATCAAAAGCAAGCTGTACATGAGTACTGCTCCAGTTACATTATTGGAGATGGCATTATGCTGTCTGTGCTGCAGTGGAAATTAATGAAGACAGTGTGCTGTATCCTAGCTCCTTTTGAGACAGCTACAAGGGACATGTCTTCTGAAGGTGCATCTGTGAGTCAGGTTATCCCACTCATAATGCTCATTTCACATCATCTTAGTGTTCTAAATCTACAAATAGAAAAAGACAGATCTGAAGCGCAGACAACATGTCGCCTGTATCATGGGAATCTCGTAAAGAGAATGAGTGAGCGCTCAAAACCAATGACAAATTAGTTGCAATGCGAAATCAAGACACTACATCCTTGCAACTCTCTTAGATCCCAGGTTCAAGGCTATACATCTTCCAAAACAGATGATATAGAGCAGTACAAATGTATGTTGCTAGATGAGCTGCAGCACTCACAGAGTCAAACACAGACACGCACAGTACCCTCAGGTTGTCATCACCACAACATGCAGGTTCATCTTCACCAAGGGATACAGAACTGGAAAAGTCACCAAACATTAACAGTAGTTGTTCCACAACTGCCACTTCTTCAGCCCTTAGTAGCAAGCTAAATCTGTGGCAAAACCTTTCCCAAATTGCTGCCATACCAGCTGCTTCTGCTGATTCCTCTTCTGAGCGGTCTCTGTCCAACATGGTAGACAGTTACCTGCAAGAACTGCCTATTCCTATTGATGCATGCCCTTTGAATACCGGAGATCAAAAAGTCAATTTGGACAGAGCTGTATGATGAAGCCTGTAAATATCTTGGTTGTCCTGCAACAAGTGTCTCTTCAGAACGCATGTTTAGTACAGCTGGCAATATTGTGACAGACACCAGAAATAGGTTGCTGCCAGAAAATGTACACACGTTAACTTTTATTAAAGTTAATAAGTCAAGATTTTCGTATCCCTACAAGAGTATACAAACTGATCCTGAAGTGATTGATGTTGTGGATGTTGATGGTGATGACAACTCAGATGGTGGTGGCTGGTAAATACTGTGGGGAACAGTCTCTCTGCCAAAAGGAAACTTTTACAGACTGTGATGACTTTGGTTGTCGCTCTCCTTTCTCGATCTACTACCTTGGACTATATACCCCCAAAACTTTCACCATTTCATGGCAAACTGCTTTGTAGCTAGGGTCTAAACTAAAGTCAACAAGTTTTATATACAGGGCAATTTTAACATCAGTGGGAACAGGCCCAAATTTGGCATAAAAGGGACACTGTCACGTCAATCCTTTCTGTATCATATTATTTATAGTTAAAGTGCAAACATATATTTTTGGATTTACCTTCTGTGACTTTGTGGTGCATCAGTATGGGCTGGGACAGGAGACGGTCTATTTTTCAGTTTTAAAGAGGACAAAACAATGAGTTCTAATTGGTAGCTGTTTATTATTTTTTCAATTACAGAAATGTTAGCCATAAACGAAAAATGGATGCTAGTACATGGGTGAGGGTTGTGGGTTGGTTTTAACATGGGTGTAAGGTGGCATGGGTGCTACTGCACAGATGAGGTGGTGGAAGAAAAGTGGAATGGGTGATGGTGTGAAAGGTGGGTGTTGTTTTAGTTCTTTCATTTACAGATTAGTGATCAGCTGGGATGGTGAGGAAAAAATGATGACAGACCAAACCTACTGTACACATAATATATATTCTTATTAAATACATTGCAAACTGCTGCCACCTAGCACAATTGTCCTGTCCCCTTTAAAAAAGAATAAAGGAATCAGAAATAAAGAAAATCTGCATCAGCAGTTTCACAGAATATGACGTATCATAGTGTTTTTGCTTTATAAGTAGTGATAATTTGATACATAATGGGGTTGACAGACGCTGTCCCTTAAACATCACTGCCAACTGCTGCAGCTACATTAAATGTTCCTTAGTATGTGGTGAGGAAACCACTTTTTTTATTTATGTGACTGAAATACAGATTTTATTGAAGTATCAGCTGCAAAAATGCATCATCTTAGAATTTTTTGTATGTATTACTTCAGTTTGCCAACAAAAATGTTGGTATATGTATGCATTACCTTAGAAAATTGCATGCATTTTGCCAGCAACAATGACTGGCATATTTTTTTTATTCCAATGTCTTGACTGAATATGTTATGACATAATATGTTTTGTAACAGTTCCACATGTTGCTGCTGTAGTACTTGGCTTGACTTTGTTATAAAAGCTTTCTTTTAAACATAGCAACTTTTGATTCACTCATTTAAAACAGAAAGCAGCAAATAGCTGAAATTAGGTAATATCAGTTATTTTTCTCCTAATTCATGACGATGAGTATATATAGCTGAGTACATAAATGGCTAATGTGCCTCTTTCTTTCACTAAGGAACTATGATGCAGCTGCAGCAGGAAAACTTTAACATATGGGTGGGTGGGTGGGCCTGTTACGTATTAAGTTGCTGGCTTTAGCAAACAGAAGAAACCATAGATAAACCTAGTTGTATTCCTATCAATGTCACACAAGATAATTTCTCTCCCCCCTTATATTGAACAGTTTTTCCTTTACATGTATTTTATTACTATCTTCGTTACTGGCAGCACAATAAAAAAATAGGGTTCGAGTTCTAAAAAGTTCTAAAAAAGATTAGAACCCTAGAACTTTTTCAAAAGTTCTAGACTAGAACTAGAACCCAGAACTTCAGAGGGTTCTGACAACCTTAATTGTCACAGCATTTCCTTTCTCAGGGAACAGGTTCTTCTTGTCCACTTCGTTTATACCTCTCAGAAATGTGTACATGTCTATCACATCCTCCTTCTCCCTTCTGGCCTTCAGTGAGTACATGTAGAGCTCTGCTAGTCTTTCCTTATATGTCCTACCCTGTTGAGACTTACCCTGTTATGACCCCAGGATCTCTCTCCTTCTTCATCTGTGCTATCCTCGCCCCACCCATCCAATTCTCAGTGCATGGGTTCCTCTTGTCAAAGTGCATGACCTTTCATGTCTTTGCATTGAGCATTAACTGACATGTTTTGAACCACATTTTGAGCTCTTCCAAGTGCTTCATCAACTTTCTGCCACCCTCATTTGCCTAACCTGCTGCATAACTTTGTATCATCTGCAAACAGACATGTCCTGCCTGTATACAGTACCCTCCCCTGTGTCACTAATCCTATTCACCACCACTCTCTGTTGCCCCCCCCCAACCAGTTTTCTATCCACTTCATTAGTCTTTCTCCTAGTCCTAAATCTTCAAGCTTCTTCAAGAGACTTCTATGTGAAACAGAACTGAAGGCTTCAAATCAAATCAAATCAAACTTTAATTTTATAGCACCTTTCAAAATCAAGGCGCGCTGCACATAAAATCAGATATAAATTTAAAACAAAAACAATAAAAAGCAGATTAACCATAATTTGGGAAGGCTAAGTTAAATATGTTTTTAGCTCAGTTTTACAGCTTTGCTGCAATCAAGATGCAACACACTGACACTCTATCCTTTGTGCCCTACCCTGGTGACCCAATCAAAGAAAACTATTCAGTTACTTTGGCATGACTTCTTGCAACAAATCCATGCTGTGTATGGTCCTGTAAACCACACTTTCCTAACCACTTCACTATTTATTCTTTGAATATCATCTCCATGAGTTTATTAACAGCTGAGGTTAGGCTAAATGGTCTGCACAGTAGTTCTCTGGATCCTCCTAATTGCCGCTTTTGTGGAGTGGTACTACAGTACTGCTCCTGAACTCCAGAGTCCTGAGACCATGTCAATCTCTAAGGAGCAACTGAACAAGTCCATCAAGGGTGCAGCTAATTCCAGCCCAAGGTCTTGTGGGTCCCTCAGGTGTAATCCGTCGGGACCCAGCGCCTTGATAATCCTGAGTGCTGTAAGCCCTATTTGTACCATATTCTATGTGATATGAACAGGCTTCATTTCTCTTGAGCTCCTTCTGGGTGATTTTACTCCATTTTCCACCAGAGGCCCCCATCTCAACTGTTAATATGGAACAAATATACTGTAACTGCTCAGTAAATACTTTTATGTATCTAACCTGTTCGTCATTCCCTATCCTAACTTCACTCTATTATTGTCTCCCCCCCCCCCTTTTTTGATGAGGTACCTTTGTAAACGAGTCTCTGACTCAAAGGTTGTAAAACTGATCTCTACAATAAAATAAAAAATAAAAAGTAAATCAAGGCAGTATAGCCTTGAGGTTTTAGAGTAATGTGCTGTGAATGAGTTTGGGGCATCCAGTAGACCAGGGTTTCATTTCCACAACCTCCACTTGCATACTGTATGACACTGAGCAAGTCACTGAACCTCCCCAGTGCTCTTCAGTCGCCCCTGAAAACAGGCCGTGTGCTTAGTGGGCCTTACCTTGCTCTCAAACAATAAAACAAATATATATAAAAGAAAATTAATACTTTCCACCCACTCCCCTACTTCAACTTGATAACCCCCTTTTTGCTTCTTTTTTCCCTGATGTATCCCCAAAACTCTTTCCCCCCTTTAACCCCTTCTGTTATTCTTTATTCTGTATGAGCCTTCAATCTCCTAACTATATACCTTGCTTCTCTTAATTTCTTTTGATAGTCCTCCCAATTGTCCAAACTTTGCCCTCCTTGTATTTCTTGAAGACAAGCCTTTTGGCCCTCACTGCTTTTCCTACCTCTCTGGAAAACCAGAGTGGTTTTCAGTGCTTGTTCTTTTTCACAACAATTCTCGTCCAGTTTTCTGACACCTCCCTTATGACCCTTTCTATGACTTCCCATTTTGCTTCTACTGTCACCACTTTCCATGCCCCACCAACTTTTCTCTGAGTATCTCCCCTATCCTCTCGAAGTCAGCCCTCCTAAGGTCCAGGACCACAGCCTTTGATGTAGAGCAACAACTTCCCGTGGTTATTTTTCAAACCATACTGAGTTGTGGTCACTGGACCCTAGTGATTTTGTTACTTCTACTCCTCACACCTTTCTGTGTTGGTGAGCAGCAGATCAAGAGTGGTTGCCTCCCCTGTTGGCTCCTCAACCCATTGAACCAAGAAGCAGTCCTACAGGACATCCAGCAGGGATTGCCTTCTTGCATTCCTGGCCACTGAAGCCCACCCAGTCTACATGCAGCATGTTTAGATTAGGGTTGCTCAGAATTCACATTACGGAACTGGACACCTCAGATTCCAAGCTTTTCTGGAATTAGGATTTTTTTGAATTGATGGTCAAAAATCCTTATTTAAAAAAGGATACAGAACTGGAGTCTGATTCTGCATCCGACTACAAGTTACAGATACCCCCCACCCAGAAAAATACACTGTATCCCCTTCCCCAACATAGTGATAGCCAGTGACTCATATTTAGAGAGGGAGTCCACAAAATAGTAAATCCACATACTTGACTACTTTGGCCTGTGGGTGACCTCCTTGGTGCTCAGACATCTTGCAGACCACTGAATGCTGCAAATCAACTGGTTATCAAGAAAATGCTTTGCAACTAGTAACTGAATGCCCAACTCATGTATTAAGTCCAACAGGATCCATTTTAATGAAAGCAGAAAGCTCATGAGCAAGGGGAAATAACGTAAGTCCAAGCCAGGAATTTTTCAGGTATTTCATATCCCACAGTGGGGAATTTCTTGTGTTAAACTTCATCTTCTCACAAATGAGGCCCTTTGTAAGAGCACTAGCCTATTAATCCACATTTTTGGACTCCTTGGGGCTGCACACAACCATGGGACAATAGGAAATGAACGGTTGCTGTGAGTTAGATACTCAAACTACTAAACAGGACCCAGCAACAGGTAGATTTCTATTTCTATTTTCTTTCAATTTCTTACAAGCCAGGCAAATGGATAGAATATAGAAATACAGAACCTGATGACAGATAAGAACCACCTGGTGCACCTAGTCTGCCCGTTTTCCCTGTCTATATTGTCACCTCACCGCTGACCCTACTTTATCTCCAGCAGCCTTTCCACCCTCTGCTTCCCAACTAAGATCCCTTTGTGTCCATACCATGCATGCTTGAAGCTCACCACTGTCTTTGACCCCACTACCTCCACTGAAAGACTGTTCTGGGCATCCATTACTCTTTCAGTGAAGAAGTACTTCTTCACATCTCTCCTAAATGTTTCCCCTTCCAGCTTCAGTGCATGTCCTCTAGTTCTTATGCACCCTTTCCTCTAAAAAATATTCCCCTCCTGTACCTTGCTCAACCCTGTGAGGTATTTATAGGTCTCTATCACGTTCCCCCCCTTCCTCCTTTTTTCGGAGGTGTACATATTCTTCTTACCGTCTTCTAACCGGTGGAGTATTCATCGCCTTGACTAGGGCCTTCGATCTAGTCAACCACCACCTTCTCCTTGGTAAATTTCATCAATTAGGTCTAGACCGCTTAGTACCCACATGGTTCCATGACTACCTCACTGGAAGATCACAAAGGGTAAAATGGTCTGGTTCATTCTTCTCTTCAAGGCCTATCTCACATGGAGTACCCCAAGGTTCTATTCTTGACACGATACTATTCCCGCTTTTTATCAACGGGCTCCCTAACTTCTGTGGTGGTGCATCTGTGCAATTATATGCTGATGATGCAGTCTTATACCACTCATCTAACAATATAGACTGGCTTAACCAAAGCCTTAACCCTGATTTAATTGCGCTTGAGACCTGGTTCTCTGACAATCACCTAATTCTAAATATGAAAAAAACAAAAGCTATGCTTTTCCATAACCCGTCCCCCAAACTTAACAAACGGCTCCAGATCAGTACACAGTCAGGAGACCCCATAGAGGTGGTTAATACTTTTAAATACCTTGGGGTTCACTTAGATGCCTCCTTCTCAATGGAGCATCATGCAACTCAGCTTACCAAAACGGTAAACCAGAAACTCAGGTTATTATACCGCCTCTGCCCTCTTTTATCCAACGCCGCCTGTAAAAAAAGATTGCATCAACATCTCTTCTCCCTATTTTGTTCTATAGTGCCCCTCTACTACTCTCTGCCCCGTCCTCTTCCCTTGCACAGGTGCATCAACTCTGTCATAGGATTGGATGTTTTGCCCTTGGAGTGGACTCCAGAAAACACCACTGTGAGGCCCTGTATTCTCTTCAATGGCCTACCTATGACTCAAGGTTAGAGTTGCACACCGTATGCCTTGTATTCAAACTTACCATGCTCTTTAATCCCCCCTTGCCTAAAGGGAATCATTTACAAAAAAGCACCCACACACACGCTTAGATCTACTTCCTTACCCTTATTAGCAATCCAGAAGATGCAACGCCTATCGGGTAAGTGCTCATTCACCTTCTCAGCTCCCTCTGCTTGGAATTCCCTCCACCTAACTTACTGTCCTGTCCTACCCTATCCTCCTTCAAAAAGAGCTTACATCTTTCCTACTAACCCCCCTCCTCTGCAATTCCTTTAAATAACCCATATAGCGTTGTTAATGCCGAGTCTATGTTACTCATATAGATGTATCTTGTAATCCACCTGCTCTCGTGTTCCTGCTATGTATATATTGCATAATATTAGTTATCCTGTTTATTTATACATGCTTAATGCCTGATCTGTTTTAAGTTACTTACCTGGCTTTCCACTGTAATAATTTTTGCAACATTATTAAATCTCTCTGTATCCTGTATATTATTATTGTATTTATCTATTGTACTGTGTTCACCAATTGTCACCTGGTTCGTCATTGAAAAAGGGACTGCATGTTCTCACTGGACTTACCCGGTTACCAAAATTCTAATAAATAATAATATTGAGGTCCATCAGTCTCTCCCCATAGGGTTTCTGATGCGGCCCTTGCACCCTTTTAGTTGCCATCCTCTGGACTGCCTCCACCTTGTCTGTTTCCTTCATGTGTTGTAGTCTCCAGAACTGGATACAGTACTCCAGGTGGGGTCTCCCAAACGATCTATACAGTGACAAAGCCACGTCCCTCCTTCTGCTGGTGGTTGCCCTCCCTGTGCACCCCTTGTTGCACTGCCTTGCCATCTTGAGGTCATCAGATATGATTACTCCCTTTCCTGTTTGGTGTTTGTCATTACCTCTTCTGTCATTTCATACTGTGCCTCTAAGTTTCTGTGTATTAGGTGCATGATAATTTGCACTTTTTAACATTGAACCCCAGTTGCCATGCTCTTGACCACTCCTTGAGTTTTTGCAGGTATCTGCACATTCTTTCCATCCCCACTGGATTCATCCTTTTGCAGATATTGGTGTTATCTGAAAAGAGGCATACCTTTCCTTCCAGCTCATCTGCAGTGTCACTTATAAAGATATTAAAGAGGACTAGTCCAAAGAAGATATATATTCTTGGTGACTTATATTCATGGTACAGTAAGAGGTCCTACGGAGTCATCTGTATTGTATGTAAAGTATATGTCCAGTAAACTTGAGTTTCACAAAATCCCAGTACTGAGCCCTGAGGTACCCTGCTGGTCACTATTCCTTGCCCTGCATGTGTTCCATTTGCCATCACTTTCTAGTGCCTATCCAGCAACCAGTTTAGTTCCCAGATTGCCACCTGAAGACCCCCCCCTAAGCTGCCCTGTTTCCGAGTTAGTCTCCTATGAGGTATGGTGTTGAAAGGCCTTGCTGAAGTCTAAATAGGCCCCAACCACTGCCCTACCCTGGTCTTTTTCCTGGTCACACAGTCAAAAGAAATGTATGAGGTTCATCTGACATGATGTCCCCTCCCCCCAATAAATCAGTGCTTTCTTGGGTTTTTTAGCTTACTGGATTCAAGATACTCCACAATCCTTTAGCAGTGACTCTGTTAACTTTCCCACCACTGATGTTTGACTGACCTATAGTTGCCGGCCTCCTCCCTGCTAATGCTTTTATGAAGCAAGACTACACCTGCCCTCTTCCAGTCTTCTGGAACCACTCCTGTTTCAAGTGAGTTGTTGAATAGGGCTGTTGGAGGTGCAGTCAGTACCCTCCTGAGCTCCCTCAACACTTCTGGGTGTACCCAATCCAGTCCCTTAGCTTTGTGTACTTTCAGATTTGTAAGTCCTGTTGGGACCCTTTCCTCTGTAAATGGACTTGTGTCTAAGCTCCCCCCCCCCCAGTTTTTCTGCTGCATTTATGTGGTTCATTCCCTTCCCTTTTCACTGTGAAGACTGAACAAAAGTATCAGTTCAAGATATCTGCTTTTCCTGATCTTCCTCTGCATCCCCCCTACATCTTAACTTAACAATCCGTCCTCTAGCCTTCCTCTTTTCACTTAAGTACCTAAAAAAGGTCTTGTCCCCTTCAGTTAACCCTTTGGCTATCCTTTCCTCAGTATGCTCCTTTGTGCTCCTCACCACTTTCCCTGCTCCCCTCTACTTCTCCTGGTATATCTCCCTATCCTCTTCCCTCTGTGTCTCCTTATATCTTCTGAATACTACCCTTTTAGCCTTAACCTTTTTAGCCACTTCCCTTGAGAACTATAGGAGCCTCCTTTTTCTCCTGTTTTTTGCTCACTTTTTTGTGCAGATGTTTGTTGCCCTTTACTATGCCATCCCTTAAGCTGGCCCACTGTTCCTCCATCCCACTCAGGCCATCCCCCTCTGCTAGGTCATCTCTGGGGCATTCACCCATTTTTTTTCTTCTCTCCAGAAATCCAGGACTCTTGTCCTTGTACGGTAGATTCCGCTACTGTTCTTATGTTGAATCATACTGTACAGTGATCACTGGTCCCCGGGTGGCCTCCCACCTTGACATCTGCAATACTATTCTTGTTTGCGAGCACTAGCTCCAGTATTGCCCTGTCACGAATGGGCTCCCTGACTAGTCGTCAGAGAAATGCCCAATGCAGGGAGTCTAGGATTACCCTGCTTCTAGCTGAGGTTGAAGCTGGGAGCACAGAGGCCTTTACTCACACAGAGAATCCTGAGGCTTCCATCTGTGTCTTCCTACCCCTACATCCAGTACCCTTCTTGCTGCTGCCACTAATGGAAGGTCTATGGTAGCCAGAAGTGGTTTCCTGTATGTCTACTACCATGTGGAATTACATAGCCAACTAAGGGGCCCTGGGTATGCTGATTACTCCACCATAGCCTGACTTTGGTCCCAGCTAACCCAGGACCTGTGTGGCACACTACACAATTTAGATGTAGTAAAGAGGGGCACTTCTAACTAGGGGACTACAGCTTCTGTGAGTACTACCACCTCACCCTCTACTCCTCCAGTTCCTGTGGAGCAAAGGGTTCCAAGTCAAATGTTAGCACAACCCCATTACAGGGTTACCCCCTGCTACCCAGCAGGGGAGAGGCACCAAAGTACCTTAATACTTTTCAGAGTCCAGAACAATTACATTTGTACCACAGAGGGTATGGCACTTAGCTTTGTGAGTAAAAGAATTCCCTTGAGGATGTGCATACTGTGGGGTTGCACCCAACAGGGGCTTAATGTTCCAGACTACCACCACGATCCCAAGGCTTCAGTGGGTTCCACTTCTAGTAAGGCCTTTACTCCTTCAGCTGCTTGCTGCAGCTGTCCTCAACCCTATCACAGAACCGAGTTAAAAATCATACCTGATGACTCGCCAGTCACTGGGAGCTGGCAGTATCCACTGAAAACTCCCAGCCAATCCAACTAGCAGGGAGTCTCCAGGCTGGATAGAGTTAACCCTTAGAGATCCTAAACCTATTAATGGCCTAAGCCACCCAGGAGATGTAACAGTACTGTACTGTAATGCACCCACCTAGCAGCTCCAACTAAAAAGACTCACTCCACCCTCATAGCACCCATGGGGCAGTATAGCGCAGTGGTTTAAGGCTCTGAGCTGCAAATCTAGTGACATCCAGCAGACCAGACCTGGGTTGGAATCCCACAGCTTCCACATGCATACTGTATGACCCTGAGCAAGTCACTTAACTTCCCTATGCTCCCAGGTTGCACCTGTAAAAAAGCTTTCAGCTTAGTGTGCTACTCCTGGTTAAACGACTAAAAAAAAAAAAAAAATTTATTACTCCCAAAACTTGCTTTGTAGGTGTCAGTCTGAGTTGGGGAGGACACTGGGGGACATGGTGGTCACTGTTACTGGTGAGGTTAGTGCTGGTGTGCTGGACTGGGAAAACCCAGGTATGTATGTTATCCACTCCAGTAGCCCTAACTTTTGTTCCATCCTTCTCAAGCAACCTGGCACTACAGCCACCCTCGAGTGCCCCTGCAAGCATCGGCAGCCAGTCAGTAGCCCACAAGTCCACTCCAAGTCCAACTCTGAACATAACACATCCCTCCAAAGTACTAATGTCCCATGGCGATGCTGAAATTCCCTTTCCCTACATGAGGACCAGCACTGAAACCTGGCTCACAGACTTGGTCAAATGTTGCAATTGAATCAAGAGTTTTGGTAGCAGCCCAGCATTTAGTGTAAGACAGCCCTTGTTTCACCTCTCCTCACATAAGGAAGGAAAATTTCAGCATCATAGCGGGACTTTCCTATGGATGGATGTTGTAATCTGTTGTGATTAGAGTTGTACATAGAGCGGACTCATGGGCTATTGGCTACTGATACTTCCAGAGGCACTAGTGGATGATACATGGCATCAGGCTGCTCATGAAAGATGGGCTGCTTGAGAAGATGGGACAAAAGATGGGACTATTGGAGTGGATAGCACATACAGTACATAGGCACAGAAAGGATTTTTTTCAGACTAGCACCCCTGCCCGTACCTCATCAACAGCAGTACTAACCACAATGTCCCTCAGTAACCTCACCAAACCAGACTGACCCCCACAAAAATAAGTTATGGGAGGTTTTCAATGAGTGCTAGGAGGGAGGATCTTTCAAGCTGAATCTGCTGGCTAAGGGCAAAAATGTACTGTGTTTGCTGGGTGAGGGTATTTGTAGTTAGTACAGTAGTCAGATAAAGGACTTGAAAACTCTGATTCCAAGTGTGATACAAAATCCCATGCCTTAATTGGCTTGAGAAGGTTATGGACTCAGAAATTATATTTCCAGTTATCTAACAGATGCAAAATGGACTGGAAATGGCCAATTCCCATCACCCCTAGAAGATCCCTGTTATGACCACTCCCCTTTCCAGACACTTGCTGGAGTTCATTTCCCAAATCTATATCCCTGTCCTCCCACTGACTTGGTGGCATGTAAATCACCCCCATCCTGATCCCCTCCCCCCCGCTGTGAGTTGGACCCATAGTGACTCCCTCTCCCCCTCCCCTTTGATAGCCAGGTTCTCTGTGACTTTGATACCCACCAGTACATACAGAGCAGCACATGTCCTTTCACCTTTAGCCTCTGTCTCTCCTGAAAAGGAAATACGCAGGGACTGTGAGGTTCCACTTACTGTACTCATTTGCCCAAGCCTCAGTTACTGCTATAAGATCAATGTTAGCCTCTGCCATGACTGCTTGGATGTCACTTTTTTTGTTGCCAAACTCCTAGAATATAGACTTATTACCCTCCACTTACCTTTGTGAGACACCCTCTGTGTCCTTGGGTGCTGTTTATTATTGCTGCTTAGTAGTAGGGGTGCTCAGATTCCCTAGAATCTGCTTCATGGCACCCAATCGGATTTTCAATCATTCTGATTCTGTTTCGTTCTGACTCTGAGTGAAGCATAGGAATGCAATCAGAGACAGACTCAGAACTTCCAGTTCCACATCCAGCTCATTTACTTTGACTCTGGTCAGTCACCTAAGCTCTCCCTACCCAGTGATGACAGAAAAAAGCCTACCCTCTGCCTTCCCCTGGCCCTCACCTTACCTTAAACCGGTGGCAGTGCCTGCTGGAGAGCCCCTTCTACTCACTGCGGGTCATTCTGTGATCTGTGCTCACTGGATGCTGGGTCATCAAGTAGGGCAGATGAGTCAGCTCTGAAATCATATTATATGTCGCTGTGTTGTTGACAGAGTGTAGTACTCCAACTTCTTTTGTTTTACTGATTGCCTTCTCTTCCTCTGCAACGTCCAGTAATCTTATTCAATTGCCATTTGCCAATGTATCACCAGTCTCCAAAACTGTCCATCCATTAACCTGTTTTCCACTCCACTTGCCAAGTTGCCTCATTCACAAAATGAATGCACCCACACACTGACTACACCCACCCTCCAACACTCCATCCACTTTATAGCCCGATTGTCTGCTGCCATGAGTCATCTGCATGGCTAATGGCATTAGCTACCCTATGGCTGGCAAGTTACCAGTGGTGTGGTGAGTTAAGTCAAGCAGCTGGAAGCCTGACAGTGGTGGTGACACAAATGAGAGTGGACCATGGCCTAGCCCCCTTTTCATCCAGCTGCCAGCTTAGTTCTCAGTCACACAATTTTCACCTCACTGCTGCAGACCCAGTTCATGTACTAGTAGCCAAATTGTCCTCCACCTTTCCCAGCAGTGCATGGTTCTATAACATGGTGGCCAGTCTGATCTAAAGACAGCCCTGGGGTTGCATCACCAGATGCCTAAAATACAAGGTTTCTGGTAGTGCTGAACACCAGGCCTGTCTTTAGTTCAGCCTGGCCAGCATGTTACAGAAATATAGAACCATAGAATTTGTCAGCAGAAAAGTATCAGTTGGCCCACCCAGTCTACCCAGATGGTCCTGGCCTAATCTGCCTCCACAGACATTAACTGGTCTCTGGCGATCTGCCCTCTAACCTGTCTATTCAGTAATATTCCTTTAAGTCTATTCCATGCGTGCTTGAAGCCCACTACAGTTTTAGCCTCCACCGCTTCCACTGACAGTCTATTCCTGGTGTCTACCACTCTTTCAGTGAAGTATTATTTCCTCATATCCATCTTTAACTTAACCCGCTCCAGCATCATTGCTTGCCCCTTAGTCCTGATGCTCCTCCTCCATTGAAAGAGACCTCCCTCCTGCATCATGTTTACCCTGTGGGGTACTTATAGGTCTCTATCATGTCCCCTCTCACTCACCTCTTTTCCAGGGTGAACATTTTGAGATCCTTCATTCTCTCCTCCTATGGCTTTTGGTGCAACCCCTGAACAATTTTGGTTGCCCTCTTCTGGACTGCCTTCACCCTATGTCCTTTCTGAGGTGTAGCCTCCAGAACCAGACACAATATTCCAGCTGGGGTCTCAGCAGTGAGCGATAGTGGGAACACAAACTCCCTCCTCCTGCTGGTGAAACCTTTCCCAATGCATCTCAGCATTGCACTGGACCTACCCACTGATTTGTCACACTGTCCTGCCACTTTAAGGTAATCAGATATAATAACCACAAGGTCCCCTTGCTTGCTTAGTGACTGACAGTATCTCCCCACCCATCCTATACTCAGTTCCTGGGTTTCTATACCCTAGGTGCATAATTTTGCATTCTTTCTGCCCCCTCCTGATTGTCCACCCTATTATAGATTTTGGTATCATCTTCAAAAAGGCATACCTTCCCTTTCAGTTCATCTTCAGTGTCACCTATAAAGACAGTAAAGATGACCGGCCCCAGCACCAAGCCCTGCAGAACCCCACTGGTCACTTTTCCATTCTTTTTGTTAACCACCACCATCTATCTCCACCATCCATCTCCTATACATAAACCAACTTCTAACCCAATTCACCACTTTGGAGCCTACCCCTAGACTGCTCAATTTCTTAATCAGTATCCTGTGTGGCACAGTGTCAAAGGCCTTGCTAAAGTCCAGAGAGGCCATGTTCACTCCATTGCCCTCTCCTGATCAATTTCTCTTGCCGCCCAGTCAAAGGACTCAGTCAGGTATATCTGGCATGACCACCTCCCCCCAATCCATTTTGCTTTTGGTCTTGCAGCCCATTTGATTCAAAGGTACTCTACCAACATTTCCTTTAACTGTGTTTCCATTAATTTCCACACCACTGAAGTGAGGCTCACCAGCCTATAGTTGCTAGTCTCTTCTCTGCTGCCACTATTATGCAGAGGGACCATGCCCACTCCCCTCCAGTCCTCAAGAGCCATGCCCGATTCCAGTAAGCTGTTGAATAAGGTTGTCAGTAGGGTGCCAGCACCTCCCTGACTCCTTTTATTTTTTTTTATATATTATCTTTTTCTGCCCACTCCACTTAGGGCTTGGTGGCTGCCAACTGCCTATCTAGGGTTCCTTCTCCCCTGATCAGGGATCACGCTGCATGGCAGTGGGACAGGATTTTCATAGTTGTGGAAAGTAGCTACATTGTCCTGTCACCACCCCCAAGGATGCCAGTGAAAAGGACCGAAGTCCAATCAGTAAGTCATGGTGAGGCACATCTTCCGTCACTCGTCTAATGATGCCCTCCCCTCCCGACACCATCCACTACTTGGCACAGTGCCCAACCTACCCAGGAGAGGAGGTTGCTAGTGGCGACTCAGTAGAGCTCCCCGCCCGACCCCTGGTGTCCGGGCTCATTCCCAAACATGGGTTAACAGTGTGAGAGATGTGGCGTCCAATGCGTGAACCCTCAAGCGCCACTGGGCCGGCCTCTCTTTGACTCCTTTTAGTACCCTTGAATGTATCCCATCCTGTCCCATAGCCTTGTCCACTTTCAGGGATGCAAGTCCCTTCAACGCTCTTTCCTCTGAAAATGGAGTTGAGTCCACTTCCTCCTCCCCCTTGTTCCTGCAGCAACCTATGGTCTGTCCCTCCACTGTAAAGACTGAGCAGAAGTACCTGTTCAGGATGTCTGCTTTTTATTGATCCCCTTCTGCCCAGACTCCCTCTGCCGTCCTCCTTATCCTCAGTATCCCTCCCATTGCTTTCCTCTTGTCACTTACGTACTTGAAAAAAGTCTTATCTCCATTTTCTAACTCTTTGGCTATTCTTTCCTCTGTCTACACTTTTGCTTCCCTCACTGCTTTCCCCGTTTCTCTCTGTTTTACCTGGTACATCTTCCTGTCTTCCTTTTCTTTATACCTCCTGAATGACACCTTTTATTCCTTCACCACTGTGGACATTTCTCTAGAGTACCATAACATTCTCTTTTTTCCTTTTGCTTTAACTCACTTCTTTCAGGCAGAGGCTGGTGGCCTTAATTATGCCCTCCCTTATTTTTCCCCACTGTTCCTCTACCCCTCCTTGGTAGCCCCCCTACTAGGCAGTTTCTGAGTCAGTCTCCCATTTCTTTAAAATATGCCCTCCTAAAGCCTAGTACCCCTCTCCTTGAGTTGTTTGCCTCTTCTCCCATCTTAATGTTAAACCACACTGAATGGTGATGCTGGTATGCAGATGACCACCCACCATGACGTCTGCAACACTGTCCATGTTTGTAAGTACCAGGTCTGGCACTGCCCTCTCTGTAGTGGGTTCATTGACTAGTTGCTGACAAAAGTCCCTTGTAAGGAGTCAAGGATAGCCCTGCTTCTTGCTGAAGCTGTAACTGGAAGGCTACAATCCAAACCTGGCAGATTGAAGTCCTTAACTAGCAGCATCTCCTCCTTATTTACTATTCTGATTATGTCTTCCCCAAGTGCCATATCCAGCTGTCTCTCTCTCTCTCTCTCTCTCTCTCTCTCTCTCCCTCCCTCTCTCTCTCTGCTTGAGGTCTATATACAGCCCATCTACAGACAGTGACACCAGTTCCTATCTCCAGGACAACACACAGCCCCTCCAGCCCTTCCTTTTACTTAGGTACTCCTGTATTTCTGTAGTCTTGATTCCCTCCCTTATATATAGTACAGCCTTTCCTCCCCTCCTCCCTTCCCTGACTGTACTGAGCGGAGAGTAGGCTGGTATGGCCATATCCCAGTGATGACTAACAGTGCACTATATAGAGGATAATGCATATGTAGGTGTGTGATATGCAGTCTTTTTACACACCCAAGATGTGTGATAATATATAAACCTTGAGAACGAAGCTCAAGAGATTTCTATATTGTCACACACCGAGAGTGTGTAAAAAAAAACCACAGATCACACACCTTCATGTAACCCCCCTACAAATGGGGGTTCCCAAAAAGTCTTCCTTGAGCTTGCCGAAATGCTCATGCCAGGCTGGTGTCCTGCATTTTAGCAGTTTAAATGTGATTACCAGAGCTTGTATAGCCTCTGTGTACTGGCTCTTTAAGAGCTGCCTAATTGCAGCTTAAGTAATCTGAGAGGGAGCTCTGTTGAAAGATGTAACTACATAGAAACATAGAAGTTGACGGCAGATAAGGACCACAAGGCCCATCCAGTCTGCCCATTTCTTTTTCTACCTTATAAATGTGCCATCGGCCTTTGCTCTGTCAGTGGCCTATCTATTCATAGTCATTTGTATTGCTCCCTTATGCCTATCCCATGCCTGTTTGAAGCCCTGCACTCTATTTACTGAAAATCATTTAAGTGATAATGATAATGTTGTTTGTCTAACCTGCTTTCTTTGTAGCAAGGACTGTTTCGTTTGTCTCCACTATCTTAGTCCTGGACTGCAAATTGGACCAAACAGTACTGGTGAGACTTAAAATGTAGCCAGACTACTGGAGCTGTCTGAATTCAAAATCTGTAGGAACTTTAGTTTGGAGGGGGTTTTTTTGTGCCTTTTTTGCAACTGAAGGGGGAGCTCTTGCTTTGACTGACAGCCAAATCAGCCAACCAGATCTTTTGGATCTTGGGGAAGTCCCGGGCTGCTTGCAGTTTTCAGTTAGAACTAAGCTGGAAGCTGAGCAAGAAGGAGCTAAAGTGTTTCTGAGCAGCAATTCTGAGTGGATTCGCATGGGAGAACTCTGAAAAGGCTAAGTTTTTGCCTGCATGCCAGTGTGCTGCTCCTGAGAGGAGGAGAGAAATTATTTGGACTAAATCCAAGTTCGTGTGACTAAGTAAGCTACTGAAGTGGGCCAGGCTCAACTTGAAGAAGACCGAATATTTTTGCTGAATGCAATTGGCCTGTCAGGAGTTCCAGCTACCCCTAAGCTCCCGGTGTGTGCAGAGACTTTGCGATTGTGCCCGGGGAGCGCTTTGCCTGGTACAGTAGAATTCCTGTACGTGTAAATGTGCTATGAGCTGCTAGTGGGTTGTGAGTTAGATCCCCTCTGTGTGAACTGTGTTCTGCTTGCTGGAAACTGAATCCAGCCCAAAATGGACTGCTTCCGAACTTGTCTCCATGCGGTCTGGGTTTTGCCAGACTGGCCCAGCCAGACTACCCACTGCACAGAGAAGCCATCAACGAGAGACCTGCCTGGGGATTAGCCCCCTGCTCCATGCCTGAACAGGAACGACACCTCTCTGACTTGTGTGGGCCCTGCTTCTTCTGGCATTCCAGATCAACCACCTGCAGTCTTGATTTTCATTCAGCCTGTGTCCAGTCTTGGGTATCGGGAGTAAATACCAGGGTAGCTCCCTACAACAACAGCTTAATCTGAGTGTGTCATCTGACTGTCTTGTTGTTTCGCTTCCTTTACAAACTGAGCCCTCTGGCTCCGGATTACAAGTACAGTACTGTGTACTGTACATGTTGTGTTTTCCATCACCGTTCCCCAACCATCTGCAACCCTGGGCAACTGTCCTGGCTAGCCCATCTCTTCTCTACCTGGGTACCCAGAGGTTGACTGTGTGGGGGGACTCAAAGCGCATGCATAACTGCTTGATTGATATAACCTTTAAGCTAATTAACCTGATTTTGTCCCTCCCTTGTTCAAGTCCCCTGAATAAATCAGATCTAACTTTTTCTGCATGTAATCTGACTGTGGTTCCAGTTTGTGCTTAAAGTACTGTACTGTTGCTATTTGCTGTGCTTAACCTTGTATTACAGGGGTCTCCAGGGTTGAGCCAGAGGAACCAGCCCTGGTGGTAAGTGCAAACAGTGTGGGTACTTGTGTGGTGTTTTATTTTTTTTATTTTATTTAAACAGCAGTTTGGAAAACCTTTGAGCCATAGGCTTATTTACAAAGGTACCTTGTCACAGTAAGACAAACCAAAATACACAGTATAGCAGTACAACACATAAGTATAACAGTAAATTAAGACATAGATACAAACAAGCTGGTACAGGTAGGATGGATGCAAACAATACCAGAGTTATGTTGTCCTTAGCAGCTTAGTAATAAGCTTTGTCATAAGTATTGAGTATGGCTTTGACTACCGGCAGTTACAGCGTCGGGTGTTAATAAGGTTCCAGGGGTATTGTGAAAGTGATTAGTGTACAGTGTTCAGGCCACTAGAGGGGAAAGAGGGGGGTTACAGCATCCTGGAGGGATGTGCCCAGGCTAGCTTGACCACTACCAATCCTGACCTCTGGGTGGAGGCACCCGTTTCAGAACTCAGGCCTCTTAACCTGCTGCTAGCCAAGTAGGCAGGGGTAGTAGCCCTTAGGATAGTGCCACCTAGGGGTTACATTCATATGTGTTATTTTTTATAATAACTGGTGCTAAGTATACAAAGCTCAGAGTCTTAGCATTACATACTTCCTGCATTGCTGATTCAACCTCCGTATGGACTCCATGGCATGCTGGTTGTTATGACGACAAGGTGAAGATTCAATGGCTTCTTCATTGTTTAAAGTTTAAAAAAAAAAGCTGTGAACGGTTAAATTTTCTGAGTCGGTAAGTACGTTAGCATGGTACACACAACCTGGCAGGAGACAGTAAAAACCATATCAACTTGCTGGTTGATATGACTTTGCCATATCAACTCGCAGGTTGATATGATTTTTCACAAGTCTCAAAAATGGGTTGATATCAGGGATCACCAGTTATTATGACTCCATTACAGTCACCAAATCCAGGCTAGCCTCCTATTTGATGGCCTTCAAGTCCAGAATTGTATTTCCCAGACTCATAGCATTGGCAGATATGGCTCTTCATATTTTAATCCATCCTTGCCTTCCTGCTTTCTCCCTCACTGCTGGCTGCACTGTTCCCCATACCTCTCAACTGTCTCTGATTTTCAGGGACATCCCTGATTTTGCCTCAAAATGTTCCTCTGTCCCACATAAAATTGCTGTTTTTGTGACTGAACAGTGGGGACCATAAGCACAAATTAATGTTAAACATTAAAGTTACAGATGTGTTCTTCAGAAAATGCTTCTTACATTAATTCCCTTATTCTGTCAGCTTTCTGAGTGAATATTACTGATTTTTAAGATTTCTCCCTGATCTGGGTTTTTTGTCCAGGATTTTTTAAACCTTGTCCCTGATTCATGTGGTAAGATGTTGAGAGGTATGCTGCTCCCTGAAGCTCCCCCTAACCCCTCCTCTTCCATAGTTATCTTCTCTGTTTCTGGTCTCTTTATTTATTTATTGTTTATTTATTTATTTGTCTTGGATGTACAACCTTTGAGCTCCACGTCAAGAAAGAGAGAGAGAGAAAAAAAAAAGAAAAGGTGCATTACAGGTACATTCAAAGACATGATGAGGTACAGTAGAATAAGCTACATTGAATACAAAAAGTATACATTTCATTAACAAAGTGCGAAGACTTGCTAGATGAAAATATGCAAAATATATATAACAGTGGGTGCCCACTAGACAAGGGGTGAGGAGCCGAGCGCAGCCAGGAGACAGCACTGTCAAGAGGTGAGAGGTAGTGGATGAGGATAGAGAGTTGGTAGGGTATGAGGGGAAGGGAGGACCAGAGGGAAGAAGGAACAGGACAGCAGGGAAGCAGAGTAGGCAGGAGGGATAGAGAGGAGGGGGGATGAGTTTGGGTAGATGGGTTGGGGCCTTGGGGGGAGCAAGGTGAAGACATGATAGAGGGTAAGGGGTAGGTGTGAGAGCAAAAGTGAACATGCGCACAGTGTTCCCACTGCAGTCATGTAACAGAGAGTGCAGTGTTCCCTTGTCCAAAATTTTCAGTGGTGCAAAATGAGTTTTGAGGGTATACTGTACCTTTTTCAAAAATTTCAGGAGGTATGCACCCTTTTAAAGGTGTTTGAACAACATAAGCAGGACACCGTTTTTGCTTAAAACAGACCCCCTTTGAACTTTTTTTTACTTTATCATGTCTGTCAAATATCGTATTTACTAGTTGCTGGCTGTAGTTGTACATAATCATAATAAAATAGATTAGACTAGTAGTGCAGTGTAGCAGCAGTACCTTAAGTTAAAATAATATTCTAGGAAGTAGAAATTAAAGAGACTCACTAGGATAACTCAGTGAGCCCCTGCACCATAGCCATCGGTGCCTTGCCACCAGAGGATCAAAATAAAGTGAAGATGTCCTAAAAGTTTTAAGTAATTAAATAGATCCATCACTCATAAAAAGGCGAAAATCGAGTCCCAAGGACTTCCCTTTTTTTTCTGCTGCCCACGGTCCGCCCCGAGCTGACTAGCGTACTGACGAGATGCCAGTGAGAGTGCGGGGGCGTGCTCCATTATATGCAAGGGGCTGCAGCTTTTCTATCTTTTTTAAATGATATAGTGGCCACTTGGCAATGAAACATGGGCACACATTTCACTACCAAGTGACCACTATATCATTTAAAATTTATTGAAAAGCTGCTGCCCATTGCATATAATGGAGCGCTCCCCTGCGCTCTCACTGGCATGTTGTCAGCATGCTAGTGAGTGTGGGGGCAGAGCTAGGGCAGCAGCAAACAACTGGGAAGTCCTTGGGACCCAGTTTTACATTTTAGGAGCAATGGATCTATTTAATTACTTAAAACGTTTAGGACATCTTCACTTTATTTTGATCCTCTGGTGGCAAGGCACCGATGGCTATGATGCAGGGGCATATCTTGCTGAGTGTCTTTAAATAAAAGTCAAGCAAGACTGGTTTAAAAATCAGCTCTGCGATGCAGATTCGACAGCACTTTTGTCGACTGGCATCTCATCAACAGGGTTTATGTCGACCGCAAGTTGCGGTCGACATAAGCCCCTTTGACTCCCGGTCCTCTTTTCACATCGATGGGCTTTGCCCCATGAGCCCCCCCAACAAACCCCATTATTGGGATTCTCAACTCCATTTGGAGTTGATTCGGGGAGGGGGTGCAGGACTGGGAGACAGTATGACCCTGTGTCAGGCACACCAACACAGCGACCTGTTGGCAACCTGTCAATTTTGTCAACGGGTTGCTAGGTCACTGTGCTGGTGTTGCTGTCGACGGGGCATACCTTAGAATTCAACAGGACAGTATCTATTCATTTATAGTTAAAAAATAAGGAGGACAGGCAAGAAAACGGTGTACAGCACAGACATAGAGAATAGAGAATCTTATTAATTTCCAACTAAACCAATATGAAATGTAGGCTATGGCATCCATGCCAGCCAAGCTGGTAAATCTAAACTGCACTGCAGGAAGGCAAACAAGATAGGTGACTGGTAAGTTAGCACAGCAGCAGTAACACAGTGCAGAAAATAGGGAGTCAGTGTAAATGTCTCAGTAGCCACCAGCCAGACTCTCAACTGCAGCATTTAAAAGATGTCACATTTGAAAAATGTATTTATTAAAATAGCCTATTGGCTCAGAAAAAAAAATGAAGAGCTGTATTCAATCAAATCCACTCGGCTTATGATATATAAAATAATTCAATCAATTCACCACATTACTGCAATCCATATATACTGTAGTTAGACATGAAGGACATTCATAAGGACATTGACAGGGTGGAGGCGGTCCAAAGAAGGGCGACTAAGATGGTTCAGGGCTTGCACCAGAGAAAACATATGAGGAGAGACTAAGGGACCTCAATATGTACTCACTAGAGGAGAGGAGGGATCTGGGGGACATGATAGAAACATTCTAGTACCTTAAGGGCATAAACAAGGTTCGGGGGGAGACATCTTCCAATACAACAGCTGTACAAGAATGAGGGGGCATGATATGAGATTGGAAGGTGGCAGGCTGAGGGGAAATGTGAGGAAGCTTTTCTTCACAGAGAGGGTGGTGAATGCATGGCATAGACTGCCACATGAGGTGGTGTGGGCAAGCATAGTGGAGGGTTTTAAGCATGTATGGGGCAGGCATAAGTGTACTTTGGAGGTGGGAACAAGAGATGAAAAGCCTTTGACCAGGTAGAATCAGAGGCCACAAACTAGGTTGCAGCTTTCGGGCAGACTAGATGGGCCTTGTGGTCCTTATCTGCTGACAATTTCTATGTTTCTATGAACAAATACATTATGTAATACATCCAGCATCAGAAATAAATCATATCTGTCAATCCATTTGATACACTGTATGGGTCGGGAGGCAATCAGGATGGCGGGTGGTTGGGATGGCAGTTTGAGGTAGGGGTGTCTGTCACTCAGTGCTGCACTACCTGTGTTAGATTAAAATTTCTTTGAAATGAAGGCTATTTTACAGGTTTTATAGTCTGCATAAGTTCAGCCTTCAACAAAATTATCCGGTGTGCTGATGGTCAGCTATCAGATGGATGGTGGTCGGTCAGGATGGCTTGGGGGGGTCAGTCAGCACTCTGGTGCCTTTCTGGAAACCGTAATCAAATCGAGCCGGTCATCGATGATGGTGTATCTTGGGGCTAGAGGGACTGAACTGCGATGACTGACTAGGCTGGTGGGGACGTGGAAGAAAAGAATCAAATTCAGGCTCAAACTAAATCCAACACTCGATAACAAAGACACACATACCTCATTTAATAATGGATTTAATAATGAAGGATTGCAGATCTCATTCACTAATTAAAAACACCGCATGTGTCTCTTCTCCAGCCGGGATCTATGCTGCATCTCGAGACTCGGGCCTTCTCTGCTTTCACGAACTTCAAGTCGCAACTTTCCTCTTCACTGGCTGCACATGAAGCTCATGATTCCACCACCCCACACATTGTAGTCTGTGCATACCCACTGCAACTGCTTGAAATTAATAGGGTGAAAGGTATGTGTGGCGCAATCGAAAGGCAGCTCAAAATGAGGAGGAAAAAAAAGGTAAAAAAGTGCCCTTCTTAAAGAGTACAGGCTGCACGCAATGTAGCTCAAGGACTGCATTCACAAAAGTCACTCCAACTTCTTTACGTGCAGTGTACCCCCTTCACACATAGATATGCATTCATTTTTTAATTTTTTACGTGATTCACATACATTTATGCGTGAATGGGAACACGTGTAAGAGACGTGAGGGGGAGGGGCAGTGGCGGCGATCAAGGGGAGTAGAGGGACAGAGTGACTTTGGGTAGGGGTGAAAGGGGATGGAAGTTATTTCATACAGTCACATACACAGTGTGGCCAGGTGTTGCATTAGTTCTTTTTTAAATGCTCCAAGCTTTGGGGAAGTTCATTTAGCTGAAGAGGGGCTTTATATGTGAAGGATCATTGGGCTAGTGCTGTATGATGAAAGGGGATGTACTGGGCACTTCTTACCTTGCCTCTAGTCTGGTGTGGGTTTACCACAGGTTTGAAGAACTTCTGAATTGCTGGTGGGGTTAGGCCTAGCAGGGTTTTTTTTTACCAAAAAGGCAGACCTGGTACTTTATCCTTCCCTGGAGATAAAGCCATTTGGTCAGGGCATACAGGTCACAAGTGTATGTTAGTTTGTTTGCCAAGGACTAGCCTGCAGGTCTTGTTTAAGGCTATTCTAACCCTTTTCAGAACAGTGTGGGTGGCTGTACTATACACAGTCAGCCCATAATCGATGACAGAGGGGATTGAGCTGTTTACTGCCAGAGATAAGGCTTCACCTGTCATGCAGTGTCTGTGCGTAAAGCAAGCCGATTCTGGTGTTTACTGTTTTAAACACACATGATCTATGTGGTGGGCATATGAGAGGGAGCTATGAAGGGTAATACCCAGGTATTTGAATGTGCTTACCTGGACTAGGGGGTCATATTCACTATTAAGGATTGTCAGTTGGTAGGGTTTGATTTTGCTGTGCAGGTTGGTGAACAGCATTACCTTCATATTTTTGTAGTTTAGTAGGAGTTTGTTCTGTCCAGACCAGTCCTCAATTATGGTGAAGCTTTCTTGGAGATTATTATCGAGTAGGTTTACCTGGGGGCCTCTAGAGAAATAAGCATCAACTGTGTAAAGGAGAATGCTGGCTGGGCTAACCCCATGGAGAGAGCTGAGGAATAGGCTAAATAAGAGAGGTACCAGAATGGAGCCTTGTGGAATGCCAGTGGACACCTTCCTACTGTCGGAGGGTATTATTTATCTTTACTTGTTGCATTCTGTGAGTAAGATAGCTTTTAAACCATTTTACGGTTTCTGGAGATAGCCAGGTAGCAAGTAGCTTTTTTTTCAGAATGTTATGACTAAAGGTGTCAAATGCTTTAGTGAGGTCAACATACTGTATAGCAGATTATATTCGCATTCAGAATATCTTCAGTATATTAGATTAATAGGAATATCAGGAAAAATAATCTGAACGTGAATATAATTGTATAATTAGGGTACCATCACTATATTTCATATTGCATATTTTTAAGCTATAAGTAAAGCACTGAAACCTTCGATGCATTTAAAACTCAAATGCTTCATTGTATTAAATTAATATTAAGGAAGGGGTAAAAAAATGGAGCAAAAAACTAAAAAGAGAGCGGGTCATCGGTCGTGGCTGCACCTAGCATCTGTATTCATTTTCATCTACTTCTGCTTCTACTTCTGTGCCGCATCTGCCTGCAAATCCTAAGAAGAAAGGGAAACATTTTACTATGTGCCCTGTGCCTACTTAGAATAAGATGCTTACTGTGAAAGGATTGAATGTAGTAAATTACAGGCTTACCTCAGTAAGGCAGTTCATGTACACTTCCTGAATCCCTGACTGTTGAAATCCACGGACAGTGTCGTCGTGCCTTGTGGCAAGTTGGTCAAAGCTGTTCTGGAGCCAGTGAGCATGGTGTTCTTTTAGATTTTGTAGCCTGAGGTCTGCGCCCATATTGTTCCCATTGCCTGCCACCAGTCGGTCAGAAACTGTGCCCGCATACCATGTGGTGAACTGTTTTTTAGGTAGTCTTCAAAGATTTTGTTAACCGAAACATCGAGGGGTTGGAGTACATCTGTGCAGGATGCTGGTACGTATACTGGTATGATGCCATTAGCTTCCAGCTGCTTCAGAAGTGCATCTGTGGTATGGGCTCTATACAAATCCAGGACCAGAAGAGCCTTTTGTTCGTCAGGCAGGAAACGTTTTTCTTTTTGTATTTTTACATGTGGCACCAATACTTTCTCAATAAATTCAAGTGTAGTTTCAACATTTGCCCAGTGGTTCTCAGTGTGGGTTACGTTCCACTCACTGGGGAATTGGTGCTGAGGATGACATGCTGGGCTGCAGCCCTTATAAATCAGTTGGGGGGGGCAGCATTTCACCTGCTAGAGGGCAGGCAAGCACCACAGTGATTTGTCTTTTGTCCCCCAGTCCAGTGACAGGGACTTGCCTCACACCAGTTACCTCCATCATCCACTCTGATACAGGGATCATATTGACCCCTGTCTTGTCCATGTTAATAAC
Organism: Neoceratodus forsteri; assembly: GCA_016271365.2. Lineage (NCBI taxonomy): Eukaryota > Metazoa > Chordata > Ceratodontiformes > Ceratodontidae > Neoceratodus > Neoceratodus forsteri. The sequence continues at coordinate 531,778,240 of CM057454.1, forward strand.
CAGTTGAGGGTGGATCACCTCCTGTGTGCAGGCATTAGAGATTCTGGTAAAAAAAAACTGACTTTAAGTTAGGAAAGTCACTGGGCATTTTACGCCCCGCTTTAGTCCCTTTTCTTTTACTGAATCCGATCCTAGCCCCACACCCACATGCTTGAAAGATCTATGTGCCCCCCCACCCATTCTCAGTTAGCAACTCAGGAGAGTTAGCTTTGACTATGCCAGCTGCTACTGCCTGTATGATCCCGGCATTAACTACTGCTCCCTCGGCACAGAGGGATTTAACAGTTTTTTCAACTGATCATCCAGATGCTCCTCTAAGTGCACTGGATGTCCATGCAGCTTGTGAGGAAGGAGAGGAGACATGTTAGTGGGGTCTGGGGTTTTCTGGAGCTCGGCCATGTGATGGGACTTGAAACTGCATACTGTACTCTCATTGATCCTGTTGCCTGTGCTGCTCATGTAGTGGAGAACAGCAGCCATCACTCCCTGCTCAGCTGCATACTTCCCCACTTGAAATCTAGTATCAGGGGTGTAATTAACATAAGAAGAGAGTCTGCTCTTCTTTGCCGGTGGTGGGGAAGCCGCTGCAAGCTCCTTCGCAACAGCTGCTGCTACTCCAAGCTCAACCCCCCCAAACTCTCTGCCAGATCAGAACCGGACACGGTGCTTGCCTCCACTGGATACTTGCATTTTGTGGGCTGCGAGAAGTTTATGCATTTTAGTAGTGACATGCTGCACAACAGCAGAGAATCTGGCAACTGAATGGCAACCGAGCAAGTAAGGATTACAGGGTGTACTGGGGAATGCTTAAAGCGTCAAGAATAAGCTGGCTGTGATCAATTAGGGGATCCAGAGCTTGACTACCTGCTCCATACATTTAACTATTACCGCCACACTTATTACAGTATTTGCCGGTGACTGCAGCGTGAATACTAGTGGGAGCGAATAAGTGCAGTAGCAGAGCGTCCGCTAAATATATCAGGCACAAATTCAAACTGCTATACAGTATATTGATCCCACTATTTGGTTGGTGTCTAGTGCCTATTGGATGTAGTCTGTGTATTCAAGCAGCACTGTGGTGGTACTATGGGCCTGCCGAAACCATGCTGTTGGGGGCACTGGAAGTCATACTTATTTAGATATTCAACTAATTGGTCTGAGACAATATGCTTGAGGGTCTTAGATAGTAGGGGAAGGATGGATATGGGCCTGTAGTTAGAGTGTATTTTACTCCTCTGTTCTTGCATTCTTGTTTTACACCCCCTTGTCCTCTGCCTTGTCCCACCCCTATCCTCTTGCGCTGCTGCCCGAGGGGGAGTTTCCACCGCTCAGGCCCTCCCTCCTTGTTGCTTCATCATGGGGGGGGGAGTCTGTGCCTCTCTTGTTATTATAGCCTCCCTCAGCTAGTTATAGAACTGGGGCCATCTGAGAGAGGTGGGAGAACAAATTGGCAACAAGTAAATGAACCGGGTCTATGGCAGTGAGGTGTCTGTTGTGCAACTGAGATCTAAGTCAGCTTCTGGATGGAGGGGGATCAATGCCAGGGTTTCATCTCACTCATCACTGCCACTGCCAGGCTGCCAGCCATTACATTTAACTCACCATGCTACAGCGACAGCCACTTGCTAGTCATAGTATAGCCGATGCCATTAGCCATGTACAAGACTCATGGTACCAGATAGTCATTTGGGCTCTCTCAGGGTTGGGGTGTGGGCAGTATTGGGTAGTAATGCGTTACAAGTAACGTGTTACTGTAATCTGATTACATTTGCAAGTAACGTGTAACGGTAACGTATTACTTAAAAGAAAATGTAATCTGTGACGTATTACAGATTATATTTTCTTTCAAGTAAAGCAGTTATCGTAACGCAGTTCATTATATTACTCGGGGCCAGATTAACCCCCCTCCCCGTCAGAATTGTGGGCTGCAATATTGCCCTGAATTGAAGCTGTAATGAACTGGAGTTTCATTTGCCTGAAGGCTGAAGTTGACGGTTCCAAGGCTTGCCTGACAGAGCACAGCACACCAGAGACTCAGTCTATCCCAACCCCCCAACCCTCATCCCATTCTTTAAATTTGTGTGGTGGTGTATTCAGTTCAATATTTATGTTCAGCCAACCAAATCTTCACCCTGGCTCCTCGGTGCATTCCAATCCTCCAGTGAGTAATGAGAGAAAGAGCCAGGAGTTGTGCATGCCGCACGAGCCACACAAGGTGAGACAGAACTTTTTTGGGCAGCACTGAAGAAGCAGCTTAACCGAGGAGTGGCATATGGGGGCTAAAATTAAATTAAAACGCTTCTGTTGCGGCCTTTTTAGTGTCAGGCTGTCCAGTTGGGTTGGTCCATGTAGGATGAGAGACTCGAGCAGAGCGAGGAGAGGGAAATGACCCAGGCAGCGTGGCACAGAAACATTCACAGTCTCATGGGAGAAAGCGGACAGTGGAGAGGCAGGAGAGTGGATGGACTCAGAAGTTATATGGGCGGCGGCCCAGCGGGGTTAGGGTAGGCCCAGGGTACTGACTGAGAGACTCCCTCAGACTTGGAGTCACTGTTAGTGGCTGTGGGGGGGGAGAGACGCTAAAGTGCAGGCTGCAGCAAGGGAGGGGAGGGAGTCATCGATGACTCATCGACCACCGTGCAGGTAGCAGCAGCAGGCCATACTAGGGCATGACAGAGCAGCAGCAGGAAGCAGCAATGCAGCCAGCTGGCCTGTCGTGGGGCTGCCAGGGACACAATCACAGAAGACTGGGCACACACTTGTATGGGCTGGGAGTAAACATGGATCATGGGACCGTGCGGGCATGGACAGGCCGCAGACAGCTCTGTGACAGCATTTGGCAGCAGTCAACTGAGAACTTTAAGGAACCCACCCTGGCCAGAAAGAATGTCAAGACTGCTGGTGGATGGAGCCTGGAAGCAGATAACATTTGCAGTTGCTTTACTGATTCACCCCGTCACTCTATTTATGTCACCACCAACCCCCTCTGATGCCAGCAAAACATTTTTTTTCTTCATTTCTTTCAAATACTGGGTGATCGTAAGTAAATTCAGTTCCCCTTGCAGTGCTCCAGTCCATCTGCAGCTAGAATGGGAAACGGCAGCACTCCATCTAAAACTGGAGGTTGCATCTCAGCTGGAGCTGGGTTCTTCTGGCTAAATAAACCATAAAACAGAAAAACTGTACTGACTGGTAAAACAAGAAGGATTAAATTAAATCTCCAGGAGGTACATTGGCAGACGCACATACCTCCCCTTAGGAAATATTTATTCCACTTATAAAATGTTTATCTTTTTTATACCTGTTTTAATTTGGTGTTTCGTAAAGGGTTGAGTTCTAATCCTAGTCCTCTTACTATTCACCTCTGTAACTCTACCTGAATTACCTCCTCCCCCTACTTCCTGGAATCCCTCTACCCACACATGCTACTTCTCTCCCTTACTCTCATCCCTGCTTCTGCCCGGCCCTCACTCTCACACCCAGCCTCCTAACTAGCTCTACTTACTGGCCCCCTGCCCTACCACCGGACCCTCACCCAGCCTGCCACTAACCCCAAGTGACCACTAGGAGTCGCTATTTCCACCCTGGTTTTTGGCCTAAACCTAGCCTACCCTGAAGCCCCCAGAACCTGGATCCCCATTCTCACCCAGGTTTGAGTTCACCCACCCTACCAGGGTCTCAAACCGTGTATCCTGTCCACCAGAGTCCATGACATTACCACTACTCCAAAGTGGTATCCACGCTTTCTGAGGGGCAGCCAAGCTACTTGAACCTCTCTGCCCTGCTGCTATCTTAGGCATTATGTTTGTACACCTCCTCCTCAAATGTCTCCCCCTCATATACATGCTAGTACCCACATCCCATCAGCCAAACATCTCCCCTGGCCCACTTGTACCAGGACTTCTAAATCCGACCCCACCCTACACTGACCATGTACCCTGGCCCATGGCACCCACCCCATAGCTGCCCCCCCACTGACTGCCCTGGCTCCCCATGGTTGCAACTCGTCCTCGCCCTCCCGACCCTTCGAACCCTGCCCATTCCTTGTTCCTCTATGGCCTCCTCCCCATCCCAGCATACCCCCCGGAAGTTGACATACTGCCACCCCCTGGTCAGAGCCTTAATCTTCCTACTACTCCTATCTGGTAATTTACATCCTAACCCAGGCCTTGCCCCCTCTAGCCCACCTGCTAGGTCCACTGGTCTCCTCATAGCCTACATGAACATATGCAGCCTACTGAAAAAATGTGATGCCCTCCAGTGCTGGGCCATGTTACATCAACCAGACATCATAGCCCTGGTTGAAATCTGGCTGTCCAGATCCACCCCTGACTCCTTTGTCTTCCTCCCAGGCTACACCCTATACCAGGAGGACCGAGTAGGCAAACGTGGGGGTGGCTGTGCGATCTATACCCAGGACGCAATCACTGGATAAGCACTCCCAGCCCCCGTTCTTGTGAATGGGGCCCAGGCCTTACCCATAAGCTCACTCCTGCCCCTCCAGGGGTCCTCTCTATCTCACCACAGCCCTACGTTCCCCAAGAGACCAGAACCCAGCGCTGATATCTATAACAGAATATCTTGCCACCCTCCACCACAAGACAGAACAAATACTAGTGGGGGACCTTAACGTGAACTGGCTCAGTGCCTCCTCTTCCAATATCCGAGATTCCTTCGCTGCCCAAGACCTGACAAAACTCATCTCCCAGCCCACTAGAGTTAACCCAAAGAGAGGTACCAGTACACTTCTGGACATAATTATCACCAACTGCCCCCCAAAAATCCATAACATCCAGGTCCTCCCAGACTGCATAAGTGACCACTCCCCTATCCTATGCCTTTGGGCGGCCCCCACTCCCAAACCCATAGCCCAGACCACACTCCGCAGACGCCTACGCCTGGTGGGCTGAGAGAAACTCAACAGTTTCTCACCCAGATTAATTGGTCCCCATTCATTTGTGCACCCGACACTGACACTGCCTCGCCTTTTCTCCCAAACCTTTAACAAAGCTTGTGACCTCTTTACCCCTCACCAAAATTCGATCAAAAACATAATGCCCTTGGGTTACCCGCCTCTACAAATGCTCAGAAATAGGGATAACCTCTGGCACCTTGCCACTGAAACGGGCCGGATGGCTGATAGACAGGTCTACAATGCTGCTTGGAACAGGTGCTCATGGGCCGTCCATAAAGCCAAGGCCGACCATTACCAGGCCAACCTCACCTCCTCCTGGGGGTCTTCCCGGACTTTCTGGGACAATATTAAGCAGCTAAATGGGAAATCACGTTCCCCTCCCCCATCCCAGCTCACTATTGATGGCTCTACCTCCACCGACCCTGCCTGCATTGCTAACTGCCTTAACACCTCCTTTACTGACCTTGGCTCTGTCCTCCCCGGTAATTTCTTTGACCCTCCCCCAACCTAACTCCCCCTGTCCTCCAATGCCCCAGCTTCCACCTACGTAAGGTATCTGCCCAGGAAGCCAGACCTCTCCTAATTAAAGCGTTAAATAGCAATAATCCTGGTAGCAATTCCCTGGACCCCAGTATTCTCCGGCTGTGGTGCTGGATGAAGTCCTTACCCCACTCACCAGCCTACTTAACTGATCCTTCTGCCTGGGGCAATTCCACACTGCATGGAAAACAGCCATAGTCACACCCATTCATAAAGGGGGCGACAAGTCCTTCTCCGGCAATTACTGTCCAATCTCCAACCCCCCCCCCCAAAGCCCTAGAAAAAGTGGTGGCCATTCAAATCACTGAATATCTGACTAAACATAACATTTTATGCCCAGAACAGCACGGCTTCCATGCTGGTCACAGTACCAGCACTGCACTAGTTGAGTTCTCCAATTTCCTACACTCCTCCCTGGATGCCAGCTCCCTAGCTGGCACAGTGTTCGTTGACCTCTCAAAGGCCTTCAACACTGTCTCCCACCCTTTTCTGCTGGATGCCCTCTGCTGCACTGGTTTCTCTGCTGGCCCCCTAGTGTGGTGCTCGAGCTATCTATCCACTCGCTCCCAGTGTGTCAAAATCAATGGGACACTCTCTGAAACTCGTTCCATCCACTCAGGGGTACCCCAGGGCTCCATCCTGGGCCCCCTAGCCCCCTTCTCTTTTCACTCTATCTAAACACACTGCCCAGTGCATGCTGTGGCAAAATTCTTATGTATGCAGACGATGCTGTCATTCTTGCTACCCACTGCAATCCCATCTCCCTCCAGGATTCTCTACAACAATCCAACAATGATGCTGAAGCCTGATTTAAGGACACAGACTCATCATTAATCTAAAAAAAACAAAACAATGCTCTTCGCCCACCCCCAAAACAAAGCCTGCAACTACCCACTCCCTATCCTCTCTAGTACCAAACAACCGCTTGAACAAGTCTGCTCCTACAAATACCTTGGGGTTACCTTCGATTCAGCCCTCACCTTCCACACCCACATTAATGCCCTTGCATCCACCACTAACACACGGCTTGGCATCCTCTACCTCTATAAAAAGTGCCTCCCCCCTGATGCTGTCCGACTTGCTGTTACATCTTCAGTACTGTCCCTTGTAGACTATGGCCTGCCAGTTTATGGTGCTGCTGACACTACTGCCCTCAACAAAATTCACCTCACTCTAAATAAGGCCTGCAGGCTGATTACTGGTGCCCCCAGGCTCACACATACATGTCAACTCTACAATGAGGCAAAACTCCTTAACCTAGATGAACGGTTACGCTACCAAACCTGCCTCCTCACAAAAAAAACTCTACTCGGGCTCTCCCCTCCCAGGGTGACAGCCTCCATCCACCGTAACCCACCCACTATCACAACCCGAACCTCCAACAAGACCACTCTACTGGTCCCCAGATCCAGGACCACCCATGGTCAGAGGTCCTTCTGCTACAGAGCCCCATTCTGGTTTAACCCTCTCCCTGCTTCAATCTCCAGTGCCCCCACAATCTCCAACTTCAAAACTGCCCTTCGGAGCAAACTGTTTAACACTCACAGCTGCTCCTGTCTCTAAATGGGCCCTCAATCTCTCAACACTCGACAATGCCCACTGAGTGGCACTCCACCTCACCCCAGCCACCTTCTCCACTGTGCACCCTGCCTCTGTAAAAAACAGCATGTACTCAGCTGTCTCACTGTAATTGCTACTAATTGTATAATGTATGAAATTATTTCTGTGTAACTCTAGTCAGTGACTTGTATTCTGTAACCTAAAATTGTTCTGTTTGTCCTCAATGTGACGAGGTACCTTTGGAAATGAGCCTCTGGCTCAAAGGTTGTAAACCAATTTACACAATAAATAAATAAATAATGTGTTATGTAGTTGTGTTTTTTGGGGGAGCTTGTAGTGCCTAGCGAGTTGTGTTGTTGCATGTCTTCAAATGGTAGATGTGTAATTGGGTAAGATTGTGCTTGAGCCTCTGAGCTAGTTGCATTAGGCTGCACTTCTGGAAATATGATCTGTGTGAGATTCAGTTGAATAGCAGTGTTCACTGATTAAAGCTGCTGCATAAAGGTTGCATTGGGGCTCTCTTTCTGCATTAGTTGGTTAGTGGTAAATGTTACTACATCATCTTAGAGTACTACAGCCAGGATATTCAAAGGCCCTGAACTGCACTCGCTAAAAAGTTTGCACCAGCAGTTTAGTGCCCAGAGCAAACTAATGAATGGTGTTATGAAACATGCCCAAGCACACAGTGAGCATAGAATGAATGTTATTGGTGGTACCTAGCTGCAAGTTGCAGTGCTCTGAGCTAGAGCCTCTGACTATATAGATACCTTAAACTGTCCTTATGATGCTAATCTGCTAATGTTAAAATAACAAAAAAAGTGATCTTGTCCCTATTTTTTTGGTTACAAAAGTTGAAGCCGCAATTCTAGATATGCACATTAGAGTTGACATTAATGCATATGCCCAGAATCACAGCTTCAACTCTTGTAACCAAAATAAAATGTGTTTCAGTACTTATTTGTGAAGGAAAATTTATTTAAATTGATTTGTGGCATGCAGGGTATGAACTGTACTGGTTTACCACTATGGGACCCCAAGTGTCAGACTTGTTCATGCAAGAGTTTATCTGTGGAGTATGTGCATTTATGCGGGCAGGGGGTTAGGGGCTTGCATGGGTCACAGAGGCTTAGGTGGTAGGAGTGACTAGTAAGCACACATAGGCCAAGGGAGAACATTTTTATTTTGAAAGAAATGAATTCACTTGACCAGCACCAAGCATCCTGGAACAAGTCATCAAAAGTAATAGAAAGTAATAGAAAAAGTTATATGCATTGCAGTTACAGTTACTGATTACTTTTTATACACAAGTAATCAGTAACTGTAACTGATTACATTTATTTGAGAGTAACTAGTAACTGAAACTGATTACTTTTTTAAAGTAACTTACCCAACACTGGGTGTGGGTAGGGGTTTGCTGTCGGTGGGTACATGCATGGGGCAGCTTGGCAAGTGGACTGGAAAATGAATTAATGGAAGGGCACTAGTGACACATTGGCAATTGGATATTAAAAGGAGGAGGAGGAGGAGGAGGAGGAGAGTACAGTCAGAAAGTCAAGAGAAGAACATGGATTATCACCCTGTCAACACAGCCACATCTGATGATTCCAGAGTTGTCTCACCTGCCTTGCTATTATGACCGTGACCCATCCAGCACAGCTTGTGTGACCAAAGGTGAGGAAAAAAAGAAGATAAGGGAGGGCTATTGAATGCGAATTTGGAACTGGATTCCGATTCCATACGGGTTTTCAGAATTCAGATTTTTGGCCTTTAATACTAAAAATCTTAAAAAAAGCCCAAAATCCAATAATCCAGTTCTGCCAAATGTATTCTAAGCAACCCTATCTAGTTACCATGTGTTCTCTGTCATACCACCTGATTTTTTCTCTCTAGTCTCTTCTATTTGGTATTTCCCCTTCCCCTACTTATCCTCTTTAACTACCCCTTCCTAGCCTGCTGCCTCTATCCTTTGGTTTTCCTTCTCTTCCTAATAAAAGTAAACATTTTTACCCTACTGCCTTCCCCCCATGGTGCATTGGAAGGACTTCCAAGAAGGCCACTGTTGATTCAACCTGTTGTAGTGTTGCCCCAGTCCACAAAGGGAGTCTTTCACCTGCTCCGGAATTTGGTTTGCCAGGTCATTGGTCCCTACAAGGAAAATCAGATCTTGTCTGTCCCATGCTTCCTGAACCAGTCTGCCTACTGTTGGTATAATCCTCTCCATTGTAGCTCCTGGTAGACACTGCACTAACCTATCCTTTCCCCTGGCTACCACCGCCCCTTCTATTCCCATGCTAATAGATTCCTTTACCACCAGGACCTTTCTAACTGACTCAGTCTCAGCCAGCTCTTTTCCCATGCCATGGTTGGTACTCCTATGAGCCTCCGGTGTTATTTCTTCAGTCTTTATGTCTGTCAGTCCTACTGCTTTGGAATTGTATATCCCGCTGAATGGGGAGAAATGATTCTACAGTGCTAGCAGTGGTCCCCTTCTTTCTCCTGAGCTAGACTTTCTATTACCATCCCCTTGCTCGCCACCCTCCATCCCATGGGTCTCTGAGGGAGTGGAGTTACCTGTGGAACTCTCATTCCTCACTCAGCTCAGTCCCTCAATGTCCTTATCGCTTCCCGTGCAGCAGCAAGCTCCACTGTGAGTGCTGCCAGCCTCCAGGAAATAACCACCTCTTTGAAAAAGTACTCTGAAAACAGTGGTTTCACATCCTCCACAGCTGATTGGGTCCTCCTAACCTAGACCTCCAGGGCCTGCTCTTTTCTGCCCCTCCTTTATCTCCCTAGTCCTAGTTTTTTATGCATCTGCTGTAGCTGCGTTAGCCTACCCTCCAGAAGATTTTGCAGCTATAGCCCACTGTACCCCTTTTATGACCTTCCTGTTCACCCTTCCTACAGCACTTATTGCAGTTTATTCCTGTGGTATCTTTCACTCTAATGGCATTATACAACACGTTTCCCTGGTTGAAACTATCCACTCTTAGGTTACTACCTTACCTGGTTCAAATGGTGGCAGTCATAGTAGAAGTAGTAGTACAGTAGTAGTAGTTTATTGATCATCTTTAGACTTTGCAATACAGAACATGATTTCTATTACAAAGGATTAAATACATTATAGGACATATCAAAAATATGGAAAATGTACATTAAAATGCAGATGTTATCTATATATTGAATGCAGAAATATTGTTTATACCGCAGTTTGCAGCATTTTTTTTATTTACAAAGTAGTATCAAAATCTCATTATCTGAGACATATTGATTTTCCTTAATTTGTTTACAAATAGAGCCGTGCTGAATTCCAAATTCTGCTTCCACCAGAATTCTGTGGAATTTCAGAAACTCCACCTGATTCTATGGAATCTTGTCAAAAATCTGCAGTTTATGTAAACTGTGAATCCATTTTTCTCAACTTTAGACTACATAATATGCAGCTTACATAGAAATGCTTTTTGGAATTCCACAGAAATAAAAAATAAATTCATAAAAATAGTTTGGAAGTAGAATTGCTGTTCTGCACCAATTCTGCCAGTATAGCTTCACATTCTGTACAGGTCTGTTTATGTCTCTTAGATACAAACCGACTTTAAATGGGATGTCATACTTGTTGGAGTTCACTAGTCTGTCAGTCACTCTTAGATACAAACCAACTTTAAACAGGATGTCATACTTGGTGGAGTTCAGTAGTCTGTCAGTCACTGTTAGATATGAACCAACTTTAAACGGGATGTCGTACTTGATTGAGTTCAGTAGTCTGCCAGTCACTGTTAGATATGAACCAACTTTAAATGGGATGTCATATTAGTAGAGCTCAGTAGTCTGTCAATCACTCTTAGATACAAACTAGCTTTAAATTGGATGTCGTACTTGGTGGAGTTCAGTAGTCAATCAATCACTCTTAGATACGAACCAATGTTAAACACGATGTCGTACTTTGATGAAGTTCAGTAGTCTGTCAATCATTCTTAGACACGAACCAGCTTTAAAGAGGATGCCATACTGAGTGGAGTTCAGTAGTCTGTCAATCGCTCTTAGATACAAACCAGCTTTAAATGGGATGTCATACTTGGTGGAGTTCAGTAGTCTGTCAATTACTCTTAGATATGAACCAGCTTTAAATGGGATGTCATACTTTGGTGGAGTTCAGTAGTCTGTCAATCACTCTTAGATACGAACCAACTTTAAAAGGGATGTCATACTTGGTGGAGTTCAGCAGTTTGTCAGTCACTGTTAGAAACAAACCAACTTTAAATGGGATGTCGTACTTGGTGGAGTTCAACAGTCTGTCAATCAGTTTCTCTTGATTGGTATGAACTTAACCTAGCATGTCTACCCACCACTTGTCACGTAATCTGTTGTACCAGTGACAAGTAAAATGGATATGGGCAAGGAGTTCTCTATGGCCAGCAGCACAGAGACATTGTTCGTCCTCATCATTTTTTTTGCAAATTTAACATATCTTATATCCAGAGTTCAACTTAGAATCATGTTGAATCTGAACTGTGCTAATGCTTTCCAGAGTTCTACATTGATAATTAGCTGAAGATATGGTTCAAGAGTATGGAATTTTTTTAAATTTAGTCAATAGTGGACTGAATCCATTATTGCTCATGCCGGTTATATCTGATTGTGTGGATATGTAAATATTCTGGGTTTTATTATAAGTGTAGGATGCTTTTATTAACAGCTTGAGCTTCGCTCTTGGAGTTTATGTAGCATCCCACACCTTGGATGTGTGTGAAATTCTGGTTATACACACACCCACCCATGTATTATTCTCTAATTAATATATTTATACCAAATAGTAGTATAATTCCTGTTCCACAGTTTCAAACAATTTGTGGCTGTAATGATGCATCAAGCAGAGTCCCCTGTGGAGCTGTATACTACCTGCAAATGACCCTATAAATGTCACTGTCCTCCTCTGTGGCCCTCACATTCTAGAATCCTGAATGCTCCATGGTCACTGGATTTACAGGCCTTAAACATTGGACTGTAGCTACATGACTAGCTGGCTGTTGTCATGTGGTCTGCCCCTTACAACAATGTCAGAAAGATCAGCTGCCTTCCTACCCTCTGCCCTGAAAATCCCACCACCCACTTACTCCCTCCCTTCACCCACAGCCCAGAAAACTGCCCCGGTCCATCCATTTTTACAAACAAAAATAACAAACCTTTCACTCAGCTCAGCGGTTCGGTGACTGTTTCCTAGTGCTTGGTTGGGTGCCTTTGCTTGGACTGGTCGGTTTACCCCCTTTTTTTGGTGAGCTATTTATTTCCCTATCATTTGACTTCTTGTTTGTTACTGCAGTCTGTTATATGCCATTGGTTGCTTGTTTGTGACCACTAAACTTTTTGTCAGTAATTGTTCATACCAGACTGCTGGTGTAAAACTGCTCTCAAAGCCTGTAGTAGGATGTTGGAAATCAGCTAACTGCCACTTGTTTCTTTATAACTCTTTGCCTCAGTGACTGCGAATTTGAGCCAAATTGTTTGTGTATGCTTTCCCCACCTCAAGGCCTAGGAAGGGTGTGTGTAAGCTAAATGCAGTTGAGAGCAGAGCTCTGCTGCACTGAAGACTGGGACCTGGAGAGAAGAGTAAGGGCTGGTGCCTTTTCAGACTCTGAAGAAGACCTTCCAAATTGGTGCGCTCAATTATAGTCAGTATACCTGACTGTGACTTCTGAATGCCCACAGCTGCAGTGAGAGAGTGGCTGGTGGGTTGGTCCTAGAGATGTTGTGGAGTTTTACTTCGCTGGTTAGTGACACCCAACCCCTTCCACCATGTTATCTATTATTTCAATATATACTCCCACTCTTCCTCTTCCCTCCTCCTCGTCTTCTGCAAAGCTATATATTAAACTACCACCAACTTTATCATTACCAGAAACTCACCCTTCCCCCACTTGCTAAACCAAGTTCCCCTACTAAGTCTTATTCCTGTGTTGTTATCCTTTAGATCCCCTTCACTTTCCCACTCTCCTGTGAATAAATACTACCTCCCACCCCAAAGCCCCTAAACCCCAGTTTTAGGTCTATATTACCAATAAAGAAGAAAACAATCCTGTGGCAAAGCAAGCATGTTTATTCTTCATTGTCTGAAATACCGATGAATGATGAGTAACATCTATCCTAGTAGTAATACCCAACTTGCTGATAACCAGCCAGTCATGTACTTCCAGGTTAGATGTCTCACATCCTCACAAGAGATAGGGGGGAGAGTGGTTCACTGTCATTCTCTTTGACATCAGCGTTCAGCACTGTGAATCTTGGTGCTTTGATGGAATGACTTGCGGAATATGGAGGACTCACAGAGACAGTATTGAAAAGGTTTCAGTTCTTATTGTCCTGCAGATTGTAATGGGTTTGCATGGGGCAGTTCTTATTCTAGCCAGGGGAGGTTTCCTGTGGTGCTCTGAGAGGGTCAGTTTTGTCGCCCATATTATTTGTGGTATATATGCTACTGTTGGGGGGGGGGGTCATTTGGCAGTATGGCATGAGTTTTCATTGTTATGCCAGTGATACTGAGCTTCACACGTCCTTTTACACCTAATTGGCATTGGGGTTGGGTTCGGTGCTGGAATAATGCCTGCAGGAGATCACAGACTGGCTGCTAGATGAGGTGCTATAGAAATGCCACATTTAAATGGCTCTTTCTTGACAGCTGTGGATAGAGTGACAAATCTAGAAGTCACTATGGACTTGGCTGACAACTGAATTGCATTTTGGTGTGGTTTGTAAACAAAGTGGTACATCAGCACAACCATTTGCAAGAAATGATGGGCAACTTAAATGCATTTATCAATGGGCAAATTTTTTTTGCAAAAATCCCATCACCACAAAAAAACTTCAGTATATCAAAGTGCAAACAGTTAAGTGCTTATCCATTACTAGGATTCTCACTGCATCAATTCATAGCGTTCTGGTATCTCCACCATACGCTGTTTCCAATTACTGTTTTTCTGTCTCCCTTAAACTGGTTTTGTTCTCTGACTTGGGTAAACGCAGGCAGGACACACAGCCATAGGGTGCACAAACCACAAACTTGCATGTAGTTGCAGACACCTTCTTCAGAATATGTGTATCTGTGACCATTCATTTTTTACTGGAGATTGGTCACACCCCCAGTGGCAACATTAAAGAATCTCAGTCAGATTCTAAAACTTTTAGCACCCACAGATTTTCTACCATTTTCCACCATGGTGTGATAATGTCCTGCCAGTATGGGTTTGAGAATAATTACTCAAGTAAGAAGGAAGTTCATGACTTGAATCCCCCATTCCACTGTGGATTTCACTAATCGTAGGGTTATCACTTGAAGCATTACCATAGTGTTTTACCACATTAAAAAAAACATACATATGTGTGTATATATATATATATATATATATATATATATTTAAAAACAAGGCACTGCGTCAGCATGTGGTCTAAAAGCAAAACAAAATGGTTATATTAAATGCACGCTGAAAATAGAACATAGAGTTAAAAATCTACGTTTCAACCTTAGGTCTTCTTCAGGAAATATCTAAAAGAGAAAAAAAAACAAGTTAGTATATAATTTATTTATTTAATGTCTCAAATTACAATCTTTGAGTCAAAGACTCTTTTACAGAGGTTCCACGTCAAGAAGTCAAGAACACAAAGAAAACACAGAAATACAGAATATGGGAGGTGTTCCCAGTAGCAAACAAATGATTGAAATATTGAGTTGGAAAAGTACGATAATAACCTTACAAGCAGGCAATGAAAATAGTACATTACACTAATTGTGCAAGCTTAGGCAGGATCAGTTAAAGCAAACACTAGGATATTGAACTTTCAGAAGCAGTAGACAGCAAACAAAGCAATCAATAGGATATTGATCTTGTCGTACACAGTATACAGAGGAAAATTAATTTAGATTAGGATAGTTGTCCAGGGTGAAGCAAATATCAAAGATTAAGAGCATTCAATTTAGGTAGACTTTGTCAGGGAAATCCAAGGCGGGAGGTGGGCTAGAGAGAACAGTCGCACCTGCTGAGTGCCACGAGGTATTCCTTGAGCTTTCATTTGAAGGTGCCTAGGGTGGGGGCATCTAGGATGTCAGGGGGGATGGCATTAAGCAGGTTAGGGGGCCCTGTAGCTAAAGGACTGTTGGACCTGGGAAGTGCAGTAGAAAGGGGTCTGGTAGGTGCTTCTGGTACCATTACTGGTGCCATGGGCTTTAGTGGCCTGGGTGAGGAGGGGCTGGCAGAATTGTGCGATAAGGCCCATGCTGATTTTTTTAACAAATAGACTGGTGTGGTAGGAGAGTCTACCCTTGAGAGTCAACCAGTTAGTGCTAGAGTAGAGGTTACAGGCATGAGACTGTTTTGGGGCACCAGTGATCAACCGGCATGATTTGTTTAGCGTAGTATGAATATGCTTAAGTGTAGTGTCTGTGGTGGAGCCGTAAACTATCAGGCCATAGTCGATGATAGATAGTATGGAACTGGAGACAGCTGTGACAAGGGCCTCCTGCGTCATATGGTGCCTGTTCCTGTAAGGTAGGCCAATTCTTGTGTTGACAAGCTTAGATATGATGTTAACATGCTCTCTGTATGAGAGAGCACAGTCAAGAGTGATGCGCAGGTTTTTGAAGGTGAGGACCTAGTCGATGGGGGTACTGTCAGCATTAGAGATGGTGAGGGTGGTTGATTTATGCTTGTTATGGGGACTGGTGAGGATCATAGACTTTTTTTTTTAAATTCTAAATAAGCTTTTTCCGTGAGAACCAGCATTCTACTTCTGCAAAGTCGGACTGAAACCTTAGCTTGAGGGCGGTGGGATCAGCATCACTAGTGAAAAGCATGGCATCATCCACATAGAGGAGAAGGTTGGTGTTGCAGACTTGAGGGAGGGAGTTGAGGAATTTGCTGAAAAGGAGTGGGCTGAGAATTGAGCCCTGGGGGACACCCGAATGGATGGGTTGGGGGGTGGATAATGCATCCCCTATTTTGACCCTTTGGGATATGTTGGTCAAATAGTCTCTGAATCAGTTTGCTGCTTGTAAGGAGATGCCCACATCATGGAGGGATGTCAGAAGCAGGTTGTGATTGACTGTATCAAAGGCCCTGGTGAGATTAATGTACACTGATCACACTAGGTGGCCACGGTCGAGTGCTTTGTGGATGTAGTCCATGAAAACAGTGAGGGCAGTTGTTGTACTGTGGCCTTTTCTGAAGCCATGCTGTTCTGGGCACTCTATGTTGTACTTTGTCAAGTATTCCGTGAGTTGGTCGGAGACTATGCATTCTAACGCTTTGGGGGGGGGGGAGAAAATGGAAATGGGGTGGTAATTGGCATGCAGGAACCGATCACCATTTTTATGAATGGGGGTCATGACTGCGGACTTCCAGACAGAGTGAAATTGACCAAGCCGGAGTGATAGGTTAATGATTTTTGAGAGTGGGGGCAGCACTACATCAAGGGTTAGGTATAGAAGTTTGAGGTCGATTGAGTCGCAACTGAAACATGTTTTCCCAAGCACCTTTAGAAGGTAGCACTTAGTTTCATGTAGTGTGACCTTCGCAAAGTAGAAGGGGGCAGAGTGTCAGGAGGGGGGTCAGGGCAGGGGAGGTTAGCAAAAAAGTCAGAGGGGAGCACGCTGCTGAGGTCAGTGAAGGCTGCATTGAAAGTATCTGCGATTAAGATCAGATCCAGGATCGCGTTCCCGTCCACACTGAGCATGTTAGGGGGGATTTGTCTGTTTTACCAGAGAGTTCTTTTTGGTTCTCCCAGAACTTCCTGCTGTCACTCCGGGAGTTGATGAGAGCTTCCTTATAGTAGTCAACCTTGGCTTTCTGGACAGCATGGGTGCAAGAGTTTCTGGTGTGGCAGTATTGCTGCCAGACAGTTCTGTTGCCTGAGTATTGGGCTTTGGCCCAGAGGTGGTCTCTGTTGGCCAGTGATTTGAGGAGGGAGAATGAAATCCAAGTGTTATTGACGTTCTTTAATCTATGTTTTTTAAAGGGGGCATAGGTATTGCAAGCTGCATTAACCGAGTAATAAAAAAGTTGAGGGCCTGCTCAACACTGGTGGTAGAGTCAAATGGTGACCAATCCATGTTTAGGAGGTCAGCTTTGAGATGACATAGCTGCCCTTTTCTTAAGACATGTTGGAAGGACGTTGTGTTTTTGCGCTTGGGGGACTTGTTCAACCAGATGCATTTAACGGGGGAGTGGTCACTGATGGAGGCAGGGAGAACCTCAGTGTCAGAAATCCGATCTGGGTGTTTCGTAAAAATGATATAGATCAGGGTGCTGGTGCTGGTTTTAAGGTTAAGTCTGGTGGGGGTGTTGACAACTTGGGTTTGGTCAGAGGTAGCTGCAGCATCTTTAAAGCTAGCCACACTGGGGGCAAGCCAGTTAATGTTAAAGTCACTGAGCAGCACCACCTCCGGAGAGTGGGGTAGGTTATGAATGTAGTCGAGGATAAAGTTGAAACCTAGTGAGCAGTCATGCAGGGGTAAGTGAATGGCAAGAATTGTGAGCACCTTGCCAAGTTGACCAAGTAATAGTTTGATAGCTAGAGCTTGGGTATGGGTACCAGTAGAGATCTTAGGGAGGGTGTGGCTTTGAAGGGCAGTTTTTACGTAGATTGCACAGCCACCTTCCCTTTTTCCATGCCTGTCATCCCAGTAGATAGTGTACCCCTGGAATGCAATGACGCTGTCAGGGACTTCAGGTGAGAGCCAAGTCTCAACTACAGCAAGCACATCAGGCTTGTGCTGGGTTACCCAGACCTGAAGCCTATTGATTTTCTGGAGTAGTCTGCAGATGTTAATGGGTGCCAGCTTGATGGGGCCCGTGTGTGCAGGCAGGTGTAGCATCGGCCTGGGGTTAGGGTGTATATTTCCTGAGAGTAGGAGCAGCAGTAAAGCATAACGGTAGAGTAGTAGCTTAAGCAGTTTCAGTGGAGATATGTGTTTGTGGAGTTTAGCCCTCTGTGAGGAGTGGGTGGCTGGGCTAGTAGGGGAAGGAGAAGAGTGATGTGTGGAGTAGGAAGTGAAATGGGGTGACTACACAGACTGAAAGGGGCAGAAGGTAGGTGGTGCTCATAGGCAGTTGTGGAGGCCACGAGAGTGTCCCTCGGGGGCTGGAGGTGGTTGTGCAACTGTGTTACGGTGTTGTGCTGAGGGCAGTGTTGTGGGATCACCACAAGGACAAGAGATAGTAGATAAATATGGTCTATGAACTTAAGTGAACCCATAGTGAGGTGTGAT
Source organism: Neoceratodus forsteri (assembly GCA_016271365.2). Taxonomy (NCBI): domain Eukaryota; kingdom Metazoa; phylum Chordata; order Ceratodontiformes; family Ceratodontidae; genus Neoceratodus; species Neoceratodus forsteri. The sequence continues at coordinate 531,796,506 of CM057454.1, forward strand.
AAGATACTGCAGGCTGTGGGCAGATGTGGCTCAGCCTCCCAAGGCAGAGTGGGAAATGGGCAGCAGTCCGAGGGAAGGATTGGCTAGAGAGAGTGAGGGGCAGTTTTTGCAGGCTGCCGAAGGGGGAGTGGATGGAAGTCAGAGGTCCTGTGGGATGATGGCAGAAAATGATGTGCTGGGGGGGAAGGTGTGTGCACACTGTTGGAATGTTCAGGTGGGTGAAGGCTATAGCAGGGACAACTTATCAAGGCTAATTGTGGCCCATGGAATGGCGTAGTGGTAGGGAGCACGCCTTTGGTGGCAGGGATCACAGGTTCAAATCTGGGGGGGTACAGAAAACAGGGGGGATAGTGGAAACCAGAGGATAGGGGAAGCAGAGAATGCAGTGGACCAAGAGGCAAGGGTTGGGATCTATAAATTCCTAAAGCACATACATCCTTAAAAAATTTTCAAAAACATCCCAAACTCTCTACATCTTGCACAAATAAGTTAACTCCAGAGTGCTCAGACATCAATTACCAACCCATGTAATAATAAATACCGTTTCTGTTAAAAAACCTAAATATGGCTGGATAATAGTTAATAGACATTCTAAGCTTTCAAACCATATTACTGGTATAAACCCCATCATGGCAAAATAATGACTAGTGAAAAACCTCCACCCATACTGACAACCAACGTATATGTGTCTGTGACCATAGTGAAAAAGTAACAGATCAGAGAAATGCTATATTGAATATTTCATGTCAGATGCACATCCTGTAATCTCCAAAAATACTTCCTTTTACAGTTGGAAGCACTATACTGCCAGTCAGTCAATCAGGAGTTACAACTAGAAGAGGACTGTCAATCATTCAAAATATACTGGCATGGAAAGATGAGTATAGGCAGCTCCACCATGGGAACGTGACAAAAGGGAGTGTTTCCAGGCACCCGGCTTAGATTTTGTTATATTTTTGGAGCTATGGGGAGAAGGTGGGGGTTAGTGGATGTGTTCAGTTGGGGGGGTTCTGTTGTACTGGGGTGACAGGATATCATGGCTTGTATGAGGTTGGGGGGAGTGCAGCTTAATTTGGAGGTACCAGTAATTTCTGCAATTGGTTCTTGTATCTGAATATATTGTATTTATCATAAGAAACAGCAATAACTTCTGTCAGTGGCTTGGGGCGAAGCGGGAGGTTGTCAGTTACAGGATGGAAGAGAGGGGGTAATTAACTAAAAGTGAGGGGTTGAGGTGACCTGGGGGTGTTTTACAAGGTGGGGGGTGTTTATTTTAATACCAGCATTTGGATTTGGAATTTTGGGCAGCTATTATCCAAGGTATCTGTTTTTGTAATGGATGATCTGAGCAACCTTACTGACCAGTAATAGTTTTAAAAATACATTTTTTTGTGTTTGATTTTAAGAAAGTTTTGGCCCATCTCTTGTAATGACTTTGTGAGGTTTCTCAAAAAGAAGGGGAAACGAGAGAAACTACTCAATGCAGGCTTATCTTTAACATGAAAATGGAATGTTGGCAAGTCAGACATTTTTCTGTTGCTTCTGCCATGCCTATTAGAAGCTTTAAAAGTGATGTCATCCTGTTATGTGTGGATATCCCCTTCCCTTCATGTGCACTGCTTGCAGAGACAGGGGCAAGGATGTCTCAGTTATTTCACTTTCTGCTGTGGCCTGGAGCACAACTTTCCAATTCATAACCCTCCCATTTGTTCCTTTTGCATGTTCTCCCAGCCCCTCTCTGTTACTGACCTGTCTCATTTGAAATATCCATCCAGCTTACTCCCCCCTGCATGTTTTCTCATCCCAACTCTCACCCGCTGTTCTAAGCCCCAGTCTAAAGCCAACCTGCCCCCCTCCTGAGTTCCTACCTGCCAGATCCATCCCACAACAGTGCTGCCACCAGTACTGGTGGTGTACAATGCACCATAAACAGGCCTTCATCATTACCACCAGCAACGGCAGCGATATTCAGTGGCCAGACTGGGCCTCCATCGTTACTGCAAATGGTGGTGGTATACAGCATGCCCCAATAGGGCCTCCTGCAGTGCATGAGGGGCTCTTTCATTGCTGCTGATGGTGATGACCTCAACAGACCATGCCTACTACTTTTGTTGCTGCCGACACCCGTGCAATCAATGTCCAGTAGTGTATCAGGACCTCCTTGTAACAGGGTGCCCACGTGTTATTGATGTACAGCCCCTGGAAATAAAGATTAAAGAAATATATGTGCCAGTTCTTCCCCCCCACCTTGTTTCTGTCACCCTTTTCTATCCTCTAGTGTCTCTTTTTCTTTTCTTTTCTTGTTTCTTTATCAGGGTGGCCAACCTGACAAAACCCTAGCTCTTTCTGTGCTGTCCTCTTTCCCCAAAGAACCCCTTGCTGTGCACAATAGTGCTGTAAGCACTTGTTTCAATCTCCTGAATTGGAGACACTTTTATAGCGCAAGTCGCACTATTTGTAAAAGCTCCTGAGCAGGAGTATAAGGGAAAAGCACATGTCGGGCTGAAGAAATAAATGCCGAATGGTAGGCATTATGTAAGTGCATGTCACGCTTTGTTTTAAAAACTCTGGTGCTCCTGAGTGCTGAATGGTCCCACTGCAAGCGTGACCGAGTGCTGGATCCACTGCTGCAGAATGCAGCTTCTTTTAAAATGCCCCGGTAATTAGTTTTTTTCCTGGTTACTAGGTGCGAATCAGGAAGGAAATAAAGATTGGAGCAGTATGCTCCAGCAGCAGCAGAAGTGCTCCTTGTTCAGAGCAAGAATTAAAGCAGTTACTTTGTGTGACAGGGTGGAATAGGACCCTGTCCTATTTGTTATGGAGGTTAAGGTTTTTAAATGCAAGGATCTGTCCTTTTCTGTCTCTTCATTGTCCGGTTGCACAACCAAATTTTCTTGGTAGACTTTGGATTTGATCACCCCGATAATCTCTCAATTCTTTGCCTCTCACTGTCTACCAGTCCTCTCTTGCTGTCTGTTTTTCTCCCTTGCATATCTAGATCTGCTGATATAAAAATATGTGCAAATCATTGTATGGAAATGTAACTGATATTGGGATACCTTGTGTTTGGAAAATATATAGCATTAATGTATATAATTATAATTTGAGATGACTGCAAAAAGCTGTTGGAAGCTAGAGGTTACCAGAGTTCAATTTTTAAGCCTTTTGCAAAAGCTGTGCAAAAGGGGGCCTCAACTCAAGAAGCACACTGTGTTCTAGTAGTTCCTGCCTGATATTTACAAAAACAGGATAATAGCTAAGAGTGGGGATTGAAAGGATTTATAAAAGGCTAAGCTGCAACTGCAAGAGAGATTAGAAGAAAAAGGGACACAGAGACTGAAAGAAAAAAGTATTTTATTTCTCCTCTGTTCATAGTTATTATGAACAAGTTTATTTTGTGTGTGTTACTGCTACTATAAATAAATATTTTTGGTGAATTCTACAACTGCTCCTGATTTTCACTATGCTTCCTGACCAATGCCTCAATGACAGATGGTGTGAGAAGTGGGATTTGCGCTGTGCATACCCTAAGACAGGGGTTTTGTGCATGGGTACTGGACCTAGTACCAGGGAAGCACAGAGGAAGATAGGGATTCTGATACAGCAAGTCCAGGAGTGGTTACCAGGAGAATGGGAGCAAACTAGCAGAGACAGAAGTCCAGTCTGAGATTGTACAGCCAGTACAAGATATGGAAAAAAACAGGCAGTGACAGAACCTGAAAGCTTGATGGACTTTTTCAAATAGTGGGCTATGCAACAAAAAGAGACTGAGCAGCAGAGCAAAAAAGAGATTCAATGTTTAGAAGCACAGAGGAGAGAAGAGATGCAGCGACAGGAGCAGCAGAGGAGAGAAGAGATGAAGCGACAGAAGCAGCAGATGAGAGAAGAGATGCAGTGATGGGAGAAGCGATGGCTGGATGCCTTGCAAGCTATCAAAGGCAGAGGATCCAGCAGAGACCCAGATAAGCAACAAAATGCAAGCAATTTAAAAGTCATTAAACATACAAAGTTGTGCCCCTCGGATGATATTGAGGCATACCTGACAACTTTTGAAAAAGTTGCCACAGCCTACCAATGACCAAAGCAGCAATGGACAATCAGACTGGTACCCTACCTGAAAGAGAAAGCCCAACTTGCCTACAGCAGTATGGACACTGCACAGTCAGAAAACTATGACCTGGTGAAAAGCGACATCCTGAAAAGGTATGACATCTCTGGAGAGACCTAAAGGCTGAGATTTTGATCTCTGAGGTACAACTTGATTGACAATCCTCGTGAAGCCTTTACCTAACTCAGAGAACTCCTGATAAAATGGATCCAACCAGAGAGCAAAACAGTATCACAGATCATCAACACCTTTGCCATGGAGCAACTCATCACATTTGTCTACAGATGTGCAGCTGTGGGTAAAGAAACACCAACCAGAGAGTGGGGAAAAGGCTGTTTCTTTGGCCGAGGACAACCAAATGGCCAGACAGATGTCACAGCAACAAGGTAACAGCCAATCACCGGTAAGTCACTCTTTTTCCCATTTAAACTCCAAGCCTGATAAGAACTCTGGTGGGGGTAACAAATCTGGGCCCAAAGACGTTATCTGCTATAACTGTAATAAGCCAGGCCATTTTGCAAGAAACTGCCGCAGTAAAGAGAGTGGCACTGGAGCAGATTTGTCCTTGGCAAATTGGGGCAAGTACTTAACAGATGTGAAGGTGGGGGATAAGACTGTGAAAGGACTCATTGATTCGAGAAGCAGACAGACTCTAGTGCATGTTAGAGTGCTGGGAAAACACTGTGCAAGGGAACCAGGTACTGGTGTCATCTGCATTCATGGGGACACTTGACACTATCCCACCACCCAGGTGACTCTGACCATTAAATGTGTGTCGTACCAAATGAAAGTGGGGGTAGTACTTAAGTTACCTGCACCTGTGATTATTGGGAAATGATTTTCCAGGATTTACTGAGTTGATCAAAGATGGAGTAAATCATGATATTTCAGCAGCAGGGGTGACAACTGCTCAGGCAAAGAACATTTCAGATGGTGGGGACACTTCATTTTAATGATTTTGATTTGGACTTGTTTGAGCACAGCCCCAAGATCTGGAAATCCAGGAAAGAAAGACGATGCCTGAAGAAACTGTGGTGACAAATGACTGATGGACATGAAGGGTTAAAATATGAAAATGCTGAAACTAAATTGTTAAATGATTGTGATTTTCTTTCAGAGCAAGCTAACCATGTTTCTTTCCAGGGTTATTTCAAGCAGCTGGGGGTGAAACCAAAACAGGGTGGACCAATGTTTAAAAAATGTAATGGGTTACTGTACAGAGTTTGGGTTAAACCTCAGACACAGGAAAAGACAGAACAATTGGTCATACCACAGAAGTATAGAACAGAGTTGTTACAGATTGCACATGATAGTCTTATGGCTGTCACTCAGGGAGGGATCGCACCCTTGCCAGATTGCTGTATAAATTTTACTGGCCTGAATTCATGAAGATGTTGCTACCTATTGTAATTCCTGTGCCGAGTGTCAGAAAGTAGCCCCAGTCACTAGAAAAGACAAGGTGCCCCCTGGTGCCCCTACCTTTGATAGATGTGCCTTTTGAGAGAATTGCAATGGATGAGGTTGGTCCTTTAGACAAAAGTAAAAAGAGTAATACATTTGTCCTGGTAGTATGCAACTATGCTACTCGATACCCAAAAGCAGTTCCAATGCATACCGTCACAACTTCAAAAGTGGCAGCAGAGCTTGAAAATTTTTCAGCAGAGTGGACATACCTAAAGAAATTATTACTGATCAGGGTAGTCATTTTGGTGCTGCATTACTTATATAGCTGTACAGACTACTAGGTATCACTGCCATAAGAACCTCCCCCTATCACCCTCAGACAGACGGTCTTGTTGAGCGTTTTAACCAAACCCTAAAACACATGTTGAAAAGGTTTGTAAAAGGGGAAGGGATAGACTGGGACCGATACTTGCCTTACCTACTTTTTGCTTACAGAGCAGAGCCACAGGCATCAACAGGGTTTTCACCATTTGAAATGCTGTATGGTAGGCAGCCAAGAGGGCCACTGGGTGTGATAAAAGAAACGTGGGAAGATAACTCCATTCAGAAACAATCTATAACGTCTTATATGTGTGCCCTAAGAAGGAAGCTGGCAAAATATGTTGAAATTGCCCATAGTAATCAGGAAGAGGCTCAAAATCAGCAGAAGGTATATTATGACCATGGGGTAAAACAAAACGTTTTTGAGCCAAGTGAAAATGTTTTGCTACTGTTACCCACAACAGAAAATAAACTGTTAATGAAGTGGCAAAGGCCTTATAAAGTGTTTAGATATACTGGCACTGATAACTACCAGATTGAGACCCCTGACAGGAAACATCCTATTGAGATATACCATGCTAACCTCCTCAATAAATGGGTTGACAAAATGCCAAAAGCTGCTTTGCTGGTTTTACCAGAAACTGATAAGGAAGATATTGATGTAGCTTATGATTGCCTGGAATAAACTGTAAATGTTGATGCTGTAAAGGTAAATGTTTCCTTAACCTCAGAACAAACTGCAGACATTCGTAATGTGCTAAAGACATCTATTTATTTATTTATTTAGACAGCAGTTTGGAAAACCTTTGAGCCATAGGCTCATTTACAAAGGTACCTTGTCACAGTAAGACAAACGAAAATACACAGTATAACAGTATAACACAGTATAACAGTAACTTATGATAGCAATAAGTACATAGATACAAACAATCTAACAGTACATTTACCACAGTATCAGACCGAGCAAAAGGGGTCGAGTATGTAATAGTGACAAGGGATGCTCATCCCATTAGGCAAAAGACTTACAGGTTGCCAGAGCTGTTAAGAGCTGATGTGGTTAAGGAAATACCTAATTCTTTAATTTTTTGTATCATAGAGGAGTCGAGGAGTGCTTGGTCATCTCCAATGGTAATTGTAAACAAAAAAGAAGGGGGTGTTAGAATCTGCTTTGATTTTAGGAAACTTAATCAAGTTTCAGAATTTGACAGTTATCCTATGCCCAGAATAGATGATTTGGTGTACACTCTGGGGAGTGCAAAGTATATCAGTACCCTCAGTCTCACCAAGGGTTACTGGTAAATACCTTTAGCTAAAAAATCCAGAGATAAAACAGCATTTGCCACCCCTATAGGATTCTATCAGTTCACCATCATGCCATTTGGTTTACATGGTGTGCCAGCTACATTCCAACGGTACATAGATGTCATTTTGTTACCTCACACTGGTTATTGTGCTGCATACCTGGATGATGTCGTGGTGTACAGTCCAGCCTGGGAAACCCACCTGGAATAACTACAAGCAGTTATCGATGCTATCAAAAATGCAGATCTGACTATTAATCCTACCAAATGTACATTGGGCATGCAGGAAACCAGATATTTGGGACATGTGTTGGGAAATTGAGAAATTAAGCCAGAGGTTTCTAAAATAGAAGCTGTAGCTAATAGCCCTGTCCCCAAAACAAAGAAACATGTCAGGTCATTTTAGGGCTGGCTGGTTATTATTGGAGATTTGTTCCCAACTTTGCAGAGTTAACTACTCCCCTCACTGAGCTCACGAAAAAATGGTACCCAAATAATGTGAAATTGACCTCAGAGTGTGATGAAGCTTTTCAAGCCATTAAGGCTGCATTATGTTCAGCCCCTGTTTTAAGAAGCCCAGACTTTGAGAAACCATTTTTGCTACAAACAGATGCATCAGAGGTAGGCTTAGGTGCAGTACTGTGTCAGAATATAGAAGGGACAGAACATCTTATTCTGTACATAAGTAGGAAGTTGCATGATAGAGAGAAAAGGTACTCCACTATAGCAAAGGAATGTTAAGCAGCAAAGTGGGTCATGGAGTCCCTTAAGTTTTAGTTGCTAGGAACTGACTTTGTGCTTATAACAGATCACAATCCTCTCTGTTGGCTTAACCAGATGAAAGATAAAAATTCTAGAATCACAAGGTGGTATCTGGTACTACAGCCATTTAAATTCACTGTGGTACACAAATCTGGTAAAAAGAATAGCAGTGCTGATTTTCTGTCAAGATATGGATTAGGAATTGAGGGCTCTGAAGGCTCAAAAACAAATGTACGAGTTTAAACTTTACTGCTTGCTGTACTGTTAGAAAAAAAAACAGATTATGCTCATGTGCTTAACTGCTGGAAGCATCAAATGTTAGTAGAGAATAAAAGGTTTTGAAAATGTGTTTAATAAAACAGGTTCCCTCTTAAGGAGGGAGGGTGTATGTGACAGGGTGAACTAGGACCCTGTCCTATTTATTATGGAGAAAGTGTTTAAATGCAAGGATGTCCTTTTCTGTCTCTTCTCTCTCTGGTTACTCAACCAAATTTTCCTGTGAGACTTTGGATTTGATCACCTCGACAATCTCGCAATTCTTTGCCTCTCGCTGAATCCCATACCTCTCTTGCTGTTTCTCTCCCTTGCATATCTAGATCTGATGATATCAAAATATGTGCAAATCATTGTATGTCAATGTAACTGATATTGGGATCCCTTGTGTTTGGAAAATATATAGCATTACTGTTGAAATGTATATAATTATAATTTGAGATGACTGCAAAAAGCTGTTGGAAGCTAGATGTTACCAGAGTTCAATTTTTAAGCCTTTTGCAAAAGCTGTGCAAAAGAGGGCCTCAACTCAAGAATCACACTGTGTTCTAGCAGCTCCTGCCTGATATTTACAAAAACAGGATGCTTGCTAAAAGTGGAGATTGAAAGGACTTGAAAAAGAGCTAAGCTGCAACTGCAAGAGAGATTAGAAGAAAGAGGGACACAGAGACTGAAATAAAAAAAATATTTCATTTCTCCTCTGTACATAGTTATTATGAACAACTTTATTTTTATTTTATGTTACTGCTACTGTAAATAAATATTTTTGGTGAATTCCACAACTGCTCCTGGTTTTCCCTATGCTTCCTGTCCTGTGCCTCAATGACACTTCAGAGCAAAAATACATGCTCCAAAGCCTATCAGACTGTTGCACAGTGAGGCAAGAATCAAAAGCATTTGCTGACTGGAGGGACACTACAGGCATGAGGATATAAGCCTTATAGTGTCCCATAAATGAAGAAAATACTTTAAAAGTGTTTTTGGCAGTCCAGAGATATTGTGACTGAGTCTGCCTTATGAATAAAAGGGCAATGGATATAAAGGGCCAGAAACAGGCCCATGTGAAATATGACCCGACGGCTTGACATTTCAGCCATCGGGACAACTTAAGAAAACTAGATGATATGTGGAATGGAAGGGAGAGACTATGAGAGCAGACTGGGAGACCTGAATATGTACACTCTGGAGGATGGGGGACATGATAGAGACATTCCGGTATCTGAGGGAAATCAATGAGGATGGGGCAGATGGGGTCTTCAAGCTAAGGAGGGGGAGGGACACCAGGGGGCATGGGCTAAGAATAGCAGGGGAAAGATTTAGGAAGGAAATGAGGAGACGCTATTTCACAGAAAGCGTGGTAGCAAAATGGAACAGACTGTAAATCTATGAACAGCTTTAAAAGAGCATGGGACAGGGAACAGGGAGTGAGGGTGGGGAAGGTGGGGGTGACAGTGAGATGACAAAGGGGAGGGGTGGGCAGCTGCAAACTAGTGGTGTTAGCTGCACACTCAAGCAGACTTAGATAGACTGGATGGTCTATTTCTGCTGGCACATTTGTATGTTCGCATGGATTGTAGAAGAGATGGCAAGTGTATGAACTATAGGAAAAGCCCCAGAAGGAGTTTTCTGTGTTTGGTTGGCTTTGTCACAAACGCACTCTGCAGGTCAGGCCCTCTGCTCCCACAGTGCCAACCTCAGAGCGCAATAGTGTGAACAGGTAACAGACAGGGTAACCCTCCTATCTGCTTTTGGGTCCAAATCACCTTTAGTCTCAAGTTCTGGGGGGATTCAAACTGTGAACCTTATGCTAGCATACCCAAATGTACAGGCTCAGATAATATTCTCTTCGGGGGGATGCAATATATCTTTCACCTAAGGGCACCTAACCAGGTATCCAAAATGAACCGTTAAAACTCTATGAGGCCTTAGGTATATTTTTAACTTTTATCAAGCTTAGTAACACCATCAAACCCTTGAAAAGTTGTCAGACTTAATATACGTTCAGCAATAACATGCAAAAAATGACTGAGGAGACCCAGACAGTATCTTAAAAATTATGTTTACTAAAAATGGATAAAAAACAGTATGCTAAAATACAGAACAAATATCAAAGAGCATCACAATCACATAAAATAACAAGGGAAAAGTACAAAACAAAAACTCCTACCACAATACATTTAGACCTTTGCTGTCTAAGGTATTACCTCTGGAAGTGCTGAAGTTAGATCAGAGAACTGTTTTCTCCCAAAGTCCCAAAATAATATGACCTACATTTCAGACACAATTATCAGTTAAAACTCTGTGTCTCCACACCCCTTCTAGTTCCTTCTTTTTGAATATAAAATTACAAACATGATTTCCTACCAGGAGGTATGTTAAATAATGTTAACATCAGAAAAAAAAAACCATTTCCCAAATTATGAGTCTTTGATCAACCAGTTTCTTTGAGGTTTACAACCCTGAAGTCCGTCACCCAGGTGCGAGATAGCCAACAGGAATCCGCTAAATGACGTTCTTTCCTGATGTAATAAAATTCGGATTTAAGTTCTAACTTCAAAAGCAGCAGCAGGTGATGATGGCCATAAACTGTCTCTCTAGAAAGATGTTCCAATTAACTGTTTCCTTCTGGTCTCTTTAATTACATCCTGGTTTTCAGCTACTGACATTTAACGTTATAGGCCAAATTCCTCACACATTGAAATGTCATACACACACCATGTATTTATAATACCAGTATCATACAATAATCATAAGCAGCTTGCCAAGCATCACCTGCTTTATTTATTTATTTATATTTATTTATTTATACAATATGCATTAAATAGACTGATGAGAAAACTTCTCAGGTCTCCTGAGCTGGCAGGACAAAGAAGATAGGGAGCGCGCCCCTATGCTTTCCTTACCCTAGCCAACTCAGAGATGCCTGTAGAATCACAAGGTAAATTAAGGTGTAATTACCTGTAGGGAGCCGTTCAGCCTAGGTGTTCTTATAGGACTGGCAGTCTACAGACTGACTGTTTTTATGGCTTTTCCCTAGAATGATGTCACTATTAAGAGGAGGGGCTTATCCTTATTAATTAACATTAACTCTGCAGAAGCTGTTATATGTCTTCAATTCAAGGCTGTGGCATTACATAGTATATTTCCTGTTACATGTATATATACTTTATGACTGTTGATGGTGATTTATGATGAAAAGGGAACCTGAGACATATTACCATGCATATTAGAAAAGGGGGTAGATCACATGATTCATGATGTCACCCCTAGAATAATATAAAAACCTACCACTAGGATAGATTTTTAGATAGGGAGTCAGTCCTGAACTGACGGTCTGAGGTGTAGGACCTCAGAGGTAAGAGTGTGGGTTGTCACACTAAGAGTGAGACATCTAAATACTGCTGGGCACAGCAGTTGGTCTGTTTTGCTGAACTAACATTTGAATCTCTGAAATTTCTGTTACATCTTTTAACCACTTTATCCAAAACAAATAAAATGATAAATGCCACCCGGCATTTTGTATGCACTAAATCCTTGTTGTCTACCTAATTTGTCTCCTGAACAAACGGACCTACAACAGTTCTTCACTGCCACTGATAATGGCATCAATGGGTCTAGAAAGGACCTCCATATTTATCAGATGCAGAATGGAGTGAACTTAGTAGAAACTGAAAGAGTGAGTTTTTAAACTGTCTCATTGAAAAGAATTGTAACTATCCTGATTTAGGAGTTGGATTGAAAAAAGAGAGTGTAGCCGGTCAGGTGGTGTGGAGGGCTGAAGCGCTGGGTGCCTCACCTTTTGTCACACTGGGGACCCAGGTTCAGGAATAGACCAGGGTTGCTCGAGGATTGACTGGGGAAGGAGGATCTAGCATTCATAGACAGCTCTCCTCCTTCGGGGATAGTACGTGCTGCTACTTTATTGCCTGCTTCTGCAAAGGCTGGGTGGCACAGCATGTGGTTGCATCTCAGAGGGTATGCCACTGCACGTGTGCTGACCTTGGGAAGGACAGAGAAATGGGAAGGTCTGGGGACTGTGCAACAGAAAGCCCCACCGACATGCCTCAGGACCCCAGGACCCTACTGTGAACCAGATCCAGGCTCTGGGGATTGGGGAGCATGGCCCTCCCTCTCCTGGACCCACCATGGGGGTAGCCTATGGGAGCATCTAAGCAAGTGAGTCCTGGGGGGAGATGGTGGCCAGCCAGGGAGGCAGGTAGGGATGGGAGAGTCAGGCAGCACTGGAAAAATAAAAAGAAGCAGTTCTATGGAAAAAAGAGAGTGAGAAATCAATTAAAATACTTAGTTTATTTCATTTTAAGAGTGAGATTTCCTAGAATGAGTCTTGGGGTCCCCCAGTGGCCCTTCATGCCAGCAACCTGGGTTCAGGAACAAAGTTGGGAGCCAACGCACTAGTGGTCAGGCTGGGGGAAGGATGCTGCCAGTGGTAGCATGTCCCAGCTGGGGAAGGGAGTCAGCATGTTCCAGCACCACGACGGCTCCTGCTGGTGGGCAGGGTAACTTGCTATCGCAACAGAAACACACTGTGTGCATCTAAGGTGACCCCCAGCACATGCTGTGCTTATGCCAACAGGGTATGGAGACAGAAGCATGGTGAAAAAACCCCTAACTGGCACAGGATGAAATCTTCCTCTACAGGCCCTGCACCACTGACCATGGTGTCTGCCTCCTTGGGATCCCTAGAAGGATCAATGGAGGGTTTAGAGGAACCTTGAAAACCTCCCCATGAAAGACAAGCTGTGGGGGATAGAATATGGGCTATATACTTAGAGAGGGTGGGTGATGGGGCTTGAGGGGCAAACCAGATGGGGGCAGGTCAGCAAACGAGCATATACACTTGATAAAGAGTCTCACTCAGAAAGATGAAAGCAACAGCAGAGGGCCTCTTCAGTGCCACCTTTGGTGGAATAGTCATCCTTCTGTGCCAGTGCTAGTGGCAGAATACCTCCTGCATTGCCACCAATTGTAGCATTCAATGGGCCTTGACTGGGCCACCTTAAATGCCCCAAATCGCAGTGGTTCCTAGAGCATTTCTGTGTGTGTGTTTGTATGTAGTGCTGGGTATGTGCATATCTGTATGTGCTCTTTGTATATATATTGCTGTGTATGTGCGTCTATGGAGTCCCTTGTTTATGTGTCTGGATATGAAGGGCTGTGTGTGAGTATGCACTTCTGTATGTAGTGGCATGAGTGTGTGTGTGTGTGTATGTGTGTGTGTGTGTGTTGTATTAGCCACCTACTCACTGTCATGTGGGGGTGGCAGTAATGTGGCAGCTTTACCTGGTGGTTTTGTGAAGCTGGAGATGCTGGGGACCATACAAAGTCATATTCCATATTGCACTGAAAAGTGGTTTAAAGAACCACTTTAGGGTACATTACTGCATTGAGTCTTTGTGTGAAATTCATAATGGTGTTGCAAGATTTCCTTGTGCTAGTGCACAGGTTAGTGCATCAACACGGGGAAGGGGGGGATGCTAACGAAGGCATTGGTATTCATGGAGGCACTGTGCTATGCACTGAGTCACCCCAGTGCTCTCAGCCTCAACTTGCAAGGAGTAGCGACCCATGAATCAGAACTGCTGAAATCAGTTTTTCAAGGGGTAATTGCTTTGTGAGCAGCAACATCCATTTGGACAGGGGGTACAGAACACAGGATCTGGGCTGGGGAGGGGGGGTCACTGGAAACCATGGGTGTCAACTGGAGGAGTTTTCAAGGTCACTGGACCATGAGAGCAGACTGGAGAGCAGAGATGTCATGAAGTTTTACTTTGCTAGGAAGTTGGTGCATAGTTGCGAATTTTGCTCTTTGCAAAGCATCCTGAAGTTCCCAGCTGTCGCACCAATGTTGTAAGAGTTTTGTTAATAAAAAAAAAATCTTTTTAAACAGCTCTGTAGCTGCCACCCACCCACTGTGCCAATCCTCAACATCCCCTCCCACTGCACACACCATATAATAAAACGTGCCCCACCCTGCCACCCAGCTGCATCGTAACGCCCCTTCTCCTCCCTTCCCAATGAAGTTTACTGCTTACTACTGGTGTATTTCCCTTCCCACCACCTTTGTACCAAAAAACACTCCCCTCACCTCCCTCCACCCGACCAGACCTCATTTATTAATAAAACTACCCCAACCAACCCCCTCTGGCCCCAGTTTCCTCTTCCCCCAAGCACCACAAAAAATCCTTTTGGTTGACCTGTAAATGGAAAAAAAACTGTCCCCCAGTATTGAGTATCTACTGTGTTCAGTATAAGTATTCATAATGGCATGAGTGAATGAATGGTGACATCTTGGCCCATAGTAAAATTTGATTGACTGAACCTCATTCATGAACTTCATTCACGTCGTTACAGACACTTACGCTGAACAGAGTGGACGCTGTGCACTGGGGACAGTTATTTTCTTTTTACAAGTCAACTGAAATGATTTTTTGGGGTGTTTGGGGGGCTGGGCAGGGTTTGGATGGGGTAATATAATTCCTAATCAGGGGCTGGTCAGTGGGGTGAGTTGGGGGAGTAGTTTTTGGCATGCAAATGGGAGAGGGGAATTACACTAGTAACAGAAGTTAACTCTGCCAGGAGGGGGAGGAGGGCTTTTTGTAATGCATCTGGGGAGTTGGGTCAGTGTAGGTATTATTAAATGGTCATTGTGGTTGGAGGGGGATTTTATGGCCTGGCACAGTTGGTGGTGGTGGGGGGGGGCGACAGAATTGTTTTAAAATAGTTTTTTGGGGATTATAATGACACTTCACATAGTTCACTGCAAGTGAAGTCTGCTCAGCAAAAACTATGCGTGATGTCACTTATTCAGTAACTTCACTGGCATAGTTCCGTTATGATCAGTCTTCTTTGCTTAGTGAAGTATACACTTCGCTACACAAGTTAGCCCTACACAAAGCTGGGAAACTTTACAAAGTATTCTGAGAAGCAAAGTTTCCCAACATCACACACCTCTACCAGTGAGGGACGTGACAAATGAGAAACAAAGAGGCTTACAAGTGGGTTTTAAGGTGTGGCATGAGGGGAGTGGAGGGACATTAGTACAGTAGTACCATATGCCACGTACTCAGGGCATAGAAAAATAGAATCTGTCGGCAGATAAGGACCTGATGGCCCACCTAGTCTGCCCTATTTTTCCCACCTATAGTGTTGCCGCAGACTCTACTTGGTCTCCGCCCCCACCGCTAAGATCCCTCTGTGTCTATCCTATGTGTTCTTCACTCTATCACCATTTCCACTACCACCACCTCCACCGGTAAGCTGTTCCATGCATCCACCACTCTCTCCATGAAGTACTTCCTCAAATTTTCTCTTATCCTCCCCCTTCTAACTTCATAGCATGACCCCTCGTCCTTAAGCATCTTTTTATGTTTCCCTCCTGTACCTTGTTTTTGCCTGTGAGGTATTTGAATGTCTATCATATCCCCCCTTTCCCTCCTTTCCTCCAGGGAGTACATGATAAGTTCCTTGAGCCTTACCCCATAGGGCTTTTGATGCAGGCCATGTGCCATCTTGGTTACCCTCCTTTGTACTGCCTCCACCCTCTCTGTCTTTATGGAGGTGGAGCCTCCAGAACTGTACACAGTACTCAAGGTGTGGCCTAACCAATGCTCTGTATGATGTGTATAATGCTTGCCATTATTTGTTGTTGTTTCTACCCACTGTATTTTTGTAGCACTGCTGTACTGTTCCTCTATTTGTATTATTGTACCCATGTTGCTGTTGTTCAACTGTTCTCCTTTTGTTGTACTCTCCTGGGTCGTGCCTGAAAATAGTCATTTTATGGCTAGTGCATCTACCCAGTTAACAAACACTAAATAAATAAATAAAATAAATCTGTATATGGGTATTATTACTTCTCTTCTTCTGCTGGTGATTCTCCTTTCTGTGTAACTCAGCATCCTTCTAGTCTTTCCCATTGCTTTGTCACACTGCTTCACTACCTTCGGGTCATCAGAAATGATTGTCCCCAGGTCCCTTTCCTGCTTTCTAACTGTTAATACCTCTTCTCCCAGTTGGTATGTTGCCCCTTGGTTCTTATGCCCCAAGTGCATTATTTTGCACTTCCTTGCATTAAAACCCAGCTCCCAATCCTTTGACCATTCTCTCAACTTTTCTAGATCACTTCTCATTTTTTCCACTCCTCTTGGTGTGTCTACTCTGTTGCAGAGTGTTGTGTCATCTGCGAACAGGCATACTTTCCCTTCCAGCCCTTCTGCAATGTCACTGATGAAGACATTGAAGAGGACCGGCCCTAGTTCTGATCCCTGTGGTACTCCACTGGTCACTTTATCTACTCTGGAGTGACTGCCGTCTACCACCACCCTCTGACTCCCATTGCCCAGCCAATTTGCCACCCATTTTACTACCTTAGGACCTACTCCTAGGCTTCCCAGCTTGTTTAACTGCCTTCTATGGGGAACAGTGTCAAAGGCCTTACTGAAATCCAGGTAGGCCATGTCCAGCGCTCCCCCTTGATCCACTTCCCTGGTCACCCAATCAAAGAACTCGATCAGGTTTGTCTAACGGGACCTCTTCCCGTGAACCCATGATGCCTCTGATCCTGCAGGTTATTGGTAATAGGATATTCCCCAGTTGGTCCAAGGCATGGGGCTGTGAATGTGATTCAGTGGTGTGGGATGACCAGTGAGGCTGCTGCACTTCCAGCATATAACCATTAACATCTATAATGGGTATTTATATAAATGTATGCTGCACTGCTACCACAGGGGATACTCTGAACCCTTCAGACAGTGGAACCTGCTTGTGTATGGCAGTTTAGGTAGGTGGCGATACAGGGATCCCTGTGCACCCTTGAATACCACCACCCCCCTCACTTTGACTATGTATAGAGCACCAGGGATCTAATCCCACAAACTGACAATTACAATGCGACCCAGGTTCAAATCCGTAAAGCAACACTGGCCATGTTACCCTGGGCAAGGGTAAAGTACAAGGAGATTGAATATTTCTAAACAATTATGTATAATATTCACTGTTACCATTACTTTTAACCATCTTCTTAACTATTTAATGCCCATTATTCCCCCTTAAATTACTGGAAACAATTAATTTCTTCTGCTTTTATTGTATAACCACTAGCAAAGCAGCTCATTGGCAGTAGCCAACTCTTGTTATTTTTGCTGTCATTCTAAATAATGATGGCTATCTATTGTGTTGTGTCTCATTTTATTAGTTGTGTGGAAGGCTTATGCTGTTAATGAACAATGAAAAAGAAACACTTTGTGATATGTGCTGAAACAAATTGTTGTTTGCAATGTGTAAGAAATACACTGAGTAGAAGCTGCCTGTTTCTATAGTCATGCAAGGCACTTTATGGCTTTTTCTAATCCTTAGGATAATTAATTCAGAGCTTGTCAGTTAATCTTATTGTTCCTAGTGATTATCCCTGGATCTTATATGAATTGGTGAGTTAATTTATTAAGTGCATTTATACAGAGAGGCCATTGTAAGATCTGTCTACAAAGTTGTAAAACATCTTTTGTTTAAACAGTGAAACAAGTTTATTCACTTCTGGGTGGGCTAAAACCAAGATCATCAAAGCCGCAAAAGAGAATTGCCTGGAGTAACTGATATCATTCACCATCTAGGGGAAACCATGGTTACAAACAGATTGTTTGCAGTTAATTACAGACAGTGCACTGGGTCAGTGCAAGGTGATCTTTCTGACTTGTATTGCAGTGAATTTAAAAGAACCGCTTTTAGCACGCAAGCAAATGAACTAAGATAATACTCATATATAGTAAAAGTGAATGTTCAGATAGTTGCTTCACATCAATATTTGTTAAGTTTATTATTCTTTTAACAATTTATTTGTCCAGGATAGCACAGCTGAAATATAACATTCCATTACCCCTGCCACCTTTCTAGTGCTCAGAAATCCATAACCACTGGGTATCCTCATCCATTCCATTGGCTGATGCACACTTGTAAATCTTTTGGCTGCTAGAGGCCAATCCCCCTGTCTCCAGCTGAAAACTCCAGTCTAACTCGTGCATCTTTGAAAGCTGGTCACGATCATTCTCACTCCCTACGAATTACAGGTATTGCCTCATTAATTATTACTCTACCGATCACTATCTTTAGCTAAGGCACATCATTAGCAAGTGCACTTCTTTGTGCTGTAGGTTTTTTCTTTACTCCTTGTTTTTTGTATCACAATATGTTATAGATGGGTATTGCAAATGAATTCCACCTACACACACACACACACACACTGCAAGGGGCAGTTCTGTATAGCAAGGATAACAGTTAGGGCCACAGAATGTCCTATGCAGGTAACAAAGCACCATTCACTACCAGACATCAATTTGGCAGCTATCAGCCTGGAGTGCAAGCAGTTGTCAGGCTGTGCAGCACACCAAGGGGCAGGACTCAGGGGAGGCAGACTCTCAAGTAGCATTCACCTCACCCTCCTAGTCAGGTTCGGGACCCTCTAGTAGCATCCCCAATGTTGAAAGGTGATGCTGGATGCCTTCCAATCTAACTGCAACCCCCCATGCTTCCTTGGGTACATGGCATTGTGGACCAGGCTGGCTGAGGTACCTGCAAGTGTCTCCGGGGACCCCAAGCTGAGGGTCCTCTCCACTGAATCCCTGCAGTCTTTGGGGTAATCACTAGTGACAGAGGGGGCACAAGCAGGAAAGTGCTGGTGCCATTGTAAAGTGCCCCTTGCCACTCGGCGATAGCTCATGTTACTGCCGCATCTCCCACATTCCAGAGGCACCATCTCTCTCAGTGGGTACCAAGTCCTGCGGAGCAATATGGCGGCTCTCGCGAGACTATGGGACTATCAGAACCCTATCTTCTCTTGGAGGGGATGCTAAAGAGATAGTGCCATGCAGGGACAGGCATAAGCGGTGAATTGAGCAGTGGGCCACTTGATGGCAGTAGGGCCAGGTCTGGAGGTGAGTCCCCCATGAGAAGAGCTAGGGGCGTATATCATAAGACAGTATAAATCTTGAGGCTCCTCCCACAGATTCTCGCAAGATCAGCGACCATGTTTGGAGGACGGCAGCAGGGGGCCACCATCTTACGAGGGCAGCCAGAAGCACAAGAGCCACTTGAATGTCCCCCCCCTCCATGCAGGCCGCCATTTTGTGCAGTAGTAGTGCTAGCAGCAGAACTTTGAAAAAAGGGCATTCATGTCATCCCGTATCTGGACGATTGGCTTATTCAGGCCAGACACCTGGACCAGGCCAGAAAGAATACAGAGGCGGTGATCCAGTTCTTACAACAGCATGGATGGGTCATAAACTGGGAAAAGAGCCAGCTGCAGCCAACACAGGTACTCACACACCTGGATGCCTGTACAGACATCGCCGAGGGCCGGGTCTACCCGACATAGGACAAGGTGAACAATTTGCACCAACTCCTAGGCTCTATACAGAATTGTCCAAACAGATCCATGCACACATATCTTCAATAATTGGGCCTCATGGTAGCCATGATACCGATGGTGCCATGGGCATGATTACATATGCAGCCCTTGCAAATGCATGTCCTTGACACATGGGACCTTTCCACCCAGGATTTCGAGTTCAAACTCAGTCCCAGTCCACACATAATTCGGAGTCTCAACTGGTGGAGGGACTGCCAGACTCTAATGTTGGGGGTTTCGCTGGTGCCAACACCGCAGATGACTATCACGATGGATGCTGGACTTCTTGGCTGGGGCACCATGCTGGAGCCCTGTGCGACGTGGGGCAGGTGGTCCCAAGTGGAGACGCATCTTCCTATCAGTCTGCTAGAGATGAGGGTGGTGTACAAGACCCTGCTGTTCTTTGCCCCTCAGATTCAGGGTCAGTCGATTTTGATCAGAATGGATAATTGGGTCACCATGGCATACATCAACAAGCAAGATGGCACCCGAAGCAGGTCCATGCTCCGGCAGGCGCTTCAGACCCTGTGCTGGGCAGCAAAACATCTGGAGATTATCGCAGCCACATACCTGGCTGGAAAGCACAATTTGCAGGCAGATTGGCTCAGCTGGACAACTCTGGACCATACAGAGTGGCAACTGCACCTTCAAGTATTCTGAGCAATAGACCAGAGGTGGGGGCTGTTTCAGGTGGATCTCATGGCATCGGAGCACAACACCCAATTGCCACGTTTTCCACTCACACTTCCCAGACAGTCGTGCCGAAGAGTTCGACACAATGAAAGCAACGTGGAATTTACAGAAGGCCTACATTTTCCCACCGATTCTGATTGATAATAGCCAAGGCACTACTCAAGATAAGGAATACGAGGTCTACAGTTCTGCTGGTGGCCCTGGACTTGCTGAGGAGATCACGGTACTCTCTACTGCAGGCGATGCTGATAGACACACCTTGATGTCTACCTGCATGTCTGGACTTGCTGCAACAAGGTCTGATATTACACCACAGCCCACAGGATCTTTCTCTGATGGCATGGATGCTGACAGGACAAGACTGTTGAAGGAGGGTTATCCCACCAGGGTGGTGGATCATCTGTTGCAATCCAGAAGAACTTCAACAAATAAGACATATCAGAGACACTGGCAGATTTTCTGTAAATGGTTTGCAGCGAAAGGCTTGTTCCTTTTGGTGGCGGGCCTTCCCTAAATCCTGGATTTCCTCAACGATGGAGCCAAAAGGACTTGTCATATTCCTTGCTGAGGGTACATGCCTCTGCTATTTCTGCAATTCAGGGTTCCCTGCTGAAATTGGGACCCGTGGGCTCCCATCCTGATGTGGTCTGTTTACTGAGAGCTGTTCAAATTTCCACCCCCAGGGTTCATACCACATGTCCACCATGGCAGCTCAGTTGGGTATTGGAAGGGTTGGACAAGCCTCTGTTTGTTCGTGACTCTCCCTATTGGATGACTGTTAGAACAGTGTTTCTTATGGCTGTGTGTTCTGCCAAGAGGGTGGAGGGAACTGCAAGCACTTTCCCGCTGGGAACCTTTTCTAGTCTTCCATAATGACTGGGTGTCTCTGGTCCCAGCCCTTTCCTTTACACCGAAGGTGGTGTGGCCTTATCATTTGGAGCAGGCCATTCATTTACCAACTATGCCAGTGGTGGAAGGGAGTCAAGAGGGATTTTCCCATCTTCTAGATATGGTTTCCTTACTTAAGAGGTATCTGGAGATGACTGACGCCTTCAGACGCTCAGACCGCCTGTCTGTGTTCTGTTCTGGTACTAAGATGGGTCAGGTGGCATCTAAGGCCACTATTGCTGGCTGGATCAGGAGGGCCATAGAGGCCACTTACCAGGCTGCCAGTAAGGAACTTCCTAGTGGCATTCAAGCCCATTCTACCAGGGCTCTTTCTGCTTCATGGGCTGAGCGGGTGGGGTGCTTCTGTGCAGGACATTTGTGCTGTGTCCACTTGGTCCTCGGTTCATATCTTTGTCTGCCACTACCGGCTTGATGTGGCTTCTGCTAACAGAGCCAGATTTGGCAGGGCTGTGCTTCAGGCTGCTGTAGGGTGTTCCTTCTAACTGGAGTTCCTCTTTGATTTATCCCACCCATGGTTTTCCTGGGTACTGCTACAGATGACCCAGTGGTTATGGATTTTTGAGCACTAGAAAGGTGATAGGGGATAATGGGATTTACTCACCTGGTAAAGGTGATTATATCTGCCACCTTTACAGTGCTCAGTGTCCCTCTCTTGATAGGTGAATGGTTTGCCTTACAGCAGCCAGAATCATCGGTGACCCTTCAGATTTGGGGAAGGGTTTTCTCTGAATATGCTGACTTGTTATTCATAGGGCCTCATGCTTGTACTGTATATTATGGTGCTTATGATTGTTTAATTGGGGAATGATAGATCTCCCGGTTTAGTTGTGTGTTTCACTCATTTGCAAGGTGCTGGGGGGCTTATACTGGGGCTCCCGGCTGTATTATTATATTTTCACCTGTATTATTTATGTTGCTTGCTTTAAGTAAACATTTGTTAATCTTTTTATACTGAATTTTGCTGTGGGTGTTGGTTTTTGACATTTTTGTCTGTCTTTTGCACGACATACCTGGGACTGGGGGGTTTGCACTTTTTCCTTTCTTCTCTCTGCTAGGAAAATCTCGGTCTGGAGTTTTCAGCTGGAGACAGGGGGAACTGGCCTCTGGCAGCCAAAAAATTTACGATCGTGCATCAGCCAATGGGATGGATGAGGATACCCAGTGCTTATGGATTCCAGAGCACTATAAAGGTGGCAGGTATAATCACATTTACCAGGTGAGTAAATCACATTTTCACTGGGGTCCTGCTTGTACCCATTTTTGCTGCATGGAGGACTGGGGCACTGAGAGGTTAAGTAACATGCCCAGGGTCACACAGAGAGTATTACGCTCCAGCAGGGACTGAACCCTTGATCTCCCATGTCCCAAGATGGTACAATAACCACTAGACTCTTAACTGCCACTTTTTTTTTTTCATCTATATGTTTTCCATCTTGGTCCTGCTCTCCATTTTTCCCAGGTGACCACCCAGCTCCACTACTGGACAGGTACCCTCCATCACTGGAGCTCCTGAGGGTATTGAAGGGAACAGTGATCAGCATGGAGCCAGGGAATTTGTATCGCTCTTTTATTTTTCCTGTGCAGATGCCTGCACACTGAGGTACCAGTGCATTCACATTCACACAGCTTGCGTGTTACCATGTGGAGCTGTCAGGCATTGACTCCAGCTCTGCCTGCACTTCTACCTGTGGTTACCCAGGCAGAAGTGCTGTCGTGAAGCCATGCTTCAGCTCTTCGTGGATAAGAAGAGCATTCTAGGGGTTGATTGATACAGGTTCAAATCCCACCACTTCCACTTGCTTGTTAGTGGCTCAAAGCAAATACATTTATTTTTTTGTTTGTTTATTTATGTATTCTTTGTTAACCAGGTAGGGCTGACTAGGCACAAGTTCCTGTTTTCAGGGGCAACCTGGGAGTTTTAGACTTCTTCAGAATCACACCGCAAGTGGAGGTTGTGGGAATCAAAACCAGGTCAGCTGGATGTAGCAAGCTCATTCATAGCTCGTTACTCTAACATCTTGGCTATACTGTTAGCCTGAATCCCTGGAAAGTTATAGACTAGACTAGAGCCTAATCTAGGCTATAACTTTCCAGTGATTCAGTCCACCTAGCTGTTAAGTGGCGTTGATGCAGTAAGACCACACTGAAATTGAGATGCTGTATCTCAAGTGGGCTGTTCTGGGCTAGTACGCTGTAAAAAGAACAAAAGAACTGATAGAAATATAATCGAGCTAAGCACTAACTTACAACGTCATGCTTCAGTTTCACTTTCGACTCAGACCAAGAGCTTGCGTTAGGGTCTGCAAGGGGAAAATGTGGGATAAATTATAAAGAAACTAAAATACTCTCCTTCTGGATGTGTTCATTATTACCCAATTGCACCATAAAGGATTATAAAATTTTTGATCAGACATTCTTGAATTAGATGTGCAATATTCCATACCATACCATATCTGTCTAAGGCACACAATACTCTAAAGGGAGAAACTTTCTTTTACTATTACCAGGTATTGAAATTCATCAGAAATCACCCAAAGACATAAAAAAGAGGAGGAGGCCCTTCCTATTAGTGAATTGTTTCATGTGTGCCGGAATCTCACGGGAGGCAAATCACATTGCAAACAAAGATCCCGAAGTGACCAAGGTGAAGGCTGCACACACACTTTAAACACTTCCCAGTTTATTAGCTAGCAAACAATTTTAAATCCATTGAACTCCACTCTTAGGATCATGGCTAAACCATGGTTGTACATGGTTAAACCGTGCTTATAAAATGGGTATAGAGAATCCTGATTCCTGATTGGTGGAGAAGGTTCCAAAGTAGTACAAATTTAGGAATAGTAACCATACTGCTAAACTTACCTTATTTTTATTTTTAATTTTTTACAGTAGACCTTTTTATAAGTGCAGTAAGACATTTCAAGGTGTCAGTTACTCTTTCCGAACTGCACTTCCAGGTGGTTGAAGGCACTCGACACAAGCACCTCATGCCTCATAATGCACCTGGGCATGCGGTTCTGTAACCCACACCCTGTTGTGTCTTATTGCTTATTATACAATGGCTTGAAAAATCCTGTCCTCTGATTGGCTGGCTGGCACAATTTACCTATTGTAAATCCTGGCATCACCACTGGAAAAAAGGTGCCAGTCAGCCGGATCTTAAACCCCAGTCCCTAAATTTCATCCGAGCCCCCGGAGTTGACAGCTGAAAACCACCATGTTGAATCCCCACTAAATGGCCATCTCCCATGACTCACAAGCACAACACACAAAAGTAATTAGAGTACTTCCCTAAAATACCCATAAAACTGACAATGAGCCACAAAAAAATTGTGAAACACTCCAGCAACCCACATATGAGTCCATACAGTACATTGCTTAAATTTTCCCTGCAACCGCTTCCACACAGCTCACCTGAGCAAGTTATTTTCCATCTGGTTCCATTCTGTTGCCATCCCCTTTTACCATGTTCCCCAGCTGATCACTGCATTGAGAACTCCCATTTAAAAAATAAATCCCAGTGATCAATTAGCAGCAAGATTCACCCGGGAACACACGATATACAACAATGGTGCTGTCACATCACGTAACTCAAAGAACCACTTGTTACTTGCGGGCTGTATATTGAAAAAAACAACAACTCATGACTGCCAGGCTCAGTTGCATTAGCAGCTCCACAGCTTTATGTGTGTGTGTGTGTGTGTGTGTGAACAGCTGCATTAGCAGCTCACAGCAGGTAGCAACTGCAGACTATTTTCTAGCGCAAAAATAAATTAAAAAATGAGAAATAAAAAAGAAAGTTTTCTTTATTTTTTCTCACAAGAATAAAGAGGACCATTGTATGATTGCAATACACCACTCCAGGGTTTGGGTGATGCTAGGATTTACCTACTTCTGGTGTGGTTTACTCACTCGGACTGTGGTCTCATGACCAAACTACACCAGGCATGGGTAAATCCTAGCATCACCCACACCCTGTTGTGGTATATTGCTTAACTAATATAT
The DNA here is from genome assembly GCA_016271365.2 of Neoceratodus forsteri. Classification (NCBI taxonomy): domain Eukaryota; kingdom Metazoa; phylum Chordata; order Ceratodontiformes; family Ceratodontidae; genus Neoceratodus; species Neoceratodus forsteri. Next base: position 531,821,701 of record CM057454.1, read on the forward strand.
GGCCAGTGACCCTGGTCATTCATGGTTTTCCATGAGTTTGCACATGGTTAGTTATCCATGGACAACCACTGAGAGTAAATGTCCCAGGGACAGACTATGGATGATCATGGTCAATATAGTTCGAGAATGATTCAAGTTGATCATGGTCCTCTGTGCTTGTTTATTATAGAAATTTCCTCCGTCAATGACATGATGCAGGGAGTGTATCTTCCAAAAGCTAGTCTCAAAAACAGTCATGTGAGTGCAATAAAAGGTATCACCTGCAACATAGTTGTGTTTTTCATAATTCATTATAAAGCGAATTTCTGCACTACTCAGGAAATTTCATTTTTTTTCCAATAAAGTTAACATTCTATAATTAATGGTCTCCATTTTTTTGCCATTGACAAAACCGTGTGTTAAATGCCGTAACACCTGAGTAGGTGTTATGGCATTCATGCACTCCCTTTCAACAACAAAGCACTCGAGACAACTAACTAAACATAGCGCAAGCTTCTAACTGTCCGTCACCTCAAGTGGCACTGACTGAAAAACACACTTCTCGGGCGTTACCTCCATACCAAATAGCCTCCAGCAGCCTCACATCACCTAGAAGTAAAAAAAAAAAAAAGTTAAGCCGATTCCAAACAGCGAACGAAACCGAAAGACAAAAGTTCATTGAAGAGCAGGAAAACCGCAGCACAATTCAGAAAACAAAAAGCGACCTCAGACTTTTCAAATGGAGACCTTCAATTATATAAAATAAAATATGGGGAAAAGTGTGTCAAACTCGAATTTAACACACACCCTCCTTGTTGGATGGCATTCATAAACCCCTTGGGCTTTGCCCTCGAGGTTTATGTGCCATCCAATAACTCGGGTATGTGTTAAATTCTCATAACACACTTCTCCCCATACTTTATCCTATATATAATGAATATATACTAGCACACATACTTCTAAAATAGCTATCATTTACTTACCCATTGCTGCTGTTGTTCATCTTTCTAATGGAGTCTCTCCTCATTAATAATTGATTAAATGGCCTAATTGCTATTTATACCACCATAGAATGAAACTCCTTTAACACAGAAACATAGACTTTGATGGCAGATAAGGAACGCTTGACCCACCCAGTCTGCCCACTTCCCTACCTATTGGATAAGCTGCAGATCCTAGTTAACCAACAGCCTACTTCTTCCTAACCCCACCAGAAGTACCTTATGTCTGTCACATGCATTCTTGAATTCTTCCACTGTTTTTGACCCCATGACCTCCTCAGGAAGGCCTTTCCATGCATCTAGCACCCTCTCCATGAAAAAATACTTCCTCATGTTGTCCTTGAGCCGTCTCCCCTCCATCTTCAAATTGTGCCCCCCTGTTCTTGCACATCTTTTTTTCTGAAAAATGCTACCCTCCTGGACTTTGTTGATTCCCTTGATGTACTTGAAAGTTTTTATCATGTCCCCCCCTCCCGCCTTTCCTTGAGGGTACACATATTAAGCTCCTTTAGTCTCTCTTCGTATGGCTTCTGGTGCAGACCCTGGACACCATTTTCCCTCCTCTGGACAGCTTCCATCCTGTCTAAGTCTTTGCAGAGATGGGGTCTCCAGAACTGCACACAATACTCCAGATGGGGTTTCACCAACTGTCTGTACAGAGGGATAACAACTTCTATAAGATGTGGTGAGTTCTCATATTAATTTTTTGATACTCAAGTAATTATTATCCTTGTGTAAATCGTATTTTAATTCATGAACTGAAAATTTTTTATTATTGTTATTGTTTATATTAAAGTGTCAAATTCCACATTCTGATATGCAAATACATTTTGCAAATTTGGTTGCTATTCCATGCTTTGATGATCATGGACAACCCGTAATCGAACACGGATGAACCATGGTTAACTATGGTGTGTCCAGAATATCCAGAAAACAGATTGAAAAGGCCATAATATACAGAGAATATGCCTGAAGAGTTGTACAGCAATGTTGATCAAGAACAGTAAAGAAATAGAACCAAAACAATTTATTAATTGACATGGTCTATTTATAGACTCATGGGGCCAGATACTGCACAATGGGCAAAGCGAAGCACAAAGGAGTGTGCTGCACTTGCCCACTGCCCATGATCCCAGAATGCTATAGTCACTCGGATATCACCCTGGCACTATCTGACATAATACAGGGGTAAGTTGGTGCAGCGCTAAGTCAAGTAGTGCTGCCTCGACATGGATCCTGGCAGTGCAGGGAACAGCGCCCCCAGACCCAATAGCATTGGTAGCTCCCAGTGTGCTGTTCCATGCACATGAGCCCATTGAGCATACAAGGTGCTAAGGGCCATTTCAGCCCATTATGAGTACATATGCATGGGAATTGGTGGCAGATTTGTGCTCCCTGCAGCCATCCCCATCTCCACCCCAATTGCCCAGTCCTGTAAATGTGGACATATTCCCTGGTGTCTAGTGGAACCCGCCCACCATCCAATCCCTGTCCACAGTAAAAGTAAAATATTTCCTGCTGTTCAATGGTCCCCCTGCCCTCCAATCTTCCATCCCCATTGAAGTAAACGTTCTGTGGTGTCCAGTAGGCCCTCCCAACCCTCTGATCGCCATCTGATATAATGAAACAAATTTCCTGGTGTCCAGTGGCTCCCACCCTCCAATCACCATTCTAATAAATGACACAAATTTCCATGGTGCCTGGTGGTCCCTTCACCCTCCAATCACTGTTCTGTTAAAGGGAGGCAGTATAGCGCAGTGGTTTAAGGCCCTGAGCTGCAAATTTGGTGACATCCAGCAGACCAGACCTGGGTTTGAATCCCACAGCTTCCACTTGCATACTGTGTGACCCTGAACAAGTCACTTAACTTCCCTGTGCTCCCAGGTTGCGCCTGTAAAAAAGCTTTCAGCTTAGTATGTCTCACCTGGTTAAATAACAAAAAAATAACAGAAATTTCCCTGGTGCCTAGTGCTCCCCCACCCTCCAATCACCGTTCTGTTAAATGACAGAAATTTCAGTGGTGTCTAGTGGTCCATCACCCTCCAATCGCTGTTCAGTACATTGACACAAATTTCCCTGGTGTCCAGTGGTTTCTCCACCCTCTGATCACTGTTCCAGACACTAACACAAATTTCCCTGGTGTCCAGTGGTCCCCAACCCTCAGATCGCCATTTTGTACACTAACACAAATTTCCCCTTTGTCCAGTGGTCCCCCTGCCCTCCGATCATTGGTCCCATATTATAACACTTATTCCCTGGAGTCTGGTGGCACCTCCCAGCCCACTGATCCCCATCCCCATATCAGCACAAGTTTTCTCTGGCCTATAGTGGCCCACCCCACACTGCAGACACTGACCAACCCACCCTGGAACCCCAACTTACCTTAATTGTCAGTACCGCGGGAGCTCATATAGCAACCAGCACAGCCCTCCTCTCACCACTTCAACCAGCCACTGTATGCATTGAGAAGGAGTGTGCATCCCCTGTATTGTAAAGGGAGCACATGTACTGTTTACTGTAGAACACATGTGCTCCTTTTTCAGTACAGGGGATGCATGCTTCCTGTCATTGCATACGGTGGCCGGCTGAGGTGGTGAGAGGAGGGCTGTGCCTGCTGTTGTATGGGTCTCCCATGGCACCGGCAGTTAAGGTAAGTTGGGGTTGCAGGGTGGATTAGTGGGTGCCCGTGGTGCAGGGGGCCACCAGATGCCAGGAAAACTTCCCCTGGTATGGGGGCAGGGATCAGCGGGTGGGGGTGGTGCCACTAGACCTCAGGGAATAAAGCTGTTAACATGGTGCCAGCAGCTGGACAGCAGGGGATGACTACAGTCCCGTAAACTGTGTCACTGTGTGGAATGACGATCAGAAATTGGGGATCACTAGCACTAGGGGAAATTTGTGTCATTCAACAGCACAGCAGTTGGAGGGTGGGGGCCACTAGGCACCAGGGACATTTTCATTTCACCTGGCATTGGGATCAGAGGGGTGCCACTAGCCACCAGGGAGCAAGCGTGCTTCCCCAACTGCCAATGCAGGCTTCTTCTCAGTGGTAATTGTGTACCACAAGGTGGCCTGCAGTAGTCCTTTTGCACAGTGCTACCGCGCTGAATATTGTGCTTTGCCGGGATTCATTTTCCTGCCCCTTCCATGGCCCACCGAAGACATTATTTTTTGTGCACGTGCTAACCCTTTTAGTGCGCACCACAGCCCCTTTTGAATATTGCACTCAACCGCAAATCCTGGGCAAGCAGGGTGCAATCACTTTGCCCACCAGGCAAAGTTTTGAATATGTGGCCCCTGATCTGAAAGCCAGACAAGGCCTACGGTTTATACATGATAATGTATGATTTTTAAGATTGACCTTATCAGGGACTTCATACTCGATTGCAGTCTTAATTTTCTAATACTCAGTTAGCCTTGGTTAAATAGTAAAACACTGTTCTGTCAATAAGGGCTATAATACAGTTAGGGCGATAGAAGCAAAGAGGGAGGGGATGGTTTATTATTAGGATAGCTTCTCTACTTGGCAGATTCATTTAACATTTAAGAAAAACTGTTACAAATATTTAACACTTGAGGTCAGACCAATCAGGAAACCTGTCCTATTGGTGGGTTAGTACAGGCCCCTAAACTCTCAACGTCTGACTTCCTAACCCTAGCAGATTCTCTATTACCTCTTTCAGTCTCACTTGAACTGCTCATGGTGGAGTCCCAAAGAGTGGAGCCTCGATCAGCAGTGTAGGGTGGGTGTGTGGTATGATTGTAGCCAGCTCCAAACCCTAGACTAAGTAAAAACATACTTCACACTTCAAGAACAAAGATATTGGGTCACCAGAAGTGCTCTAAGAATTGATTTATTGAAGTCCTTAAAATGCCAGCAGCTATACAGCAGCAGCAGCAGCAACAACACTGGTTGTTCAGTTTAGTTGACCATCATGAATGCAAATGATTCCTAGTGCTGCCTGTCCCTGAAGTGCTGTTGTGTCTAAGCTTAATAATACACTAATAAACCAGTTACTACCTATTCCCTGTGGGCTCAAACAACACTGAGGGGCCTGGGTTCAGATTTTCTTGACTGAGGTTTGAATACAGATCTTTTAAGTTCAGTGTGGTGCCTCCACTCAGAGTAAAATTTAAGTGGGCCTGGTGTCAGAGCAGTACAACAACCTGGGAATCAGTACCTCCCCACCTCCCCACAGTGTCCTCTTCCACATGGAAAATCACAGTGCAGCCTTAAAAGTTCAACAACAATGCAATTAGTGACTTACTACTAATGTCATGCTCATGAGACAAAATGTACAATATCAATGAGATATTTATTGAGGGATATTTGCAAGGGGTGGAGGAATGCAAAGCAAAACTGTTTTGGCAGAAAGTCACTAATTCTTGTTGCAGGACCCAGTTATGTGTCTGAGTAGGCTCAACCAGTAAAACACTTCAAGACAGAAGTAACAGTTCCAACACCACACCAGGCAAGACAAGGCAGTAGCAAGTAAGAGTGCAAACCTTTTGGTATTCCCAGCCCACCAGTACTGAGAGCACTACCCACTGGTACCAGTTTACACCTTAAACCTTTAAGGGAGTTCCTGTGCTTCACTGGGTGCCCAGCCACAGGAACGTGCAGGCCGGTGACATTGCAGCTGGCTGGCCAGCGGTGGTGCAATTAAAACAAGCAGAATAGTTAAACCCCAAACCCCACAGACCATGCAATTGCTTAAATGGCAAAACCTTCAAATGAGGCATTTGTACCTCCTGTCCCATTGGCCAAATCTGTAGATTTGGTGGCAGCTGAACAACTTTGTACAACTTTCGTGAGTTGCAGAGCAACCTTTAGAGTACTGGGTAGTTCTGGTGACAACCTCCCTGACTGGGCCTTGGTCATCCTGGTAAAGCAGCTGGCAAGGTCCCTGCTCCTGCCTTGTTTTCACTTCCTAACTACTAACATTGTCTCCCTCCTCTGCAAGGCTAGACATCAACTCACCCTACAGTTCATTCGCCTGTTGCCAAATTTGTTCTTGCTCACTGTATATTGCTGCCACTTCTGCATTTGCATTTGTTAGGTGTTCCTTACTGAGCTGTACCACACTTCTTCTCCATACATACAGTTTTTTTATTTAATTTTGTGCTGACTTGTACTTAATGTTGGTTTTGATAGATTTGTTATTATGTATTATGCTGCTGTTCTCTGACTGTTCTCCCCACCCCCATTGCACCTGGATACTGAGCCCTGGTTCAATGTGCCCTCTCACTTACCAATTTTCAAATAAATGAATAAAATTCATTCACAGCACTAAAACAGGATTAGTCGCTCTATATTTATTTATTTATTTCTTGAGAAATCAGAATTACAACCCTTTGAGTCATAGACTCTTTTGCAAAGGCTCCTTGTCAATTAACATGGAATACAAACAATAACACATGGGAGATTAAAAGGTGCATAACTGTCAACCAAATAACAGAGTAATATTACATGCAGAGGGCAGAGACAGCCTAGAGTGGAGTGAAAATACAGAAAATAAGCATGTGTTCTACCATAGACATTATTACAGTGCGGAGAATAGTACACTAGGTGGATTAACAGAGATAGGGAACTTAGTAACATAGTACAAATAATACAATGTACTAGGAGTTGGGAAGGTGGGGGAAAGAGGATGGCAGGGGTGGTTTAGAGAAATAAACTAGGGGCAGTCACAAGTGAAGTTCTGAGCAAGAAAGATTCTTGAGTGAGGTTTTGAAAGAGCCTATCTTAGCACTGCTAGTAAGAGCAGCAGGTAGGCCATTTAGCTAGTAAGGGGCTCTGTGATAAAAGGCTCTTTGACCCAGGGATGTCCTGCAATGGGGGGCTAGAAAGGGGGCATTAGAGGAAATCCTGGAGACTTTCTGGGGGAGGGAGGGCTGAAGGAGACAAAGCAGGCTAGGAGGGGAGAGTTTCCACTGAATTTTCATGGCCAGGAGGAAAGTATGATATTTAAGGTGGCATTCAAAGTTTAGCCAGTTTGAGTGACTGTAGAGATCCCACGTGTGTGTCATTCTATCCCATCTTGTCACCAGGTGACAGGCTTTGTTAAGAGCTGTCCTTATGCGACAGAGAGCAGTGATATATGATGAGACGTGAGAACACAGTTCCATAGTCCAGCACGGACAGGACCGAGGAAAACACAGCAAAGCGGAGTGCTTCAGGGGGCAGACAGTGTTTGAGTCAATAAAGAAAAGGCCAATTCTGGAGTTGATGGTGGAACAGAGGAGGTGGATATGTGTGTGATATGTGAGGGAGGAGACAAGGATGAAAAAGGACAATTCTGGAGTTGATGGTGGAACAGAGGAGGTGGATATGTGTGTGATATGTGAGGGAGGAGACAAGGGTGATTCCCAGGTATTTAAAAGAGTTGACTTGCTCAAGTGGGGAGCCTTGGGAGGTGAGGACAAGCAATAAGGTGCTACTGTAGGGGTTTTGGCGATGAGCGAAAATCATTGTTTTAGTTTTTTGATAGTTTAATACAAGCCTGTGTTCCGTAAACCAGGCTTCCAGTTTGGAGAAGGATTTCTGGAGGGCATCCTGCAAGGGTAGAGGCTGAGGGTTGCTCCAGAAAATGACAGCATTGTCGGCATAAAGAAGTAACCTAATTGTACAGGCCCTGTGCAAAAAGTTTAGAAAGAGGCTAAACAGAAGAGGGCCCAGGATAGAGCCTTGAGGGACCCCAGAGCGAACTGGGAGGCAGGAGGAGAGGGTAGAGTCAATTTTGATCTGTTGTGATCTGTTAGTTAGATAGCTCTCAAACCAGGTCATAGTATTGGTGGTCAGCTCCACAGAGGTCAGTGATTCAAGAAGAAGGGCATGATGGACAGTATCAAATGCCTTAGTTAGGTCAATGTAGACTGACCCATCTAAGTGTCCCTGATCAAGAGCCATGTGGATATAGGAGGTATATTCAAATAGGGCTGTGGCCCCTACGGAACCCATGCTGCTTGGGACAAAGGAGGGCATATTTTGATAAGTGTTCAGTGAGCTGGTCAGCTACTATTTTTTCAAGGGCCTTGGAGAGAGGGGGCAAAATGGAGATGGGCCGGAAGTTGGTAGAGGAGGAGTGTTCACCACCCTTTAGAAGCGGGGTGATGACAACCCACTTCCAGAGGGTAGGAAACTCCCCTAAACAGAGGGCAGTTAAGGATTTTAGTGAGAGGGACTAGGACAGCATTGCGAGAGAGGTGGAGGAGTTTTAAATCCAGGGAGTCTCCACTGTGGCAGCTCTTTCCCAGAACACTAGAAAAGTAAGTCTTGGCCTCTCTGAGTGATATAACTTGAAACCTGAAAGGCGGGAATTAGCGGGGGGAGCAGACGGGAGAGGGACAGGTAGGGTGGGGTCAAAAATGTTTGGAGGAGAACACTGCTAAGGGTCCTGGATAATGGTCCCATTTACTAAGAGCTGGGTGGGTGGGGGATAAAGATTTACCATTTAGCTCTTTGATAGTATCCCAGAATTTTTCCCGAACCCCTGGAAGTGGTGAGGATATTCCGATAATAAGTGGCCTTAGCTCATAGAGCACTGGTACATTTGTTCCTTGTTCCTTGTACCGTTGTTTATCATGGGGCAGCCAAGCAAGGCAGTATGCAGAGACTATCCCTGGGACACATGAGATCGAGAAGTGCTTGAGATAACCAGGAGAAACACGCTTTTTACCACCTGTTTCAAAACTGGGGCAAAAAGGTCACATGCAGAATTGAAGGAGGTTCTGAAATAGGCAAGGGCACTATCTGTGCACCCTGCAGTATTTATGGGTGGCCAGTCACAGTCTGATAGGTGATTTTTAAGCTTGGCTAGTGCTCCTTGCCTTAGTTGCTGACAGTAAATAGTTTTGGGGGGTGGGCTGGAGCCTTACAGGACCACCAGCACAGGGGAGTGGTCGCTGATGATGTCAGGGAGCACTAAGACCTTAGGATTCTTTAAGGAGGTTTATGAAGATTAGGTCCAGCAATGTTAAGGTCCCAGTCTTTGGTTAGTTTTGTGGGGGATTAGATGACTTGAGTCAGATCCATGGCCAAGGTAGCATCTTTATAGGGGCGTGATGGAAATAGCCAGTTTGTGTTGAAGTCACCCAAGCATAGAATCTCACTATTAGGGGGTGAAATGAGAGGCAACTGATAACCGCAGAGAAGGCAGATTTCTGATTATGTGGGGAATATATGTAAGCAATAAGACTACGAGTGTGCATTATGATATGATAACTGCACTCCTAGAGGCATGAGTTAGCACGAGGCTGAAGGCCGAGTGCGGTCAGTCCTAGGAGTGCGGTTATCACACATCGTAATGTGCAACCCCGGGAGGTTCATTGCACTCATAAAATGGGCCTTAATTTTAGAAGCAGTTTTTTTTATTATGAAACACATTTTAAATAAGTAAAAATGTAAGTGAATCTGTGCTTTTAACATAAAATAGTCCTTCCGCCATTGGTGCTAGATTAAGTAATGTTATACAGTGTGTGCCTCCCCTGCCCACTTAGCTTCATATTCCCCTTCCAGTCCGACAATTCACAAATGCTGTTTTCCTCATTCTAAGTGTGACATAGCCCTTACTTTATTTCTTTTTCTCACTCTGTAGACAGACCTAAAGAAACCATAACAGCGGCTTCTCAGTTCCCTGGTGCTGCAAGCATGAGCGTGGTTCAAAACTGCCACACTCACTGACAGCATCATGAACTGCTCACTCTGTCCTAAAAGATTAACATCAGGGTGAGTCATTTACTACCTTTTCTCTTTGTTTATATAGTATTATTGCTTACTTTCTTCATTTTTTTTCTCTGTGTTTCCCCACATACAAGAAATGGAATGTTTTATCATGGAATGTTTACCATAGAATACAGGGATTCAAAATGCTGCTCAGTTCTACTAGCAGAATGTTCTTCTACTAACATACTGTACACATAGACAACAAAGGCCTGTTTTAGAGCCAGAGACTCAATTATCTCACTGTGAAGGAAAGCAGAAGAGAGTTCTCTGATGAGCAGGTAAAGATAGAAAGGGGATTTTTCACTGTTAGCAAAGAAACAGTTGTAATGAAAACTATAAACAATACTAAATGTTTCTAATGTGTTTACGTGTATAAGGAGAGTGATGATCTAGCAAACAACATTTAATGAATTTGTCTTATTTCATATTTAAGGTAGTTTTATTTTTAGGGCCCAGTTGAAGGTTTCTACAGTGTAAAGGTAGCAGCCATGTTTGTGGTGGGAGATCAGTTCTGGTTGTAGGGAGCTTGATGGAAGATAGTTCTGGTTGTAGGACTGATTTCTCCATTGTATGATGAGATTTAGGACCAGGATGACTGTGCGTATATAGAGACTTAATGTATGGTCAGCTGATCTCTCTTGCCCAATGAGATTTCTAGATTTTTTCTTGCCATTTTATAAACAATCATGACATAGAGGGTTTTACCAGGGTTACACAGAGAAAGCTTTATTATGAGTACCTGGGCCCCAAATGCAGGAGAGGGGGTGGAGATGACCAGGGCTTGGATGGAGTTCTGAATACAGAGTGCACAACCACCACCCTGTTTACCATGATGATCCAACCAAAAAATAGAGAGGCAGTTCAGGGCCACATGGGAATCCCCTGTGGCAGTGGAGAGCTGGGTTTCTGTTAAAGCCAGTGTGTCAAACTTATGCTGTGTGATCCATCCCTGAAGGGAGCTGAACTTTTTTAGTAAGCTACATATATTTAGGGAGGTGAAGAGGAGTACCGTCTGTTTTTCACCAAGAGATGGTGGCAGAGAGGATGGCCCTGGGTTCAGGTGAACATTCCCAGATAATAAAGGAGGAGGAGGCGAGGATGTGATGAGTTAGGGCTTTCTTGGTAGCTTGCGTTCCTGGGCAATAGCCAGGGGAGGTTATAAATTTGGAGCTGCGAGCAAGAATAGAAAAGTAAGAAGATATGCGAGGCCATGAGGAGTGTAAAAGGAGAGGCGCAGGAGGGTGGTGACCGGTTGAATTTTGGACAGGAACCCCTGTACCACTTCCCCATCAACTTAAAGTTGGCGTTCCTGAAATATAGCACCCTTTGCCAGATGCCCTCTATTTAGCCATCTGTAGGTTCATAGGATTATACAAGTTCAAGGGTGGAGACCCATTTATGAACTCACTGAGATTAACCCAACAGCAGAAATTGAAATTTTTTATTTCCGTGATATTGGTCCAAATTATATTTAAACTGGTCTATACCTAAACTGGTAACAACAGTAGCTGGCAAAGAGTTCCAAAGATGTGGAACTCTCTGAATTATAAAATTGTTTCTTTTAGTTGTATGATTAATATTGGTTAGAAGTTTTAAGTTATGTGATCTAGTGTTCTTACCATTATTAGTAAACTGCAAACATAAAGTTCGAGAAGGCTGGATCCCTAGATGCCTTATTAATTAGGCAAGGTCACCCTCAAGGCCCTATTCTCAAGGGAGTAGAGGCCCAGAGTTTTCAGTCTTTCTTCATATGTATGGTTGTGCAAATTATGAATATTTTAGTCAATTTTCTTTGCACTTGTTCCATTACAGTTTTATTATCTACAGATGGGGCCAAGAAAGGTGGAACAATAGTCAATCTGGAATGTACCAAGCTAGAGAATAAAGGGACAATTACTTCAGCTTTATGATTTTTATGTGCTTGTAAATACAAGCTGTAATTCCAGTGCACTATATTATTGTTTTAGTTATATGAGTGTTAAATTTCAAATCATTGGTGTTAGTAATGCCTAAATCAATTTCAGTTTCCACTGTTTGTAATAAAGTATTAGAGTATAATGAGCAAGTTTGTTATTTGTACCAAAGTGTATAACCTTACATTTGTTAATTTTAAATGTCATTTTATGCTGTTCAGGTCATATAGCTAACTGATCTAAATGATTTTACAGTTCCTTTATTGATTGTGCGTCATTGGTAATACAGTCAATCTTGTTATCATGTGTACTTATTTTGTGACTTAATTTTCTGTAATAGTAACCTTTCCGTTAATTTTCCCACACCAACGTATTTGTACCATTTACCTCTTTGGACATCACTACCACAATAAAATCTATTAAAAACAATTCCTCTGCTGGACCAGTCAATATACCTCCTATTTTTCTTAAAAAATTGACAACCGAGTTATCTGGAATCTTAACAAGATTGTTTAACACCTCGATTAGTGAAGGCATAGTACCAAAGGACTGGAAATCTGCAACTGTGATCCCTATTCATAACAAGCATTTGTCAATGCCGAACGTTTGCTTGCAGGTATTTGCAGTGGTGTTTGGCATGTATGGTGCTTTACCCTAAAGCCCTGTGCGATTGCTGGTATTTGGACAATAAATTGTCAGCATGACCGCTTTGATTACCCCATTGTGCGCCATATAGGCGGAAACACGCTTTGGGCAGGATGTGAAAATGACAGCTGTACTGCTCATAAGGAAGTGTGGTAAAATGGCAATGTTGAAAATCTGGAGTGGAAATATTGAAAATTCGCAAACCTAGGGCGTGCCTGGGAACTGTGCAATGCACGTCAGAAACAGTCATTGTTAGGGATTTTTTCACCAAATTGTCAGCATTGGCATTTTAAAACCTCTGCTAATGAACAGTGTCACTGTGATTGTCTTACTGTGTGCCATACATTGATTTTGCACACCGACTGCACCATTGTGCACTACAAGGGCGGAAAGACATTTTGGGCAGGATGTGAAAAATGACAGCTGTACTGTTCATAAGGAGGTGTGGTAAAATGGCAATGTTGAAAATCTGGAGTGAAAATATTGAAAATTCGCAAACTTACGAGCGTGGTAGGAACTGCAACACACGCAGGTAAAACAGTTATTTTTAGGAATTTGTTCACCAGATTTTCAACATAGCCATTTTAAGATCTCTGCTCATGAACAGTGACACTGTGATTTTCTTAATGTGTCCCATACACTGAGTTCACACACCGACTGTGCCATTGTGCGCTACATGGGCGGAAACACGTTTTGGGCAAGATGTGAAAAATGACAGCTGCACTGCTCATAAGGAGGTGTGGTAAAATGGCAATGTTGAAAATCTGGGTGAAAATATTGAAAATTTTGCAAACTACGGCGTCGCGTGGAACTTCTTTATAGCGCGGGCACAAATAAAACAGTCATTTTAAGAGATTTTTCACCAAATTTTCAGCACAGCCATTTAAGACCTCTGCTCATGATCAGTATGACTGTGATTTTTCTTAATGTGTCCCATACATTGAGTTCGCACGACTGCGCCATTGTGCGCTACATGAGCAGAAACACATTTTGGACAGGATGTGAAAAATGACAGCTGTACTGCTCATGAGGAGGTGTGGTAAAATGGCAATGTTGAAAATCTGGAGTGCAAATATTGAAAATTCGCAAACGTACGAGTGTGCGTAGGAACTGCGCAACGCACACTCGTAAAACAGTCATTTTTAGGAATTTTTTCACCAAATTTTCAACATAGCCATTTTAAGACCTCTGCTCATAAATAGTGTCACTGTGATTTTCTTAATATGTCCCATACATTGATTTCGCACACCGACTGTGCCATTGTGCGCTACATGGATGGAAACACATTTTGGGTGAGATGTGAAAAATGACAGCTGTACAGCTCATAAGAAGGTGTGATAAAATGGCAATGTTGAAAATCTGGAGTGAAAATATTGAAAATTCGCGAACTTACGAGCCTGCATAGGAACTACTTAGCATACTTTCGTAAAACAGTCATTTTGGAATTTTGCACCAAATTTTCAACATGGGGTTTTGGGACCCTTCTTATGAATGATGTCACTGTCATGGTGTTATTTGAGCCCAAAGGGTGATTTTGCGAGTGACTGCGCCAGTTCCTGCAAATCACCCCGGCCCAAATAACGCCATGACAGTGACATCATTCATGAGAAGGTCCCAAACCCCATGTTGAAAATTTGTGCAAAATTCCAAAATGACTGAGATATGCAATAAAGTTGAAACCCCTATCTAGCCCATTATACAGCTTACCGGCATTTCCTCAGTTCATGGTCGCTTTTGAAGAGTGCAGACGTGTTCCCGGTCCAACGAAGATCATGCAGCGGAGTCCAGAGGTAAGTATGGGGTGAGGTGGGGTGGGAGGCTGAGTGCGCAGTGGGTGGGTGCGGGTTGTGGGAGGGGGCTGGGAGATGCGCCCAGCGGACCGTTTTGTTTTACAGGTTTAAAAAAAACGATGACGTGGGACGTTGCCACACTGGGGTGGGCTCCAGCATGGCAGAAGATGGCTGGGGGCGAGGGCTGACGGATTGGGCACCCCCGTCGGCAACCACGCTGGCGAGGAGCCGACGGGATTAGGCACCCGTCGGCAAAAGAACGGAACATTTGCCACGCTGGGGTGGGCTCCCAGCGTGGCAGCAGGAGACTCAACAGGGGCCGTGGAGCCAATGGGGATTAGGCACGCTGCCGGCAAACAACGTTTGCCATGCTGAGGGTGGGCTCCCAGCGAGGCACCAAAAAGCTTTGGGCGGCGTGACGCGCTCGGGGGGACCACGTGACACGAGGGGGGATGGCATGATGTGGTGCTCTGTATGGCAGCAGTGTTTTGCTTTGAAGCAGAGGAACACCGCTGTCATACAGAGCTCCTGCACCCATTGGTGCAGGACCGCCACGCCTGCTCAAGGGAGCAGTGCATTGGATGGGAGAGGCACACCTCCAAAGTGTGCTACTCTCCCAAAATGTTGCTTGAGCATGCGTGCAAGCGAACGTAAAAAGGGAAGTAAACATAGTCCCAGTAATTACAGACCCATTAGTCTCACCTCCTGTGTGGGAAAATTAATGGAAAGGTTACTATTACAAAAAATTAAGTCTCATCTCTTAAATACTGAAAATACTGATATAGCACAATATGATTTTACACATGGTAGATCTTGCCAGAATAACTTAATAAACTTCTTTGAGCGTGTCAGTTACGCTTTAGACAACGGCCTACCTGTGGACATAATCTATTTTGACTATGAAAATGCTTTTGATACTGTGTTGCATGCAATATTATTGCAACAACTTATTTGGATCAGCTTAGACCCATGTATCATCAAATGGGTAGATTCATGGTTGAAAGGTTGGAATCATTGGGTGACAATTAAGGGCTCATCCTCAGAAATTGCAGAGGTTACAAGTGGTGTACCACAAGGATCGGTTCTAGGGCCTGTATTATTTAACAGCTTGATATCAACCGTGCAAACTTCCAACAGGGTCTGGATAAATAAGTACGCAGATGATAGCAAGATTGGCTGCATTATCAATGACGCACAATCAATAAAGGAACTGTAAAATAATTTAGATCAGTTAGCTATATGGCCTGAACAGCATAAAATGACATTTAATATCAGCAAAAGTAAGGTTATGCACTTTGGTACAAATAACAAACTTGCTCATTATACTCTAAATAATACTTTATTACAAACAGTGGAAACTGAAATTGATTTAGGCATTACTATCACTAATGATTTGAAATTTAACACTCATATAAATAAAACAATAAAAAAGCACTCCGGAATTGCAGCTTGTATATATAACTACATAAAAAGCCATAAAGCTGAAGTAATTGTCCCTTTATTCTCTAGCTTAGTACATTAACAGATTGACTATTGTTCTGTTTTTTGTGGTCCAACATCTGTAGGTACTAAAACTGCAATGGAACAAGTGCAAAGAAGATTGACTAAAATTATTCATAATTTGCACAACCATACATATGAGGAAAGACTAAAAACTCTGGACCTCTGCTCCCTTGAGTATAGGGCCTTGAGGGGTGACCTTTACCTAATTTATAAGGCATCTAGGGACCCAGCCTTCCTTGGAACTTTATGTTTGCAGTTTACTAATAATGGTAAGAACACTAGATCACATAACTTAAAACCTCTAACCAAGATTAATCATACAACTAAAAGAAACAATTTTATAACTCAGAGAGTTTCACATCTTTGGAACTCTTTGCCAGCTACTGCTGTTACCAATTTAGATATAGACCAGTTTAAATATAATTTGGACCACTATATGGGAAATAAAAAATTTCAGTTTCTGCTGTTTGGTTAATGGCAGCGAGTTCATAAATGGGTCTCCACCCTTGAACTTATATAATCCTATGAACCTATAAACCAATTTTGATGATCTTAAAATAGTCTCTTGGAACAAAAGAGGCCCTTAACTGCCTAGACAAATGAGGGAAAGTACTGTTAAGGCTTTGAGATGTGCATTGTGACATCGCATCACTCCAGCAGACATACCTTGCCAAACAAGAGGCTCCTTGCCAGTGTGCTTCCTGGGTAGGAGTGGTCTATTTCAGCTCCCTGCCCCTGAAGCACAGAGGAGTAGCCATTCCTTGTAGGAAAGGATTACAGTTTGGGATCCACAACCAGATAGCAGATAAAGAAGGTCAACTAATCATAACTGAAGGTAACTCTCAAGGAGAGCCGATTATAGTGTATGGTAGCAGGCTATTCTGCATGGAAATCCATGGTTAGAACAGCATTGTTGTGCTGCACTAGGTGCATCATGATGTTGCTGTGATGCACTGAGTACATCACTAGTGCTGCACAACAACATAGATTGCCATCATGCATGCACAATAAAGTGGGCTGCGGCGGTGAGAGCTGGCCTGAAAGTGAACATCGTTGTAAGAAACTGCGCCCTTGTAAGTTTTTTTTTTGTTTTGTTTTGATGGGACAGAGGAGTGAAAGAATGGTTGCCCACACATTGTAAAATACTGTGTATGGGCAACCATACACATACAAGGCAGTTTTCTATTTGAGGTTTCCATTGTAATGAGACCTCTCGAGCTGCACTGTCGAGGTCACTTGTTACCACGGAAACCTCTTGATCGGAAAACTGCCTTGTTGTATAGATTGCTCATACACAATCCTCTATATTATAGGAGCATATATGTACCTTATTCTCCAGATGTGACCTTTGACAGCTCTCTGAAACTGCTACCTAGTGGACCCGCTAGCATCATACTAGAATACAAACTTAATATTGTCCAAGACTCCCATCTAGACAAAACTGGACCTAAGTCTCAAACAGAAATACGCACTGCCACACAAATTAAATGCAGCTTTCATAATGCAGGCCTACGTGATATATGTCGACACACCCACCCGAATGTCCAAGAGTTCACCTTTTTATTTCTAGTACATGACTACAGGAATATTTCCTGTTTAATGACACCCGGATGCTTCCCCAGTGACTCAATGGGAAGCTATGAAAGCTACCCTTAGAGGGAAACTCATATCCTACTCATCTAAACTACGCAATGATAGAGACAGAGAATCTAAAAAAGAGGGAATCCACTTTGAAGACCTTAGAGCAAGAACTCTCTCTTCACCCAGAGAGACGGAACGTTCTTCACCCTCAAATCACAGAAGTTAAAGCTGCTTTAGAAGACTCACTACACTACAGAACTCAATATGCCTTTTTTAAACTAAATCAGACCTATTGGGAGGCAGGTGAACAGTCAGACAAACTTCAAGCCTACTGACTACATGCCAGAGAGGCAAAAAAATACGGTGTCGTCATCCAATGCACAGATGGTAGGAAAGAATCTTCTCCCCAGGAGCACGACAATTCATGCCTGACACCTCGCTTGTTACATTTACGCTCCCGGCAATTCATTATGGCATCAATTTGCACCTATCACATTACATATTGTGACACTTCACTCCCGATTATGCTCCAACACACTGCTAGCTATTCAAAGGCTCCCAAATTATGCTTATTTACTCCCACACATGCTTGCTTAATAGGCTTAATACTGAATGTACCTCAGATTACTTTTTACATGAAAACATTGAATTCATGACTTACCATCCACCATGAAGTGCAAATGTGTTTTCTTTCCACCAGGAAGTAAAGTAGTCAGTTTCTAGTGTTACACCAGGAAGTGATGTAGCAGGTGTGTGTCCAGGTGTGCGTCCAGGTATCCAGGCAGTGCAGACGTGAGTTAAAAACAAAAATCTTTATTAAGTAGTTATTATTAAAAGAAGTTCGTCATGTGGCATTAATAATCAAAGCAGTGTGCCACTCCTCTCAGAAACTTTTCAGTTGTGCACTCTTCACTTTTACTTAGGATGCATGCAAGGCGTTCCGCGTTGTCCTGATATATCTTTCTAGAGACTGGTGGTGCATTACCAGCAATCAATTGCTCCACCTCTGCATCCCTTTTCCTTTGTACCCCCTGTAGGCCATCTATGAATTTCCACAGGGTTGAATGGGCCATACATAGTATACTTAAGCAATAAGCCATGAGGGTGTGGGTTGTAGTGCATTTACCACAGAAAAGCTGGAGTGGATTAGCCCACGAGCCACAGCGGTGGGTGGAAATCATACCAGCCGTGGTAAATCCCCCGATAACCCACATCCTCCAAGTGGCTTATTGCAATTATACCAAGGTTAAATTTTTTTACTATAATAAAATGCAACTTTTAAAGAGGTTGCTTTTTTTTTTTTTAATTTTTATTGTATTTATTCCTGTGCTGCAGATGATTTGGATTGTTTGCTCATCAACAGCCATTGATTATCAGAGGATTTATACCGGTGGTAAACTGCCAGTCTGATGATTTCATTGGTTGTTCACTTATGTCCATGGTATAATCTACATTATACAATGGGGTATGAAAATCCTGTAACCTCATTGGTCAAAACTCATCACATGACTATGGTATATCCTGTAATAACCTGCTGAAAAATGGCATTTATAAATAACATACTTAAACACATTTGAAATGTATTTTACACATGGGTCCATTGTATAATCGCAATAAGGCACTCCAGGGTGTGGGTTATTGGGGGATTTACCCACTTCTTGTGTGGTTATGGAATGCTTCTACCACATTGTTGGTTTTAGCTCTTCCATCAGTAACACTCTGTTCATGATTCCATACAGTAGCTCAATGTTAAAATGTGCACTGTTAACATTCTGTCATAGCACTCTCTTCGCTTGCTTGGTAATAAGGCATAACTAGCTGGGTGAACTTGACCAAATCACTCATCCATGAGTACATAAATAAATAAATAAACATACAGTTGGTGAAATAATGGGGGTGCCACACTGAATGTACCTTCAACATACCATATCTTAGCTCTTTCCAAGAACTTTACATTTTTTTCAGTTCCGAAAATTATTATTCTGTCCGAGCTTGGCTCACTGTCAAGAAACAAAAATGCTACATGGTCACTACCAGACTTATATTGATAGGTCTTGTAGTGTTCTGGAATTACCAAGTCAAACAGATCTTTTGTGTTTGGTGGAGCCCCATGAACCTTGATCCTTTGCACAGTTCTCTTCAAATTTCGGTCTATAAGTTTACCGGTTTGGAGTATAACAGGACCTGAGCTGTGGTGTCCTGAGTTGAGGCAGCTCTTTCTTCAGCTAATGTAACTGCATCTGATTTTTCAACAGCAGCAGGGTCCGGTGTGTGGGTATGTTTGGAAAAGCAGTGTACAACTGTAGGGTCATCGTAGGAGGTGGTGTGAACGCACGCATTGCACACCTTGATCTTCTGCACAGCGCACTCACACTACCATATCCCCTTGCCATTATGCCCATGTTTGTGAAAAGTGTAGATGAAGTTATTTTCATCTACCAACTTTCTCTTTTGCCTCTGAGAAGTATGAAAGCACCCAGACATGTT
Organism: Neoceratodus forsteri; assembly: GCA_016271365.2. Lineage (NCBI taxonomy): Eukaryota > Metazoa > Chordata > Ceratodontiformes > Ceratodontidae > Neoceratodus > Neoceratodus forsteri. The sequence continues at coordinate 531,841,325 of CM057454.1, forward strand.
TCAAACAAACAGTGACAAACAGTAACAGCAGCATTAAACTGCAACCTTTATGGAGCTTTCTGGTTGGAGACAGGGAACATTGCTAATTACCAATCAGCACTTCTAATTACCATGTGGTGGTGTGTAATACAGAATGTGTAATAATGTGTAATAATGTGTAATTACTACAGTAATTAATATGCTTGCTACACAATCTTTACTTAGGTTTACTTAGGTACAGCATACATCAGGAGGCGTATTGTCGGGAGTGTAATAATGCAGGTGCGAGTTTTCGTTGGAGTGACTTGTCGGGAGCTAATATGGCGTGAAGCGATTTGACATGTATCCCTTTCCCCTTCTCATAAATGAAGAATTTTAAACCTTTTACAGAACACTGTACACGTCGGAGGCTACCCCATTCAACACAGAGCTAGGCCACTTTTACAGGACCTTCACCTACTCCAAGTGCCCTCAGATGCTGTGAAAAATTAAGGTGGGCTGAAGTTTAAATTTGCAGGTGAATTTGCCTCTGGCGGCTACAGTTCACCTCCATTGAGCTCTGCAAATTTTCCTACCTTCAGAAACTTGAAATGGTGAAGTTCTGCTATTAAATTGCAGAGTTTTGCCAGTAAGAGCAGAATTTCACCTACAGTGTGGAATTGTAGTGCATTTCCACCATTCATTGGAGAAATACCGCATTTGTGTGTGAAATTCACACTTCATGGCAGAACATCGCCATGCGGAACTCTCAAAATTCTGCAAAATTCACAGATTAATCCATGGAGTGAAGTTTGCCAACTTCACCCACCTCTACGCAAAATCTTACCATACCTATTTTCATAGAGGAAGTTCTCCAGTCCATTAATTCTCTCTCTTTGGGAAAATCCTCAGGACCAGACGGATACACCACACACTTCTATCAGGCATTTGGGAAGGTCTTGGCACAAAAATTGACCTGGGCATTGAAGGAGACCCAAAGTACGGGCTCGCTACCACCTTCCTTCTTACAGGCTCTTATACTGATCCCAAAAAAATGGGAAGGACAGTGTTCAGTGGTCTCAATTCTGTCCCATCTCGCTTATCAATGTCAATGCCAAGATCTGTGTGAAAGTCCTAGCATACCAACTGGAACCCATGATCAGCTCCTTTATCCATCCAGCTAAGTCGGTTTCATTTCCGGCTTTATGGGATCTGACAACATCTGATGTACCCTTGACTTGCTGTGGCAAGCTGGGAAATCCTCTGGACCCACAGCCAGCCTGTCTTTGGATGCTGAAAAGGCCTTTGACAGGGTGGAGTGGGCATATCTAATTGATGTCCTCTGAAGCTTTGTTCTACCCTCAGGCTTTGTAGACATGGTCAGGCTTATATACAAGAACCCTTCTGCTACAGTACTTATGAACACAGTAGTCTCCCCACCCTTCCAGCTGCATAGGGGAACAAGGCAGGGTTGTCCCCTGTCCCCTTACTTACTTATTCCTATATAGGGAGCAGTGTAACACAGTGGTTTAAGGCTCTGATTTGCAAACTGGGAGATCTGGGTTTGAATTCCACAGCCCCCACTTGCATACTGAGTGACCCTGAGCAAGTCACTTAACTTCCTTGTGCTCCTAGGTCGCATTTGGAATCAAGTTTCAGCTTAGTGTGTCTTTCCTGGTTAAACAATTCCCCCTTTCCCTTTTCCTCTTGGCAACAGAACTCCTTTCCCCCAAATTCCAGAACTTGGTACTTTTTCCTAGGAATTCCAGTAGCAGACACTTCACATAAAATCTCATTATTTGCTGATGACATTACCCTCTATCTAATGGACATCCAGCTCTCCCTTCATACCTTTCATAACATCATACAGGAATACTCCCACATGTCTAGGTATAAATTGAATACAGCTACTATAAGTCCTAAATTCAGCCACTTAACCCTGAATGTACCCCAACTCTTTTCCAGTTACCCTTATCAATGTTCTCCAGAGAGGGTTACATGTCTGGGGATACAGCTGAAACCAACATTTCAAGACACATAGAAACATAGAATTTGACGGCAGATAAGGAACGCTTGGCCCACCCAGTCTGCCCATTTCCCTACCCACTGGATAAGCTGCAGATCCTAGTTAACCAGCAGCCTACTTCTTCCTACCCCACCCCTAGAATGGCCTTATGACTGTCCCATACATGCTTGAATTTCCACCACTGTTTTGACTCCACAACCTCCTCCGGAAGGCCGTTCCATGCATCCACAACCTCTCTGTGAAAAATACTTCCTTAAATTACTCTGAGCCGCCCTCTATCTTCAAATAGCTCTTGTTCTGCACAACTCTTTTTGAAAGATGCTACCTCTTGGACTTTGTTGATTCCCTTGAGGTACTTGAACGTTTCTATCATGTCCCTCCTCTCCCTCCTTTCCTCGAGGCTATACATATTAAGGTCCTTTAGTCTCTCTTCATATGTCTTCCGGTGCAGACCCTGCACCATTTTAGTTGCCCTCCTCTGGACAGCTTCCATCCTGTCTATGACTTTGCGGAGATTGGGTCTCCAGAACTGCACGCAACACTCCAGATGGGGTCTCACCAGCTGTCTGTACAGAGTACAGTACAGAGTCTGTACTAGTACGGCAAACACTGCAGTTATATTGAACAAACTTCTAAAAGATATCAACACCTGGAAATCTGCCCTTCTTTCCATATGGGGCAGAGTTAATGCAGTGAAATTGATTACCATTCCAAGAATTCACTTCATCTTGGGTAACCGACCAATACCGCTACCTACTACTTTCTTTAAAACCTTGCTAACTAAGATGTCTAGATTAATTTGGAATGAGAAACCACCAAAAATTAAGATACAAACCTTGATTAGACCATGGAGAGAAGGAGGTTTTGGTCTACCCAACTTCCAAAAACAGCATGAAATGGTAATCCTACATCAGGCTCTCTCATGCCTGAAACTTGATCTCTTGCATTTACCTTCCAGATGGGTCTGTCTGGAACTGGCACAGACAAGCCTGCCTTTACTGGCTGCTCTCCTATTTCCAGACTGAAAACTACCAGAGACACACCTCCTAGTGTAAAATACACCAGGAAGGTTTGATCGAGCTTCTCTCTGCCGTTCACTGGAAGCCCAAAACAACCCAGTCGCACCCATTTGGGACAACCCTCCTCTGCATCGACAACAAACCACTCACTTGAGGTACATGGGAAAAACATTCACCTCAACCTCCCACAGCTGGACCACATGAAATTTTGGAGAAAGAACTAGATATTTCTATACCCCAGACAGAATGGGATAAAATTTGGCTGCACATCTCTTAAGTCCTCAAGAGAAATCCAGGCCAGAACACTCCAATATAAGATTGTGCACAGAGCATATTGCACCCCACCATGGCTGTACAAGACAGGTCTACTACCTCACAGTGATTGCTGGAGATGCTGCTCCCCCCCAGGCTTCCCTATCTCATGTGTTGTGATACTGCCTGCTATTCGACACCTACCTGGAGAAAGTCTGGACCACATGTAGCAACATAGTCCTCCTACCCAGGGCCAAGGATCCAAAATTTGCCCTATGGGCCATACTACTCCCAGACTCATGCATCACTAGCTCACAAGAACTTTGGGCAACTGGAGCACTAGCAGCTGTCAAAATAGTCATTCTGAGACACTGGTGCAAAATAGAGCCCCCCCCCACCTATTCAGAATGGCTGAATCTTCTATCTTTGAAGACTAGATGTGAGAGAGTGACTCGTGGTGGTGGGTCACCTCTCTCAATATGGTAAGACTTGGGGCCCCTACCTGAAATAGAAAGCAAACACCCCTGTCACCTTGTTTCCCAATAGGTGGACTTGACCCCCTCTAACCTGACCTGTCCAACAGCCCAGTATTCTCAACAGAAAGAGATATTGCTTTCACCCTGAAGATCCATTGTAAAACAAATGAACCTATAAAGGAACCTGACACTTAATTACCACCACCCCCACCAATGACTGGTCCCTCTCAAACCCCACCCTCTGTGTAAGATACAGTACACGCCGCCTAATCAAACTTTATGAAACTCAAATGTACAAATGTAATCACTCCTATGCCAATAGGTTGATGCATGATACTATAGAACTTATTGGTAATAAATGTTATAGAATAGCATGTTGGCATATCCATCTATTGTTCAAATGTAGTAGGTTTTCTTTTCTGATATATGACTAGATGCTTACACAGGGAAAGTGTGTTGTTTTTCCTGAATGTATGACTTGATAAATGCAAATGTTTGTAAACCTTCAAACTTAAAAACTTTTATGGAAAAAAAATGAAGCAGATATCCAGGAAAGCTGTCCACCAGACTAGACCACAAGAGTGCATGGAAGAGCCTGGTTACAATGGTTGCATTGGTGATCAGGGGAGGGGTGCCCACAGCTTTGCATGATATCTCTGTGCATCTGTGCATGGTGATATTGTGTGGAGCTGCTGATGAGCGCATAATGGCATGCTAATAACCCCTTGGCACCTTATATTCTATATGTGCTAGTTAGCTTGCAGGGTAATGAACTTGACTCATAGGAGCAATGCTGCTATTCCATTTGGGATGCGCTATCTCTAGTCACTCCTGTAGGCCATCTTCCTGAAGGGGGTTGTGTTAGCACCATGCATAGTTACTGTCCACAGCGCAAACACAGTTCCATATTCAGACAGGCAGTACACTATGGTCAGTGTGCTCTATCTGTCTGAATAGGACCCCTAGTATTGCTGTGCACAGGTGTCCCAGGCTGACAGAGTATAGTTAAGTCTTTATTGATTTAAGCCAGGGAAAAACAGTTAACATTGGACTGGAGTATGTGGCTTCCTCCAGACATCATCTTGGTATGTGGCCATCCATTATCCATAACAAGGATTTTTATATAGTACTTAAAAATGCAGATCAAAGTGAAAGTGTTGATGGCTGTAGCATGTTACTTCATTGAAAATATTACAGGGACTGGCCATTTACAGTGACAAAACCGAAAAAAACAACCGGTCACTGTAATGGTCGTGCGGGATCCCAACACAGCTTCTCCTGATCTTGTGCCCCCTTCCCAAAACACTTCCATCATGGAGGTGATTATAATAAAATCTAGGGGGTGTGGGGACTATAGCCCCCTGCAGAAAACACACGCGTATTCCTGACAGCACAATGCAGATTACAATCGCTGTCAACATTGTGCTATCGCTGCAAAGCTAGTTAGTAGGTTTTCTGTCGAACCAGCTTGGTGGAACCATTGATAGCCATGATAGTTTCAGCCTTAAGATATACTGACAAAGGGTGGGATATTCAGACTGCACCAGGCTGTGGTGCAAGCCTGGGCGTAACGCAACTGGGATGTGCCAGGGCGCTGACAGGGTGATATTTAATGGTGCTGTGCCATGGCTCAGCGCCGTTGAATATCGCTCCGTGGCCACCCACATAGCGCATGGTGCAGTAGCACTGCACCAGTGCAAGTGGCCAGAGAGAAGCAGGGGGATGCGCTAGTGCAAGCGCCATTGCGCTAGACGCATCAACCACTATATTCAGCAGTGGACATGCAAATGGGGCCATAATGCATGCAAGGCGCAAATGGGGCCATTTGAATGTCATTATGGCCCCATTTGCTTGCAGGTGCGCCGATCCCCCGTGACTTGTGCCTGGCACCCTGCCGGGCAGCAGCCATTGGGGACCAATGCTTCCCCTGCCCCTCACCAGCAATGCGCTCCAATGCCCGATCGTGGGCCATAAATAGTAATAAACTCCCTGGTGGTCCAGTGGACCTATCCCCTTGCCCGATCGCGGGCTGTAATAATATATAACCTCCCTGGTGGTCCAGTGGACCCATCCCCCTGCCCGATCGCGGGCTGTAATATTAAAAACACTCCCTGGTGGTCTAGCGGTACCCGTACCCCCTTCCCAACCCGCCCACTCTTTCCCACCACCCCGGCCCCCTGGTCAGCGGCAGGTGGCAGCATCCCACCCACAAGCCGCCCGGCCGCCCGCGACTGGCGTACAGGTACAGCTGTACGCCAATTTGGTCCACAGCATGGGCCAATGGGCATGCAGATTGTACATACTATTGTCCCGATATGTGAATGTATCCATCTCACATCGACTGTGTAGTACAGCACGTCTGCATGCCCGCTGGCTCCACGCTGTGGACCAGTAGGCTTACAGCCGCACTGTACGCTGGCAGGCGGCTTGTGGGTGGTGCCACCCGCCGCTGACTGTGGGGAGCAGGGTGGCTGGAAAGCTGCGGGCGGTAGAGAGGGGTGCGGTACCGCTTAGACCACCAGGGAGTGTTTTTATTACAGCCCATGATCGGCATGGGATGGGGTCCACTGGACCACCAGGGAGGTTCTTTATTATTACAGCCTGTGATCGGGCAAGGAGATAGGTCCACTGGACCACCAGGGAGGTTCTTTATTATTACAGCCTGCGATTGGGCATAGGGGGGCGCTACGCCACCGGACGGTGCCGCCAGAGCTCGGTTGGCCACCCACAGCTGGCAGCTGCCGTGTTGTGCCCTGTATTATGGCAGCTCACCTGTGGGTGGCCAGCTGTTGCTCCTTATTTTATGGTTTAACTGTGTGCAGTGCATGTAGGGGTTGCACCTGCATATTCACAGCATATCCTGGGCTGAATATCGGGATGTGCACAATATGCATAGGCACGCTCCCCCTTACCTGCGTCGCATATATTACCGATGCACCTCGGCGCATAGGGATTTGTGCTGTGCATATTCCCTTATTGAATATCGCACCAGGGCGCATCAGTGGGTTCCACATGATGCAACTCTGTTGCGCCATGCACAACCCATTTGAATATCCCACCCAGATTGCTTAATAGAACATTAAGCATTTTGCAGAGGAATTTGTTTTGTAACTTTTCTAAAGAGTCGGAATTCACCCGACCCTCAGATTTCTGAATCATAAAGTATCTAGTGCTGCCAAGCCAATGACAGCTGAAACTGCAATGGGCTTGGCAGTGTACACCAGTGACTAGGCACTCTGGTCATGACACTAGTTCTGTTTTGCTGATGTGGTGCATTCTCTGCTTAAAAGAAATGAACCGCCCAATGAGAGCACTTAATTTTTCAGTAGCTTTACAGTTGACTAGTGTTGAGCAAAATAAAATATTTCACCAGTGAAATATTTCGTAATGCCTGCATTATGTGAAATATTTTGTGGGTGTGAAATGCGAAATCCTCTGCGAAATGCGATTTCGCAGCAAAATGCTAATTTCACCACCTGCAGTTGAAATTCTGCATTTCAGAGCCGGGGAAACAACTTGCCATAAAAAAAAGTGGTTTCCACACTCCCAAAAAGTGACCACACGTGGTGTCTTTTCCTCTCTACATCCCTGGTGTCTAGTGGTCCCAACCCCCTTGGCCGATTGCAGGCCCAAGTAGAAAGATCCCCCGCTGAGATTAAGCCCTGTCCCCCCATCCACATATTTTCAAATTAAAATAATTTCCCTTGTGTCTAGTGGTCCCACCGCCTGGCTGATCACCGCCAAATGAAGAACAACCCCACCCCACCCTGAATTCACACCCATCCCCAACCCCCTTCCGATGTCTGTAACTGACCACCGCCCAATTCATGTCATTAAAAAATAAAACACAACCTTTTCCTGGTGTCTAGTGCACCCCACCCTGTCTGGTAGTATTACCCCCTGCACCCCATAAAGTACCTCCTCACGAGGGCCGCAGTACTGGTCCTCCATTCACCTTCTAGCCATCCCGACTGAGCTCTTTTGCAAAGAAGCCGGAGTGAGCCCTTTTGATAAAAGAGCTCAGTCGGGCTGCCGGTTGGGAGGTGAGGAGGGCTATGTCAGTGGCCCATGGAAGGGGTTCTACTAGACACCAAGGAAATGTTTTTTTTTAATGACATGAATCAGGTAGCAACCCCGCTTCAGAGTCACTCTGCATTAGAGACTCCATGACCCTTACATAGAACCAGGACAACAGGGTTTGGTTCTATCTCCAGATTCCATAGGACCCTAATACAGAATTGGCTCAACAGGAGGTGGCATATATGAGCAAGACTTGTAGAGCCTTGTCACAGAACTGGCTCATCAAGAGGTGGCTTAATCAGGAGACCCATACATAAACCTGTCACAGAATGGGACCATCAGGAAGTGGGTCAGTTTGAGAGATTCCTGCATGATCTTGTCACAGGATGGGGTTGTGGGGGGTTCTTAGTGCTAACTTAGTGATAACTGCATGACCTCTGTCCACCTCTGTCTCTTTCTGTTTTTCTATTTAAAATCATGGCAATTGAAAGTGTAACCCCTCCCCATTAAATGTGAGGTTACTGAAATATGATGGCCGACGGGCTGGGTGTGCTGTTGGCTGTTGTGGCAACTTAGCGGTTGTTTTAGTTTGTTTTAGTCCATTTTAGTCTGTTTTCTAGCTCGCTTCGTTTTGTTTTATTGAGCTGTTCTTAGTATTATTTTGTTGTATTTCATTTGTTTTATTTTGTTTAGTTTACCTGCCTGGGACACTGTCGGAGCTCTGTGGATGTCCACCAGAATGTTGTTTTGGGGATACCTAGTTCAGGAGTGCTGCTTCTCCTGAGCCTCCTTTCTTACTGACATTCTCTGGTGAGCTGCAGTCGTGTGTGCGAGACCAGGAGTGACGCCAGCGTCAGAGGATTTCCTTGTAGTGTGCACTGGGGTTAGTCGGCTGTGGCCCCTTATTACCCCATTATCATTCTTGCCATTCAAATCTTTGGACCAACTGTACTGGAGTTAGTTGGCTGCGGAACGTTATCACCCCGTTATCACCCCTGCATGTTCAACTCTTCAGACCAACTGTTTCCCGCTAGTTGAATTGACTGGACCCTGTTCTGGATTGTATCTAACTTGTAGGGCTTACAACTGTTTTGCTGGTGGTTGAGATCTTCTGCCGGTGGTCTTGTTTAGCCACCGGCTGGTGAGGAGTTGAAGCACTGAGGAAAGGCAAACTTTTGGAGAAGCATACTAACTGTTTGAGGAGAGTGTGGAGAGTTGGCGTCCTGTCAGATCCCTGCAGAGTGTCCGGTCTGGTGGGCAGAAGCATTTTAATTTGAGGTGATAACTGTCTGGTCCCAATCCTCCTGGTGGGTTGTACTGTGAGTACGCAGTTGGGTGGGGGGCTTCGGCTCTATTCCGCCGGGTAGCCAGCCGTTTGGGTGGGTGGTCCCCATGTTTTTTTTCCACTAGTCTCACTGCTTAGGCTTGCCTGGATGGAGACCCATAGAACTGGCTGTGCACTTCACAGTTGACCCCCGGTGGTGTATTTTTCGAGGGCTGCATTAGCCTCAGAGCTGCCAGTGACCCACCAAAGAGGATTCTTCCTGGCTATAATAAGGCAGTGAGAGTGCCTTGTTATCCTACCAACTCTGGGCAGTGGGAGTGCCTGTGGATTGGGAAGTAACTGGATTTTATTCCAACTTTTGTTCCAACTTTTCTCTCGGTGAGAGTGACTAAGGGGTTTGAAGAACCCATTAAGACCTTATATCTGTTTTGCCCTGGAAGTGTGAGTTCCTGGGAATTTTATTTGTCTCCCTAGAAGTGAGAGATCCATCGGGGACTGGAAATTTGGGTTTCTTTTTCCCTATTATTGCGACCTTCTGTAACTCTGAGGACTTTCTGCTTTGTGTGGTTCCTTGTTATTTAAACTGCCAGCTGATCTGGATTTAAAGATTGTGACTTTATACTTTATCTATTTTAATTATTGTGGTTTTGGTTAGCATGTGTGTGTGCTTTGTTTATTTTATGTTAGTACGAACAGTGGAGGTTGAATGAACGGGGCCATCACATCAGGGTTGTAGGGTAAAGAAGACGCCCTGGGGCGAAATGGAATCCAAATCGTGGTCCTCCGTGTTTGGTTTCCATACCCAAGGGCACCACCAAATTGGGTGGGCATGTAGTTCAGGCAGCCCTGGATGTTTATCCAACTCGAACGGTGTTATGCAATGCCAGATCCATTAAAAACAAGATTGCAGTTATTGCAGATCTTGTAAATTTGGTGGATCTGGCTTGCATCACTGAGACCTGGCTGGATGAGAACTCTGGCCCTGTATTAGAGGCCACAATTCCAGCCAGTTACTCCGTGATTCACCACTCGAGATTGGATCACGGTGGGGTGGGTGGGTTGAGGTCTGTTTCAAGACCAAATTGGGCCTCACAATTGTACCAGTGGAGGAGCCTGAGTCATTTGAGTGTTCTGTGATAGCAGGTGTAGGTTGTAGGATCATCCTCATCTACTGTCCACCTGGGATGGAAACAGTTCCTTCAGGAAGTGGCGGACTTCATCATCGACATGGCATTTGAGTCCCCCAGGTTGATGGTCCTGGGCGACTTTAATGCCTGGGTCGATGACAAACTCTCCCAATTTGGACAACACTTCCTCCAGTTGATGACTTCTCTGGGCCTTACACAGGTAGTTACCACTGCTACCCATAAACATGGGTTTGTGCACAGAGGTTCTTTGTCTTTTAAATAGTTTTTTATTCTAATGGATTCACCACAACATATCCAAGACACACTGTCTTAGGGTAGCTGGTCCATTCCACTGGGGTATCAAACAGACGAGGCATACTGATGAGTCCTGGTAGGACGAAACACGTGTCTATGTCTTCTGTTAGCACCCTTTGCAAACTATGTGAGAGGCCTTTCGGCACCATGCAATTCTGCTTAAAGTTGGACCAGCATAACATTCTGTGGTGATTTGCATATGCAGCCCATGATGCTTTGCATTGTGTGGGCATGTGTGATTTTGTATTTTCTTTAAACTTGGCTTCCCAGCCAAATGTCCTTTGGGGTAACCCTTGCCTCAGTGTTTGCGCACAGAGGTTCTTTGTCTTACCCATAAACATGGTCACTCCCTTGACTTAGTATTCCTCCTGAGGACTGAAGCCTCAGATCTGGGGGTGGACCCAGTTGGATGGTCCAATCACTACACTGTGGGGTTCAATTTTAGCACCCCCTCCTTCAAAGGCCTACCCCGTGGAGATGGTCAAGTACCGCCCTTTACGAGATGTTAACTCTGAAGGCCTTATGGCAGTGCTTGACCTATCGTCCATTCCAGTTGCAAACAGCGACCCAAAGAACCTTGTGGTGGCCTATAATACGGCCATTGCAGCGGCCCTGGATGTCATGGCTCCTGTCCGTGTTTGTCCTCTCTCCCTTTGCCCTTGGTCTCCATGGTTTTATGGGACCTTAAGGGAGATGCGGCGACAAGGACAAAGGTTAGAGCTTTGCTGGCGGAGATCTGCCCTTGATGCCAACCGCCTTATGTTGATGGACCAGTACCAAGCCTGTCAATCTGCAATCATCTGTAAGAAGGCAGAGTTCCTGTCCAGGGAGATTGCATTTGCTCAGAACTGACCAGCTCAGCTTTTCCAAACTGTGGACAGGCTGTGCAACCCAGCTTGTCTACAAGTTTGGAAAGTGTTTTCGCAAATAGAGTGCGATTAACTTGCTCAGTTCTTTGCAACTAAGGTGGCTGACATCAGGGCAGCTCTCCAGCCAGCACACTCTATGGGTGCTGCTGCTGATGACCAGTGCTTGGCCACTAGTCTTCAGCTTTCCTGGAGTACCTTCAACCACCCGGAGTTTGTGGATGTCATGAGGATTGTCCAGGGTGCGTGCTCTACATACTGCAGTTTGGACCCAGGACCAACTTCCCTGATTTTGGGTTGTATTGATTCCATCGGTCTGGTCCTTGCATGGATAGTTTGGTGTTCCTTGGAAACAGGTGAGTTTCCTAGCTCCCTGAAGGAGGCAGTGGTAACACCCCTCCTGAAGAAAGCTTCTTTGGACTCAAACTGCGATGTGAATTACAGACCAATCTCTAACCTTCCCTTTTTTAGGAAAGGTGGTTGAGAAGGTAGTGGCCGTACAACTGGAGAGCCATTTGACCATCCATGACATCTATTCAGCCCTCCAGTCCGGTTTCCAAAAGAAGCATATTACAGAGACAGCGCTGGTTCAGGTGCTCAATGATCTCCTGATGGCTAGAGATCGGAACAACCGTTCCATCTTGGTTCTTCTTCTTCATCTCTCATCAGCGTTTGACACTGTGGACCATCGGGTTCTGCTCAATCATCTGAGGCTCATCTGTGGCCTGTCAGGTACAGTCCGTAGGTGGTTTACATCTTTCCTCACTGGAAGAACTTAGAGGTGGTGTCTGGGATTTATTCTTCGGACCCAATCCTCTGTCTTGTGGGGTTCCTCAGGGATTGGTGTTGTCCCCATGTTGTTCGTAGGTGTATGCTGCCCTTGGAGACATTGTAAGGAGGTAGGGCTGAGGTTTCACTGCTATGCTGATGATACCCAGCTGGACCTTTCTTTTGCACCCAACCAGAATGTGGCTCTCTCAGTCTTTAATAACTGCCTGGTAGAAATCCAGGAGTGGATGGATTTGAGCTGGTTGAAGTTGAACTCAGGAAAGACTGAAGTGCTGGTCTTGGACCCAGGATGCCGGATGGGGGATCGGGGGTGGGTTCACCCTCGGGACTATTCCTTGAGGATTTACCACTCCCGGCACTGAACAGGTGTGTAATCTGGGGGGTAATCTTTGATGAGGGACTGACCCTACATTCACAGGTGTCAGCCGTCATCAAGACCTCTTTTTACCATCTGAGGAATATTGCCAGGATTAAGCACCTTGTTCTGTCCGGCTACCTTCCTACGCTGGTTCACGCCTTTGTGTCCTCCTGCTTGGATTATTGCAACTCCCTGTATCTAGGGCTTGCTGGGGTAGAAATTGGCCATTTGCAGCTAGTGCAGAATGCAACAGCTTGCTTTTGAGGGAACCTCTCGGTTCTGTCATATTTCTCCAGTGCTGCGCAGTCTGCACTGGTTGCCAGTACAATGGTGGATCACCTAAAGTCGGTCTTTAATTTTTAAGCCCTACATGGACAGGGCCCTGATTCCTGAAAGAGCTTCTGGTTCCTACCCGCCCCAGGTGATCGCTCTGCTCAGCTGGTGAGGAGTTGCTAGAGATTCTAAGAGTGTGCATGAAATCTTCTACAGCCTGGGCATTTATGCATACGGCCCCTTCTCTTTGGAATTCTGTACCCCGCCAGTTACATGAGTGCATGACTGTGGAGGGATTTAAATGAGCCCTAAAAACTCATCTGTGGCACCAAGCATTTGGTGACTGATTGACTATTTTTATTTTAATTTTATAAGTTTGTTTAGACGTTTGTGTACTAACTAAGCTGCCGTAATTTGTGCAATATGTCGTTTTGTTTTAAACCTGTTCGGGGCCTTAGTTTTGGAAAGGTGCCATAAAAATAAAGTTTTATTATTACTATTATTAGTAGAGCTTAATGGCTCCACAAAGTCCATACTGCAGCAAAGCTACTAGCATCTTTGCTCTGTGGTTCCCTAGGACAGCTGATGGGACAAGAAATGAAGTGAGGAGCAGCAGCATGTGGCACCTCCTGCACCATTATGAGGACTGGATCCTGCCACATCGAGCGCTCACATGCCGCTGATGAAGTGAGCAATCAATGCTCACAACTGACTCGGATTCCCAGTTGTCAGCCCTGACCAGTAGACACTAAGCACAACTGCATGAAACATTGAGGTGGGCATAAATACATGTTTGAAGGGCAGGAGCCATGTAAAATAAAGACTGTAGGGCCAGTACCTTGTGGTCTTCTAACAGCACAGCACTCATCACCCACCCTGACCTCCAGGATCCATGACATTGGGGTCAGGCATCAGATGTCTACAGAGGGAGCCAGAAGGGTCCATAGGGCACAGAAGAGCTTAATTAATGCAGGTGTAGATTCTGTTGCTAATTGTTTCTCTAGTGATGGACTTTCAGCACTGCTGAGAGTAATGAAAGGAGGGGTTTGGGGTAACAGGTGTGAATTTCGGGGTGGGGTGGGGTCATTCTTTATTTTAACCAGCAATTGGCCAGGGAAGGGACCACTAGACACCAGGAAATTATTTAATTTCAAATTGTGTGTGTCATGGGGATGGGGCTTAATCTCGGCCGGGGTGTGGGGATTCTTTCTATTTGGGCCATCAATCGGCCAGGGGGGATGGGACCACTAGACACCAGGGATGTGGAGGGGAAAAGTTTTTTTTTACAGTACCCACACGAAAGTCCACGTTTTGCAAAGACCAAATTCCAGCAACATTCTTGAATTTCACAAAATATTTTGTGTGGCGAAATTCCCGATTTTGCTGGCAAAATAAAATTTTGCTGCATCTCTACAGTTAACACTAATGCACATGGCTGGAGTTATGGCTACAGCTTTCTCCTGCCACCCATTGTTCTCTGACCCACCCAGATTTCTACATTAGCATGGTGCGACTTGCCTTATTGGCGGGCTCCTGCCACCTGCCACAATCTCTCTCTCCCTAGTCCTTGCTCCCCTGCCCCCCTCGCTTCTGTATTAGCCATGGTGTGGCTTTTCTTCATGCTCTCTGTGTGGCTGTTCGCTGGACTGAGGTGATTTTGTGCATCTGTCTTCAGCCGCGGGTATCTCTCACCACTCCCTGAGTAAGGCAGGACTCAGTAAGCAAAAGTCCAAGCCATAGCATCCTGCAGCTTGCGGTCATACTTTTTAGTGTCTCTGCAAGTGGATGACATAGTGGGGAAAGAGAGGTTTTACTTGCTGGCTATTTGTTCTCTGTCACCGCCTCTACAAGCATGGCGGATGAAGGCATAGGCATGTACCTAGGGCCCCACCTGTTCAGGAAGACCCAGAATCACCCAAACTATGTAAATCTAAATTAATAAAAAAAAATCCTGAACTGCCTTTTTTACACTGGTTGTGCTTGCGCAAGCCAATGTACCCCCCCCCAAATAAAAGATACTGACACTGGGGATTCCCAATCCCCCAGTGTCCTCAATTGTACAGCAAAATCTCCCTGAAAGAAAGAAAACTGTCCCTCATTGTTTTTTTTTAATCCTGAAAAAAAAAGAAAACAGTCCATCGTTGTCTGTTGCGGAAGTGCTCTTGCCAGTCCCGTTATCTGTCGGCCTTGATTGGGGGTCCTGCGGAGCGTAACAGTAAAGCCAAAACATTCCTGTCCCTAAAAACGAAAACTATCCCCCAACATCTTTATAATTTTTTTTTACAGAAGAAAACAGTCCCTCATTGTCTCCCCTGTCTGCCCTCCCCCATCCAAACCCTCCCTCTGTGCATCCACCTCCCCGCACCCCCCCATCCCATACTTTTACCACCAGAGGTCAAGCGCTGTCATCTTCTCTGGACTGGGACACATCTGCACTCTTCAAGGCCCAACTGCGAACTGCAAAATCAAGATAAGTGCTATATAATGGCTATCAATGGCGGTTTCAACTTATGTTGATATCTCAGCCATTCCTTTTTTTTTTTTATTTAGTTAGACTGTTTATGTGCTTGTTCCTTTTGGCTGGAGGGGGTTGTACCTATGGCTCCCCCCATTTATCCAGCTGACACCCTCGCCACTGCCCCAACTGCAGCCGGAGCTCTGACCCCCTATATCCCACCCCTCCCTGACCACATCATGGTGGGTACTTACCCCACACACCATGGAAATCCAGTGGGCAAGCACACCAGGGGAGCTCCATGGGTGCACTTGTTGCAGCGGCACAGATCCCCGCCTTCCTCCTGCACGTAGGGACTTGCACAGATTATTTTTTACCCCACGACGAGGCGCAGTAATGACGCAAGGACTTCCATGCGCATGTCCATGCCCAGAGCCCAGTGTCAGCCTGTGTCGATCCTCACTGCTGATCGCATCCTGCACTCAGCCCAGCCACCACCAGGAGCCAGTAGTACCATGGTCATCCCTCCCACCTCCCGGATGAGGAGAGTAGTCCTTGGGATGCTCGCTCCTCCTCCTGCCTGGCTGAGCCCCAGCACCCAAGGTCGCTCCTGACCCCTGGTTGCTGGTGTGGTGGGAGGTGTGTTGTCCCATGCATCAACCCTCAGTGCCACTGGGACGGCTTATTTTTTTAGATTTATTTAGCCAAATTTTCAACATGAGATTCTTGGGACCCCATCTCATGAACATTGTCATTGTCATTTCATTACTCAGTCCCGAAAGGTGATTTCACATTTGCTGCTTGGAATCACCTTTCTGGACCGATTAAATGAAATGACAGTGCCACTATTCATGAGGTGGGGTCCCAAAAATCCCATGTTGAATATTTGGTGTTAAAATACCGAATAATGGGTGAATTACATGTGCTTGTTGAAAGTTTAATATGCACGCATGCAACTTTGGTTATTTTAATATTTTGACTACAAATTTTCAACATAGCCATTGTTTCACACCAGCTCATGAACAGTAAAGCTGTCATTCTTTACATCCTGCCCGAAACATACTTTCGCACCTGTGGCGTGGAATGGCGCAGTCACTGTGCGATATCACCTTTTGGGATAGAGCACTGAAATGATAGTGCCTCTATTCATGAGGTGGGGTCCCGAAAAGCCCATGTTGAAAATTTGGAACAAAAATACCAACAAACACCCAGTTTTTAACATCATCACTCCAGATTTCCAACATAGCCATTTTTTCACACTGCCTCATGAAAAGTACAGCTGTCATATCTCACATCCTGCCCAAAACATGTTCTCACACCTGTGGCATGGAATAGTGCAGTTGCTGCACAAAACCACCTTTTGGGATTGAGTAACAAAATGATAGCACCACTGTTCATGAGGTGGGGGTCCCAAATAGCCCAAGTTGAAAATCTGGAGCAAAAATATTAACAAATGACAGAGTTAAGCATGCTCATTGAAATTGTCCTATGCACGTGCATAACTTAGCCACTTTTTTTTATATTTTGACTCCAAATGTTCAACCTGTCCATTTCTTCATACACCCTCATGAACAGTACAGTTGTCATTTCACACATCCTACCCAAAATGAGCTTCCGCACCTGCGGCATGGAATGGCATTTTGCCACGGATTAAGACATTTTTACCTTGGGGTTTATGAGGTACGGTGATAAGAAGACTGTGTTGAAACTTTGGGGTCAAAATGTGAAAAAATTACAAGGGGTGCATAGGCAGGGGTGTCACCAGCAGAAGGAGGGAGATAGTGATGCTGTTATAAAAAACTCTGTTCAGGCCTAACAGCGGGTAGGTCACGTAAGACGAATCTAATAGATTTCTTTGATTGGGTGACAAAGGAAGTTAATCGGGGGGGGGGCATGGACATTGCCTACCTCAATTTCAGCAAGGTTTATTTATTTATTTATTTCATTGTTCAGAAAAAAACTTTGTGTGAAAGTTCTTTTGCAAAGGTTCCACGTCAAGGTCTTCAACACCGTCTCACATAATAGGCTTGTTAACAAGACTGGTGGTCTGGGCATGGTAGACAAGGTGGTGAGCTAGGTTAGGAGCCGGCTAACAGACAGAGGCAAAGGGTGATGGTAAATAGGGTACAATCTGGGGAGGGGGTGACCAGTGGGGTACCACAGGAATCAGTCCTTGGGACAGTCCTGTTCAATGTCTTCATTAGTGACATTGCAGACAGGCTGGAAGCAAAGGTCTGCCTGTTTGCAGATGACATTAAGATCTGCAACAGGGTGGATACTCCAGAAGGGGTGGAGAAAATGAGAAAGGACCTAGGCAGGCTTTTGAAATGGTCTGAGGAGTGGCAACTGAGGTTTAAATCAAAGAAGTGCAAAATTATGAACCTGTGGCATAGAAACCCTGGGGAGAGCTACAGAATGGGGGGGGGGGTAGTTGCTGACAGTCACCAAGGAACAAAGGGACCTGGGGTTATAATTTCACATAACTTGAAAATGTCAAAGCAGACTACAAAGGCAGCAGGGCGGGCCATTGGCATGCTGGGGTGCATAAGCAGGGGGTATCACCAGCAGACGGTGGGAGGTAGTGATGATGTTATATAAAACCCTGGTCAGGCCTGACATGGAGTACTGTGTGCAGTTCTGTAGGTCACACCTTCAAAAGGGCATACACAGGCTGGAGACGGTTAAGAGAAGGGTGACTAAGATAGTAAAGAGCTTGCACCACAAAACAAAAGAGCAGAGATTAAGGGACTGCAATATGTACTCGCTGGAGGAGAGAAGGTAGATAGGAGACATGATAGAGACATTCAAATACCTCAAGGGTATAAACAAGGTTCAGGGGAATGACATCTTCCAATACAGGAGGAGTATAAGAATGAGGGGGCAGAACATGAAATTGGAAGGTGGCAGGCTAAGAGGGAATATGAGGACACTTTTCTTCACAGCGAGGGTGGTGGACACATGGATTGGTCTGCCGCAGGAGGTGGTGGGAGTGAGTACTGTGGTGGGAGTTAAACATGCATGGGACAGGCATGGGAGAACCATAGAGGTACAGCTGAGGGAGGGTCAGAAGCCGTAGTCAAGTACATGGCTTATGGTCAGACTGGATTGGCCTAGTGGTCCTTATCTGCTGACAATTTCTCTGTTTCAGCCTCTAGCAAAGCAGTGTGATAAGGCAGTAGGAAAGGCTAGTAGGATGCTGGGATGCACAGGGAGGGGTATCACCAGCAGAAAAAGGGAGGTAGTGTTACCCCTATATAGATCAATGGTGAGGCCACATCTGGGGTGGTGCTGCAACATGGGAGGTCTTTTAGGTATGCAGACTAGACTTGCCGTTTGGCTTTTTCAGAAAAACATCAAACTGTTTAACAAGCAACCAATGTTCGGCATTGACAAATGCGTGTTTATCATGGCTCAGTAGCGCTGAAAAGCAAGGCAGGCTGAACTGTGTAACGGAAATTACACCTTTTAAATTAGGTGCTAAATGTGCTAAAAGACCAATTTCCTTTCCTGTGTCTCCCAGTACCTTGGTATCCCATGTGGGGAGAGGTGTTAGAAAAGATCCCTGTCCCCCAAGTAGTAAGCCTGATGGGGGAGTGGATTTGATTTCAGAGAGCCAGCTAGAGGAGCTGCCTACCAGAGAGAGCATGAGCTGCTACAGCATTCCAGAAGATCTGATCGGAGAGGATTGGCCACCAGAGCCCAGCTGAGAACAAAAAAAGAATGGAAGGGACCAGCTGCCAGAGTAAAAAGTTTCAGCACTGACCCATGGAGAGAGAAGACGTGTTGGGAGTCAGACCATACAGAACAGACCACAGAGTCTGCAGGCACTTTGCGTTGTTTTTTTGTACACTCAAAGTAATACACATGCCGGTACGATTATGATGGTGTCAAATATTTTAAGAATGTAACCGGAATAATCTTTCACCTCTTGCAGATTGCAAATCATCTTGAGGCAGTCCATGTTAAAGTCTCTTTTTTGACTATACCTAAATATATGGATGTGCAAAATCTAACTTGCAGTGTAATACTGTAATTGCAGAGTCGTCTATGCCTACACTTTACAGATTTTAATGGTTGAAAATCAAACAGTATACCCCATGTCCCGCTGCATCTGTATTTTTATGTCCCAATGTAACATTGCTTGTCAAATACAAATGGTGAGAGTGTTTGCTATATACTTGCAACGTACTGTAAATGTAGCACTCACCATTTCCAATAAAAAGACGCAGCTCACAGAGTATGATAAAATGGCAACGTGTTTCTGTGTGTTTGCACCTTAAATAAAATGTGGCATTTTATTGTTCTCCAAGAGCTGGGTCTTTTCATTGGAGGTGGCGAGTGTTAGATTTATGTTGCAAGTGAATAGCGGTCTGTCTTTAATTACCCCATCCCAGTGCATGTCCGTTCTCTGGCATACTGTTTTCTATGTCATGTGGTTTGTGGTGGTCTAATCCCATTTCCCCTGGTTTTATTTCCAGTATGCATTTGTGAATCACACTCTGGAGCTGCTGATCTTATGAAACTAGTAGTATCTTTGGAAGCTTTGAATTCTGCATGAACTTTTATAAAATTACCAGAGTGGCAGAAACAGCAAATAATAACGCAGTTCCAAGTTTACTAGCATGTTTCCTCTTTGCGCCTTTATTTGGGTCAAGCTCAAGAATTTCTATTTCTTTCAATGCAGCTGTGGGCCCAGTTTTCTTCATAGGTTTCACTGGCTGCATAAGTTCTGGCACATAATGCTTCTAATACTGTTCCTGCTATCTGATCAGTCCCCCCCATACTCTCCAACACCTAAACCTTGTGAGCTAATTGCTGGTTTACCCGTTTCATTTTCATCCCATAAATTGACAATGTTTTCATTGTCGGCAGAGCTAATATGGAAATTGGGAACACTGGCAGACTGTTCCGCATTGTAAACTAAACAGATGTAGTTGAGCTTATGTCATAGTGACTGAAAATAGTCACATTCATAGAACATCGAGTTGCAGTCAGTTACTATGACATAAGCTCAACTAAATCCGTTTAGTTTCCTTGATGTCTTAGTCTTCCCACACCTCCGGACCATTGTTTCATAATACCAGCAGCTCCAGAGCGTGATCCACAAACCCCTACTAGAAATAAAACCAGGAAAAATCGGATTGGAGCACCAGAAACCACAAGACATACAACAATCACCCTTGCCATTTGTAAATCACAAGCAACTTTTCATCAGCACATAAAAACAAATGCAGCGGGATGTAGAGTATGCTGTATGATTGTAACAGTGGATGAAGAGGACGCTTGTTTTTCCCTTTCTCAGCTAATACACTGTGAATGCATGGTACTATATCTTGAGGTACAATACTGTATGTAGGACAGATGAGTGCAGGTACTGACCCAGTTTAACAATAATGTACAAATGTATCTTTCTCATTTTCAGTGAAGTGGTGGCTACATTGAATCACTCATAACACTTCCAAATACCTGTAGTTTATTATTTCAATACCCACTGCTTTGTTTGTTCTGGTTCCCTTACTGACACATGAAGTGATTGAATCTTCTAAGGGACAGAAGTGAAACAGCTGTTTTTCTGCTTTAGTCTTTTACTGATTTCAGTGCTGCTGTCAATATAAAAAACTGAATGAAAAAGAAATCTTCATCACAGGTTCTATTTCTGTTTGTAACATGGGACTGAATAGCACAGAGAAATGGAGAACAGCTACTGGTGGAAAGTGGTCAGCTGACCAAAAATTAACGGGTATTAATCCAGCGGTAGAGCCCGCTGCTGTAGTACTTGCAATGGCCACAACAGAAAGAGTGAAGTGAGAGGGTACAAGATCACGCTGAAGCAGTTGTGTGACGGCCCTGTAACATTTGCGTACCATGCGGGACAAGACGCGGCGACATGGAGGAGTGATGTTCACACGGGAGAAAAGCAGACCAGTGAGCACTAGAGACCAATATCTGCATGAGACAGTCATAGGCAGTATACAAATGAGGCTCACCGCTGAGAAAACGAGCAGAGAAAACCGGCAACCCGTTGCAGACGAACAAACTTCCTCGACGTTTGGCCGCATCAATATGCCTGCAAGCGTAAGTAGCTGTAGAAATTGACAGGACAGTACAAAAATAATAACTGTGTATTTGTAACATAAAAATAATAACAATAGTAATAAATGTTGTGTTTTCAAGCAAAGTACGTGTCAGCATTTCTTGGACGACGCAGTCCATGTATAAGTAGTAGAAGAAGTAGACACGTCCACATTATGCACGTTTTCCAGCACTTCCACCCATGTTACAAGTGCATTAATCCCCTACAGTGTCGGGCTGTACCAGTGGATTAATGCCCAGTGGGTGGTTGGAAGCACTCGGTCTTCTGCCTTGTGCACCAACCCCCCCCACACCCGGACATTAATCCACCGGTAGAGCCCTCCTCTGTTGGGGATTAATGCTTACTTACACCGCCAATCCTTTACTTACACTGCACTTTTCAAAGCACTGACCCTCACTTTTTTTTACCCAGAAGCTCCTTGCCCTTGCATTAAGGAGGAAACTTTGCCACATTTACCTCCAAGTTTAAATCAGAAATTAGTTTTAATACACTATAGATTAAAATAGCATAGTATTTGGTTCTGTGTAACTGTATGGAAATCTGTAAGCTTTCAGATGCTGCTGCACCACAGAAGTAATGCCAAAATGCTGCTGAACCACAGTAGCTATGTCACTGTACAGCATATTTTGTCTATTACTGTAGGATTCCTCATGCTTACCTACACAGCAGATTTCTCCTACTCAAGATATCATAAGGAGTGACCCCCCGATGAACTGTTTTTAAGAGATGAACTACTAGAAATGCTGCCATCTAATGTACTGTAGTTGTTTGTTAAATCACTTTAAAAGCTTTTAATCTTATCTGATTTGCTGTTTATTTAGTTCAAAGCAGAGCTGGAAAAAAGGTAAACAAGTTTAAACAAACCTATACTATTCAAAGTAATGTATGGGCACCCAAGCACAACAAGGCTGATGTTTCTATTTCTAGGTTAGAGGATGTCATACTGACCTCTTGAGCTTCACTTCTGGGCTATTTTTAGTTTTAGTTTTGCCCTCCCTCACAGCAGGTCCTCCAGGTGATCTAGTGGCCCCAGAAAATTTCTGTAACCCCTGGCATCCAGTGGATCCCCCCTCCCTATCCTGTTTTGCTGCACAATATATTACAGATTTTTTTTAATTTCGGTCTCCTGCTGATCTTGGTCCCCTGCTGACACCTTGGTGGTTCTTCCCTACTTGGCCAGACACCTGCGACACCCTTCTGGAACTGCTGAACATAGATCCACTAGGGAACCACACTCTGCAGTGTGTGGCCATGAGCATGGGGACAGTTAAGCATCTGTGCATAACACAGTGCTTCACTAGCATGCCTTCCTCTGCTGCATTCCCCATGCCGGTGCAATGGAAATTATGCCTGTGCAGGGAAAGCCTTGCAACCCCATTGAGTCCATGGTGGTGGTGGTGGTACCATGGGGGGCACAGGGGGCTAAGGTTGCAGCTAAAATCTATCAAAGTGGGAAGTTGCACCAGTTAAGCAGGGGGAATATGCAATGGTGAAGGGGCAAAGTCATGGTGAAGGAGCACAGTTACGGTGAGTGGGGTTGCTGATTTCTTTTACGCCTAGGGCCCAAGGTTGTCTTAAATGGGCTGGCAGTATAGCCTAGAGGTTAGAGCAATGAGCTGTGAACAAGCTTGGTACATCCAGCAGACCAGACCTGGGTTTGATTCTCACAACCTCCACTTGTATACTGTGTGACTCTGAGCAAGTCACTTAACCGCCAAGTGCTCCCAGGTCGCCCCTGAAAACAGGCACTTGTGCCTAGTGGGCCTTACCCAGTTACCAAAGACTAAAATAAAATAAATGAATAAATAATCTGTCCCTTTCTGTTAAATGCTTCACCGGTCCATAGCATTGAGACAATGCCCCCCCCCCCCGTACCATGGCAGAGCCACTGTGAAACCGATTGTTACCTGATGTCTGAGCAGCAATACAGGGACCCAGGTATGGTCATCAACATGTTGACACTGTGTGCTGGTTTTCCCTTCCTTTCTGCAATTAAAAAAACAGGCAAATCTCATTTGGGTTATTTTACTTCATAATTACACAGTGCAAATCTACAGTACATGTTGCACTTTTCAATGAAATCCAGAGACTAAACTGCTAAATTTGAAACCTGCTAACTAAAATTCCTCCATCCGCCAAACACCTGATCAGCTTAGTAATCACGAAGTACTATCAGATACATACAACAGACAGACAGACTGATACGTTTAGAAAGGAGAGATCATTTTATATCACTTGTTTACTAACAGTTTGGTTTTCAGTTAATTACAACATAGCAGTCAAACAATAACACATAACATTGTCATGAGCTTGCATTACGACATCAATCGTGATAAAACAGAGGGGGTATACGTATTTAATGCAACTAAATATTTACTAGTCTTCCACAAGTCTCTACAGCCCCCACCCTCCTTGTAAGTTCATGTAATAGCAATGAATGATTTATTGCATCCATGTGTATATAAAAACAATATAACTCTCAGCCTCAACTATTCATCACTCCTGCCTTTATTGCATTCATATTCCATTACTAAGTTACTTTTGAAGGTTGCAGTACACTGCTCCAGCTCCAAGCCTTTGTTCTGTGAAGTTCCTCCCTCCCACTGAATCAGTGGGACTACCATTTCACCCCAGGGTGTCAGTGTGGCTCAGCTGGTAGCACATCCACCTCTGGACCAGAAGGTCGTAGGTTCTTGTCCCACACCGGGATTGGACTTGCACCTAAAAATCGCTGGCATCCGAGTGCAGTATTGGGGGGTGCTGCACTGCTGGGGTGTGCCATCCTTTGGATGAGATGTTAAACTGAGGTCCCTTCTACCCATCCTTGTGTTGTCCTGGTGGGTGTCCAGGTGGAAGAAAAAGAACCCAGGCACTCTTCGCAAAGAGTAGGGAACATTCCCGGTGTCCTGGCCAACATTCCCCTTCCCATAAACTGGTTCATGCAATTATCCAGGCTGTGTGTGGGTGATGATGTGCGATATGGCCGCAACCACACATTCAGTCACTTCACTACCAGTCTAGCATTGCTTGTAAAGCGCTTTGGGATACTGTGTATGAAAAGCACTGTATAAATGCTGATTCTTCTTCTTCTTCTTTGTGACCGGAGGATGGGATCTGGGGAGCACTACAAATACCTTCAAGTGAACATTAGGCATTGACAAATTCTTGTTATTTGATAAACTTAACACAGTGTTTTTGGCAGAGTAACCCCCATAATTTTTGCTGAAACAAAAGATAGCATTGGAAGCCTGTGTAACTATTTTTTCTCACTAAGAAATATGTTTGACCCTTAGACAAGGAGCAGGAAAAATGATGCCCTAACAACTAAAATTGCTTGACCAATTTCAGGTGGGATGGGTCAAGTTTACATGTACAATTACAGTACCCCTGTTGTGACCAGATGTCAGTACCTTTAATGTATCAGTGTTAACTGTAAGGCTCCACTGAATGCTAACCAAATACATTTGATTCAGTTTCTGCTGGAGACCCACTACAGAGAAGGAAAGACATATAAGACCATCCGAATTTAAAGTAATATAAATTCCCATCTGATAATTTGCAGAAATGAAAGGAGTCATCCTCAAGCTCTTGCACCAGGCCAATAATAAATAAGTTAAATAAAGCTGGAGCAAGAAGACGACCCTTCTCATTCCCCTGATTCAAAGTGCGCCTCTTTGAAAGTTTTGTATCTGAACTCCAGTATTTTTGTGATATTCCTTGATTGGCGTTAGCATGTATGGCTCTATTGTACATATATTCCAGCTACAATATAAAACCTCCCTGGTGATAGTATCAGAGGCCACTCTAAAATCTATCAATGGAGCATATATTCCAGCACCCTTCTTCTCATATACTTAACAATCAATATAAAAGTAAAATGGTTGAATTAGATTGAAAACAAAATCAAAAACTAGCCTGTTCCTCTTTTAATATGTTACTGTCTTGTATCCATTATTTTAAGTCCCTCTGTACAGACAGATGGTGAGACCCCATCTGGAGTACTGCGTCCAGTTCTGGAGACCCCATCTCCGCAAGGACATAGACAGGATAGAGGCAGTCCAGAGGAGGGCAACTAAAATGGTGCAGGGTCTGCAAGAGAAGCCGTACGAGGAGAGACTAAAGGAGCTTAATATGTATACCCTTGAGGAAAGAAGGGAGAGGGGGGACATGATAGAAACTTTTAAGTACCTCAGTGGAATCAACAAAGTCCAAGAGGGTAGCATCTTTCAGAAAAAGAGAGCGTGCAAGAACAAGGGACACAATTTAAAGACAGAGAGGGGAGGTTCAGGGCAATGTGGAGAAGTATTATTTCACAGAGAGGGTAGTGGGTGCATGGAACAGCCTTCCTGAGGAGGTTGTGGGTCTAAAACTGTGGGAGAATTCAAAAATGCATGGGACAGACATAAGGCAATTCTTGTGGGGGTAGGAAGAAATAGGCTGTTGGTTATCTAGGATCTGCAGCCTATCCTGTAGGTAGGGAAATGGGCAGACTAGATGGGCCAAGCGGTCCTTATCTGCCATCAAAGTCTATGTTTCTATTAAATGCAGCAGAAGAAATCTTGTAAAGATTGTTGCTATTATGTCAAAAAGACTGATACTATAAGTCTGTTGTAAGAATGGAGTACTCCGTCTCCTTTTTTGGGAATCTGTATAACTGCCATATATCGGCGATTACTGGCTGCCCTCATATAACAGCTGCCCTCAAATAGTTGCTGCACCTGATTTTTTGTGCAGTTGAAGCCCCCCCACCCCGTATACTAGCTGTAGCCAGTAATCAATGTTTTGACAACAACAGACCATGTGACATTTGATTTTCTTCTTCTATTCAGTACCCACTACTGGTGCTGGTAAGGTCTTTTATAATCCCTCTAATGTGATGTAAAACAGCAAAACAAACTGACAAGTGATTTGTAAGTAAGAAAACAAAAAGCTTTAGCAAAATACAGTTTGCAGTATAATCATGGGCATTGCCGTTTTGCCTATTTGGTGTCTTAGCAGAAGCCAGCATCTTTAATAACATAAAAAGAGAACACATGGTGCTCGTGCTCTAATATATGGTAATCTGTTTTTTTCTCTCTTGTATGCTTTCTTAGCTAGTTCAACCCTTTACACATGATCGTACCTGTAGTCAAGCTCATTTAGCAG
Source organism: Neoceratodus forsteri (assembly GCA_016271365.2). Taxonomy (NCBI): domain Eukaryota; kingdom Metazoa; phylum Chordata; order Ceratodontiformes; family Ceratodontidae; genus Neoceratodus; species Neoceratodus forsteri. The sequence continues at coordinate 531,867,783 of CM057454.1, forward strand.
AATTGACCTGTCCCTCTGATTCCTCTCCTGGCTTACAGTACAACTGCCGTGAAAAGTCTGGCTCACTTGAGCTACCCGCACTTCGGATCTCATCTATCTTTTTCTGAAACCCTTCTCTTGTCTCCCATGCTGCACCCCCCTGGTTTGATGCAGTGTATAACAATGGGGTCACTGTTCATAATACCACAAGCCTGGAATGATTTAATGATTATTTCTTTGCTCACTGAATTCCAGGCTTCCTTGACCCACAATGCAATTTGTTTTTTAATGGGTGCTTTGGGGTTTCCAGAACACAGCAGCTTGTACTCCTTATTGGCTAGCCAGTGATCATACAGTTCCCGGTACTTGTGTGTGAAGGAGTCGTTCCAGGAGACATCATCTGGTTGTAACAGGTTGGTGTAGCCCCTGTGAATTGTAGCAATGATGGTGTGCTTTTGTTTTACTTTGACTTTTATGGATGGACAGATGTGGCACCAGAATGTGTCCCACACTAAAAGATGGAGAGTGAAGCTCATTCCGCACCACACCAAGTACAGCCAGATGTGGGTGAGTGAGTTCTTCATTTACGCAACCATTTATGGATGCTGCAATAACAACTCTGGGGATACTGGTGAGCTCTTTGGGGATACATTAACCTTTAATAACAAGAAAGGAGGGGGTAATGTTTGACCATCGGCCATGGCTGACAAGCAAACCATGACCCTCTGTTTCTCATGGTCCATGTCACCAATGGAACAGATTTTACACCTTTTAAACCCATTGTCTTTTCCCTGCCATGTTTGCCCAGGTTGTAATCTTACCCATGTTCCTGATGGATTCGACAGTATGTGTGCTGTGATGTTACAGTAGCAGAAAGCAATGAAAATCAGTAACTTTGGGAGTATAGTCCGAAGGGAGACGCTGACTCACAGTTGTTTTTTGCCGTATTGTGAACCCTCACCTCCACAAGAACTGGTCAACTCACTCATGGCTGGCTTTAAAAGTTGGATCAAGTATCAAAACTGATACTTTTAAGGCTATAACTTTTTGAGTCACCCTTAGATGCTGGGGCCTTTCGGCACCATGCAATTTTGCTTAAAGTTGGACCAGCATAACATTCTGTGGTGATTTGCATATGCAGCCCATGATGCTTTGCATTGTGAGGGCATGTGTGATTTTGTATTTTCTTGAAACTTGGCTTCCCAGCCAAATGCCCTTTGGGGTAACCCTTGCCTCAGTGTTTGCACACAGTGGTTCTTTGTCTTTTAAATAGTTTTTTATTTTAATGGGTTCACCACAACATATTCAAGACACACTGTCTTAGGATAGCTGGTCCAGTCCACTGGGGTGTCAAGCAGACGAGGCATACTGATGAGTCCTGGTAGGACGAAACACGTGTCTATGTCTTCTGTTAGCACCCTTTGCAAACTGTGCGAGAGGCCTTTCGGCACCATGCAATTTTGCTTAAAGTTGGACCAGCATAACATTCTGTGGTGATTTGCATTGCGAGGGCATGTGTGATTTGTATTTTCTTGAAACTAGGCTTCCCAGCCAAATGCCCTTTGGGGTGACCCTTGCCTCAGTGTTTGCACACAGAGGTTCTTTGTCTTTTAAATAGTTTTTTATTTTAATGGGTTCACCACAACATATCCAAGACACACTGTCTTAGGGTAGCTGGTCCAGTCCACTGGGGTGTCAAGCAGACGAGGCATACTGATGAGTCCTGGTAGGACGAAACACGTGTCTATGTCTTCTGTTAGCACCCTTTGCAAACTGTGCGAGAGGCCTTTCGGCACCATGCAATTTTGCTTAATGTTGGACCAGCATAACATTCTGCGGTGATTTGCATATGCAGCCCATGATGCTTTGCATTGTGAGGGCATGTGTGATTTTGTATTTTCTTGAAACTTGGCTTCCCAGCCAAATGCCCTTTGGGGTAACCCTTGCCTCAGTGTTTGCACACAGAGGTTCTTTGTCTTTTAAATAGTTTTTTATTTTAATGGGTTCACCACAACATATCCAAGACACACTGGCTTAGGGTAGCTGGTCCAGTCCACTGGGGTGTCAAGCAGACGAGGCATACTGATGAGTCCTGGTAGGACGAAACACGTGTCTATGTCTTCTGTTAGCACCCTTTGCATACTGTGTGAAAGGCCTTTCGGCACCATGCAATTTTGAATAAAGTTGGACCAGCATAACATTCTGTGGTGATTTGCATATGCAGCCCATGATGCTTTGCATTGTGAGGGCATGTGTGATTTTGTATTTTCTTAGATGCTGCTCCCTTTGAAGGGAAAGCTATTCATCTAAAGCTGCTTTCTGCTGTAAGTAAGGAGATTTGTGCCCTTCCCCATCAAGTCTACACCTCTTATAGTTACTGGCAGTCAGACATAATTTTGCCAGCTAAGCCTTTAGTTTCAAAAACCTTCACTGCCTGTTCCAAACCTGCATCTCATCGATGTTCGAGTCTGCTGCCACTGGTTGATGCACCTCTTTTTCTGCAGAGTGTGTAACATGGAGTTTAAACACCAGATGATATTGTTTTCTTTTGCTAATTTTTTTTCTCAAAACTCCTACAGACAGCTCCCTGTAGTTGTGATTCTAAAGGTTTTTTATCATAAAAGATTTTATTGAGATTTTCAGTTTACAACAATATGTAATAAAACATGATACAAGGAATACAGAGTTAAATCATACAGAAATTGGTATACTACTCATAACCTTAAACTGTGTAAGAAAATGACATTAACATAGTTGGGTTGCCAACAGGGCATTGTGGTGTAGCTTAAGCCGAATTATAGGGTACTTAAGAAAAACATTTGATTTAGAAGGAAGAGAAAAGCAATAGGTTACCTTCCATTCTCAGCACAGATATGGAATCAGTGAGACCTTACTTTGGTATCTCTGTGTAGGTACGTTTGGCCCTACTGTGGGTTCAACTGAGCTTGGGAGCCTCAGGCTGTCCCTAAGGCTATGCTATGAACCTGGTGGTTGTAATAGGGTGTAATAACATTCAAGATGGGGGGGTTGCCAGGTGATGGTGGGGATCCGAGCAGAGATGTGAATTCAGATATGCCCCCCATTTCTTGGTGTACTTACTCATCTGATCACAGTTGGCAAATGAGAGATGTTCAAAGATGGCAAGTCTAGCCATGGCTGGATGCCATGTGAGGAGGGATGAGGGTTAGGCATTCGCCATCTCATTAAGATAGCCCGCCTGGCCTCTACCATCACTGTCACTAGCCAGTCCCTTGTTGGTATGGGCAAGGAGTGTCCTTATACAGTTCCCCCCACAGTATAAGAGCCAGGGATGGGGGAATTGTTGCCCCCACCACTTTGGAGCAGTCTTCCAGCATCAAGGACCAGTATGGTGACTCAGGTTGGTTGCAACTCTCAAACCGGATAAAGTACCATACCTGCCTGATTGCGAAAAAATCCACTATGGGCCTCACTCCACCTTGTATCCAAGACCTGTTATGCCTGAGCGCTAGCACCTATTTTACCAGAAGATCAGAACACCAGCCTCTCCAAGTCCCCCGATGCCGGACTTCTCAGGGACAAAGATCATTTGCCTATCGTGCCCCCAGCTGGCTAAATGCCCTCAGCACTCATATTACTGCCTCCACCTCTCTAGGTATTTTCAAATCAAGGCTGTTCTCTCACCTTGCCACCTCCAGCTCCTGTGACTGCCCTGATTAAACCTCCTATTTTCTCACTACCCACCCTGTTCCGTTATTTGACAAAGACATGTTTGGGAAACCTTTTCTCCTGCTATTGTCTGCTCCCCACACCTTTCACTTACCCTCTCTGTTCTGGACTTTTTCCCTATTTGTTTCTCCTAATTTGGCATGACCTCTTTCTTGTAATAATGATGTTATTATTGATATCTCATGTCCTTTTGCACAAATGATTTGATATGTATTTGTATATGTTTTCTCACTCTTGACACAGCACAAATTGTTGTGTTATCTATGTAACCTTTTTTGTACAGTACCTAATTGACGTGGAACCTTTGTAAAAGAGCCTCTGGCTCAAAGGTAGTAATTCCTAGAACAATAAACATCAAATACTGGGCATTGCCACATTATGTGCAGCAGATTTATTTATTTATTTAGTTTTTGTTGACCGGGTAAGTGCACTAGACAAATTCTGCCTATTTTCAGGCACGACCCGGGGGGAGGGAGATACAGATGAATGCCAACTAACCTTTAACCAGATTAAGCTGTTGGTGGTATTTTTAGTGAATGAGGGAAATTTGGCCAGGACACCGGGGAAATTCTCCTACTCTTTTTGATAAGTGCCATGGGATCTTTAACATCCACCTGAACTACAACCAATCCAGGCAGATGGGACCTCGGTTTAACGTCTCATCCGAAAGACGGCATCTCAGAAGTGCAGCACCTCTCTCATGCTGCACTACAGTGTCAGTATTAGGATAGTAACCCAAGTGCCAGATGTGGGAACTGAACCCACAGCCCTCTGATCTCCCGGCCTCAGAGGTGAGTGTGCTACCTACTGAGCCACTGACAGACTGGCCTTTTGGTCTTGACACCTCCAACATTGGGCATGTGGTATGAGGCCCATTCTGTTCAGTGTATCCGGGGTGCGTTACCACCTTAGCATTAGTTTTAGTTGTATGACCTGGATCCTGGTGTCTCTGTACACTAGGTGAGCACCTCTCAGGTACTGGTCCCACGTACCAGGGGACATGTCCTCTTGGAGGTCTTGTGCCCATTTAACTCTACACTTGTCCATAGAGTCTGGCTGAGCATCCCAGTGCATATGGTATATCTGACCCACTACTCCTTTGGTTTTCCCAGACTTGTACATCGATTCTAACCATAGCCACCCTATTGCTGTGGTTCTACTTTTCTTAACCTCTCATATCTGAAGATATCTCCAGAAATCCATTTTAGGGAGGAGGAACTGTTCCTGAAGTTGCTGAAAAGATCTCAGCTCCTCTGAATCTCGTAGCAGAAGGTCTGCAATTGTCTGTATCCCTTTCCTTAGCCAGGGGACCCATTTGATGGTTTCCCCTGCTACCCAAATGCTGGGGTTATCCCATATGTGAAAATACCTTAACGGGGTTGCCTTTGTTGACCTGGCAATATGGGTCAGTGACATGCATGTTCTCCAGGCCTTCCAAGTTTCCAACAAAATGGGGGAAGTGACTGCATTAGGGGAGGGTGCTTGTGCCCAGTAGATTCCCTAGCCAAGAGACACCAGCTAAGTCAGTCTCTAGCTAAATCCACACCAGTGTCAGGTATGAGTTTGGCATGAACCATCTAATAGCCTGGGCTGCCCTATATGCCAGGAAGTAGCCCTGAAACCATGGGAGGCCCAAGCTGCACTTCTTCCAGTGAGCCCTTAGCCTAACCTTGCCAAACCTAGATAATTTACCTTCCCACAGGAATGTAGCCACCAATTTGTCCAGGTTTTGCAAGAGTTTTGTGGGCAGCTTTACAGGAAGGTTGTTGAAAAAGTAGGCTACCTTGAGGAGAATGAACATGCATAGGGCTTCCACTTTCCTCTTCAGGAACAATTGGAGCTTTAACCATCTCTGGATCTCTGTTGTTAGAGTATGCATCAGTGGTGTATAATTCTCCTCTGCTAGGTCTCTCTAGTGTGCGGTGATGGTTATCCCCAGGTAGGAAAAATGGCACCCAGACTTCAGGAGCCCCCTGTAGGCTCTCTTTAGTGTATGCCAGATTCAATGGTGAAAGGGTGCTTTTTTTCTTATTCACCATGAGTCCTGATACCGTGGCAAATTCCTGGAGTATACCCAGTAGGGATGTGGTGGGGTTGTCAAGGGTGATGAGGAGATTGTCAGCATATGTGTCAACCGTGTAATACTTCCCCTTCACCTCAATACCTTGGACCTCTAGAGTTGACAACAGTTTTCTGGACAGAGGGTCTAGTGCCAGAAGAAACAGCAGGGGTGACAGTGGACGCCCTTGATGTGTGCCTCTTTGTAGCTCAAAAGGGGAGGAGAGAGTCCTGTTAGTCAGGATTTTGGCAGAAGGAGAATTATACTGGGTGGTTATCCAGGTCCGAAAAAAGAGACTGAAACCATACGCCTCAAGGCTGGAATGCAGATACCCCCACTCCACTGAGTCAAAGGCTTTACAAAAGTCCACCGCCATCGCTGCCATTGGTGTGGTGGAGCGGAGGGCACTCAATTTAAGATTAAGAACAGTGCGGATGTTGTCCGCACCTGTTCTGCCCTTGCTGAATCCAGATTGGGATGGGTGTGTTAGCAAAGGGAGCACTACTTCCAGCCTGTTGGCCTACACTTTTGCCATGACCTTGGTGTCCACGGAAATCAGAGAGATAGGGTGAAAGTTGACACAATTCAGCAGGTCAGAGGACATTTTTGGTATAAGGGTAATGCTAGCCTCTTTTAACGCCGGTGGGAGGACTCCCTTCATGTAAGCCTCCTGCTGAGTGGCCAGTGGGGGGGATCTCTTCCGATAGGAGCTGGTACAGTTCAGCTGACATGCTGTCTGCTCCTGGGGCTTTCCCCTTTGTCAACTGGTGATGTGCTCCCTTTAGCTCCTGGAGTGATATGAGTTCCTTGAGCTTATGTATCTCCTCCGAACTTAAATGTGGGTGTGAGATAGAACTGAGGAAGGCCATGATCTTTGTGCATGGTGAGGTTCCTGTGTAAGGGGCCTTTGATGAGTAGAGGATTTGGTAGAATTGCCGCATGGTTTCATCGACCTCTAAGGGTTTGGTAACACTTTTCCCTGATGGATCCCTAAGCACATTGATCTGGGAACTGGATTTCTGCTTCCTCAGATGGACAGCAAGGAGTTTGCCCCCTTTGTCCCCAGACTCCCAGGATCTGTGTTTAGCTCGAAGAAGCTGCCACTCTGCCTTTCTTTGCATGATGATGTTAATCCTATACTTCAGGCCCATGATGAGGAGAAGTGTGGCGCTGTTGGGTGCAGGGTTTAGCCTGAACTGTATTTCTTTTTTTTTTCAATTGTTTAACCAGGAGTGGCACACTAAGCTCAAAGTTTTTTTACAGGTGTGACCTGGGAGCACAGGGAAGTTAAGTGACTTGCTCAGGGTCACACAGTATACAAATGGGGGCTGTGGGATTCAAACCCAGGTCTTCAGATGTGCAGCTCAGAGCCTTAAACCACTGTGCTATACTGCCTTTCGAGGGTGAGAGCTCTTGCTGCAACTTGCTCATCTCCTCCTTACGTTTCTTGTTTGCAAGGCCATGTAGGAAATTATGCAGTCTCTGAGGTAGGTTTTAAATGTCTCCCACACAGTCTCTGCCCCTGCATCTCCTGTGGCATTGATCTGGAAGAAGGCCTGCGCTTCTTTCTGGATCCATGCACAGAATTCTTTGTTCTTCATGAGAAGGGGTTGCAAAACCATCTTGAGGAAGATGTTTGGTTTCCTGGTGGTAGGTATGAAATACCCACTGGGGCATGATCTGAGATGAACATCGGCTCGATCCTGGCGCTGTAGACCCCCTGGGTTACCACCCCATCTGACAGCCAGAAGTCTAAGTGGCTAAGCAAATTGTGGACTGAAGAGAAGAAGGTATAATCCCCCCCCAGGGGATTATCCCTGCGTCAAACACCTATCATGCCCCACTCTTCCCTCAGGGCTGATAAGGCTTATTTACTCCTTGGATGAGTTTCTGGGGCAGTCCTGGATTTTTCCAGGAAGATGTCATCAGCCCAGTTAAAGTCCCCTTCCATGAGTGTGGCGATGTTTTCATCCTCTCCTTTTGCCTCCTCCAGGGCTTGACTGATCTGAGGGAAGAAATCCTGCTCGCCTCTGTTGGGGGCATAAATGTTCGCCGTCACCACCTTAACTCTCAGGAAAGTGAAGCAGGCTACCACCACCACCCCAGTCTATCCGTCTTTATTCACTCCTCCACCCAGGGGCACATTTTGTGTACTAGTATAGCTACGCCTCTCGATTTGGATGAGGCAGAGCTATGCGGCACTTTCCCAACCCAGCTTTTCCAGAGCCACTGAACTGTCCTGGCATTGGTGTGTCTCCTGGAGCAGGGCCACATCTGCCCTCAGGAATTTCAGATGCTGTAACACCTTGGCTGTCTTGACTGGGTGGCTGAAGCCCTTCACGTTCCAGGAGACACACCTCCATCCCTGTTGCATGCTGTTGGCCATTCTTCCCAACTGTGGTACCACGATTACACTTACCTCCTAAGGTCACTTACACTTGGACATATCTCCTAGCAAGATGTGCCTTGGATCTCCAAGAGTGTGGGGGTGGGTATAGTCCCAGGACCAGTGCAGCCAGTCAGATCCTCTGGGAAACTACTTGTTATCCTGTAAGAGATGCAATTAGAAAGGATAGGGTGACCAACAAATCTGTGAACCGCAGATAAAATCAGATAAAGCCCTGGATAGCCATGGGGCTGATAACAGTAGTTAATACTAACAATTCCTATATATAGTAGAATACCAGTTATAACCTACAATAGTTTGGTATTGGTACATGGCCCTGTCCTGGAGCCAACCACCTAGAGTGCTACACAGCTCAGGCTATGTAGTATATGTGTATAAATTTGTGAATACATTCAGGTGTCTAACAGTGTTGCACAGGGAAACAAGGGGGTAAATATAAAAATACCACCCTAGCCACACCACTGTAGCACCAATCAGTGAGGTTAAATACTGTCTATCAAGAGTCTTCAGTCTGCCCCTGACCTTATGACACAGGTGATGAGGTGTCCACACCAGTTAGGGTCATATACGGACTGCGTGTACCCGGTCCAAAGTGATTTTGACATAGAGTTATCAGGCTAGCTATGTTGTCTGAATATAGAATATCGTGCGATGGTGATGTGCCCCCACCAATAACTTTGTAATAAATGATTTCCCTCTAATTTCAGTGTGGAGGGGAAGAGGGAGCCCTCTTGGGGGGGAGCACGTTGGGATGGGGGAGGGCCTCCTCCTCCTCCTCCTCCGTCTTCTGTCTGGATGTACTCAAGGGTGGGGGGGACTCATGTCATTATATCTGTGTGTTTCCACCTGTTTTTCCCATGTGTGCTGCTTGGTCTTGAGGTGTCTAAGGGGTGTTACTTCGCTTTAATATGCCTGCTCATGGGGCATCTCTATTAATGGAACTGTGATTCCTGCTATGCGTTCTGCATCCATGGCCTATTCTGGTGTGTAAAGTAAAGAGTAGGAAAGGGCCAGGTTGAGACCATACGAAAATACCATCTTGGTCACACAGATGCATTAGATTTTGTTCTCCATATTACAAGGGAAAGGGGGTCATCATTCCCCATCTTCCATAACTCGCCCTCAGGACCAAAGTGTGTGTCCCGCTTATGTGGGACTAGTCCCATGGGTCCTTCCTGTAACTTGGTGGTAACCCTTTAGCTGACAGTTTGGTTGGAGCCAGGGTTGGTCTGCCCAACCCTTCCACTCATCCAAACCACTCCATGTACTACCTTCCTCGGTCACCAGCGTGTTTTTGTTCGCAGCTCCCCGTGTACTTGCTCACAGTTTGTATGGGTCCATGGGCACTGCTCCCCCCTTAGGTCCCCAAAGTTGGTTGAATGAGGGCTAATAAGTTTCATGCGGTAGGAAGGGAGGGGTCCCAACTGACTGCCTGTGAGTATATTCTCTGGTAGAGAGGGAGGGTGAAAGCCCCGCCATGCATACCCACCCTTTTTGTTAACCTCCATACCCATGAGCATCCGCCCCATCTATATCCTCCTGATTGCCCCCCAAGCAGCAGGATTACATGGGAGAGGGGGTTCCCTGAGCATTAATTCCCCTCTCCCCCTAGCAATCTCTATTCCCTAAGTGGTTAGAAGCAAACAATCCAGAAAAGAGAAAAACAGAAATACATTACCATGACATATAGTGAAAAAAAAATATCAGGAGCTTGCAACACTTCTTGGCTTCCCTCCAGCTGAGCTTATTAAGAAGTGGCAAACTAATCAGCCATTGCCTGTGGCTGCCACTTCAGCAAATGTTCGAAGTCCAAGCTTCACCTTCTCCTCCTGTGTCTCTGAATTCTCCATGGCTTCCTCCTCCTCGATGAATAACTCTTCCGATTCCTCTGCCCAATTGTTTAGGGAAGTACCCTTTGTTCGCCGTGAGGGCCAACCATGGATTGGAGTGCTCCTTGTCACTGTCTAAGTCCTTTCTTGGCACCTGCGCCGGCAGTAGAGCCTGGTGCTGTGGCAGCCTTTGGTCCCATCCGTTCCTGCTTCTTGATCTATGCCTTTGTCATTGAGAACAAGGACTCTTGTAGGTTCCAGGCTATAGTTATTCTTCCCTTTGTGGCTCCTCTATATTGCTCTGTGGGGCAGTCAGTAAATCTTGGGCGTTAGGCTCCATTTTGGAATTGCTTCTGTGGACTGCCATTTTGGGATTGTTAGTGCCTTCCTGTTTACCTTCCCCTGAATGACTGGGCTCCCTTTTTCCATTCTGTTGTTTTTCTGGCTGGGCACGTGGTTCCCAGAGCTTGCTGGGAGTTGTAGTTGTTTCCCTTAAGTTTGGCCAGTTCTTAGTTAACCATATTGTAATGTCTTGGGGTAAAGCTTCCAAAAATTCCTTTCATCCTTGAACAGGAGTAGGTTGGCTAGCCCTTTGAAATAGTACCTGAAGCCCATTTCCTTCCATTTGTTTTTAATTGGAACATAGGCTTTTCTCTGCATGGCGATCTCATGGGAGAAGTCCCAATACAAGGAGATCTGGACTCCATTCCAGTGTCACCTTGTTTTCTAGCAGCCCATATCACCCATTCCTTGGTGGAGTACCTTAACAGGTAGGCAATTATGGGTCTGGAGGGAGTCCCTGGGGTTGTAGCCTGTCCCCTTGTTCTCTGTACGTGCTCCACCTTGATCGGGCCTCTCCAACAAACCCCAAGCATTTTTGGTAAAAAGTCATTTAGAAAGCCCTCCATGGAGGGGCCCTCCAGTCCCTTAGGGATGCTGAGAATTCTGCTATTATTCCAGTGTCCCCAATTTTCTTGATCTTCCACATGTTCCCACAGCCTTTGAAGTTTCTGTTCATGTACTTCCATCCTTCGGAGGATGGTATGCTGCTGTTGCTCCAGTTTGTCCATTGTCTGTTCGGAGACATTCATTTTTTCTTGTAAATCCTGGACCTCCTCTGTGTTTCCTGTCAGTCCAGTTTTAATGACAGCCACCTCTGATAATAGGGTCTCCAGCATTTTAGTAATATAGTCCAGCCAATCAGTGTTGGGAGTAATGGTGCTTTCCGTGTTGCTGGTTGCCATTCTGGGAAAGTGATGGTAGAGCGAGACTTTCTCTTGTGGTGATTGAATTCAGGATTCCCTGATGTAAAAAAACTCTGGCATGTGCTCAGAATTATTGGCTTTTTTCTGCCAGTCAGGCTGTAGATCCAGGGGAAGAAGAAAGACATTTAGGGCTGGGATCACTGACAGACATTGCCATGCCCCATAGATTCTGCTCTGTGAGTTACTGCTACCTGTCACTGTTCTGTCAGGCTGAGGGGTCCCGTTCCTCATGATCGGCCCACTGCACGATATTTCAAAACCTCAAATTCTCACTTCTAGTTTATGCCCCGTCAATATTTTTAGGCTTGCCTTTCTTCAGACTACTTTTGATCTCCATATCTCTGTTCATTCTGCCAAGTTGTAATCCAGACACCTACAGTAGGTCTTTCTGGTCTGTTGTAGAACAGAGTATTGGGCTTAAGTGGCCATTGTTGTCAGTGCCTTAACCATGCCTCCATTCTGAAGGGTTTTAATAGGGCCATCAATCACAGAGGGAGTGTCTGCCAATTAGATGCCAACCTCAAGTAATAGCTGCCCTTGTATACTATTAGGGGCTAGAAAATGAAATGTCAAACACAAGCCGTGACTTGAAGTATTCAGTAAAGTAACAAAAAGAAGAAAAAATCAGAGAGACACCAGGAGAGGTTAATCTGGTAGACTGCCAGCAGAATCCATCCTGCTACAGGCTTTCTTCTTGGCCTTATTTTCAATGTTTTATATTATATTTTATTTTTATATAGCTATCCATGCTCCAATTCCTGTCTGGCCTTTGGACCCACATCTGACCCTTGATCACCATTCCCAATTCCATCGCCCCACCATCTCCCACAGCTTACCTCCTTTCATCTAACCATTGTAGATTACCCTCCCCATGGCAGGGCTTTTAGTGTTGCTCAAGCTCCTCTGACCAGACTGTTCTCCCATTATTGGGAGGCTTCCTGAGTTGGCAGGCAAGGAATAGGTAGTTGAGGGCAAAGCCCATCATGGTGCTTTGGATACCAGTGATTTTCTTCCATTCTTTACTACCCTCAGCGTTGCTTCATAGTCCTCTCTTCCAAAGAACTTGAGAAAGCACTCTGATAGCCATGAAAGACACAGTAACTGTACATATAAATACATAAAAGAAATTCCAGGAAGTATTTATTTAGTGTTTAGTAACCGGGTAAGCTTACTGGTGAATTAATCCCCTTTTACAGGAGTGATCTGGGACATATCGCCACAAATGTAACAAGACAGAGTACAAAAAGAAACTCTGTTACAATCAACAGTTAGTCAAAGTGTATTAAATGTTACAGACATTTACTTAAAATACTTAATAACATGTGCAGCATAAGACAAAGAACAGATGTTTCTTCTTTTTTTTTTTGAGAAATACAGTAAATCTTACGCTGTTTTATCTCAGGCAGAATCTCACTCCAAGTTTTTACAGCAAGACATGCAAAAGAACTCTGGCCAAAAGTTGTTCTTATAAGAGGTACTTCTGAAAGATATGTTTTTTCCTAATCTCAGAGCCTTACCATGATTGTAGGGGATTAAAACACCAACAAGTGAGTCTGGAACACCAACATTCCAAAATGTAAACACCCATATAGCCAAGTTCAATATAAATTTTATTTCTGGAGCAAGCCAGTATAGTTTTGTATAGTGATTATAGGGATGCCCGATATTTTTGCAGACAGAATACATTTTCTGACCAAATGATATGAGGCTGCTGTCTACATTACCCCAAATAACAGATCCATATTCAAGAACTGACAGCACTAGGTTGTTTAGGCTCTACCATTAAGTATTGCTGTAGACTGTATAGGAGTCCTATTTTCTGCTGTAAACATTTAAATATAGTATTGAGGCAGATGTTCAGACCTAAATAGAAAAATTACACAGAGCCATTTTTAAACTCAGTTTAGAGATGAATAACAAAATGTTGGTCTTCTTCTCATTTAAGATAAGCTCTGTAGAGTATAATCAGGTCTGTAAAGTTTTAAAATCTAGATTTAATATTTGATCAAATTCAGTATAATTTTTGAACTAATAAATAACAGTGCACCATCAGCACATAGTACTGTATAACATTATTTATTTATTTATTAAAGTTTCATAATTATAACCTTTGAGTCAGAGACTCCTTTATAAAGGCTCCACGTCTGGACAAACACACAGGTAATGTGAGAAAACAACATGTATCATTGCTTAGTGTTATACAGTGGTGCTTACATAATGACATCATACATATACAGATATTGAATAGTCTCTTTAGGGTTGCTTAGCAGCCCTGGGTCTATAGAACATGCAACATAAGGGTGATACGTGAGTATTTTCCATAATTTGTTACAACATTTGCAGTACTTAGGTAGCATCTCAGGGTTGGTTGTCAACCCTGCGTCTAGGTGGTGTAGCATGCTCAGTTGCAGCTACACGTCTCTGAGTCTATGAGGTGCCTCATGATGCCAGTTTTAAACAGGCCTAATCTTGGGGCCAGTGAGATGGGAGGAGGGAGTTCACTGAGCCAGGTAGATGCCCGATAACTAAAGGACCTTTGGCCTAGCGCAGTCCTTCGGTGGGGGACATGGATGGGCATATTTGCTAGGTGCCTTGGGGTGCTCCTGTGGGTATTAGGTTTTATTAGGGAGTGCAGGCCAGTGGGTGCCATCTTCAGTAGAATTTTCTTGGCTTGGAGGCAAGTATGGTATTTTAGCCTACCTTTGAAGGTCAGCCAGTCAGCTTTTTTGTAGAGGTCGCAGCTAAGTCGGTCACTTTCTGAGACCAGATGGCTGGCTTTGTTGAGGGCAAGACTGATTCGTTTAAGGGCCATGGGGTCAGCTGTCCCATATATTATTATACTCTAGTCTACCAAAGATTAGAGGCTGTACAGCAAGAAGGTATTGAATTAATAAAATGGAAAATAAACGTTGCCTTAAAAGAGAACCCTATGGCAAACTGCTAGTCATTGGCATTAGACAGGAAAGTATACCATATCATTATTCTGCCTGTATGCAGTTTTTAATGTAATCTTTAAACAGACTAAAATAACTAAAACCAAGTCCATGTTCCCTCAAAGTTTTCAACAGTAATTCATGACCTACCAAAACAATGCCTTGATCAGTTCCAAAATGACTGTGACTGTTAGTTTTCCTGAATCCATAGCCAGGTGGAAGTTATTTGTGAAACTGTCCAAGGCAGTTGTGGTACTATAATTTCTCATAAAACCTTGTTGAAAATCAGACAAAAAATTTGTACACTTCAATATCTTTAATTGATCATACATCAAGCTTTCTTTTTTTTTTCAATTTATATTTTATTGAGTATTTTATGTTATAATTCATAAACACATACACAACAGTGATGCTATTGTAGCTCTCTGAACCTGATTGGATGTAAATTCCAGGGACTGCAGACGATAGCCTGTGTGCAGAGACATATCATCAGATTGTAAGGGTCTTGATTGTCCCACAGATACAGTTGAATGTAGAACCAAAATCCCTTCTTCTTAACTGGTTACAATGATGCAGCCCTCCAGTATACCTAGTCCTCAGCAACCAAAACGATACATGAATATTAACTGTGATATGGAATTACAGTATAAACTAAGAATACATTAAGATGGGAAATAAGATGAGTAACTAAATGGAACGTGTGTGGCAGAGTGCTGGGTAAGTAAAGTTCCCATGTTCGATGAGGGGTAAGGGGTAGGAACATCTCCCATTCACAAATCACAGTTCGACCGTAAGTGTTTAGAGATGTGCAAGGAATATATACCCCCCTCACTTAGGTCATGGGATGTTATGAGGATCAGGATACTGTAGGTATAGCCCCACACTTTCTCATAAAGTGCTAATTTGTCCATAGCTACAGTATAAATGAAAGGTGTTCTAGACCTGCCAATTTGTGCATATTATTTTCCCATTCCTCTATTTTAGCAAGTGATATCAAGACTGAGATGAGTCTATAGTTTTTGATCCCCCTTTGTGCATTGGCATAACCACAATGTGGTTCCATAAAAGGGGAATTTGGCCATTAAAAGAAGATAAGTTAATAATTTATGTTAATGGAAGGGCAATCACCAGGGCAGTCATTCTTAAGAATTTAGGCTGTAATGAATCAGTATCAGGGCTCTTATCAACTTGAAATTTATTGAAGCGTTTGAAACTTCCTATACAATAATTATTTCATATGACAATTAGGCCTGTTTAAAATGGAACGCATGTTAACCTTTGTTTAATGTCTCTAAATTTAGATGTATAGTTTTCTAAGTTTGTAAATGCTAAATTAACATTAATTCACAATTTAATTTTGGTCTGTGAATGTTGTATCACCCACCTTAATTTATCAGGACTTAGCATGTTCATATGTTTTAGTATCCTTTTTATATTGGCCCAGAATTTTGTTGGATTATTAAGATTATCTTGTAATAACTTTTAAATAATTTACTTTAGGTAATTGGCTTGTCTTCTTGAAAGAATTTGTAACCTGACAATAATATTCACAGGCTTGTACAGTTAATAATTGCCTATATTGCTTCCAAGCAGTATCCCACACTTTTATAAGGCATATTAAAAATTAATCTAGTCTTTTGGTAAAGGATGCACCTGTCTTTTAGTAAAGGGTGCATGCCCGACAATCCAGGTTTGGGAGCAAACTCAGGTTGTCAGAGGGTTGGCTGGGGGAGGGAGGATAAAGGGTCTGATGGACTGCTCTCCTCCTCCTCCGGTGAGGGGGATGGCGTTGAGCCCAGCATTAGACTGGCACCTGGCAGTAGCTAGTGGTAGGGATTTGGGACCATTTAGCAGGGTACAGAGTTTCTGGAAGTCTGATGTACCATGCATGGGAGCATGTGCGGTGTTGTCATTGACTCCACTGCATGTCGCTTCTTGGGGTGAGAAGAGAATACCAAGAAAAAACCTCAGTTGGTAAGATGAGTCCAACCACCCACTGGTCCCGCACCCAGTGACAAGGCACTGCCACAAAAATGAATACATTTTGCAGCAGGGAAGGGGAAGCCCTGCAGCCTCTGCCTGGGGGGGGGGGGCTTGGAGGAATACACTGACAGGGTAAATCCTAAAGTTGTCAGGGTGTTGGGGCTGGGATGGTCAGCATGAAGGGGGCTGCTGCCCGGTAATCATGGGACAAAGAGCACCAACTACAAAAAGTAAAGGGCGCATGCCTATTAATAATGATAGAAAGTTCCTGCAAGAAGAAATCCAGTGCTATGTTTACATCTGGGATATATTCGATGTTTGACCAATAAACAGCCTGTAAGTCTAATAAAACATTTGTCACACTGAACTTAGAACAATTTCTAAATTTAAATGCTTTCAGTGGTATTTTAGAAATGTTGTTAGCCCAAACACAAAAGACTGGGGTATGGTTACTAAATAAGTTCAAGACCTACCCCATCAGCATTATTCAGGTTGGTTGATCAGTCATTATCCATTCCAACAAGGTGTGCCTGTTTGTTTTAGAATTCATTTGTGTTGGTAAGCTCATAATTTGACTTAGACTGGTTTCATGTTACATAGTTTTATAATGATTAACTGTTGAGTGAGTCTAGGTTAAACTATTGTCTCATAGTAAGAGCGTTTCACCAGTTAAAATATGTTAAACAACTTGATTAACTCAGTCAGAATATGTTTGTCTTTGCATCACTGCTTTGGAAGAGAGTTTTGGGCTTGGGGCCCCCCCCCCCATCCTCTTCTTAAGCCCTCTACTGCTTGTACACTCATAACTCTTGGATATTACTGTAGTGATCCTTCTCTGCTAAAGATGCTTGTCACTTTTGTCTGTTGTGACTGTTTCTTTGTACTGAATAAGCAATAACTTAATAACAATTATTAACGTAAAAAAAAAGAATAGGTTTGTCACACGTGGACGTGTTATAAATATGTCCAATATTTATTTTCGTTGTTTTACCCAAAGTCAGCTGAATAAATAGACATTCACATATTATGTTCTAGGATATCAAAGTACTTAATTCAGTAACTTCAAGATTCTCCATTACGTGGCTGGCTTGGTGGTGCAGAGGGCTGAGGTGCTGGACGCCAGACATCGTGGCACACCAGCAACCCGGGTTCGGGAACAAGCCCGGGTTATCGGAGGTCGGCACGGGGGGGGGAGCTGGATAGAGCTGCCAGCAGGCAGCTGTCCTCGGGGTGGAGGAGCGGCTTCCCTCGGCTAATGGCTGCCCCCTGGTGGAGGCCAGGAGACAGCACAGGCCATAGGATTGTCCAGCACTAGGCCAATGGGGTGGGCGGAAGGGGTCATTACCGGGGCTGAAGGTGCATGCATGCCTCCATGCGCATGCGTCATTCTCCTGGGGCCCTCAGGTGAAAATGTTGGATGAAAATCCCAGTGGCAGGATGATAACTGACTTCCCGCTGGTGCCACACCCGGACCATGTATCAGGTAAGCCCTGGTAATTCCGGGTGACAGGGCTGGGGGAGTCGGTTGGATGGGGGCCATCTGGGGTGTGCAGAAAAATCTGACATGATAAAAAAAAAGATTCTCCATTACGTATGTATCCCCCCTACAAATGGGAGTTCCCAAAAAGTCTTCCTTGAGCTTGCCTAAATGCTCATGCCAGGCTGGTGTCCTGTGTTTTAGCAGTTTAAATGTGATTACCAGAGCTTGTATAGACTCTGTGTACTGTCTCTTTAAGAGCTGCCTAATTGCAGCTTAAGTAATCTGAGAGGGAGCTCTGTTGAAAGATGTAACTATTTACTGAAAATCATTTAGAGTGATAATGATAATGTAGTTTGTCTAACCTGCTTTCTTTGTAGCAAGGACTGTTTCGTTTGTCTCCACTTTCTTGGTCCTGGACTGCAAATTGGACCAAACAGTACTGGTGGGACCTAAAATGTAGCCTGACTACAGGAGCTGTCTGAATTCAAAATCTGTAGGAACTTTAGTTTGGAGCTTTTTTTATGTCTTTTTTGCAACTGAAGGGGGAGCTCTTGCATTGACTGACAGCCAAATCAGCCAACCAAATCTTTTGGATCTTGGGGAAGTCCCAGGCTGCTTGCAGTTTTCATTTAGAACTAAGCTGGAAGCTGAGCGAGAAGGAGCTGAAGTGCTTCTGAGCAGCCATCCTGAGTGGATTCGCATGGGAGAACTCTGAAAAGGCTAAGTTTTTGGCCTGCATGCTGGTGTGCTGCTCCTGAGAGGGAGGGGAGAGAAGAGAATTATTTTGGTCTAAATCCAAGTTTGTGTGACTAAAGTAAGCTACTGAAGTGGGCCAGGCTCAACCTGAAGAAGACCGAATATTTTTGATGAATGCGATGGGCCTGTCAGGAGTTCCAGCTACCCGTAAGCTCCCGGTGTGTGCAGAGACTTTGCGATTGTGCTCAGGGAATGCTTTGCCTGGTACAGTAGAATTCCCGTACATGACAATGTGCTATGAGCTACTAGTGGGTTGTGAGTTAGTTCCCCACTGTGTGAACTGTGTTCTGCTTGCTGGAAGCTGTATCCAGCCCAAAATGGACTGCTTCTGAACTTGTCTCCATGCGGTCTGGGCTTTGCCAGACTGGCCCAGCCAGACTACCCACTGCACAGAGAAGCCATCGACGAGAGACCTGTCTGGAGATCAGCCCCCTGCTCCACACTTGAACAGGAATGACACCTCTGCGACTTGTGTGGGCCCTGCTTCTCCTGACATTCTAGATCAACCACCTGCAGTTTCGATTTTCGTCCAGCCTGTGTCCAGTCTTGGGTATCGTGAGTAAATACCAGGGTAGCTCCCTACAACAACAGCTTAATCTGAGTGTGTCATCTGATTGTCTTGTTGTTTTGTTTCCTTTACGAACTGAGCCCTCTGGCTCAGGACTACAAATATTGTGTACTGTGCATGTTGTGTTTTCCATCACAGGGCCCCAACCAGCTGCAACCCCGGGCAACTGTCCTGGCTAGACCATCTCTTCTTTACCTGGGTACCCAGAGGTGGACTGTGTGGGGGGACTCAAAGCGCATGCATAATTGCTTGATTGATATAACCTTTAAGCTAATTAACCTGATTTTGCCCCTCCCTTGTTCACGTCCCCTGAATAAATCAGATCTAACTTTTTCTGCATGTAATCTGACTGTGGTTCCAGTTTGTGCTCAAAGTACTGTACTGTTGCTATTTGCTGGGCTTAACCTTGTTTTACAGGGGGTCCCCAGGGTCGAGCCAAAGGAACCAGCCCTGGTGGTAAGTGCAAACAGTGTGGGTACTTGTGTGGTGTACCAGGGGTATTGTGAAAGTGATTATTGTACAGTGTTCAGGTCACTAGAGGGGAAAGAGGGGGGTTACAGTGTCCCGGAGGGCTGTGCCCAGGTTAGCTTGACCATTACCATCCCTGACCTCCGGGGGGGAGGCACCTGTTTCAGAACTCAGGCCCCTTAACCTGCTACTAGCCAAGCAGGCAGGGGTAGTAGCCCCTGGGATAGCGCCACCTAGGGGTTACACATAAAACAATAAAACCCACCTTCTTCCCCAGACTTCTTTATGAATTACCTTGTAATTATCAATATAAATCTCATGGCCGGCCTGGTGGTGCTGAGGGCTGAGGCGCTGGTTGCCTTACCTCACGCTACGCCGATGACCCGTGTTCGGGAACGAGCGGGGGCCACCAGGGGTCGGCAAGGAGAGGGGGGGGGACCAGCGTTTAGATGTTCATCTGACCCCTGGTGGAGGCTAGGGGGCTGGCACATCAAAGCTTCAGTGAGGGATTTAGACCGCAGACATTCGAGGAGCGCATGGGAGCATAAAAGGCCACTCCTTGGATGTCATTGTACCTAGCCTAAGGAGAAAAATACAGGAGGAAAATGTGTTACTGGTGAGCATGGTGACATGGGATCCCCGCAGGTGCCACCCCGGCTTTGTGCAGTAATCTATCCAGCACTGGATCTGGAGTTAGGTGGGTAGAGGGATCCCCACCGCCCCACCATGGGGGGTAAGCTGTGGGATAGCTGGAGGGGTAAGCTGCGAGTGGGAGACGGGGCTGGGGGAGCCCGATGAGATGGGAAGCCATCAGGGACCTGGTGGATAAAAGAACTAACTGTAAAAATATATAAATCTCAAGATCCTTGATAGTAGGTTCTAACCAGGTCTCACTAACTAAAAAGCAAGTTGGAAAGATATAAATTAACCCAAGCCTGCAGTTCTGACTTTTAAATATTACATTACCAGTACAGATTGTGCCAGACAAACCTGGTAGAGTTCTATGATTGGGTGACACGGGAACTGGACAAGGGCCATGCTGTGGACATTCTGTACTTGGACTTCAGTAAGGCCTTTGATACAATGCCGCATGGGAGACTGGGGGGGGGAAACTAGAGTATGTGGGGGCAGAACCAAAAATGGTGACCTGGATCAGGAACTGGCTGAGGGGAGACAGGAAAGGGTGGTGGTAGGGAGGGGGAACTCTCATTACCAAGAGTGGTGATGAGTGGGGCACCACAGGGATCTGTACTGGGACCAGTACTGTTCGGGATTTTCACTGCAGATATCTTGAATGGGATCTAGAGCAAAATCAGTCTATTCGCAGACAGTACCAAGATGGGAGCTGTAGTAGATGACATGGGGTGGGGGAAGGGGTTGCAGGAGGATCTGAATAAACTGCAGGAATGGGCAGATAAATGGCAGCTGGGGTTCAATGCCAAGAAGTGCAAGGTTCTGCACTTCGGAGTCCAGAACAAGGGGAGAGATTATCACTTAAATGGGGTTCAGTTGGGTTGCTCCACAGAAGATAAGGACCTAGGGGTGATCATAACAGACAGCATGAACAACTCTGTTCAATGCAAAAGGACAGTGGCAAAAGTCAACAAAATGCTGGGGTGTACGGCTAGAGGGATCTCCTCCAGAAGTAGGGAGGTTATCCTGCCCCTGTATAGGTCACTGGTCAGGCCCCACCTGGAGTACTGCATGCAATACTGGTGCCCATTCCTGAAGAAGGATATCAGATTGTTGGAGGGGGTACAGTGTAGAGCTACAAAGATGATCCAGGGATTGGAGGGAAAGCCATATGAGGAAAGGCTGGGGGAGTTGAATATGTACCCTCTGGAACAGGGGAAGGACAGGGGAGATATGATTGAGACCTTTAAGTACCTGAAAGGAATAAACAAGACTAATACAGAGAGGATTTTCCAGAGGAGAAAGGGCAGTGACACGAGAGGACACCAACTGAGATTGGAGTGGTGTAGATTCAGGAGAGAGATGAGGAGACATTTTTTCATGGAAAGAGTGGTGGACAAGTGGAACTCCTTGCTCAGTGAGGTAGTGGCCTGCAAGATGGTAGACAACTTCAAGAGGGGTTGGGATAGGGGAAGGGGAAGGGGTAATAGGATGAGGGGAAGGGAGGGGCAGCAGCATTATAAGGTGCTAGCTGTCACTCAAGCAGACTCGATAGACCGTGAGGCCTGTTTCTGCTGGCATTTTCATATGTTCATAGTACTGAAGTATGCAATACAAAAATAGACTGCCAAAATCATTGAGGATCATGGTTTGTGCACTCAATGCTGATGATGTCAGGGCCTGGATTCTGCTCAATGTCCCCAGGTATAAGTAATAATAAGTGAGCAACCTTTGTTATACATATAAGAGTGGACCAACACTTCTTACTTTAAGACTTAAATAAGTCATTGCTTTTGTTATCTATAAGATCCATACATAAGACAGGATTTAAGCATTGGGTGAGAGACATATTGGGCCAGATATTCAAGGGGGTTGCACCTGGCGCAACTGAGTTGCACCAGCACGACCCCAGAAATGCACCCTGGGGCAATATTCAACAGAGGGCCTTGCGCAGTGCAAGTCCCAATGTGCCGGGATGCAAAAATAATGTATGTGGCACATCCCCAGTGGGTGTGCCCATGCATATGCGGCACATCCTGATATTCAGCCCAGGATGTGCAGCACATATGCCTGCACAACCCTGGGATGTGCTGCATACTGATGCCCAATGTTGAGCCAGAAAAAAAATGTCTCAAATGGTGGTCACCCACAGGCGAGCTGCTGTACTGCAAGGCGCAACACAGCAGCTGTCAGTCGTGGGTGGCCACCCGCCCACCCAGCATACCATGCAGAAGCACCCATATCATCCTTGGTAGTCTAGTGGTACACCGCTGCCTCCCCATAGCAGTGATTGCCAGAAGTAAAAGTGTAAAATAACCCTGGTAGTCTAGTAGCACCCCCCTCCCTCCCCTTAGCCACGATCGCTAGACATAAAGGTTTAGAATATCCCTTGTGGTCTAGTGGCACTCCCTTCCCAACCCGTAGCCCAATCACTGAAAATAAAATTTAACGATATCCCTGGTGGTCCATGGTACCCCCCCCACCCCTCCTGATGCTCCGATCCCTGTCAATGTACAACACTGTAATTCTCTGGTGGTCTAGTGGTCCCCACCCTCCCGTAACCCCGCTCATGGATCCTTCATTTCAGATCCCCTCCCTAGTGCTCCTGTGGCACCATCCACCTCCCACCCACACTGGAGCCCCAGTCCTCCAGCTCCCCCCATCAGTGGCGGGCAGCAGCATACCACCTGCATACTGCCATTGGTTGCCATGGGCCCAGCAGTTACAGTATGGTCTGCAATCTTATTGGTCCACAGTGTGGAGCAATGGGCTTGCATTGCATACTGTACTAGTCATTCACAAGAATGTTATTTGTGAATGACTAGTATAGTATGCACTGTAAGCCCTTTGATCCACACTGTGGACCAATGGGATTGCAGACCATACTGTAGCCACAGTCAGTGGGCAGCTGTGGAGGTATGTGGGTGAGTATGCTGCTGCCCGTCGCTGATGGGGGAGCTGGGTGGACCGGGTCCTGGGTGGGGTGGTGGTGTCACTGGACCACCAGGGAAGGGATCTGAACTAGGATCGACAGGTGAGCAGGGGTACAGATTGGGGACACTAATTAGGGAATTACAGTGTTGTACACTGATGGGGATTGGAGCTTTGGGAGGGGTGGGGGTACCACTGGACCACCAGGGATATCATTGCATTTTATTTTTGGTCATCAGACTATGGGGTGGGAGAAGGGTGCCACTAGACCACCAGGGATATTCTAAACCTTTATGTGTAGCAGTCACAGCTACGGGGAGGGAGGGGGTGCCACTAGACTACCAGGGTTATTTTACTCTTATATTTCTAGTGATCATGGCTACCGGGAGGGAGTGGGGGTGCCACTAGACTACCTGTTTTTTTTTTACACTTTTATTTCTAGTGATCATAGCTACGGGGAGGGAAGGGGATACAGCTGTACCCTCTCTGGCAGCACCACATGCTCTGCAGGGTGCCATTTGCATTTTGCTGGCCAACCCTGCACAACTCATGGAAATGGGGCAATAATGACATGCAAATGGCCCCATTTGCTCTTTGCATACATTATGGCTCCATTTGCATACTGCTGGCTGAATATCAGGAATTTGCGCACAGCATAACTCTGTTGCGCTGGCTCAGTTCCTATTCCTGGTATTCAGCCCTGTCCGGGGGGGGGGGGATGCACCAGAGCATGGTATTTGCACAGTGCACATTACATGTTATATTCAGAGGAGATGTGCCATTGCTCATCTCCTTTGAATATATCCCTGAGTTGCACCAGCGCAACACAGTTGCGCGGTGCCACCACATGCGCCATTGCCGGGTGCAATTCTGAAGATCGGGGCCATTGTGTAAATTTTCAGTATCATTGCCAGCTATCCTTCCATTGATCCTGTATTATTGAAATTTTAACAAATAGACAAAAAAGTCAAAATAATATAAAAAACAAACAAACCAGAAAATGGCATACAATGTACTTAAATCAGATTTGCAATCTAAGAGCAATAAAATAAGAAACCAATTAAAAAGGTATAACCAACAAAAAGAAAACCAATGTAATATTGTGCACTCTGGTACCTTCGCTGATGACTCACGATACACCCCCGGCACCAGCAGCCAGATGGTGTTATGAGTCTATCTCAGGTGAAAGAGTTCATGAAGGAGAGTTGTTAGTGTTGATGCTTGAGCAGCTCTGCTTTCATGCAGTTAAGCCCCACCCGCTGAAACCATTTAGCAGGCCCCATTCACACACCATGCTACCACCTTCCGAATGCCTACTTGATGCCAAGCTCTTTCAGGTTCAGGGATTACCTACTTCACAGGCGCCAGCAGCAAAATGGAATTGTGAGTATTCCAGGTGACTGAGTTCATGTAGGAGAGTTTTTAATTTCACCACTTGAGACAACTGGTGAATAGAGATCTCTACAGGGTTCCAGGTTTGCGTCACTGCCACCTATTGTAGTACTGTATTAAAATCCCCAGCACTTGCAACAGGAAATCAATCTCTTACATAACCATTAATATCTGTCAATGTATTGTTGATCAGATTACAGGATTACAGTTGGGAGAGCTCTTTGGAAGTTGTACTCAGCGTCAGACATAGCATCTCATTTTAGTGTACTAGGAAAAGCAGTATCAATTTTGAAATGTAAACGTACAATATGTAAGTAAGAAGCTACAACAGGGTGTGCATTAAAAGAATGTAATGCGTGCCTCAAGGGCATGCTAAGCCACAAGACCAAAGGCTGAGTGTCCTTATGCACCTGAGAAGTGCATTAAAATCCTTTAATGGACACCCTGGAGTGGCTTATCACACTTATCAAATGGCTCAATTGTACTGTGAAAATAAAATTACTTAAAATAAAAAGTGTGATTTTTTTTTGTTTGTTTTAAAATACTATAGTAGTTTTGATTTAAAAAGAAAGGGCGATGAAAGAAGTAAAACTTGATAAAATAGTGCTCTGAAGTATGTAACCAGCAGGTGGTGCTGTGATGTTTAGCATGGTGTGTAGTGCAGAGCAAGGGAAACTGTAGGTATTAGTCTGTTTTTAATTTTTTCCCCGATGTGCTCTAGAGTAAGAAATTTAATTGTTTCACACTATTGTGAGAATTGCTAGCCCCACCATGTCCGTCAGTTTGGCCACAATCCTCCTGCTGTGCTGGGCACCAAACTGCTTGCTGCACTTGCGAATGAGCAGTTTAGGATGCCAGACTGCTGTTATGCTGTCTCCTGCTCTGTGCTACTGATGGCGGATCTCAAAGAAATCGTAAGTGTTGGGTAATTTTTTTTATGATACTCTTCTGTCCTGTTTTATTTAGCAGTAAATATCAGCTGCACCATGGCCGCTTTGCTGGGCCCCGACCCACCTGTTATGTATGGTGACAATGTGCTTGCTGTTCTCAAGAATGATAGCTTAGTAAGGATAGCACCAGCCTCCTGCTAAGGTCTGCCTGCTCCTTGCTACTGATAGCAGCCCATTAATAATCTAGTTATATTGGCTACTTTTTAGTAACAGAAGCCCTCCTCTCCCATTTTATGTTGGCGTTTCAGCTGTACTTATTCCCCAAAACCTCACGCTGTGGTGCTTAGTGGGTTATTGTGAAAAGAACAGTGTTCTTTTAGGCAGAGGCCATGGAGTATAATTTCAGTTCTTAGTAGTAGAATTAGGGGGCTGGATTCACAAAGATCAGTGCAAGCTGCGTCAAACAGCAGCTTGCACCTATCTCTGGTGCACCAAGGACCCTGCTCCGGATTCATTAGCGGGAAGGGCCCCAGTACCACTGTCACAGATGCAGCCACATCTACTCCCCTGTGCCAAATAGAAAGCTCACAGAAGGGGAAATGATGGAGGCTTACGGTGGTTTTTGGCCCTGTGGTTGTCAAGCTTTACTGGCAGTGCCCAAGGAATGTGTGGCACCCCACCCTCACCTAACAGACATCGGTGACCAGTCAGCAGCATGCCAGTGGGAATGGATGGTGTGGGAGGGCAGCTAGGGGATCCTGGCTGAGGTGGGCATTGCTCCATTGGGCCCTGTCCTGTGCTGGGGCTACAGGTACACTCCCAGTTGCGTGCCATAAGTGCCTTGATGTTTGGGGGTCCCAGTACGGCTGTCAGGACCCTGACAGCCAGCAGGGTGTAGAGAACAGGCAGGAAGGTGCCACTTCTGTGTGGCACCCCATGTCTTGGTCTGCCCACATACAGAGCATGGCATGGGGGGGCAAAAGTTGACCATGCCTGTGTGTGGCACCATGCAATTGCAGGGTTCCATCATTCTGGTGCCCAGGGTGCATGGCCGCAGTGGGTGTCTGGTGTGGCACATGGGTCATTAGACCAGCCTTTTGCTGGCCTGAGCATTGGTGCCAGCATCACCAGCTGCGAGGATTCCTGAATCCCACCTTAGGGGATGTTGCATTTGGGTGCTGTTGCAAGCCCCCTTACGCTGTAGAGCACCCACCCTTCAACTGCAAAGCTGGTGTAGGACCTATTCAATGCACCATACTCTGCTGTTGCCGCAGCTACATTTCCTGAATTGGGAACTCCACAGTTTTTGATGCAAGGTGCCCCTTGCATCAAATCCGACTAATGCGGGCACCTTGCATCACCTTTTTGGCTTTGTGAATCGGGCCCAATGATGTTGCAGTGTAGCTTGATTGTTAAAAGGTTGTGTATAGTTTACAATAAATTATTTTGAAATATCGTGGTGGTAAAGGCTAGAATTTTTGATATGGCAGTTACTGGCTTTTTTTTAATTTTCATTTTGGAGGTTTAGTGATATTGGTTAGTAACCAGGTTTTCTGGAGGAGGAAAATGAAATTCAGAAGCTGACAGTGCAGTTATAAAGATTTAATGCATGGTCAGGTGATGTCTCTTGGCCAATGACATTTTTATGATTTTTTTGTTGCCATTTTACAAAACACAAACAGCAGTGGTACAGATGCTACAGACTATATTTTGTACACGGTAATAATGCCAAAGAGTTCAGCAGCAGTTATAAGGATCATTATTGTGAGTGTGCCTTGTTTCATGAAAGTGGGTGATGGAAGAGTATTTTTGAGGGAAATCTGGATCTTGGTTTACTGATCCAGATCAGCAAACCCAAAACCCCTTTCCCAGCACTCCATTTTATCCTTGTATTTTGTAAGAGAGAATGCTTATGGGGTGAAGACTAAAACTGCATACAACAAATTAGGTAAGAATGATGTAAATCTGAGATATCACTGTGCAAATAAGGCACTGTCAACAATATATTGTTTTAACTGGTTTACCTGAACGAAACCAGTTTAACGGCCCTCTTAATTGTTAGCATCCCCTTTGCGGCCTTGAAAACTTGTTGAGACAACCTTGGGAGCTAGTCTCAACAATGTTTTTAGCTTTAATGGTTTAATTATGCCTGGCCCTGAAAAAAACAAACTAGCACACAGCACCTGGGTTTTGTTTGCCCTCTGGTGTTCCAGAAAGTGCTGTTAAGGTATTTCCCCACTAGTTGGGCTTCTGGCAGTGAGAAGACAACAGATGTGGCCTATTGTCCATATGGTGTTCCCTTACTTAGCCCGGCTATAGCCAGGAGTCATTCTGTAAGGCCACTTTGAATAAAGAAAAAAAATATAAAAGAAAAAAGGTCCACATTTTCTTTCCCTGCTGGCAAGGGTAGAGCAGACATAGCCCTTCATGCCCTTCTGAATAATAACAACAATAATGTGCCTTCATGTGCTCACCTCACTGGTCCCGGCTCCTGCCAGCTAGCGAAGAGCGAATATGGGCTGTTGGACCCTTCTAAGTAATAATAAAAACAAGCATTTGTCAATACTAAATATTCACCACTTGCACTGCTGTTGTACCAGGTCCTGCTTGTACGCATTTTTACTATATATTTACCCAAGACAGACCAGATGAGATGTAATATGTCATTTGCAATGGGGTCCTGATTTTACGCAGATTTATACTGCATTTACTCAGGATAGTAGAGGTGGGATGTGATATCTTGTTTTTAGTGTGGCCTGCTTTTATACTGTATTTTTCTAGCACAGATCATTTTTTGATGCAACATCTCCTTCTCAGTGGAATTTGGCTATAGGGTCCTGTTTCTACACAGTTGTGCAATGTATTTACCCAGGATAACCGAGCTGAGATGTAATATCTCATTTTTAATTGGGCCTTGCTTTGACACATTTTTGTACTGCATTTACCCAGGATAGAGCAGCCCAGATGCTACCTTGTTTTTCAGGGATCCTGCTTTTCTCAGTTTTTGTTCTGTATTTACCCTGGATAGCACAGCCCAGATACAGTATCTCATTTCTGATGGGGCCACACTTTTACCCATTTTTATAACCCAGGATAGCCCAGCTAAAAGGCAAGCTATATTTTCAGTCGGGTCCAGATTTTACAATGTATTTTTCCCAGGAGAGAGCATAATCGGTGGACAGTTTAGTAGGGGCTGTGGTGTACTGTATTGCTTTTGTACATTTTTACTATGTGTTTACCCAGGATAGACCAGATGAGATGTAATACCTCATTTCAGTGGTGTCCTGCGTGTGCACAATTTTAGATTGTATTTAGATAGGCTCTCTGAGAGGCACTATCTAATTTTTAGTGGACTCCCACATTTTGACCTCAAATTTCCATCATAGTCTTTTTATGACATGACGTTATGATCAAGACAGATAGAATTTTTTTAAATCCCTTCCAAAAGGTGATTTTGCAGTTTGACTGCAAAAACATGTTTTGAAGGAGATTTGAAAAATGACATTTGTCATGTTCATGAGGTTGGGTATACACAAACGATATGCTGAACGTTAGAGGCTAAAATCTACAAAAGGTGAAGTTATTTGTAAACATTGAAACAATTGAATGTTTCTTTATAACTTAGTTTTTTTTTCCTTTTTTACATTTTGGCCCTAATGTTGAACATACTGTAGTCTTTTTATGACCCCTTTTTCTGAACATGACATTTGTCTGTTATGAAACACTGGTTGAAGTGCCATTTTGAGCCACAAGTGTTAAAACACAATTTGACCTGGATTTGAAAAACGACACCTCTTACATTCATGAGATGGTATGAAAAAATGGCTATGCTGAAAATTTGGGATCAAAATATTAGAAACTACCAAAGTTATGAGTGAGCATTGAATCATTTCAATGTACCTTAGTAACTTTGTTCTTTAATATTTTGACTCCGAGTTTTCAACATAGTCTTCTTATGATCCTACCTCATAAATCTAGTAGATGAAAATTTCCAAATCCTGCCCAAAATGTGATTTCACAGAGTGACTGGAAAATCACCTTTCAGGCTGGATTTGACACATTTCACCTGCCTTTTCAAGAGGTGTGATTCCAAACAAGCCATGCTGAAAATTTTTGGGAGAAACATTAAAAGTTGACCAAGTTATAAGTGCAAGTTTAAAACGCATTGAAATACATTAAATTGCACTTACCTAATTTCCTCAGTTCTCGGCCTCGTGTTGAAGAGTGAGAACATGTTTATGGTAGAGAAAAGATTACTGTGTTGGACCCCTGGGGTGGTGAGTGCTGAGTTGTGGGGGAGGGTGGTAGGAGGGTAATGGTGGTGGGGGGGCGGCAGTAGCAGACATCAATGGACCATTTTTCTTCTTTTACTTTTTTACAGGATGTTAAAAAAAACACTACAATGGATGGTTTTCTTTGTTTAAGCAATAAGGCATGACAAGGCATTGGTTGTACTCGGTTTACCCCATAGTCAGGGGTGTTGTAAGGCACGAGGCAAACCTCATACTGTATAAAATAGGCTTATAGGCAACTTTTAAAAAACAAACACTAAAAGTTTTAAAAGCCAGAAAGTATAATGAATTGTTGCAAAATAATGCAAAATAGTCCCTCCACAGATAGTCCCTCCTCTTGTTAGTCATCTGTCTTTTTACACATTTTATACATTGTGTGATTGTTTACCATGGAATTGAAGAATTCAAAGCTCTGCATTATTCCAATATTAGAATGCCCCCCCCCCACAACTCACACACATGGAATGGTAAAATGGATTACATGAATTCAAAATTCTTCAGTGTTCCACTGGCACACACACACACATGCGCGTGCCTCAAGTGGAGCCAGCACCTCAATTTTATATGTTGCAGGGCAAGGAGCAGGGAGTTCTCTGGCAAACTGGTAGGGATAGGAGGGGGATGTTTTATGGTCATCAAAGAAACACCAGCAATGGAAATTCTTAAATTTTTGTATGTGTGCAAAGGCAGTACCACGTAATGTTAAAAACCGTCATCTGAAACTGGCATAAATACCAAGAATAAAATACTGATCAGGCTTCAAGAAGAAACAAACAGATTGACTACCCAAATCAGTGGCGCTGAAGACATGCGGGAAGGCTGGATAAAGAAACAGCTGCTCTATCTCAAGTGCTGGGGGGGGTTAAATTGAACACATTAGAAAAACAACTGTGGGTTAAAAAAGATGTTTTGGTGCTGAAATTGGAATCAGTTCAGTTGAAAATGTTTTTTTTAAACATATTGTAGTCCTTCCACTAACAAAACCTCTGAACCTATCTCTTCAGCTGGGACAATTCCCCCTGCTTTGAAAGACTGCAGTGGTCACCCCAGTCCACAAAAGTGGTGACAGATTTGTACACGCAGATTACCACCCGATATCTATACTGCCCACCTCAAGGCATTAGAAAGGATAATTGCTGACCAACTGGTTGACTACTTGGATAAATATGGAATCCAATGCCCACAGCAACATGGTTTTCGCAAGGGGCATAGTACCTCTACCGACCTGCTGGAGTATTCAGGATTCCTGCATGGGGCTTTAGACAGTCGTCCAGTTGCCGAAGTGATTTACATCAACCTCACCAAGGCATTTGACCAACCTGTCAACCATAAAACATTTCGCGACAAACTCCTCTCTATTGGTCTCTCCACTGAAGTGGTAGGGTGTGTCACAAACCCACTCAGCAGGTCAGGCCCTCTGCTCCCACAGTGCCAACCTCTGAGCGCAGTCTTGTGAACAGGAAACAGAAACAGGGTAACCCTCCTGTCTGTTTTGTGGGTTCGAATCAACCTTTGGTCTCAAGTCTTGGAGGGATTCACACTGTGAACCTCTTGTTAGCGTACCCATGAACAGGCTCAGATAATTCTGCTCTTCGGAGGGGGCAGATATCTTTTGCCTATGGGCACCTAACCAGATGTACAAAATGAACCCTTAAAACTCTATGAAAGACCCAAGAATAAACTCTTACCTTTTTCCAGTTTGGTAAAACCAGTGAGCTTTGTGCAGTGTCAGCTTTAACCATATATCCTTCCCTTGTTAAAGAAAGAATTTCAAAGGCACACCAAGTAGTCTCTAAAGTAGAGGTTTACTTAAAAATAGATAAAAAATGTAAAATGTAAATACAGAACCATATATCACAAAACATACAAATCACTTAAAAAAAACAGGTTTAAAAGTGCAGACTAAATCTCCTACCACTGTACTCTTAGAATTGTCTCTTCTAAGGTATATTCTTCTAACAGTGCCTGCTGTTTCTTTTTCAGAGTCCAAACATTTGTGTTTAAATGGAAAACAGAATAATGTTTAAAAACTTACATGTCCCACATCATTTTCGGCTCCTCACGGTAAAGAAGATGGCACCCATGCTGGGTTGCTTTCAAAAATATTTTATTAATCAGATTACTAATAGTAGCATTCACAATCCACACCTACACCATGATGGTGTTGGTGTGGATTGTAATGCTGACATAGTAATTGATTAATAAAATATTTTGAAAGCAACAGCAAGTGTAACTCTTCTTTACCGTGAAAACTATGATGTGGGACATTTGACAATGGAATATTTGGCACCATGGGGCCTCTAAAGCTGCTTTTTTGAATAAGAACTGTTTAAAAACTGGCTTTGCCAACCTCTTTGCATGGGGTCACCTAGCTCCCCCTTGTCAGAATATAAAAAAAAAATATTGATGCAAAACAGGATGTCTAATCAAAGTATTAAATTCAGTGACCTCAGCACAACTCATTTTCTCATATGACCCTTTGATGTAGAGTTTCTTCCTGTTCTTCACAGACAGTATGGAGGCAGTATAGCACAGTGGTTTAAGGCTCTGAGCTGCAGATCTGGTGACATCCAGCAGACCAGACCTGGGTTTGAATCCCACAGCTTCCACTTACATACTGTGTGACCCTGAGCAAGTCACTTAACTTCCCTGTGCTCCCAGGATGCACCTGTAAAAAAGCTTTCAGCTTAGTGTGCTACTTCTGGTTAAACAATTAAAAAAAGAAACATTTATGACTTTGCACTAAGGTGTCATAACCTGCTCTTCTTCTTCTAAACGTTATAAAAGTTTATGATTTCCCAAATAAGCTAGAGAAACAGGAGAT
Organism: Neoceratodus forsteri; assembly: GCA_016271365.2. Lineage (NCBI taxonomy): Eukaryota > Metazoa > Chordata > Ceratodontiformes > Ceratodontidae > Neoceratodus > Neoceratodus forsteri. The sequence continues at coordinate 531,900,180 of CM057454.1, forward strand.
GCTTAATTTAGGCCTCTTCTAACCTGTAATTATCTTCCAGGTAGCACGTTGTAGCTAAAACCCGGGGGTGGGGGTGTCATTTCACAGGCTGTCAGCACCTCTCATGAGAGACATCCAATAACACATTTTTATATAATTTAAAATCATAGAGCAATCAGAACCAGCAGTCCAAGTGTCACAATCCTCCCCACCTAGACTGAATTTGGGGGCTCTATCCCCTGCATGGGATGAGCTTCCCAAATCAGTTCACTCCTTATAGATGCAAGACAAGCCATCTGAGTTGTGATTTTTGGCTCCAGCCCTATGTAATATTGTCATATCATACCCTTGCAAAGCAAGACTCCATCTTAGCAATCTGCCATTGTTTTTCCCCATCTGCGTCAGCCAAACCAGGGGGTTGTGGTCAGTCTGTACCACAAAATGCTGCCCATACAAGTATGGCTCTAATTTCTTTAGGGCCCACACTATGGCAAGACACTCTTTTTCCACAGTGGAGTATGCCTACTCCCTGGGAAGTAACTTTTTACTCAGGTATGCTATTGGGAGATCCCTTCCTTGGCTGGATGTCTGACTCAGTACTGCCCCAATACCCACGTCTGAGGCGTCAGTCTGAACTATAAAGGGTCTTCCATAGTCAGAACTTGTCAAAACAGGAGCACTGCACAGTGCCTCCTTCAATCTGGTAAAGGCTTCTTCACAGGCTGGTCCCCAGGTAATTTTCTTTGGCATCCTTTTCTTTATCAGGTCAGATAGGGGAGCAGCCAGGGCACTGTAATTGGGTACACATTTCCTGTAGTACCCTGCTATCCCTAGAAAACTCCTGACCTGCTTCTGTGTTTCTGGTCTGGGCCATGCCTGGATTACCTCTATTTTTATTTGGTTAGGATGGAGCTGTCCTCAGCCTACCACATGCCTGAGGTATGCCATTTCTCCCATGGCCACCTGGCACTTCCTGGCTTTGACAGTGAGCCTGGCCTTCTGTATCCTGCCCAGCACTTCCCTAAGATGGGATAGGTGTTCCTCCCAGCTGACACTAAAGATGGCAATGTCATCCAGGTATGCCACGGCTTACTCCTCAGCACTATTTAACACCTGGTTCACCAACCTTTGGAAAGTGGCTGGGGCAGTCTTCATTCCGAAAGGCATTGCTAAAATTCAAATAAGCCTATCAGAGTGATGAAGGCCAACCTCTCCCTAGCTCTGTCTGTCAACTCTACCTGCCAATACCCCTTTGTCAGATCAATGGTCATAAGCTAGGTCGCCCCTCCCAACTTGTCCAGGAGTTCATCTGTCCAGGGCATCGGGTGGGCGTCTGACTTTGTGACTGCATTCAATCCACGATAGTCCACACAGAAACAAGTAGAGCCATCTGGCTTGGGCACAAGGACTACGGGTGAGGCCCAGGGGCTGTGAGATCTCTGGATTACCCCTAAATCCAGCATCTCCTCCACTTCCCTCCTTATGTCCTTTTGGACAGCCTCTGACACCCGATATGCTGTCTGCCATATGGGCGTCTGTGTCCCTGTCTCTACATCATGAGTTGCTAAGGGGGTTAGTCCAGGCTTGGCGCTAAACAATGGGGCAAAGTCTGCTAAAACCTCCCTTACTTCCTGGATCTGGTCTGGGGCCAGCTGGGGAGACAATTTTACTGCCTCCACAGAGGACTCCCGCTTGGTTTCTTCCAGCAAGTCCAGAAGGGGGTCTCCTTCGTCCATCCCCTCCCCAGGACTACACACTGCAAACATCATGTCAGCCCCTATTTGCATATGGCTTCATCATGTTGACATGGTACATCCTTTCTGTCTGTCTTTGGTCAGGTAACTCTACAATATAATTTACGTCATTTACCTTCCTAATCACTTTGTACGGTCCTGCCCACTCAGCCTACAGCTTGTCTTTCCAGACCGGAATAAGGACCAAGACTTCCTGACCCACCATGTACGAGTGAGCTCTGGCTCTGTGGTCATAACACACTTTTTGTTTCTGTTGGGCAGCTGCCAGGTTGCTCTGGGCTGTCCCCATAAGCTCCTTCAGCCTTTCCCTAAACCTAAGGACATGATCCACTATGGGAGTTCCCTGGGTGGCGTGCTTGCCCTCCCAGTCCTCCCAGATCAAGTCTAGGGGCCCATGTACCCGGCGTCCGTATAAGAGTTTGAAGGGGGAAAATTCTGTTGACTCTTGGGCACCTCCTCTATGCAAACAACAGATGGGAAGGTATTCTAGACCTCCCATGCTGTTCAGCAAACACCGGAGCATTGACTTTAGGTACCATTGAATCTTTCCAAAGCCCATTGGCTTGTGGGTGATACGGTGTCGTGCATCTCTGCACCACACCACACTTCTCCCATAAACATTTCATCAGGTTCGACATGAAGGAACCCCCTCGATCGGTGATAACCTCCTGTGGAAACCCAAGACGGGAGAAAATCCCAAGTAAGGCATCTGACACTTTGTCTGTCCTCAGTGAGGATAGGGTGACTTCCTCTGGGTACCGGGAGGCATAATCCACCACAGACAGGATGAATCTCTTCCCTGAGGAGCTGGGGGTATTTAAAGGCCCCACAATATCCATTCCCACCCTCTGGAATGGCTCACCCACTATGGGCAATAGAATCAGGGTGGCTTGGGTTTTCTTGCCCACCTTCCCTATTTCTTGGCAGCGGTGACAAGACCTGCAATACTCCTTCACCTGCTGGGTGAAGTTAGGCCAGTAGAAATTCGGGGCCAACCGCTGCATCATGCACGCGATTCCCAGATGACCAGACAAGGGAATATCATGTGCAGTCTTGAGCAGCTGCTCATGATACCCCTGGGGAATGACAAGCTGCCTGCCTAGCACCCCTCTCTCTGTCTGTACTGCCTGAGTATACAGAAGTCCATTTTCCCAATAAACCTTATGTCTGCCGTCACCTCCCTGTGCCCCATCAGAGTCTGCCCAAGCTCTCAGTTTCTCTAGACTAGGGTCACGTCTCTGAGCAGCTGCAAACTCCTCACACATTCCCAAGGCATGGAACAGGTCCCCTTCAGTTGCTAAACTAGGGTCCCTAGCACTAGCGTCAGGGCACTCAGGATCACTGTCAGTCCCAACCCTCTGACAATGGGTCACCCTTCCCTCTTCGGAGTAACCCTCTGTAGCTGTGTGGTTACTTGCTACTGGGGAAATTTCTAACCCCTTTCATTAGTTTCTCCATGGGGAGACACAAGCTGGGGAACCAGCCTCTCAGTGGTTTCCACAATGGCTTCTGTGGGGTTCAGGGAACTACAATTTTTCCTTGCCACTTGGCTATGGGTAACTGCACATACCATCCCCTGTTTGAGATTGTTGCCCAGGATCACATCCACTGCTAACGTTTTGGCTACTGCCACCTGTTGCACAGTTCCTCCTGTTTCACCCCAGTCTAGGAGAACACTAGCAAGGGGCAATGTTTTCTCTTCACCAGTAAAATCCTGTACAGTGATGTATTTATTGGGTATAAGCTGACTAGGCTCTACTAGATCCCCTTTTACCAATGACAGGGATGCCCCTGTGTCACTTAACCCTTGTGTCTGTACACCATTCACCATGACTGGATGCATGTGTTCCCTCATGTTCACAGGCATGCTTCCAGGGACACACAAACAACCCACTTCTTTTCTAGAACCATTTTGCATATTATTGCTCATTCTTTTGGGACACTGTCTGGCAATATGCCCAGTTTCTTTACATAACCAACATTCACTTCTCTTTTCAGAGAAATCTTTTCTCTGAAACCTGGTGCTAACTGGTTTCGGTGGAGGCAGTAAGAGTTTTAGCTGCCCTGAAGGCGCGCTTTTCCCTTTCTGCACTGCCACGCCCACCCCATTCGGCCTCAGAGCAGGTCTGCTCTTGGCATAGCGGTCCGAGAGTTCCACAGCCTCTTGCACTATTTTGGGATCTCGGTCCTCCAGCCAGATTTTCAGCTCTGCTGGGCATGCCCAGAAAAACTGTTCTAACAAAATCACGTTTTCAATCTTATCAACAGAGTTTGCTTCAATTTCTTCCCACCAATGTTTTAAAAACTGACATTGTTTCATGGCTAGCTCCTCGTAGCTTATGTCAGGGCTTCTCCTGAGCTTACGGAATTTAGCTCTGTATGATTCAGCAGTTAATTCAAATTTCTTTAACAGTGCAGCTTTAAGTTTGCTGTAATCATCACTGTCCTCATTGTCCATTTGGCCCAATGCATCCCGAGCTTTCCCGGTAAGTAACGGGGATAGCTGGAAGCTCGAGGACACCCTAGGAATTTTAGCCTGAATGCAAACTTTTTCAAAAGAATTTAAAAAGGCATCCATATCCTCCCCTTCTTTAAATTCGGCTATCAATTTGGAATTCAATTTGTAACCCAGTCCTGTAGTCCCAGTTAAACCCAAGTCACTTACCTGCTCTGGTGCTGCTGGTTGAAGTTGTAACTTCTCCAGTTCATGTTGTCTCTGGCGCTCCTGCTCCTCACGGTTTGCGTCTTGGCATTCTTGTTCCCTCTTCTCCTCTGCAGCTCACTGGTGCTCATGCTCCTCATGGTCTGCGTCTCTCTGTTCTTGCTCTGCCTCTCTCTCTGTTCTCGCTCTGCCTCACAGTCCGCCTCCCGCTATTCACGCTCCCTCTCCCTCTGGAACTCCAGCTCCATTCTGCACAACTCAATTTGCAGCCTGAGTACTTCTGGATCCAGGATACTGGTGACCTTCCCCTGCTGCTGTGGCCCTTCACTGACAGTGGCCCTGTTGCCCTCCTCATCGGATATGGACACTGCACTGGCCGCTAGCCCTGCCACACTCAAGGTCTGGTCCTTTTCAGTCACTGTCTGTGACTCAGTGCTCTGGGTATCTGCTACCATCAGGGCATCCATGAGGTTCTGTTTGCTGGTTTTCACCTCAAACAGGACTCCTCTGTCCCCGCACAACTGCTTTAAGTAGTCTACAGTGTGCCTGCTGTAGTTGGAAGCCATCTTCTTCCCTAACTATGGCTACTCTGACTTGTACTTTAGAAAAAAAAATTAAACAGGTAGGACCTTGACTGTATGCCAAGTGATATAGTTCTGTCTCCTTTTTAAAAATAAATCACTGCCTTTTTTTTTTGCAAGTGAGTTGACAGTCTTAAGCTGACACACTGAACAATAAAAGCTTGTAATACCAAACTTATGCACACCGCTGCCAACCGATCTGTCACAAACCCACTCAGCAGGTCAGGTCCTCTGCTCCCACAGTGTCAACCTCCGAGTGCAGTCTTGTGAACAGGAAACAGAAACAGGGTAACCCTTCTGTCTGTTTTGTGGGTTCAAATCAACCTTTGGTCTCAGGTCTTGGAGGGATTCAAACTGTGAACCTCTTGTTAGCGTACCCAATGTACAGACTCAGATAATTCTGCTCTTTGGGGGGGTCAGATATCTTTTACCTACGGGCACCTAACCAGGTGTACAAAATGAACCCTTAAAACTCTATGAAAGACCCAAGAATAAACTCTTACCTTTCTCCAGTTTGGTAAAACCAGTAAGCTTTGTACAGTGTCAGCTTTAACCATATATGCTTCCCTTGTTAAAGAAAGAATTTCAAAGGCACACCAAGTAGTCTCTAAAGTAGAGGTTTACTTAAAATAGATTAAAAAAATGTAAAATGTAAATACAGAACCATATATCACAAAACATACAAATCACTTAAAACAAAACAGGTTTAAAAGTGCAGACTAAATCTCCTACCACTGTACTCTTAGAATGGTTTCTTCTAAGGTATATTCTTCTAACACTGCCTGATGTTGCTTTTTCAGAGTCCAAACATTTGTGTTTGAATGAAAACAGAATACTGTTTAAAAACTGGCTTTGCCAACCTCTTTGCATGAGGTCACCTAGCTCCTCCCTGTCAGAATATAAAAAAAAATATATCTATGCAAAACAGGATGTCTTATCGAAGTATTAAATTCTGTGACCTCAGCACAACTCATTTTCTCATATGACCTTTTGATGTAGAGTGTCCTCCTGTTCTTCACAGACATCAAAGAAACATTTATGACTTTGCACTAAGGCGTCATAACCTGCTCTTCTTCCTCTAAACGTTATAAAAGTTTATGATTTCCCATCTTAGCAGCTGGAAAGCCACAAATAAGCTAGATAAACAGGAGATGCTTAATTTAGGCCTCTTCTAGACTGTAGTTATCTCTTGGCCTTCCAGGTAACATGTTGTAGCTAAAACCGGGTGGGGTGTCATTCCACAGGCTGTCAGCATCTCTCATGAGACATTCGATAACACATTTTTATATTACAAAATCATAGATTAATCAGAACCAGCTGTCCAAGTGTCACAGGGTGGTTCTAGAGCTATCTCAGCAATAGGTCACAATAAGTAAAAATTAATGGTACCCTCTCCAATAGTCACGAGGTACTCACGGGTGTTCCCCAGGGGTTAATTCTTGGCCCACTCTTGTTCAGCCTTTTAATTAACAAACTTCTCTCTGTATGCAAAGAACGAATCCTTCTCTGTGCAGATGATGCTGTCATCTTTTCTAAAAACTCTGACCCACACCCACTTGAGTCCCATCTACAAAGTGATTTCACTGCAGCAGAAACTTGGGTCACCAAATACAAGCTCCTTATCATTGGTGCTGGAATGGTTTGAAAAGTGATAGAGCCAAAGATGTAAAAGGTAAATTCTCCCCTATTAAATACATTAATGTGACTGCAAAACTGATATGGCCACTTATGAAAGTGGTAGGGCCATGGCCCTAGTGCCCCCGTTCCGGCACCTATGCTCCTTATGAACAACAACAAAAAAAAATCAGTGTTATTTGTGAACCCCCACAAGTATAAAGATTTTCATCTGACAATCCACAATAACCTTCTTATTCCAATTGAACAAGTTCAAACCTTCAGATATCTTGGTGTCACCCTAAATGGCTCTCTTTCATTTGCTCAGCATACAGAACAAATTGTAAAGGTAGTCAATCGTAGAATTGGCCTACTATACAGGAAACGAAACTGCCTGTCCCAAGATGCCCTGTCTCTCCCAGTAAAAAGCTACATTCTGTCTGTCATCAATTATAGTTTAGTGGTTTATGGTGCTGACCCAAACTCCACCCTCAAAAAGGTTTCTGTTGCCCTAAACAAATCCTGCTGACTGCTCCTAGGTGCTAACTGCTTAACCCACACCTGTGACCTATATGCACAAACTAATTGGTTAAACCTTCAAGGCACAGTACAATACCAAGTATGTCAACTTGGGAAAATAACCTGTCTAGGACTTTCACCACCAGCCATCCAAAAGCTCCTCGTAACGGCTCCAACCCCCCACTGCACAAGTAGCAGTACCAGACAATCTCTTATTGTCCCCTTCTTTCGCACTTAACAGGCGCAAAGGACATTCACTTACTGTGCCCCTTTTTGGCTTAATGAACTCCCCCGGACATAACCTCTCAGCCCAAGCTGGGTTCATTTAAAAGAAAACTCCACCATCATCTCACCAATCAGAGCAGTTGTGATTTCTGGCCAACCTGAGCAACTGCAACTGCTTACCCTGTTTCCTTTTCCCTTATCCTCCTCCTCCTCCCATCCTCTTCCCCCTCTCCCCTCCTACCCCCCCTCCTTGGTGAGCCCTATTCTATCCCCATTCTTACTCCTTGATGTACTTATTTCCTTCCATACATCTCTCCTCCCCCCAGTCCCTCCCTATACTTTGACAATGAAATGTTATTCTGCTTAGTAGTTTATGTACTGCAGTTCCATTCCTGCATTGCATGCAACCCTATTCTCACCTGTATTATTAACTGTTTAGGACCTTGCAATGCGCTTCTATTTTTTTATGGTCCCATTTTTCGAAATTCAAGTACCGTCATATTTTTCTGTTTGAATTGTCTGTAATTTGTTATTTTCTACTGATGTGGAGCCTTTGTAAACGAGCATCCAGTTCAAAGGTGTACTCCTAGATCTCAATAAATAAATAAATAAAAATAAATGGTTATTCTAAATTGTACTCAGGGTGATAGCAACCAGTTACTTTGTTATAATGGAGCTCCATAATAACCAGGTAACCAGTTGATATCACTTCAGTCGATTATTATGGCTATTCAAAACATGGTTAGTAGGCTGATAAACACTGCAACCAGTAATTATGGCATAATTGTTTTCCCTAATGGTTTCTGTTTTAAGGAATATGTTAACGACTGCTTTGATTACATTTATGTCCCTTCCCTTGATAAGACAGATGGTCAGGAGTCCAGAATCCAGAAAGTAGCCCACCATGGTATGGGCTAAAATGCGCCTCTCAGGCCAAAAGAGCAAATACTGCCAAACAGTCTCAGTCTCACTAAGATCACAAGGGTGAAATCTTTCTTCTAAAGGGCTACTGTTAAATCTTTCTTTTAGTACAGCTGTTGTTCTAAGCTCCATTTGGAGTTTTGAGATGCTCTCCTTAGCTTTAGATTTTCATGTATTTCACAGAGTGTGTCTTTTTAAGCAATTGACATTACAAGGAACATTTAAAGTTAGAAACATTTGCCATTTTCTTTTGTTTCACAATATCAATAACCTTTAACGTAAGCTTTATTAGAATGATGCTGCGGGGAGATTCACCTTGTGAGCCACAGATAACATATACCTATTGAATAAAGATAATGTCTTACTCTCAATAACTAGAGAAATTTATTTGTGTGTCTGTGAGTGTAAATACATATTCATTGCTCCATGGAGACACGTTCTTGGCAGTCGGTTTTTCTCAAGATATAATAGTTTGCCCCAAAAGGATACAATTCTCAATAATGTTTGTGTTTCAGTTGAGAAACCCACTGTTTCTGCCCTAAGATTACAGGGGGTTGATCTGTGGAGCATGAGAAAAAATGTGTTCTGTACTGCCTCCATGACATGTGCAGTTCCCCATCCCCAGAGCTCAGCAGCTTATAACAGCTCCACACTTTGTTTTTGCTTGATAAATATATATATATAACATTTGGGGTTATTTTCTCCATAGTTATGATGAAATTGTTGTTTACCACCCATTGCTTGCCCAGCTAAGATCGTCCTCTTAGCAATGTTCTTGGTCCTTGAGCGATTTTTCAGAGAAGGTATTACCTAAATATTCTAATTTATCCCAGGTTGTCCCTGAAGACAGACACTTGTGCCTTGTGGGCCTTACCTAGTTTCCAAAGAATAAAAAAAAATTTCACCTTCTCTGTTCTTTCAGAGTTACAAAGCTATGCACATTTTGTAACTGAAGAGCCAAACGGTTCATAAAACGATGAGGAGATGGAAAGGCTAGTTGCCCATAATTAGCTCCTTTGTTCTATGGGCCTGTGTAACTCCTAGGTGGCGCTATCCCAAGGGCTACTACCCCTGCCTGTTTGACTATGGACAGGTTGAGGGGCCTAGGTCCTATGGTGGGTGCCTCCACCCAGAGGTCAGGGTTTGTAGTGGTTAGACTAGCTTGGTCACAACCCTCTGGGACACTGAGACCCTCTTTTATTCCCTCTAGTGGCTCACACAGTACACCGGAGTTACAGCCCCAATACCCCACGTATACACACTGTTCACTCATATAGATACCACTTACCCTCGAGACTGATTCTGCAGCACGTCTCTGAAGACCCCCTGTAAAATAAGGTTAAACAACATACACACCAAAACACAATACTGTTTCCATAAGTACCAACACCACAGACAGTATATAGTATAACAACAACAAATCTGATTTATTTAGGGGGCAGTAACACGGGAGGGGGAAATCAGGTTAATTGGTGGCATTAAATCACAGTACTGTGCACACATACAGGGGCTGAAAAGTCACACTCTGGGTACCCAGGTTGGAGGGGGGTTAGCCAGGTCAGTTGCCCGGGGTTGGCCAGCAGGTGCAGATGGATAGGGCCCTGTAGAAGAAAATATATGCACAACACCCAATTGTAATCCGGAGCCGGATGACTCAGTCCATGAAGCAGTGGAACAACAAGAATTAGATAACACACTTGTGATTGAAAACAGGCTGCAGGGGAATACCCTGACTTGTACTCACAATACCCAAGCTGAAAACCGGATGGTGGATGTTCTTCTGGATTGCCAGAACAACAAGGCATGGAGACAAGTCCTTGTGACTGGACCCCACTGTAGTTGATAGCAAACGGATTTAGTCCGAGACATGCTGGGGTTTGCTTCCAGCTTCAACTCACAGCACACAGCACTGGGGATTGGAAATAGCAATTCCCCCCAACCACTACGCACATTCATACGTAAAAGGAAAGTACTATACCAGGCAGACTGCTCCTCGATCCCGATCGCAATTACTGCAGAATACCTGGGAGCACACACAGCAGCTTCAGTTCCTGACAGACCGAGCACGATTCAGCAATTTCTCCAGTCTTCTACAGGGTGAGCCTGGTTTCCACACTTCTAGTGCTTCTTTCTCCTCACAACTTGGATTCAGTCCAAACTGGCACTCACAAAGGCTGCAGACCGAAACTCAGGGGTCTCACCACGCTCTCCTGCGCGAAACTATACACCGCAGAAGCATAGAGCTCCTTCTGTCTTCACAGTCACAACTGATCTAATCTTTCCAGTCACAGAGCAGGGCATTTCCTTTAGCTCCACACCATTCTGTTGGCTGGTTCGGCTGTCACTCACAATAAGACTCCCTCTGTTGGTGGAAAAAGGCGCCAAGGTTAAAACTACATTTCCCAGAGTCACTGCCCATACAATCCCCTTGTGGCTGGCTCAAAATTGAGAGTCCAAGTTCCGATTCGTCCACAGGCTCCATTTTAGGGTCTCCCTATCATCCTGATTGGTCCAAATCAGCTATTCAGGACCAAAATGAAAGAGTTACACTGAAACAGTTTGTGCTGAAATGAAGACAGGTTAGACAAACTACATTTTCTCAGTCACTCTAAATGATTTCTGGCAAACAGTTATATCTTTCAACAAGGCTCCCTCTGCACATGTAGCAACGGCAGAAATGGAGCGAATTGACAGCAGCCCGGGCAGGATTCATGCATTAAATACACAGTCCCCCCATACAAACTAATTAAGTCTGCAAGCAGACAGCTCTTAAAGAGACAGTACGTGGAGGCTCAAATAGCACTCACTTGGAACCACATTTAAACAGTTCAGACGCCGAACACCGCCCAGACTTGGAGCATTCAGGCAAGTTCCTGGAAGATTTTTGGGAACCCCCATTTGCAGGGGGGGGTTACACCTGATTTTCTAAAGCCCTGAGAATGCCACAAGGCCCTGGTGTGCCAAATATATGGCACAGGGGGCTTGAAGAATTCTCTCGGTGCCAATCAGGATTTTCAGTCCTGTGCTCCAAATGCCACAAATTAGACCAGCTCCTCCCTGGTCGGACTTGTGCCATTTGGGGAAACCTTTCTACAGGGCTTGTGCAAAATATTTGGCGCAAGCTGCCGTAAAGTGTGGAAACTGTTGCAACTGCGCCCAATGTACTAAAATTGGTCACAGTTGTGGTATGGAGTTTGGCGCAGGTATGCCAAACAATGGGGTTGATGCAGGGCTTGATACAAACCCTGTGTCAACCTTTGAAAATCTGTCCCTATGTGCAATAATTCAGATTGCCACCATTTATAATACATTTGTCTAGATTATTTTTGAATTTGTCTTTTGTTTCACCGATAATGACATACTTAGGGAAGTTATTCTATGGGTTAGTTACATGTTCAGGAAAGAAGAATTTTCTTTAATCTGTTCTAAACTTTCTTTGATTGCTGTGAAGGGGATGATCCCTAGTTATAGTTTTGAGTGTCTTTAAATGTCAGGTTGAGTTCATTTAATAAATATGAGTCCTGTATTATATAATACATTAATAGAGTGTCACCTCTTTTCCTTCATTCTTCCAAGGAAAAGAGATTCAGTTTAATTAATCTTTCCATGTATGACTTATCTTTCACCTGTGTTATGATTTTAGTTATTCTTTGCTGTATCTTGTTCTACTCTGGCTGTATCAGTTTTCCTGGCAGACATATTTGTCTGCCATATTCTTGCAAGGGTCTTACATAAGAATGATATAAGGACAAAATTACTTCTGCTTTTCAACTTGATATATTTCTTTGTGTTGCCCCAATACTCTGTTTACATTGGCCATAGCTGTTGTACAGTGATCCTTTGGTTCAAACAAATTATTTATTTGATGCCTAGATCTTTTTCTTTCCTGCTGACCTTCAATATGGTATTATATAATGTGTACTGGTCCCCAGTCCCCAATGAAGCCATACCCCTTCTCACTGCACCAGCCCTTCAACCACTTGTTGAAACTACTGCTCTGCAGGTTCCTATCCTTCCCCTTGCCATGGACTGGCAGCACCTCAGAAATGTCACAGAGCTTGCTACCTGCTTCAGGCACCCTCCCAACTCTCTGAAGTCCTTCTGCACCTGCTCTATGCTTACCCTGCCCTTGGAAAGATAATTCATTTCCAGGTGTACAACAACCTCTACCCCCCTCTCCTTGCTACCGCTTTAGGGATCCTCAGGATCCGCCTCCCTTCCCTCCCTCCCTCCCTCCCTCCAAGTGGGGCCTCCTGAAGGCACTTAACTTGCCTGTCCTCCCTGCTGTCTGTGCCCAGAACCATCCCCCGGACAATTGAGTCCCCCAGCAGGAGTAACTGCTTCTTCCTTTGGGGTCCTCTTCCTCCCACCTCTGGGCATCCCTCATGGAGGACCCTCACCTCTTCCCTGGTTGCAGCATCGGGTTCCCTTGTGGGACTCTAGAACAGCATAGGAGTTCTTAAGCTAAACTGGATGGGGGATGTGCCTCTGATCACTCTCTCTAAACCTCCCTGAGCCCACCGTAGACCATCCTGCCCTCTGTCCGGGCCGCTGTTGTAGCAGTGGCTGGGGGCATGGTGGCCTCTGTGGGGGGGGGGAGTTTCCCAGTGCTCTTGCCAGCTCTGCCCAGAGACTGGCAATCTCCACCCTCAGCCCAGAGGGGTGCCTGCAAATGGGGCTGTACCGCAGTTCTCAGAAAGTTTTCCTGAAAACTGCTGCTCTGCATCCAGTGCACTGCACCACTCCCTGCATCTTCCTGTTCTGGTTTATACCTCCCCCTTTTACCCTGCTCCCTGTGGTTAGTGTAGTACCTAATTTTTTTTTCTCACAAGCCTACTGTCATCACCATATTTTGCTACCCAGTTCATGATATTGGTGTTCATGTCAGTGATGAATATATGAAATATAATGGGCTCTTGGACCAAACCCTGGGGTCTAGTGTGCAGTTTGAAATCCAGTTATTAAACCGTTGTACAAAGTAGCTGTTTATGTTAAGTTTTAACATTTTCTCAGCCACTGCCCAGTGTGGGACAGTGTCAAAGGCTTTACAAAAGTCCAGTAGTATGACTTCAACTAATCCCTTATTGTTAGGGTGCTTGCTTATTTTTCATAAAAATGTAAGAGGTTTGTAACACAGGAGCAGCTATTAGTAGTGAACCCATGTTGTTCCCAATCTGTGTTATTTGTTTTTATGTGATCAACTAATGTGTCCTTCGTAACAGACTCTGGAATCTTGCCTGGCGTTGATGTCAAGCTTATTGGTCTGTAATTTGCTACTTTTTGGCAGGCTGACTTTTTATGAATCAGTACCACTCTTTCACATCTCCAGTCCTTTGGTACTGTGGCTTCAGCGATTGATTTTTCATACAATACTTTTAGCAGGGTGATGATGCTCTTCTTCATAATTTTCGCATTTGCAGTGTGATGCTATCTGGGCCTGGCACAGCATATTGTTTCAGACCATTTACTTTTTCTAAAATACATATTTCTTTTATGGTGATGTAATCTGTTGTATCAATATGAATGTATCAGTTAGATAGTATGTTGTCAGTAAATACTGAGCAGAAGTAACTATTAAATGTATTTACTGTGTCTTTTGGTTCTGTAATGAATTATGTTCTCTGTAATATTGGTTAATTTTGTTTTTGTTTTCTTTACAGAGTTAATATAACTGTAGAACATCTTGCTGTTATTTTTATTTGCGCTGTTTGCCATTTTGAGTTTCATGTTTTCTTTTGTCCTTTTAATGCAGTTTTTGCATTCCTCTTGAGCTTTGTTGAACTGGTTCCATGACTGTTGAATTTGCTTTTGGGTGTTTTGCATATGCTTTGTTTTTCTTTATTAGTTTTGTTATTCTTTTGTTTATCCATTTTAGTTTAATACCTTTACTGTTGTACTTTTTAACTCACTTTATATATTTGATGCTTGAGTTAATGATGGTTTCTTTTATAAAGTACCAACTTTCCTCCATTTTCAGGTTCCCGTCTCTATTTCTACTAATGGAATTAATGGCATCAATATTTGCCATTACATCTGTATCTGTATCTGTCTCTGTCTCTGTCTCTATCTCTGGGTCTATCTCTATATCTAGGTCTATCTCTGTCTCTATCTCTGGGTCTATCTCTATATCTAGGTCTATCTCTGTCTCTATCTCTATCTCTATATCTAGGTCTATCTCTGTCTCTATCTCTGGGTCTATCTCTGTCTCTATATCTAGGTCTATCTCTGTCTCTATCTCTGGGTCTATCTCTATCTCTATATCTAGGTCTATCTCTGTCTCTATCTCTGGGTCTATCTCTATCTCTATATCTAGGTCTTTCTCTGTCTCTATCTCTGGGTCTATCTCTATCCTTCAGCACATCCCTTTATTGTATTACAGTTTCACTGCATATTAAACAGTATGCATGAGTGGTCACTGTTGCCTAGTGACTGGGTAACTTGACAGTAGGTTAAGTAGATGTTGTCTGAGTTTAATATGAAAATATTGTTTCCACGAGTGGCCTTTATTACATGATGTATCAAATTCAAGTCACTACAGACAGAAAGTTAATACTCTGGGCCCAATTTTCAAAGAGTAAGGAATGACACAAGGTGTGTGCTCCAGAGATATGTTGCAAGGGGCTCACTGCACTGCAACTTACATCAGTCCCAATTTTCTATTACAACCTGCACCAGTAGGGGGAATGCCTGTGCCAGCCAGGTTTGTGCTGTGCTTGTAGTGGACGAATGTCTGCGCCATGACAGAAGAGGGCTTGCACTACAATGTGGCTGCAGCATCACCTAAATTGGAATTTTCAGATTCCCCCCCCAAATGCCACACTGTCCGCTAGAGCTAGAGCAGACAGAGCTAGTCTAAGTGTCATGTGCACCAACAGTGATGTTCATGGCAGGCAGGCTTGCCAACACCAATATTGTATGTGACATGCAGCAACAAAATGTTTGTAAACATACACGTATATGCAGTACAAAACTTCAAAGTACTCAGAACTTGCAGCACTCACTAGCATGAATAAACAGAACTGACTGGTATGTTCTGTTAAATTCAGTCCTATTAAAAAAACATTTATTTAAGAGAAAAATGCTAAAACTGGACCAGTGACAGAAAACAAACCTCCCCACAATGCCGACAGTATTGTGACTCCCATGCTTTGTCAAGGCTGGTGAGTGCGGCAAGTTCTAAGTACTTAGAAATTTTCACTGTATTTGCCAGCACCACATACTCAGGAGCTGCTGTTATAGGCAGTTATACTGTACAAAATCAAAACACACCCAGACAAAGAGATGATGTACACATGATGATGGCAGTTCCCTGTGTCAGGCCATGCAGTATGTAACTTATCTTGCTAGCTAGATGTATATCTGTATAGGAGTTATGATTTACAGGCTCTGTAACCCATACATACCATTGGCAGTTAAGAAGACTCCTAGGATGTACCTCCATAGCCTGTGTGTGCACAGCTCACATTTGTAGACATTACAAAAGGGGTTTCCTGTTGTCGTAGGGTTAGTTGCTGCACAGTGCTCATGACCAGGTGTGACGCAGTTGGTGTTCATGCCCTGCCAGCCTAAGCCATAAGCTAATGTTAGTGATGCCCACAGTGCAGGTCAGCCAAGGAGATTGTATTGAGGTGCCACCTGGAGCTGGCTCCCAGCTACCTGTGGATGTCTGATGGGTCCCTCTCCATGTAAACCTTGAGCCCCAGAGGTCACATGTACAGCCACAATATAGCTTGCTACATGCCCTCGCGATATGCAGCTGGCCTTGTGCACATTGGCAGAACAGTCACTCTTACAGGTACATGACTACAAGTGTCCACTGTTCCTCACTGGCACAAGGACACAGGCATGCAGTGTGTGCCCAGCAGTGTTGGGCTACTCCAGATTTTGTCCACACATGTCCACTGTACCCTGTGCTATATGCCTGGTACAACTGGCAACTTGATGACCCACAGATTGCACAGGTACATTTCATGCAATACTCAGCTCTCCTCACTGCACTGCACAGTACTGCAGTCGGCTTTCGCTGTCACTGTTGGACTTGGCCACACCACAGAGAATTAGAGACTGTGATCTGCATTACCATCAGTGTCTGATGGCCTTCTCATCAGGTACATCTCAATGGTATGGTCGATCTGCATCTGGTCCTATTCCTGACTCCTTGCCCAATGATGGGCACCTTGCCGAGTGACCCTTGTATGATGACAGTCCCATAGAACACACATCGTCAGTGTGCCAGTCTTGTCTATGGCATTGCTGCAGTTCAGTGATGCTAACCAGCACAGTGATGTCATTCCATCATACAGCCCACTATGCCACCACTGTTTCTTCTACTGTTGGCAACTGCTCTCTGTGCAGCAGTGGGTGCCAATATCTGCAGTGGTGGTGGTGGGGGGACCATGACAGATGCACACATCTGTGCCTGTGCCTGGAGCTACCTGCAGGCCCTGTCAATCCCCCCCCATGCACCATGTGTTTGACTCACAGGCGCAGTTGCAGCAAATGTGGGGTGTATGGTGCTAGAACCCCATCTGTACCAAAATCTGTTGCAATGTCCCAGGAGGGATCCATGACAGTCAGTTGACAAATTCATTGTCGACCGACATTACCGTGACACCTTTATGTCAACCGCATAAAGCCGGTCACTTCAGACAGTGTTTTCTTCAGGAGGCTTTGCCCCCCAATCCCCCTATGCAGGGGACTCTGCCCTCTGCACCCTCTGTAACTAAAGTAATCAACTGTGAGCTGGAGTTGATTCAGGGAGGGGTGCAAGACCTCCAGAAAGCAGTGCTGGGGTCCCATGCTGACACCACAGTGACCTGTCGCTGTAGTGTTGGTTGTGGTAAAATAGTTACCATAGTGACAGCATACGTCTCAGGAGCACCGGGCTCTTAAAGCAGCTGTTTGCCACAGCTTGTGCCACTCTAAGGGCCTGTTTGAAAACTGAGCTCCTTGTTTGGAGACTACTGTCTTCTTACTCCAGTTAACATCACTATAGTTTTTTAGATCCTCTACTACTACTACTACTATGTCTTCCATTTCACTGTCCATTTCAGTTTCCTTTATAATGATTTTGTTTGTTTCTGCACTTGTGTTGGATGGCCTGTAGCACAGGTCCATGATTTTATTTTCAGTGTTTATTGTTTTTTCCAAATTTAGCCAGATCGTTTCAGTGGTTGAATCTTTCCATTTATTTTTTAAGAGAAGTCTGTAGTAGTAATATTGCTATTAAAGTAAATATGGAACACACAATGACCAGACTCAGAATACGCCATTTATCATCATAAGTGAGAGGGCAGGACCATAGCTCATGAGTGGGATCTCTTATTATTTAAACTTATGGCATTACATAATAAACATTTGACCCTACTGAAATCATCATGTTGGATTTTTCTCAGTTAGTTCTAAACTTCCATTGAGATGTTATTATTGAGAATTTTCTCAAATTGTTCTGGAGCTCTATGACTTACCCAGTCAAAAAATCTAAATAAATAAATGTGTTCTAGAAGAGAGTTTCAAGTTGTTGAGGCAGATATGGCCTCCTGACCAAGGGACTTGTGCCCTCTGCATACATTTAAAAGATTCTTTGATTGAGATCTTATTGAGTACTGGTGTTCCCCAAGGGTCAATATTGGGACCCCTTCCTTTCAGCATCTTCCTGAACATACTCCCTTTTGCCTGTGATAAAAACATTATCCTGTATGTTGATGACCCAGTGATTTTCTGTAAGAACTCTGACCCCTCCTTCTTGGAGAAACAACTGTAGGAAAGTTTCACGCAAGTTGAGGCCTGGTTTGTCTCACAGAAACTAGTGCTAAATTACAAAAAACAAAGACTATGCTGTTCCATGGCACTCATAACAAACATAAACACCAACAGTTAGCTATCAAAAACAGCTCGGGTGTGACCCTGAACCAGACGCAGACTTTCAAATACCTTGGTGTAACCCTGGACCCTACTCTGTACTTCTCCAGCCATAGCAATTCAGATGCAAAATCTGTAAATATCTGTATAGGCCTTCTCTATAAACACAGATGCTGCCTGATACCTGACGCCCTTAAACTAGCAATACACAGTTCTGTTGTCTCCATAATTGATTATGGGCTTGTTATCTATGGAGCAGCCACAGCTACAGCACTACAGTGAATCAGTACAGCACTGAATAGGGCCTGCAGACTCCTTACTGGTGCAGCCCACCGCACGCATACCTGTGATCTCTATGAACAGTCAAATTGACTGCAACTTCAGGGGAGGATTACTTTCCAAACCTGCCTACTAGCAGAAAAGTCATTGATGGGACTCATGCCCCCTGGGGTTCAGACTCTGTTAAGCCCAGCCAACCGCTCCCATTACACAAGAAGCTCTGACAACTATTCTATATCTGTTCCCCTGTGTTACACTGCCCAAGACCAGTGGTCTTTTGCAGGTAGAGCCCCTAAGATCTTTAACTCCCTGGGCAGTGAACTCACCAATTTAGGCACCCTCTGCTCCTTCAAACACAAGCTACATCAAATGCTTGTGTACAGAGCAACCTGTGACTGTTTCTCCTAACCTCCCTGGCAGTCGCTCCTGTTCTTTGCACCACTCTACTATCCCCACCGCTGCTTGCCACCACCTTTCCCCTCTTCCCCTCTGTACCTCTGTCTCTCTCCCTATCCCTGGTCCACCACCTTCCTCTCTTACCCTCCTTCAACTCCCTTCCCCTCTCCCTTTTCTAATATGCTCACCCCACCCACTGTTGCACAAGTTTCCCGATCCTTGCCTCCCACCCACCTCCCTCTCTTTCTACCTCCATCCCAGTTACCCCTCTATGCCCACTTTCTCTTCCCACTTTCCTACGCTACCTGGTATAACTGGCAGCTTTTCCTTTGACAGTGCCCTTCTGGCACCTTTAATTCATGTAAATATTGTTTGCTGTGACTCATCATTCTTAAATGCATGCTTGGTTGTGTTGTTCTAACTGTTAAATATATTACCTGTAGCTTTTAGACCATGTATACCCTGTACTGGAATTTGTATTCCAACTGCTTGCCTGCTGATCTCACACAAATTGTACTTTTAGTCTTTGCATACTGACATGGAACCTTTGTAAAAGAGCCATTGGCTCAAAGGTATTTAACCAAGATTCTAATAAATAAATAATAAATAAATAAAAAATAAAGTCTGTGCCTATGTGATCTAAATAGTTAGAATGACATACACATCAGGGAAAGCAGTTTATATTGGTATCACACTTTAGCTACTACAGTAGTTCATTGTGTGCCTGTGTGTAAGTCCGTTGAGGCTGTTTGTTTCAATCCATTAGGCTATAAAGTTGGGCCACTCAGTTGTCTCATGTTATGAGGGGCATTGCTCATTTAACCAATCAGAATTACTTCATCCCCCATCTGTCCCACAAATAAAAGGGACTGCCCATACAGAGAAGGTTCTCCCTCATAATCCAAAATTTTAATTTGCAGAAACAAAGGCTTTGGTTTCTACATTGTATCGACATGGTTAATGATGTGTCCCACATTATGAGGGCCAGTTGTTCAAATTGTTCTATATTTTACTTGTCAATATCAAAGATAGATTTGTTTTATGCTGACACAGTATTTTGCATTGTAGAATTCATTTGCATAGTGTAATGAAACCATCGGGGCACGGAAGTAACCGAACAGGAGGAGGGGGTATTGGGGGGTCAGGGGACCCAGGAGATTCAGGAGAGGCAGCGAGATGGAACAGGAAGCAATGAGAAGAAAGATAGACACATAATAAAAGGGGATGAGTCATATGAGCAAAAATAAGGACTGAAGTCTAGACAGCCAGAGGAAGCAATGAAGGCATGGGGTCATCAGGAGAAAAGAGGATTGGGGAAGAAGGCAAGTGGGAAAAGGCCAACACACAGCATGTGGAGGAGACTCAGTGTGGGGGAGGATAGGGGTAGTGTAAGGATTTGTCAAGGGAAAAGAACTGCAGTAGAAGGAAAGGTTGCAGGGCAAATCAGAAAGACTGGGGACGTGTAGAATAGGATGGGGATGGGGAAAGGGAGAAGGGAATACACACTAGGGAGATAGAGATACCTAGATACATAGATACATAGACAGTGTCAGCAGATAAGGGCCTATGGCCCACCTAGTCTGCCCATTTGAGTTTGTAACTTTAGTTTATGTTTTCCTAGAACTCTGTTGCCCCTTACCCCTGACCTCCAGAATTCCTTTATGTCTATCCCATGCATTCTTAAATCCCGTGATTGTTTCAGCCCCCACCACTTCCTCAGGCAGGGTGTTCCACTTGTCCACCACCCATTCTGTGAAGAAATTCTTCCTCACATTTCCTCTGAATCATCCTCCCTCCAACTTCATCCCATGCCCTCTAGTCCTGGAACATCTTTTTCGCTTAAAAATAGTGTATTCTTGCAACCTGTTCCTCCCTGTAAGATACTTGTATGTCTCTATCATGTCCCCTCTCTCCCTCCTCTCCTCCAGGGAGTACATATTCAATTCCTTCAACCTGTCCTCATAAGACTTGTGATGCAATCCATGTACCATCTTTGTTGCCCTCCTCTGAACCTTCTCTACCCTGTCTATGTCCTTACATAGGTAAGGTCTCCAGAACTGTACGCTGTACTCCAGGTGGGGCCTCACTAGTGTCTTGTATAGTGGAATCATGACCTCCCTTTTCCTGCTGGTGATGCCCCTGCCAATGCATTCTATTTGCTTTACCTGCTGCCTTGTCACACTGTTTCCCTACCTTGAGGTCATCAGAGGTGATAACCCCAAGATCCCTTTCCTGCTTGGTGCATACTATATCCTCACCCCCCAACTGATATATTGTGCCAGGGTTTTGTACCTGCATCATTATCTTGCACTTCTTTGCATTGAATTTCAACTGCCAAACCCCTGACCATTCTTCAAGTTTCTGCAGGTCCCTTCTCATTCTGTCTACACCCTCTGGTGTGTCTACTCTGTTACAGAGCTTTGTGTCATCAGCGAACAGTGAAATTCTGCCTTCTAGGTCCTGCGCAATGTCACTGATGAAGATGTTGAATAGGACTGGTCCAAGAACTGATCCCTGTGGTACCCCACTGGTCACTCTTCCCTCTGTGGAGTGACAGCCATTTACCACCACCCTCTGTGTCCTGCCACCCAGCCAGTTACCTACCCACCACACTACTGTCCTGCCCACACCCATATTCCCTAGTTTGTGTAATAGTCTTCTATGTGGCACACTGTCAAAGGCCTTGCTGAAGTCCAGATAGGCCATGTCCACTGCCCTCCCCTGATCCACTTCCCTAGTCATCCAGTCAAAAAATTCAACGAGGTTGGTCTGACATGACCTCCCCTGGTGAAACCATGCTGCCTTGGA
Source organism: Neoceratodus forsteri (assembly GCA_016271365.2). NCBI lineage: Eukaryota > Metazoa > Chordata > Ceratodontiformes > Ceratodontidae > Neoceratodus > Neoceratodus forsteri. The sequence continues at coordinate 531,921,779 of CM057454.1, forward strand.
TCCTGCAGTCCATTGACAACCAGATGTTCCACCAATCTCTCCTTCAGTAGTGCTTCCATGATCTTCCCCACTACTGAGGTGAGGCTGACTGGTCTGTAGTTCCCTGCTTCCTCTTTGTTCCCACTTTTGTATAAGGGGACTACATCTACTGTCCTCCAGTCTTTGGGTACCTCCCCTGTTTCCAGTGATCGGCTAAACAGGATAGCCAGAGGTTCAGCCACCACCTCTCTGAGTTCTTTAAGGACCTTGGGGTGCACCCCATCTGGCCCCATTGCTTTATCAACTCTTATTACTTCCAGTTCCTTCAGGACCCTTTCTCGTGTAGAGGGACTTGTGTCTATTTCTGCACCATTCTCACCCATTGTACTCCCTTCAGACCCATTACCCTCCTCTTCCTCAGTAAAGACTGAGCAGAAATACCTGTTCAGTGTGTCAGCTTTACTGTTGTCATCCTCCACTAGCCCCATCCTCCCATTCAGTCTCACTATCCCTCCCTTTGCCTTTCTTTTTTCACTTATGTACCTGTAAAAGGTTTTATACGCCTCTACCCACTGATTTTGCAATGTGCTCTTCTGTCTGAGCTCTTCCTTACTGACCTCCTGCCTCCTTTTGCTTCTCCTGGTACTTCTCCTCATCTCCTTCTGCCTGTGTCTTTTTATATTGCCCTGAATGCAATCTTTTGGCTTTCACTTTCTTTGCTACTTCTTTGAAAACCATAATGGCCTCCTCTTCCTTTTCCTCTTGCTAACCTGCTTAATGCATAATTCTGTTGCTCTTGTAATCCCCGTTTTAAATACTACCCACTGTTCCTCAACCCCTGATTCCTGCCCCATTCCCCTTAATGCCTCTTTCAAGTATCTCCCCATTTTCCCAAAGTCTGCCCCCCTAAAATCCAGGATACGTGTTTTTGTGTGGTTTGCTTCTGCTCCTTTTGTGATTTCATGCCACAATGACTGGTGGTCACTGTTCTCCAGGTGCTCCTCCACTGTTACCCCCATCACACTGTCCCTGTTTGTGAACACAAGGTCCAGTATTGCCTTCTGCTGAGTTGGTTCCATGACCAGTTGCTTGAGGAAGGCACCCTGAAGGGAGTCCAGGATAAATCTGCTCCTAGTTGATGCTGCTGCTGGGATGCTCCAGTCCACGTCTGGAATATTGAAGTCTCCAGCCAGTACTACCTCACCCTTGTCTGCCATCCTTTGGATGGCTAGCATCAGCTCCCTATTTGTTTCTTCCTCCTGGGCTGGTAGTCTATAGACCACACCTGTGCGGATGGCTGGCCCCATTTTCCTTTCCTGATTAACCTACAGTATCTCTCCCCCATTTTGTTCCTCCTGCATCTCTGTGGCCCTTATGTCATTTTTCACATACAGTGCCACTCCTCCTCCCTTCCTACCTGCCTGGTCTCTTCTGAATATGTTGTAGCCAGGAATGGCCATCTCCCAGTCATGGTTATCATTACACCAGGTTTCTGTGATGGCCACAATGTCCAGGTCTGACTGCACCATGACAGCCTCCAGATCTTCCATCTTGTTGCTAAGGCTCCTAGCATTGGCACACATGGCTTTCCATGATTTGACCTCCCTAGAGTGTTTAGCTGCTCTACTCCAGCCCCTTCCCTGGTTGTTCTTTATCCCTGGCTCTCCTTGCTGTCTGCTCTTCTGCTGATTTTTGCCCCTTTTCTGCCTATCCACCTCTTGGGTACTAATCTCCATCTTTTGCACACTGCTTTGTTGAGATAGCCACTCTTCCGGTTCACTGGTTCTACTGCTAGCTGTGGGGGGTGAGCAAGTAGGTACCCTCCTTGCTGGCCTGCCACCCCCCCTTGGCTAGTTTAAATGCTTGTCACTGTAGCATTTAAACTTATCATTGAGTGCTTGGATTCCCCTCCAGGATGGATGCAGGCCGTCAGGGCTGGAACAAACCTCCATCCCTCCAGGTGGGTCCCCAGTCACCAATAAATCCAAACCCTTCCTCACAGCACCAGTTCTTCAACCATGAGTTAAAGTTCCTGGTGCATGCACCCCTATGCTCTCCCATGCTTCTCACAGGTAGAACTTCTGAGAAGGTGACAGAAGTAGCTACTTGCTTGAGACCCCTTCCCAATTTCCTAAACTCTTCAGAGAGAGCTCTGGGGGTACTAAGGAAATGATGGGGCAGCTCAACAATACAGAGATGGTGGGGGAGGGGGCCGGATTAGAGAAAACTATACATCACTGTCATATGAGATTAAGATTAGGGAGGGGGGCAGCAAAGCTAGGGGAGAAGGAGCAGGATGCAAGCCAGAAATTTGCACAAGATGCAGTGGAGCATCAAGTGGGGGGGAAGGTAGCAGAGTCATAATATGACCATTTTCCCACAATTTTGCTCTTGTGGTTCTGGGACCGTGGAGCACTTCGGGTAGCTAACCAAGCTCTGAGAACAAACAGGAAAAAGTGTACTTCTACATGACATAGAAAACACCTAAATAACTGTACCAGAAGTCAAATTGCTGGGGCAGGTAGGTAGCAGTAGTTCAGATCCCTGAATTGGGTTCTGTGAGTAATGAATATCATTTCCCAAATACCTTGAATAATGCACTATTCATTATTTGGATCTGAATAACAAATAGTGCCACCCTGTACTCATCACACAGACTACACCTAAGTGGGGGTGGAGCCCAGGGGGTGGGGCAAGGATGCTTAGGGACAAGGTAGGAGAATATATTATGCAAAACTTCAATTTAAACTAAGTGGGGAGTTTACTATGTGGCAAGGAACCTTAGTAGGTTTTCCCAAGGAGGGGACTGTCAGGCCCTCTTTCCCCAGATATGGACAAATTAAGTAGGAGAGACTCAGGATGTAAGGGTGATAAGGGAGGTGAAGACAGTAAGATAGATGGAAAGGTAAGGGGAGTGGGGATAAGTTGAGATCAAGAGGCAATAGATCTAGAAAAATGAACATGGGAAATCTTGCACAGTGGCTGAGGATGCAGGGAAGTAGCAGGAAGGGGAGGAGGGAGAAGGGGAAAGACATGCATTATTGAGGGTGGTGTCTATCAATGCCAGGAGCCTGGGAAACAAGATAAGCAATGTCCAGGCCTTGGTGATGGAGGGAAGAGTGGATCTGATGGCAATCACCGAGACTTGGGCATCCTTCAAACCGTGACAGTGATCTCTCCAGTCTAGGGTTTGTTTGTTTGTTTGTTCATTCATTGGGAAAGGCACACTGAGCTAAGGCTCATTTCCAGGTGCAACCTGGGGGAAATGAGAACAGGGGATGCAAATACTGTACATAGCACTGAAACAGTACACAGTTACAATGCAAATACATAGCACTGACACAGTTCACAGTTACAATAAAGTGCAATAGAGTACACATTTTAAAACAGGAATAAGGGCAGATAGGAGCACGTTAGGCATTTCAGCCACACCTACACCTGGGTAAGAGGTAATTGTGTATGTGCGGGGGGGATAGTCAGGTAGGGGGATAAGAGAAGCAGGGAGAGGAGGGAAGGAGTTTTAGCTGGTAAACAGGGGAGGTAGTGAAGCTAGGGAGAATGGCAGTAGGTTCTAGAGTGAAGGGAGTTGCTGTCCCTCCTTCCTCTCACCACCATCCTGGAGTCACCCAGTGTCCAGCTGCTCTGCCTGCTTGCTGGCATCCTTTGAGGGAGCAGCAGCAAACTAGGTGGCCCTTGGGTGAGGCAGATGTTGCCCTGTACTCATTTCGGTTCGGTCCAGAGTCCAGCAACCTTTGCTTTTAGCCCAGAGAGGTGCCTGCATAATGGAAAACACCTCAGTCTCTAGATCATGTCCCTGAAGATTGCAGCCCCCCACCCATTACACTGCATTTCTCCTATGCCTGATGATTTGTTTATCCTCCTGACTTTTTGCTTCACTACCTTTCCCTTAGGATTCCCTTATCACTAATCTTCCGCTGCACTTCCCTGTACCTTTCTCTTTCTGAGTCTGTGTTTGACCCCTTACCCTAGTTAGGGTTTCCTTTGATCCCCCTTTTTTGGTCCCTTGGTAACTAAGGATAATTGACTTCCTATACTCACTTTCTCCCCCTACCCTAGATAGTGTGTTGCCTTTATTCCCACCCTACTGTGTGTTTCAGCTTCCCTTAGCTTGACCTTTGTAGGTCTTACCCTCCCTGTTCTACACTGTTGATTCCTCCATCCCACTCACAGTACACACTTTTAAACAGGCAGCAACCAATACACAGGTAGTCTACCTTACCTTTCTGGACCAGCAGAGTTCCCTGCATACCTGCTGATGCCTGCTGACACCTAAGATGCCAATTCTACACCTGCACTACTCCTGTTTTGTTCCACTCTCCTTCTGGAACACGAATGTGTGTGGGTCACATTAGGAAGTAGCCCCTTTATAGTTCCCCAACCACTTCCTCCTGGCTAGCGATTGGTTGGTAAATGTTATGTGACCACCACCTGCTTCCTGCTTTGTACCTAAAGAGAACTCAAAAGGTTATAAAATGCTCAAAAACAGTAATGGCACTGCTCTTTAAATTGGCCCTTAAATACAGGCTATGGAGGCTGCTTTCAATTTACCCTACAGGCAATAATTAAAACACTACTTACACTAGTTTCCCCACAACTTAAACCTCCAATATAGTCTTAGAAGCAAAAGCCTCTTCAGTTGTTGTCTGTGACACAAACAGGTAGACTCTTCTTTATGTAAGAGGAGATTGGGAAGGGAGTGAGATAATTTGAAATGTGCCTGGTGAGATCACGGGACTTGCGCTGATCAATGATTTCAGGGATAATTCAGGTGAGATGGTGAGTTTTGACACTGGATTTTCTGAGCAAAGTGTGCCTGTCCCAGACTGAGGAGAATTTGGAGTGAAAAAGGGAGAGGGCAATGTTGATAGCAGTTGTGGAGGGTATGGCTGTCCGGTCTGCAGCAGTAAGGTCATTCAAGAGAGCAAAAGTGTTGAGTGACTGGAGGGATTTCATCCAGATATATTTAGGGAAGGAGGGTGGACTTCATGACACAGAATGCCTTGCAGTGGTCGCTGAAAGTGTCCACTAGAATTCCTGTTGCAACAATATGATGGGAGTGGTAGGAGAGAACCCAATCCAGGAGGGAATGGTTTTGAGAGTGGGGGTTGAGCCGGGTGGGTTCAGCGCTAGTCTGTGTAATATTCAGGGACTCAACCTTATGGATGGTCAGCCTGGAGGCCAGGGAGATCCAACTGACATTTAAATCCCCTAGCAAGATGTGTTCACCAGCAGAAGAATGACAAATGAATGTAGAAAGGGAGTCAACCAGGGTGGAGGAAGATATTCTTGGTGAGGCATAAAACACACTAATGAAGATGGGCACAGAGGAGGGGAATGAAAGCTGACCAGGAGAAATTTGTGCGAGGAAGATGCAACTGAATTTGTGCAAGGAAGATGCAACCTATCTGAAAGCCTTGTTGCAAGCTCTGACAGACATAGATGACAACACCACCCCCATGTTTTCCCCTGTCTTGCCTGAAAAGGTGATAGGAAGGGACAGGCTAAAGACTGGGATCCTGGAGGACAGCCAGGACTCAAAGATACAGAGGATGTTGGGTGAATGTTGTGAAATCCAGACTGACAGGAGGCTGAGTTTTGGAAAGAGGCTCCAAGCATTGAGGTGAAATATGCTCAGGCCTTTAGCAGTTGGTAAGGCAGAGTAAGAGGGAGGGAGGATCCAGGGTTAGACTCCATGTCACCAGACAGGTGTAGGAACAAGACCAGTAGAATGAAGTGGGATTTCCGCTCCTTAGAGTTGGGGGGGGGGGAGGTGTAGAAGGGAGTGAGGTGGGGGAAGGAAAGGAGGGCACAGTACAGAAACTCCAGGTTAACGGATGGGGAAGAGAGATAACCAGGGTGGATAGAAGGGAAAGGGGTGGAAAGGGGGATGGATGAGTGGAAGGATGAGGGAAATGTGATGAAGGAAGATAGGGGATGGAGGAGGAGGGGTAGTTGCATTGGAGGGAAGGAGTAAGATAGAGGATGGTAAGGTACAATGTGGTCAGGAGGTGAGATACAATAGCCATTAGTAATGTAGATAATACAGGTTACGCTATGTCAGTGTAACAGGCTTAGGCTGTAACTAGAATTTGGGATTACTACAGGTAACTGGGCTGCAACACAGACGTATACAGCAGGATTCTGGCTAAGCTGAACAAGTGCAAAAAGCTAGTAGAAGTATTAGTGGATGTTCTAGGCACAGAAAAATATGAAACCTAAAACAAAGAGCAGCTGCTAAGTAGAAAATGCAAGTGAATTCACCCAGATAGAATTTCGCAAGAAATCAGCAAAATGGCAAAAACTGAAACTAAAAGCAGCAAGCAACAGCAAGGGGGACTGCTTAACTAAGCAGGTTACCAGTGAGGTTAACAAAGTAACAGTGAACAAGCAAATAAGTCTATGCAGGTTACCAATCAGGCTAGTAGGGTAGCAATAGGGCTAAGAAAGTAGACACTGAGGTTGGAATGCAACTTGTATGAGGGTTTAAACTACTAATTTACATAGGTTTGCATTAGGCCCATAGACAGTTATGAGGTACCACAGAGTACTGCAGAAAGAGCTAGGTTGGGAGTAGGCTGCTCTGGGGTGCAGTGTGGCTGGCTGAGGATGATTCATGGCCGACTCCAGGCAGATTCCTCAATGTCCTTTGTGCTCAGTCCTTCATGTGGAGGGCCACTAGTGGTAAGCAGTAGAAATATGGGCCAGAAATCCACCCACAAAGCTCCCAGTTGGCGGACTGAATCTGAAGCTGGCTCAGGTAGGCCAAGAAGCAAGCAGAGGTGGAGGCTTGCTGTGGGGGCAAGATAGAGCCATAAGATGGCTGTCAGCTCATGTCCCTCCCCTACACAGAGATCAGAAGTCCTGGTTAAATTTAACAAACTGCAGGAGTGATTGGCAGTCAGACGCATTTGAAAATAGTGCCATTACCACCAGAGACCATCCCATGAAACTCAGTGAATCTGCAGCTGACTCAGGTAGTCTGAGGAGCAGGCAGGGCTGGAGGCTCGCTTTGGGGGTGAGTGAGAGCCACGTGATAGTTGGTTGGCTCATGCTGAACCCCTGCATGGAGGTCATAAGTCCTGGTTGAACTCAGCAAACTTTGGGGGTGATTGGTGGTCAGGTGTGTTTTGAAAATAGTGCCAGTACCGCCAAAGAACCACCCACGAAGCTCCCAGTTAGTGGAGTGAATCTGTAACTGGCTCAGGTAGTCCAAGGAGCAGGCAGGGCTGGAGGCTTGCTGTGTTGGCGAGGGACAGTCACAAGATGGCAGGTCAGCGCTTACAACTGTCCCCTGTACAGAGGTCAGAAGTCCTTGTTGAATTCAGCAAACTGCAGGAGTGATTGGCTGTCAGGCACATTTTGAAAATAGTGTGAGTACCACAAGAGACTCACCCACTAAGCTCCTGATTGGTGGAGTGAATCTGCAGCTGGTTCAGGTTGTCCAAGGAGCAGGCAGTGCTGGAAGCTTGCTGCTGAGATGAGGGAGTAACACAGGATGGCTGGTTGGCTCATGCCTGTCCCCTATGTGGAGGTCTGATGTCCTGGTTGAGCTCAGCAAACTGTGGGAGTGATTGGTAGTCAGGCATATTTTGAAAATAGCATGAGTACCACCAGAGACCTACCCATGAAGCTTCTGATGGATGGAGTAAATCTGCAGCTGGTTTAGGTAGTCTAAGGAGCAGGAAAGCTGGAGGCTTGCTATGGGAGTGAGAGAAAGCCACAAGATGGCTGTTGGCTCACACCTGTTCCCTACATGGAAGTCAGAAGTCCTGGTTGAACTCAGCAAACTGCGAGAGAGGTTCACCCTCTATAGAAAGGATAGGGTAGGGGTGAGGGGTGCTGCTTTATATCTGTGAAGGATTTGTGGTCACGAGAGAGGACATGTAGATGAGTGAGCACTAATCCATCTGGGTATAGGTTCAAACAGCAGCAGGGAGAAAGATAAGGGCAGGGGTGGTGTGCAGGCCCCTGAATCAGAGCCAATCCACAGACCAGGAGCTGGGAGGGAAGGGAGACCTTGAAGACTTCAGTGCAGTAGGAGGTGATAAAAATGGGTAACTTTTAATTACCATATATAGATTTGAGCATCCCTCAAGCCAGCAGCAGAAGACGCCAGTTGCTAATGGACCCAGTCCAAGATGGTGACTAGAGATTGGACTTTCTTGTACCTAGTACTGACAGCCTTGTCTGGGGCATCAGCATGGCTGAACCCATGAGAAACAGTGATTATCAGTTAGTATCATTTCGCTCAATATGCAAAAGGAAATCCTGATCACAAAGACGTGTTCTGGACTTCAAATGGACCGACATTGCCAAAATGGGGGAGAATCTGGGGTACACCTAACCAAGCTGGGGGGAGGGGTAGGGTGATGGATGAAAAATGGTCCATATTTCAGGGTGGGATCCAGGAAGTCACAAATACCTGTCTGAAGCAGACGAGTAAGGGTATGTGCTCCAATTAGCGACACCAACACAGCTATCTACACACCTGTCAACAAAATCGACAGTTTGCCGACAGATCGCTGTGTTGGTGTGCCTGACACAGAGGCACACTGTCTCCCGGTCCAGTACCTCCTCCCTGAATCAATTCCAACTCGGAGTTGATCACCTATAGTACGGGGCAGAAGCCCCCCTTAGAGAGTTCAGAGGCAAAGCCCCAGATAAAAACACAGACTTGAGATAGTTGATTTATGTCGCATCAAAATCTCTGTAGCCTACATAAATCCTGTTGCTGCGATGTCGGTCAATGAAAGTGTTGTCGAACTGGCATCATAGAGCCACAAGTAAGAAAAACAAGCACAAACAGCCATTTTGCTTTACAGGGGAGGTTGTAAGCACTGTGAGGGAGAAAAAGGCTTCTTAAAAAAAATGCTTTAAGAGTTATTCCTTCTCAGTTATCAAAATGTTTCATTTGAAAAATTTGGAACCTTTTTCCAATCACAGATATGTTTCTTTTACAGATCCTGGAACCATATTGTCTTGTGGGCTGCATGGATCATTAGAAAATGACAAAATTAAGGTATGTTTTGATGCTTTTGTTCATCTTTTGGTTGTGACATTAAACCGAGATCTTGTCTGCTTGTTTCTGGTGCTGGGTCAAGTGAATGTTAAAAATCTCACAGTACCACTCAGAAAGAGTAGGGGAATTTCATCATTCACTAATTCATAAACAAATTAACCTGGTTCAGTATCAGTTGGTCTGCATCTGTGTCCTCCTCCCTCTTTTGAAAAGGCTGAAAACAAGACATATTTCCTAGCCCTCCTTTCCCAGTCAACACTGTATTAAATATATGTACTGTATGAAGACACATACAGCCATACAAACTTGCCAGCAGAAGGAGGCCATATGGTGTATCAAGTCTGCCCAGTGCTGTGCCCTGTATAATTGTTTACAGTACAAATATACTGTGTACATACTGTATGTATCTGAGGACAGGAAAGTGTTATTTAGTGCAAGGCTACTCCCCAGGTTATGCTTTAACCTTTTAGCAAGACAGATGTAAGCAGTTACTGATGTATACAAGATCTCTGCTGAGTGATGAATTCATTCATTGTCATTTATTTACAGACATCAATCAGTAATCCATATGGCTCACTATTAGTAACCTGACACTGTGTTATTCAACTACAATAAAAAAATAAATAAACTCTTGTCACAGATCATCAGTTCAAATGAAAACGTCATATTTGCAGGGCACAAATAGTTCACCACTATTTTTACGCTTCTGAACCTTACTTGTAAATCAAAGTAATTCTGGGCTCCTGTAGTCTAAAGAAATAATAGATTTGTGTTCATTTTTTCTGTAAATGTTTGTGCTTTAAAGTTACTAAAAATGTTTTGACCTTGATCTTCAAAGGGATTTTAGAACTGTGTGCTTATTTTTAGCCATCTAAATTTAGCCTACATACTGTGCATTTGTACAACCCCCTCCATGAGTCTGCAAGGGCTCCATTAGATTTTACTGCACATTCTCATACTCTCTTTGCAGACTCCAGGTAGGCATTGCCATAAAAATGTATGGTGCTTGAAAATACTGCCAATGATGTAGGTTAAGCTACTATAAGGGACGGTGTAACTCAAAGTTTCATACATGACTAACCAGATTTGTTTTTTTCGTTTGTTGTGTTCATAAGACCTTTGAGTTAAAGATCCCTTTTTCAATGGTATCAAAGTCACAGTTAGTTACACAATAACAAATAACAGCATGGACAATACATAAGTCATACAAGTACGAGTGTAAGATACAGAATAGAACATACAAGTATAGATGTAGGATGTACCAGCAATTGGGTTGACTGTCAAGTAGTTACAGTTATACTTCTTGGGGAAGAAGACTGATGCTTGACCTCTGAAAAAGTCAAAGGAGGGAAGCACAGTCACTTCAGGAGGCAGTGAGTTCCACACTTTGATAGCTCTAGTTACTGTACAAATGACTATTGTCCCAGGACAGTTTTCCTAAAAGGCATGAGCAGTCCATTGTCCCCCATGGAGCGAGTATCATGTTTATTGTCAACCAGGGTGAAAATGTTTTGAACACTTGGGGGGGGGGATTTGGTCTAGAACTGACCTTTAGCATATGAGTATGTCCATGAAAAAAGGTTTCCAAAATGCGGCATGAGGGTCAATTTTCAGGTATGATAAGCTTTTCAAGACACAGTGACCCAGAGTGAAAAGGTGACTGTACCGTCACATAACTCCCTAACAAAGTCTTAAAAAAAAGGCCCTTCAGCATTGTGCATGTAACAGTGGACAATTCGGCATTGCACTTGTAACAGTGGACACCATACAACTGTTTTAAGTTTTAAAAATTAATTTACTATATGTTACTAAACATTTTAAGGCACTGTGATCCAAGAATGAAAAAGGGACCATGCTGTGAAATAACTCCCTAAGAGAGACTTGGGAAAAAGCCCTTTCTGTGTTGAGTGTGTAACAGTGAACACCAAACAACGCTATGCTTGTAACATTAAGCACCACAGTGGTGCATATGTAACAATGGACAACACGTAACTGTTTAAGTTAAAAAGGCATTGCCTGGATCTCTCACTCACCAAAGTCCCACAGCACTTTTACAAATCTATCCCAAAAGAAAATCCCCCACTCAAAAAAGATGGATGCATTTTCTGAAAATTTTTGGGTATGTAAAAATGTAACTTGCTGGGACACCACAGGTAACATGCACCACAAAAATTTTGAGTAAACCAGAAATTTTATATGCATTTAAAATGAGAGTGAAAATGCCTCCATTAACAAAAGACAACACCAGAGGCAGTTTTCAAAATAACTTTATTGGCGTGCAACTGATAGAGATAGGAAGAAAAAGCTAAACATAGAAACTGTCGGCAAATAAGGACCATATAGCCCACCTAGTCTGCCCATTTCCCTACTTGGTTTGGCAATTCCTATTCTTATCTGGATTGCCTTTCCCCTACTCTGCTGTACAGCAGGGTGCCTTTATGCTTATCCCATGCACTTTTGAATCCCCGTACTGTTTTCGCTTCCACCACCTCCGCTGGTAGGCAGTTTCATGGATCAACCACCCAATCTGTGAAGAAATACTTCCTAGCATTTCCCCTAAGCCTCCCTCCCTCCAGCCTCATGTTATGTCCCCTTGTTCTTAAGCACTTTCTTCTTGAAATATGCTCCCCTCTTGTGCCCTGTTTATTCCTCTAAAGTATTTGAAAGTCTCTATCATATCCCCTCTCTCCCTTCTCCCTTCCAGTGAATAGATGTTTAGTTCCTTGAGTCTTTCCTCATAAAGCTTGTGGTGCAGTCCATGTAACATTTTTTGTTGCTCTTCTCTGGACTGCTTCCATTCTGCCTATGTCCTTCCTGAGATGCGGTTTCCAGAATTAGACACAGTATTCCAGATGAGGCCTCACCAGTGATCTATATAGTGGCATCACCACTTCACTCCTCCTACTGGTTATACCACTTCCTATGCACCCCAGCATCCTGTTTGCCTTCCCCACTGCTTTATCACATTATTTGACTGACTTCAGGTCATCGGATATGTTAACCCCCAGGTCTTTCTCCTGACTTGTGGTGGCTAGAACCTGCCCCCCTTCCCATCCTGTATTCCTCTCTTGGGTTTCTGTGTCCCAGGTGCATTATCTTGCACTTCTTAGCATTGAAACCCAACTGCCAAACCCTTGACCATTCCTCAAGTAGTCTTAGGTCATTTCTCATTTCATCTAGCCCCTCCTGTGTGTCAACTCTGTTACAGATCTTGGTGTCATCTGCAGACAGGCATAGTTTACCCTCCAGTCCCTCTGCAATGTCACTTATGAAGACATTGAACAGAACTGGACACAGCACCAATCCCTGTGGAACCCTGCTGGTCACCTCCCACTCTTCTGATTTTATGCCATTTACTACCACCCTCTGGGTCCTGCCTTTTAGCTAGTTTCCAACCCATTTTACCACTTTAGAGCCCACACCCAGATTCCCCAATTTGTTAAGCAACCTTCTATGAGGAACGGTGTTGAAGGCCTTACTGAAATCCAGGTAAGCCACATCCACTGCCCCTCCCTGATCCACCACCCTGGTCACCCAGTCAAAGAAATCGATAAGATTAGTCTGACAGGACCTTCCCTCAGTGAATCCATACTGCCTTGGGTCTTTTGCACCACTTGACTACAGGAACTTCATGACCCTCTCCTTGAGCAGGAATTCCATCAGCTTCCCCACCACTGAGGTCAGACTTACAGGTCTATAGTTGCTTGTTTCCTCTATACTTCCAGTTTTGTGCAGGGGGACCACCTCTACCCTCCTCTACTCCCCAGGTACCTCCCCCGTCTCTAGTGATTGGTTGAAGAGGGTTGTCAGCGAACCTGCTAGGACTTCCCTGAGTTCTTTAAGCACTCTAGGGTTAATCCAGTCTGGCGCCATTGTCTTGTCTGTCTTTACTTTTCCTAGTTCCTCCAAGATTCTATCCACCGTAAATGGGCTGGTGTCCACCTCTCCCCCCGTACATCTTTCCTCATGAGTCTTGGCCCCTCCCCTGCCTCTTCCTTGGTAAATACTGAGCAAAAATATTTCCTCAGTATCTCAGCTTTTTCAAGGTCATCCTCCACCCACCCTCCCTCTCCCTTCTTTAGCCTAACAATACCATTTCTGGTCTTCTTCCTCTCGCTAATATAAGAGAAGAAGTTCTTGTCCCCCTTCTTAATAGCCTGTGCTATTCCTTCCTCCATTTTTGCCTTAGCCCCTCTGACAGCTTTCCCAGCTTCTCTCTGCTTCTCCAGATATGTCAGTCTGTTTTCTTCTTTCTGTGTCTCTTTGTATTTCCTGAATGCCCTACTTTTTTCTCACACTTTTTTGGCTACTGACTTAGAGAACCACAGTGGCTGCTTCTTCCTTCTGTTTTTGCTAAGCAATCTGACACATTGACTTGTCACTCCTGTTATGGATCTCTTGAGCCTAAGCCACTTTTCATCTACCCCTTCCCCATATCTTCTGCTGCCAGGGCAATTCTGAGCTGTTTCCCCATCTCCATTAAGTCGTCCTTTGGAAAATCTTATATCTTAATCTTTGAATGGCTTTCTTCTGCCAACGTGCTGACTCTAAACCACACAGTTCTGTTGTCACTGGTACCAAGGGGATTGCCCACCTCAACATCCATGATTCTGTCCCTGTTTGTCAGCACTAAGTCCAGTACAGTACAGCCCCCTTCCTGATGGACTCAACCACCAGCTGACTTAGATATGAGGTCCTTACTCCTTGATGTACTTGCAGTCTGGGTATTCCACTCTGCATCCAGCATGTTGAAGTCACCCATTAGTAGTTCTTCCCCTTTGGCTGCTATATTATGGATAGCTTCTGCTAATACTAGATCTATATCCTCCCCCTACATGGGAGGCCTGTAAACTACTCCAGCATGGATGTTTGTTTTGTTCCCTGACTCCAGAGTGACCCACAATGCCTCTGCTTCTTCCGTCAATCCCCGAGCCTCCGTATCTTTAATCCCTTCCTTTACATACATAGCAATCCCTCCTTCCCTCTTTCCTCCCTATCCTTTCTAAAAAGTGTATACCCTGGTATGACTGCATCCCAGTCATGACTCCCTGTGTACCATGTCTCCTTAATAGCCACAATGTCCAGGTTTGTGTCTGCTATCAGTACTGTTAGGTCTGGGATTTTGTTTCCCAGACTGCAGAGATTTGTGCACATGACCTTCCACTCTGTGTACCCCTTTAATGTTCCTTGTTTATTGGTCTTTGCCCTGCACCACATTAGTGATGTACCTTCTGTTCTTTCCCCATTGTAACCATGGTAGTTTTATGGTTAGATATTATGCTTGTTATTGGGTCCTCACTGTTTTCAGTTATGTCCTGTGGGGGGGGGGGGGGGTGTCTATGATAATCCCCTTGACTGTCTATGCCTACCCCCCTTGACATGTTTAAATGATTACTAAGGATGCACTTAAACTTCTCAGAGAGGATACCTTTGCCTCCCTTGAATAGATGCAGCCATCTGGGGAATATAGTCCTTCATCCCTCCAGGTGAGGATCCATTCCCCAGTGAAGTCATACCCTATTTCTCCACACCATTTATTCAACCATTTGTTGAATTCAATGATGCGGATGTCCCTCCCTTCCCCCTTGCCATGGACAGGTAGCACCTTCAAGAAGGTGACAGAGTGTGCTACTTGCCCAAGACTCTTCCCCAGCTCCCTGAACTTTTCCTGTACTCTTCCTATATCTACCCCCTCTCTAGCCAGGTCATTAGTCCCCCAAGTGAATAATGGCATCCAGCTACCCTCCTTGTTACGGCCCTTGCAATCCTAAATATTCACTTGCCCTCCTTCCAAACTGTGCCTCCAGGTAGGTACATTACCTCCCTCTCACCATTGCTGCCTAACACCAGCTCAATCCCCAGGACAATGGAGTCCCCAACCAGGATTTGCTTCCTCCTCCTTTGTGTTCTCCTTGCATCTGCCCTTGGGGTTCCACCCTGGATGACCCTTTCAATCCCCATGGTGTTCACTTCCGGAGATGCTACGAAATCTATATACTCTGCCAGGATGACATAAGAGTTGTGAAGTGCCACCTGCTGGGGGATGTGCGTCTGTGCTGCCTCCCGTGCCCTCCCCGAGCCCACTGTAGTCCATCCTTCCCTCCTTCTTGGCAATCTCTGAGGGAGCAGTGGTGGATATGGTGGTCTCTGTATGGGGGGAAGATCACCTGCATCCTCGCCAACTCTCCTCGGAGTTCAGCTACCTCCTCCTTCAACACAGAGAGGTGCTGGAAAGACTTTCTGAACACTGCTGCCCCACATCCATGGCAAAGCACCACACCCATCATCTTCCTTCTACTATCCTTGCCCTAACTGTCCCTTATTGCCCTGTACCCTCTGCCACTCTTTTCTTCTATAACATGTCCGGTGCCCAGCTATATATATTTGTACTGTCAATACTCTTTAGCAAAGCCAATAACCAGATAGTGTCACTGGATGCTTTACTAGGCAGCTTAAATGGGCAGACTGGATGGGCCTAGTGGTCCTTATCTGATGACAGCATCTATGTAACTGAAATAAAATCTGCATAGAAGCAGTGGAACGTATTGTGCTCTTGCATGTCACATTTGACTGAGAGAAATCTGTAGCATTTTGAAGGTGGACATTTTTAAAAAACAATAAAATTGGTGCACTGGGTTTCTCAGTTATGTAGTTTATCTGTACTGTTGACTGCATTTTAAATTTACTAATTATAACTGCAGTGGCTATTTCACATTTTTTTTAAATTCCTGCACAAAGTATCTGGTACATTTTTATCCCCATTTCATGGAATGACCCATATACGATAAGTGCTCACTAGAAGGATGATGTGAGGTGAAAATAGAACCAACTAGAGGTGGTGCAGAGGTCACAGTGGTGCCAGGTTTTAAGTTGATCACAAATCTGCAGACACAGTTAAAGGCGACACAAATTTTCTCCAGGACGGTATTAGTAGTGGCTGAGTAGATCACTGAACCATAGTGTATGACCTAGATGATGAGACTAGAGACTAGCAGTTTTTTGACTTCACTAGTAAAATTTAGTCTGTTTCTGTAGAGCAAGTTGAGATATTGGTACATTTCACTACTGAGTCCACATGTGGCCCTTCTTGTCTTAGGCCCAACTGCCATGACTTACAAAGGCAGTCAAGGCCTGTCCCTGGAAAATGCTACTGTTGTCTTGACTGGTGGCAGATCCTGTGAGGACCAACAGGAGGTCTGCTGGTGGGTGGTGCTGTGGTGTGTATGTGCATGTTTGAGGTAGAGGTATATGAATGTGTTGGTGGACGTGTGTGTGTGTGTGTGTTGTGCATGAAGTAGAGGTCTAAGTGCATTAGTGCGATAGAGGGTTGAGGGTTTACATTCCTGTATTGGACCCCCCTGTCTTTCTAAACCATTCCCTAGACACACACACACACACACACACACACATATCACACACACACACACACTGGTGGCATGGTGGTCACACCTCATTGTGGCAGGCTGGTGGGGCAGACCAGATTATCTTGTGTGGTGGGTGGGTGGTTCTATGGAGGACTGATTGACTATACTTAACTGGAGCCACATGACAGTCTTTCATCTCATGCAGTGAGGAGGACTTTGCAATCCATGCCTCTGGGGGCCTTCTCTCATGCAATACCCAGGTAAGAGAAAGGGGTGAGATATATCTTTTTTTGACCCTGGGGAAGGGGGAGGGCTTTTGTTTTATTGAGTGCTGTGTGGGGTAACAGTTATATATGGAATCAGATATTCCAATTCTGGCTCTGATTCCACATTCCGATACTATCAGGAATCAGAATTGGAACCAGAAATGGAATTTCTGATAATCCGATGGATGTAAATGGGTTGGATTCTGCTGAATCTGATCACCACTACTATCAAACCAGGTAACCACCTTGGGGGGGGGGATAACTAGGGAACGCATCTTAAGTTTAAGTAGATGATGGTCCAAGAAATAAAAGGCCTTGCTTAAGTGGATAAACACAACTCCTATGAGCATACCCTTATCCATGGCAACCTTGGCATCATTTGTGAATTGAAGAAGCACCGTATGGTACTATGGCCTTTTCTAAAACCATGTGGGCAGTAGGGAACAGATTATGCTCATGAAGATAATCAACTGTGGGCTGTGACCAGCTTCTCTAGGATTTTGCTCAAGACAGATAGTATGGCAACTGGGCAGTAGTGTCAAATTTGGGGTTACCTTTCTTATAAATGGAGATGACTTTTGCCATGTTCTAAATCTCAGGAATAAGCTTAGATCATAAAGATAAATGGTAAATTCTAGTTAGCATAGAGTTCAAGTAAGAGGATGCAATCTCAAGCAACCATGAGAGTCAGCACTAGTGCAAGCAGAAATGGAATCAAGTGGATGACATACCTCCCTGAAAGTACCAGTATGTAGGTTTGAAACTATGAATAGACAGGGAGGGGAAGAGGATATGGGAGCAGGAACATTGAGGGAGGTATGTGAAGTGGTAGTAGGCTGGTCTGGTGAAGGATAGGTGTATATGGACAGGTTTGAAAAGTGATGATTGAAGGCATTATCAATAATAGCAATAGTGGTAGAGTTATTACAGTTAATGACATCAATCACCATGTCTTTGATGGAGTGGACACCCTTCCCCCTATGAATCCCTTTATGTGGTTACAGAACTTCTAGGAGTCACCTGCAGGCTGATTGGTGGGGTTTAAAGCACACTGGCTTAGTCAGGAATCATAAATCCAGGAGCAGCCTGAAGACTGTGGAGGCAACCAGTAGAGTAGATGGGTCAGTTACGGCTTAGCAGCTCTTTTCAGCGAGGCAGTGAGGCTGATGATGTGTCCTTCTGGTGGAAGACTGATGGTACAATGATCAGATCTGAGCAGAAAACCTAGGGACATTACCTCACCTACCTCCCCACACACACCAACGCACACAACCTACTCCTCCTGACTCAGAACTTACATATGTTTCCCCCACATATACACGCCCTATTGTCTTCACATTCACATTAAAACCACCACACACACAAAACTGGCTCCATGTGGCTCAACACTTACATTACCCTGTCTGCCCCCATCATGCATATATATATATATATATATCTATATATATATATATACACACACACACACACACACACACACATGCTTATCGCTTGACATGCACACTGTCTCTGCCCCTAACACACACAAGCTGCAGAAAAACTAAATATGCAGAACTGTTACTGTATATATACTGGTATATAATGGAAAACAAACAGCAGCTGAGCTTCAGTTCTGAAGTTGCAATTGTTTACTTGCCCTTTTTTGCTTGTTGTTCTTGACTGGCTCACAGAGTGCTGACTGCTGTGCAGATTACACTGCTGGCTGAACTCCCTTGTTTACTTTGTCAGTCATTGGATCTCTTAGTCACCTTACTTTCTTTCTGTTACTTCCCCAAGACAAACTTTGTCTCTTTTCTTAGTTTTAATAACTCTTGCTTCTTCTTCAGAGGAGGGTGCGGACAACTTGGACAGTGATGTGATGGAGTGGTCTACCAATGGCAAGGATGGGGCAGTCCCCCTTCATGAATTTCGGGGGCAGTCATGGTCATTAGTGGTCAGTTCAGGGCACTGTGAGGCAAAGTGCTGAGGACTAATAGGGTCAGCAGTGGTTACTGCCCTACTGCATGTGCCCTGATCTTTACTGCATAGGTGATTATCCCATCCACCACCCATTTTTACTGCCTTGGCACCCCATCTTACTATTCCAGTCCTCCATTCTTTACTGATTCAGTACCCTGTCTTTATTCCCTCAGTGCTACCCCACTAGGAGTTACATAACACCTTTAATACTGAATCCCAAATCACTTTGCAATCCAGGAGAGGGAGCAGTGACAGAGTGTTGCCAGCAGGCACCATTCCATGTGCAAAGAATGGAGATTCAAAGAGCACATCGAGATACTGGGTCAGAGAGATAAAGGACAAAGATGTTAAGGTGGAACAAAATTATACACACGTCTAATTGCCAAGTATCATGGGTAATATATGCAAATATACATGATGTAATTAAGGCTAGTTAAGCATTTGGAAGGATGAATGGTTCCAAAAAGTTCCACAAACATTCAGCAGACAGCAGACACTTGTTTTGTTCATGTTAAGACTTATCAGTGCACCATAGCTGTAGCCTCTTCTCAGAAGGAGGGGGGACCAGCCTCATGATGTCAGTTTGTTGGGTCTTGGTGAGTTCAAAAAGGAAAATCATTTTAAAAGACAAGGGCAGCATTTTTTAAGCTGGAGCAAAGAACAGGGCAAAGTCCCCTACCAGGAGCAAAGTTGCCTGGCATGTGCAAAGAGGTATAATGAAATAGGTGCAGGACCATGTTTGCACATGCAGAGCCTGTTTCATTATATAGTACTACCATTGGAGTGCAGGGCAATGAAGGAGAAAAGTGTATCCAAAGCTCCCTGCTAGCCTAGGAAGGGTGGACAGCTGCTGGAAGGCACAGGGAGCCCTCGCGGTCACAGGAAGAGACAGGAATTTGTACAGGCAAAGCTGTTTGCTCTTGGGACACACATCCCCATTATGGAACCATGATGTGCAAATGACCATTTCATCCATGGATGGGGCAAAGAGGACATTTGCATGTCAGGATACCCACTTTACAATAGGAGGAGCAATCATTTGCACATCTAAGCTGATGCTGTTTGAATGCTTCACACTGCAAAATGTGGTCTAGAATGGTGCTGGCCCAATCAAGGATACAGCACACAGCACTGGAGTCACCCCATAGCTGCAGAGGTCTGTGGCATCTAGTGTCCCCAACTCGCCTGTCATCTGTCCCTCATTTCACCCTCAGAAGTACTCTGACTGTCCCATAGCAGACCCACTTTGCAAAGGAGCTTCCACATACAGGAGATGCTGTAAATGCAGACCGTAAAGCAATGATAAAGCACAGTTATACTTTTAGCAAGGAAACACACTGGTGTACACAGTGGTCCAAGCCTGCATCACCTTGCTTGATAATGTGACTCTCGGTATGAGGTCCAGTGTCCCCCGTGGCAGTGACAAGGTTAGAGGTACTGGCCCCTCCCTCACTTGATTGCTAATGCATGAAATAACTACCCCTCTGTGGCATCCAGTGGCCCATCTGTCTCACCCAGTCACTGATACATGTAATAATTACCCCTTCCTGGCATCCTGTGCCCCCCCCACCCAATTACTGAGACATGTAATAATTACCCTCCATGGCATGGCCACCTCCCTTACCTGGTACATATATTAATTACACCTCAGTGACATCCAGTGACCCTCCTCTCTCACCTGACCCTCTTCTTGTATGTATATATAAGACTTCCATGGTGTTCAGTGGCCCCACATCCCCCCATGGTCTCATAAAATCTGTAACCCCCCACCCCGAGCACCCAGTGGCACCCAACTTACTCCTGACCCTTCCCACAATGCCCCAAGAATACCGCCGTGGAGTAACTGAAATAAAGAAAAATGTCCCTTGCAGTGGCCAGTGGTTATCCTCTTGCAGCACCATTTCATTCACACAGAGTGAACTGGCAGTGGATTGAATAGCAGCTGCTGACTGCCACACACAGACCAATCAGCAGTTACTATTCACACAATTACCAGTTCACTCTATGTAAATGAAACAGTGCTGCAAGAGGATGGCTGCTGTGGGCGGTTTTCTTTATTTGCAAGTACAACTGTACAGATACAGCAGTATAATTTGGGTGTTGAAGTGCTGGGCAGAGTGATTATATGGTGTATGGGGTTACAGACTGAATGGGATTGTGGCAAGGGTGGCCACTGGACACCAGGGAAATGGTATATATATGCAATAAGGGACTTGGATTGAGGAGGAGGGGGCCAATGGATATTCCATAAAAAATGTGATGAAATACATTCCAATAATAAAAGGAAATTCTTAAAATATATTAATATTTCACATAACACATGGGATGTATGGGTGATGTTTCATATCCACATTAATTCATCAGACCCCTTCCACATGTTGTGTTACCTGTAGTTACAAATATATGCCACAAATTGATAAAACTTTTCTGACTTCCATCTCAATATTTGTGCCACCACCACCAAAGAATGGCGCTATAAGCCCTAAATATATTTATCAGTACTTATGTTGCTAATTATCACTGCATCATGTTTTCCAAATTTTTCTAAATTGCATTATGTTTTCCCAGATTTGTCTAAACAAACCAGAAGGTGTAATCCAACACCTTTTTTTTTTAATCCAACACCCTTTAGTTCAAAGGTCATAATTTGCATACATCATAGTTCTAAATAAAATACCTGTTTCCCTGAAAATACTTTTCTTCACCTCGTTCTCAATTAAATTCAGTCTCTTTGCTTATACACACCTATTAAACTTCAGGGTGTCCTGTCACATCAAAAGTCATGTTAATAAAAAAAGGTAATACAAGAGAAACTAAGAAACATAAATGTATATTCCTCATACCTCATTTTATTTCATATTAATGCCTTCACAGGGGTTACAAACCTCCTTACTTCTAAGTACCTGTATAAAATGAAAATGACTTGTCCCTTTTTTAACCTACAGTATGTATCTTAATAATGACTAAATAAAAATCACGTTGAAACCTACAATTGGTTGCCTCATACCACTGTGTATTTATGCCCTCATATGGGATCCCTTGCACTTTATCTTCAGAAAACTCCTCCACTGTTAAACCAAACTGACAGTACCATTTAGAGCTACCACCTGTCCTGTTTTTCATTGGACACTTCTGATTTGGGCAGCTGTGTCCTGCAAAACAAAATGAAAAATACTACTTATATATACGACCTTATTGCTGGAAAAAAATATTTTCTAACTTTCCTCTAAATGTTGCAGAGAACTATAATACTGTACCTTAATTAAAATACCTTAAAATGATAAGTAACAATAAAAACAGCTAAAAAAACTACAACACTTAGTCTTCAAGCAGCACTACTAGATAACATAAATCGGATCTTTTGCAACAGATTCTTCCCTGTGCTCTGTTGAGCACTTACCTGGTAATCTTTCTTGTTTTCCCTGTATCACCCCATAATTTGCTCCCTTTTTATTTTTGTTTACGTTTCTCCTACCCGCCATGTTTAACTGGAAACCTATGCTGCATGCGCTTGACTCACAGTGCTACACAGGGACAGTGGGAATGAGCAGCACAGGGTCCCACGGAAGTAAACAAAAGACATGATGCAATGTGAGGAAGGAAGTTTGGCAGAAGATTAGGCAGCATCCATATTTACTGTGGCTCTACAAAAATGGAAATACATTTTAAATATCTAAAAAACTAAAGATTGTTAGAAAAAAATATTTACAGTTATGGAAACCTGAACTGGCTGCATGATTCCAGCCAAAAATCAGAATTTTGATAATCACTTCCTAATTATCTTGTACTGCTGATTTAATTCTGATTATTTAGAGTAAACAAGTCTGCTGCATTAGTCGAGGCTACATATTGTCCTGCAAAAAGTCGTGTTTCAGTAAGAAATGTCCCACTTTGGGCTTCTTAAAAGGTGGTAACCCTAGTGCCATTGTTTGGTATAGACTTTAAAAACTCTCACCGAAGCACTTATTTGCACAGTCAAAATGTAACTTACTGTGTCTTTCCTGAGAAAATTAAGCTGCACACCACTGACTCTCACAGGCTTAGGGAGTGGTCGGGGCAGCTGACAAGCTTGGTTTTCATACCGCATTGCAGAGGGGGATGATGCCATGTGACATCCCACAGTGATCCGCTCATCACTGTTGCTACAAAGGCCAGACAACTTGGCCTCTGCAGACCAGATAACTCAGTGGGATTGTGTGGAGCAGCAAAAATCCTCAAGCAAATCTGGCTGCAAACTGCAGCAGCTTGTCCCCCTCCCAGGGCTTCTAAGTCCTTTATTGTTTTTAATCTTAAAGCAAGCATTTGCCAATGCCCAATGTTTCCTTGCTGGCATTGGCATTGGTAGTGTAGGAGTTAGAAAGCTGCATAATAGGAATGGCAGTGAAGTTTTGAACTGAAGCCAACCCCACCACCACACTGCAGAGACTAACAGGCATTGGGGTGTGCCTTTGGGACATCAGGCATAATGGCAACACCATTTCACCACACCCTACCATGCAGACACCGACAAGTGTCATGGTGTGCCTTGGGATCTTTGGGCCTTATGCTCACCCCATTCCATAAGGAAATGCTGTGAGATGGGTACAGTATAGGGGAATGGGGTGAACTTTGGGGCCGAAGAGTCCAAGGCACACCTCGATGCCTGTCACTGGCTGCAGGGTGTGGTTGGGGGTGGAATGGTATGAGCATTACAGGTGACAATCCCAAGTCACACCCCTGATGCCTGTCAGTCTCTACAGGGTGGGGCATCATGGCCAGAAACCCTAACGCCCCAGGCGTTCAATGGTATTTTCACTCTAATTTTTCAACATGGGTTTTTTGTGACCCCCACCTCATGAACAGTGGCAATATCAGTTTGTTCGCCAAAAGTTGATTTTGCACAGCGGCTATGCCATTTGGCACCACAGGTGCGAAAACACATTTCGAACAGGATGTGAAAAATGACAGCTGTACTGTTGATGAGGAGGTGTAAAAATGGCAATGTTGAAAATCTGGAGTGAAAATATAAAAAAATTGGTGAAGTCACGAGCATGAGTAGAATCTGTAATTAGTTTGGGGATTGTTTACAGCAGATTGTCAACACAGGCATTTTGGGACCTTCGCTTATGAACAGTGTCACTGTGATTTTCATAATATGTCCCAAACACTGATTTCCCATGGCGACCATGCATTTCTGTGCCGGAAGTGTGAAAACACATTTCGGCCAGGATGTGCAAAATGACAGCTGTACTGTTCATAAGGAGGTGTGGAAAAATGCCACTGTAGAAAATCTGGACTGAAAATATCACAAATTCGTGAACTTACAAGCGTGAGTAGAAACTGCGTAATGCACGATCGTAACACAGTCATTTTATGGACTTTTGCCACCAAATTTTCAACATAGCCATTTTAAGACCTCTGCTCATGAACAGTATCACTGTGATTTTCTTAATCTGTCCCGAACATTGATTTTGCACACTGACCGCGCCATTGTGTGCTACATGCGCGAAAACACATTTTGGGCGAGATGAAAAAATAACAGCTGTACTGCTCATAAGGAGGTGTGGTAAAATGGCAATGTTGAAAATCTGGAATGAAAATATTACAAATTTGCGAAGTTATGAGAGTGTGTAGGAACTGCGCAATGCACGCTTGTAAAACAGTCATTTTTGGGAATTGTTTCACCAAATTTTCAACATAGGGTTTTGGAGGGCCTACATCACGAACTGTGGCACTGTCATTTCATTACTTGGTCACAAAAGGTGGTTCCACGCAGTGACCACGAAATCACCTTTCAGGACCAAATAAAAAAATGACAGGGACTGAGTTCATGAGGTGAGGCCCCAAGAACCCCATGTTGAAAATTTGGTGAAAAAATTCCCCAAAATGGCCAAGATATGCATCAAAGTTGAAAAAAACCTATTTATGCCATTATACAGGTTACCGGCATTTCTTCAGTTCGAGGTTGGCTTTGAAGAGTGCAGACGTGTTCCAGGTCCACCGAAGATCGTCACGCTGGGCTCTGGAGGTAAGTATGGGGTGGGGGGAGGTGGGTGCACAGAGGGTGGGCGCGAGTTGGGGGATGGGGCAAGACAATCATCGAGGGACCTTTTTTTTTTTTTACAGGTGTCTTTATTTTTAATAGAAGATGACGCAGAACTTTTGCCATGCTGGGGTGAGCTCCCAGCGTGGCAGCTGGAAGTTTATTTTTTGGGGGGGTAGTGCAGCAGACGGGGGATTGGGCACCCCCATCGACCATACGGACATTTGTCATTCTGGGGTGGGCTCCCAGCGTGGCAATAGGAAGACAGTTTTTTTTGCTGGTGGGGATTCAGTGCAGCCGACGGGGGATTGGGCACCCCCGTCGCTATACAAACTTTTGACACAGGGGTGGGCTCCCAGCATGGCACCTGGAAATCTGTTTTGGGGAGGAGGCAGCGGAGCTGACAGGGATTGAGCACCCCAGTCGGCCATATGTTGTGCGGGTGGGGGGAGTGCATGAGCATGCTGGGGTGGGCTCCCAGCGTGCTACATAGGTGTTTGGGGTGGGAGGGGAAGAACTGTCTATGACAGTTCAGATGCAGTGTGATGTGCAGGCAATATGCATACTGCCGACAGCAGTATGCAAATTGCCTACACGTTACCACCATTGATTGCAGCGGTTTTTCACTTTCAACTGTTTGCCACTGCATCTGAACTGCTGTCATAGACAGCTCCAACATGTATTGGTGCAATGAGACAGTGCCTGCAAAAGGGAGCAGGGCATTGGAAGCTGAGTGGCACACCTACGAAAATTCGTATGGTGGCACTATGTTTCTTGCACATGCGTGCAAGCAATCATAAAAAGGATCTGTTTTTGTAATGCAAATGCACTTCACCAATAATTTTGTTCTGGAGTTCAGATATTAAGATAAAATTCAGGGCTTCAGTTACCAGATCAGAACTAATGCCCTTCATTCTATTCAATTAGGTCTAATATAAATTTTTTATGAAGCTACTATCTGAAGCTTTACATGTCTACCTGTCTCAGTACTGTAGTATGTTCCTCTGCAAAACCCGTGTAGTGAAACCACACAGTAGTAACAGCGGTCCAATAATAGAGCTTATGGAGCATAAGCCTTTTATGTATATAGGACCTGTAATAGTACTATCTATCCACAGACTAAAACACTTAGTGAGACTAATGCAGTGAAACCCCACACAACTTATATTAGTCCAGTACTAGAGCTCAGGTAACATATGCCTTACATGTCTGTCTGTCTGTCTGTCTGTCTGTCTCTCTCGCGCTATATATATATAAACACATCTGAAATTGTGACCAACTCCCTTCCCCCTTCCCGGCCACAAATTTGCATTCAAATGTGCAGTATCCACCTTAAAAATCACATCCAACCCTTATATTAAAACTGTGTGGGTAAATTCAATCTTGAAAAGAGTCCATAGATTCCAATAGGAAAAAAGGAAAAAAATAGATCCATGTTACCAAAATAAGGATCAGTCACATTCTTCATTAAGTCCTATTTCTGCATTTAAGATCTAGTATAAATACGACTTTCCTAAGTTCTACTGGTATGTGTATAATTACGAATGGATATTCTGGTGTCTATATCCTACCACAGTATTGTACCTTTTTCTTGGTTTCCGGCTAGCTTCACTGGGGGGAGGATAATTGGAGTGAGGGGGGAAGGGGGATTATTCTGTACATCTGTTCGGATACATCTTCTTCCTTGAATGTGGTGGAATTTGTTATGTTTAATAAAGTTTATTTAATTAAAAAAAAAGATATAGTATAAATACAAAGAACTTCCTTTTTAGTAGGATTAACTCCCAGTCAAGTATTCATTTTGGGTTGTTGTACTTTTTCAAGTCCAACATTTGACCTGGAGAGAAAAGGAAACACTTAAGAATTTAGATAGTGACAAAAATATTGTAATAAAACCAATAGATAAGGGTGATGGTGTTGTCATATGGGATTATGATAAATATAGACAGGCATATGAAAGACAGTTTAGTGATGAGAGATGTTATTTAAGAATTGCTAGAGACCCAGCATCAGAAATTAGATCAGAAATTGAGGATTTGTTGGAATTGGGGGTGGCTATGGACTGGATAGCAGCAGGTGAGAAAGACATGCTGATCTGTCAAAATCACAGAGTATCATCCTTTTATGTACTCATGAAGGTCCACAAGGACTATTTCTCAATCCCCCTGGCAGGCACAATGGCCCCTATTCTCCAATGTGTGGACAGTCTACGTGCTGCGTATATGGGGCATGTAGACCCTCCGCAGGACCTGTGCATGATTCTCCAAGGGGGCGTGGGACTGCTACACACCAGATCCCTGGCCGGCCAGTGAGATCTGCGAGGGGGTGGTCCTGGGGTGGTGCAGGGAGTGTACCCACGCTCTGTGCTATGCTCAAAAGCGTTGAGCGGGGGGGGGGACACAGGCTACACATTTCTGAAGCAGTCATAGCTGCTGCATGCTCCTCCCTCTGACAGCATGCGACCGGCAGCATCAGACCTTGAAGGACCCCCCCCACCATGCCACCCCAGCCCAATGGGACCACTACAAGGGCAGATAGCCCCTGCCCCAACACCCAACACACATATGGGCACCCGCTCCGTGAAGGCACACAGGCCCCCCACTCCCACCAGTATGGCCCACTGGACAAGCCCACCGGCCCCGATCACGGCCACACCGGCCATCCATGAGTAATCTGTGGCCCCCCTGTGGCACCGAAGGCCCCCCTAAGCCACATACCTGCCCATTGGTGCTGGCACAGGATGGTCAGTGGCACAGCCCTCCTCATGCCTCCATGGCCACTGGCCATCCAAGTGATGCTGGGTGCATGCCACAATATATAGGCAGCCTGCACCTAGCATCACTGGGATGGCCAGTGGCCAAGGAGATGTGAGGAGGGCTGTGCCACTGGCCATCCCATGCCGGCACCGATAGGCAGGTACGGGGTTCAGGGGGTTTTTGATGCCACAAGGGGGGGGTACGGCAGTATGGGAGGTGTGAGGTACCACTGCCACATAATGGGGCACAGGGTACATGGGGGGTTCACCCACCCCGGGGGGATGGGGTGTTGCTGTGGGAGGGGCTGTCTGCGGGTCAGGGGTCTACCCACCAGAGGCCATCCATGCACTGCATGGGCGCTTGCCATGGGCACGGCCAGGGGAGTACACTGGCCGGGTGGGTTGGTCCGTGCAGGTCTGGGTGCCTGGGTTTGGCATTCATGCACCCGGAACCATGCCCTGCAGTGCAAGTGATCCACTGCAGGACCCTGGCCAGGCATCCCATTAGATGCCTGCCAGGGTCCACTGTGCCACCCTTAACCACCCTGCATGGCTCTGCACGCCGGGGGCAGGGCCGCGGAAGGGAGCCATGTGGTGGCCAGTGGCTGTGAATGTGGCCACCATGCATTGTTCTGCAGGTGCAGGGCTGCAGGGGTGGGATACACACCTCTGGTTCATATGTTCTGCCCCTTGGAGACTCCCCACCAGGAATTGGGGCTATCCTGGAACCCTTGTTAAAATATGTGAATTTCATTCTTCAACTTGAAGTACTTAAAATATCTGCAAGACTCTGGTCATGAAGTAACCCTTTTACAAGAATTGGATTTTAGGAATAAGGATATGAGAAGCATTAAACTGTTCACTTTAGATGTACAAGACCTTTACACAAGTATTCCTCAGGAAGAGGGATTGGCAACCACTTTAGAAGCTTTAAAAAGCAGGGAGTAATCATTTCCCCTTAGTGAATTTCTAACCCAGTTGGGAGAATTGGTGCTCAAGTGAAATTACTTTACATTCAAAGGACAATTTTACAAGTATATCATGGGAACAGCTATGGGCAGCACAATGGCACCTGCCTTTGCCAGTTTATTCATGTATCATTTTGAGAGGCTGTACGTACTGGACAGTAACATAAATCATTTCCATGTGAATATAATTTATCTATTGCAATTGTTTTATTTATGATATACAGTATTTCTTGTATGGGAAGGAGAATTCAAATCGGTAGGAAAAAACTAACGCCAGAAAAAACTCCCTACCAATGGAGGGTCAATACTACCCTCCTTCAAGACCCCAATTTGAAAGAATTGATCGCATTATACGTTTTTACAAATTATTAGAAAAATACCACACCAGACATACCTGTCACCCTGATGTGGGACACAGTTAAAACAATCCTTAGGGAAATTATTAAATATGCAGTATTGCAGAAGAAACGGACCAACAGCAACAACAACTGGAGGGCACACTAAACTTTCTGCAGATGTTGCACATGCAAGGGGACTAATTGGAGCATTCACAGTTACATCAAGTTATAGCAAAACTAGAAAGCTTAATACACTATAGAACAGAACTGGCCTTACTGTAGGCTAAACAAAGGTACTATGGAGGGTGCTAACTCATTCTGACTCCTAGCCTACCGACTCAGACAAAGACAAAACCTGATTACGGTCACTGAGTTGACCCACCCGGTTACTAGGAAGCACCACTACCACACCTCGGGATATCCTTGAGAGATTTTGTAAGTTCTATGAACAGTTATAGACTCAATGCCCTGAACCTGAGTCGGATAATGATTGTTACCACACATTCTTCACGAAGATTAATCTTCCCTCTATTACTGAGAAACAGGAAACCTCTCTTGTCCACCCAATAACAGCAGAAGAATCACTCCACGCCACAGCCAAAGCTAAAACTAATAAAAGCATGGGGCCAGATGAGTATCCATCTGAGTTCTACAAAACTTTTAAAACACTACCAGTCCCCACCATTACAACAACTTTTCAACCTGTCATGGACAGTGATGTCCCGCTTCTCCAAAGTTGGCAATACACCAATACTTGGACTATTTTAAAACCCAGAAAAGACCCACTCTAATGTGAGTCCTCTTGTCCTGTATCAGTACTTAACCAAGACTACAAATTATTCACTAGTATCTTAGCCCATAGAGTGGAAAAATCACTACCCACCCTTATCCACAAGGATCAGGCCAGATTTGTCTCCACCTGTCAAACATCTAACAATATTATGCAAATGCTGTACTTAGTTGAACATCACTAAAGCGAAATTAGGCACCCTTATTCTTAGCATGGATGCCCAGAAATTGTTTGATAGGGTCTCCTGACGATTTCTAATATACACCCTACAAGACTTCCACTTTCCTGATGCACCCAGAACAGTGATCCAGACCCTATATACAGATCCACAGGCCATGGTCAAAGTTAATGGCACTTTCTCGACTAGATCTCAACTAAGGCCATATCCACCCAAACCCAGGCCCAAGTGTAACTACCCCTAGGAATCTGCCAACAAAGCTGGGGTCCATCACACTAGCCACAATAAATATCTATAGCCTACTAAATGAAATTGACCTTCTTAAGGTCTGGGTAGCCACACACAATCCTGACATACCATCTGTCGTGGAAACATGGATATCTCCTAAAATCTCAGATAATGCAATTGCCCTCCCGGGCTATTCCATTTTTAGGCTAGACCGCACTACTAAGAAGAGCAGTGGTTGTGCAATTTTCCTAAAAAATTTTATTTGTGGGCTGGTTATGCCTCCAATTGATCTCGGTTGCTGTGCACAGGCTTTAGGGATTAAAGTACTCCTGGGGGCACAAAACAAAGCCCTCACTATAATCAAGGCCCCTGGAATTCTGCAGTTCTGCGGTTGCGGAATTTGCTGCAGAATTTGCATCATGCCGCAGAATATACTGTATATAGTGCCATGGAATTCATTGTTTTTGGTGAATTTTCATATAAATATACTGTTTTTCCATAGTGTCAGGCTTTCTTTCCCACCTCGTTTATCCTGAAGTCCCTCCTCTATGCTCAGCATATGCTGTCATTGATGACATCACATCATATTTAGCCAATGTCAGGACTGCATTCTGTCAAAGAAATGAATAAATCATGCCGCAGAAATCAGAAAATGCTGCTGCAGAAGTCAAGGAACCCTGCCGCAGAAATCAGAAAATTCTGCTGCAGAACACCAGGGGGCCCTGACTATAATCACAACCTACATACCTCCTAAGAACCCGGCCACTGGCCTACTTACTTTGCTGGACTACCTCTGTGCTCAGAAACACCTCCCTGAGTTGATTTTAATGGGGGGATTTCAACTTAAACTGGCCGTCAGGGGCTAGTGGTATCATAAAGGACACAATGGTATCACTAAACCTTACACAACTTATAAACTGCCAACCAGGATAAACTACAAAACAGGGACCAGTACCACCATGGACTGGATTGTCTCAAATCTCCCTGCTCGCATCTCAGATGTTGCGGTTCACCCTGATTCTATCAGTGACCACTTCCCTATCACCTGCAGCTGGTCAAATAAATTTAATACCCCTCCCCCACCATGTACAATCTACAACCGCATACTGAAACGTGGACGTTTGGATCTCCTAAAAAAACAACTTTGCTCCCAGGACTGGTCCTTCCTGGATACAGCGGATGATATCAGCACCACATTTCAACACTTTGTCAGTGTTTTCAACACAGCCTGCGACATCCATGCCCCACTTAAGAAAATGAAAGTTTGTGGGACAGTTAATTCATGGATCACTCCCGAAATAGTAAACAGGATGAAGCTACGGGATCATCTTTGTCAACTGGCTAAATCTTCATTGAAGCAACAGGATCTGCAGGCTTACAAAACTGCCAGAAATATCTGTCTGTACTAGGGAAATTAGACAGGCAAAAAGTAGGTTCAACAGAGAGCTACTCTCCAACTCCTGGGGTGACAGTAGGAGTTTCTGGGCTAATATAAAAGACATCACAGTCAAAGAACAATAGACTACACCAACAATGCTACTGGAGGATGGCCATCCCATCACTGATCCACTCCAAATCGCAAATACCTTCAACACAGCTTTCACCAATCTGTCGGGTGTACTCCCCAAAGAATTCTTCTTTGATGCTCCCGCATCATCAGCAGGGACCACTGAATCAAATCATCCTAAACACCCACCTTTCTACTTCAACAAGGTCTCCCAATCTCTAGTCCAAAAACTTCTGACTAAAGTCCTTGGCAAAACCAGACATAGTGGAGACTCGCTTGATCTCAAACTCCTTGCACTGACTCTTGAAGAAGTACTCTAACCAGTTACCAAGACTCTAAACTTATCACTTTCCCTTTCACAGTTCCCAAAAGTCTGAAAATCTGTGTTGGTCACCCCTGTGTATAAATCCAGGGATCCTTCACAGCACTCTAACTACAGGCCGATATCAGTACTCCCCCCGCTATCAAAAGTCCTTGAACGTATAGTTTCCAATCAATTGGTTGATTACCTTGAAAAGTATGACCTACAATGTCCCCAGAAACATGGCTTCAGGAAAAAACACAGCACCACCACAGCTTTGCTTGAATTTACCAGCTACATACATCAGTCCTTCGACAATAACAAGAATGTTGGTGCTGCATTTATCGACCTTACGAAAGCTTTCGACACCGTGAATCACAACCTGCTTCTTACTCAACTTGCCACAGTTGGTGTCTCACAAAACACACTGAAATGGTTTGGAAGCTACCTTGCTGATAGGTCTCAGCGGGTGAAAATATCTAATATCATCTCCAAACTACAATCTGTCTGATCTGGTGTCCCTCAAGGGTCCATCCTTGGCCCTCTCCTGTTTAGTATCTTCCTAAACAACCTACTCAAATCCTGTCAACTTAGGACACTCCTTTATGCCGACGATGCCGTCATCTACACAAACAACACTGATCCCACTGTGCTTGAGGACAATCTTCAAACATGTTTTCTTGATGTTGAAAAATGGTTTCATATGCACAAACTTGTCCTGACCTACAAAAAAAACTAAGTTTCTGCTGTTCTCCTTCCCCCGACATAAGCACAGGTCGCATGTTATGTTAATAAAAAACAACCTCGGAGCCCCCCTTGAACAAGTTCAACAATTCATATATCTTGGAATAACCTTAGACAGCTGTCTCTTCTGTGTATCCCACATTGAGACCATTGCCAAGTCTGCAAATGCGAAACTAGGCCTGCTATTTAGGCATAGAAGGAATCTAATCTCGGAAGCACTTAGACTTGCGGTCAACAGTTCAGTAGTATCCACCACTGACTACGGCCTGGCAATATATGATGCAGCCACCCCCACATCTCTAAAAAGGCTGAACTTAACACTTAGCAAAGCTTGTAGGCTCATCACGAACTCAGACTGCTTCACTCACACATGTGATCTTTACGCAGAAACTGGCTGGCTCAATCTACAACGTCGGATCAAGTATCACTCATGTGTACTAGCAAAGAAAGCGCTCAGTGGAGATCTACTTACCAGAACCTCTTGCCTTCTACCCGGAGCCCTCAAGGTCCGCCATACCTGGGCTTCTGACTCTGAGTTTCTACTCGTACCAAGGTTCTGAACTACACAGTGTCAATGGTTTTTCCTTTACAGAGCCCCCATCTGGCTAAATGGCCTTGGCCATGATTGAACAAGCCAAACTGGGATGTCCAAGTTTAAACACCTTCTGCGCCAACACATCCTGCTACAGAGCACCTGTCGACTGCCTAAGTTGAGAACAGCCTTGCCCACTAGAACCTAATCGGTTCCTCTTCAACCCTCTTGGCCACCAACTTTGACTCTTCTCCTTTGGCTCATTCTCCTCTTATCCTTCCCCACTTTTCTATTCTCACCCTCTCCCCTGCCACTTGCTATCTCTCGACAAAGCCCTGGGCTGCTACCCTCCTCACTTCTGTTTCACCCTCCCTATTTCTTCTGCTCCTACTTTCCTTCCTCTTCCTATTTATTTCATCAAATTTGATTTTAATCTTATCTGAGAATATATTTACAATTGTTTTGATACTATGCTGTTTTGTTGTTATCTTTGAATTTGTTTCATTCTGCCTTCCTTTGTTAGTTTGTTTTACCCACCCACTCTTTGACATGGAACCTTTGTAAATGAGCTGTACTGTGCTCAAAGGTACTGTCAATCCAAGAATGAATAAATAAATAACGAGGAGCACCCAACAGGGATGCCCATGATCCTGTCTCTTATTTGCATTATATGTAGAACCCCCTAGTACAACTCATTTAGGATAATACCAGAATTAAGGTAATTACATTAGAGGACACAGAACACAGAGTAGCATTTTATGTCAATTACCTTTTGGTCTATTTTACTCCTCCAGATACTTCCCTACTAGCACTATTTCAGAGCTTAAGAGAGGTCAAACAGTTGGTGGGATATTAACTCAATACAGATAAGGTGGAGGTTCTCCAAGTGGGGTATAACCCCCCCAGATCATACTTGGTCAGTTTCTATTTAAGTTGAATCAATTAGCTATTAGGTACCTGGGGGTTCTTATCCTACAGGATCTTACCACTCTCTACTGGACTAACTATAGACCACTGAATTTAGAAATGCAGGAAGACCTGTAATGCTGGAACCCACTTCCGCTTCTCCAAATACAGAGGATAGACTCCATCAGAATAAATCTCCTCCTGTGATATCCATATTTTTTTCATATGCTCCCGATCCCCCACCCACCCCCCTTTGAGACTTTGCTAAATGGAACAAATTAATTTCATGATTTCTCTGGATGGGCAAGTGTTCCTGGATAACGTACAAGAAGCTGCAGCCTGGTAAAAGTCAGGGAGAGTTTGCACTCCTGAACCTACAAGATTATTGTCATGCAGCACACTGGACACGTGCTCTGTGCTAGTTAGATGATACTTGTACTCTACACTGGAGGGAAACAGAGAGCCAACATCCTCATAACCTCATAGTGAATATACTTCTAAACCCATTGTTCATGGGGTCGGTGATGGAGAATTGGTATTACCTTTTGCAGTCTCCATGGGTCAAACAGGAAATGCAATACATGATACAGCTAACACATGATATGCAATTTTACCTGGGACTGGAGATCACACATTCCTAAGATGGCAAAGAAAAGGGCTGATTTACATCTACCAGTTTTTTGTGGCAGGACCATTTACGTCCTTCCAACAACTATGAGATAAATATGGCCTTCTCCAATCAGATCACTTCAGATATCTCCAGGTAAGGCATTATATACACACTCCAAGTTGGGTTTGGAATGGGATCAGGATTCACTACACCCACTCATTGATCTTCTCTTTAAGTGCACACAGGGGTCAAATCCCAAAGCATGCTATCTCTCTTACATATAAAGCCATATGGCACCACCCCACAACAGACTCCCTTCAAGCTAAGCAACATTTAATCTACATCCATTCATCCCTGTGTGGATTGTCCTTCACTCATGAGTTAGATCTGGCTATCCCTGCGTGGACAACTGCTGAGGATTGTTATGACGGTTGCTATGTACTTGCATATGTAATGTCTGTTTACTGTATTCTCCCGGGTCATGTTTGAAAATAGGCAGGACTAATGCCTAATGCTCCTACCTGGTTACCAAAAGCAAAATAAATAAAAATGGGGAGATGAACCAGATATTGAAATTACAGAAAAAGAGTGGGGGACAATCTGTGCCAGACAGCGTGAAATAATCCATTTATACTGTATATATGGAGGGAATTTGGTTGGAAAATCATTTTTAGGTTTTTGAGAACACCATACGTAACAAATTATTGCAATATGATAAACTCAGAGGTATTTAATGCGGGAAACAATGCAGTACACCCCGTGACTCCCACACATATTTTTGGGGATTGTGCAGTCCTGAGACCATACTGGAAGGACTTAGAAATAGCCATGCAAGAACTGTCACCAGCAATGGGGACCCAGGGGCTGCTGAGCCTACACTGCTGGTCTTTGTGTTACAGGGGCATATCACTGAAAATAAAACAAAACGTTTATACTGCAGAATGGTGTGGATTGCGATGAGGTCCCCTACTGCTCTGCGGCATTTTGTCTGATTTCTGTGACAGGGCTCCTAGGCTTCTGCAGCAGCATTTTCTGATATCTGCATTATGATTTATTCATGTCTGTGGCAGAATGCATTTCTGCAATTGGTGAAATATGATGTGATGTCATTAATGCTGAGCATAGAGGAGGTGCTACAGGATAAACAAAATGGAGAAGGGAGCCAGCCACTATAGAAAAAACTGTATATTTGAATTAAAATTCATTAAGAACAATGGATTTCATCAAGAACAATGAAATCTGCAACACTATCTGTATTCTGTGGCAAGGTGCAAAATTCCACAGTCATGGAATCACAAAATTCCAGGGGCCTTGACCACAATGCTTCTTTAAAAGTGCAACAGTGGTAAGTGCTGTGATGTTTTCTGTTTGTATAGATACTTGTTTGGCTGTCAGTTAGCACCACTCACTAGGACCAGCTGTGTTGCACAAACAAGGGGTTTTTGGTACAGTCTTCCCCAGAACATGACTGACAGTCCAATCATTGGAATCTTCTACTTTAGGACTGATAAACTATTATATAATGGATTGTTACCAGATTAGAGAAGTGGGGAGTAGTCCAGATGACTCATTATTGGCCTTTTGCTGTCCTAAGTCCTGAGTAATCTCGAGTAATAAAGAAAGATGAGCAAATCTTCCTGGGGTGGACTGGAAAATCCCTGCTATGTCCTCCATTATGGAACAAGTACTGCTGGATGCTTTACAGAGTGCTTTCCTGACTCAGTGTGTCATGGAGCCCACTAGGGAGAGGGACATCCTAGATCTGGTCCTATCCAACTGTGCACATGTTCTGGATGTGAAAGTGGATGCACCTTATGCAGGAAGTGAACACCACATGGTGTGGTTCTACCTGGTCATGGGCAGAGGGGTGGTCAGGACCAAGACGAGGATCTTGGACTTTCAGAGGGCTGATTTCAGTAAAATGGGAGAAGTTCTGAAAGCTCTGAAAGGACACCTTGCTGGGATCACAGTGGGGATAGATGTGGAACTGAAACATGCCATAATAAAGAAGGGATTAATGAAGGGATTAATGAAGGCCATTAGTAAGTATCCCAAAAATCAAACGTGAGAAAGCTAAGGCCAGAAAGCCCAGCTGGTATGGCAAGTAGGTGGCACAGAATGTGAGAGACGGGAGTAGTGGATCTGACAGTCCATTTCATGTTTTAAAAATTTTTTCCAAGAAATGTCTGGAGTAAAGACTGCCACATCTACTAGAAGACAAAATGGAAAACCTCCAAAGTCAGGTCTTTGACAATGAGGGCTTCTGGCAACATATTGACATGCAGGGACACAGAACTCCATTCTCTCAGTAATGAAATAGCACTTTGATGGGGTAAGATCGATAATCTTGAATCTCAAGGAAGATATAATAACCTTAAAATTATAGAAGTGCCTGAAGGTGTGGAAGGGAAAATGCAGAGGACTTTGTGCAAGATCTGCTTTCAGACCTGCTGATAACAAAATGGAATTCCCTGAACTAGACCATTTTGTCCTGTCTAGGCAGAATGTAGCCAAGCAGTCACTCTTCCCTAGAATAGCCCTTATAGTCATGGGAGCCTGAAATTGCAGCTCGAGGCTAAATAAGGTCGGAAGGGGACCATGCACATGTAAATGAATAAATTCATTCTCTGACCATTTCTAATGCTTCCCGCTCCCCCCGCCTCCTCATGCCAGCTTAGGAACAGAATGTTAGTCATATGCAGTGCTGTTTCCTCAGAAAAACAAACATTCCCATCATCTGGAAATGCTGGGGTTTCTCTTAAAACTGGTAATTAATGTAGGAGAGGCCCATTCACCTTAGCAGACTCAGCCCAGGTGTGATATACATGGTGCTGCTCCCCGGATGTTAAGGGGGAACTTTATACATGGCCCTATAAATAGGCAGCATGCTCCCAGCATCAGTTGGACAGCGGACAGCCGAGGTGGTGTGAGGAGGGATGTGCCACTCACCGTCCCTAGTTGCGGCACCAACATACTGGTATGAGGGACGGGGTTGGTGTTGTTGGTGCTGGGGGGACCCACTAACCATCAATGATGGGGCAGGGATCGGGGGTCTGGGAGAGTGGACTTGCTGGGCATTACTATTATGAGACAGCCGGAACAGGGCCATGGTTGGGGAGGAGGGGTCCTCTCTGAATTGTGGAATGTGGCTGGGGCTCTAGGGGGGAGCGGGTGGTCGTCATGATGCTGGGACCAGGCAGTGAATCAGTTGTGTTTGTAGGGAGTTTGCTAAATACTGCCAGGACTGGGTTGGGAATCGGTTGTGTGTGTGTGTGGGGGGGGTTTCCCTACAGATGCCAGGGATGAGGCTGGGGTTCCATTGTGCAGGATGGGCATCTGTATGCCGGGCATGGTGTTGTGTCACGGGGTGGGTATCAGGCAGAGGGGACCACTGGTTTATGTGGTCCACTCACAAGTTGCCCAGGTGCCTGTGTGTGCTATGCATGCACCCGGACCTGTGGTCCTATTCTAATATCAGACCATGCTTGTGTCGACCATACACTGCTGCAAGAACCACAGTCTCCAATGTCCCCCAGGTGGTGATTGGGCACCTTCCTGCTATCACATAAATACTATCATGAATGGATAGAAGAGGAGACAGATTTCTTTTTTTTCACTTAATGAGTCACCAGAAATCTGTCATGCAACCCTCTGGGACACATTTAAAGCCTACATAAAGAGCATAATCATTAGCTACACTGCACATTCCAAAAGCATAAAGAATCTGAGGAGCTGGAAGAAATGCTTAGAAAAAGAGACAGAATGTAATGCCCTAGCTAATCACTCCTAGCAGTTGCACTGGCCTGGGAGATGCTCCAGCAGAGGTACTAGAAAAACACCCTGTCATCCTCAGCTGCCCAGAGAGTGGTCCTGAGAACAGCTCTGAGTCTGTGGAAAAAGTGGGTCAACTTCTGGCCTTTAGAAGGACATTGCTACAAGCTGCTAAACATATTGGTGGATCAGACTTTCCTCAGATCAGCTGGTATGCAAGGCACAAGACATAGTAAAGGCCTTTCTGGACTTCTGTTCGGGGCTGTATTCCACCAAAAAAGAAGCTACCCTCCGACATCTGAGAGATTTTTTGGAGAGGACAGATCTATCCAAGCTCTCAGACTGCCAAACTGCAGCTTTAGATGTACTTCTCACTCTGAATGAACTCCACACAGCAATCCAGGCCTTACCTAAGAGGAAAATGCCTAGATTGGATGGACTGCTGGCTGAATTTTTTATCAAACCTTCATGCCTCTAATAGATTGATGTCTCCTATCCACGCTTAAGGAAGCATTTGAGAAGGGTTCTCTCCCAAGCTCAATGTCAGAATCCCACATTCTGCCAAAACAAGGCAAAGACCTTCAGTTGGCCTCAAGCTATCACCCGATATCTTTGATTAATGTAGATGTAAAGTTTCTAGCGAAGATCCTAGCGGCCAGACTAGGGAACGCAAGTTCCCACATCATAAAAGTGCACCAAACAGGTTTTGTTAAAGGCTGAATGGTGGCCATGGACAACTTGAGGGTAGCACTTACTACAGTCTGGGAGGTGGGTAATAAACATACCCGGCACTACTGGTGAGAGTAGACACAGAAAAAGCATTTAGTTCTATGGAATGGGACTTCTTCTACCATGCAATGCAGGGCGTGGGCATAGGCCCTGCTTTCTCCATGTGGGTGCGTACCCTGTACAACTTCTCCATGGCCAGCATCCTAGCAAATGGACAGATCTCCACAACCTTCTGCCTAGGGAGGGGAACTAGGCAAAGGTGTGTCCTCTCCCCATTGCTGTCTCTAATAGCCATGGAACCACTGTTAAACAAGATCCAGCGCACCTCAGTGGTGCAGGGTATTCAGTGTAGAATCTACCAATTCATCTTTGCTGATGATCTCCTAGTAGTTATATCCCACCCCCAGACCTCATTGACGGCAGTGCTTTGAATCCTAAAGGATTTCCAAATCCTGTCTGGCCTAAAAGCAAATTGAGGGAAACAGAGGTCCTTCCGCTAAGCCAGTTCACAAACAGAAAAATCCATCCAGCACTTAGGTCTTCAGTGGGTGCTGAAACAGATTAAGTATCTGGACATTCACTTGCCTAGGGATCTAAGGACTCTGGTAGACATCAATCTGAATCCACTTTTCACTGCCTTAGAGGCAGACTTTTGTAGGTGGAAAAAAACTCACTCATATGGTGGCATAATTGCAGCCTATAAAATGATGGCCTTCCCAAAAATTCTATTCTTTTTGAATAGTCTGCCCTTGCCTATACCACACAACAAATTGCAATGTTTTGAAAAACTATTCACCTCCTTTCTTTGGGATGTGAAGTGCCCCATATTTATCCTGCCAAAACTGAGAGCCACTGGAAAGCACAGAGGCTGAGCCCTCCCATGGTTGCAGGCATACCATCAGCCGACTGGCATAAGACAGACCCTTCACTGGCTTTGTTCTCTACACAACCAGACCCCAGTATGGCTTCAGCTAGGGTCTGGCACTTCATGTTGCCCGCCGTGGAAGGACCCTTCATCTGGAGTAAGTTTGACTCACACTGCTGGGTAGCCTTGTTGAAACACTATAACTGGAAAGTGAATCATCTGGGGAAATGGGAGTCACTGTGGCACAACCCACACCTCAAAAATAGAAAACAAATACATTTTCTGGAGCTCCTGGAAGGACAAGGGCATAAACAGGGTGCAGCATCTATAAGACCCCTTGTCCAGGGCTCTGCTTTTCTTCCAAGATTTAGTTAACTTATTCAACCTTCCCCACTCTGAATTTTGGTGCTTTCTTCAGATGAGAAACACCTTACACCAGCGGAAAGTGCACACCATAAAAACTGCTGACAGTACACTCCCAACCATCATTTCAAAATTGACAGTCCAACCTAAACAGCTGACAGGGAAAATTTACAACTACCTGCTTCCCCCACATGTCCCCACACTGATGAAGTGTAGAGATGCATAAAGGAGGTGATGAACCATAGGGAGCCATAGAGGAAGTGATGAACCATAGGGAGCCATAGAGGAAGTGATGAACCATAGGGAGCCATAGAGGAAGTGATGAGACATAGGGAGCCATAGAGGAAGTGATGAACCATAGGGAGCCATAGAGGAAGTGATGAGACATAGGGAGCCATAGAGGAAGTGATGAACCATAGGGAGCCATAGAGGAAGTGATGAGCCATAGGGAGCCATAGAGGAAGTGATGAATCATAGGGAGCCATAGAGGAAGTGATGAATCATAGGGAGCCATAGAGGAAGTGATGAACCATAGGGAGCCATAGAGGAAGTGATGAATCAATGCATCAGGATGGTGAGCAAAGGCAAGAGAAGGAGGAAACCATTGTGGTTCTCGAGGGTTGTGGTAGACAAGGTAAGGGCCAAGAGGGTGGGTTTCAGGAAATATAAGGAGACTCAAAGCGAGGAAGACAGGCAGTTGTACCTAAAGAATCTAAGGGAAGCAGTGAAGGCTGTAAGGAGTGCAAAGGCATAGCCACAAGGAAAGATTAGCACAGACAATGAAGAAAGAGGACAAGACATTCTATAGGTACATCAGAGAAAGAAGGAAAGCTGGGGGAAGGGGTTGTTAGGCTCAAAGGGGATAAAGGGGAGTGTAAGGAGGGAGACTTGGAAAAGGTGGACATACTAAACAAATACTTCTGTTCAGTAATCACTGACGAGAGGGAGGATCAGGGACCACAGCTGGGTAGCAGGCACAAAGTGAGGAGGGGAGAGATAAACACAAGTCTATTCACAGTGGAGAGAGTCCTGGAGGAGCTCACAAAACTGAAGGTAGACAAAACAATAGGGCCAGTTGGCATACACCAGAGGATATTAAGAGAGCTGCACCTGTGTAGACAGCTAGCAGCATCTCTGGCAGCCATGTTCACCAAGTAACTCAGCACAGGAATGGTTCCAGAGGATTAGAGGAGGGCACATGTTGTCCCGCTACACAAATGTGGTAGTAGGGAAGAGGCAGGGAACTGTAGGCCAGTCAGCCTCACCTCAGTAATGGGGAAGATCATGGAGGCACTGCTTAAAGAAAGAATAGTGACACACTTGGAATCCAACGGTGCCCTGTATCCAAGGCAACATGGATTCACAGCAGGAAGGTTGTGTTAGATGAATCTGACAGATTTTTTTGACTGGGTGATGAAGGAAATAAATCGGGGGGGGGGCGGTGGTGAACATCACCTACCTCGATTTCTGCAAGGCCTTTGACACTGTCTCACAAAAAAGGCTGTTTAACCAGATGGGTAGTCTGGGCATGGGGCACGAGGTGGTAAACTGGGTTAGGAACTGGCTAACAGACAGGAAGCAGAAGGTGGTGGTAAATGGGATCCAATCTGGGGAGGGGGGGGTGACCAGTGGAGTACCACAGTGATCAGTCCATGGGCCTGTCTTGTTTAATGTCTTCATTAGTGACATTATGGAAGGGCTGGAAGGAAAGGTCTGCCTGTTTGAAAGTGACACCAAGATCTGCAACAGGGTGGATACTCCAGAAAGGGTGGACAGAATGAGGAGGGACCTGAGGAAGCTTGAAAAATGATCTGAGGTGTGGCAACTGAGGTTCAGTTCAAAGAAGTGCAAAATAATGCACCTGGGACAAAGGGATCCTGGGGAGAGCTACAGGATGGGGAGAGGGGATGCTGACAATCACCAAGGAAGAAAGAGACCTGGGGGTTATCATTTCTGACAACCTAAAGATGTCTAAGCAGTGTTCAAAGGCTGCAGGGAGGGCCAGTGGCATTCTTGGGTACATATGCATAGGTATCACTAGCATAAGGTGGGAGGTAGTGATGCCATTGTACAAAATGCTAGTGAGGCCTCACCTAGAGTACTATGTGCAATTCTGGAAGCCACACCTTTGTAAAGGCATTGACAGGGTGGAGGTGGTCCAGAGATGGTACAGGGTTTGCACCAGAAAACATATGAGGAGAGATTAAAGGACCTCAATAGGTACTTGCTGGAGGAGAGGAGGGATTGGGGGGACATAGTAGAAACAGTCAAATACCTTAAGGGCATAAACAAGATGCAGGGGGGAGACATCTTCCGATATAAGAGGAGTACAAGAATGAGGGGGCATGATATGAGATTGGAAGGTGGCAGGTTAAGGGAAAATGTGAGGAAGGGTTTCTTCACGGACAGGGTGGTGGACACATGGAATAGTCTGCCACAGGATGTGGTGGGTGTGAGCACAATGGAGAGATTTAAACATGCCTTGGACATGCATAAGGGAACCTTAGAGGTGGGAAGAAGAGGTGAAAAATCATTGACTAGGTAAGGTCAGGGGCCGCAAACTAGTGTAGTACTTATGGGTAGACTCGGTGGGCCAACAATTTCTATGTTTCTATCTTTCCACGTTTCTCTGCATGGGCATATGAATTACATGCAGCTATTTCACAGGAGACATGGCAAACTATGCTCCAGAGGGCACACTCAGACTTCTAATATCTGAGATACAAACTCATCCCCCCAAAAAACAAATCCTCCATAGGTGGTATTGTACTCCAGCAGTTCTTTAAAAAATGGGATTACTAACCACGGACTCATGCTGGAGATGCCCCAAAGAAAAGGAGTCATTGCTGAACATACTTTGGACCTGCCCAACCCTCTCCTAATTTTGGAACCAAGTACTCCAGTTCTGAAATAGGATTAGTGTGGGTGACCCTACCGATAGACTCACCTCTTGAAGTGGAGAACAGACACACACCCAGCGATAGCTGAGCAACTATGCACAATTTCTAAGTTAGCAGAGTATGAAAAGCTTGCCCATCTGGTTAATCACAAGATACAGAGATTTGATAAGATATGGGACCCATTCTTAGAAAATTCACATACTTTACAAATATATTTTGCACTTCGATATGACTCTATGATTTAAGCAATTAAGAGATAAACAATTTGAATTAGATACCCTGTCTCTATTTAGCATTTAACTAACTATTGCCTTGCATTTATGGTATAACAAATATTGCGTGGATATAAAATTTAGACTATTCTTTTGTCCTCTTCCTTTCTAATAGAAAAGAGGACTCTGTATAACTGATTTCAATATTTTCTTTTCATCTGTTTTCATATTATTCAGATGTCCGGATGTATTGTTACTGTTACTGATTGTAATTCAGATGTTGTTTTTGGCTCCTCAACAAAAACCTTAAAAAAAAAAGAAAGATGAGATTGTGAGGCCAAAAAGGGATGGGGGCTGGGCAGAGGGTAGCAAAGAGAAGGAAGAGGTACTTAATGGGTACTTCTTTTCAGTCTTCACTTGATAGAAGGATGGATCAGAACCACAACGGAGCAGGGGGTGGGGACTGGGAGGGTTGAAGTCACGGACAGCACAGTTCAAGCTAAAAAGGTAATCTCACAGACAGCATAGTTCAAGCTGACGTGGTAATCATGAGTTTAAGGGCCCTAAAGGTGGGCAAATCACAAGTGCCAAATGGCATACATCTGAGAGTCCTT
Source organism: Neoceratodus forsteri (assembly GCA_016271365.2). Lineage (NCBI taxonomy): Eukaryota > Metazoa > Chordata > Ceratodontiformes > Ceratodontidae > Neoceratodus > Neoceratodus forsteri. Next base: position 531,965,720 of record CM057454.1, read on the forward strand.
AGAGAACTGGCAGAGACTCTGGTGGATCCCCTGGCAGACCTGTTTAACACCACTCTGGAGTCTGGATATGTGCCCCAGGACTGGAGAATGGTGCATGTAGTGCCTCTCCGTGGGCCAAGGGACAAACTAGGAAACTACAGACCAGTCAGCCTGACCTCAATAGTAGATAAACTGACGGAGACCATTCTTAAAGAGAGATTGATTGGCATTCTGGAGGAAAAAGGGCTCCAGGATGAGAGGCAACATGGGTTTGTGTTCTGGAGGTCCTCCCAAAGTAACCTAATTGACTTCTTTGATTGGGTCACTAAGTGGACAAGGGCCAAGTTGTTGATGTCCTGTATGTAGACTTCAGAAAGGCCTTCAACTCAGTGCCTCATAGGAGAGTTGTCAGGAAGCTTGAGGACCTGGTGATGGGGGCTGAGCTCATGGGATGGGTCAGAAACTGGTTGCAGTATAGAAGCCAAAGGGTGGTAGTTGGGGGAGAGTTTTCAGAAGTGAGGCCTGTGACCAGTGGGGTTCCACAGTGCTCAGTGCTTGGTTCAGCATTGTTCAACATCTCTATAAATGATATCACGGATGGTATCAAGGTTAAAATCTGCCTGTCTGTGGACAACACAAAGTTCTGTGGTAGGGTGGAACACAGATGAAGGAAGACAGGAACTCAGGGAAGACCTGGCTAGGCTGGAAAGTGGTCTGGAATTTGGCAGCTGGGGTTCAGTGCTAAAAAGTGTAAAGTTGTGTACTGGGAGGCAAAGAATCTGGAGACCAAATACTGGTTGGGCATCATGCAGGTAACCAGGTCAAATGAAGAAAAAGACCAGGGAGTAATAATTACAAGTGTCCTGAAACATTCCTCACACTGCAAGACAGCAGCAGCAAAAGCAAATCGGATGCTGGTCTGCATGGCCAGGGAAATTGCTACCAGGAAGGCAGAGGTCATTTTGCCACTGTGCAGGTCACTGGTAAGACCACATCTAGAGTACACCAGGCACTTCTGGTGCCCATATCTTAAGAAAGATGTGACCTTGCTGGAGGCTGTCCAGAGGAGGGCAATCAAGATGATCCAGGGACAGCAGGGCAGCACCTATGAGGAGAGGCTCAGGGAGCTCAACAGGTACTCCCTTGAGAAAAGACGGGGGAAGGGAGGTATTGATTGAGACCTTCAAGGGTATCACATCAATGCCGTACATCATTTACAGTGCAAGCATTACCACACAGTGTTAAAAGCGCAAACAATTGCAGTGAATGTACCATATAATCGCAAAATGCTTTCAGTGCATGCTCTCATACAAAACAAATACACTTTGCTTCATGGTCACTCGCTCCTTTTATAGCGCTACAGTACAAATGTCAGCATACATAACATAACTCCTCGCACTCCTTTTACAAACCAGCCACAGCCATAAACACTACAGGTGAGGCTGCTGGCTCAATAAATATGCATGTGTCACTGGGGCACTCGTTAGTTCATAGAGCTACTATACAAATGTCAGTTACGCAATTAGTTTTACACAACAGCAATTTGTGTTGGGGCCATTGTAAAAATGTGAAAAGCTGCAGCATGTTTAATTAAGTCAAGTAACCTGAAGTTACACTGCGGTCATACATACGGGTCCACTGGTGACACGGGGGTCTAATACAGATGGTCATTTCTTTATCTTTATTTATTGGTAAAGAACAGCAAGAAGAGTGTAAATGGAGTGAGAGGAGTGCAATATTAGTTGTAAGCTTATCCTTCCTTTTTGACCAAGAAGCGAAGTGTGTGTGATGTCTACTTGTAGTGCAACAAATTGCTGTTATGTACAACTAATTGCATCTGACTGACATTTGTACAGTAGCACTATGAAAGTAGTGCCAGCATTTTATCCAGAATGATGAATGCATATTTATTGAGACAGCAGCCTCGACTGTAGCATGAACATAGTGCTCATGGCTATGGCTAGTTGGTAAAAGGAGTGAGAAGAGTGCAATACTACTTGTAAGCTTATCCTTTTTATGACCACTAAGCGAAGTGTGAGTGTTGTAGTGCATATGGGCAGTTTACAAATCGTTGACCGTGCACTGAGATTTTTTTTTATGGCATTGTACAGTGTGCTAATTTGCAACAGCGATTTGAGCACGTGTCAATCTACCGCGGCAATGTTGTTTGTGCGCAGATGACATGGGACCCCTTCAAATACCTTAAGAGTATTAACAGGGTGAGTATTGAGGGCCTCTTTATCCACTAGGGACCACATCCTAAAGCTGCTGGAGGGAAGGGTCAAGAGCGAGATCAGGAGGCACTTTTTCACCAAGATGGTAGTGGCCATGTGCAATGAGCTGTCTTAGGAGGTGATATCCTTAAAATGGTGGACAGCTTCAAGAGGGGGTGAGACAGGATAATGGGAAAAGTGGGTAGAAGGGAGGTGAGTGGGAGGGAGAGGGGGAAGCTGAGGGAAGTCAAAGGGGAAATGGGAAGGGGGCAGTTCCCTTCGTAAATACATAGGGAGCTGCACAATTGAGTGGACCATAAGGCCTTTATCTGATTTTTCTAGTCACTGTGATTTCTCTGTTCACTCCTGCAGCTGCATCTGGTATTGGGGTGAACTCCTATTTACCTGCAACACACCCATCACTGACACCAGCACTGGCCCACTCCCCTAGTATCAGTCATTTTTCTTTGTTCCTTATTTTGTCATATTGCTTACTGTCTAATGTTCTCTAGCCCATTCCACAGTATACAGTATGGTAATTTACTGTTTGGTAATCTTATTCTTAAAGTGTTTGTGAAATTGTATATTTTGTTATACTTATTTCCCTTTATTGTATTATTTCTATACATTGTACTTTGTATCTGTTCTCTTCCCTTCTTTTCCACCTCCCCCAGGACACAACTGGGAACGAGCTGATACCAGCTCAGTATGACTTCCCTGACAAAACTTTTGAAATAAATAAAACTATTGGCATGTTTGTATTATACAGGCGTGGTAGCACCAGTATAGTTAGGGTTAGGATGCCCCATCACCACTATTGTTTAATTTTATACCTGGCACCCTTTTTTTTCAAACTTAGGGGGAACCCAGAGATATACGGCGTCGTGCTAGGAGCCCAGGAAGTGAAGCTATCAGCATATTTTGATGACATTCTGCTACATCTCACCCAACCGACACACTCAGTCCTGGCTACACTAGAGACTATTACAGAGTACAGTCGACTATCTAACTACAATATTAATGTAGATAAAATCCAGGTATTCCCATTAAACACTAGAACTAATAAAAGCGAAGTAGAGGTTACGAGTTTGCAATGGTCCTCGAAGAATCCCAATTACTTGGGCATCACTTAGAAACATTGAAACATAGAAACATAGAATTTGACAGCAGATAAGGACCGCTTGGCCCACCTAGTCTGCCCATTTTCCTACCTAACAGATAAGCTGCAGATCCTAGTTAACCAACAGCTTACTTCCTCCTACCCCCCACTAGGACTGCCTTATGCCTGTCCCATGCATTCTTGAAGTCCCCCACTGTTCTTGACTCCACAACCTCCTCAGGGAGGCTGTTCCATGCATCCACAACCCTCTCAGTGAAAAAATACTTCCTCACATTACCTCTGAGCCGTCCCCCTTCTATCTTCAAATTGTGCCCCCTTGTTCTTGCACATCTCCTTTTCTGGAAGATGTTGCCCTCTTGGACTTTGTTAATTCCCTTGAGGTACTTGAAAGTTTCTATCATGTCCCCTCTCTCCCTTCTTTCCTCAAGGGTATACATATTAAGCTCCTTTAGTCTTTCTTCGTATGTCTTCTGGTGCAGACCCTGCACCATTTTGGTTGCCCTCCTCTGGACAGCTTCCACTCTGTCTATGTCTTTGCAGAGATGGCGTCTCCAGAACTGCACACAGTACTCCAGATGGGGTCTCACCAACTGTCTGTACAGAGGGATAACAACTTCCTGTTTTCTACTATTGATGCCTCTTTCTATGCATCCCAGTATCCCCCCAGCCTTCCTTACTGCTGTCTCACATTGCTTGCCCACCTTTAGGTCATCTGATATAATTACCCCCAGGTCCCCTTCTATTTTTACTGTTGTCAGTATCTCACCCCCCATTGTGTATGCTTCCCCTGGGTTTTTGTTTCCCATGTGCATTACCTTGCACTTCTTTGCATTGAATCTGAGCTGCCATACATTTGACCATTCCTCCAACCTTGCCAAGTCCCTTCTCATCCTTTCCACTCCATCTTGTGTATCAACCCTGTTGCAGATCTTTGTGTCATCTGCAAAGAGACATACTTTTCCTTCCAGTTCCTCTGCAATGTCACTTATAAAGACATTAAAAGGACCGGTCCAATACTGAACCCTACGGTCCCCACTAGTAACCCTCCTTTCTTCACTGTGTACTCCATTTACTACTACCCTTTGCATCCTGTTGTCTAGCCAATTTTTTATCCAGGCTACCACCTGGGGACCCACTCCAAGGCTGGCTATCTTGTGAATTAATCTTTTGTGTGGGACTGTATCAAATGCCTTGCTAAAATCTAGGTAGGCCATGTCCACAGCCCCTCCCTGGTCTACTACTTTGGTCACCCAGTCAAAGAAATCTATTAGATTCGTCTGACACGACCTTCCCATTGTGAATCCATGCTGCCATGCTGCACTATGGCTAGGAGTGACCCTAAGATGAGACAGCTAAGCTTAGACTCCTTACAGCAGGTAGTCCAACAAGATATGGCTCGGTGGAAGGAATTATCCCTATCCCTATGGGGCCAGATTAGTCTGGTTAAAATGAATGTGCTGCCTCAGATATTTTATCCACTCAATTTACTTAACCTTTGGTTGCCCCTAAGATGGTTTAAAAAAATACACTTGATTATTACAGACTTCATCTGAAGGAAAAAACCTCCGAGAAGAGCATACCATAAGATGGCTGCCCCCAAAATACGGGGAGGCCTGAGGTTACCACACTTCGGGCTATACTATTGGGCCAGTCAGGCATGTAAGTATTTACCCTGGATGGGGGAGCATGAAGAATACCACGCATTCCCATATGGCTTATCATAGAATGGGAATTAATCGAGTCAGTTGGAATCTCCCCGATGGCACTACTACACGTTAGACCAAGGGACCTCCCTAGAGAGTTGCATAACTCCCCAATTGCTGTATCGGTGAGAACTCACTCCCAGTTTTGTTCATTTCTGAAGTACAATCATGTGGTAGACCCCAGTCAGTCAATCTTGAGGAACCCGAACTTCAAGACTGGAGGCAAAACACTGCAAACACGATGGCTTCCACAATTGGCAGACACGAGTCCTAAAGAATTAATCATCAGGGAGACCTACCTCACCTCGGACTAAATAATGAAAATATTTAAGGTAGGAAAAGTCCAGATTTTTAAACTTTACCAAATCCGACACCTGTTGGTAACCGAAAGGAAAATTGTGAGGGATGAAAGGAGGACTGGAAGTGCAATCAAATCCTTCACCACCTTAGCTCTACAGCCCATGCCGTTTCCAAGATCTACACAAGCTTCCATGACTTAGCTTTCCCCTCCATAGATGGTGCCTCGGCTTATTGGACTGCTCAGTTCCCTCACCAGATGTTAGATTGGGGTAGGATAGGGAAATACTCTCACACTTACATCACACAAGACAGACCGAAGGTCACGCAATTTTCAATTCTAAATGACATGTACCTGAAGCCAGTCAAACTTCATAAAATGGGTAGAATGCCATCCCCAATATGCATGAGATGTAATCAGGCAGAAGGCAATCTTCTCCATATCTTTTGGGAATGCCCCAGTATTGCCACATTATGGTCAGCTATTAGACAACAGGCAGATCCATTGGTAGGCACAGATGATTTATTTACCCCAGAAATATGTCTGATTGGTGACTATTCTGGTGTAAATGTAATTCAGCACAGATATCACATGGCCATAATTGTCCTATTGCTCAAAACTTTAGTATTATGCCACTGAAAAGACACCAATGCTATAGTATACACAGAATGGGTACAAGAACTTTTGGCCGACTTAAGGGTGGAAAGAATGATAGCCAGCCTACATAACCGACTACCCAGATATAATAGGATATGGGAAAAGTTGCACACCCTATACAGTATGTAATCTATCTTGTCAATAGGTTTGAACAACTCAAGTTTTCCTTACTACTTTGATTCCAATTGATGCAATGTGGGGGAGGGAATGGGAGGGAGAGGGGAGAGGAGGGGGAAGGTGGTATATACTGTATGTGTGTAGGAAAAACTGTATAGTGTTGTCTTGTTTTGCATGTGACTTGTACTGTGTAATTATAAAACTGAATAAAGCAGAAATAATTTAAGAAAAAATAGGTAGCGTGTTTAATGTTAAAAGCCAATTTTTGCAGGTTAATTACTTTGGAATGGGTCAACGGATTTGCAAGAAAGTTTGCATGCATCATTACTAGGGGTAGGTAGGATGTAGCTAATTTGGGCTGAATCATTTGCAAGGTTTCTGAGATACAGAGTGTTAGAAAAAAAAGAGGTTTTGTGTTTTTTGCTGTTTTTTTTGTCCACTTGTATCTCAGAAACAACTTTAGCTTCTTGGCTGAATTTTTTAGGGTAGAAAGTCTTGGCATCACAGATGTGCCTTTTGAAGGTTTGGTGAAAAAATATTTATCCGTTCTAAAGTTATTAAATCTTGAATTTCCCATTATTTCCTATGGGAAAAATAGATGTCCAGTGCGAAACACGATTCTGTGTCGCAATTCTGCACTGAACAAGGATCCTGTGTTGAAGGTTTTGCAGGTTAATAACTTTGGAATGGTTCAACTGATTTCATAGGTTTCAAAGTTTGATTCAAGCTATTAGACTGACATCCTTGGAGCTTTCCGTTTATCCAAGTTTAAAACTGAGTTGTTATCTCACCAAAGTGTTGGTCTAAATTAGCTTTAAAACTGTTCATACTGGGGCTATCAACTACAATTGATGGAAGTTCATTCCAAGGAGTCATGAAATTTGGCATGTATCAACGTTAGGGGTAGGTCTCGTGATTTAGCAAATTTGGTTTGAATCCCTTGTGTAGTTTTTGAGATACAGAGTATTGAAAAAACAGAGGTTTTGTGTTTTTTTTTTACTTTGTGTTTATTAGTTTCAACTGAACCATGTGCAGTTACAATCTCATAAGAAGTTTACAGATAGTGATTGCATTACACATCACATACAGTACAGTACAGTTCGCCCCTTAATTGTTACACCAAAGACGTGGAGTAAATACAAGTAATTCAAGATCATGTTCATAAAATGCCAGTCAACAATGAGGACTGCATTTTTTTAGGAACCTGCATAGTAAAATGTACACTGCAACTTCAAGCTGCATTAAACCACTACAGTTATGGTGTTTGTTTGTCCACCTGTATCTCAGAAACAGCTTTAGCGTCTTGGCTGAAATTTTCAGAGTAGAAAGCATTTGCTTTGCAGATGTGCCTTTTGAAGGTTTGGTGAAAAAATATTAATCTGTTCTAAAGTTATCAAATCTTGAATTTCACATTATTTCCTATGGGAAAAAATAGATGTCCCACATGAAATAGGATTCTGTGTTGCAGTTCTGTACCGAACAAGGATTCTATGTTGCAGTACAGAATCCCTGGTTGTAGACAGGGTCATCCTGTGTCGGTGTAGCAAAATCCTTTTTCGTGGGTCCGCCATTTTGTTTCTCCGGTTAACGAGAGAAACAAAACGGATGAAACAGAAAGAAATTAATTAATTTGATAAAATAAACTTGAGAAGGTAGGTAAACAGCACTGTTTATCTACATGCTGATGTTCATTTTTTTTTTTGAGTACTGCAGCCATAGTATGAAGTCGTGCTGCCGGCTGCAGTTCTGCATGACAGCTGCCCTTTCCTGGTGTCTAGTGGCACCCCCAACCCTCCATCCCAGTCCTCCTACTTAATTTTTTGTTTATAAAAAAAATCTGTCACTGGGTTGCCCATTCCTGGTGTCAGATGCCCCTACCCAGCCCCTGACCATTCTTTTAATAATGATTGCCGACATCAAGGTGCCCAATCCCCATGCCGACATTCAGCAAAAATTCCAAAATGATGCCCATAAAATGGGGATACTATTATACTATCTCAAAAAGTAAGGATATGAATTTCAAAAAACTTCATTAAAGCATCAGTTAGGGTTCCTACTGAAGTGACAAAAACAGGGAAATTGGGTGTTAGTGTTTCCAACCATAACACCCCACCCCACTCTGCCACCCAACCCTACCATTTCAACCCCACCCACCCATCCACACACCAACAAGCACTGTGGTGTGCCATTTGAGTCATCGACCTAGCTCACCCATTCTCCTATACTGTACCATCTCAGCTTCCTCACAGATGGAATGGGGTGAAACGTTGAGATAATGACAAAGACACCAGCGGCATTTGGTGTGTGGAAAACAGTATAAATGGAATAATGGGGTTGAGTGAAATGAGGTATTGGAGTGAAAGCAACGCAATTTCCTACTTGTCACTTCATTGGAACAACATCTTAACTCAATTTGTTTAATTAATGTTCATATTGTTTGCATCATCATCAGCATAGGGAAGCCAGCCTTCAGGGGAAGGAGAATAGAGGACTGGGGCAGACAGGTACAGCTTTTTGACATTGACAAACATGTGGCTCAAGGGCTGGTGCAAGGAAAAAGGACACAGATTTGTAGGGAACTGGCAACAGTTTTGGGAGCGTAAGTTGTTTAAATTTGATGGACTGCATCTGACTAAGGAGGGAGTCAGTGCATTGGGGCAGAAGTTTGACGTCTTTGCAGAATATTTAAACTAGCAAATGGGGAGAGGGGTGCAGCACCCCATACATCGAATGGGAAGAACACCCCTCCCCCCTCAGCTAGTGGTCAGACAGGAGTTCAGCATGTTTGTAGTGCATTTGCATCACCAGGTAAGGAAAAAGGTCCGGCTCACCATCGACGCACAGAGGCGCTGGACCTCGCCACAAAACTAACACATCGAAATCTGGCCAATGGAAAGTCATGTACACAAATGCTCGCAGTCTGGGAAACAAGATCCCAGACCTGCAGGCAATAATGACAGAGGCTAAACTGGACATAGTAGCCATTAGCGAGACATGGTTTACCAGTAACCACACTTGGGAGACTTCAGTACCTGGCTATGTACTGTTAAGAAGAGACCAAGGTGCAAAAAGGTGGGGGGGTAGAGTGGCCCTTTATGTCAATGAAAATATCAAAGCTACAGAAATTCAGAATATACATAAGGAACCAGAAGAACTGTGGGTCACCCTGTAAACAGGAAATGGTACAGCCATACAAACTGGGGTTATGTACAGGCCTCCAGACCAAGGGGAGGACATAGACACATTACTGTTAGAAGATATACAAAATATGACAGCTAAAGGGGAGGTTCTGATAATGGGAGACTTCAACATGCCAGATACAGATTGGTCAATACTAGAGGCACATCTGCCAGAACTAGACACGTGGTGGATTCCCTACAGGAGGGCCTCAGACAACTAGTACAACAACCTACAAGAGACAGGGCTATCCTAGATCTAGTACTGACTAACAGGGAAAGGATCATAGATCTCCAGGTAGAAGGTCACCTGGGGGCCAGTGACCATCACATGGTATGGTTCAATTTGGCCACTAGAACTAAGTCATCCCATTCCAAGGCAAAAATATGGGGCTTCAGAGGAGCTGACTTTGATAAGATGGCCTACAGAGTTAAGCTAGCCCTGACAAAAAGAAATACATGTGATTGGGTACAGGCAAAGTGGGCAAGCATTAAAGATGCAATACTTGAAGCAACATCCTATTGTGTTAGTGAGAAAAGGAAGTGTAAAAGAAGAAGGAAACCACTTTGGTTCCCAAAAACAGTAGCAGAAAAGGTCAGAGCCAAAAGGCTGGCCTTACAAATATAAAGGAGCAGGGATGAAGATAGGGAAGCATACCAAACTTCCCTAAGGATGCAGGAAAGGCAGTAAGGCAGGCAAAGGCCCAGACCGAGAACAGTAGCACAAACAGTAAAGAAGGTGGCAAGACTTTCTATAGATACATTAGTGAAGAGCAAGTCCAGAGGGTATTGCTAAGATCAGAGGGATAAGGGCATGTGAGGAGGAGGACCATGTAAAAGCATCTATCCTAAATAGATACTTCTGCTCAGCATTTACTGAAGAGAAAGTGAGAACCAGGGCCACAGCTCAGCACCATGGACACAGGGGGGAAGGAAATGTGCACTAATCCCTTCACAAAAGAAAGGGTCCTACAAGAGCTCGATAAGCTCAGGGTGGACAAGGCAATGGGATTCAATGGCATACATCCCAGGATACTAAAGGAGCTAAGGGTGGAACTTGTAGAGCCATTATCAGAACTGTTTAGTGAGTCTCTGAGCACAGGAGAGGTCCCAGAAGACTGGAGAAGGGCTTAAGTGATCCCGCTCCACAAGAGTGGTAGCAGGGAAGAGGCAGGGAATTACAGACCAGTCAGTCTTACCTCAGTAGTGGGCATGATTATGGAGGCACTCCTTAAGGAAAGGATAGTGCAACACCTGAAATTCGTAGGAGCACAGGATCCAAGACAGCATGGGTTTACAAAAGGAAGGTCCTGTCAAACTAATCTCATAGATTTCTTTGACTGGGTAACCAGAGTGGTGGACCAAGGGCGAGCAGTTGATGTTGCCTACCTTGACTTCAGCAAAGCTTTCGATACTGTTCCACATAGAAGATTGATTAATAAGCTGGGTAGGCTTGGGGTGGGTCAGACATTGGTCAACTGGGTGGCAAACTGGTTGACGGGCAGAAAACAGAGAGTGGTGGTAAACGGTATACAGTCAGAAGAGATGCAAGTCACAAGTGGGGTACCTCAGGGATCAATCCTGGGGCCAGTCCTCTTCAATATCTTCATCAGTGACATTGCAGATGGACTGGAGGGTAAGGTTTGTCTGTTTGCAGATGACACCAAGATCTGCAACAGAGTAGATGATCCAGATGGGGTGGGCATAATGAGAAGAGATCTGGATAAACTAGCAAAATGGTCGGAAGAGTGGCAACTGAGGTTTAATGCAAAGAAGTGCAAGATCATGCACATAGGGAAGAGAAACCCTGAAGCCACCTATAGGCTGGGAGGGGAGTTGCTGGCAGTCACAAGGGAAGAAAGAGACTTGGGCGCCATCATCACCGATGACCTGAAATCATCCAAGCAGACCACTAAAGCAGTAGGTAGGCTAGAGGGATGTTGGGGTGTATTAGTAAGTGTCTCAAGTCAGAAGAGGAGGTAATAATCCTCTTTGAGACACTGGTTGAGCCCCATCTGAGTACAGGCCACACCTTCACAAGGACATTAACCAAATTGAGGCAGTCCAGAAGGGCAGCAAAATGGTGCAGGGACTGCATCTGAAAACATATGAGGACAGATTAACGGAGCTCAATATGTATACCCTTGAGCAAAGGAGGGAGAGAGGTGATATGATCGGAAACATTCAAACACCTTAAGGCATTAACAAGGTGAAAGAGTCTAACATGTTTCAATATAAGAAAAATAGCAGGACAAGAGGACACAGCATGAGATTAGAGGGAGGCCGATTAAGCAGTAATGTGAGGAAGTTCTTTTTCACAGAAAGGGTGGTGAATGCATGGAATGGCCTACCTCAGGAAGTGGTGGATATGAATACAGTGCAGAGCTTCAAACAGGCATGGGATAGGCATAAGGTAGCAATACAGATGAGTATAAATAGATAGGCCATTGACAGAGCAAAGGCCAATGGCACATTCATAAGGTAGAAAAAGAAATGGGCAGACTGGATGGACCTTGCGGTTTTTATCTGCCGTCAACTTCTATGTTTCTATGTTTCTATTCTAATTAGAAACCACCTAGGCCAACATACAGGGAAGGGCATTTTCTCATTAAAACTGAATTTGTTTCAGGGATGATAAGATGGATAAAAAAAACATAAAGATGGTGGATTTTATTTGTGAGAAGCACTATTTGTACACCTGAACTAAATGAGTAACTAATTATTTAGAAAATGCTTTATTACAGGCAATAATCTAATAGCATTGTGTATTCTTTAGCCTTTCAGAGATGACATTACATTGTCTAATGATGATGAAGAACAGGGATTACTTGATTCAGGTAGGAAATACAATCACTTTGTTTTTATACTGAAATTGTGTATAATCTGCAAATGGACAATCAGGATGCTTGTAGAGAAATTCACATTCAAGGAAACTTCACTGGTCTCCGAATTGGAAGCAGTCAGCCCTGGATGACAGGACATCAGTGGGTTGGAAGATTGCAGGTGAAAATAACATGGCAGCTACAGTAGCTAGCTGTCATATCAACTCATCTGAATATAGTTCAGAAAAGGAAAGGGAAAACTAACAAACCAAAAATGAACAGGTCTCTGATCAACCAAATTAATACTGTAGTTTTAACAAGAGTTGGCTAGTGCCAGTATGGTCTGTCTTCCGTGTAGTAATTGTATATTTCATCCCAGGTGTGCAAACACAGATACACAAATAACCACAGAAGTACCCAGACACACACACATGTACAGTACGCAAACAAAGGGACACTCCGTCATACATGTACAAAAAAAACACATGCACACACATACAGATGTACAATCATCATATTGTACAAATATGCTTACACAGATATGCAATCACACACAAAGGCATACTCTTGCATATGCACACACACCCTCTCACATATGCCCAAACACGTCCTCCACACATATACACACACACACACACACACACACACACACACACACACACATGACACTCCGTCCTGCACATGGACAGAGAGAGAGAGACAGAGAGATATTGTACACTCTGGCCTTCATGTGCAGGCACCCATCCTTACACTCTGTGATGCAGTGATAGTGATAGAAGTCCCAGTATACTTGGATATATCTAGCTATTTCACAGGAAATTCCCATCTGTTTCAATGGGATTTCCTGTAATATATCTGAATATATTTAGAGTTATTCAGAGAAATCACTGGCAAATGCTGTATATATTATTGTGTGGGTTTCAAAAATGGTCACAAATAACTGATAGACTGATAGCTTTATCCTTGTTGATATCTCAACAAACAGCATATAAAGATATCTATTTATTGAAATGTTTCACCAGGAAGGTACACTGAGCGACACCTTGCTCGTCTCCTGGTGCAACCTGGGGGGAAGGGGTACAGTAGGAGTGAAACACTGAATATCCAAATTACAAGGTCAACATTAACATACAGTTGTAAGGCAGGTGTTACAAGCAGTGTTACAACAGTGTTGCGCATAATAGGTAGAAAGAGTGGACAATAAGTGCTGGGTTAATAAGTAAACAAGCGCTTACATGAAAGAAAATGGGGAAAGGAGAAGGAGGGAGGGGTGAGGCGGGGGAGGGAGAAGAGTCGTGTTCAAGTTACATTCAAGTTACAAGATCAACATTAACATACAGTTGTAAGGCAGGTGTTACAAACAGTGTTAAAACAGTATTGAGCATAAAATGTAGAAAGAGTGGACAATAATAAGTGCCGGGTTAATAAGTAAACTGGGGCTTATGTGAAAGAAAAGGGAGAAAGGAGAGGGAGGGGTGAGGTGGAGGTATGGTGGGGGAAGGGAGTAGATAGAAACGTAGAAACATAGAAAGTGATGGCAGAAGGGGACCGCATGGTCCATCTAGTCTGCCCATAAGCCTAGCCCCCCTCCCTTAACTGCTATTTAGTGTTATAATAGCTTTGTGCCTATCCCATGCCTTCTTGAATGATCTGACTGACCTAGTCTCCACAACCTCTGGTGGAAGGCCATTCCAAGTATCACCACCCTCTCAATAAAGAAGAACTTTCTTGTGTTACCCTTGAACTTACCTCTTTCCAGCTTCATGCCATGCCCCCTCGTTCTTGCATGATTCTTGATCTGAAATAGGTCCTGAACCTAGACCTTGTTTATTCCCTTCATGTACTTGAAGGTTTCGATTATGTCCCCCCTTTCTCTGCGTTGTTCCAGGGAGTACATGTTTAGGTCATGCAGACGTTCCTCATATGTCTTGTTGTGGAGTCCAAGTATCATTTTTGTAGCTCTCCTTTGCACTATCTCCAGTCTTTCTATGTCCTTTCTCAGGTGAGGTCTCCAGAACTGCACACTGTACTCCAGGTATGGCCTTACCATTGATCTGTACAGTGGCATAATCACTTCCCTCTTTCTACTTGTAATTCCTCTTCCTATGCAGCCTAACATACTGTTCACCTTTAACGCTGCTTGTTCACACTGCTTGGATGTTTTCAGGTCATCTGTTATAATCACCCCCAGATCCCTTTCCTGCTTTATGGCTTCCAATTTCACTCCACACAGGAGGTATTCCTCACAAGGATTTTTCCTCCCTAGGTGCATGACCTTCCACTTTTTGGCATTTAAATTTAATTGCCAAGTTTTTGTCCACCTTTCTAGTCTTTGAAGATCAGCCCTCATCCTTTCCACTCCCGCTGGAGTGTCTACCCTATTACATATCTTTGTGTTATCTGTGAATAGACACACCTTGCCTTCTAGGCCCACAGATATGTCACTGATAACAATATTGAAGAGGATAGGCCCCAGCACTGATCCCTGTGGCACACCACTAGTTACTTCTCTCTCCTCTGATAGTTGGCTGTTTACCAGTACCCTCAGAGTCCTTCCACTAAGCCAGCTCCGTACCCAGTTTACCACTTTATGCCCTACTCCTGTACTGGCAAGTGTGTTCAATAGTCTTCTATGTGGTCAAGTCAAAGGCTTTGCTGCAGACTAGGTATATTACATCCACAGCGCTGCCCTGATCTACTGTCTTTGTTACCCAATTGAAGAAATCTATTAGGTTTGTCTGGCATGATCTTCCTGTGGTGAAGCGATGCTGTCTTGGGTCCAATATATCATTTTCTTTGAGAAAGGATATAATTTTTTCCTTAATTAGGGTTTCCATCATTTTGCCAACAATTGGGGTCAGGCTTACTGGGCAGTAATTGTCAACACTTTTCCTACTGCCATTTTTATGAAGAGGGACAACTGTGGCCTTCCTCCAGTCCGCAGGAACTTCCCCAACCTCAAGCAAGAGGTTGAACAGTTCAGTCAGCGGTACCACCAGGTCTTCCCTAAGTTCCTTCGGTATCTTGGGGTGTATTTCATCAGGACCTATGTCCTTGTCAACCCTAAGTTTTCTAGCTCCTTCAGGACACTATCCCATGTGAAAGTTGCCAAATTCTTATTGCTGCTGTCTGCACTTTTTTCTGTCACGGTGGGACCATAATCTTCTTCTTCTGTAGTAAATACTGAGCAAAAGTATCTGTTAAGGATTTCTGCTTTGTCCTTGTCATCCTCTGTGCATTCCCCATCTCCCCCTTTAAGTCTGACTATACCTCCACTGGTTTTCCTTTCCTTCTTGATATATCTAAAGAAAGTCTTGTCTCCCTTTTTGATCTCCGAGGTGATCCTTTCTTCTGTTTGCACCTTAGCTGCCCTGATTTGCTTTCCTTCTTCCTTCAGTTTCTCCTTGTATGTATCTACGTCTTTTTCGCACCCTATTTGCTTGTGTCTTTTGAAGGCCATCAGTTTCTCCCTTCTCTTCTTGGCTTTACTCACACATTTCATACATTGTTTTGATGCTCCTATGATAGCTTTCTTTAGAGATGCCCAGTACTTATCTACTCCCTCTGTTCATGTTAATTTAGCCAGGTTAAGTCTGAGCTTTTCCGTCATTTTATAAAAATCTGCGTGTCTGAAGTCCAAGATTTTAGTTTTATTGTGCTTGATTTCTTTTTCTGTTTTAACCTGGAACCACACCATCTGGTGGTTGCTAGATTCTAGGTTGCTTTCAACTTCTACCCTTGATATGATGTCACTGTTGGTGAATAACAGATCAAGGATGGCTTCTCCTCTTGTGGGTTCTTTGAACAAACTGTCTTAGGCCCGATAAGTGCAGACTGTCTAGAAGTCTTTGCTTCTTGTTGTAGCAGCAAAATGGTTTCCCCAATTTATGTTTGGTAAATTGAAATCACCCACCAATACTAATTCCCCCTTAATACTCATATTGCAAATGGATTCTAGTATCTCCTTGTCCCCCTGCAAGCTGATTGCTGGGGGTCTGTACAATACTCCTACTCTAGTGACTGCACCTGTTTCAGCTTCAAGAGTAACCCAAAGAGCCTCAGCTTCAGTGTGAGTGTCCTGGGCCATGGTAGCTTTTATTCCCTGCCTAACATACATTGCCACCCCACCCCCTTTTCTTCCAGTTCTGTCCCTTCAAAAAAGGCAGTATCCTGGAATAGTTACTGTACCTCCCAGTCATGATTGTCCTTAAACCATGTCTCCGTGATGGCGGCCCAGTCTGGATCAGCCTGTGCAACAATAGCTGTAAGGTCAGCCATTTTGTTTGCTAGGCTACGTACATTTGTGTACATGGCTTTCCAGGCCTGGTTTTCCCCCCTTTTGGGGCCCTGTTGCAATACTGAGCCTTTTTCAGTATTGTTCCCTGAATGCAACCTATCCTGTTTCCTGCTCCATTCTTTGTTTGTCCCCCCTGATAGGGTGAATTTATGGGGGGGAGTAGTGAATTGTGTTTGTGTTTCTACCCTCTCCCCAGTGCCTAGTTTAAATGGTCCACAAAGACGTAGAATTTCTGCCCTAGAGCTCGTAACACCTTCCTTGGTCAGGTGCAGGCCATTGTAACGGAAGAGACTCCTGTCCCAGAAGTCTCTCCCATTCCCAATGAAGAGGTATCCTTTTTCCAGGCCCAAGGTTTGGAGCCAGACATTTAGCTCCCTGATTTCCTCTTTGTGGATTTCCTTCATGCTGCCTTCTCTGTCCCATACTGGTAGGACCTCTGAGAAGGCTATGATCAGCGATTGTGATGATAATTTTTCCCTTAGATGAGATAAATGGTTTTTGGTCTCCTCAACTGCTGATTTGCCAGGTCGTTTGTGCCTAGGTGGACGAAAATGCCAGCGCACTTTCCTTCTCTGCGTATGGGACGGTCAATACAGTCGGTATCTCTCTTTGCAGATGCCCCAAGTAAGCACCTGGTAGTTACTTGAGTATCAGGGTGCTGAGTTAGGTGGGATTCCACTCCTCGAATCATGGAATCCCCGACGATAACAATTATCCTATTTTCCCTGATGTTTTGCTCCTTTGGGGTGCCCCCCAATGCTTACTTTTTGTTTCGAACTTGTATGTTGGTTAACTGGACTAGGTTTGCTCCCCTTGTTAATTGCACTGGCCAAGGGTGCAAATCTGTTCGAAGTTGGGATGCGTGTATCCTGATTTGGGGACTGCTGCTAAGACCTATTGAACCTGCCCCTGTTCCTTCTTACGACCTACCATTCTCCTGTACCAGATGCCTGAGGATGGTGTGGGCTACTTCCCTGGTGGATTTGGTGTGGTGAATGGATGCCAGTGGGTTGGCTGTTCCTTTAGAGGTGATGGAGATATGTTATGTGGTTCTAGGCCTCTGTGAGCTGTTTTTTTAGTTCCTCTGTTGTCCAGCATGTTGGACAGTGCCCTAGTGCCAGTATACATACCTTCTGGAAGGAAGAGCTGCACCACTGGCAATTTATGATACTCATTTTCCTTGAGGGCTGAGGTGTAGATGAAAGAGAAAAAAAAAACAGACAAACAAATATATCAGCTTTTTGTGTTTTTTGTATTTTGCAGGAGGAGTGAATGGAATGTCCCTCCTTTGAAAGAGGTGTGGATGAAAGGAAAGGGATTTTTTTTTTAAATAGATCCTCCGTCTGCCCTGTAGCAGGAAGTGTTGGTGATGGAGAGGTGTGGTACTGTGCAATTGCGAGTGTCACAGGAAGGTTCTGTGCCCGAAAGAGTAGCATTTTTTTTTGTTTCTTATTTGTTTTGTCCCTGTAAAGATGTTTTGGTTGTATTCGGCTGAACTGTGAATGAGCGGAATGAAATTAAGATGCACCCGGGAAAAGGATCAAAGGAAATGACGTCATTTTATGAGATGGAAATAGTGACGCTACAAGTTCCCCTTCCTGTCATGGAGATGGCGATCCCGATAGTGTACTGTATATCAGTAGATAGCCTGGGAAGGGTGGGAATAGGGGGAGGAGGGTGGGCAATTTGTGCTTCCCCACCTATGAGAGTAAAAAAAAACCAATCAGTTCAGCCTGTGATGCTCCTCGCAAGCACCGCTGATGCAGAGGTTCTGGGCCACTCCTCTGAGTCTTTCAACTGTGCCCGGAATGAGCACCGAAGTCACTGCCAAGATGGTAGGAGTGTGTGGCTTCCAGCAGAGTTCGGAGAATCAGCAGCAGTGTCTCCTAGTCTGAGCCCTTCTCAAGCATGGTGGACAGGGGATCTCAATTTAAATCCCCTTGCCTTTCGATGTACTTGGCGCTCTTTCCTTGGAATTTTCCAATTGGGCAATTTAGTGGACATCACTGCTTGAAGACAGCCCTTTTACCCCTCACCGAGACTGGAGATTCTGTGCTTTCCCACCTATGGGAGTGAAAAAATAAACAAACAGTTCAGCCTGCGATGCTTCTCACAAGCGCCACTGATGCAGAGTTTCTGGGCTGCTCCCCTGAGACTTTCAACTGCACCCGGAATAAGCACTGAAGTTACCACCGAGATTGTAGGAGTGTGCGGCTTCAAGCAGAATTTGGCGCATCGGCAGCAGTGCGTCTAAGAGAGAGAGAGAGAGAGAGAGAGACCAAACAGGTACCCTTGTCTGAACCCTTCTCCCTTCTCTGCTGTCTTCCAGCCCCTGGGGTGGTATGAGAGGGACCCATGGAGAGCATTTGGGATCCCTTACATTCTGTAAGAGATCAAGGGAGGCCAGTAAGGGGCAGCAATTTGGGGGAAGGGGAGGAGAGCTAGAATTTTTTGGGAGGGTGAGGGTGCACAGGGTAAAATGAAGGTGATGGTGGAGGGGTAGGGTTTATCCAGGGCTTAGAGGAGGGAATTATATGGCAGATATGGCAGCCTTGTTATAATAAACTCTTTGGTCAAGTGAATGGTTTTCTGTTACCAGTATGACCATTACAGTTCCAAAATCAAAGGGAGGAGTGTGCACAAGAAGCAGATGCAGGAACAAAAGATAGCATCACAAATCAAAAGAAGTCCCGCGCTCACCAACCACAAATGTAAGCTGCTCACAATATCTATGTGTGCAATTAACTTTATTCACGGTGCCAGCTTGCACGTCTGGCACCATGAATGAAGTTAAAGGCACGCCTATATATTGTGAGCAGCTTCCATTTGTGGTTGGTGAGCGTGGGACTTCTTATGACTGTTACAGTCTCTACAGTCCAACACCCTCAAAACCAAACTCACTGTCCATTCTAACACATTTAAAAAAACTCAACTAAAACAACTAGAAAAAAAAATAAATCTCTAGCAACTGTTTTAAACTATAAAGGTATAAATTAAAGGAAATACCTGTCAAGCCTCTCTGATATTTTCCTGTAGTCCCAAATGACAATGCCTTCAGGCTGCATCAGGCTTCTTAAGTATCCTGCTGACATAAATGAATTTATTTTATTAACTAATTTACATCTGTTTTCTTTACATTTCTCTATTGACATTAAATTTAGTAGCTTTCTTCTTGAAATTCACTAAGGCAACAATTGCACCATCATGGCAATCCTCTGTGTGCGGCACATATGCTTAGCGGATTACGGAATGGCATGTGTTTAAGGCCCCATTCAGGCCTTACTAGAAAAAAATAGAAAAATCAAACATCCTGAACAGGTATTTCTGCTCAGTCTGCATAGTGGTGAGAGGGGGATGGATCACCAGAGAATAGCAGGAATGGGGGGCAGGTGGATACAAGTCCATTTTTAGAAGAAAGGGTCCAGAAGGGACTTGCAGCTCTGAAGGTTGACAAAGCTATGGGACCAAACACGATACAACCAAGGGTTCTAAAGGAACTCAGGGAGATGCTAGCTGCTTCACTGACAGCCTTATTCAACAGCTCACTGAACACAGGCATAGTTTCAGAGGACTGGAAAAGAGTTGCTGTGGTCCTTCTACATAAGAGTGACAGCAGGCTAGAAGCTATAGGCTGGTCAGTCTTACTTCAGTGGTAGGGAAATTGATGGAAACCCTGTTAAAAGAAAGGCTGGTAGAGTATCTGGAATCCAAAAGACTACAGACAGCATGGATTCATGGGGTGGGGAGTCATGCCAAACATTTTTTGTGGGATTTCTTTGACTGGGTGACCAGGGAAATAGATCAGGGGAAGGCAATAGACATGGTCTAGCTGGACTTAAGCAAGGTCTTCAGCAGTGTGTTGCACAGGAAGCTGATAAAGAAACTCAAAAGCCCAGGGGTTAGATCCAAAGTGGTGAATTGGGTTAGAAACTGGTTAACATATAGAAGATAAATGGTGGTAGTAAATGGCACTCACTTGAATGATGGAGAAGGAGGGATGCAGCAGCACTCAGTTCTGGGACTGGTCCTTTTAAATGTCTTCATAAGTGACATTTCCTGAGGAACTGGAAGGAAAGGTATGCCTTTTTGCAGATAATACCAAAATCTGCACTAGGGTGGACACTTAGGAGGGGCTAGAGGGAATGAGCTGGGATCTGGAGAAACTCAAGGAGTGGCCTAAAGCATGGCAATTGGGGTTCAATGCCAACAAGTGCACAATCCTGTACCTAGGGCATAGGAACCCAGGCACTGAGTATAAGAAGGGAGAAGGTACTGACAGTCACCTAAATGGAAAAAGAACCTTGGGGCTATCACATCCGATGACCTCAAAGTGGCAGGGGAGTATGACAAAGCAGTAAGTATAACTAGTGGGATGCCAGGGTGCATAAGGAGGAGTATCTCCATCTGGGAACTAGCGACCGTTGAACAGTATGGTTCACAATAAACACAGCAATAGAGTCAAGCCATACAAAGACAAAAGTACTGGACTTTAGGAGGGCTGACTTTGCCAAAATGGGTGAGTGCCTAAGGAATGCACTAGCAAATGGGCAGGAAGGAGGGGTGGAAGAACAATGGGGAATAATAAAAACTGCCATCACAGAGGTAACAAACCTTTGTGTGAAGCAAATAAACAAAACAAGATGATGTAAGAAACCACTATGGTTCTCAAAGGAAGTGGCAGTGAAGGTTCAAGAGAAAAGAAAGCATTCAGGAAGTACAAGGAATCGCAGAAGGAGCAGGACAGAGAACTGTATCAGTTAAAGCAAAAGGAGGCTGGGAAGGCAGTCAGAACAGCAAAGGCCCAAACCGAGGAAAAGATAGCCAACTCAGTTAAGAAGGGGATAAAACCTTATAGGTACATCAGGGAGCAAAGGGAAGACCAAGGAGGGATAGTGAGGCTTAATAAAGGGAGGAAGGGTGGGCAGAGGGAGACTGTGAAAGGCAGAGATACTAAACAAATATTTTTGCTCAGTATTTACAAATGAAGAGGGGAGGTACATAAAACAAACAGTAGTAACACTCTGGATACAGAAGTTGATACCAGCCCATTTACAGAAGAAAGGGTTCTGAAAGAACTCTTAAAACTGAAGGTGGACAAAGCAATGGGGCCTGATGGATTCATCCCAGAATTCTAAAAGAGCTAAGGGTGGAACTAGTGACACCCCAGACTACCCCTTTTAACAAATCATGGGAGGATGGGTGGTACCGAGGACTGGAGGAGGGCAGATGTGATTCCCCTTCACAAAAGTGGGAGCAAGGTAGAAGCAGGAAACTACAGACCTGTTAGTTTAACCTCAGTGATAGGGAAAATGATGGAATCACTTCTGAAGGAAAGAATTGTCGAGTATCTAGAGGCCAGAGGGGCACAGGACCCTAGGCAGCATGGATTCACAGCGGGAAGGTCATGCCAGACGAATCTGATAGATTTCTTTGACTGGGTGACCAAAGTAGTAGATCAGGGAGGGGCTGTGGACATGGCCTACCTAGACTTTAGCAAGGCATTTGACACAGTCCCACACAAAAGATTAATATACAAGTTAGCCAGCCTGGGAGTGGGTCCCAAGATGACAGCCTGGGTAAAGAATTGGCTGGAGAATAGGACACAGAGAGTAATAGTAAATGGAGTCCACTCAGAAGAAAGGAAGGTTACTAGTGGGGTACCGCAGGGTTTAGTATTAGGACCGGTCCTCTTCAGTGTCTTTATAAGTGACATTGTGGAAGGACTGGAAGGAAAAGTATGTCTCTTTGCAGATGACACTAAGATCTGCAACAGAGTTGATGCACAGAGTGGGGTGGAAAGGATGAGAAGGGACTTGGCAGGGTTAGAGGAATGGTCAAATGTATGGCAGCTTAGATTCAATGCTAAGAAGTGCAAGGTAATGCACCTGGGAAACAAAACCCAGGGAAGAGTACACAATGGGGGTGAGATACTAACAACAACAAAAATGGAAAGGGACCTGGGGTAGTCATATCAGATGACCTAAAGATGGGCAAGCAATGTGAGAGGGCAGCAAGGAGGGCTGGGGGATACTGGGATGCATAGGGAGAGGCATCACCAGTAGAAAACAGGAAGTTATTATCCTCTGTACAGACAGCTGGTGAGACCCCATCTGAGTACTGTGTGCAGTTCTGGAGACCCAATCTCCGCAAAGACATAGACAGGATGGAAGCTGTCCAGAGGAGGGCAACTAAAATGGTGCAGGGTCTGCACCAGAAGACATATGAAGAGAGACTTAAGGAGCTTAATATGTATAGCCTTGAGGAAAGGAGGGAGAGGGGGGACATGATAAAAACTTTCAAGCACCTCAAGGGAATCAACAAAGTCCAAGAGGGTAGCATCTTTCAAATAAAGAGGTGTGCAAGAACAAGAGGCACAATTTGAAGATGGGGGAGCTCAGATGTAATTTAAGGTATTTTTTCACAGAGAGGGTTGTGGATGATGGAACGGCCTTCCGGAGGAGGTTGTGGAGTCAAAATCAGTGGTGGAATTCAAGCATGCATGGGACAGTCATAAGGCAATTCTGGGGGGTTGGGGTAAGAAGAAGTAGGCTGCTGGTTAACTAGGATCTGCAGCTTATCCAGTAGGTAGGGAAATGGGCAGACTGGGTGGGCCAAGCGGTCCTTATCTGCTGTCAAATTCTATGTTTCTATATGTTTCTATGTATAGCCAGGAGGAATAGAGAGGTGGTTTTCCCATTGTATTGGTTTGTGGTGAGACCACACCTGGAGTACTGTGTTCAGTTTTAAAGGCCACACTTCAGAAATGACATAGACTGAGTAGAGGCAGTCCAGAAGAGGTCAACTGAAATGGTACTGGAGTTGCAGGAGAAGCCCTACGAAGAGCTACTGAGGGATCTCGATGTGCACACGCTGGAAAAGAAGACAGCAAGAGGTGACATGACATAAATCTACAAGTACCTCACAGGGGCAAGTAAGCTGCAGAAGGGAAGTCTGTTTCAAATGAGAAGAAGCAGGACCAGGTTGTAAAAAATGAAGCTGGTAGGGGGAAGTTTAGGAGGGGTGTGAGAAAATATTTCTTCACTGAAAGGGTGGTAGATAAAAAGGAAAACCAGCACTCCAGATATCAGCACCAGCAATTTTTACTGGCATCAAGGTGGTTTGAGTTCACCCAAGTTGTAAAAAATCTCCCTTCCCACACACACTTTTTACCCCTGTATCTTTTAAGTTCAGTTGCCTTACCATTTGCTCCTCTATTTACTCATTATAACATATTAATTACAATTTTAGTAGTTTCAGACCCCTAACCCCTCCCCCTCTATTTTTCTGCATCATAGAGTTATTTTATTGGGATATTAATCTATTAACTCCTCTGTATTCCAAATTGATTAAATGTAATGTTCCAGAGATTAATGTCTGAATTTACAAACAGTTAGTAAAATAATAATGAAAATAATTTTGTCAATCTTTACACTGATGTTGTGTATTTATTTACTAAGTGAATAGATAATAGAATTCAAGCTTTAAAAAAATTCACATTATTAAATATTAGGTGAATGAAATAGCACTTGTTATAAAATAAATGTTTGGATGCACTTTAGTAGGGGTGGGAAATCGATTATATAACTGCGGTATGTTGGACAAGTTTTCAATGTATTTATTGTAATACTAGACCTCACTGAATATATTTATCACATTGTGAACTGATTTAATGTGTTACACCTGTATTTGAAACTATATAAAGGACACATGTGAATGACTCAGCCATGCTCCCTGATAAAGAGGTATTGCACCTTGAAGCACTGGGGATGGTCTGTTGGGTTAGGTTACTAATTTCACTGTCAGCTGTAAATGGTGATTTTCCACTTTGATGCCAGTAGAAGTTGTTCCTGCTGCTGATATCTGGAGTGCTGGTTTTCCTTTTCGTTTGTTCTCTGATGTTTTACCTAGCACCCAGCAGTCCTGAGAGCACTGCCTTTCTGTGCTGACTGAAAGAGTGGTAGACACCTGGAACAGACTGCCAGCAGACATGGTTGAGGCAGAAATATGGGTGGGCTTCAAGCATGCACGGGATAGACATAGAGGCATATTAGAAAACTGTCAGGGAAAAGGGAGGGCTGCCAGAGACCAGTTAGGTATGCAGAGACAGATTAGGCAGAAAACGTCTGGGCAGACTGTGTGGGCCAAGTGGTCCTTTTCGGCAGACACATTCTATGTTTCTAATCAAAGCTGCAACTGGTGACTAATTGCAAAGATCCAATCAGGTTATTATTAACAGCTACTTTCAGTGAAATATCTACCACTGAGCAGCAATATCTTAGTGCCCAGAATGGCCTTTCAAATTAGCCACTGAGCGGTAGTGTCTTTATGCCCCTAGCAAGCCTTGCAGATCTTCCGATGAGCTGCAACACATCCTGAGTGGGCCTTGCAGATCTGCTGCTAAACTACAACATGTCCTGAGTTGGCCTTGCAGCTCTGCTGCTGAGCTGCAGCATGTGCCGAGTGGGTCTTGTAGATCTGCTGCTGAGCTGCAACATGACCGCAGTGCATGACCTGAGTGAGCCTTGCAGATCTGCTGCTGAGCGGCATCATGTCCTGAGTGAACCTTATAGAACTGTTGCTGAGCTGCAGCATGTCCTGAGTGGGCCTTGTAGATCTGCTGCTGAGCTACAGCATGTCCCGAGCGAGCCATGCAGATTTTCTGCTGAACGGCAGCACATCATGAGTGGGCCTTGTAGGTCTGTTGCTGAGCTACAGCTTGTCCTGAGTGAGCCTTGCAGATCTGCTGCTGAGCTGTAGCATGTCCTGAGTGGGCCTTGCAGGTCTGCTGCTGAGCTGTAGCATGTCCTGAGTGAGCCTTGCAGATCTGCTGCTGAGCTGTAGCAGGTCCTGAGTGGGCATTGCAGGTCTGCTGCTGAGCTGTAGCATGTCCTGAGTGAGCCTTGCAGATCTGCTGCTGAGCTGTAGCATGTCCTGAGTGGGCCTTGCAGGTCTGCTGCTGAGCTGTAGCATGTTCTGAGTGGGCCTTGCAGATCTGCTGTTGAGCTGCAGCATGTTCTGAGTGAGCCTTGCAGATCTGCTGCTGAGGTGCAGCATGTCCTGAGTGGACCTTGCAGATCTGCTGCTGAGGCGCAGCATGTTCTGAGTGAGCCTTACAGATCTGC
The DNA here is from genome assembly GCA_016271365.2 of Neoceratodus forsteri. Classification (NCBI taxonomy): domain Eukaryota; kingdom Metazoa; phylum Chordata; order Ceratodontiformes; family Ceratodontidae; genus Neoceratodus; species Neoceratodus forsteri. The sequence continues at coordinate 531,991,224 of CM057454.1, forward strand.
TGCTGAGGTGCAGCATGTCCTGAGTGAACCTTGTAGATCAGTGACTGAGCTGCAGCATGTCCTGAGTGGGCATTGCTGGTCTACTGCTGAGCTGCAGCAGTTCCTGAGTGGGCCTTGTAAATCTGCTGAACTGCTATGTGTCTATGTTCTGTGTGGGCCTTTCAAATAAGCTTCTGAGCCTCAATGTCTACCAATGTGTTACCAATCCTTTGTTGAGTTACTTTTTGTGTGTAGATTAATGTAACCCCCCAAATATTTGATCCATTAAATAATCACAATGAGACACTCAAGTGTGTGGGTTGTGGGATAATGGCACTTCTTGGAAGGATGCAGGCACTCAGCTATGCCTCATGGCTCACAGGGCACCCAAGGCATGCTGTAATCCCTCTACAAATCACAGTCTGTCATGGCTTGCTGTTTTATTCATACATGCAAAGAGATGCACAGAAGTATAGACATATATGCACACATTTGCGTAAAGAGGTATTTTCTGAAGCTTTATTAGCAATATCTTCTTGAAAGATAAACACTGCAAATTCTGTAGTACCTTTATTAATATGTTCAGAATATGGTTTGCCCTCAGGTCTAGACTCTTAATAAGAAGCAAGATATGATAGGGGCTAGGTTAATGCATGATAACTTGTACAAGTCATAGTAGGTAACCCACTCCCAGAGTGCCTTAATGCAATTTTGGGGCTTTTAAAAGTGTATATTTAAGAAAAATAAGCTCCACTATTGCTTCCCTGCGTGCATGCCACTACTTCATGCAATAATAGTGACCATGTGTGAGGTATGTGGATATTGTGTGGTATCTACATGGGAGCTAGCCAAACTGAAGGCTTTTTTCCACCTAAATTTTTAAGTTTTAAAGTGTGAGTATACCATTTCTGTGGAATGCAGTGTGGTGCCAAGCAGTTCAGAAACAATGGGCTATATGATCTGCTTTCATAGACCCAGGAGTTGTTATGCTAGCTTTAACAGTAGTGTAATAGTATAATAAGAGTTGTCATTGGCTCATCGTGGTGCTGAAGTTTCTGCTGTTTCTATTGTTGCTAATATTAGAAATCACAGTCTTGAACTGCCAATTCCAGAGCAGTTTATTTTAACTATGTATACAATTTTTCTTCCTCTGCACCTTGGCAGGATTGGTAGCATCCTCCTTTCTTTATGGTCAATTGGCACATCCTGTACTTGGAACTGCTGCCTCTGTCTGACAAGTCACCCAAGGTTTCTCCTCTGGTAGGACCCTCAAGGCAGGGCCAGGTCTTGTATGAACATCTCAACATAGATCACAGCTGGGAGAGGGGGGGGGTGGTCTTGGTGGGGCCTAGCAAGAGTAGTGGAGGATGGGTTTCATCCAACCAGGTGATCCCTGATTTTCTCTCTCATTCCCTGCACCACCAGCAGAGGCATGGGTCTGCGATAGACCTTTCTGAAAGGCGAAGGCTGCTGGAAACACCCATTTGCTAATTTCAACCCCCATGGCATCAATCCAGTGACTAGATGTTGACCTCTCAGTGTCAGGCCTCTAGTGTCATAGGTTCCATCATGTGCCATAGACCATGAATGCCTGTCCACATGACTGTCCTAGAGTCACATTAAAGAGGGACTGTGGCCAAAAATATTACATTGGAGAATTAGAATAAGCATACCCCCAATAAATCTCATACCAAGCATTAGGTTTCTGTATTACTTCATTTTAAAGTTACAAGCTATTTTGTAACCCTGGTTTCACTATCTATTCAAAAAAAAGCCCATTTCATTAAAGAGCCACTGATAATGATGTCATGTCCTGAACTCAGTCTAGTCCTCTCTGTCAGCAACTTTATAGGACCTATTTCTCCAAAGTTTAAGAAACTGTAGCTATTGTAACCATTTAAAAAAACTGACATAGGCTTGGCTGCAGTGCTTGTGTTTCCAAAATGTTCAGATGCATGATACTGTACTTTAGAACACGTCAGGAGGTGGTTTGAGCATGCAGCACTTAACATTGGCATAGAATGTTAAGGTAGTGCACAGATTTTTTTTTGTGTGATTGATTTATCTCCTGTTCCCGGGAGCCCCCATCTGCCCCGACTGGCCCCCCAGCTCCAGGAATTACCAAGGCTTACCTTATGCCCAGCCTGGGGAGGGGTCGGGCTTCATTCTGCCACTGGGGAATTTTCTCCTCCTTTTTCTCCCTTAACCCAGGGCCCCAGGAGTAGAGACGCATGGGTGTGGAGGCGTGCATGCATACTGCAGCCCAGGTAACAGTCCCTTCCGCCCATCCCATGACCTAATGCCTGTGCCTCCTTGGCTGTTCCATTCCTGGCCTCCACCAAGAGGCAGACCTATGCCGAGAGATGCACCAGATCCTCCCCGGAGAGGAGAGCTGCCTTCCGGCCACTTTATCCAGCTCTGTACCCTCCCCCCCACCAGCCACTGAGAGTCCAAGCTTATTCCCGAACTTGGGTCACGACGTGGTGTGAGGGAAGGCGCTCCGGGTCTCAGCCCTTTGTGCCACCAGGCCGGCTCAAGGTGGTACGCAGTTTACAAATGTTGGGGGGACATGCAGTCTCAGAATGTGGCAGGGATGTGCCCTCTCAAAATGTGGTGGGACACTCAATCTTGGGATGTGACAGGGACACACATTGAGGAATTTGGTGGGGACTGGCAATTTTGGAATATAGTGTGGATGCATGCTGTCGGAATGTGACAGGACACTCCATATTATTACTAAATTGCTTGTCCCTGTCACAGTCTGGAATTGTACTCTCCTACCATATTTCAAAATTGTGCATCACATCCCCTTTATATTCCAAAATTGTGTGTCCCAGCCACATTTAAAAATTATGCATCTCTGCCACATTCCGAAATTGCGCATCCCTGCCACATTCTGAAATGACACATCCCAGCCAAATTCCCAAACTGTAAATCCCTGCCACATTCTGAAGTTGTATTTCAGTGCCACATTCCAAAATTGTCACTGCCACATTCCCAAATTGTGCATCACCACCACATTCTGAAATTGTGTGCCACCACCATATTCCGAAACTGTGTGTCAGCACAATGTTCCAAAACTGTGTGTCACTGCCACATTCTGAAATTATGCATCACTGCCACATTCTGAAAGTGTGCATCACCATTACATTCCAAAATTGTGCATCACCGCCATATTGCAAAATGGAGTGTCACTGCCACATTCCAAAACTGTGTGTCACCGCCACATTCTGAAACTGTGCGCCATTGCCACATTCTGTAACTGTGGATCACCACCACATTCTGAAACTGTGTGCCACCACCACATTACAAAACTATGTGTCACTGCCACATTCTAAAACTGGGCATCAATGCCACATTCCGAAACTGTGCATCACCGCCACATTCCAGACCTGTGCGTCACCACCACATTTTGAAAGTTTTTTTTTTTTTTTATACTTCCTTTATTATGGTAGGGCCCAAGGGGTTTATTACATCATGTCCAAACATATAGATCATACATCTGTTACATAGGTATATAAGATAAATCTTGTTGACATCACAGTGTGTACCTACAAGGTAACTTTTTACTGAATAAAAGCATATGATGATCTAGTTAGACTGAGCTAAAAGATCCACAGATCTGTCAAATAACGCTGCTAATTTTCCTATCTACTGCAACTCGATGGAGATACTAGAAGATTATTCAGTGCACTGATTAGAATAACAAAAAATATGTATCTTTTCTTATTTTTTCCTTTTATGAATTCTTGATGAGAGAGAAAGAGAGAGAGAGGGGAAAAAGGTCCCAGTAGTACATGGCTAAACATCTATATACAAATTTGGCTCATACAAGAGCCACCTGGTCCACCTGTTTTGATATAAGTGGGTTTGTTGGCGAAGACCAAATGTAATCCTCTCCATTAAGTGAATACTGTCTACTATAGCCCTCCAGTCTACTAACGGAGCTCTCTGTGCCCATTTCTTAGTAATGGCCTTAAGGGCAGCTATTGTAAGAACCGACTATATATATGTTGCCTCTCTTCCCTGTATCTCCCTTGGTCTAAGACCCAAAACCAGATGCTCAGGGCCCAGGAGGGACTGAAACTGAAAAATGTCCTTAAGATGGTGCTCTATATCTGTCCAGTACCCCTTGAGCATCTGACATGTCCAAAAAATGTGAGCCTGGGAGGCTGGAGCGAACCCACACCCCCTCCAACAGTTCGAACCAGCTGCTGATGCATAGTGCACCACCTGTGCTGGAACACGAAAATACCTAGATCTCACCTTCCAGCCATATTCCCTCCAAAGAGGGGCCCCTGTTGTCCACCATGTAGTATGCCATATACCAGCCCATTGTTTCTCTAGGAGAGTAATCCCCAGGTCTGTTTCCCACTTGAGTTTAAGTCTTTCAATGGGTAGAGTCAGGTCTAGTAAATACCTTTGATACAATAAGGATATGGCTCTTCTCCCACCCCCTGTTGACCAAATGCCTCGAAAATGGTGGTCCATTGCATCCTCTTGCAGTCGGGCATAAGTTTTCTGAAAGGTGAGGACATAGTCTCTGATTTGGTAAAATCTTAGATTATCTCATGGGAGAAGACCAAATGTCTGCCTGGCTGCCTCAAAAGAAATAGGACTATCTGCTGATAAGACCTGATAAGGGGAGTGAAATCCTTTCTTGGCCCATTTCTCAAAGCAGGAATCTAAAGTGGTGGCCGGGAAAAGAGGATCGGGAAAGTTCTCGTCCCCGTGTAACAAATCTCCGGGAGCTCAACGTCATCTTGAAACAGGATGGCTCAAAGAGGAGGTGCAGTCCCAACTGCCAGGTCCATTCTCTTCCAATGGGAATCAAAGCCAGGGCTGCCCCATAAGAGTGCCACCCGCATTTGGGCTGCTGCCCAGTAACCCTATAAGTTAGGAATAGCTAGACCTCCTTGGGCTTTAGGGGCATATAAAAGGGCTCTACAAATCCTAGGCTGATCTTTAGCCCAGAGGAATCTAAAAAACATGCCCTGCTATGTATTTAACTCTTTCTGAGAGACTAGAAAGGGTACACATTGGAATAAATAAAGCAACCTTGGTAGGGCATTCATCTTCAACGCCTGTGTCTTAGAGTATATAGACAAGGGCAGAAGGGTCCACCTCTGGACGTCCTTCTTTAGTTGTGTGATCAAAGGGTAATAATTGAGTTCCCAGAGCCAGTGGTTGCTAATCCCAATCTTAATCCCTAGGTAGCTCATCTGTTCTAGGTCCCATCTCATGGGATATCTGTTCCTTAAATCCAGGGAAGGGGTATAGTTGTAGCTAAGTATCTCTGTTTTAGTACAGTTCAGTTTATATCTGGAGAGGGAGGAAAATTCCTCCAACTGCCGAAACAAGGCAGGGATGGAAGAGTCAGGCTCTGTAAGGTACATGAGTACGTCATCAGCATATAAAGCCAGTTTGTGCTTAAAGCCATCCAGTCTTATTCCCTTTATGTTCCCATTCTCCCTAATAGACTGTGCAAGAGGTTCTATATATAGTGCAAAAAGCAACGGTGATAAAGGGCACCCCAGTCTTGTACCTCTACTGAGTTTCAAAGGTCTAGAAATATGGCCATTTGTTCTGACGTAGGCTGTTGGGGAGTGATATAATTTGCTAATCAGTTGTATAAATTCTCTCTGGAACCCAAACTGGTAAAGGACTGCCCCCAGAAATCTCCAGTCAACTCTATCAAATGCTTTTTCAGCTTTGAGACTCATTAATAAAGCCGGGATAGCTGAGTTGTTAATATGATCAATAAGGTGGGTGGTGCATCTCAAATTATCCTGGGCCTGTCTGCCCGGCACAAATCCATTCTGGTCTAATTGTATGAGGTGGGGAAGAAACTGTTGTATTCTTTTTGCCATAATGGAGGAAAAAATCTTATAATCAGTATTTAGTAGGGAAATTGGACGATAAGAAGCACATCTGGAGGGGTCCTTCCCCGGTTTGGGAATCACAAAAATCAATGCTATGGCCCAGGAGGGTGGAGCCAAGCCCCTGCCCTCCACGACCTTAGAGAATACTCTCAGAATAAGGGGCTGGAGAAGGTCCCTAAAATATTTAAAAAATTCCCCTGGGAGCCCATCTGTCCCGGGACATTTCCCTGTCTTCAGGGCTCCCACTTCCACTTTAAGTTCCTCTGCCGTTATTGGGTGCATCAGCTGTTTAGCCTGAACTGGGGATAGGGTTGGCAGTTTCAAATTATGTAGGAAGGATTCTGTTCTCCCATCAGGTGGAGAGATTCCTTTCTGATATAATTGTTCATAAAACTTCCGAAAAGTCTCAGCTATCTCATTTGTTTTATATACCACTTTCTGGTGTCCAGGGTGCCACAAATTCGTGATTGTGGCCCTGGCTCTTTGTGCTCTCAATCTACTGGCTAATAATCTAAGTGACCCTGGACCACCCTCATAATATTTCTGCTTTAAAAATAACAATTTCTGTTCCACCTGATAATCTAATATTTGGCCCAATTCCCCTTTAAGAGTCTTCAGCTGCTGTGCTACAGCCCTAGAGTATTTCTGTTTTTGCATTCCCTCCAGTGACTGGATTTTCTCAGTAAGGGTCTTCCTTCTCCCCTCTCTCTCTCTCTCTTCTTCCATACCGCGAGCAGTGTAAACCTCCCCCGGAGAACAGCCTTGGCCGCATCCCATAGGGTGGCACGTGACGAGTCCTGTCCCTCATTTTCTGTTAAGAAACATTGATATGTGTCTAAAATCTGATCTTTAACTGCCTTATTCTTAAGTAAGGAGATATTCAGTCTCCAAAAGGTGTTTCTATGAAATCCTCCCAGATCCAAACACATGAAGAGTGGGGCATGGTCCGAAAGAATAGAGTCCCCAATCCAAGTGTCCTGTATCCTAAAGACCTCATCCCTTGGTAGCAAGTAGTAGTCCAGTCTGGAGTAAATATTATATGTGGCAGAAAAGTAGGTGTAGTCCCTTTGTCTAGGGCTATAATGATGCCAAACATCTAAAATACCTAACTCTCCCAGCAACTTATGGACCCTTCTTGCCACCTGGTGTGACTTTCTTGGAATCTGGGAAGTCATATCTAGGGCAGGATTAAAAGTTAAATTTAGGTCTCCCCCACAGATCAAGACTTCCTCCACCCATTCCTGGAGCAGGAGGAGGAAAGATCTATAGTCCCGATAAGGGGTATCCAGTGGGAAGTACACAGATGCGAGTGTTATTAATTGCCCCTCAAGTTTGCCCTTCATAAGGGCATACCTACCCTCTTTATCCACCTTTTCTGACAGTTTTTTCAAAATGGGACTTGCATGGAATAAGTACCATAGTGCCTCTACGTCTACCCTTTTTATATGAGGAAGCAGCTCCCTCCCTAAACCTTAGCTTCAAAAATTTACTATGCTGTCTTTCCAAGAGGTGGGTTTCCTGTAGAAGCACAAATTTTGCTGCTGACTTTTTAAGCAAAGCTAAAATCTTACTGTGTTTAACTAGACTTGTAAGACCATTTACATTGTATGTGCATACCAACGTGCCTGAATTAGCCATTATATGTTAAAAACAAAAAAAGTAAAAAACAATTATGATACCCTTCCCAAATCTCCCTCTCAAAATCCACCCCCCCCAAAAAAAAACAGTGCAGTAAGTCACCATCCTTAAACAACACAGTGATTATACAACAGCCATCATTGCCAACTGGGCAAGAATCTTTATGGTTAAACACAAATTACTTCCTAGGTAGAAGATCCAGGTTTACAGGATCTTTGTCTGAACTCCCTTCCCCACTGTGGAAAGGGAATTAAGAGGGAGGGATGATTTACACTCTCCAAATGGAGGGCTCCCCCTAGAGCTTCAGTGATGTTGAATACTATTAGCTCCTTGCAGTGAGGGTCAGCAGATAAGCCAACTATAAAAATCATGAGCCCAAACCGCCCCTGACACTCCCATAGATAGGACACCATGTCAGTACAGTAAGAATGTTATTTAGTTAAGTTGTTTCTATCACTAACATGAGAAACTGTAGGCCAGTCAACTCAGTGCAATATAAAAAAGGTGTTGACATAATCTACTAAATCCTGGTCCATGGCAAAGGAATAACAGGGAACACAGTCACCCCCGTCAGAAGCACCATTAAGCAGGCCTCATAAGGGGCCTCCAGCCATCATCAGGCCCATGCAGGAAAGCCAATTAAAAATTGTTAATATTGTGTGTCAATCAACTGATAGCCCCATATTTATTAAGTTGGTAAATTACCAGTTTAGTTGTGGGAGACCTAACAAGCCCGGCCACAGGCACCTTTAGCAGTTTTAAGGGACCGAACCTCAGCAGCACATCCCCCAAATGCCCTGGAGCCAAGCCCCCCCAAGCGGAAAGAAACTGTCTGCCCACAGCGAGGCCTAGCCCAAGGACTCCCCTGAGGAGGCTACCAATAAAGGCCCTATAAGTCCCCTGCATTCTAGCTTAAACCTTTACCCCTTGTGCCCCATATGACCACCGCTTAAATCAGGTCACCCCATTAGCACTTCCAAAACATGAGGGGGATATAAATGATCTAGGTATGTCTTCTCCAGCTGCACCTGGCGGATCCAGAAGGCCCCCAAGCTCAACTGATCCACCCAGCGAGGAAGCTGTGCCCCCCCCAAACCATCAGACCGTGGGCTATGAAGATACCAAATGGTATATTTTAACAACATATACATCCTGTCCTTATAAAATGTTTCAAATTAAACAGTCTGTCTTCTGTTTTAGGTGAGGTTATTCTTTGCAACCCTATAAACCATCTGAGACGATTTCAACATGTGTCCTCATGGAACCAAATCTGGGGAGATCGCAAAAAGCAAATTATTAAGAGATACTGCACCTGAAAATGATCAGGTAGTTTGGGAGTTCGCTGCTTCTGTGGTGGTGTTCCCTTGGTCTGTTTCAGATTATATCTGTGTTGGCTCCTTGTTCAGGCCTCTTGAGTGTTTCTTGCTGTGTAGGGAGTCCCACAAGGTGGCAGCGTCCATGTTGCCCCTTTGCACCCTGCCTTTTAGTTCCACTGTAGGCCCAGCCCCTGGACTCCAACTGCCTGTGCTGTGCTAGATTGACCTCCTCAGTCTGGGGTTGTATGCCCACTGAAATCAAGAAGTTCCCCGCCGCTTGCAGGACTGGGAAACGTCTCATTACTTTAGCTATCTGGACCTTCAGGCATGCTGAGTACTCAACAAAAGCCCTGATGTTCTGCTGTTGTAGTTGTTTAACCACTGTGAGTACTTTTCTCCTTTGGGAGAGCAGCTGTGATGTAAAATCGTGGTCCAAATACAAGCGAGTGTCCCCAAAGTGAATCACTTTTCTTGACCATGCTAGTTACAAGATCTCCTCTTTCACTCTATAATCCAAGAAAGCAAGAACTTCTGAACGTGGCTTCACCTTAGGGTCCTGGGGTTTTGGGATCAGGGATCTGTGTGCTTGAATTATGTTAAGAGCTTTGTCTTGAGGGAAATTAAGAATCTCATGCAGAAATGAGTCGAAGAAAGCAATCATTGCGCCAGTCTCAGTGCCCTCGGGAAGTCAATGAATCCGGAGGTTGTTCCTCCGATTTCTGTTCTCTAGTTCTTCAAGGCACGCTTCAAGTTGCTGGTAATGGTAATGTAAGTCCAAAAGGGTTTTGTTGTGTATATTGGTAGTGGTTGTATAGTCCATTAAAATCTCTTCAATTTCCCCAGCCTGCTTGGTTAATGCGGCAATTTCTGAACATTGGTCTGAAACCTTTGCTTCTAATTGCTGGAGTGTCTGGTTAATTTGTTTCAGGATCTGGCAAAGTTCTCTAGATGTAATTGTGCAATTCCTCCAGAGGGGCCTCTGCTGTTTGCCCGGGCATGAGACTCGTGGATTCCAGGGCCTTCTCAGTGTCAACCAAAGCTGGCATTTTTAAACTTTTACTTGCTTGGTTTGAGGAATTATCCCTCCATTGGTGCTTCAGAGGCATCAGGTAATCCGAGATTCTTCTTTTGGTCAACAGGATGGTGGGTTTAGGTTTGGATGTCCATGGATTGTTAAGTTGATTGGTGGAACGCGCTGTTTAGGCTGCCATTAGACGGGTGTCCCAACCGGAAGTCCCATATTTCGAAACTGTGCGTCGCCACCACATTCTGAAACTGCATCACTGCCAATTCTGAACCTGCACATGACCATCACAATTTGAACCTATGTACCACTGCCACATTCTGAACCTGTGCATCACCACCACATTCTGAAATTGTGCATCACCACCACATTCAGGACCTGTGCGTTACTGCCACATTCTGAAACTGTGTGTCACTGCCACATACCAAACATGTGCATCATTGCCACATTCCAAAATTGTGCATCACTGCCACATTCAGAATCTGTGTGTCATAGCCATAATCTGAAATTGTGCATCACCGCTGCATTCCAAAGCTGTGCGTCACTGCCACATTCCAAAACTGTGCATCACCACCGCATTCTGAAACTGCATCACCGCCACATTCCAAACCTGTGCACCATCCAAAATTGTGCATCACCCCCACATTCAGAATCTGTGCACCACTGCCACATTCTGAAATTGTGCTCCACCACCACATTCCAAAATTGTGTGTCACAGCCACATTCTGAAATTGCACGTCACTGCCAGATTCTGAAATTACGTGTCCCAGCTACTTTCTGAGATTTTGTCATTGCTGCATTCCACAGCTGCAGCCTGGTGATATTTCAGAATCTCATACCTGCAGTATTCTAAAAACTGCACACAACTTTTGTCATTCTAAAGCCATGTTTATGACTACATTCCAACCCTCCATCGCATTCTGACATGCTGTAACTTGCATCTACACATTATGGAAGTGCATTTGCTGACATACCCAGGGTCCGTTTTCCTTTTTCAGATGTTTACTACAACTGCAGTTTTAAGTAACATAGGAGAAATAAGTCATATAAGGAAACTTGCAGGGAAGACTAGGTTGTGAGTTCAGGTTATGACATCATCAGTAGCTCTTCTGTGAAACTGGATTTTCTGAACAAGCAGTGAAGTAAGGGTTAGAAAATGACTTGTAACTTTTAAACAAAGTAGCTTAGAGATCTGATTTTTTGGCATGAGGCTGATTGGGGATATACTGATCCAAATTCTGAATTACTGATGTCAGAAATGTTGGCCCGAGTTTCTCTTTAAGTGTGTCTCTTTCATGAAGTGACTTATTTAAATGCAGCTCCTTTGAACTGAGACTTTTCTGTTCTTAATGGTATTGTTGAGTTTCAAGTGACTAATAAACATCAATAAGTTTTTAAAGGCCCCCTCTTTGACCCAATGGAGAGATGGTTCTCCACTGTTTTCAGATACTTATAAAGCCTTGAGTGCTGAATGTAAAATAGCCCAAGTGCTGCCTATAGGGGTGAATGCGGAATTGCATAATATGAAATGGTGGCCCCATCATTTTTGTAGGTTCCACATGGTGTCAATGCTGTCAGTCAACTGTACTGTACTAAGTGACATGACTTTACCAAAATGCTGTACACATAAGCAGTCCCAGCCCACCTATGTTTATACATAGCTTCACTTTAGTACAATACTTTTAAATATTGGAGTTTAATGGTAGAATCTCTATCTGCGGTACCGTACATACATTCTGCCAAGGTTCACTGTTTGACAGTAATCCATCTAAACTGTTAGTTGCTAATTAGTGCAGTCATCAGTACCACTTATTGTCACAAACGCACTCAGCAGGTCAGGCCCTCTGCTCCCACAGTGCCAACCTCCGAGCGCAGTAATGTGAACAGGTGACAGACAGGGTAACCCTTCTGTCTGCTTTTGGGTTCGAATCACCTTTGGTCTCAAGTTCTGGGGGGATTCAAACTGTGAACCTTATACTAGCATATCCAAATGTACAGGCTCAGATAATATTCTCTTTGGGGGGATGCAATATGTCTTTTGCCTAAGGGCACCTAACCAGGTATCCAAAAAGAACCCTTAAAACTCTACAAAAGACCTTAGGTATATTCTTACCTTTTCCCAGTTTGGTAACACCATCAAGCTGTTGAACCATTTTTGTCAGATTTAATCTTCTCAGGGTTTTATTTAACTCTAAAAATTGATTAGCGTTTTGCTCATAAAAGTTCTAAAACATTGTGAAAATGCACAGCACCTGCCTCACCGTGTTTAACAAACATAACACTTCTAGAAAACCTATATAAATACTTTCTGTACAGTTAGTATTGTCCCAAGAAAAAAACTGCTAATCAATTATTTAAAACCTTGCTTCTATACGTCACATGCAAAAAGAACTGAGAGACACCCAGGCAGTCTTTAAAATACAGTAAAAGGTATTTTACTACAAGATGATAAAAATATGAAAAAATGTAAACACAGAACAATATATCAAAGAGCATATAGTCACTTAAAAGAAAAGTAAAGAAAACTACAGACAAACTCCTACCAACATACAGTATACATCTTTTCTATCTAATGTATTACCTCTTTAAATGCTATCAGAGCTGTGCCTTTCTAGCGTTCCAAGATGGTATATAACAACACAGTTCAGACACAGTATTCAGTTTAAAACATTGTGTCTCCACACCCTTCTATGAGTTATTTAGCTCCTCCTTTTAGAACCAAAAAAAAATGCAAACATGATTTCCTGTCAGAAGATATTTTAAATAATGTTACTTCAGCAAAAACTAATTTCCCAAATTATGACAGTTTTTAATCAAGCCTTTCCTTTGAACTGGTGGCTGGTTTTTTAATTTCTCAAGGAACATCAAAGGTTTTTACAACTGTGCCATACGTCACTTAGGTGCGAATATAGCTAACAGGAATCAGTTAAGTTATGTCTTGTCCTATAATAATATGCAAATTTAGCTTCCCAACTTCAGAGGCAGCAACAGGTCATAAAAAAAGCCATAAAATGCAATTTCTCAAGGAAGTTAATTACATTACAGAGATCATTGAAACTGGGGGGGGGGGCACCCATGCCACAGGCTGTCTCATGTGAGACAATCACATACTAGTTTTATATTACCAATATCATTGAACAATCATAACCAGCTGGCCAAGCATCACACTTACTATATCTGCTTGCAGTTTTACATTTTTCACTTGAGACTGTATTAGATGAACTGCAGTTATGGGAGGCGTTTTGAGTGTCCAGAAAGTTAATTGAATATGCCTCTATAAAGAGGAGCCCAAACTGAAGGCCAGGATGGAAATGGAGAACAGAGTGAATTTATTTATTTGTTTATTTTTGCCTCTGAGGTATGTAAACTAGTACAAAGTCCTATTTTAAGTCATGACCTGGAGCATGAGAATGGCTTATACAGCAGCAGTGTTTGTAATAGAAAATATTAAAAATTGTGTTCAGAACAGGGGGTAACTCATACATACAATAGACTATAAAGCAGCCAAATAAATTGGTGGTTAATATCATAACATATCAGTAGCACAAAGTAGTACAATACACCATTATCAAATTTTACATACAATCTGAACGTATTGTTCTACAAAGTTAAATCATAAAATAAAAAAGCACTTTCATCATATTATTTTTAATTTCTGTAGTGGATAGGCCATTGGGCTTGATTTTTAAATGTGGGGTTTGTGCTAAATCCCCATCCAAAGTGTTAATTTGTGCAAAGCATAAAGTCTGCGATTCTTATGCTTGCTTGCATGCATGAAACAAACATGTTGTGGCTACATGGGAGAGTAGCGACTGCGGTGGTAAGTCAGTGTATCATCCAGTGCAGCTCTGACTGCAAGAGGCTCACCACTGACAGCTGAATGAGCAGCAGGATGATGGTGTCGCTGATCATTCTGGCTGATGGGTAGAGACCTTTCGTAGCTGAAAGGGTACAGCTGCACCTATGAGAGTGTGGCTGCATTCTTTCATCTACAACATGTTGCCAAGCAACAATCTGAGCAGCTTTATGATTTGCCTGTTGGCTATCCTCCTCTAATCACTCCCCCAGTACTCATCAATAAAAACAATCCCACCATCTGCTGTTTAGCCTGATTGCCTACTGATCAGTTCCTCAATGCTCTGTTCCCTGCAAAGAATCCAACCCTGTGCCATTAAGCCCACCTGCCTCCTGATCTGGTCCCTGGTACTCCATTCCCTAGAAAGAATCTCACCCTCTGCAGTTTAGACTGCCCACTGCCAATCAGTTCCATAGTGTTCGGTTCCCTGAAAAGAATCCCACCCTGTGCCATTAAGTCTACCCACCTCCTAATCTGTTCTCTGGTGCTCCTTTCCCCTGAAAAGAATCCCACCGTGTGCAGTTTATCCCATTCACTCCTGATCGATTCCCCAGTACTCTATTCCCTAAAAAGAATCCCACCCTCTGCAGTTTAGCCAATTAGTTCCACAGTGCTCAGTTCCCTGAAAAGAATTTCACGCTCTGCAGTTTAGCCTATCCACCCCCTGATCAGTTCTCCGGTGCTCCCGTTCCCTGAAAGGAATACCAGCCTTTGTTGTTTAGCCTGCAGACCTATTGACTGGTTCCCTGGTAGTCCATTTCCTCCAGCTGAAAAGTAAAAATGGTCCAACAACAACTTCTGCAACCCACGCCCCACCTGTCACTCACCTATCCAGTACTCTGGCACATCCAGCTGCCTCCATCTGCACATCCTGCTGCTTTGAATACCCATCAAGAAATGAGAAACATGATAAGTTTAGTAAATGGCTTTTAATGTGTTTTGAACTTTTACTCATAATGTCTTTTTTTATACTTTTGCCCCAAATTTTCAACATAGCTTTTTTACTGCACCTCATGAACCAGGTAGGTGAAATTTTTCAAATGCCCCCCCCCTCAAAAAAAAATGCTTTGCAAAATCATGTTTTGGATGGGATTTAAAAAAATCCAACTATCTTGATTACAAAGTGGGGGTAACAAAAAGCCTATAATGACAATATGGGGTAAAAATCTTAAACAACAAAGTTATGAAGAAAGGTTGAAATTATTTTCAACGTTTACGCATAACGTTACTATCTTTCCCACATTTACAACATAGCCCTTTTTTACCCCATCTCCTGAACCAGGTAGGTGACATTTTTAAAAAGTCCACTAAAAAAACAAGTTTTCATAGTCACTCTGTGAAACTACATTTAAGGTGAGATTTAAAAAGTTCCACCCATCTTTATCCTAAGGTGGGGAACTAAAAAGCTATGTTAAAAATCTGTTTGTCAAAATGTCAAAAACAACAAAGTCATGAAGAAACATTGAAATTCTTCAATGTTTACTCAAAACTTTGCTGTTTTTTCAAATTTTGACCCTATATTTTCAACATAGCCTTTTGTCCCCCCCCCCAAAAAAAAACAAGGTAGGTGTAATTTTTTAAATCCCCTCTGAAACATATTTTCACAGTTGCTCCAGAACATCACCTTTTGGATGGGATTTAAAACATTTCAGCTGTGTTGATCACAAGCTGGAATAATAAAAAAGCTATGCTGAAAATTTGGGGTCAAAATCTAAAAAAAATTACAACAATGACTTAGATTATGGGTGGGCAGGGAGACAAGCTGCCCCCCCCCCCTTCAGAAGTTCACAGCTCTCAGACCAGGACTATTGCAGCTCTGACTTGAGTATTATTTTTATTTTATTTTTTTCATATTGATCATGGTCAGGACTCAGGAGGGATTCAGGACTCACTCACAACACAAGTTCTGTGGGGGGGCATCCCTGCACTCCTATCAGTCTGTGTCTGCCATCCCCACCACTCCACTGCCTTGCTTTAAGTGTTTCATTCTTTGATTGGCTGCAATGACTGTCAACTCCTCCTAATCCACAGATCCAGAGATTGTCAGCCAATTGAAGTGGCCAGAAGGTTAAGTAGGGTGGGTCATTGCTTGCGCACCACAAATGAGTGTTTGAATGGAGCATGTTATGGAAAAGCATGTGGGACTCCATTTAGTGTGCTGTGCATCATGCGTCAGTGAGATCAGCTGTGTCTGTTTGGGGATGGAGGAAATTATAAACAAAAAACTGAGTCACTCTCCACATCGGCTATGAGTCCCAGCGTGGACGGTCTCAAGTATTCTGATGCTGCAAAACAGAGTAAGTAAGTAAGTACACAAAGTGGGGGAACTAAAGAAATTTATTGGGTAGGACATCAAGATGTATGACTTAACATCTGTGCTGTGGTCAGACTTGTAGGAGTTGGGAAGGGGATATTTTTACACTTATAATGTGGTGTGGCAGCCCCTTTCTTCCACACTTTGTTTTGGCTGAATTGGAACTGCCAGACTTAGTTTTGACTTCACCCTGTGCCCCTCTTTTTCTCCATGCTTAGCTGGTGGCCGTGGCCATGGTAATTAAACAGGAGGATGTAGCACTGCGATCAGCAGTGACACTATTTGCCTTGTAATCTGTAAATGTGTTTCTTGAGTACCAATGCTTATATTGACCTGAATCTCTGCACAAAAATGTTATTCTGTACTAGCCAGATGCTATACTGAGAACTTACAGTTCGGACCAGATTTCAGTTAGAAAGGACCCTTACACTGCAGCTGTTTTTATTTAGCACCACTATTGTAAAGCTTGGAATGATTGTGGCTTGTGCTCTTGATGTTGGCTGCTGCTTGCTTGACTCAAAATAGTTGCCAGTTGTCCTTACAAATTCAATAAATTCTTCTGAAGTTCATTTATGTAAGTTGTTTGGCACCTGAGGTAATTAAGGCTGTAAGTGGATGATTTCTATTAACCAACTGTTTTTGCAAGGTATTTGTTATATCTTTGCTTTGTTATGAAATACAGTACTTGCTGATGAAATTAAATGGACACTGTCAACCCCCTCAGGCCTCTAATTTTTGTAATTTTAAACAATGCATGTTATGATTGCTGACATTCTGTAGAGATTGCTGATGTGACTAGTTGTTTGATTCTGGGGTTCAAGAATGCAAGTCTTTTATAGCTGAATTTAAGCATTTATAGTTGAATTTTCTAGATGGGAGAAGAATGCAGATTTTGCTCCTTGATTTTAATCAAGAGATTGTCCGAGTATTGTCAATTTTAGAAAGAAAAATGAAAGGATGGTAATTTTTGTAGTGATATCTGTTGTTGTTTGCAACATGTCAACGAAAGTTTTAAAAGCAGCCAGAAAGTCTCAAAATGACCCTCAAAATGCACCAGAAAGCATCTAAAACCTGATTTTTCCTGGGGTCCTGGACAGCCCCCAGACCCCCCATCCTATTGCTTTAGTATTTCTTGGGATGACCAGGACTTTTATCAGTCTTTGCACCCCCCCCCATCAAAAAAGCTAACTACACCTCTGAACAACATTATGAAGAAACAAAGAAATTCTTCAACGTTTATACCCACCTTTCCTATTTTACCAGATTTTGACCCCACATTTGCTTTTTTTTTGCAGTTAATTTCTTTTATTGAGTTCATGTGGTTAATGTTCAAACAATACATACATGTCATATTTGAGTCTTTTTTATAATAAACATACATCTATACAATGAGTTGCTACAGGCCTTTTTCAGTGTAACATTTTATGTCAACATGTTAGATAACATTGCTTAATATCGTCTACTTCTAGAGACTACAGTGGTTAGACTGCTTAGCTAGTAGAGGTGGTCCCATTTTGGTTTTATACTTTTATACCTGGACCAAGGGTTTGGGACCTTACAGTTATTCTACTAATCACATAGGGATACTTTAGCGTATTGGGGCTATGGGGGATGCAGAAGGTCTTTACTGTTGTTGGGTGCTGTACAGTTTATACTGATGTTAAAATGTTGAAGATATGGGAGATGCAGAATGTCTTTAGTGTTGTTGGGTCATGTAGAGTTTATACTGATGTTAAAATATTGAAGATAGGGGCTCAAAACAACCTCAAAGTTTTCTGAGCACAGTGGGACATTCTTGAATAGGTGACAAGCTTTTCTAAGGCCTCCATCCATTCTTTAATGGAGGGAATGTTTGTAGATCTTCATCTATGGAGAAGCAGTCTTTTTACTTCTGTTGTGGCAAACATGAGCAGTTGTCTAGCTGGAGACTGAAATCTCACTCTGGCTATGGGCAAACCTAGCAATATCAACTCTGGAGAATACATAATTGTCACCCTCATTATTGTGAGCCATTGTTGGATTATCTATTTCCAGAAGGGTTATATGTGGTTACAGCTCCATAAAGTATGTAGGAGAGCAGCTTCAGGAGAATTACATCACCAACACCTGTCATGTGTTAGGAGGCCCATATGTGCTAAGCCGGGGTTCTGTACCACTGGTGCAGACTTTTATTTTGCATTAAGAGTCTGTTTTGGTCAATGCAAGCTTTATGTCTAAGCTTCCATTATTGGGACCATTCTTCTTCAGGAATGGGTTTTTGCAGCGGTTTTTGAAGCGATTTCTGCCATTTCATTCTGGGTGAGTTAGAGGGGTCTGGGACTGCATTTCTAAGGCTTTTATAAATTGCACCTGTCAATCCTTTATCTGTGATGTTAACCCATGCTTGAATAGGTACCCTAGGGCCCAGTACCACTGGTTTTGAGTTACAGGTGAAACGTGCACACTTCCCCTTTTTCCACTGGTCATATAAACTTCTAATCTGTAAAAATTTCCAGAAATCAGTTTTCCGTGTGTTAAATCTGGTTTGCAGGAACATGAGTGAATCAAACTTACAGCCATCAGTAGTCTGGAGATCCTTAATGGGGTGATTGTTTCTCTCATTCCACTCTGTCCAATTAATAGGCTTAACCCCTATGCAGAGAGAGGGATTATTCCATACGACAGTGTGGGGCCCCAACCCAGAGCAATGTTTAGTGATCATCCCTTTTTTTGCTTAAGCATCGTGGGCTGTCACTATTGTAATCCATTTCTGATATTGTTTCATAGTGACTTACCAAGGTATGTTGCTGAATGTGATCCCCTCAAAAGTTCTGTCTCTATTTACTCATGACATTGCAATATTTTTGCTTTTTAAACCCACATATTCAACCTACTCATGTTTTTACCACTATCAAATGAACATGGATTGTGTCATTATCAAATATCTCTCCAAAACATGTTTTGCGGCCATTCCATAAAACAATGTTTTGTGTCGTATTTCATAACTGACACCTGTCATGTTCATATGCTGGGACACTAAAAACTGGCATTTTGAAAATTCAAGACCACAGCCTAAAAAACAAAATTATGTATGAACCTTCTCATTGCCCAATCATGACAATTTCACTGTTATAACTTGTGTTAAAAATATGTTATCGCCTCAGCACTATCGAAGCCAAATACCTACATAGCAAATACAAGCAAGCAAACACTCAGCATTGAAAAGTGCTTGTTAAAAACCCTCTCCCTGGAAGTTTCCTTAACCTCGAAATTGTCTACTCGCTTGAACCTGTTATAGCTTGTTTTTCTATGAAACTTAAAAACGTTACTGCCTTAAACTGTTAATAGCAAATTTATGATGTAACTTTCCTGTCTGGTTTTACCTGTAATGTGTATCGTGCTTTGTTAAATGTTCTTTGTGACGTGGAACCTTTGTAAAAGAGCCCTGGCTCAAAGGTATTAATTCCTAGACTAATAAACTAAACTAAACTAAAACAGATAACAGCAAACTTTGCATGCCAATGTGTGTTTAACAATAGCTCCTAGAGAGCAACTCAAACCAAAGTGCTAAGAGAGGCCCAGGCACAAAATATAACTCCCTGCTGACCATAGAAATGTGTCATGTGCGACAAAAACAATAATGCTCCAAAGAGCAAAGTAGCAGTTAGAGTCCCAAAGATTTTAGTTCTGCTGCACTAAGGGGCATATTTAAAAGGTGACATGCAAATGACGCCTGGCAGCACACAAGGCTTTAAAAGGAAACTATCCAAAGGAAAATGTTCAGTGCACTTGCAGGAATCTTCACCTTGTAGAACAAATTGCTCCACCCACACAATATGTGTTACTACTGCATTTTTGTAAAGTGGAAGCCACCTCAGTGAATAGCAAAAGAGAGAGGTCAGAACAAACACCCCACTGCTTTGACCTTAATACTGGTCTTTGTCAGGATTAAAGGAAATTAGCCTCTCATTAAAGGGGCAGTTACAGTTGAGGAGCATATCTCTGCTCCTTGATTTGTGTGTAGGCTTTGCATTCTGGTGTGACACAGCCACACAGAGACCAGTCATGCTTTATTGTTTTTCATATATAAGGGGAAGATCCACAACTGATGCAGCTTGGATAGCCCAACTGAGTTGCAACATATCTGTTACAGTGGTGTCCTGCTGAAACTCAGTTCCCCAGCTGGGGTGCTGTTGTGGTTAATGTCACACAGCGCGTATGTGGCCCTGCTGGGTGTTGAACGCATGCCAATGTACAGTCCCTAGTAGTCCAGTGGCATCCCTCGTGGCCTCTCTAGTAGTACAGTGGTACCCCCCTCCCTAACCTGATATCTAGTTTAGCCTTAGTGGCCTCACCAGCCTTCTTGGTAGCCCAGTGGTACCATCCTACCTAACCAGATGTCCAGTTTAACATCAGTGATCGCCCTGGTCTCCCTGTCAGTTTGCTTTTATAAAAAACTTTTTGTTTTTAAAGTTTTGTTTTTACCTAAACTTGAATGATCAACTAATTATTACCCCTCCCCCTCACACCCACATAAGTGGGGACTTGTAACTACCCATCCAAAATGTTTGGGGGATTGTTCCCTGAATGGTATGATAAGAAGGTAAGTGGTGGCTTCCATTTCAGGGCCAGGGAGGGTAAGGAAATTAATTACAGCACTGGCAGGGGCTGGGCCACTGGGCTACCAAGGAGATCAGGGAGGCCACTAAGGTTAAACTGGGCACTGGTCTATGAAAGGAGTACCACTGGTCTACCAGGAAAGCCATAAAGACACTAAGGTTAAACTGGGCATTGGGTTGGAGGATGGGAACATAAGGTACTTGCACTTGGAGGGGAGGGTGGTCACAAGGCAACCACAGACATTGCCAAATGACCAAGACTGGGTGGATCCTAATGCTAGGATAACCTGTTTTACCAACACACTATCATTACTGCATTGTTAAAACATAGTTCTTGGAAATGTTAACAATTGCTGTGATGACAGCCTGATAGTACTTCAAGGAACCATTAAAAATAATACTGTACCCTCTATGCATGGGGCACCCCTTATTTGCTTGGGCACCATTGTATAATTAGCCCTAGTGCACTACCAGCTTATAGATGTGCTAAGCATCTGTTATAAAAATTGCAGCAGTTGGGCTAAGAGGATGGCGGGCTCACCATTAACACTTACCAAATTGGAATGCCTATTAGCACAGTGCTAATATTTTGAAAATTCTTCCCCTCTTAGTTTAAGTGGATCTGTAAACTGGAAGGTTGCGATCAATGTGAAATATAGTTTTTTGGCCAATGTCAGGTTAAAACTGTATTATATTCAGTGTTTTTTGATGGTCTTTGTCTATAGTGACATCATTCACAGAGCCACTCCCCAGTCCACCCTTAGCAGGCTCGACAGCCTCTCTTACTCCTTCTGCCACTTTGCCTTGGAGTGTTCTCCTCATCCCACCACTGCTCTCTTTATTCCTCCCTCTTCTTTCCCCTCCTTTGATTCCAGGTGCCTTGCCGACTGAGCCTCCATCATATCCAAATTATGTCTTGGCTGCCTCCCTACATTTCCTCTCTGCTCTCTTCCCCTTTCTTTCCTCCTACCCTCTCCATAACATTGTTCTCCATTCCCCCCCCCCAACAGGAAATCAACTGCTGTCCAAGCTGCCTTTTCATACTACTCCCCTAAGCTCCGGATCACTCTTCCCCTCTCCATCTGCTCAGCCTCTTCCTCCTTCTCCCTTAAGTCTCTTCTTTATCAGATTACATCCCCCTCCTGCAGTTTTTCATGTCCCCTGATCTTAGTACTGTCCTCCAACTAGAGCTTGAGCAATTGTTCTGCTATGCTCTGGGAATCCTCTCTCATCCTCCAGTTATGAAGTTGCTTACTGCTGCTGTTCATGCGCAATTCTATTTACCTTTGGCACCTTGTTAAACTATTTACTTTGCACTGAATATTGGTTTTGCACATCTGTTATGTATTGTACTTTGCACATTATTTATTGCACTGTTTTACAGAACATTGCAACTGCTAATGTATTTTTACTGTTGCACCTATTGTATTAAATACTTACCTCCCCCTCCCCCAACCCCGGATGCATCTGGAAATGAGCTGCTACCAGCTCAGTATGTCTTTATTGGTAAAACTTTTGAAGTGTAATTTAGTACCGTCAGAACCTCAAATATGTAACTTCAGTATTTCTTTTTAAATGTAACTTCTGGAATGAAATACTATTACATTTATCTTCTTAATAGCCAGTATAACATTGTTTTGATTGAAGGGGAAGGTTAATGCGTCAGCCCTCCAAATTCCGAGTGGCCATAAAAAAAAGATCTTTGAAACAAAGTATAGAGCTTGCCTGTAGGTGTCAGCAGTCTGGAGATAGAAATGTCTAAATCATCCATAAATTAAATCAATGAAGCAACCGTTTCATAGAATCTTCAGACAGAAAGTGATGTCACCAAAGTGAAAGCTACGTGCTTTTAAGCACATCTTGCCCATTAGTAACCACTTTTTCTATTTCAAGATTGCATGAAAATGATGCTTTCTTGATTTAATTTACAGATGATTAAGATATTTATATCTCTGGACTGCTGATTCTTATAGGTAAGCCCAATACTGTACCCCATTTGAAAGATCTTTTTGGGGGAGCTTTCCGAACTTAAAGGATGAGCACAGTAAACTTTTCCTTTTAAGTCATGCATGCAAACAGTTAAAACTCTCTTGAAGTTCTGTTTGTACCTCCATTACATTTGGTCCATCAGAGTATAACTGTTATTGTCTGCATGCATTTAAACTTACACATTTTGGATAAAAGTATGCTTGGCAATTTGTTAATGAATAGTGGAAACAAAAGACACCCCAGTACCCCTCAGTTAAGAAGGGGGATAAAACATTTTATAGGTACATCAGGGAGCGAAGGAAGACCAAGGGAGGATAGTGAGGCTTAATAAAGGGGAGGGAGGGTGGGCAGAGGAGACTGTGAAAAGGCAGAGATACTAAACAAATATTTTTGCTCAGTATTTACAAAGGAAGAGGGAGGTACATAAAACAAACAGTAGTAACACGCTGGATACAGAAGTTGATACCGCCCATTTACAGAAGAAAGGGTTCTGAAAGAACTCTAAAACTGAAGGTGGACAAAGCAATGGGGCCTGATGGGATTCATCCCAGAATTCTAAAAGAACTCGGGTAGAACTAGTGACACCACTGACTACCCTTTTAACAAATCATGGAGGATGGGGTGGTACCCGAGGACTGGAGGAGGGCAGATGTGATTCCCCTTCACAAAAGTGGGAGCAAGGCAGAAGCAGGAAACTATAGACCTGTTAGTTTAACCTCAGTGATAGGGAAAATGATGGAATCACTTCTAAAGGAAAGAATTGTATAGTATCTAGAGGCCAGAGGGGCACAGGACCCCAGGCAGCATGGATTCACAGTGGGAAGGTCATGCCAGACGAATCTGATAGATTTCTTTGACTGGGTGACCAAAGTAGTAGATCAGGGAGGGGCTGTGGACATGGCCTACCTAGACTTTAGCAAGGCATTTGACACAGCCCCACACAAAAGATTACTATACAAGTTAGCCAGCCTGGGAGTGGGTCCCAAGATGACAGCCTGGGTAAAGAATTGGCTGGAGAATAGGACACAGAGAGTAATAATAAATGGAGTCCACTCAGAAGAAAGGAGGGTTACTAGTGGGGTACCGCAGGGTTCAGTATTAGGACGGTCCTCTTCAATGTCTTTATAGCTTACATTGCAGAAGGACTGGAAGGAAAAGTATGTCTCTTTGCAGATGATACTAAGATCTGCAACAGAGTTGATGCACAGGGTGGGTGGAAAGGATGAGAAGGACTTGGCAAGGTTAGAGGAATGGTCAAATGTATGGCAGCTTAGATTCAATGCTAAGAAGTGCAGGTAATGCACCTGGGAAACAAAACCCAGGGAAGAGTACACAATGGGGTGAGATACTAACAACAACAAAATGGAGAGGGACCTGGGGTAGTCATATCAGATGACCTAAAGATGGGCAAGCAATGTGAGAGGGCAGCAAGGAGGGTTGGGGGATACTGGGATGCATAGGAGAGGCATCACCAGTAGAAAACAGGAAGTTATTATCCCTCTGTACAGACAGCTGGTGAGACCCCATCTGAGTACTGTGTGCAGTTCTGGAGACCCAATCTCGAAAGACATAGACAGGATGGAAGCTGTCCAGAGGAGGGCAACTAAAATGGTGCAGGGTCTGCACCGGAAGACATATGAAGAGAGACTTAAGGAGCTTAATATGTATAGCCTCGAGGAAAGGAGGGAGAGGGGGGGACATGATAGAAGCTTTCAAGTACCTCAAGGGAATCAACAAAGTCCAAGAGGGTAGCATCTTTCAAAAAAAGAGGTGTGCAAGAACAAGAGGCACAATTTGAAGATGGGGGGCGGCTCAGAGGTAATTTAAGGAAGTATTTTTTCACAGAGAGGGTTGTGGATGCATGGAACGGCCTTCCGGAGGAGGTTGTGGAGTCAAAATCAGTGGTGGAATTCAAGCATGCATGGGATAGTCATAAGGCAGTTCTGGGGGGTTGGGGTAGGAAGAAGTAGGCTGCTGGTTAACTAGGATCTGCAGCTTATCCAGTAGGTAGGGAAATGAGCAGACTGGGTGGGCCAAGCGGTCCTTATCTGCCGTCAAATTCTATGTTTCTATGTTTCTAGTACAGATCCTGGTGGTACACCAACTCTGACTTGAAGTGGTGTTGCAAATGTACTGATTTTCACCACCAGTGGTCTGTCTTTTAAAGAATTACAAAACCATGCTACAGTACCATGATTTCACAGTCAACAAAAACTACATCAATAAATAAATAATTTAAGCTATAGTTCATTTCTCAGTTCATTAACAATGGTCAACTCTTTAGAGCAAAGACCTTAGTGAGGTCCATGAATAAAGCATCCGTTTACTTTTGTCTACCCACAGAGGCGAGGATATCACTCATGAACCTCACTAAAGGTGACAATGTGCTGTGCCCTGACAGCAAACCAAACAGGTCATCCGATAGTTAGATAATGGTTTATTCCATCCCAAGAAAATGAAATATACACAATAGAATATTAGAGAAAAATACAGCCCCACAAAATAATGTAAGATAAATTATTCAATACAGCCCCAAAAGGGGCATAGCATTAAAAAAAAAACATTCACAACCTTATAAAGCAGCATCATACAATAGCATAGCAAAGGTCATTGGCCAAAATGTGCAGTGTAATGCAACAATCAATACAATTTTGTTTACATTAAAACCAACTTTCAAAGCTAATTTTTGGCAGTAAGGGTCCCACTAAGGAAGTCATAAAGGCATTTCAAAGGATAAGGTTTACATAAGATTCTTTGCCTTTCAGAGTAGGATGTTAGCTGACTAGCAAGTAGTAGTTCTAAGTGTTTTGCTAATATGGATACAACTGATTTTGGTCAATAGTTACTTTTGTGTAAATGAGGATGAGGTGAGGTGGGAGCAGATGTGGTGTGTAACCCACACTTGGCGAACTGGTGCCTCTGTCTTCACTTATGGCAGCAAATGGCTTTGCTGCTTCTGCTTGTGTCATTGCTTCCTGAGTTCTGTGGTACCTTACAAAGTTCCTAGGCTGGGTTGTGAGATGGAGAAACTGAGCAGCCAAGCAATCCCCCCTCCATCTCTCTCTTTCTCTCTTTGAAGTTTTACAGTTATCTACCCTCGATGTTCCTTTAGCTGCATGGGCTGTGTCCCATTGGTTCACCCAAGGCTGGAATTCTCACAAGGGATCCCTTTATTGGAAATATGGCTGTTCAAGGAATTTTGTCTGAGGTGGGTACCCTCCATAGAGGGGGGTCCCACAAGGATCCATCCTAGTCCCTATGTTATTAATATATATAAACAACCTTCCCAACTGCATTTCTAACTCAGAAATAAAACTTTATACAGACAATAACATACTAATCTGCAGAGCAAAAAAAAAAAACCCAAAAAACAACAACATATGGTAATAGAATAAAAACTCCCAAAGGACTTCAATTCTCTGCAGAAATGGTTCGGTTCCAGCAGTCCAACATGGTGCTCAGCTCAAAAAAAGTCTCAAGTGACGTGTTTCAGAAATAAAAGTTAAAAAGGTGAAAATAACTGAAGGGACATTAAACTCACAAATGGTTCTAAACTGGCAAACACTAATGAATACAAATACCTAGGGGAGGTGATTGACAATGCTCTTCAGTTTAATTTATCCACATACACAACACAGTTACAAAAGTGAACTCAAGAATAGGAGCACTGAGATGCACTGCCTTTTTGATTCCAAAGGCTGTGATGGCAAAAACTGTTCAGCAATTGATTCTCCCAATAGTGGAATATGGGAGCTCAATCTACTGACACACAAACAGTCTCTTCCTGGACAAGCTAGGCATGGCCTGCAATAAGCTTGCCCACTTCATCTCACTATGTCCCTATGACACCCACCATTGCATAATGATCAGAAGTCTAAGCTGGGATTCACTAAATCTACAGAGACAAAAATAATCAGCAATTATGGCTTTCAAATCATTTAGAGATAAAAAAACAAAACAGTGACTTACAGATACAACTTGAGAGATATCCAAAACATAGGTCTCGATGTCCCAAAAATTCAGAACACCTGTGGAGTGATGATCTCAAAGTATTGTCTCACTAAGCTGTGGAACTCGTTCTCCCAGACATTAGGAAAATCCCAAACTTTGTGCTTTCAAAACTGCCATAAACAAACAACTATTGGAAACATGCAACTGCTTTTAAACTGAGGCACACATCCATTGTCCTATAAAAGATATACAGTAATTGTACTCACAAATAAATACACTGTACACTGCCTAATGTATTGTTCTACCTTAATGTGCTGTCTAGATCCTGCTTAGACTTCTGTAAATTCTAACTCTATACATCTTATAAGATTTATGCAACAATGTGACTGTAACAGGATAACTTTGTAAACAGGGCTTCTAGCCCTAACAGTTGTATTCTGTATAGAAATAAAGGTCTTTACTGCTACATGAGTCACTGTGGCAGAGCTTTTTAGCACATTGTGAGGGGTGGTGGTCTGGTTGTGAGACAGACAACTTTAATATAGTGTATGGTGGAACGTTGTTATAGGTAGAATTCTACCTTTTTATAACAACGTTTTACCATTATTTCAACGTCACTATGTTGTTAACCCATCGATGGTATGTCACATCGATGGGTTAACAACCAGGAACAGTCTGGACATGCGTGAACTGGATCAGATGGCTTTGAAATGGCCATGGCGGTGAGAGCAGAGTGGCGGTGACATTAAAATAACTGCAGTAAGGAACTGTTTTCTTTTTTAAAAAACATGAATGGTACCATACACTATAAAATATAATATATGGTACATCGATTGTTAACCGTTTTTTTAACCCATCTCGAGGTTGCCATGGCGACAAAAACCTCTCGAGCTTTGTTCTCGAGATTTACATGGTCACCCTGGTAACCTCTCAATGGTTAACAAACCAGTTAACCATCAATGACCATACATTATCCTCTATATTTTATTTATTTAGAATTACTGTACTTGAATAGTGTCATTTAGATGCAACATCTAGTTTTCAAGTGTTCCAAGGGGCAAACACAGCAGCAGAGCAGGAGAAACAGCACAAGGAGCAGAGATAAATCATTCCTCAGTCAAACTCTTGAATCAGTGCATCATTCCAACAGGCACCACTACGAGTTCAGTGTTGCATGTTTGGGGATTATTTTTCCTGTTCTTTATATTATAAATTGACAAAAGCTAGTGACTCAGGGCCTTGGCTCCCCAGAGGTTTTCTCCACAAGCTTTGTTTCCCTGTCTTTCATGCCATATGTTATTAATTCTCCCTCATTAATGCCCCTGTTCTTTCTCTCACATTTGGGGAATATCGTCTGCTGCATTCACTAAATGCTCTTTTTAGACATAAACTTATGTTCCTCTGGTACCTTTAAAAAAACATCAATGGGGGGGGGATCCTTTGATCATACACCTGAGTCGTGATATTTTCTTGAGGGTGGTAGTCTCAGATGCAAGATAAAGAGAGTGAAAGGGAAAACCAAATGTTGTACAAGCATTTGAATATACTCCTCATCGTTCATTTACCCAATGAATTTAAGGGATATATTTATCGAATGGGTTGGGGAGTAGTGGGCAACTTCCGCTCCACATGTTACAAAAGGGTAGGTTTCCTTCATCCATCGTGGATGCTCATTTTGTTGCTCCTCTATCCTTCCTTCATCCACTTGCAGCTTTGCTTTCTATTGTTGAAGGACTGGCACTCAGTGCATTCCCCTAAGACTCCTTAAGTCATAGGGCTGTGTCCCTCTGGCTTCTTCAAGGGTGGAACCCTCATGGTGGGAGGTCTCATTTTGGTCATACTGCATGAATGACTTTTGTGAGGATGATATTGGCTCTGAGGCAGAGAGAGAGAGAGAGAGAGAGAGAGAGAGGGAGGGAGGGAGTGAGTGAATGTGAGAGAGAGAGAGAGAGAGAACAGCCAAATCAAATGGTGCACAAGCACGCAGAGAACTGTATTTATTATAAATATTGACACAGATATAACAACCTAGATGATAAAGCTGACTGTCTTTCCATCAGAGCTCATCATGTGTCTATTTTATTCATACAATACTATGCTAACACTTCCAATAAATGCCAGTAAATTTTATATTGACAGCTGAGGGCTGGCCGGCGTTCAATGGGTGGACCAACCAGGCCTTAAAAGCCCATCCTCCAGGCCAGTCCTCATTTGTTTTCTTCTTTGTGGCTGGAGGCTCTGTTGGCCACTCCCTTCTCCTGCTCCCATTTCTCCTTTGTCCTCATTCTGCCCCTATTCCCCGTATCACCCCTGGCTGCCCCCTCACCATTCCCATTTCTCTGCCTCTGCTTTTCCCCATTTCCCATTCTGTTTACCCACCGCTCTGGTGGCTGTCTGGTCCTCTCGCTTGCTTCCATCCCCCCACTCTTTCTCCTGATCCCAGTCTATTCTGCTGTGGCTCCTCTGGAGCTCTGGGTTCCCCCACTTGCTTTTCTTGTTTGTTGCCCTTGCTGTTTCCTTCTGCCCTCGCTCTCACCTCCCTCTGCCCCATACCTTGCTGCCCTTGTGGCTTGTTCATCCTTGGCTTCGAGGGGGTTTCAGTGTGGCCCCCCGACTTCCTCGCTCCTCTGTCACAGATTGCTCCTGGCACTTCTCTGCAGCTTCTCTCCAAGGGGTCATTTCCCTGCTGCTTCTAACCGGAGCTGTCGCTCCCTCCCCAGCCCCATCCTTCCGTGGCATGATGTCATCCCCAATGTGCCCACTCGACTTCCTGGCTTATTCTTCAGTGGCTGATTGCATGTTTCTGCTTCTCCTGCCTTTAGCATCAGTCTCTACCATACGTTCTGCTGTGCATCCCGACTTCTCTTCTGCCATCACTGCCTCTGGCGTGTCCCTAGTGGCTCATCCCTCTTGAGCTTGCTTTCAACGTCTGGCTTCTTTGGGGGTTTTCACTCATGCTATTTCTATAGCTCCCTGCTATGTATTTTCCTCCCCTGCTCGTCGGCCTAGCTTTGGCTGCTGGCTCATACCCTGTCATTCTCTCCTGCTTTGGTTGGCTGTCCTGTCAGCTCCCCTACGCTACTTCTCATCTGCTGCTTACTACGGCTTGTGTCATTAAATCTACTTCATATTTCAGTTTCATTCATTTTTGATATCCAGGTGCCTGGTCCATGGCTCT
The DNA here is from genome assembly GCA_016271365.2 of Neoceratodus forsteri. Taxonomy (NCBI): domain Eukaryota; kingdom Metazoa; phylum Chordata; order Ceratodontiformes; family Ceratodontidae; genus Neoceratodus; species Neoceratodus forsteri. The sequence goes on from CM057454.1 coordinate 532,020,949, forward strand.
CTGTTTTTCCCATGGCAGAGGTCTGCCGGATCACAATGAGTGCCATGGCTCCAGGTAGCCCCTTTGGACCTTTGTCTCTTCTCCTCTCTCATACCGTGCTTTCTTTTTGGGGGCTCCCCTATCCTGCCATCCCACTATACCACCATACACTACTCATTCACATCACCTATATTCCCTCCTGCATATCACCCTGCTTACTCATCTCCTCCTTCGACCCTATTCCCTTGTTCTAGTCAAACCTATTCAGATGTCCTCCTGGTACTGCCTACCTCACCGTCTGCTGCCGGTTTTACCTGGCCACTCTCATTCCTACCGTCATGCAATTCTAGCCATTCCTTTTTTTTTTTGCTGCTGGACTCCCCTAGCCCCGCAAATGGGCTCGACCTGCTGCGGTACCCCAGTCCCTCATGTTTGGGGTAGTACCCCCCCCCCGAGTGGGGCTGCCAGAGGCAGAACTGAAGGTGGCCAGAGGGACCAGGCACTGTAGTCAGCTCATACACAGGGAGCCAGCATTTTTGTGATGTTTTAACCCTCAGAGCTGAGGGACATGCAATGACACTAACAAAGAACCTCCAGCATCCGCCCTCAGCTCCGCCCCATGTTCTAGCGCAGCGCCCCTGTTCCCTAGCCTCCACCAGAGGTCAAATGGGCACCAGAGCTGAGAATCCCCACTCCCTGGAGAAGGAGAGCAGTCTCTCTGGATGCTCAATCCTTCTCCCCCCGCCGACCCCCGGCAGCCCGCGTTCTTTCCAACATGGGTCGCCAGCGTGGCGGAGGTGTGGCATCCAGTGCCTTAACCCTCAGTGCAACCGGGCTAGCTGCAATTCTATCCATTCCTAATTTGGCTCTCAATGGACCCAGCTGGCATGCACTCCCATAGTTACCAGTCACTGGTAGCTTCCTCTTGACATGAGTGTGGTTCTCCTTTGCTAAGTCCAGCCTCAGGGTCTACTCATTCACATTGATTAATTGAGCATACTTCTCATTGAGTCTTATGCTACCTCATTGAACTGCTCTCCATTCAAAAACTTGCCTTCTGTGTCCATTGCTCCTTGGCTCGGGGCTAGCCTGTAGCCGACAGTCTTGCTCTGCACCCATGAAGTCTGCACCTAGAGCATGTGAAGCTTGGATCAGGTCCTTCTCCCTGGCCCATAGTGGGAATGTCTTCACTCCAGGTGGACTTTCAGTTGTCCCTCATCTTGGTGACACCTCTGGATGTAGAATTTATGACTTCCAGCTTTGAGGTGTGGGGCTCTCATCACCAGAACCCCTTTGGCTGCCCGAGCAGGTTCGGAGGCACCCTCTACGCTATTCTCCATCGACAGCCTCTGGTTCATTGGTCTGTTTCATAGGCTCACATAGGCCAACTGAGTGCCTCAGCAGTCATCACTCTCCTCTCTTGCTTTTGAGCATCTAGCTGCAGAGACATCACTTGCAACCCTCAACAGCTGTCTATTTAGAAGGACAGAGCAAGAGCTTCCTCTAAATTGGAATATTTTCCTCCTCTCTTGATCTCGACTCTAAATTGCAGTAGCTGAGCCGTCACTAATCAAAACATCCTTCAGCCTAGAGGGAAGGTGGCCTAGGCCTTGGATCCCCAGAGGTTTCCTCCTCAAAGGGTTTTTTTCCTCTCCTCCCTTGCCAATTGTCATAATATTAGATAGGGTTGCTGTTTCCTTAGGTTCCGTAGTTTAGTTTCACTGTTAGATGGAGTTAGATGGTGGCCCCGGCTGTTCCCTCTCTCCTTAGGAAGTCCACCCTTCTGCATCTTGTCTGTTTTCATTTCATTCCTCATCCTCATTATATCTCGTTCTTCTCCTGTCCTTCCCATCTGCGTCTATCACCTGTATTCTGATTTCTTGCCTCTTCGATGCTTGACACCATTTTGGATATTCTTTTTGGGCTTCTTCCTAAACTACCTTTAACCAAGGGAATTATTCCCATGGCACCTATGGGGGGGAACCCTCCTCTAGGGTTTTTTGTGTCGTACTCCTACAGGGTGGTATATCCCATGGATAGAGAGGTGAACAGCCGCAATGTTTCAAAGTCAGACAAGCATACATCTCATCCATTTGCACAAGCCCATTGAAACTGATGGCTGAGGGCTGGCTGGAGTTCAATAGGTGGAGCAAAAAAACACTCCCCCAACCAGGCCTTAAAAGACCATCCTACGGGCCAGCCCTCATTCGTTTTCTTCGTTGTCCCACCATCCACCCCCTCTTCCTCCAGCGGCTCGTCTCTCTTTCCTGTGGGCTTCTCCCTAAGCTACCTTTAACCAAGGAAATTATTCCCACGTCACCCTCCTCTAGGGTTCCTTGCATCATACCCCATTGAAATATTTATTATGTGTGACCAGAATACCTGTAGTTTTAAAACAGATCTTGTATAACCAGTTTATGTTAATTTCTTTCTGTTTGTTTAAACTGTGGCTTCAATTATGTATTTTATGTATGTGATAAATTAGTTAGTTTGTTTCTCTGTCCTGAATTTTAGGAAACATATAAACATAGATGATTTAGGATAGAAAAAGACTATGGACGGGATTTTAAGTGCTGTGGATGCAGCACTTGTGTCCATATTCTGATGTATGCTAAGTCCACCCAGGTGCATCTAGATGTCTGCATCCTATTCACAGACAGCTGATGCATTTCTGAAATTCCCACAGTTTATGGTAGCTTCAGCTGCAACTGTGGGACTGGCATCTGTTTTTCCAATGCAAGTGCAGAACTTCATCCGGCAAGTTAAACCAACTTTCTGTGGTCTAAATTCCTGGGTGGATTTCCGCACTTGCACCAGAAAAAAGGAAGCACTCAGCTGAAAATCTCTTGTATGTCCATACAGTCTGCCCTGATTTTCTATACTGAAATTACTCTACCCATCCAGACCTCTCCCCACCCTCTGCCTTCCTCGTGTTTATAATAACCCACTTGGAGAAGTCCCATTGTGTTTTGAATGCAGATGTAGTCTCAGCACAGGCCACATTGCTCAGTACACTGTTCGCACTACCCAACACCCACTCCATGAAAAAAAAGTCTACCTGATGTCCTCTTTAAATATTCCTCCTTTCAGCTTGAGTTTGCGCTCCCTAATGGTTGTACTTTTCCTTAACTAAAAACAACTTTGTGTAATCACGTATCATCTGTGTAAACAGCTTAATCTGGTTCAAGGTCAGTTGGCATTCATCTGTATCCCCCTCCCCCGGGCCATGCCTGAAAACAGGCAGAATTTGTCTAGTGCACCTACCCGGTCAACAAAATCTAAATAAATAAATAATCCATTCTATTATATCCCTGCATGTATTTATAAGTTTCTTTATGGTTCCTATTTCCCTCCTGTCCTCAAAGAGTAATGTATATGTTAATACTTTCCAGTCTCTCCTTGTAGAACCTAGTCTGCTGCCTCTGGATCATTTTTGCAGCCCTCCGCAGAATAGTCACAAGCCTTACTCTAGCATTTCTTAGATGGAGACTCCAAAACTGTGTATAATACTTCAGGTACAGTTGAACCAGTGACCTGTACAGTTCCAATATCACCTCATTTTTGTGCCTTTACCCTACCAGGTCCACCTGTATAATGTGTATTAATTTATTTAGTTCATTATTGAATTTTGCTAACTGGGTAAGCCCACTGAGGCTGAAAGTCCCTTTTTCAGGGTGACCCAGAATGAATTACAGTGAGAACGGCAATAAGCAATGGACATGAAATTTCATACCAACTAGTACAAATTATAAAAGGCAATCTTAGTACACAGGTTAGAGTACTGTGTTAATAATGTACATAAGCATACTGCTTACCACTAGGAGTCTCTGTTACACTGCAAGATTACCACCAATGTCTTCTAAAAGGCTTTCAAAACATACAGCTACTCTCAAGCACATGGATACCCATTTTCCCCAAAAAGTGGAATATGTTATTTAATTAAAAAAAAAAGTTCAATTATGTAGGTAAAAATAAATGATTTACAACAATATGCAGACTAAAAATAATCTTCGAATGTATCTGCTTTGACATGAATGAAAGTCTGCATGCTCACTTGCTGCTGACTCTTTTTTATTTTTTACAAACTATTTACCTAGAATAGCCCAACTGAGGGGCAGCAATTTATATTCAGTGGGAACCTGCTTCTACCCAGTCTCATAACTGGGAGGGCTGAAGCTCAGAGAGGGCAAGTGACTTGCTGAGGGTCACACATCGAACCAGTGGATCCCCCTCTCCCTCTCTATTTCAGCTCCCTGTGATATGAGTTTCAGTCTGTGGTCCACTGCTGATCTGCAGTCCTGCTGACACTTGCTGTCCATGGTGCTTCTTTGTGACATCCTCCAGACATGCCGTAGAACTGTGTTTCACAGTTTAACCTTAGAGGGTGTCACAAAAGATGCAGTGCCACAGTGTGAGGGTCGCATGCTTTGTGGGTGGCTAAGAGGGCCATTTGCATGGTGACCCTTGCCGCTTTTCCTACATGTCCTCAAGTCAGTTCAGGACCATGTAGGGAAGGACTGTGACCCTCTCTTTGGATCTCTCAAGTGTCACGGGCAAGGCCCACCACAAAATAGTTGGCACAACAGTCGTGCAGTGGTCCCTCGTGACACTGAATCAGGCCCATTATGTGTATAAAAGTACATGCTGAAGTGCACAGCTGCTCTTTAAGTATGAGCAACAAGAGAGACTGCATAATTCTGTTCAGGTCAAAAGTGGTTTACTTTAATTAGTCAAAGTTCTACAAACTATATGTGCCATATCTGTCTATCTGTCAGTTTGTTTATTTATGCAACATGTGTGAGTGGAAATTTGAAAAGATAAGAAATGTTATTTTTGTTAGTAACACAGCAAAATGTTATTTTGATGTTTGTTAGGGCTGCAGTGGGCAAAGCCCTGCAGACCTCATGCTACTGAAAAAGGACTCAGCATTCCTAACATTCTTTGTGACTGAACAACATGTTGGAGTTGCACCACAGTTGCCTCCACACTCACGGAACACTCCACTCGCACTGCAATATTTTGTACTTTAAAAACAATCGGCAGTGTATTGATCATGATACTGGGGGACTGGGCACCCCCAGAGTACTTGTATGTTTTTTTTGGGGGGGGTGGCAGTTGCCGAGAGGGAGGGTCAGGTGGGGAGATATCACTAATTTAAAAAGGAAAAACAAATGGTGGTTGCGGCAGAACATGGCACACACTGCCATGTCCAAGATGGCGGCCGCACTCTACTGTGCATGTGTGACTACTAGAGCATGCGCAGTAGAGTGCGGCAGTCACTGTTTGGTTTTTCTTCTTAAATTAGAGATATCACCCACTCGAACCTCCTTCCCAGAACCCACCACTCCACCCCAACCCCAGAAAAATATGAGTGACACTGGGAGTGCCCGGAATCCCCCAGTGTCATGATCAGGATGCCGCTGATTTTTGTTTCATATTCCTCCACCCAACCCTCCCTCTCAGCACCCACCCCCATCCCCTCAGAAACATAATGACACAGGGGCACCCAATCACCCAGTATTATGCTCACCAAACCTGGTTTTTATGGTGATCCCCCTTCACTTGCACGCATGCATGGTTATTTGTTGTTTGTTTTTTTGTTTTATTTTAAATCAGCTACCCCACCCGCCCTCCCTCGCAGTACCAACTACCCCCCACTCCCACCCCCCCAAGAAATGTAATAGTAACATGGGGGGCTGCTCAATTCCTCAGTGTTGAATCCTTGTTTTCTTTTTTAAAATATCTGTAAAAAGGAAACCATCCATTGATCTCTTTTGCAGCTGTTAGACTCTTCCACCCAAGCATCCCACTCAGCACCCATTACCCCACACCCCCCCAAGCCCTTACTTACTGATCGGGAGTCCAATACCGTAATCCTCTCTGGACCGAAGAACCGTCTTCACTCTTCAAAGCCTGAACTGAGGAAACAGGTATACAGTTCAATGTATTTCAATGGGGTTTTGAACTCAGTGCCATAACTTGGCCATTTTTGCATATTTTTGCCCCAAATTTTCAACATGCCTTCTTTGGGACCCCACCTCATGAACAATAGCATTGTCAGGCAGATCTGTCCTGAAAAGTGATTTTGTGGTCACTGCACAAAATCACTTTTTGGGCAGGAGTTAAAAAATGTTCTCTGTCCTTGTTCTTGAGGTGGGGACATAAGATGGTATGTTGAAATTGTTAAAATATTAAAATAACAACCAGGTTATGAGCCTACATTGACTTTTGCAAAGGCAGGCTCATAACTTTAGTAAGTTTCAATATGTTCCCCCCAAATTCACAACATAGCCATATCTTTATAGCACCATATGGGTGTGACAGCTGTCATTTTCAAATCCTGGCCAAAATGTATTTTTTACAACACGAAAGGTGATTTTGCGGTCCCTGCGTGAAATCACCTTTTGAACAGGAGTTGAAAATTTTGTCTGCCTTGTTTATTAGATGGGGTCATAAGAAGGCTATGTTTAAAAAAAATATGTAAAAATATTTAAGAACAACCAAGTTATAGCCGATGTTGACTTTTGCAAACGTAGGCTCGTAACTTTGGTAAGTTTCAATATTTATACCCCAAATTTACAACATAGCTATATCTTTACAGCACCTCATAAATATGACCGCTGTCATTTTTCAAATACTGGCCAGCATGTTTTCTTTACATCCCGAAAGGTGATTTCACGGTCCCTGCAAAAAATCACATTTCGGACAGGAGTTGAAAATTTATTTGCCCTTGTTCATGAGGTGGGGTCATATGAAGGTTATATTCTAAATTTGGTGTTAAAATATTTAAAACAAAGTCACGAGGCTATGTTGAATTTTGGAAATGCAGGCTCATAAGTTTGGTAATTTTCAATATTTTCCCCCAAAATTCACAACATAGCCATATCTTTATAGCACCTCATAAATGTGACAGCTGTTATTTTTCAACTCCTGACCAAAATGTGTTTTTGTATCCCGAAAGTTGATTTCACAGTCCCTGCACAAAAGTACCTTTATGCCAGAAATTGAACATTTATCTGCCCTTTCTCATGAGGCAGGGTCATAACAAGGCTATGTTGAAAGGTTGGTGTAAAAATATTACAAAACAATAAATTTATGACCCTATGTTACATTTTGCAAACACAGGCTCATAACTTTGGTAATTTCTAATATTTTTACCCCAAATGCTTCACCTGCAGCCCTAATGACTCTGGCCAGAGTTTGTTTTTCTCAGCAGTGACTTTTTTAATTGGTGACATTACTTGATACTAGCTAACCAATGGTAGAACACCTTTAACAATACTTGAGCAACTCACCATGATTCTCTACTGCATTAAAAGCAGCAGTGAAATCAAATCGAACAGCTAAATCTTCATCTAAGAGTTTGACCCTTGAAATGGAATTATTTTACAAGTATGTAGCACATTCCTACTTTATTTACATAAACATTTGGTTAACTGAAACATGGTTTGATTTTGAGGTGGGGTTTTTACATGTTTTAGAATATTTCAGCAGGCAAGGATACAAGAATTAAGGTCATCTTAAAGAACTGTTGCTGAAATGCTTGTTACTGCTTTTTAAGAGTTTGTGGAGCATACATTGTGTTGACTATTGCCATGTTGTTGATATTTGCTTGCTAAGATTGAAGAGGTTAGTAATGTTTACTGTAATATGACAATTATGTTTCTAACTTGGTTATGGACTGTGAAGCAAAGACAGAGACAGTGTGTTTGTCTGAAGCTGTTTCAAACATCTTTGGAATCTCTCAGTTTGGAAGCATTTTTCTGCAGTTTATTTTTTAGATATTTCTTTGTTTGTTTACTGGATAGGTGCACTGATCCCAGGGACCATTTTCAGGCATGACCTGGGCTATAAAGATGCCACAGTAAGCGATTACATATGGTACAACATATAGAAGGGGGAGAAGATACATGGAGTGTGAGGAGCACAGTTGATACAGGCAAAGGGCAACAATTACAGTTGATCTCAACAGGAATACAGTAGATACAGGAATACATTAATACAATGGATACAATAGGTACACTCAATAAAAAGCGCAAGTGCAATACATATGAGGTACTGGCAGGCCATTTGAGAAGCTCAGCTAGGATCAGAGGAGAGTTGAAGACATTGGGAAGGGGGGAAGGACCTTCAAACCAAGAGGTCACACCCCAGGACAATTACATTTGGCTTTGTCAAGTAGCTAGGCTTTAAAGTGTGCCATGAAGGAGGAGTGAGAGTCAAGGGAGCAGAGGGAGGCTGGTAGTTTATTCCACAGCCTGGGAGCAGTGATGGACAAGGCACTGCTACCCAGGCAAGTGGAGGATCGAGGAACTTCCAGTGGTGGTGGTACTGTGGATTGTCGGAGGCAGTGTGAAGGAATCTTATGTTTGATCAGGGAGGAATATGGGGAAAGGTTATTGCTTCTGAGGACTTTGTCAACAATGCACTTGAGGGTGTAGTTATGTCTGGTTTGTAGGGGTACACAGCCTAGGGATTGGTATAAGGTACAGTGGTGTGTGGAGTGAGGTGCCATTAGCACAAATCTACAAATGTTATTATAGGCAGTACTGAGCTTAGTGAGCTGGAGAGAGGAGGTATGGGAGTATATAGGGGCACAGTGGTCAAATAGAGGGAGCAAGTTGCCTTGGGCAATGGCCAGGCATGCCTCGGGGGTCAGGCAGTGCTTAAGATAGAAGCCAACTCCCAGTTTCTGGTTAATATGCCGTACTGTTATATTGATGTGTGCATTGAAAGTAAGGGAAGGGTCAAGAGTGATACCTAGGTATTTAATACATGGTACATTCTGCAATGTGGGGCCATCAGGTGAGAGGACAGTTAGGGAGGCGTTTGCTCTGGATAGTTTTGATAAGTTGGATTTAGATCCAAGGAGCATGGCTTTGGTTTTGTTCCCATTTATTTGGATCTTATTGGCTAGGAACCAATTGTGTGCAGCCGTAGTTTTGGGCGAGGATGAAGGAAGGTCCGGCTAGTGTTTTGTAACTATGATGTTGCACTAAATCATCTGCATATAGTAAAGCTTTACCAAGATCCATGTTCCGATACAGATGATTAGTGAAGCTGGCCAAGGCAGATGCAGTACTATAATGCTTCCTGAATCCATGTTGCTGTGGGCAGAGCAGGTTGAATTTGCTTATGTGGTCAGAGAGCTGGTGTTGGACTACCTTTTTCCAGGAGTTTGCCTAAGTGAGGTAGTATAGAGATGGACCTGTAATTATCAGGGGACTGGGGGTCTCCTGACTTAAAGATGGGGACAACTTTGATGATTTTCCAAATGGCAGACATGGTGGATAAGGCTAATGAAAGGTTAAATACAGTGGTCAGGGGTCTAGCAATGGAGGGGGAATTAAGTTTGAGAATGGTGGGGTGAAGTCCATCACTTGCTGGGCTGCCTCTGTTTGGGAGGCTCATTAAGAGCTTGAAGGTCTCATTCAGGGAAATACTGTAGTTCTGAAGTGGAAATGAGGGTTGGAAACATCCTCCAAGGGGTGACGTTTGGTCTGATTGCCAGGGCAGTTCAGGTTGGAGGTTTGCAGCTTGTTTAGATGAGCTGAGAGATCTGTGAATCTAGAGTTGAGGGCATGGGCAACCATGTAGGATCAGCGATAATGCCTGTGGGGGAGCAGAGATGTATAATGGGGTGATGAGCCTGGGGGTTCATTATGGAGCCAATGGTGGACCAGAACCAGCAAGGGTTTAGGAGGCAGTATAGCACAGTGGTTAAGGGCACTGAGCTGCAAACCTGGTGACTTGGGTTTGAATCCCACCAGCTCCCACTTGCATACTGTCTGACCCTGAGCAAGTCAATTAACTTCCTTGTGCTCCCAGGTCACACCTGGAAACAAGCTTCGGCATAGTGTGCCTTTCCTGGTTAAACAATTTCCTCTTTCTCTTTCTCAGGTTTTCTCTCTGTAAGTTGTGAAAGTGTCTTGCTTTTAGGGATTTGGTCCTTTGTTTGCATATATTGTGTAGCTTTCTGTAGTCGTTCCAGAGGACAGGGGAGGGGGAGACTTTGAAAGCAGCCCATTTTTGTCCCTCTCTTTCATTAGTGAGAATAGATCTTTTGTGAGCCAATGGATGTTTCCACCTCTCACATGATGGGTGGTTAGAGGAAAGTGTCTATCCTGGATATGAAGGAGGGCATCCATGAGGAATCCAACTGCAGAGCCGACATCTGTGAGGGAGTGAAGGGCTTGCCAATTTACAGCCCTGATTTCTGAGAAAAGGCTGGACATGTCATGGCAGGTAAATTTACTGAAGGCCCTAAAGGCTAGGAGTGTGATCTGAATAACCACACAAGTCTCTAATTGATTCAAACGTTCCTCCCCTTCCCCTTTCTTTAAAAAAAAGTTAGTGTTTTGAATACAAGATTTAATATTAAAGTTAACTCTGATCTATACTGAGCTGAAAGCAGTTTTTTGGTCTCAAATTTATTCAGGCTTTTTTCATGAAATTTAGAATGTGACATACTCACATAGTAATGAAAAGGTTACCATAATTCAAGTGCACTTTGAACACTCCACTCTAGTGCAATAAAAGCATAAAAAAGGTCGAGAACATCAAATGAATACTCATTATGAGTATGGTAAATATTTTGATCTGAATGGTTGCAATGTTAGTTTTATATAAGAGGTAAGTTTAGTGGTTTGATGTATTTAAAGAAATTGCAAATTGTTCTTTAAACTGTATTGAATGATCAGTCCTGTTTTTAAATGCACATTGGGTGTTTGTCACTTTAAATGTAATTAGTATTTAAGACACTAAGCATTGTAACTTCCCCCTGAGGAAGACCCTGTGTTAGGGTCGAAGGGCTGGGAGAGGCTGTCTGTTCAGGCAGTCAGACACGGAAATAAAAGAAAATATTTTTCTTGAAATTCTGAAGTATTCGAGTGCTTACTTCTTCATACTTTTTTATCCAGTTGGCTGGCAGCCATTGGTAAGTACCGCCTGCTAAGTCCTGTGCACACCAGAGTTTGTTATTTGAAAAATTTCCTGACGCTCAGGAATTTTGGAGGGGATGCTTTGTTTTAGTGGACCAGATTATATAGGTGGGGGAGTGGTCGCTTATCAAGTCAGATAAGATCCCAGCTTGGAGTACCCTGTCCTCATGGTTAGTTGCCACCCAGTCCAGTAGGGAGTGATTTTGTGTATGGGGATTACTTCTAGTTTAGTTGGCATATTATCTATTAAAATGTGTTTTGTATTTAAAGGAGTACTAAAGTCAGAATTAGCAAAAACATATGTTGTGCAGTGCTTTGATTTGTGTGTTTAGTCCTGGTGTGTTCTTCCCTTTGTTTACTATTAGAAGCTTTTCTTCTAAATTTTCCTACTAGTTTTATGGCCTCTGTGGCTCTCCATGTTGCATGGTTTATTGCTTTTCTTTGTCCAACAATGCCTCCTGTCTCATGTGACAGTGATATGTCTGGGACCACTGATTCAGTGAAGGAAAGTACTTCAGCACTAACCTAAAGATAGGAGCCTGATATGCTGTCCTCAGCTAAATAACTCTAATTTAGTAATTTTGTATTTTGTATGTTTGTCTAGGTCTAGCCAGCAGGAGTAAATGTTTTGCTTTTAAAACATTTGATTTTGTAAAACTATACCCAGCCATGAAAACACACACAAATTGCCTAAGGTCATCAGTGTTATAATTAGTAAAACTCTAGCAGTTTTCTTACAGAATACCCACTCAATTAGATCTCAAGTGATTGCTAAGCTGTAAATGTAGCCTTCGGTGCCCACTAGATAAAAAAGTGACTTAAAATCACAAGTGTACTGTTGTAAAATTGACTGAAAACCAGTACTTGCTGAATCTATGGTCTTGGATACATCACTGCCACATGGTGCAGGAGGCATTGTAGGAAAAAGAAGAGGAACATACAGTACCATGGTAATATGGGGATCCCCAGAGCCATAACGCTAGAAGGAGAGACCATGAAACAACTTGACAAATTGAGAAAAAACTCGTAATAGCAAATAAAGGGATGGACATACCAGGACTAAACACACAAATCAAAACACTCTGTACCACATATGTGTTTACAAATTTTGACTGTAGTATTTCTTTAATCACTTTTGTTCTATTGAGTTTAAATGCCTCTGTACACACACCGAGGTTTGCTCTAATGCACGGTGGTGCCTAGTCCAAAAAAGTGCATTTTTAAAGATTCAGTGGAACAGCAAACACCTCTCTAACTGGTTATAGAAGATCTGTCAAGTCAAATTTGTATAGAATGCTTTAGCATTTAATACATTCATAGAAGATGACATGTCGGTGCAAATGTGTTAGCCACAATGTTGATCTAACATTTTGCACTACGTATTCCTGTGTATAAATGAATCTGATTGTTTTACTGCTGCTACTAAATATATGTTTGGAACTACGAATAAAAATACTTTGTCACAGAAAAGGTGGTGGATGGGTGGAAAAGCATCCCAGTGGAGGTGGAGGAGTCAAAAAATGGTAATGGAATTCAAAAATGCATGGGACAGGCATAAAGGAACCTTCAGTAGGTAAGGAAAATGGGCAGACTATGTGGGCCAAGGTAGCCTTAACTGCTGACAATTTCTTTGTTTCTAATAAAATCCTTTTGAACCAGAACTGAATCATGGAGACTATTTACTGCATGCTGGTGGGTGAGTTCCCTACCCCTTCATATGCATTTCAGTTTATTATGGCTGTGGGTGGAGCATACAGCGATCTTGCTATCTGTAGCTGGAAAATGGAGTATCGTGGAATACATGTTTTGGACTTTTCAGTGTATCCTTCCATGCCAACTGAAATATTATAAAACACTCCCTTCTTTCTGTTTAGAATTTTGGAGACATAACTCTAAGCTGCTTATCAGATGTCATTAGGAAACTGAAAAAGCTTGTTAAATATTGGTTGCCTATTAAACTTGAAATTTGTTTGCCCCCTTTGGAATGCAACAACTTGCACATTTAAATACTTAGCATTTAAACAGCTTCTTGCTACTAGTTTCACTTGGGAATGTATTGTCTTTCAAGAAAGATTCATACCTCATAAATGTCACCCTTTCCCCACAAATCTATGATTTACACTGGTTTTTTTAACCTCTAAAGACACTATCTGATAAGACCTGTCTCAGACATATGCCAGATCTTCAGTTAACTACCCAGACAAAATATGTAGCAATCAGCAGGCATTTTCTACTATGCTGTTTGGGAAAAAATACATTGAGCTACAGCAAACACACACACACATACTCCATACACACCATCCTCATGGCCACAACATTCAAAATAAATACTGCATTCTAATATGTTATAAAACAATAAAGAAACTGTTTGTTTATGTCAGTGAACACAGTGAAGTTCAGTTTAGAGTGCATTTCCTTTAAATGTTTCTTGTCCTATATTTTGTATCCTGGATACACATACACACACACACACACACACACTGTACACACTGTCCTCATGGCTGCAACATTCAAAATAAATGCTGCATTCTAGTGTGTTATAAAACATAAATAAAATGTTTGTTTGTGTCAGTGAACACAGTGAAGTCCAGTTTAGAGCAGATTTCCTTTAAATATTTCTTATCCTATATTTTGTATCCTGGATAGCACAAGGGAGATGCTACAGCTCATTGTCTTAGGGATCTTCATTTACACATTTTTGCACCATATTTACTCAGGCTGTCCCAGAGTAGATGCAACATCTTGTTTTCAGTGGGGTCATGATTTTACCATTTTGATCATGTATTTCTTCAGGGCAGCCTAGTCCAGGGCCCCCATATTCAAAGGAGATGCGCTGCGCATCACGGCGGAAAAGGGAGTTGTGCCATGCCACTCCAACATGCGCTGCAGTGTGATATTCAAACATGCAGGATGCGCCAGCCACAAGAGAATGGGCCAGGGTACACAGAAATAGTATGCCATACAAGTCAAGGGTGCATTCCCATGCATATGCCGTGCTGCGGCATACTCAGTGAGAATGTGCCCCTCGCAGTCCAGAGTAGCACAGCCCACAATTAGGCCATGAATTGCTGGCCTAACCTGGCCAGCCACCCATGGGCAGGCTAAATGCACCCAAGTGCACAGCAGCCTGGCTGCCCTGGTGGACTAGAGGTTCCTCCTCCCATCCCCAATCGATCTAACTCCATCCCCAGAGAGCTCCATAGTGTAGGGCCCCCCAGACCCAATTGCACCAGAGGAAACCATGGTCCCTATCCATAACATACAGGACCCCCAACCACCGCCTCAGTACATGGACACCCCTGCTCCCCCATACCTGACCTGTTACGGAGACAGACACTGCCCTCCTCTCCCTGCCACAGCCAGCCACTGACTGCACTGGACCTAGACTTGGGACCTGCACTCCAGTGGCTGTACCATGCATTGGGGCACTACGCAAGCTGTGGACCCACCAGTGTACGCAGCCATGTGTATGTCCCTGGCAAACCGTAAGTGGGAATTTACATACCTCCAGTGCATGCCTTGTTGATGCTGTATCTTCCTGCTGTCATACGCTGCTGCAGGCCCACACTCTCCCCCATTCCCCTGTTTAACATGCCACCCTCCAGACTGCTAAGGTATCCTGGGTGCATGAGGTGCGGTATCCTGCAATGCCATTTGCAGTGTATGCTCCAGGCTATGGAAAGTGCACCTGTGGTTCCCCGATTGTACAAACGAATGGGAGGTTGGCTGTAACATGCTATTTCTGGGACCTGTGTGAGTGGGTACAGCATCAGCTGTCACCCCCACTGAACAGTGCAATGGCACTGGGATGATGGACATCCCCCAGATGAACAGAACACAAAGAGGAAGACTGCTAGCAGGATAATGAAGAGCTTGGTGATCATTTGTGGCTCCAGAAAATAAGCTGAAGACTTCTGGTTGGCAGATGATGCTCTGGACGATCTGCAGCAATGACCACAGGCAGGTCACCAGCACCCAGACCACCTCCCAACAAGAAGACTGCTGGTGATGCGACCCTCAGGTGGCCACTGCAGAGTGACATGGGTAAGTGCACACTTACGGACTGCCACCAAAATAAGAAAAAGGGCATGCACAACATTAACTGTGGTCCCTCACGCTTGAGCCAAGGCAGCTTCTCAGCTGACTTACTTCTGGATACCTCACTGGCGACTCTCTACAACTTACCGTCGCAGGACTGATGCTGGAACACTGGGGTGGAGCTTCGATCCCGGTTGACGTTCTGGAGACAGTTCTGCTGCAGATGGAGGATGGGCTGGAGACCTCCCTGGGTCAGTGTCAGGCTCTGAAGAAGCTGGTCCAGGCAACAAAAGCAACGCTAAGCATCAGGTATGAAAGGATGCAATCCGATAAGACAGTCCAGAAGCAATCAAGCAGTTCAGATTTTTAAGCAGACAGTTCAGTTCTTGCAAAGGGTGCAGTCTCCATGGGGCACCAGGCAAGCAGCAGCACAGTTCAGGTCAGGTGGGGCCCAGAACACCTACACATAACTCTGTGGGCAACTTAGGCCATAGGACCATCCCTCCTCCTCCTCAGAGGGTACTGTACCTTTAAAGGTATTATTGCTCTGGCTGTCTCTGCAGCCACACTCCTTTATTGTTAATATTGCTATCTACCCCTATGCCTGGGTCCATGGGACTCCCAGGCCTGGTCCCACCCTCCTTAAGAATACTAATGAGTGCTTTGCCCAGCCCTACCAACTAATTAATATGCATGATGGCCTGGACACTGCACCCTCACAGCCAGCCCCTCCCCTACTGGCCTTTGTTTGCTGGCCCTGCCCAGCACTCCTGGCATGAACTTTATTAGGGGTCTGTAGCCCACTACACGGAGAGATCCAAGGAATGGCTACAAGGGACATTAAACTCTCACTGCCCCTGTCCCCTCTGTTTCATTTTGTGGGAGTGCTCTGCCCTGTCCTGGGGCTCTTTTGGTCCTCCTTGGGACCCTCAGCAGATGTCCCCTAATCCCCCCTCCTCCTTAAGGCTTTCTACCCTCTCAGGGAGTCCACTGTCCCCCTTTTGCTTATTTGGGGTGCTGGCCCTTTAATTCTTTCTTTTTGTTACTCTGCCCACCTCTTCCTTCCCTCCACACACCAGGCACCAATGGCACGAGCATAAACAAAGATTGGGCACTCGTCCCACTCACCACCATGGCCTGGGTCCCTGGCACTGCTGGAGGGGTCAGGAAGATGGCTGGTGAGCCGTGCTCCCACCTGACTTTTACTTTGTACGCAGTGACTGCTGAGCAGTGGAACCAAAAGGTCCAGGGGCATGTTTTCTGGCCAGACCGTTTTTGTGCCACACCACTTGGTCCACTAGAAACCACTTCCCCGCTGCTCGGAGCTCTGCCTGGGGGAAAGAATCAGGACACTTCCACTCAACCAACCCTGCTGCTGCCACACACCCTAAACTCTGCCTGGAGGGGAGTGATGCTGGAGGAGCCATGGACACCATGTAGATACTTTTGTTCTTTCCGTGCTCCCCACATCCTCTGCCCTCCTCACTATGCTGCCGACTGCCCTCCTCTAGCACTCCCTGGCCCTTTTTTAAGGCAGGGGAGATCCTGGCTTTGGGACAGTGTTTGGGCACCACAAGCCCTACTGTGAGTGTTTTTTGTCCATGGTCCCTCCCTCACTGCGCCAAACGGCGTGAAAGTAGACAAAGGAAATTGAAAGGGGTCTGGGGGAATGGAGGAAGGGGGATCCAATGGAGCTGAGAAAAAAACCTCCAACTTTCCAGCTTGTGGAAGGGTCCCTGTTTCCCTTTTTGTGGTGCCTCTCGATTCTGGGGCACTACATTTGCGCGCCCCCAACATACAATTCTCAGCTTAAATCACAAACAAACATTTTACGGCTATAAACTATTTATTAATTAAAACATTAATTTCTACTTGGTTGACTGTAACATTTTTAACCTATTGAGCAAAATGAACCAAGAAGAGGGATGATGACCTGGAGGTGCCTTCCGGGAGTGGCTCCTGTCTCTCCTTGCTGATCCATTCATTCGTCTTGATGGGAACTGGGCAGGACTTTAGATAAATTAGGTGTACTAGCCTTTGTGTTCCGTCCTGGGCTTGGAACTGGTAGCCATGTATTCTGGGGAAAGGGATTTCCATGATGACATATGGGTCAGGTTCCCACCTTAAAGATGACTCTTCATCACCCCAGGACCTTACCAGCACTCGCTCTCCTATGGGTAGGGTGTTTCCTGATCATAGGCATCATCCGACTCTTCCCCATTTTCTGGGTCTGTACACATTGTTTGACTGGCCAGTGACTGAGGCTGTGCTTGAGGAGGGGTCCTTTCTTCCTTCTGGTTGTGCGGTTCCACTGCCAGGACTGATGTCTGGATGGAGGGTGCCAAATGCATACTCTGCCAACTGATATTGGTCACAGTGGCCCAAGCTGGATCTGGTTCTTTCTCTAGTTTGTTTTTAGGGCTGGGGAAAATTCAGGGGCCTCTGGATACAGAATTGAATATGACTGTAGTTCTGCAAGTCTTAGTGTTCTGACAACTCTCTCTCTCTCTCTCTCTCTCTCTCAAATGCATAGAGATAGCTGACCAATACTGCAGCATGCTGTGTGTAAGCCATCCAGGACATAAGGTGAAAACCCCTCTCCATTCAAAAAACTCTATTTGGTAGCATTGCACTAATATTTACTATGTGAATGTTGTGCACTTTCAAAAGTGTGCATTTTTAAAATCCATAAAAAAAACTGCTTGGTAGCATTGCACTAGTATTTACTATGTGAATGTTGTGCACTTTCAGAAGCGTACATTTTTAAAATCTATATCTGCAGAACTGTGCAATCTAGTTCATTTTGCATAAAAAGTCATGTGGTGCTCCCACAGTGGTTTCCATATTGCAAGATTACATCTATGACCTCATCAACACCATTAACCTTACATGTGCATTAGTATATATCCAAACACAGTGCGGTGTGAGAAAACTGCATGTTTAAACATTATGGGCCCGATATTCAAAAGTGCACCTGGCAATGGATCAAGTGGTTGCTCCGCGCAACTGAGTTGCGTTGGAGCAACAAAGAGATATATTCAAATGAGATGTGCTGTGGTGCATCTCATCTGAATATACCAAAAAATGCCCGCAGTGCAAATACAGTGCGCCAACACATCCCCCAGACAGGTCTGAATACCAGGAATGGAAGTGCCATGATCAGAGATACGCTTGTGCCCCTAAATTTCTGATATTCAGACACAAATTTGCAAATGAGGCCATAATACATGCGAGGCACAAACAGGGCCATTTGCATATCATTATGGCATTTATTTAGTTATTTATTTATTTCATCATTCAGATATAACCTTTGAGCAACATGCTCTTTTTCAAAGGTTCCACGTCTTGACAGGAGGACAACACAGAAAGGTAGTTACAGAGTATGGGTGCACAAGTACAGAGACAAAAAATAAAAGAAATAACAGCAATTGGTCTATTAACAATTGTAAACTATCTCATATAGAGGTACAGCATATTGCAGTTAGTACAGCCCAAGGTACATGGTGAGTGCTGTGGGTTTAAGAAACTAATTTAGCAGGAGGTAAAGCAGCCAAGGGAGGCATTGTCATTATTTCATATAAAGTCAGGAGGGGAGAAACTCCACACAGGCTTTCACACCCTGCATGTTAAGGCAGCCAAGAGGCGGCTTTGTCGTTAATTCTAGTCAAGGGTGGGGGTAATTTTCTGTGCAAGACTGACCTAGTAGGAACATACTAGACAGCAATGTGAGGGAGAACCGTACACAGAATAAGCTGGGGAAAACAGGTGCTTTGAGACAATCACATTTGTGCAGGGTAAATGGCAGGGGAGGGACTTAAAGTGCTCAGTTAAGGACAGTAGGTAGAAGGCTCGTCGACAGGCATTGGCTATGGAAGGCTCAAGTTCGAGGGCTGACAAGTAGTAGGAGGAAGTATGAGTTTAAACTCAGGGTTACTGGGCAGCAAAGTAACAAATCGGAGAATGCAGCCCAGGAGCAGGCTGACTCTAAGCTACCAGGTGATAGTGCTACAGGTTACCTGCAGCTACAGACCTCAGCCTTGGCCAGGTGATGTCTTAGTTCTGTCTTGAAGATGGGGAGGCTGGGATCTCATTTAGCCAAGAAGGACCCCTGTATGCAAAGGATCTTTGGCCAAGTGCCGTTTTTCTGAAGGGGATGGCAAGTGGGCAATGAGTCTACCCTCTAATGCAGTACCCGGACGTACCTCACTGGAGCAGTTCT
Organism: Neoceratodus forsteri; assembly: GCA_016271365.2. NCBI lineage: Eukaryota > Metazoa > Chordata > Ceratodontiformes > Ceratodontidae > Neoceratodus > Neoceratodus forsteri. The sequence continues at coordinate 532,040,125 of CM057454.1, forward strand.
TTGAAGGCCAATGGAGCTTTACCTAGGAGAGATTTCATACCAAGCAGGTACATTTGGTATTTGATTCTGATGGCAAGACTGAGCCAGTTAGTGCGCTCATAGAGGGAGCAGGTGTGTAGGAGATTATCAGCCCCTAGAGCCAGCATGCAGGCCTTCTTGATGGCCGTGCTTACTCGTTTTAGCACAGTGTCAGATGCCGACCCATAGACCATGAGTCCGTAGACAATAACAGATAAGATGGAAGAGGAGACTGCCAACCTGAGTGCCTCATGAGTTAGGTACTGTCTGTGCCTGTAGAGAACTCCAAGTTTGGTGTTCACTGTTTTGACGACCTGATCGATGTGCTGCATGTAAGAGAGGGTGTCATCAGTGATCATGCCCAATTATTTAAAAGAGTTGACCTGGTCAAGTGGAGCAGCCTTGTTGTTAGTAATAGTAAGGGACAGAGGAGACCTCTTGTGCTGGTGAGTGGTTATCAGCATCGTCTTCATCTTCTTGTAATTGAGAAGCAATTTCTGAGAGCTGAACCAGTCCTCCAAGCTGCAAAATGATTGCTGCAAATCATCCTGTAGGTGCTGAAGCTGGGCACTACTACTAAGGGTGACAGCATCATCTGCATATAGAATAATCTTGCTATTGCAGGCCTCTGGAAGCCTGTTAATGAACAGGCTAAAGAGGAGGGGGCCCAGTATAGACCCTTGTAGTACACTCAGTACCATATTCCTAGATGAGGAGATAGCTGTCCCAATTTTTACACTCTGTGCTCTGCTGGATAGGTAATCCTGGAACCAGAGGATGGCTTCAGAGGCTATCCTGAGGTGCTGAAGCTGGTCAAGCAAGATGTGATGGTTGACAGTATCAAAGGCTTTGGTGAGATCTATGAATGTAGATCCCACCAGGCTGCCCCCATCCAAGACCTTGTGAACGTAGTCTGTGAATTCAACTAAGGCCGTAGCTGTGCTATGGCACTGACAGAATCTGTGCTGTTGTGGGCACAGTAGACTGTACTTCTGAAGGTACTGCATGACCTGGTCAGCCACAATCCTTTCAAGTGCCTTCAAGAGGGGGAGAGGATAGATATTGGTCTGTAGTTAGCAGTGCAAGACCGGTCCCCACTTTTTAGGACAGGGGTGACTAGAGCTACCTTCCAGGCCACAGGGAATTTTGCCAGGGTGAGAGACTTGTTAAAGATCTTGGTGATGGGAACCACCAACTCATCCAAGGCAACTTCTACCAGTTTCATGTCGAGTGAGTCACTACCAAGTCTGGTTTTACCCAGCACCTTAGTAATGTAGATCATGGCTTCCTTGGTTGTGACACGCTTGAAGTAAAAATTCAGGTAGGTCAAATTATCTTGGGCTTTGGGCTGGTGTTGTGTGTGGGGGGGGGTCAAGGTAGCTGGGCAGGAGGACAGAACTGAGGTCGGAGAAGGCCACATTGAAGGCTTCTGCAGTTGTATGTAGATCTAGGGTGGGGGTGCTATTTAAGTTGAGCATGGAGGGGTGCCTTCTGTCTTCCCTGCCCAGCAGCTCCTTAATGTTATTCCAGAATTGCTTCCCATTGCTCCAGTTATGTTTCAGTCGCTCCTTGTAGTAAGCCACCTTGGCTTGCCTGGCAAGAGCAGTATACTTGTTCCTGGCTGTCCAATACTTTTGGAAGTCAGATTGGTTGCCCGTGCCTCTGGCAAGTTCCCAGAGGTTGTTCCACTCTTTCATCAGATGAAGGAGGTCCCTGGAAATCCATCCATTGGAAGCAGCCCTTATCTTTCTTTTTCTTAGGGGTGCATAGGGATCACAAATACCATTGACTATGGACACAAAGAACTGCAAAGCCTGGTCAATGTCTTGGAGACTATCAAGAGGAGACCAGTCAATGTTTGCCAAAGCTGCCTTAAAGTTGCATTTGGCATCCCTCTTCAGGACTCGGCTGAAAACCAAAGGGGGGGGGGCTCTTTTACCTTATTAACCCACATACATGCGACTGGTGAGTGGTCACTGAGGCAATCAGGGAGCACCTGGACATTTTTGATTCTATTGGGGCAGTTGGTCAGGATCCAGTCAAGCAGGGTACCCTTTCCTGTTTTGCAGTTTAGCCTGGTGTCCGAACAAATCATCTGTGTGAAGTACAACTCCACAACTTGATCCTTAAGATGGTCAGTGCCTTTGTTAGTCCAATTAATATTAAAGTCTCCATTGACAATAACTTCTGAGTTTTTCTTCAGTTTAGATAGGGCCTTCAGGACAACACCTAGCCCCTGGTTTGCCTTTGTGGATGGTAGGTACACCGAGGCAATGGTGAACATCCTGTTCTGCTTTCCTAACAAGAGCTGAACTGCTAACAGTTCATAATCACAAGTGTTGCCTGAGATTGGCAGAACACACCCCCTTATGTTATCCTTCACATATATCAGGCAGCCCCCGACCTGCTTCCCTAGCCTATCCAGTCTGAAAGATTCAAACCTTCTTAAGGCAATGAGTGAGTCCTTGACCTTGGGGATGAGCCACGTTTCAGTCAGGCAGATGACATCTGGGTTGTGCAGCCTGGTCCATGCCTGGAACTGAGTCATTTTAGGGAGCAGGCTACAGATATTCATGCCAACTATCTTCGTACCACCTACGTGAACATCCCTGGAAAGGGGGCTAGCACGAGATCCTGGGTTCGGGTGAATATCTCCCATCTGCTAGCAGCAACAGGAACAGGGAGATTCTTCCAGCATAGCACAGAAGCCTAGTCCCCAGTCGCTTACACCTAGTGGTTCTGGTTTTGGAGGTAGACATCCTTATTTGCATGAGTTGTGCAGGGCTGGCCAGTGAAATGCACCTGGCACCCTGCACAGCATGCGGTCCCAGTACCAGGTACTGCAGTAGAACCCCTCCCCATCCTGTACCACTGATAAAAATGGCCTTTGTAAATCCCTGGTGATCCAGTGGTTCCCCTCTCCCTGCCTGTTCCACCGATCGCCGCAAAAATTGGCATTTTAAATCCCTGGTGGTCCAGTGATAACCCCCTCACCACCCGTAACCCCGATCACCGTCATTTAGTTTAATTTCCATTCCCTGGTAGTCTAGTGGTACCCCCCCCCTGCCCATAACTCTGATCGCCTTCGTTTAGATTAATGTCCTTTCCTTGGTAGTCAAGTGGTACCCCCCTTCCTTCCTATAACCCCAATTGCCATCATTTAGATTGATTTCCTTTCCCCAGTAGTCTAGTGGTAACCCCTTCCTGCCCGTAACCCCAATCGCCATTGTTTAGATTAATTTCCTTTCCCTGGTTGTCTAGTGGTACTTCCCTCCCCACCCATAACCCTGATCACCATAAAAATGACGAAATCCTGTCCCTGGTAATCAAGTGGTCCCCCTATCCCTCCACCCACAGGCCCCCAGCCCACACAGCTCCCCCCCCCCGGTCATTGGCAAGCAGCAGACCCACCTGCATACCTCTGCGGCTCCCCGCCAATGACAGCTTGCAGTATGTGCTGCACTGCGGATCAATGGGCTTTGCAGTGCATACTGTTGTGAATGATATTACAGAGTACTGTGTCACTGGTCCACAGTGTGGACTAACGTGCGCTTTGCAGCACATACTGTAAGCTGTCATATCGTGGGCAGCCATGGAGGTATGTGGGTGGGTTTGCTGCTTCCTCATCACCAGGGTGGGGGCTGGTGGGCTGGGGGCCTGTGGAGGGGGACCCCACTAAACCACCAGGGACAGGATTTCATAATTTTATGGCACTTGGGGTTATGGGTGGGGAGGGGGGTACCACTAGACTACCAGGGAAAGGAAATTAATCTAAACGATGGCAATCGGGGTACGGGCGGGGAATGGGGTACCACTGGACCACCAGAGAATATTGTGGGTGCTTTTATATGGTGTTCTGGGGAGGAGAAACCACCCACGGCTGGTGGCTGCTGTGATGCATCTTGCATTATGGCAGCTCACCTGTTGGTGGCTTCCACTTGAGCATGATTTTTCCATACTCAACTTTGCGCCCAGGTATGCAGCACACTTCCAGGATGTGCCAGCATATGTACCGCACATCTCAGCTGAATATTGAGATTTGGTACATATGCATGGGCACGCCCCTGGAGTTGTGCTGAATACATTATTTTTGCACCCTGGCGCAGTGGGAATTGTGCTGCACAATTCCCTCTTTTGAATATTGCCCTGTGGCACATTTCTGGGGTTGCACTGGTGCAACTCCTTGATTATCTAGCCCACTGTACTCAGTTCACAAAACTGTGTGAAAATTCACAGAAATTGTGCAATAATGCAGAAAATGCATGAAACAGATTTTTACAATTTCGCCCATCACTTTCTAGCTCATTGTCATCTTTTCATAGTGGTACATCTCCCCCCTTCATCTGCCTTACTTCAGTGCATAACCTTGCACCAAAAAGGAAATGACCCACAAGCCACATCGTTGTCATGGGATTCCCTTCCCAAAATTAATCAATCCATTCTGGACTTGGTTGCAACCCATCGCCCACATTGAGCCCTCTGGGATACAAACCCCTACAAGGTGCCCACAGGCTAGATGCACACTGATGCTTCCCCCCATATGCTTCTTCAATAACCATTCTCCCAAATCCCTTCAGATAGTAGGCTAACATGTCCAACTCACCCCCATCAGGTGCACCTCATCCTGTCTGAACTGCCCGACACCTTTGCTGAAAGTATCCTCGTGCATGATATATATTCCATACTATTGCTGCCCCTTTCTTATATAGGTTCCACCTTATCCCTCTACTGCTTTGCTATCCCTGGCATGCCACCATCTCCGTCTCAGGATCTTCTCTGACCACGCAATTTCTTGCATCCCACCACCCTCTATTAATCACTAATAAGTCCCTCATTAATTCCCATCCTGCTGCCCCCAACATGTAAAGCCAACACAGTTCAGCCTAGGGACCCCCCAGGCTCTGCTGTGCCTACCCCTTCCTCCCCTTTGCATGATGTACCCTTCCCTGGCCTCCTGTCATTGACCCACTTGCCCCATTAAAGCCTTCTCATGACCATCTTGGGATGCTCTCATGGGCTTCTTGTTCCCCCTTTGCCCCTGCCGCCTGATAGCTCCTATAAGCTACCCCGGCTCTTTTCTCCATCCCCACCAATGTGATGAGTCCCCATATTCCTGACTACTGACCAGCGTTCTCAACTTCCACTGTTACCACTGCTACCCTAGTCGGCCTCCTCAATACCTGTAAGATCCCACTTCCATCCCTTCTCTATCTGTTCGTCTATGTTTATTTTTTTTATTTTTTGGTTTTTAAACCTTACCTTGATATCCACTCTTCCCCCAAACTAGGGCCCCTATCCCCCATGCTCCTGCCAAATCTGTATAAATGTTCTCTCCTGTGTTAAATGTCCCAGCCATGCTAAGTTAACTTTATTCACTTCATTACATACTTTATACATACATACATCATATACCTCCCGTGATTACCAATTTCTGAACAACCTCTGTACTTGGGAGCATACCTGACACCCGCATTCGACTCCCTGGGATGCACACCACTAGGTATCAACCCACTAAGTGAACCCCACCCATGCCCTAGTTTCCTGACCCAGCACCCTCTGGGCCCCCCTATGCATCTTTCCTGTGTCTCGTGTTCCCCTTTTGTTTCCGTTTCCTTTTCTCCTTCCCAGCCATAACCTAATGTTACCCTCCATTCTGGCAACCCCTAATTGTCCCTTCCCTCTGAGACATCCACAACACTGGGCCACCCCAACTGTTAGGGCAAATTTCCTTACCTAATTCCATACCACTTAAATAACCCAATTTATTACAGACAACCATCCCTAACCACTTTATTTACTCAACAAATACTTTCTCCTAACCCCTATAGTTATAGTATCACATGATTTTTTCCTTGATTCCCCATTGTTCAGTTTAACTGGGTATGGGCTTGATGCATACCTGGCACCCACCTTTGGACATCTGGATGCAAACCCCACAAGGTGCCTGACATGGCTGGATGCACACTCAGCCGGTGCCTTGGTTTTCCCACCCTGTAACCCCTGTACCCCTCCTACGTCCCCTATCTGTGCCTCTTCTCTCCCCGTCCCCTCACCCCTCTTTTCCCTCTTTCCTTCCAACTATACATTTCTGGCTCTCTTGTTGTCCTCCTTTAGTAACACTTACCCTGTTCCCTTCCTTAGACACAAACCATTGCCCTCACTTGGCAACCTTTTCACATATCCCAGACCTTCTCACCAACTTGTTACCTTCTTTCTGCAACCCTTCACATGCCTGTATACTGTTCGCTTTACCTGTTGCCCTCTTTCAGCAATTCATCACCTGCCCATATACGATTCCCTTTACCTGTTGCCCTCTTTTGGCAACCCTTCCCATGGCCATATACTGTTTCCTTTTCCTGTTGCCTTCTTCCAGCAACACTTCTGATGTCATGCCCCTCCTTTTAGCCCCACTTCCCATTTTATCCTGGATTCCATACTGCTGCCCACCTTTACCAGTCCACCTGGCCACCCAGTTGCTGTCCACATTTAGCAACCTCTCGAGGAAGTATACTGCTGTGGTTTAGGGCACTGAGCTGCAAACCTGGAGACCTGGGTCTGAATCCAACAGCCCCCACTTGCATATTGTGTGACCTTGAGCAAGTCATTTAACTTCCTTGTGCTACCAGGTTGCATCTGGAAACTAGCTTTGGCTTAGTGTGCCTATCCAGGTTAAACAATTTTCCTTTCACCCCCTTCCCCCATGGCCCCCCAAATTTCCATCTTTTCTGAACTCAACTGCTGCCCCCTTCAGCAGCTGACCATCTCAACCCCCCTCTTCATATCGCTCCTGTCACATTTGCTCATCCACTTCCCTCCTTGTGTTCCAGCACCTGCTATGGCTCACACCAGTACCATCTTGCTCTTGCCCTTCTAACTCTCCAGTCCCCCCTTCTCAACCTCCCTAACCCCCTTTGACTCTATGGATCAAGCTACTGACACTTGTCAGCTCCTAGACACTGTTTGCTCCTCTACTGTTCCACTACTGTAACCTTGTGATGACATATTGTTTTAAGACTTATGACTCCCATTGTAATTTATTGACTGTCGGTGCCTTGTTACATATCATTTCCCCTCTTGTATTAATGTCTGGATTGATGTGTGTGCCCTCTGTCTGTATTTGTAACCTATTTCTTCCCAGGTCACACCTGGAAATGAGCCTTGGCTCAGTGTGCCTTTCCCAGTTACCAACTTTTAAATAAATAAAATAATTAAATATTGCCCTTCCAGCCACAGTCCCAATACTGAGTAGCCCCCAGACCTCTCATTGGACCAACCTGGTCTCTACAATGTATGAATGTCTGTGCAGCAAAACCATATCTCATAATGCCTTGATAACCCATGCATTCCTGCTAGAGAGAAAATGCAAGATGTTGAAATAGCCATTACCCCAACTCCCCCCTTTACCTCTTTTTTTTTTTTTTATTTAGTGTGCTAGATTCATCTTAGGGTATGCCACAGTGGTGCCGCTTCAGTTACTGGTTAGCAAGAAATGTAAGATGTCAAAACAGCCCGTACTTCGGCCTCCTCCATCCTATAGGTGCCGCTTGCCTTTCCAGGTAATACCCTCTGCACAAATTGTAATTTTGCACCCCTTATGCTTTCAGATGAATTATTTAGATAGTGCAGGTTGGGGGGGGGGCAGATATCAATAACTGAGGTACCACTCTACCCAGCGGTCTTGTACCTGCTGTATTCCCCTGAACCATGTTCCCTCATTGTCCCCCTCATTGGTAAAGTCTCAAAAACCTGCCCTCCAGCGTAAGAGTGACCATGTCTTCCTTCCTTCTTGCACCTTTCTTTACTCTTGGACCCTTTGTCTTTGTTCCCTTCTTCCCTTAGCCACTTCCATTATCACCTGGACATCCTCCCTCATGGCCCTTGCATGTTGGACCTTGTCCTGCTTTGTGCTTGTCTTCCATTTCCCAGTAGCCATATCTAGACATCCTCCATCATGGCCCTTGCTTGTTAGCCCTTGTCCTCCTTTGGGCTTGTTTTCCATTTCTCGGTAGCCATATCTGTCACTCGAACCAAAACAAACATGACAAGGCATTAGTCACTTTCCCTCTTCCCGTGCTCCCTCTCCCCTGTTTTCCCTTTTTTATAATTACCCTTTCCTTCCCTTTCATTAGATGCCCCTGTCATGGGTGAGATAAATAGACTTAGACAAGAGACAGCATATTTGGTACAACGTACCAAACAGGCATGATTTTTATTAAAAAACAAAATTTAACTCAGAAAAGAAAATAATTCAAACAAATAACTTTTGCATATTCATAACATCAAAAGAGAACAGAACACAGAGCTTGGCTAGAATAATAGCTCTATCAGCCAACATTGGTCTGTGCCTGATCTCTATCAGAGATCTCCCTGGGAGAACCTCACAGATCCTCTCCCAACAATTATCTGCCATGAAGTTTCAGCTCAGCCCTAATATAGGTCTTAGACCATTCCCACAGGCTGAAACCCCTCCCAGTGATTAACATAAATATTTTTATATTATACATAGCTTCAGGCATTTTAGATAATTCCATAGAAATTCTTATTCCCCCATAAGTATAATCAGGAAAGGCATAACATTTATTTCACACATAAATGCTTAGGGACATTACTCCTTAACTTCTAAAATATGGGCTGCATTATACTAAACCCCACCCACTTTCTAAGAGGAGGAGTTTTACTAGCAAATAAAAGCAGTCCTCATGATGCCACCCACCTCCTATAGGAACACACCTTCTAGACTTAGCGTGTCTCTGTGCGGCGTACACCAGTGTAAAACATGCCGTCAAGGGTTACTTCAAAAAGCTAAGGTAACCACTTTCATGTTGGTTTCTGCAAGTGCATATTGTGAATGCAAAAATAACCATACTAAGAGGTTCTACAGGTGCACAGCATTACTGCTGTGCCATACAAGCGTAATGAGTCACTGCTCTGAACCAAGTTTCAGTGGGTGACTTAGCATTTATTACAAACATGCAGAGCATTATAGCTGTCCTTATTAGGACTTTGGACAATGTTTAGCCCCTTTTAAGCTATTTTCCTGTTCGCTTCTGTGCGCGGACGGCTACTCAAGCCAAAAGAAAAGAAAAAGTATTGAAACACAGCAGGGTAAACACACCACTGCTTGTATCATCAAGGAACCTATTTGGAAACGAGGTATAAAAGGGTTGACATACAAACAGAATGCATGTAATGTTTACAGGGATGATAGGAGAACTTAGTTAAATCACTTTCTGCTCAACTGTATTGTGGTTTACCAAATTCTCTGAGGGTGTAAAGATAAGAAGCAGGGAAAATTTCAGCGTTTTATAGTACAACAAGTTATAATATAAAAAGTAAGAAAGTGAGGAACAAAAAGAATAAAACGCTGTTGCGCAACAGACTGAGAATAAAAATAGAGAAAGGAAAAAGAAAAAAAAAGTTTTGTTTACACCCAAGAGTCTGTTTTGAAATGAAAGGGACAAAGGGAGGGGGGGTCCTTCCCCCACCACATATACCCCCTATTCAAAATCAAACCAACCATGGATGTTTGTCTGGAATTGTGATTTCCACATTCCCTTGAGAATGGGATGGGGCTTCCACCCTCCCTCACAGAAGCCCCACCCCAGGGCACCCTAAAAAAAGTTTACAAACATATAAGTAGCTTATACATTCTGCAGTGATAGCTACACTATACATACATTTTTGCCCTGGGGTTTATTTACCATTTTATCCAGCACCATACCTAGAAAGGAAATCAGCATTCTTGTGACTGGCACCAGACCTGTGTTTAATTTCAAAGGTATAGGGTTGTAGTGCCAAATACCATCATAGGATATGAGTATTCTTATTCTTCATCTGAGTCAGCCAACACAGGGGATTATGATCAGTAATGAGAGCAAACTTATTGCCCCACAGATAAAATTTCATAGCTTCAATGGCCCATTGAATTGCCAGACACTCCTTTTTAATAGTAGCATACTTGTGTTCTCTAGGAAATAGTTTTTGGATGATATTTAGGACAGGATGCTCTTCTATCTTAATGTTTTGACATAATACCGCTCCTAGCCCAGTTTCCAAGGTGTCCATATGCTCCTCAAAGGGTTGTGTGAAATCAGGGGATTGCAGTGCTGGTAAAGCACATAAGGCTGCTTTAATGGCTCAAAATACTATGTCACAGCTGGGGGACCAGGGAACCTTGTTAGGTATATTATTTTTTGTTAAGTCAGTTAATGGGGTGGCAATTGTAGTGAAATCGGGAATAAATCAGTGATAATATCCAGCAAGTCTCAGAAAAGATTGAACTTCTTTCTTAGTTTCTGGGACAGGAAAGTTTGCTACCACTGTCACCTTCTCAATTTCAGGTCGAATTACCCCATTTCCTAATATGAAACCCAAATATCTAGTCTCCTGCATGGCTAGACAACACTTAGATGGATTTATAGTGAGCCCTGCTGGCTGGATAGTTTGTATAACATTACTTAGCTGTTTCAGACGGGAAATCCAATCATTACTATAAATAACCGCATTGTCCAGGTATGTAGAGCAGTACTGTATGTGTGGTATTAACAGCCTATCCATATATCTTTGGAAGGTTACAGGGGCACCATGTAAGCCAAAAGGCATATACACAAACTGGAAGAGGCCATATGGAGTACTGAAGGCAGTTTTTTCCTTAGAGTCTGGGTCTAAAGGGATCTGCCAATACCCTTTTGTGAGGTCTAATGTGGACATGTATCGGGCTTGGCCTATTTGATCAATGACGTCATTCACCCTGGGTATAGGATAACCATCCAATTGAGAAACCAGGTTTAACTTTCTAAAATCTAAGCAGAGGTGGATGCCACCTTCTTTTTTAGGGACAGTGACCATAGGGGATGACCATGGACTCACAGTAAGTTCTATTATCCCTAAGTCCAGCAATTTCTCAATTTCTAGTTACCCTCGGTACAAATTTTCTCAGGTAGCCTGTGTGCCTTTTGTCTTATGGGTTCTGCAGTAGTTTTAATTTTATGGGTTACATTGACTGCTCGACCTGGTACATTGGTAAATGCAGTAGAAGAGTGTTTAAGGAGTTGGTAAACTTCATCTCTTTGTTGTTCAGTTAAGTAGGGGGTTAACAGCCACATTCTTGATAGTCTCTGAGTTTTCTAATCTCTTGTATGCTGTGTCTAGCTCAATATTGTTACATTCTGCATAAACATAACCACAGGGTTTAGGTTCTACTCGATCCTGCCATTTCTTTAATAAACTGGCATGGCAGATCTTACTTGCTGATCTTTTTTCAGGGGTTTCTGTTTTATACGTGACATGATCTGTTTGTCCTAGAGTACTGTAAGGACCCTGCCACTTCATTAGTAATTTATTAAGTGAGGATGGTAGTAGGAGTAAAACCTTGTCACCTGGTACAAATGCTTTTTCATGAGTTTTAAGGTCATATAGGACCTTTTGTTTTTCTTGGACCATCATATTTTTCTTATGAGCCTGTTGGGTATACAGGAGTAACCTCTTACGGAGTTCCATCTTATACTCCAAGATTTTGACATGCTTTATTTGAAGGTCACCCTCCCAAGCCTCTTTAATTACATCAAGGGGTCCATGGGGATTTCGACCGTATAATAACTGAAACGGTGAAAACCCAGTGGAAGCTTGTGGAACTTCTCGATAGGTGAACAAGAACAGGGGTAAATGATGGTCCCAGCACTTTCCCTCATCATCTACAAACCTGCGCAACATGTGTTTTAAGGTTTGGTTGAACCTTTCAACAAGGCCATCTGTTTGTGGGTGATATGGGGACGTTTAAATGGCAGTGATCCCAAGCATCTTATAGAGCTCTGTAATTAAGGATGCGCTAAAATTTACACTCCTATCTGTAAGGATCACTTTAGGAATCCCCATTGTGCTACAGTATTCGAGTATTATTTTTAGCTATTTTGGAAGTTGTGATAGTCCTTAGCGGACAAGCTTCCGGATACTTGGTAGCATAATCACATAGGACCAAAATAAATCTGTTTCCCTTGGAGCTTTTGGTTAGGGGACCAATAATGTCCATAGCAATTCTCACGAATGGCTGGGAAACCAGAAGCAGGGGCCTGAGAGGTGCCTGATCTCTCTTGGTAACCTGACTAACCCGTTGGCACTCAGAACAACTTTAGCAGTATTCTGCAATGGAGCCATGAATACCAGGCCCAAATAAATGTTGTAGAAGCCTGGCCAAAGTTCTTTCTCTACCTGCATGCCCAGCACTCCGGGTATCATGCACAAGGAACAATAGATCTTGTCTATATTTTGTGGGAACTATTGATTATTCAACTTGCTCTTGGGTAGAGGGATGAGTACATATTCTATACAAAATACCATTCTTTTGTAAGAGTATAGGGGTACTGCCTGAACTATCTTTACCTGCTTGTGACATCATATGGGTAAGAGAGGTATCATTTTGCTGCTCAGATGCAATGTTATACATATATAAGGAAGGCATTAAACTGTCAGACCCCTGAACCTTTTTCTTCCACTCATCGTGGGCTTTTCGTTTTTCTGCCCTAATTTTTCTGGGTTTTCCAATAGTTCCAAAAACATCATCCTGGAAAGGAAAAGGTGAAATACTTTCATCATTTACTGCAACTGCTTGTGCCCTGGTGGTAACACCAAGTAAACTATCAGTGTCTTTATTTTGACAGGAAAACACTAGTTGCTTAAAATTGTTATAGTCCTGCCCTAAAATGAAAGGAACAGGTAAAGTTGGTACCACCCCTACATTAATATCATCCACATGTCCATTAATAGAGACAGTCACAGTAGTTGTTGGATACTGTTGTACATTTCCATGAATGCAAATGATGCCTGTGGTTACGGATGCTGGTCTCCCTAGGTGAACTAAGTCTGCTCGTATCAAGCTCTGCCTGCTTCCAGAGTATACCGATCCTTCAACAGTCTGGCCATTTATTTGTGCAGGAATCACAAAGTTGCCCAGGTTTATAGATGCAAAGTAGGCAGGTTCTTTTCTCTTTCTAGGGCAAAATCTGGCAATATGTCCTAGGCCATGGCAGTAATGACACTCCACATTTGAATCTATGTGTCTAGATGGAACAGTCACATCCCCCTTTTTATTAACTCCAGCTATTTGAGAAGATGAAATGGTAGGTCTTACCGGGGGTGTTGTACCAGTAGTGGGACTAGCAGGAGAACCATCAGTCCTGCTGTATCCCTTGCGTAAGGGTTGTCAAGCTGACAGGAAGTCCTCAGCCAGAGTGATGGCACTATCTGCGGTATCAGGATTATGTTCCCGAATCTAAAGTTGTACTTCTGATGACATAATTTGAATAAACTGTTCCAAGACAAATAAATCCAAAATGGCCTTCACTTGTCTTTCCTTTTGGTTGGATCCATTTGTTGCAAAGATCCTGCAATCTAGTATACGTTTCCCTGGGTTGTATATGGGGCATATGCTTTGAGGTCCTGAACCTTTGCCTAAAGGTTTCAGTGTTTATATCAAACTGTTTCATTATTTCTTTTTTAACTGCTGTGTAGTCATTCACAAGGGAACTGTCCATGTTGGAGTAGGCCAGTTGAGCCTTCCCAGTTAGATAAGGGGCAAGGTGCACCACCCATTGAGTCGGGGGCCAGTTACATGCCTGTGCCACACATTCAAAGGTTGTGAGATATGATTTGATAGCGTCAGTTTTTGTAATTTTTGTTAATTTAATATCCCTTGGATTATTCTGTGCCCCGTGACCTGCCCCTATAGTCTGAAACATGTGTAAAGTGTCTGCCCAACATTGGTCCTGTCTTATATGCTCCTGTTCTCTCTCTCTCCCGAGAATCCCTCTCTCTTTGTTTGTTTTATTCCACCTGCCTCAGTGCCAACCATCTTATTAAGTCCTTCAAGTCTTCAGGTGGGACATCCTCTGGTCATTTCTCCAGTTCATCCATGTTCACAGCTTCCAGTTGAGTGGTAATGTCTTCGATATCACTGGTAGCCATACCAGTCTTAATCTTAGATCTGGTTACAGGGGGGGAGTCCTGACAACAAGGGCCCCCCAGTCAGAGTCATTTGACTTCTTGTCAATACCCCTGAGGGCAATGTGGGCTCTTCCAGTTTATGAGCCATGTACCTACTGTCACTTGCAAAAGTCTAGATACTAAAAACAGTATCCTTTCTGGAGTCCCCTAGTATACCTGTACTACCAGTTACCCCACTCCTGGTACCAATTGTCGTGTGTGGGATAAATAGACTTAGACAAGAGACAGCATATTTGGTACAACATACCAAACAGGTATGATTTTTATTTAAATAAAAATTAACTCAGGAAAGAAAATAATTCAAAAAATTACTTTTGCATATTCATAACATCAAAAGAAAACAGAACACATAGCTTGGCTGGAATAATAGCTGTATCAGCCAACACTGGTCTGTGCCTGACCTCTATCAGAGATCTCCCTGGGAGAACCTCACAGGTCCTCTCCCAATGATTATCTGCCATGAAGTTTCAGCTCAGCCCTAATATAGGTCTTAGACCCTTTCCACAGGCTGAAACCCCTCCCAGTGCAAAACACGCCATGTAAAGATAAGAAGCTGGGAAAGTTTTAGTTTTTATAGTATAACAAGTGGACAACAAGTTATAATATAAAAAGTAAGAAAATGAGGAACACAAAGAATAAAATGCTGTTGCACAACAGACCGAGAATAAAAATAGAGAAAGGAGAAGAAAGAAAAAAAAGACGAGTTTACACCCTAGGGTCTGTTTTGAAATTAAAGTGACAAGGGGGGGGGTCCTTCCCCCACCACAGCCCTCTTTTCCCCGGCTTGTTTCCCCCACTGGGTAGCCTTGGCCATTGTTGGCTGACTCCTTATTAAAATATTTTTTTGGGTTTGTTTGTTGTTTGTTTTTTTTTCATCCTCCAAATGTCTATCCACGTAACAGTTCCAACACTTGTATGCTTGGGCATTTTGACCCACTGGAATTTCACGGGGAGGTAACTGTATGATACCTGTAACCCCTAGATGGCGCTATCCCAGGGGCTACTACCCCTGCCTGATTTGCCACTAACAGGTTGAGGGGCCTGGATCCAATGGCGGGTGCCTCCACCCAGAGGTCAGGGTTTGCAATAGTTAAACTAATCTTGGTCACAGCCCTCTGGGACACTGCAACCCCTTTCTTCCCACTAGTGGCCCACACAATATATCAGAATTACCTCACAGTATACACTTACCCCAGGTCTGGTTCCGCACTGGGACCTCCTGTGAAATGAGATACAGTGCAACAATCACAGTACAGTACTTTAACATAGACAAATACCTCAGGCAGTATAACTTTTGCTGAAACAAGCAGCTCTGATTTATTTAGGGGATATAACAAGGACAGGGGAAATCAGGTTAATTAGCTTATCACTCTAATAATCTATCTATGGCTCTGTGCACAGGCCTATCCCTATCAGTTACTGTCCCTGGGTACCCAAGCCCTAGTGGCTAGTCCAAACCGTGGCAGCTGGTAGGGCCCTTTCACAGAGAAAAGGAGAATTAAACAGTCAGCAGTACAGTAATTCCATTTGGATTTAATGTGGCAATTCAACAGGGGCGACCCTGAATTAGTACTCACGACCTCCAAATAAGATAGGGTCCTTCAATGTCAGCAGGGCTCACTTGAGGTACACAAACCTCTTCACACATCCATATAAAAGAAAGCACTATACCAGGCAGGCTGCATCTGTATCCCGATCGCAATTACTGCACAATACCGGAGAACACACAGCAGATTCAGTTCCTGACAGACCGAGTGCAATTTTCAGCATTCCTCCAGTCTTCTACAGGGTGAGCCTGGTTTCTACTCTTCAGAGATCCTTTGATTCTTTTCACAGGACGGATTCAGTCCTAACAAGCTGTTACACAAGCTGCAGACCGGAACTCTGGGCCTTACACGTTTTTGACTAAAACTGCACACTGAAAAAGCACAGGGCTCCTTCCTTCTTCACTGCCAAAGCTCAACTGAAACTCCAACCGACAAAACCGGCACTTCCTTTGAGTTCCTCCCAGTTCTTGACTGGATTGGCTGTCACTTCAATAGACTGCTGCTGTTGGTCCAAAAGGCACTGAAGTCTAAACTACATCTCCCAGAGTCACTGCCCATACAATCCTCTTGTGGCTGGCTCAGATTATGAGTCCAAGTTCTGATTCGTCCAAGGCACCATTTTAGAGCTAGCTTACCCCACACTGATTGGTCCAGTTCAGCAGTTCAAAACTAGAATGGGGAACTAGCAGACACAGTTCTGACTGCAAAGAAAGCAGGTTAGACAAACTGTAATTTCATTATTACTCTAAATAATTTCTGGCAAACAGTTACATCTTTCAGATAGGTTCCCTTTGCACTCCTAGTGACTGCAAAAATGAAGTGAATTGGCAGCAGCTTGAGTGGTACTCAAACAGAGAAACACACAGTCCCCCCATATAAACTAATTATGTCTGCAAGCAGACAGCTCTTAAAGAGACACTACCAGAGGTTCTAAAAACACTCACTGATAAATGGCTTAAATGCCAAACACCATTCAGGCTTGGAGCATTCAAGCAAGCTCCTGAAGTCTTTTGGGAACCCCCATTTGCAGGGGTTACACCTTCCTAGCCTGGGAAAGCTTGACGTCAGCCAAGAGTACCTCATAAGTTTCAACTGCAACCATATACATTTGCATTAGGCTCGCATCATGTAATCATCAGTCAATATATCATTTTACCAAGAACACATTTCTGAAACATTGCAGTACGTCACTCTTTACAGTATTACATACACATTGTACCATAACTCAAGTTATTACCTCTTGTACATGAAACCTGAAGAGAGGGGCCCTTCCTATCAGTTACCTTGGGCTGGATGGGGCAAGGCACCATACTTAGAGGGCAACACAAGTAACTTGAGTTAGCACTGATGCTCAGTTTGGGCAATGAGCTCGGGGACACATACACTCCTTTATGGACAACATTGAGAGGCAAGTCCACAGGCCTCCCAAGTGAATCATAACTGAGGTGCACCACAGGCTTTACAGCTCAACCAGTCTTTCTAGGGGAACTGTTATAGTCTCTGCACTCTGAGCCTCATTTTCAGCATTGTCCTCACTTGTCAGGGAGTCTCCATGGGGTAGAGAGGCTAGAACTTGGGGCACTTTCAGCTCCAGGAGTTACAGTTTCTGAGTCCACAACATTTGGCTCTGCAGGGAGAGCTTTCGGACACTGGCAGTGGACTGTCAGGGCACTCAAAATACTCTTCTTGTTCTGGTGTATCACCAGTCTGACCCAATCTATCATTTTCCTCCCTGAAAACTCAAACAGTTCAACCATGCACAATAATTCCATTTCATCTGATCTGATGCTTTGCACTTCACTTTCTGGGAGCAATGGCTCCAGGGATGAAGCTGGGGCTTAGACAGTCCAGAAGGCCCAGCTTTGTCTCCAGTATTGACTAGGGATTGCCCCAAACAATTGACTCAGTTCGTAAGAAGGATAGTATTCAAAGTCACTCTCACTTTCTTCTGATATGGACTGACAGTCATGCTCAACTGGGACTTGTGCAGGGGAACACTTTAACTCTGCTTCTGTAGGTGCAGACTTCCTTGATCTTTTCTTAGCAGCAGCTCTAGTCACTGGTCCAGAGGGGGCATCTTCTGGGGGCTCAGACTCAATCAGGATTTGCCCAATGGGCAGTAAATGATTTCTATGCATTGTTTTTACATCTTTTGAATTATTCTCAGGCCTTACTTTGTACACTGGCAGATCATCTAGTTTGCCCACTACAATGTGAGGGAGATGGTGCCATCTGTCAGCAATCTTGTGCTTGCCATGCAGTCCCAGATTTCTTAGCAATACCCGATCTCCCTCCTGGAGTTCCTGTGCTTTCACCTTTTTATCATACCTTTCTTTGTTGGCCAGATTTCTTTTGGCAGCCATGGTTTGAGCCAGTTGGTACGCATGAGTTAGCTGGGCCTTTAACTTTGCACATACTGTAAATAGTTGTCAGCTTGAACCCCATCAGGAGAGACCCCAAAACACACATCTACTGGTAGTCGAGCTTCTCTTCCAAACATCAGGCAGTGTAGGGGAGAATCCAGTGGCATCACTTTGTTGCAGTTATAAGCATGTACCAGGGTGCTAATTTGTTGGCTCCATCTAGGCTTGTCCTTTGGGTGCAGGGTGCCTAGCATATCTAGCAAAGTGCGGTTGAAGCGTTCAGGCTGTGGGTCCCCTGGGGGTGGTAAGGAGTGGTTCTGGACTTTCGCACTCCCCAGAGAAAGCATCTCTTTGATCAGACGACTCTCAAAGTCTCTCCCTTGATCAGAATGGATTCTTTGTGGAGTCCCATAGTGAACAAAAAAGTTTTCTACAAGTACTTTGGCCACAGTGGATGCTTTCTGGTCTTTGGTGGGGAAAGCTTGGGCATATCTCGTGAAATGGTCAGTGACCACCAGCACATTACTGATATTTCTTTGATCTGACTCCAAACTCAGAAAATCAATACAGACCAGCTCCATGGGTGCACTGGTGGTGATGTTAACAAGGGGGGCAGCCCTCTGGGGCAAAGCTTTCCTCTGTAAGCAGCGACTACAAGTTCGAATGTGTTGCTCCACATCAGCCCCATCTTAGGCCAATAGAATCTGGATCTCACCAAGTCAAGTGTTCTGTCTATACCAAGGTGCCCCATGTGGTTGTGCAAGGACCTCAGTACTGAGTCTCGAAGGCAGTGGGCAGCACTAGTTGTTGTTTGTCTACCTTGTCCCCTCTGTCTACTGTTTCTCTGTATAACAGTTTATTGATCAGTTTCAACTTAGGACCTTCTTTGTATAACAGTGCAGTTCTCAAATCAGTGGAGGCGAATTTGGACACATCTTTTCCTGCATAGAGGGCTTCTAAAGCTGCTTTGATCATGGGATGTGAGATTGAGCCCGCGAATACTGTCATTGTCCAGCTGAGGCAGTGCACCAATGTCTATTGCAGAAAAGTGGCAATAAGCAGCAGGTATGCAATTCTCAGAGGGTCCCAAGCAATCCACCATGTAGTCCACTGCATCCGTGGACATTTGTTCCTCCCTGTCAAACTTCCGGCAGAGTGCCCGAATGTCAGGTTCTGCCAATCGGACCCAATCATTCTGGGGAACAGGCCTCGGGAGAGAGCATCAGCATCTATGTGGTTCAGACCTGCTCGGTATTAGGAGCATAGTCATATGTAGATAATGCAGAAAGCCACCTATGGCCAGTGGCATCCAACTTAGCTGAGGTCTGCACATAGGTCAAAGGATTATTGTCAGTTTTACTAGTATTTTAGCCCCATACAAGTACTCATGGAATTGGTCAACAATAGCCCACTTCAAAGCTAGGAACTCTAACTTATGTACAGGATAGTTCTTTTCGGATGGGGTCAGGCTTCTACTGGCAAAGGCCACTGGTCTCAGGCCATTCTCGTGCTCTTGGTACAACACAGCCCCAACCCTTGCAAGCTAGCATCAGTGTGCAGGGCGTAAGGTTTTCTTGGATCGGCATAGGCCAGCACTGGAGCATGGGTAAGTTGATATATGATCTCATGAAAGCAGTCTCACAATCAGGAGTCCAGCGGACCCAAATACTTCACTCGGATGAAAATACACTCTTTCAGTCTTGAGGGGCTGACTTTTGGTATTTTTGTGGGTTGGGGATACCCTTGAGTAAGGTTAAGTAAAGGCGGATCACTCTTGAATAGTCCTTGATGAGCGCGATAATAACCACAGAATCCCAGGAATCTTTGCAGTTCTTTTTAGATTTTTGGGCTGTGGCCAGGTGGTCAAGGCCTCAACTACTTGGGTCGGTCTCTATTCCTCGGTGGATACTATGTGTCCCACATACTTTACTGATGTTTGAAAGAATTGACACTTATCAATGGACAGTTTAAGGCCAAAGTCCTCCAGTCGGTCCAATACCTTAAATAATCTGCTCTCATGTTCCTCCAGTGAGCTGCCAAACACAATAACATCATCTAGGTATACCAGGCACTCTAGTAAGTTCATGTCCCCACTGCACGCTCCATCAATCGTTGAAAAGTGGCTGGGGCACCTGAAATCCTTTGAGGCATCCTCATGAATTCATAGAAGCCAAGCGGACAGATAAAGGCCGCTCTTCTCACGGTCCTCTGGGGCCATCGGGATCTGGTAGTACCCACCGCGGAGATCCAGCACAGAGAACCACTTGCCCCGCTTAGGCAGTCCAAAGCATCCTGAATGCGGGGCATTGTGTACTGATCAGGGATAGTCCCCGGTTTAAGGTGCGATAATCCACACACATCCTTACTGTTCTATTCTTTTTCCTCACTACCACAATGGGGAAGCATAAGGGCTTCTGGATTCTTGTATTACACCAGCAGTAACATCTCTTGCAGATGCCGTCTCACATCATCTATGTCAGAGGTGCCAGGCGTCGAGACCTCTCACCCAATGGTCTTTCGTCATGCAGCCGGATATTGTGCTCAGCTCCTTGCACGCATCCTACATCCCATTCCTTTAAAGAAAACACCTGGTCTCTCTGGGCAAGCTTCTCACTGATCCTCACTTTCCATTCAGCTGGCAGCGGGAGTCGCGAAATCAAACAAGTCAGGCGTTACTCTGTCATTCTTCCTTGAACTCTTGCTGCTGGGTAGCACTGCAGTGTCTGCACAATGCACATTAGCCAGGATGCAACCTCTGTTTACTCGAATGTCTCTTTCAGACACATTATGAACTTGGACCATTACCCTTCTGGCATAAGCATGGGCTCTAGCGGGCAAAATACTAGGCTTGACCAGCAGTCCTCTGGCAATTTTCCATCGCCTGTGTGCATCCAACATTAATATTTTATTCTTAACATCCTTTCTGATCACGGACCTCTCCTGTAAGGTACACTGGGCATTTAGGGCCAGGATCAGAGACTCAGGATCCTTCTTCCATACAATTCCGACCGGTTCCTCTGGTTCTGTTTTTCAGCATCTCTCTGTGCCTCATATGCCTTCTTAATTAAAGCTGGAACTCTTAAAGCTCTACTAGTCTTTGACCCCTGTTTTTCATAACACAACTGTGCCAGCCTTCCGAACATATGAGCATTTGTTCCAATCAACAAAGGGACACCATCATACAGTCCAGTGGGGGGACACACTAAGGCTAGGGTCTCTACTTGTTCGGCCACTCCAGCCACGGAGGTGGGGAAAGACAGACAAATTCGGATATACCCGGAATAGGGGTAGGCCTTCTCACTTAACCCCCATACATGCAGTCCTTCTAATGGTTGTAAGTGTACGTCTGACAAATGCTTCTGATACCAATCCTGGAACATAATTGTCACTTGGGAGCCACTGTCTAATACAGCTCTTGTAGACACTCCATTCACCTTTACAGTGGTCTCCATGGAGGGACCCACTATTCTGGACCAGTCTGGAAGAGGAGTGGGGGGCCTGGGCAACTGACCTTGCCACAAAGGCGTGAATTAGCATTTTTGGTGCCCTCACTGGGATCATGTCGTGCACCTCTTAACCACTGATTTCTTCTCCAAGCTCTCCTTGTAGCCTATATGCAACTTTGTCAGTGTCTTTTGGGGACTGGCATTCCCTTTTCATGTGCCCATCTTTCCCACAATTATAGCAAACATACTTTCTGGAGTTTGAGCTGGCCGGGCGCCACACTGGGAGCCAGGCGGGGTATTACTAACTGGAAACCTGGGTGCCATCTCTGTCTCGGGCGTGATAAGCATTTGGAGACATCTCGTCAGTTTCTCCACTTCCATGGTCAAGGAATTGAGTTTGGAGCTGTTATCAGCAGGAGATACATGGGTGGGTACCCCACCCCATAGCAGATGCAGTCAGATATAGGTCAGGGCCCGTACTTGCAGGCGTGGCCTTCATAAAGGGACTGTTTTTGAATTCCCGGATCTCTCTCAACAGTTCACCCCATTGTGGCATATCTTTTTCCTTGTCAGAGCACTAATTGACTGTCAACCTCTGCCCCTGAACTTCACTTGATGGGTCACCCTCAGTCACTCGGAGTCGTAGCCACAGCTGTTGGTGCAGGTACCTCCGAGGTCGCCTTTTCTCAACTCCTCGATTTCTCTCATTAACTCATCATAGGAGGGTGGGGATTCAGTCGATTTGCCAGGCGTAACTGAAGCAACAGCAGTTCTGAGAAGGGGCAGACTTAAGGATTCTGTCCAGTCTGGTTCGGTCCAGTTCAATCGCTAGCAAACTACCCTTTCTGAGGCATTCTTGCAACAATTTTTCCAGCCGAGGACATACACAGACAACAACTCCCTTGGTACTGTTGTGCATTTCTTACTCTCCACCATAGGTCCTCATCAGAATCTGAGCTACATACACATTCTCCAAGGCCTCAAGATAGGCCTGTGCAGTCGCTTCAGGGTTACTGGCCCGTTTGCTTGCGGATGGTAGCCAGGGCAGGACCTCGGAGGCTCTCACTAACCCTTCTTCGCCTTCGAGCATTGCCATTCTAGCAATTTGGGGCAACATAGTCTATCCAGGTCTCCCAGTCATCCTCCCTTGGGGGTGGGGAGGGTGCCAGAGAAGATCCTCAACCTTCGTAAGAGTCGTGACTAATGGCAGGTGCAAAATAGAGTCTGCATTGGTTCCAGCCACCATTACGGGCACTGGAGCAGGAGAGGGTGTTGGGGAGGAACACCCCAGGTGGCAAGAATAGTTTCTTCAAGTCCTCCACAGTTTTCCCTCTCCCAGCAACCATTCAGCAAATTTCTCCTCAAAGTTTCAGATAGTGGTGGGGGCTGATTCCCCAGGTCTTTACTGTCCTTAGTTATCACTCTCCAAGCATGTGAGGGCTCCTCTGGGGTAATGGTCTGTGGCACTTTGGAGCTATCTATGGGATCCTTAAACTCTACTAGGGCAAGGAAAGTGTGGGTGAGCAGATTAGCATCCGACCCACCACCACAGGGTTTTGTAAACCTTCCACCTTGGAAAGTACTCCCTGCGCAGTGTCCGTGATTGATACCAGGGGATGTCCAGGATAAGCATAGCATTTTGGGGTTGATCTCCTCCCCAGTACACACTCCACCAGCCGGTTGCACAGCCACTTCTGTCGAGGTACCATTTTTTTCTTAACAGTGGTTTAGTAAATATGGCCACTAGAGGACACACAATCCCAGCGGTGAGCCTCAAGATGTAACCCCTAGATGGCGCTATCCCAGGGGCTACTACCCCTGCCTGATTTGCCACTAACAGGTTGAGGGCCTGGATCCAATGGCGGGTGCCTCCACCCAGAGGTCAAGGTTTGCAATAGTTAAACTAACTTGGTCACAGCCCTCTGGGACACTGCAACCCCCTTTCCTTCCCACTAGTGGCCCACATATATCAGAATTACCTTCACAGTATACACTTACCCCAGGTCTGGTTCCGCACTGGGACCTCCTGTGAAATGAGATACAGTGCAACAATCACAGTACAGTACTTTAACATAGACAAATACCTCAGGCAGTATAACTTTGCTGAAACAAGCAGCTCTGATTTATTTAGGGGATATAACAAGGACAGGGGAAATCAGGTTAATTAGCTTATCACTCTAATAATCTACCTATGGCTCTGTGCACAGAGCCTATCCCTATCAGTTACTGTCCCTGGGTACCCAAGCCCTAGTGGCTAGTCCAAACCGTGGCAGCTGGTAGGGGCCCTTTCACACAGAGAAAAGGAGAATTAAACAGTCAGCAGTACAGTAATTCCATTTGGATTTAATGTGGCAATTCAACAGGAAGCGACCCTGAATTAGTACTCACGACCTCCAAATAAGATAGGGTCCTTCAATGTCAGCAGGGCTCATGAGGTACACAAACCTCTTCACACATCCATATAAAAGCACTATACCAGGCAGGCTGCATCTGTATCCCGATCGCAATTACTGCACAATACCGGGAGAACACACAGCAGATTCAGTTCCTGACAGACCGAGTGCAATTTTCAGCAATTCCTCCAGTCTTCTACAGGGTGAGCCTGGTTTCTACTCTTCAGAGATCCTTTGATTCTTTCTACAGGACGATTCAGTCCTAACAAGCTGTTACACAAGCTGCAGACCGGAACTCTGGGCCTTACACACGTTTTTGACTAAAACTGCACACTGAAAAGCACAGGGCTCCTTCCTTCTTCACTGCCAAAGCTCAACTGAAACTCCAACCGACAAAACCGGGCACTTCCTTTGAGTTCCTCCCAGTTCTTGACTGGATTGGCTGTCACTCACAATAGACTGCTGCTGTTGGTCCAAAAGGCACTGAAGTCTAAACTACATCTCCCAGAGTCACTGCCCATACAATCCTCTTGTGGCTGGCTCAGATTATGAGTCCAAGTTCTGATTCGTCAAGGCACCATTTTAGAGCTAGCTTACCCCCACACTGATTGGTCCAGTTCAGCAGTTCAAAACTAGAATGGGGAACTAGCAGACACAGTTCTGACTGCAAAGAAAGCAGGTTAGACAAACTGTAATTTCATTATTACTCTAAATAATTTCTGGCAAACAGTTACATCTTTCAGATAGGTTCCCTTTGCACTCCTAGTGACTGCAAAAATGAAGTGAATTGGCAGCAGCTTGAGTGGTACTCAAACAGAGAAACACACAGTCCCCCCCATATAAACTAATTATGTCTGCAAGCAGACAGCTCTTAAAGAGACAGTACCAGAGGTTCTAAAAACACTCACTGATAAATGGCTTAAATGCCAAACACCATTCAGGCTTGGAGCATTCAAGCAAGCTCCTGGAAGTCTTTTGGGAACCCCCATTTGCAGGGGGGTTACATACCCATCATATCTGTTGCAAAAACAGAACTTAAATCTCTGGGAATTAACCCACCTGTCATGACTGTATGGAAAAAAGCTGTCATGGAAAATATCAACCTCAACAATTGCTCCTTGCCTTATAGATAACTCCCAAAACTTGAAACCCTCACAGTAAGTATTTATTATATCCCAACCAGTTGAATCCTCTTCACCTTCTCACCACTGATTCCAAGGGTTTAAATACTCCCTGGAAACCACTTACCTGATTGTGCACTTCTGCCCTCCTCCAGCAGCTCCCATCCATCACTGTTATGCCAAGATGGCATCTACCACATGGCTCTGTCCCCCCCAACCCATGATACACTGGTGTCTGCCACATGGCTCTGCTCCCTCTTACACTCTAAAATGGCTGCTGCTGTGTGATTGTAGCCCTTTTTCCCAGATGGCATTAAGCCTAGCTCCCTCACCCCCCCATGCACCTGTCCAACTTGCCCAGTTTTCTTTTCTTTTTTTTTGAGAGAGAGCTTGCTACCACATCATCACTATTATCTCTCTACTCTCTCTAACTTGATACCTGCAGCATTTGGCCATCTGCTTCAGCCTCTTGTGTACCCCGTACAGCAGTGCCTATTTCTCTCTGCCCCAGTTCCCCTGTGTTGCTGCCCAGAAGATTTGTTTCATAATACACTTCATTGCAAACACTTTTTCTGATAGGCACTTGATCACATTCCATTTTTGCCATCTACTATGACTTCTCATATGAAGAGTGCCATATGTCTGTACCCAAATATTGTCAAATGTTGTCATTTATTGAAATATCTATGTGATAGTAATCGCCCTGCTCACATTTGGCCTTGGTAGCTGTCCAAAAATGAATTAGTACTTAAGGAACTAGATTTTGTACTTAACCACAATGCTTTCAAATTCATGGATGAATAACTACCTACAATTGTGCGGCATGGCTATAGGGGCCTGTATAGCCACACGCTATGCCAGTTTGTTTTTGGGGTGGTGGGAATTGATTGGTATCAGTAACCCTGAAACCAATCCCTATTATAAATATATTAGGCATTGGAGCAGTTACATTGATGATTGTCTGTGAGTCTGACAGGGGTACCCCCTAATAATACCATAATTCCTGGCTTGGATGAATTGCAATGAGCTAAACTTAAAACTTACATATACTGTCAATTAAAATAAATGGAATTTTCTGGACCTAGAACTTTGTGGAGAAATTGGCAGTTATGTTTACACCAAATGCCATAGAAAGGAAAAAGCAACTAATTTGGTTCTTAGGGCTGATAGTGCCCACCCCCGTAAATTGAAGGACTCCATACCATTCACTCAAATGTTAAGGCTCAGACGTAATTGTACTAAGGATGTACTGTAGATTTTTTAGTACAAGTGGCAGATTTGGAAGCTAGATTTAGGGTACATGGATATAGTAATGAACTTTTGAAAAATGCAAAAGAAAAAATCCTTAAACTGGACAGGGAAAATTTACTGCAGTACAAAAACAATAAAAAATCTAGTTCATCAAAATATTTTGGTCCTGTGACATTTGTAATGGAGTTTAATCATTTGGCTGGAAATATGGGTAATATCATCCATCAAAACTGGAAAATACTTGAAAGCGAGGGTTCTGTCAAAACAGCAGTTGGAGTCAAACCCAGAGCCACCTTTAGCATGGCACCTAATCTGCATGAAAAATAAGTGCACAACAGACAGGAGAAAGAAACCCCTAGAACCCTCTGCACCTCTTGGCTACCAAAGAGAACAGGTGGCTTTCACAAATGCCATAAATACATTAGTTGTGACTATGCATGTCCAGGAAAAATGTTTAGGCACCCCATAGAACCAGAAAGAGAAGTTTCCATCAATGAATGCATCGCCTGTGACACCACTTTGTGGTATATGTTCTGTGGTGTTTGTATAAAAAACTGTATGCAGACTGTACTGTGAGGTCCCTTAAACATAGATTTCAGGAGCATGTACGTGCTATTGTAAATAATAAAAAGGATACTCCATTAGGGATGCACTTTACTAACTTTCATAATTCAGATGCTTCTGATATGAAATGTATGGGAATCATACACATACCACAAATGTTAAGGGGTGGCAGCAGAACTGATAAATTACTGCAAAGAGAGTCCTACTGGATTTCCAACTTACGTTATGTTAAGCCAAGAGGATTAAATGACCAGTGGGACATCAAGTCCTTTCTGAAAATTATGAATAATGATAACAATATAGATGCCAAAAAAATATTTTAACATCTTTGAAGCCCTAGTTTAAGGTTCCTCTTAAGCTCTGTAGAGATTATTATAGTAAGATACATTTTATTTTTGGTTTTTGGTTCAGTGTTTTTTCAGAGTTGCAATGTTTGGACTTTATACAACCCTTTTGGGTACTTTTATGGTATTTTGACTGTCATCCTTAAAATATATAAGTAGTCATATCATGTTAGTTTTGCAGCCCTTTGGGATTTTTTATGGTCCTTTGACTATCACCCTTAAAAACATCAAAATAGTCATAACATGTTAATTATGATTTTTTTAATATTTTTGCCAGGCTTTATGACTTAAGAAATTGTGCTTTCAACATTGTTTTTGAAAAGTTGTTCAGAAAAATAATTTAGCCATTTTGCCTGGAACTTAATATTTAGATGATAGTCAAAATCCGCTTTGGACTCTACTTATGTGCATTTTTGTGCTTTAAGATTTCATTTAGAAATTTGTTATAGTCATTTTGGTTTAGAACAAAGTGTTTGAGACTCATTTTTTGATTAGATCTTGCATTGTTTCTGTCTTTTTCTTTTATTGACAGGGCTGAATGACTGCACTGCTCAGAATTCTGGATTTATTACACTATGGGCCTGATTACAAGATGCATGGCACAACTCACGGGCGTATGAGAGTTGCGCCATGCGGCGCTATACCGGGGGGTCTGCACCCCATTCCAAGACAGGCAGGGTCCCCAGCACCTATGATCCATGGCTTGCAGCAGCTGCAGGCTTGCGCCACAGGAATGGTGCAAAGGACCTGGGTGCCACAAGTTGTGGCCCACATCTAAATGCCCCCCCAGAGCCCCCTGCCCGTAATGTGCTGCAGTCACCTGGGGCCTTGGGGGGCTGGTTTGATGGAACAGGCAATGGGAGGCACTAGGATATTGGATAATATTGGATCCCAGGGCTCCCCAACAATCTGGGGTGGGGGGCATGACTGTGCTGGGGGGGTTTGTGGAGCAGGGCACTGTGCTTCCCATGGTGCTGTGGGGGGGGGCATCTGTCATTTTGCTAGGATGGATGCCCCTCACATCACCTCCATGCTGGTTTAATCCCACAGTGCCATAGCGGGTCTTGGAATTGCATAGGTGGGTTACAGCAGAAGCCCTTTTGGAATAGGGTGCAGATGCCGCCGTAACTCATCCTTGTGCCATGCCACAGCGGGTTGCGGTTATAGAGGGTGGCATTGCCCACCTTTGGCACAACCAGTATGCGGCATGGTGCATGCCACAACTTGGAATACCAACTTGTGGAATGCATGGTGTAAGGCACGGTTTGGGTCATAGGGTTTGGTGTAAATCACCTTGCGACAGGTGTACTGCAACTTGGAATCGGGCCCCATGTGTTTCCAATGAACTGCAGTTTACTTTTAGAATTGTCTATCAACTTCCTTTCTTTTTTAAGTCATTCTGATTGGTCCAAGGTTTGATATTGTATCAATTAAATATATAGTATTTGATCCTAATTCATTCTAAAAAAATGATGGAAAAAGATATGCATGAGTTTGACTTTTTGTAAATATGAGCTCATGTTTATATGTATTTGTGACTGTTACGTCCATTTGATGTGTTTATCTGATTGGTTATGGCACATTGATTTAGGATCGTCACATACAGGTGTTTATTATTAGTGTTGTATAAAAAATGAGCTTCCCTTGCTGTTGCCACACCTCCTGATGAAGGGTCTGTTCACCTGAAATGCCGAGGCTTGTTGTGGTACTCCATACGTTTGTTGCACTTGTACCACCACCTTTGAATGCAGTAAAGCAGCTCAATGGTAGTTGTGGTCCGGTGTATCTTTCCAGCTTTATGTGCAGTCTTTTTGGAAAAGTTTGGATATCTAAAGTGGGCTGACTAGTCCAGGGCTTGCACCGCACCACACCTAGTGTTCGCAGCAAACTTTTTGGGAACATTTACCAAAAATGATCTCTAAATCCTCCATACCAGTTCCTTCCTCCTGATGCCCTATTTGCTCATGGGCTGATAGTGTGGCCACTCATGCCCCCTCCTCACCTGCTGCTACCCCCGCATTTCCACGCTCCCATTCTCCTGCCTGCAGTCAATATGCCTGTCCACAAAAATGCCCAATTACAACCACACTTCCCTGTTCTCCTCCTGTTACTCTACTAATTTACCTTTCCTCCATAACCATACCCAGCTTATGTTGCCCTATCCATCCACCATGCCCCCTGGCTGCCACCACGTAGTTTTGCTTTTTGAAATGGCCACTGCTCATCCCTTGCACGTGCACACTGGCTAGCTGCTGTGACCAAAATGGTGGCCACCCGTGGTGTGCATGCGCGGCTGGGCTACTCCCTCCATGTTACGGCCCACTAATTTTAAAATTCCATCCTGGCATCTTTGTCCTGAGAAACAGCCTGGACTCTAGTCCTCACAGTCCCTACATCCCCTTCCATCTAGCGGCTCCCTCTCAGTCGGCCACATGGACCAGTACTGGGTCCTCCTGGGCCCCCCTCTGCCACACCACCAGCACATTTCCAGCTTGGACCTCTCTTTCCCTATATTTTTTTTGTTATTGCCATTAAATGCCACTTCTGCTCTTCACTCTTTCACTTCCCCTTCTGGCAGGCTGCAGCGCAGCCTTCCTCCATGCATCCTTTCCCCCTTTCTGACTCAAATTCAGCTGCATGCCTCCCACACTTCACCCCTATATCCCGGCCCCTAGATCCCCGCTCACAACGTGCACTTCATGGTACTTGCTTCCACAAAACAGGAGATATAGTGAAACTTCTCTCTGCCTAACCACTGCTCCACTTACTGCAGGACTCTGTGACCTGCAATTTTCACTCTTCTTAAACCTACAGCCCTTGTGCATGTCACCCAGGCCCTCCACATCCAATTTAACCTGGGCCAGTCATCCTACCTTCAGCTTTCCTACCATGCAAGCAGCTTCTTGAGCTATCACATAAATAGAATTTACTGTCTTTTTGCCTGTATCCTCCAGCATTGCAAATTATTAATGTTAATAAAAATGTTTACCACCTTACATATACAACAACTTACTTTGTCTGCTAACTTGTAACCACCTTACATCTTACAAAAATCTATACCTTGGCTACTAACTTTGTAATTAAACTGCTTTATCCAGCCTATATTCAACCCATAACCACCAATGCGTACCTGATCTCTCAGTTCCCCAATGTTGACACAAATTCCACCTCTTCAGAGTTCTGCCAACTAATGTGCTAGACTGGCTGTCAGATTGCTATCTAGCAAGAAAGATGGGTGATCCCCAGTCTTATTTCCCCTTATATACCCCTTTTCTAAAGGGCCTCCCTTGAACCCTTCTACCAATCCCTGTCCTCTCTCACCTGTCCCCTCTCCTTCTTACACTGCCCTTCTTCCCATGTTCCTACCTTTTCATCTTGCCTTTCCTTTCTTGGTTCCTCACTCTCCTCCTTCACTTCCCCCATCCTGTCCCCCATCCCTCCTAACCCTCCCTGTCTTTCCTATCCTCACCTGGCACCCCTCTTCTATTTTGGCCAGGAAACCCCTGACAATAGGGGCAGCCTTTTAACAGGTAAGCCACCTTTTAACACAGAAGAGTGTGAGAAGAGCTCAATCTTTATTTTGTAAGAGCTGATGGATTAAAGTGTCAGCGAGCTTGTCAGATACATATGCCCCTCTAACTCTTGCCTATTGATTTTATTTCCTTTTACTTGCCACTTAAGGTCTCCCTAGTTTACTCAAACTTCCTGTCTTTGGCTTTATATTTATTTATTTATTTATTGGGTAAGTGTGCTGGTCCCAGGGATCATTTTCACACACAACCCACGTCAGGAAGATGGCACACAACAGTACAGCAGGAATGCAGTATATACAGGACAAAGTGTAAACATAATTAACAGCTGGTAGCAGAAGAAGAAGAAATGACAATCCATACAAGACAATATGAATACATAGTCAGCAATCGGAAGTAGTAGGACATTAAAAATTGGAAGCATATAAATACGGTTCAGATTGCTGCAAGAGAGATTCATTGCCAGACACTGTGGTCAGGGGGAAGCATTTGCAGACAGAGCCTGCCAGTAGAGCAACTCTGTAGAGTGATTTGAATTGTGAGGTTAATGCCAGAGAGCACAGAGAACTAGGCAGGCCATTTGAGTGGATTTGGGCAGCAACAGAGAAGGCCTTTTGACCCATACAGGTTGCGCCAAGAGATGTCTCCTGAAGCAGGTGAGGAGAAATGATGACCTGAGGCTACGATGACACAATTTTGGATTTATTAATTAGACAGGGTAATTACATGACAGGCCTTGAGGTGTCTCTCAACACAATGGTACATGGCTGAGAGACAGATTGGCTCACAGGGAACCCCCCCTTTTTTTTCCTTGCCAGCATAAAGAACTGTGCTAATGGTTCAGAACTGGTGGTTGTGTTTCCTGAAGGGCCCTTTTCTTATCATGGTTTTATTCAGGAATGTTTGTATGATAATGATATGGTCTGCAATCTTTCTGGTTGTATTTTCATTTTCAAAGGCAGTAATGAACTTACTGGTTCTATTATTTAAAATATCAGAGCCTGCAGCGTCTAGACACCTTTTATTGCATTATTTTGCTTTTGTTGTACTATCCTTTAAATTATCGGTGCCTGCAGTGTCTAGGTTCTTTTTATTGCATTGTTTTGCTTTTGTTGTAATATCCTTTAAATTATCAGTGCTCATAGTGTCTAGGTTCTTTTTATTGCATTATTTTGCTTTTGTTATACTAGCCTTTAAATTATCAGTGCTCGCATTGTCTAGATGCCTTTTATTGCACTATTTTGCTTTTATTTTACAATTTATTTACACACAAGAGCCTAGGTGAGAGGCAACATCTCAAGTTCCAGTGGGGTCCCACTTCTATCCATTTCTACAGCTGGGTGGGCTGGAGCACTGGGAGGTTACGTGATTTGCCTGAGGTCACACAGTAAGTATTTGGTTCTAGCGGGCTTTGAACCTGCAATCTTCTGATTCTCAAGCTGGTGTTCTAATTACTAGACCACAGTGCCTCCAAGAACTTATCTGTTTCTGAGATGTCCATGGTTGGCACTGCATTTTCTTCTTTACCTTGCACCTTTGGCAGCCCGTAGTGCTGCTGCTCTGCTGCATCAGGGGATTCGTGGCACTTTCATCAGTGTCAGTTGCTAATTCAGACATTACATAGAAACATAGAATTTGACGGCAGATAAGGACCGCTTGGCCCACCTAGTCTGCCCATTTTCCTACCTAACAGATAAGCTGCAGATCCTAGTTAACCATTTCCATGTCAAAGTTCATATGCAATGAATTTTGTGATTCGCTGGTTTAAGGTGTATGCAGTTGTTTTGCGAAATCTGTTTGTAGAATTGTAATCAATTTTGTCAGGAGGTGCTGTTACACTGACTTGTTCAGAACATTGCCTTTGAACTGAGATTAAGTGTATGGCACAGCCAAGCTCAGAAACTAAATGTGGGACTTGTCTTTCTCAAGGAAGTGATTTGCAAAAGGTACACTTGCTGGCATACCAACTTGAAAGATAACATGTTATCATGTAAGTTGGGTATGCTAGAAAACAAGATATTTTTTTCTTGATACAGTAAGATAGATAACAGACAGACAGACAAACAGATAGATAATTACATGGCTGGAAATGTTTTTAGATAGATGGATAAATACATGGTTGGGAATATTTTCCCATAGGCCCAACTATTATGTATTTCACAGCATACTCACTAATTCATAAAGAAGACCTATAGTCAAAACATAAAGTCTAACTTATTTTCTATCTTCAGTGTGCATTTAATATTAATTTTTCGTGTTTTTTTCCTCACCAATTAAAGCTGCATTCAAACCAATTAAAGCTGTTTCCCTCACCAATTAAAGCTATCTCCCACTTAAATTTGTATATAGCCCTCCTTCGTTTATCCACCACCCTCACTTACTGCCAACTTGCTCCAGTGAACCATTCAGCTGCAATGTTAATTCCCCTGTTTAACTACCACCCTCGCTGTCTGCCACATGGCAGGTATTGCTGCTGTACAGAGTCTATTGGGAGCACTGTTACTCGTATGCTGGCATAAGAGTCTGAATTACTGGAGGAGGTGCTGCTTTGCAATTTTGCCTGCCTGGCTTCTGCCATATTCTACACCAGCATAAGACTCTAGGTTGCTGGAGGAAAGGGGAACTTGTTTAATTAGGAAAGGCCCAATAAGCAAAAGCTTGTTTCCAGGTGTGACCTGGGAGCACAAGAAACTTAGGTGAGTTGCTCAGGGTCACACCGTATGCAATGGAGGCTGTGTGATTTAAGCCCAGGTCTCCAGTTTTGCAGCCCAGTCCCCTTAACTGCTACACTATACTGCCTCCCTGGAAGAGTTGCAGAAGGAGGTGCTGGAGAAGGTGCTGCTTTGTTTTGGATGTACAGCTTCTGCTGAGTTCTACACTGGCAGACGAGTCTGGGTTGCAGGAGGAGGTGCTGAAGAAGGTGCTGCTTTGTTTTGGATGTACAGCTTCTGCTGAGTTCTACACTGGCACATGAGTCTGGGTTGCTGGAGGAGGTGCTGGAGAAGGTGCTGCTTTGTTTTGGATGTACAGCTTCTGCTGAGTTCTACACTGGCACACGAGTCTGGGTTGCTGGAGGAGGTGCTGGAGAAGGTGCTGCTTTGTTTTGGATGTACAGCTTCTGCTGAGTTCTACACTGGCACATGAGTCTGGGTTTCTGGAGGAGGTGCTGGAGAAGGTGCTGTTTTGTTTTGGATGTACAGCTTCTGCTGAGTTCTACACTGGCACACGAGTCTGGGCTGCTGGAGGAGGTGCGGGAGAAGGTGCTGCTTTGTTTTGGATGTACAGCTTCTGCTGAGTTTTACACTGGCACACGAGTCTGGGTTGCTGGAGGAGGTGCTGGAGAAGGTGCTGCTTTGTTTTGGATGTACAGCTTCTGCTGAGTTCTACACTGGCACATGAGTCTGGGTTGCTGGAGGAGGTGCTGCAGCATCTGCTGTAGGAGCTGCTGGAGGATGTGCTGCTTTGCAAGTTTTTGCTTGCTGCTGCCAGGTTCTATGCTAACATAGGAGTCCAAGTTGCTAGAGGAGGTGCTGTGTTTATTTATTTATTTAGTTTTTGTTTATCGGGTAAGTACACTAGACAAGTTTTATGCCTATTTTCAGGAACGACCCGAGAGAGTACAAAAGGGTACAACAGGTACATTGATACAGTAATTGGTTCAGACAAATACATTCAGGCACAAAAACAGGAGAAAAGACAATTTTTACAGTTTTTACATTTACGTGGAAGGTACATCCAGATACAGTGCTGGGGCAAGGTATAAGTTAGAGATAAATTCAATGACCAACAGGGCTGGTGAGGATAATGAGCATAGTAACATCATAGCGTCGGTCAAGCAAGGAGGGGGATTTGACGAGGACATAGCGCAAGAGTGGTGACGCCAGAGCAGGAGAGAAGAAGCCAGCACCAGTGGACACCGGGAGGCTAAGGAGGCTTAGGACATTCACAGCGAGAAGCCACCTTAAGATGATCCCACAGGGAGGTCCAGAAACTCTTGTGAGAGGAGGCAGTACGGACTCTTTCAGGAAAGGAGTTCCAGAGCCTGGGGCCATGGAAAGCAAAACTCCGGTCCCCCATGTTGGTGCGGAAAGTAGGTACACTTAGTAGGCTGGGGCCTTGGGATCTAAGCAGGTAGGGGGAGAGGTCAGCAGGAGCAAGAAACCGGGCCAGTTCCGGAGGGGTGCCGGAGCTGGGTACTTTTACCTCACGCAGGCACCCAGTGCTAAAGCAAGGTGATTGAGCGGGGATAGCCAGCCAAGCTTCTCAGAGCTCGTGAAAGTGATGGGTGAGGCGGGAAGTGCCAGGGCAAAATGACAGATGTTGTTGTACGTTGTGCTCCACTTGCTTAGGAGGGTCTTAGAAGTATGAGCAAATATGAGGGAGCCGTAGCTGAGGGAGGGAGAAGTAGTACTCCCCTGGCAAGAGCTAAGCGAGCCGCTGGAGTGAGATTGTACCGAGCCCTGTAGGCCATCCCCAGTTTGCGGTTTACCCCACTGCAGGCATTATGGATATGACTACCAAGGTTCAATTGGGGATCAAGCATCACTCCAAGATATTTGAGGGAGGTCACAGTAGGGAGAGGGGAGCCATCTTCGTAGTTGATATGTAGGGGAGTTGAAGAGGCTCGTATTTTGGCAGAGGAACCGAAGAGCATAGCCTGGGTTTTGTTTTGATTTAGGACCAATTTATGGTTGGAGAGCCATGCCTGGATGTTCCAGAGGTCTTCAGATAAGTGACGGTTTAGTGTGGCTGTATCACAGGAGTGGGCCAGGAGAACCAGGTCATCCGCATACATGATGACACGGCAGCTGGAGACCACATCAGGGAGATTGTTGATGAACAGGGAAAAGAGTAGGGGACCCAGCACGGAGCCCTGAGGGACACCAGAGGTGACAGGCCGGGCAGAGAGGACTTTATTGAATTTAGTTAGTTGTTTTCTGCCATATAGGTAGTCAGAGACCCAGTTTAGGGGCGGTGGGGGACAAACCAAGGACCTCATCTGTAGGGCAAGCAGGTGGGTGGTCAGGTCGAGCATGGATAAGTCAATAGATCCACACCTGAGAGATTTCCGATCCATAGCAGCTCTGATGCTGGAAGAGACTGTGATGAGAGCCGTGGAAGTGCTGT
This sequence comes from Neoceratodus forsteri, assembly GCA_016271365.2. NCBI lineage: Eukaryota > Metazoa > Chordata > Ceratodontiformes > Ceratodontidae > Neoceratodus > Neoceratodus forsteri. The sequence goes on from CM057454.1 coordinate 532,075,827, forward strand.
GCCCTTTATGAAAGCCGTGTTGGGCTGGGGTCAGCAGACCATGGGAGTGGATATACTCAGAGATTTGTTTGGCGACCACCTTTTCCAGGAGCTTGCTGAGAGCAGAGGGGGGGGAGATAGCTATGGGACGGTGGTTGTCCAGGATTTTGGGGTCGCCTGCTTAGGGACAGGGACGACCTTGGCAACCTTCCAGATATCCGGATCAGTCCCTGGCAAGGGATAGGTTGAAAATATGGGCCACCGGGAGGCTATAAGGGGAGCACCTAGTTTGAGAAGCTTTGGCTCCAGATCATCAGGACCAGGGCTAGCATTCTGGGAGAGATCAAGAAGGAGAGACCGCACCTCGCTCACCGATACCGCCCTTAGGTAAAATGGAGGGCGGGTCAGACCAGACTCCCATTGGGACGGGGAGGCAGGGCAGTTTGAGTTTTGGGCTGAGGACCCTAGCGGAAGAGCAGAAGGGAGGTCTGTGAAATGAGAGTTTAGAGCATTAGCAATCACGTGAGGATTGTTGCAGAAGACTCCTTCGATGAGCATGTCAGTGACCCCGGAGTAGGAGCGACCACCAACCAGTGATTGTATGGTTCTCCAGAACCATCTGGGGTCTTTAGCAGAGCTGAGAAGGGCGACCTTGCAGAAGTCGCTTTTTGGCCCCCTGATCATTTTCTTGCACTCATTTCTGAGTTTTCTGTATTGCTGCAACAGGGCAGTGTCGTGTGAGCGTTTTACCTGATGCCAGCATTTGTCTCTCGCTCGCATGTGGGAGAGGAGACCTCCTTTCAGCCACTGGGTGGCTGTCTCACGGACCCTACACCTAGTGATAGGGGCATGCCTATCTTGTAGATCCACAAAGATGTTGTGTAACGCGGCGACGGCCGATGAGGGATCCAGTGCTCTGTAGACTGTTGACCAGTCCATAAGCCTGAGTTCCTCCAAGAACAGGTCAGGGTTTAATCTGGCAAAGTTTCGAACCTGGATGATTTTGTGGGGAACCTTAGGGGAAGGGATATTCCATATACACAGAACCGGAGAGTGGTCCGATATGGCGTCGGGTAGGGCCCCTACTGAGGAGATCCTCTCGGGATGGTTTGACATAATCCTGTCCAAGAGGGAGCAGGAAGTGCCGTTTGCCTTTTGACGGGTGGACTCCCTTACCAGTTGTGTTAGGGATTTGGTGGCAAGCAGGGCCTCAAACTGCTTGACGTTTTCCCCATCCCAATTTAGGTTAATGTCCCCCAAGATAAGGAGTTCATTTACCCCGGTACTAGGACAGACAGTATCCAGGAGATGGGAGAGGCCCTGCAGCCCGCTCTTAGGTGGGTTGTAGGAGCATACCACGTGCAGTTTCTTGGTGTTGCCAAGCAGCAACACAGTGTGGAGGAGCTCACAGGTTGACGGCAGCATGGAGGTGTGGTTTATAAGGGATACGTTGAGGTGGGCCCTGTAGTAAAGCAGGATACCTCCTCCCCTTTTGCTCCCTATTCTGTCCTGCCGTTTTAGCTCATAGCCAGGGAGCCTGCAGACCGAGTCGGGAATCTGGGGTTTAAGCCAGGTCTCAGTTATCCCCAGGATGTCAGGCTTGTAGAGAGTGACCCATGCAGTGAGCTCGTCAAGGTTGTCTTGGTTGCTTGGCTTCTGCCAGGCTCTGTGCTGGCACAATAGTCTGAGTTGCTGGAGGAAGTGCTGGAGGAGGTGCTGCTTTGTTTTTGTTGCCCAGCTTCTACCTGGTTCTATGCTGACACAAGAGTCCAGGTTGCTGGAAGAGGTGCTGGAGGAACTGCTGGAGGAGATGATGGACTAGGTGTTGCTTTACAAGTTTTTGCCAAGGCCCGAATTTTTCTGTGGCACTTTGGAGCAAAATTCTGTGGCAGTGTTCCCATTTTCCGCAGAACCTCTGCAGCAGTAGATGCTTATCGGCAATTCTGCGGCACATCATGTTCACACTACTCCACTTATTGTTATACTTTTTTTTTTCTCCATATTTGACATTTTCTTTGTAGAGTCAAGTGTTTATATTGTAACACTCACCCTTAACCGTCATCCTTAATTAAAACTGTTAAAACATTGAGTTTTGCTAGATAGAGAGATAGACAGATAGATAGATTTGTTTTGCTATGCATATATTAATACGTGCGAGTGTATATATTGTCACTTTTGTTAACACAGTCTGTGAGATTTAATTTCCTCTATTTCAGGACAATAAGTGTATTTGTGACGTAAGCAGAATGCATTTATTATATAAACTAAGAACGCCATAAGATGATGAAAACTACAGTTTGATCACACACAAGAAATGTATTCAGTTGCTAATAAATTATTTTAACAACTGAGTATGTGTCTTTGTTTTATTTGTGTTGTGAAATTAAAGATGTCAGATTCACTGCACATCACCTTCTCATATCTTTATGAGTCATGACAAGTCATGCATGCCAGATAATAATAACATATTTATTTAATACTACTTTGCTTAGAACACCCACACACACACACGCACATTTGATTCTGTTTCATACATATTTTATGTATATAGATTTAATTTTATATTACTATGGTTGTCACATTGGTTAATTTAGCAGGGTTGCACAAGATAGGCATCAAGTCAGCTAGATAGAGAGATAGCTAAATAGACAGACAGACAGACAGTAAGAGATAGACAGATTGATAGATAGATAGATAGATAGATGGATAGATAGATAGACAGACAGACAGACAGACAGACAGATGATAGATAGATAGATAGATAGATAGATAGATAGATAGATAGATAGATAGATAGATGGGGAGCATTATCATTAAGTAATATTTTCAAGGTATACCACTGAAAACCATGGTCCCAGCTGGGGGGGGATGTGATTTTTGACGACTTCTGTCATTTTCTGCATTTGGAGCACAGCAGAGTGTATTTTTTGATTTATTTTGCTTTGTTTTTCACCCAACAAGTAGCTCGTGCACCAAAGAGCCAGGGAGGGGTAAACGTTATGTTAATAACTGCTGGTTGCTGATCCCACTCTCTGGCCATTATTAATGACATTACTAAATGTTCAAAATATGAGGTGAGGCCAGAGCGGGTCTTGTTGAGGTATTGTAAAACAGCAAAGGTTATTTGTATTAAGGCACATTGATTATTGATCCTAGAAATAGTAGAACATTTCCCATTGATATTTCCATTAATTATGATATATTTGTTCAGCATAATTTTAATTATAGTTTGCCGTTAAGTATCATAAAGTCCCCTAATAATGCAAGACTTCATGGATATTTATAGATTTCCTTGATTAATACAACATATGTACTACCTAGTAGGTAAAGAAACTTCATGTAGAACAGAGAATTCTTATGTACTGACATCTCAGAATGTTTCAGTTCTTTTCCTTTATCCAATTTCTCAGTTTATCAGATCTGCTGCAATTTATACACCATAATGGGTCCCACAATTAATCATTATAAAATGGCAAGATTTAACAGAATCCATTAGCACCACAAAAAACATTAACCAAGGCTAAAACTTTAAAACAGTACATGATTTTAAAACACACCTCCGACTTGGGGAGATATTTTCAGACAGCCTTTATTTAAGTTATATCCTGATTTTAAAAGACACCTTGGACTTGGAGAGATATTTTCCCCATATGGGGCAGAAAGCCTTTATTTAAATTATATCCCCCACCCACAAGCACATACAGGGGAGACAGGCTTTTTTTTTATTAATAACCCCCCTCCCAACACAGCCTCCTGCCCAACTACTGGCACTCTCCAGACTGGCTTGTAGATATACATATTTTCACCATATGTTCCCAGTAAATTGCTGTCGGCAGTGTTCGATGGAAGTGACATGGAGCACTGAAATTGTGTCAAGCACACAGCATCTATGGTTTGGTCTATACAATGTCCCAAACAAATATTAAAAGAATTTTACCTTGTACTTGGGGTGATATTTTCTCCATATGGGGCAGACAGCCTTTATGTAAGTTATATCCCCCACCCACAAGCATAGCCTCTTGCCAAACTGCAGGTGATATCCAGACCCACTTGCATATACTCAGCCAGATCCGGAGATTGATGATTTTCTTTCAATTATAAGGAGCCCCAGACTGGAGCATCCCACCCCTTCAACCACACATCTCACACTCCCGATCATCTCAACATTCAGGACACATACAGGGGAGAAGGGCTTTTTTTATGAAATGTTCCCATTGCGCTTAAAGCAGCAGTACTACGAAATCAGGAAGTGACCTATCAAAATTCTGTTTTTCTGCAGCAAGCATGCGGCCAAAGTTCCAGTTTCCATAGCTGTAAATGTTTTTTTCCAATTGTCTTTAGTTTTTTAGATATTTGCAATTTATTTGAAGTGTTGTAGCGCTACAACAAATATGGCAACTGACTAATTTCAGCTGCGCTTTTTCTTCAGGTCGCATGACATCTTTTGACTACAGCAGAGGGACCCTCTGCTGACCATTCCCGATGTCCCTGCAAGTCATAAACATGTGCAGTTGGCGGCAGAGGGGGTTCCAGTGCAACATGCTGGGTGGCAGACATGTAAACAAAAGCAGAGAATAACTGAGCAAATTACTCGGCAATAGTACAATGCCGGTGAGAAAGAGTACCAGGTATATGATTAGCAGGGCACAGGGAATAAACTGTGAAAAAAAGTGCAATTTTTTTTTTTGTAGTACTGCTGCTTTAAGTAAGGGCATTCTTTGAAACTGGAAGTGCTGTTCAGTAAAAGCAAAACAAGTAAAATTAGCACTTGAATAGACTATTCACGGTAGATAAATTAATAGATGGGGAGCCCAATACACCAGTATAAAAACTCCCTCGTGTCCAGCCTCTACATTTCACACTAAGTTCACTCGAACGGATCTAGTGAGGGTTCAAAAACATTACTCTCAGTGGGAATATTATATTTACAGGCATACATTAGTCATGAATATTTCATCTTATTAAACATAAATTCCTATTGTACAAAAAAAAGGAGGGGAATGGAATGTTCCAAATATAGATAGAAAACATATGATGCCAGTATCTTATTAACACTAGCATTCTGCTTACACATTTAATCCTATAATCATCCAGTATGTACTGAGGGAATGCAAAATGGAATATCCATCTTACAAGATGACTTAATTACACTAAGGTCCTTCTTTGGAAATAAAAATGAATATTCTGCAATTATATCTCTCCAAGTTAGATTTATATAGCTCAAAAACACCATATCATACTGACCATAATCTTATTCTAAAAAAGCTATAGAAATGGAGAAATATGGAGAACTATCTAATCATTCATTCAGTCCTGGGGCAATCAAATTATCCAATGTGAACATCCAAAAAGCCTCTCTCTTTAGTAACGCCACATCTAAGTCACCTCCTCCATATTAAATACACCAGGGGAATGGGTAACCATAAATGGATATTTTATGGAATAGAAAATGTGGCTTTGGGCCCTACAGGAGGTTTAACCTGAAAGAATTACTCTGCATGTAGGGGTCTAATTTATAACTTTATTAATCTATTTGTTAAAGTATTGATATTTGATTCTGATACTATAGAATTCAGGAATACTGCATCTAATGGAAGGACCTTAGTGAAATTAAGTTACATTGTTCTATATTCACCAAACTAATATACAGTATTGTTATGGGGCTTTTCTGTATCCATTGAGAATGCATCCATTTATGGAGACTATTTTATCCCTGTTTTATACTGTATATACTTATAGATTTTTTGCTTCTTGAGCCCGACCTTTGGAATTTATTCTCCAGCTTGGATTGACTCTGACTTTGATTCTGATTGAAGCTGCAGATGCACATTTTAAATGTTATTTCATGGCACAAATGCTTAAATATAATAACAAGAAATAAAACAAAATTTTGGAAAGAATAACAAAAAATAACATGAAATTCATGAAAAGTAAAACAAAACTGTTTCAAAAAACCAAAGAAATTTATGGGTCTCTAGATATATACCCTGCAGCAGTAACGTGCATTTGCACTGTGAAATAACATTTAAAATGCACATCTGCAACTTCAATCGGAATCAAAGTCAATGTCAATCCAAGCTGGAGAATAAATTCCAAAGGTCGGACTCAAGAAGTAAAAATTTCATCAAGTCGCAGCCGGTCAAAAACGACCACTACATTGAAATGAGGAGATGTTGAGGATGGGGAAAAGTTCCCATCTTCAATATCAACCCACCAGGAAGTGTGAGTCGGGTCCAGTGAGATGCCCATTAATCAACAGTCACAGCGTCTCCCTGAAGTCTTGATCCTCTAGTTAACACACTCCTTGTCTCTCCTGTACAGTATCCAGTGAACAAGGCGACTCAAATTGGGCACCTACAAAAACAGTGACTCAATTACAGCGCCTGTGTTCACGGCTACCGAGAGGAGGGCAACTGGATAATAGGGTGAGTGAAAAACATGATGAAATAGCGGGTAGATGTCTTTGTACACCCGTAGGGGAGGCAGGGAGGGATAGTATGTGGGAGGGTGTGGCAGGCAGTTGCCTAGCTGGACTGCTGGTGTCATGGGGAGGGTGGCTGGCTGGGAGGCGAGGGTACAGGATTCTGGTCCAGTGCAGTGCAGATTTTTTGCTGGCAGGCAGCATGTATTTTTAAGTTTTCACCCCGATATGCACTCCCCTGGAGTTGATAATCCATAAAGCATTAAGAATGAGACTTGTAGGTCTCAGGTACTGTTTTTGTCATGCTGTGAGTGTGCATCACTGAAACTGATTTTCAGCGATGTACACTTGCCGTAATGGCGATCGCCATTCTGCAATCACCGTTATGACATGGAACCCCCCCCCCCCGCACATACCTCACTAAGAATAAAGAATGCTGGAGTCCAGTTCAGGTATTGTACAATTCAGCCAGCACTCCTTGTCTTTCCTGTACATACCTCACTAAGAATAAAGAATGCTGGAGTCTAATTCAGGTAGTGGACAATTGAGCCAAACGTATACCCTACCCCTCACAACTCTAAATAGAACAGAAGTTAAAGTATTAACCAGGTCTTAAAAATGACTGGCTATGAGTTTGGAGTCAGGTCGGGGTCTGTAACTTCTCAGCTTGTCTGCAACTTCTGCGGTCAGCCGCAACTTATGCAGTCAGCCACAAATTCCACGGTTGGCTGTAAATTCCGCGGTTAATTCTGCGATTGGCCATGGCTGCAGAATCATAGAAAACACAGGGCTTTGGTTTTTGCTAGCTGATGCTGGGTTCTTTGCTAGCACAAGAGTCCAAGTTGCTGGAGGAGGTGCTGCTTTGCATTAGATACCCAGCTTCTTCCAGGCTGTATGCTAGCACAAGAGTCCAGGTTGCTGGAGGAGGTGCTGGAGGAACTGCTGGAGGAGGTGTTAGAGGAGGTGCTGCTTTGTTTTTGGTTGCCTGGCTTCTGCTGGGTTCTAAGCTGGTATAGTACAAGAGTCTGGGTTGCTGGAGGAGGTGCTGCTTTGTTTTGATTGCCCAGATTCTACCAGGTTCTATGCTGGTACAAGAGTCCAGGTTGCTGGAGTAGGTGTTGGAGGAGATGCTGTAGTAGGTGCTGCTTTGTTTTTGGTTGCCTGACTTCTGCTGACTTATAAGCTGGTAAACATAGAAACATAGACTTTGACAGCAGATAAGGACCACTTGGCCCACCCAGTCTGCCCATATCCTTAGCTATTGGATAAGTTGCAGATCCCAGTTAACTAACAGCCTACTTCCTCCTACCCCCACTATAACTGCCTTATGTCTGTCCCATGCATTCTTGAATTCTTGCAATGTTTTTGACCCCATGGCCTCCTCAGGAAAGCTGTACCATGCATCCACCACCCTCTCTGTGAAAAAATACTTCCTCACATTGCCCCTGAACCATCCCCCTTCTATCTTCAGATTGTGCCCCCTTGTTCTTGCACATGTCTTTTTCTGAAAGCTGCTACCCTCTTGGACTTTGTTGACTCCCTAGAGGTACTTGAAAGTTTCTATCATGTCTACCTTCTCCCTGCTTTCCTCGAGAGTATACATATTAAGCTCCTTGAGTCTCACTTTGCGTATGGCTTCTGGTGCAGACCCTGCACCATTTTAGTTGCCCTCCTCTGGACTGCCTCCATCCTGTCTATGTCCTTGTGGAGATGGGGTCTGGATTTACTCTGGATAGAGGGGTTGATATTAGTACTTTCACAGAAGAAAGGGATCTGAAAGAACTCTTAAAACTGAAGGTAGATAAAGCAATGGGGCCTGATGGGATTCACCCCAGAATTTTAAAAGAACTAAGGGAAGAACTAGTAACACCACTGACTACCCTTTTTAATAAATCATGGGAGAATGGAGTGGCACCTGAGGACTGGAGGAGGGTGGATGTGATTCCCCTTCACAAAAGTGGGAGCAAGACAAAGGAAGGAAACTACAGACCTGTCAGTTTGATCTCAGTGGTAGGGAAATGATGGAATCACTTCTGAAGGAAAGAATTGTTGAGTACCTAGAGGCCAGTGGGGCACAGGACCCAAGGCAGCATGGATTCACAGCAGGAAGGTCATGTCAGACAAATCTAATTGATTTCTTTGACTGGGTGACCAAAGTAGTAGACCAGGGAGGGGCTGTGGACATGGCCTACCTAGAATTTAGCAAGGCATTTGACACAGTCTCGCACAAAAGATTAATAAACAAATTAGCCAGCCTGGGAGTGGGTTCCAGGGTGGTAGCCTGTGTAAAACACTGGCTGGACAAATGGACACCACAGGTAATAGTAAATGGAAACCACAGTGAAGAAAGGGGGGTTACTAGTAGGGTGCCGCAGGGTTCAGTACTTGGGCCGGCCCTTTTTAATGTCTTTATAAGTGACATTGCAGAGGGACTGGAAGGGAAAGTATGTCTCTTTGCAGATGACACAAAGATCTGCAACAGGATTGATATGCAAGGTGGGGTGGAAAGGATGAAAAGGGACTTGGCGAGGTTGGAGGAATGGTCAAATGTATAGCAGCTTAGATTCAAAGCAAAGAAGTGCAAAGTAATACACCTGGGAAACAAAAACCCAGGGGAAGAGTACACAATGGGGGACACTGACAACAACAAAAATGGAAAGGGACCTGGGCGTAGTCATATAAGATGACCTAAAGGTGGGCCAGCAATGTGAGAAGGCAGTAAGAAGGGCTGGGGGGATACTGGGATGCATAGGGAGAGGCATCACCTGTAGAAAACAGGAAGTTGTTGGCCATCTGTACAGACAGTTGGTAAGACCAAATCTGGAGTACTGTGTACAGTTCTGGAGACCCCATCTCCGCAAAGACATAGACAGGGTGGAGGCTGTCCAGAGGAGGGTAACCAAAATGGTGCAGGGTCTGCACCCGAAGATATATGAAGAAAGACTAAATGAGCTTAAGATGTATAGCTTCGAGGAAAGGAGGGAGAGGGGGGACATGATAGAAACATTTAAATACCTCAAGGAATCAACAGTCCAAGAGGGTAGCATCTTTCAGAAAAAGAGATGTGCATGAACAAGGGGGTACAATTTGAAGATGGGGGGATGGCTCAGCGGTAATGTGAGGAAGTATTTCTTCACAGAGAGGGTTGTAGATGCATGGAATGGCCTTCCTGAGGAGGTCGTAGAGTCAAAAACAGTGGGGGAATTCAAGAATGCATGGGACAGACATAAGGCAATTCTAGAGGGTATAGGAGAAAGTAGGCAAAGGCAAAGGCAAATTTATTTAAAAGACACCCAATTCCAGAGGCTCTGGGATCCGTACAAATTTTAAAAACATTTAACATAATCCTATATTCAGAAATAAAATAATAATACGCAAGCTATACGATAAATCATACTCTAAACTTTGAATGCATGTGAGAATAGTAGTTTCTTCAGGCGAACCTTAAAGACATCTATAGTGGGGGCCTCCCTGACCAAAGCTGGTAATGAGTTCCAAAGAACGGGGGCTGCAGCACTAAAAGCTCTATCACCAGCTGATTTAAGCTTCATTCTAGGAACAGTCAGGAGACTACCACTGGAGGATCGAAGAGGGCGGATAGAGGAACTAGGTGTCAGGAGGATTGACAGGTAACCAGGGCCCTGTCCGTGTAGGGCCTTAAAGGTGAGAAGACCCACCTTAAAGAGGATTCTCCACCTGACTGGCAGCCAGTGCAATTCGCACAATACTGGTGTGATATGACAAAATTTTGGCTGCCCAGTCAATAACTGGGCAGCTGCATTTGCACCAGCTGCAGTCTGTGGAGAAGTCCCCCAGTGACCCCGAGATAGAGTGCATTACAGTAGTCCAGCCTAGATGTGACTAAGGCATGTATCAAGGTAGTGAGGTCCAGAGGGGAACAAGGGCTTAATCCTGGCAATGTTTCTGAGATGGAAAAACAGGTTCGAACCAGAAGCTATTTGAGCCTCCATGGTCAGATTCCTGTCCAGAATCACTCCAGGATTACGCACCCAAGAGGAGGCTTCAATGACACAGCTCCAAGAACAAGTCCAGTCGCTGAGTCAGAGGTCTCCTATCACAAACTCTGTTCGACTCCACCACCAATACCTCCGTCTTGTTAGGGTTCAGTCGCAACCAGCTGGAAGCCATCCAGTCATTTATCTCGGTCAGACAGATGTTTAGCGCATCCACTGCGTTGGCTGTTCCTGGGGCAAAGAACAGATATAGCTGAGTATCATCGGCATAGCAATGAAAACTCAAGCCATACTTCCTAATGATCCCCTCCAGGGGCAGCATGTACACTGCAAACAACATTGGGGCCAGTACCAAGCCCTGAGGGACTCCGGAGGGAAGGAGACAGGGTACAGATGAGGAATTACCCATCATAACCCGATGCCTCCTATTGGTAAGAAAGGACTCAAACCAGTTGATGACAGTCCCGGTGAGTCCACACAGCTCCCTGAGGCGGATAAGCAGCACACAATGGTCCACAGTGTCAAATGCTGAAGAGAGATCGAGGAGAACAAGAATTGTCCTGTCTCCTCAATCTCTAGCCCTGAGGAGATCATTCTGCACCCAAACAAGCGCAGTTTCTGTGCCATGTCTGGGCCCGAAAAGCTTGACTGAAAGGATCACACATCCGTGAGTCATAGGTGCTCTTCCATTGAAGCACTACCACCTTCTCCACCACTTTCCCTAAAAATTGGAGATTGGAGATTGGACAGTAATTTGCCAAGATCTCCGGGTCCAAAGAAGATTTCTTTAAAAGGGGTCTCACCAGAGCCTCCTTCAAGGCATCTGGAAAGACTCCCTCAGATAAGGAACACTGTATGATCATGGCAAACACCGGGCCAACAGAGTCAACGCATCTCTTTAAGAAACGCATTGGCACTGGGTCCAGTTCACAAAAAGTGTGCTTCAAATTGACTGCCACCTCGATAACCTCACTCACTTCCACTGGTCTAAACTCCCCCCAACTTGGCGGAGTGCACTCAGCACACATCTGGCGACCACTGTCAGCTATAATATTGCTGGCTGCGGAAGCCTCCCGCTGGATCAAGGACACCTTGTCCGAGAAAAACCAAGCAAACTCCTCACAATCTTCATTTGAAAAAACCCTCCCGGGCTGCAAGCAGGCTGGATGAAAAAGTCTGTTTACAGTCCGGAAGAGTGAAGCTGGTCGGTTCTTCCTGGCAGCAATCTCCCTGGACAGGAACACTGCCTTCTTACGGTTGATTGGCTCCCGATATGCACAATAGTGCATACGCAGGACCAGTTTGTCCTCCTCCAGGTGGGACCTTCTCCAGCAATGCTCTAGTCTCTGACCCGTCTTCTTCATCTCCCTGAGGTCCCCATCAAAACATGGGGACCTCAGATATGAAGTTCTGGGTCGTACACGGACAGGTGCGAGGGAGTTGATGGTGTCAGAGAGCACCTTATTATAGGTGTCAACCCCGGCACTAACACCTCCAGCACATGCAGCACCCACACTTGATAATTTAATGCCGCCAAAAAACCCTCAGGGTAAGACCCCACAAAGGGCGACAGCTAATCATCTCAGCAGGGAAAGGGCTTTTGGCGGGAGCCCCAAGCGTGAACTTCACCGTGCAATGATCGGACCAAGAAACCCGATCAATCCCGAGATCGATGATCTCAAGCCCCAGTGAAAACACCAGGTCCAATATGTGGCCATCCTGATGGGTGGGTACAGCAATGACCTGTGTCAATCCTAAAGATGACATAACCTGCAGGAAATCACTGCTGCATCTTTGGTCTCTATCATCCACCCAAACATTGAAGTCCCCCAGAAAAACACATCGGGGGGATCCCAATGTTTCACCCGCGATGAACTCGGCAGACTCCTGCAGGAAACTCCCCATCGGGCCAGAAGGATGATAGATGAGAAAAATCCTGCAGCCCACGCCAAGACCACCGCAGATAGCCACACACTCAAAGGAAACTGGAGTTTCCACTGGGTGCACGGTGAAGGTCAGGCTGGATCTAAAACAGATGGCTACACCACCACCCTTGCGATTCACTCTGGGGCAGTGCACTACAGTATACCCAGGAGGGACAGCGGCCTCAAAAATGGGGCCTGCATCGTCACCCACCCAGGTCTCCGTAATGCATGCCAGATCGACCAATGAAATCAGTGCAGCAATAATTGCCGTCTTATTTCTGATCGATCCGGCATTGCACAGCACTGCCGTCAGAGGATTGGAGGGTGGAGCAGCCCCTTGGGTTGCCTGGCCACTCGGTCTGGTGGACTCCCTGGGGACGGGCACCAACCACGTCTGGCCTCTCCTAGATGCCCGTCGTAACCCAGGGCGCCTCCTAGACCCAACAATCTCTATCTTACCATCACCCATACCTAGATCACCCCACTGCCTGTAATCAGCACGACCCCTCTCAATCCCTACTTCCCGACAGCATCTAACCGAAGTATCAGACACAGGAAGAGGGACGGAGGGACGTAAATCATACAGCAGTGAATGGGTATAGGTAATCCTAGCCCCCATAGATCCTCCCACACAATCCCTACGCATTCCAAACAATAAGCACAAACTACTAATTAAATACAAAACTAAATAACAATAAAATAACTACCTAACCTACTTAATTCAACAAAACCTAATATATTAAAGCATAAGCTCCAAGATTATATTTCTAATCACAAATAAATAGATAAAAATTAAAAACTACTTAACAGTTTAAGAACAAGTCACAAGCCAACCCATTTTCCCTTCTATAGTGGGAGCAGAAATTTCAGTGCCGAGTGGCGCTTCCCTTTTATGTGAGCACTGACCCCACCCCTTCAGCAGCAATCCCAGCTCCTCCTCTCTTATGCCTCCGACCAGATGAGAGGCAGTAAACAGCACACAGTCTCTCACACTGTGCAGTTCACCCGCGAGCAGGGAGTAATAAAGCTGAGGTGATCCAATTTCAGGGAAAGAGCAGGCAGTAGGTAAAACAACGGCAGTCTGACCATTCAGTCGCATACGAGTGGCATTCACAGCAGCTAGCTAAAGTTCCAATCAAGCAGAACAGCCGCTTGCGAGCGGCGCTTCCCTTTTATGTGAGCACTGTCCCCACCCCTTCAGCAGCAATCCCAGCTCCTCCTCTGTCACGCCTCCGACCAGATGAGAGGCAGTAAACAACACACAGTGTCTCACACTGTACAGTTCACCCACGAGCAGGGAGCAGTAAAGCTGAGGTGATCCAATTTCAGGGAAAGAGCAGGCAGCAGGTAAAACAACGGCAGTCCGACCATTCAGCCGCATACGAGTGGCATGCACAGCACCTAGCTAAAGTTCCAATCAAGCAGGCTGTTGGTTAGCTAGGATCTGCAGCTTAGCCGTTAGGTAGGGAAATGGGCAGACTAGGTGGGCCAAGCGGTCCTTATTTGCCATCAAATTCTATGTTTCTATGTATGTTTGTACAGAACTGCACACAGTACTCCAGATGGGGTGTCACCAACTGTATGTACAGAGGGAGAACAACTTCTTGTTTTCTACTGGGGATGCCTCTCTCTATGCATCTCCTTGTATCCCCCCCAGCCCTCCTTACTGCCTTCTCACATTGCAGGCCTATCTTTAGGTCCCTTTCCATTTTTGTTGTAGTTAGTACCTCCTCCCCATTGTGGGTTGCTGGAGGAGGTGCTGCCTTGTTTTGGCACAAGAGTCCAGGTTGCTGGAGGAACTGCTGGAGAAGCTGCTGGAAAAGGTGCTGCTTTGTTTTTGGTTGCCTGGCTTCTGTGGGGTTCTAAGCTGCTACAAGAGTCCGGGTTGCTGGAGGAGGGCCTGCTTTGATTTGGTTGCCCAGATTCTACTGGGTTGTATGCTGGTACAAGAGTCCAGGTTGCTGGAGGAGGTACTAGTCCATGGTCAGCTGTAATTTCTGCAATTGATCATGGCCACAGAATCATGGAAAACCCAGGGTTTTGTTTTTTGCTAGCTGATGCTGGCTTCTTTGCTGACACAAGAGTCCAAGTTGCTGGAGGAAGTGCTGCTTTGCATTAGATACCCAGCTTCTACCAGGTTCTATGCTGGCACAAGAGTCCAGTTTGCTGGAGGAGAGCCTGCTTTGATTTGGCTGCCCGGATTCTACTGGGTTCTATGCTGGTACAAGAGTCCAGGTTGCTGGAGGAGGTACTCGTCCATGGTCGGCGTAAATTCTGCGGTTAATTCTGCGATTGACTGTGGCCGCAGAATCATGGAAAACCCAGGGCTTTGGTTTTTGCTAGCAGATTCTGGGTTCTTTGCTGACACAAGAGTCCAAGTTGCTGGAGGAGGTGCTGCTTTGCATTAGATACCCAGCTTCTACCAGGTTCTGTGCTGGCACAAGAGTCCAGGTTGCTGGAGGAGGTGCTTGAGGTACTGCTGGAGGAGGTGCTGCTTTGTTTTCCGTTGCGTAGCTTCTGCCGGATTCTAAGCTGGTACAGTACAAGAGTCTGGGTTGCTGGAGAAGGTGCTGTTTTGTTTTAGTTGCCCGGATTCTACCGGGTTCTGTGCTGGTACAAGAGTCCATGGTTGCTGGAGGAGGTGTTGGAGGAACTGCTGGAGGAGCTACTGTTCTAGGTGCTGCTTTGTTTTTGGTTGCCTGGCGTCTGCTGACTTATAAGCTGTTAAACATAGAAACATAGACTTTGATGGCAGATAAAGACCACTTGGCCCACCCAGTCTGCCCATTCCCTTACCTATTGGATAAGTTGCAGATTCCAGTTAACTAGCAGCCTACTTCCTCCTACCCCCCACTATAACTGCCTTATGTCTGTCCTACGCATTCTTGAATTCCCCAACTATTGTTGACCCCACAGCCTCCTCAGGGAGGCCATTCCATGTGTCCACCACCCTCTCTGTGAAAAAATACTTCCTCACATTGCCCTGAGCCTTCCCCCCCTCTATCTTCAAATTGTGCCCCCTTGTTCCTGCACATGTCTTTTTCTGAAAGCTGCTACCCTCTTGAACTTTGTTGATTCCCTAGAGGTACTTCAAAGTTTCTATCATGTCTCCCCTCTCCTTCCTTTCCTCGAGGGTATACATATTAAGCTCCTTTAGTTTCACTCTTTGTATGGCTTCCAGTACAGACCCTGCACCATTTTAGTAGCCCTCCTCTGGACTGCAACTCCATCCTGTCTATCTCCTTGTGGAGATGGGGTCTCCAGAACTGAACACAGTACTCCAGATGGGGTCTCACCAACTTGTACAGAGGGAGAACAACTTCCTGTTTTCTACTGGTGATGCCTCTCCCTATGCATCACCTTGTATTCCCCCAGCCCTCCTTACTGCCTTTTTACATTGTTTTCCTACTTTTAGGTCATCTGATATGACTATCCCCAGGTCCCTTTCTGTTTTCATTGTAGTTAGTACCTCCCCCCATTGTGGTACAAGAGTCTGGGTTGCTGATTGAGGTGCTGCCTTGTTTTGGCACAAGAGTCCAGGTTGCTGGAGGAACTGCTGGAGGAGCTGCTGGAAAAGGTGCTGCTTTGTTTTTGGTTGCCTGGCTTCTGTGGGGTTCTAAGCTGCTGCAAGAGTCCAGGTTGCTGGAGGAGGTACTGGAGGAACTGCTGGAGGAGGTACTGCAAGAGGTGCTGCTTTGTTTTTGGTTGTCTGGCTTCTGCTCAGTTCTAGGCTGGTAAACATAGAAACATAGACTTTGATGGCAGATAAGGGTTGTACAGTGACACCCATAATGCCACAGTTTGATGTGGTATTGGCGGCATAATATGTGGCCCACCTATTCTGCCCATTTCCCTACCTGGTGGATAAGCTGCAAATCCCAGTTAACCAACAGCCTACTTCCTCCTACTCCCCACTATAATTGCCTTATGTCTGTCCCATGCATTCTTGAATTCCCCCATTGTTTTTGACCCCATGACCTCATGAGGACGGCCGTTCCATGTGTCCACAACCCTCGCTGTGAAAAAGTACTTCCTCACATTGCCTCTGAGCCATCCCCCCCATCTTCAGATTGTGCCCCCTTGTTTTAGCACATCTCTTTTTCTGAAAGATTCTACCCTCTTGGACTTTGATGATTCCCTTGAGGTACTTGAAAGTTTCTATCATGTCCACCCTCTCCCTCCTTTCCTTGAGGGTATACATACTAAGCTCCATTAGTCTCTCTTCATGTGGCTTTTGGTGGAGACACTGCATCATTTTGGTTGCCCTCCTGCCCTCCTCTGGACTGCCTCCATCCTGTCTACGTCCTTACAGAGATGGGGTCTCCAGAACTGCATGCAGTACTCCAGATGGGGTCTCACCAACTGTCTGTGCAGAGGGATGACAGCTTCCTGTTTTCTGCTGGTGATGCCTCTTCCTATACATCCCAGTATCCACCAGCCCTCCTTATTGCCTTCTCACATTGCTTGCCTACTGTTAGGTCATCAGCTATGACTACCCCCAGGTCCCTTTCCATTTTTTTTTTTTATCTTACTCTTATTGTAGCGTCTTGCAGCCACTGACCTGCCAATTTTCCAGCCACCACCCCACCTCCGCCATCAACCCCAAAGAGGGTCATGCTCAGCTGGCATATGCAGCTGTAGCCTCGAAGGGGACCTCCCCATGTCCCCATGCCAGGCCAGGATCCAATACCGGCACTTGATGACCCAGGCATTGCTGGCCGGTGAAGTAGCGGCTATCAAGCTGTGCGAACAGTGCCACCATTTTTCCTCCATTTTTTGGCCCTCGGAGTGCAGGCATGCAATGACATCAGGCACTATGTGCCGACGTCTGCCGCACTCAGTCCCTTTCTGGCACCACTCTGACAGTACCCTCTGGTCGTCACCACGGGCCACTGCAGAGCGGTGGCACCCTGTAACCTGACCTGGGATAGGAGAGCAGTCCTCCAGATGCTCAATCCTATCCCTCCTCTGCCAACCCCTGATGACCCAGGCTTGTGTCCAAACCCAGGCCGCCAGCATGGTGCATGTTGTGGCGTCCAGTGTCTCAACCCTCAGTGCTGCCGAGCCCGGTCCCTTTCAATTTTTGTTGTTGTTAGTACCTTCCCCCCATTGTAGTACAAGAGTCTGGGTTGCTGGAGGAGGTGCTGCTTTGGTTTGGTTGCCCGGATTCTACCAGGTTCTATGCTGGCACAAGAGTCCAGGTTGCTGGAGGAGGTGCTGCAGGAGCTGTTGGAGGAGGTGCTGCAAGAGGTGCAGCTTTGTTTATGATTGCCTAGCTTCTGCCGAGTTCTAAGCTGGTACAAGAGTCCGGGTTGCTGGAGGAGGTGCTGCAGGAGCTGTTGGAGGAGGTGCTGCAAGAGGTGCTGCTTTGTTTATGATTGCCTGGCTTCTGCCGAGTTCTAAGCTGGTACAAGAGTCCGGGTTGCTGGAGGAGGTGCTGCTTTGTTTTGGTTGCCTGGTTTCTGCTGTGTTCTGCACTGTAGGAGCTGCTTGTGGAGGTGTTGGAGGAGCTGCTGCTTTGTAAGTTTTTTCCAGCTGCTGCTGTGTTCTGTACTGGCCCTAGAGTCTGGGTTGCTTGAGGAGGATGGCATTTAGGCAATGTTTGTGAAAATAGAGCAGGGCATGGGAGATATGGAGATTATTAACTCTTCATACATAAGTGCAAAATACAGGAAGGGGCAGTGGAATGTCATCATATCGCGTTGTTAGCAACACAGTCTCGGTGGTGAGTACTGGGATGTTTGAACATGCTGCCTGCAATGGGAACTGTCTTGAATTTTACGAGTGTTCAGGTATGAATATAATTTAATGAAGAGTGTGTTCGGATACGTCCCAAGATCAGAAAGCATTTAATTGTGTGATGTTTGTATTCCTTTTTCATGCCTTGTTGATGGTGTATGAATAGCTAACAGGCCTTACTGCTTGATTGACATTATGGAAGTTGCCTTAGTTACCCAGATGATAAAATGTCTCCATTAGTTAACTGTAACGCTAGTTGTTTTATAGAGCACTTTAATCTGCTCAATCATGCAGTGAGTAAAGACAACTAAAAAACAAGTTATATGTCTCGCTAGCATAAATTACATTAAAAACAGATGTCCAGTGCATGACTTCTACACAAACATAGGCACACACACACACCCACATCATTTCATGTGGTTATTGAATATTGAGTACTAAAAAGTCCAAACTCATTACAACATCAGATGATACTGGACATGTTTCAGGGGTGGAGCAAACACAGAAAAAAAAATCAAAAAGTTACACAGTGTTTGTTTACAGAAATTGTGATAAATATTTTGGTCATGTCTTTGACCATACGCTTGCAGTCGTATATAAAATTAAAACTGATATTATCCATAGGACAGGTGGATAAGGATGGGTTGTACAGTGCCACCCTAATGTCACAGTTTCATGTGGTTTTGGCGGCATAATATGTGGTTGCAGACAGTGTAACACAGTCTTAATATTACTATCCATAACTGACACAATTACCAAACAATTATTGTGATATTGACATACACTAAACAATAAATATATAATAAATTTTTCATTTTTTAATTTTTATTTATTTATTTATATTTAACACAATTCTACATAGACATGTACCAAAAAAAACCCCACTCTAGCCAGCCATGTCAGGTAAGATACAGAATTAGCAATCAGCAGATCTGTATGTATGAGTATGACAGACTAATACAGAGTCTACAATCAACATCAAGCAAAGCCCACTGGAAAAATGACATTAAACAAATCATGACCACACATGTGCACTTGTGGCACAGTAAACGTAATAATGTCACATGCAGCAATAAGTAATATGCAATGTGCATCCATCTATTAATGCGTCTTTTTCCCTCATATTTTCCTTTTTGCCACCATCCACCCTGTGGTGACCCCATTGGACCACCCCCCAGTCTCATCACCTGGCTCCCCCAGGACTTACCTTACCACAGTGTCCTCTGCCACAAGACTGGAGAGGGTACCCAGCCACCAGTGCGGAGCCTGAGACAGGACGTTGTCACTCATTGCCACGGGTGGTAATTTTTTCCATCATTTTCTCCCCTTCACATCCCCAGAGCCGCAGTCCAAGGATATACATGCACATGGAGTTGCACATGTTGCCTAGGCTTGAAAGGCCCCGATTCTGCCTCCTGTGGCCTAGCGTCTAGCCACCCTTCATTGGCCACATTACCAGCATGCCTTCACATGGTGTTAGTCAAAGGCCAGGAGGGTTTACCTCCCCGATCCAGGAGGAGAGGTGCCAGGTGGTTGCACAATCCTCACCTAGCCCCCAGCAACACATGCTTATCACTGTACATGGGTCACCGGTGTAGCAGGAGGTAAGGTATGCAGTGCCTTAGCCCTTCACACCACTGGGCCAGTGATGCTTCTTTGTAATATGAGCAAAACTTTACTTCATAGGGTACCGTGCTGGATGCACAGTTCACAGAGATCAGTTAAACAGCAGCTGATGCCTTCAGGATAACTTCAACAAAACATAATATTTAGATACAGTTCAGTTTATATTTCATATTAGTTCTGTATTTTCCCTCCCCACTATTTATTACTGAGGCCATTTGCATGAAAACAGAATATTCCACCACAAGAAAATGTGTCATGAGAACTTGTATAAGCAAGAAGCAAAATTAAATACTATATTTCCAGCATGAACACATACAATTAAGAAACATTAAATAAATAAACACAAGTCGGCAGAATTGGAAAACATCACAGGGTGGGTTGCTGAGTTAGTTAGTTAGTTAAAACTTAACAGTATTGTTTGACAGGATAAGAACTTTAGGCCCAGTGGTCATATTTACAAAGTTGACCTGTTAAAACATTTATATATTTCATACAATAACATGTTCAGATATTAAAACATACTTTATACAATACACACATAACATATATGCCACATACCAGCCGGAAATATACAAACAGGAGACAGCAGAAATACAAATTATCTAACAAATCTAAGTGCAAGTGCATACTTCGGTATTCATTTTATTAAAATCTGTTCTGAACATACCAAGTTTGGGCAGATTTCTCAATGATGGGGGGAATTTCATTTCAAATTTTAACAGCGTTAAACTGAAATGTCATGTTGCCATATTTTGTTCTTATTTTTGGGATTGTGAAACCTCAATGTACTACATCCCTTAAATTATATCTTTGGGCATTTGCCTGATGATCAATAGATACATTTCCATTGATCAAGCCATTTCTGAATTTGTAAACTAACATCAAACAGTGTTGCTTCCTACAAAGGGACAGACTGTCCCATTGTAGCTGCTGGTACATGAGGCAGTGATGAGTTTTGAATGAATTACCTGGGGTGAACCTAGCAAGACAGTTATATGAGTGGTTGACTTTATCCAGGGATTTTTTGTCCTGCAGATCTATAGAAGCAGTTGACATACTCCAGGACTGGTTGGATAAATTGGAAAGCAATCATGTTACACATCTGTGGTGTAACTATAGATTTAATCCCCCCTCCATGCACACATTCTAGCATTAACCTTTCTGGTTATGGTGTCAGTGTGTTCTTCAAATGTCAGACAGCTGTCTAATTCTACTCCAATATATTTATATTTGTTTATTGTTGAAAGTTTTTGACCTTCCTGAGTTAGTATTTCCATGTTTTGCATTATATTGTTTTTTTTTTCCTTGGAAGTATATAACTTCGGTTTTTTTAGTACTCAGTACTAACTGTGAATTACAAAACCAGTCCTGGAGCATGTCAAAGTCCGTCTGCAGTTTTGTCAGCATTACATCAGGTGATTTGACTGTGGCCAGTAACTCAGTGTCATCAGCATATAATCTGATGTAAGTATTTTGTATGTGATCAGGTAAATCTTTGACATATATTAGAAATAATAGTGGCCCCAGGATAGAACCCTGGGGAACACCTTTTATTAAATAACCCAAGTCTGATAGATGGTCATTTATTACACTCTCTTGAGTCATATGATGCAAATAAGATCTAGACCAACCAATCGGACCAGGAGCCATTCCAGTTTTTTCCAATCTAGTGAACCATGTTTCATGGTTCACTAGATCAAGTGTTTTTGACAAATCGATGTACACTGAACCGTGGACTCCGCAGCATCTAATGCCTGTGTCACCTTATCAACGTAGTCTATAAGCACAGTGCCCATCAAGTGCCCTGTCCTAAACTGGTGCTGGAATCAAGTAAATTTCTGATATAGAAACATAGAAACATAGATTTTGACAGCAGATAAGGACCGCTTGGCCCACCCAGTCTGCCCATTTCTCTACCTAATGGATAAGCTGCAGATCCTAGTTAACCAGCAGCCTACTTCTTCCTACCCTCACCCCCTAGAATTGCCTTATGACTGTCCCATGCATGCTTGAATTCCACCACTGTTTTTGACTCCACAACCTCCTCTGGAAGGCCGTTCCATGCATCCACAACCCCTCTCTGTGAAAAAATACTTCTTAAATTACCTCTGAGCCCTCTTCTATCTTCAAATTGTGCCCTTTGTTCTTGCACACCTCTTTTTGAAAGATGCTACCCTCTTGGACTTTGTTGATTCCCTTGAGATACTTGAAAGTTTCTATCATCCCCCCTTTCCTTGAGGCTATACATATTCAGCTCCTAAGTCTCTCTTCATATGTCTTCCGTGCAGACCCTGCACCATTTTAGTTGCCCTCCTGGATGCAGCCTCCATCCTGTCTATGTCCAAGGGAGATTGGGTCTCCAGAACTGCACACAGTACTCCAGATGGGGTCTCACCAACTGTCTGTACAGAGGATAATAACTTCCTGTTTTCTACTGGTGATGCCTCTCCTATGCATCCCAGTATCCCCCAACCCTCCTTGCTGCCTCTCACATTGCTTGCCCACCTTAGGTCATCTGATATTACTACCCCAGGTCCCTTTCCATTTTGTTGTTGTTAGTATCTCACCCCCATTGTGTACTCTTTCCCTGGGTTTTGTTTCCCAAGTGCATTACCTTGCACTTCTTAGCGTTGAATCTAAGCTGCCATACATTTGACCATTCCTCTAACCTTGCCAAGTCCTTCTCATCCTTTCCATCCCACCTTGTGCATCAACTCTGTTGCAGATCTTTGTGTCATCTGCAAAGAGACATACTTTTCCTTCCAGTCCCTCTGCAATGTCGCTTATAAAGACATTGAAGAGGACCGGTCCTAATACTGAACCCTGCGGTACCCTACTAGTAACCCCCCTTTCTTCAGAGTGGACTCCATTTACTATTACTCTCTGTGTCCTATTCTCCAAATAATCATAAAGTTGGTTATATGCAACTCTCTCCAGCAATTTAGACAGGATGGATGGCGGTGCTATTGGCCTATAGTTGGATGGTTCATTAGGGCTTCCACCTTTAAGTATAGGAACAATTTTAGCTTGCTTCCAATTTTCTGGGAATGTTCCTCTATCAGACACTGCTTAAATAATTTAGTTATTACAGGTGACACTGTGCTTGTGGTGTCCTTCAAGAATTTAATTTCCACATTATCAAAACTGCCAGATTTTTTAGATTTAAAGTTTTCAAACTCCTGTAACACTTCCTTTACTTTAATCTTCCTAAAGTAAAACCTGGGTAGATTTGTGTGTTCATTTTCTCTAGTCTTTCCATGTATGTTTTGGTAGGATTAGAAATCTTAATATCTGGCAGAGTAATAAAATATTGATTTAAAGCATCCGCCAATTTTCTGGTACTTAAAATACCCCCATTGGTATCCATTATCTTAATTTCCTGTCTTACTTTAACTGGGTTTTCTAATTCTTAAATAATATCCCAGTATTGTTTGGGTTGTGATGTGTTAGTAATTTTGTTCTGGTAGTATTTCTTTTTTGCCTGTTTTATAAGTGATTTGCATCTGTTGCTCTGCTTTTTAAATAATTCCCAATCATTAGTGTTTAATGATTTATTTGCCTTTTTTCAAAGTCTGTTTTTATGCCAATTAATTTTTCTTATAAATTCATCTACCCATACTAGATGATTTTTTTCTTACCTTTTGTGACCTTAAAGGGGTGTGTTTACTGCAAACTTGTGCAAAAGTGTCAGTAAAACCTGTCATCCCTAGGACTAAATCAAGAATTAAATGTAACCTGTCCCAGTTTTGGTTTTGTAAGTCATTATTAAAATTTGTAGGATGATAATTCACATAACTTCTTCTGGTAGTGTATTTCTTTGTATTAATACAGCAATAAATGTCATGAATTGAACACATAGGGCAGGATTCATGAACGTGGCAGAAGGACCACGGCTGGACGGAAAAACTACGCTTAGTGTGGAATCCACTCTGAAGCCACAGGTTGCCCACAGCCGCGGTATTCACTAAGGTGGAGCCAGAGTATGACCAGCTCCATGGAATATGACAGCTTGCACAAGAAGATATACGAAGAAAGACTAAAGGAGCTTATTATGTATACCCTTGAGGAAAGAAGGAAGAGAGGGAACATGATAGAAACTTTCAAGTACCTCAAGGGATTCAGCAAAGTCCAAGAGGGTAGCATCTTTCAGAAAAAGAGATGTGCAAGAACAAGGGGGCACAATTTGAAGATAGAGGGGGGACGGCTCAGTGGTAATGTGAGGAAGTATTTTTTCACAGAGAGGGTTGTGGATGCATGGAACAGCCTCCCTGAGAAGGTCATGGAGTCAAGAACAGTGGGGGAATTCAAGAATGCATGGGACAGACATAAGGCAGTCCTAGTGGGGGGTAGGATGAAGTAAGCTGTTGGTTAACTAGGATCTGCAGCTTATCTGTTAGGTAGGAAAATGGGCAGACTAGGTGGGCCAAGCGGTCCTTATCTGCTGTCAAATTCTATGTTTCTATGTTGCGGGCACTGTTGTCAAGGACAGCACCGCAGCTGCGGGAAGCTGCTACTGGCATCGGAACCCGTCGTAGCACCCTCCGTAACTGCTGCGGCTGTGGATCAGCCACTTCACAGCTGAGGGGCAATCCAGTCCGCAACAGCAGTTGCGGAGTGGAACTTTTAAAAAATCTCATCGTGAATCCTGCCCATAGTTGGGTTGTGGTCACCTAATTAGGGGGAAATACTATACAGCTGTTAATACTAAAAGTTTTAGAAAAGACCATCAAGTCAAAAATATTACCCAAGCTTTGTGAACACCCCTTTCTTGTAACCTAATCTATAACTTGCTGAATATTTAGGATTTGAAAAAATCTGTTTTAGTCTTTTACCCATGTGTTTACCCCATGTGGCATTACAACAATAGCAGGAATTTTCTGTGCTACTGCCTCAAAATTATCCACATTGTTTCTTGGGGGGAATTAATTATTCCTACAAAAAGTCTGAGTTGCTTAGACGTATCAAATAGGCATTCAGTTCCTTGTATTGTTTCTGAAAAACCAATATCAAATTACCCCAATTTAGAGTGAATATATAAAAGTACCCCTCCTCCTTGTTTACCCCATCTTGCTTAAAGACAGTATAGCCTTCTTGTTAGATTTCATCATTTTGTATTTCTTTTGTTAACCAAGTTTCAGAGAAACCCATACTGTTAGGGACATGTTCCTGTGTCCAGATTCATAATTTATTTACTTTTTTAATCATGCTTCTTGCATTTTCATGTGTCATTTTTAAATCAGGTCTAGTTGTAAATTTAGGTCCTGGCTTGAAGTTGTAACTGACACTCAATCAAAAAATAATGATTTCCCTGAGAAATCCAATACAGTAGATGTTGTTTTTTGTGACTCACAGATGGCCAGCAGTAGGAGAAATAATTTCTCCTGATTTTGGGAACATTTACCAAATTGGGTGGGGGGGGGCATAGATTTATCTAAAGAGTGACTTTGTGCTGTAAAGTACCTACAATTTCAGGAGATTCATTACTCAGGTCTCATTTCCCTCTCTCACCAGATTGGTAAGTAATTAAAATTGACAAAACCAAGCTTAACAAGTTAATTACGAAATTCATTTTTAAACCAGTGATCTACAACTGTGTATCCCAATATGTTTTTACCATAAAATCTCAAATGGGACCCTTAAGTTCTAAGTAGTGCAGTTCTACACACTAGCTATTTAAAATACTACAATAATTGCCTACTTTCCAGGGGTAAAATCCCCACAGGGTGAATTTTATCTGAACTTTTAAAGATCACTAGTTATGAATTTGTAAAATGTTAGTACATTCTTAAATAGTTAAAAAAAGAAAAGAAAATCACCTTTGCCCAATTTCAAGATACCTCAAAGAGCAGACTCAAATCACAGTTTAAAATTCAGAGTCATATGATATAAAATTTAAGTGATATTAGGTAGACTCTCATATTTTACTTACTCAATCTTAAATTTCAGAAATTGTTTAGACTAATTCAACCGTGAATATAAACAAAATGTATACTGTGTTAGTTGAGTATGCTCCAGGTTCAACAATAAATATAACTCCCGAGCTAAGGAAACCCTGAGGGGAAGAGAAGGAAAAGCTGTTTTACATAGGCTACTATGGGCCAATAATACAAATGTAAATGCAAGACAGCTTCAAGTAATAATTAATAGTTTTCCTCAGTCATAATAGACAGTAGTGTACTAAATACAGAATAATAAAAACCTTGGCCCTAAATATAAGAGTCAAATCCCCAATGGTAAACATTAGTTTACTAAATACTAAATCATTAAAAGGCAGTGCTTGAATTGTAAATATCATAGAACTTGAGGAATATACAAAGTCTGCAGTTTCTTTTACCTTAAATAAATGTAGAAATGATCTCTGAGTGGGGCTCGTGCCACTCCACGGTCATGCAAATGCTCACGCTAGTGACTGGTATGGGCTTTTACAGTTAAATTGTTTATTGAATTTTATATATGTATGACCAATACAGTACATGGTACAGTATACAGATAGAAGAATACATTATATAATGTGTGCTGCAGGCAATAATTTGGTTGACATATTATAACAGCAATTAAGTATTATAATAATTATAAAACCTACACTCGAAAAGCAGACTTTATGTATATGATTAAGTCCATAGAAAGATAAATGCCCTGTACTGTAAATAACAAAAGACCAAGAAAAAAAGGAAAAATCTAATCAAGGTAATCAAACAGTATTGTAAATAAAATAAAAAAAGAGCTGCATGAGAAATTTATTCTAAAAAGTGGTCTATATCCATGAGATGATATCAGGGTAAGGAATCTGATAGTGTATATCACCTAGATGTTTGAAGAAAATTTAAATAATCCTCCCAACAAAGATTGAATTCATTTAGTCGGTCCTGTGTCAGGTATGAGAACCATTCCAAGGAGGCAGTGTGGGTTAAACTGTTCAGGATATCAGTCAAAGTAGGTGTTAATTGAGATTTCCAACGCAATAAAACCAGTCTCTTAACTTGCATAAATAAAATATGTAACCATCTATGCTGATATTTTGTTAGTTTTATATCTTTGCTTATGACTCCTAGTAAACAATATTTGGATTCAAATGGGATAGGGTGGCCGATAATTTTGGAGGCTAAGCTATGGATGGATTGCCAAAGTTTAGAGATTGGTTTACATGACCAAAGTATATATAGAAGATCACCCTTTGTTGAATTGCAGTGCCAACAGTTATTGTTAGGTAGTACACCCATTCTGTGCAATCGAGAAGGGGTTCTATACCATAAGTGTAAAATTTTATATTGAATAAGCATGCTACGGATATCTTTAAAGGTGTTGTGGCAAAGTTTCCAGCATTCACCCCATTGAGAGTCTAATATGTTATTATTTAATGCAAGGTTCCAACTATTTCTGGCTAGGACAGATTGGTTCGGTAGTATATCTCTGATTTGTTTGTGAATTCTGCTAATTAAGCCAGAAGAGATTTTGGTCCATAAGTTAAGATATGTGAAAGCTGGGGGTGGGCTATTAATTTATTGTATAATCGAGAATGTGGCAGAGTGAATCTGTAGATACTTCCAGAATTCTTGTCTAGGAATGTTCCATTTTGTTTGTAGGTTACTAAAAGAGTTTAATGTATTACCATTATCAGTCAAGATATCATTTAGAAAGAATATGTTCCTATGTTTCCAGGAATTACAATATATTGGTTTATTCCCTAACGTGATTTTCGGGTTTCCCCAGATAGGGGTATAAGATATAGGAGTAGGATTAGTTTTGAGCCATTTATGCATTGTAAACCAGTACTGGATAGATGCGATGATTGTAGGATTTTTTTTAATTTAGAAGTTGGGGTAAAGTAAATAAAGCTGGTGGGGATCTGTCCTGGGGTTAAGGAAGCTTCCATGTCAAGCCATAATGGGGAATTAGAATTAGGTTTGGAAAACCATTTAATTGCTTGTGAAGCTCTGAATGCCCAGAGGTAGGCCGGAAACCAGGGTAGTCAAAAAACACCCTGAGGCCAATGATAGTATAGTTTAATACAGTTAAACCTTGGTATGTGACCCTTCCATAGGAAATCTCCTTTAACTTTGTCAATGTTGTGAAGAAGAAAAGGAGAGATTTTGAGTGGAATGTTAGTGAACAGATAAAGAATCTTAGGTGTGACGTTCATTTTTATATCAGCTATTTTACTAGAAAGAGATAGGTTTAGATTTTTCCACTTAGCTAGATTTGTTTTGATATCTGTTAATAAGGGATGAATATTTTATTTCCCAGATTTTATCAAGATTAGGTAACATTTTTATCCCTAGATAGGTAATACCTCGTGGAGCCCAGCGAAATCCAAGGGGGTTGTTTGTGGAAGGGTCACAGTATTTATTTAATGGTAATACCTCGGTTTTTTGGTAGTTAACTGATAGTCCAGAGAGTTTAGAGAACAAATTAAGTATACGAGTAATTGATTGTGCAGACAGTTCTAGATTTTCTAATAAAATGAACATATCATCTGCATATGACAATGATGTATATTGTGTATGCCCAATAGATATACCTTTAATATCATTATTTTGTCTTAAAAAAGTAGCCAGGGTTTCGAGAGCTGAGATAAAGAGGGATGGGGAAAGTGGGCATCCTTGCCTGGTGCTCCTAGCTAGTTTAAATGGTTGGGATAATGTAGAGTTAGTGAGTACCCTGGCTTGGGGAGATGTATAAAGAATTTGACCCAGGAACAAAAAAGGTTACTGAAGCCAAAACGCAATAGCACAAGGTAAAGAAAGTTCCAGTCTAAAGAGTCAAAAGCTTTTTCAAAATCCACACCAATAACTGTTGCAGGGGAATTAAGAGATTTGGCTTTGTACATTAGATTAATTAGGGAGCAAAGAGGGTCAGAACCCATCCTCCCTTTGACAAAACCCACCTGTGATCAATGAATTAATTTGGGGATATGTGATTCTATACGGTTTGCCAAAATTTTAGCAAAGATTTTGCCATCTGTGTTAAGTAGGGATATAGGACGATAATTAGATGGGAGTGTAATGTCCTTGTCTTTTTAGGGAGGATAGTGATAATTGCGTCTGTCATAGTTTGAGGTAGATAACCTTTCTGGGAAGATTCATGACATACATTACATAACAAGGAGCATAATTGTCCCACCAAGAGCTTGTAAAATTCGACTGAAAAACCATCTCCACTGGGAGATCATCCAGATTTTAGAGAAAAAAGTGCCTTTTTTACTCCTTCTGTAGTAAAAGGTTTATCTAGGGAGCATGCTACTTCATGAGAGAGACATGGAAGTGCTAAGTTATCAAGAAAATAAATTATATTCAGGGGTGATGTTGGGGAGGAGGAAGAAGAATATAGATTTTTATAGAAGGTTGCCATAATCTCGTTAATGGAGGAGTCGACTGTTCAAATTTTCCCTGCCTGATCTTTTAAAGCAGCAATGTGTCTCTCCATTTGTTGCATTCTGAGTCTATAGGCTAGTATTTTGCTCCCCTCTTCCCCTCCTTCCCAATATTTCTGCTTTATACTTAATAATGCTATTTCTGTTTTTCGAGAGATTAACTCATAATTGCAGAATTTCATAGTATAGAGGAGAAGTGGGGTCAGGGTGGGGGTTAACTGTTAACTGTGTTTGTTTTGCTCTTAGTAAATTTTCAAGATTATTAAGTTGTTGTTCTCTAAGTTTCTTTCTGTGAGCTGCAAAACAAATTATTTTACCACATAGAGTAGCTTTAAGGGCTTCCCAGGTAATACCCATGGAGGTGTCTCCGGGATCATTGAATACTATGAATTCTTTTATTTCTGTTTTAATCCAGATTGGAAATTCTGGATCTTTAAGTAGTAAGGGGTCTAATCACCAAGAAGGGGATTTTAGAGGAGGGGAATCCCATGTAAGTAAAAGTTTAACCGGGGAATGATCAGATATGAGTAAGAGAAGAATAGCAGTCTCTGTTAAGTTAGTCATAACTGTGGGGGAGGTTAACCAGTAGTCTATTCTACTGTAAATCCGATGGCTGGAAGAGTAGAATGTATAATCCTTATCTCTGGGATGTAGAATCCTCCAAATATCTGATAGGCCCAAATCTTTCATCACTTGGGACACTATAGCTGTACTATTAAGGTGAGCCTCATATGAGCAATTGCTCCTGTCCATATAGGTATCCAAAGTAAGGTTAAAATCCCCTTCAAACAGTAAGGGATAATTGACCAGATTTTGTGAAATTAAAAGTTGAATCAGTTTGTGGAAAAACTGAGGGTCATCGGAATTTGGGGCATAAATATTGACTATAGATAGTGGACCTGAGGGAGTATCAAAGGTTGTGACAAGCCATCTACCATCAGTATCCTTCAGAATATTAGAATGTTTCCATTTCAGGTTCTAATGAATTAACGTAGCTATACCTCTTTTCTTGGAAGGAGCAGAAGCAGCATATACCTGACCGATCCAATCACATTTTAATCTTGAATTATCTGCATCTAAAAGCTTAGTTTCTTGCAGAAGAGCAATCTGTGCTTTATGCTTTTTGAGATGGTTGAGAACTTGTTTACGTTTACTTGGCGCATTGAGTCCCTTGACATTCCAAGTACAGAGTGTTAGATTAGCCATCAGGATTTAGATTATCTAGTCTATAATGGGGTAGATGAGGGACCAAGGGATTCCAATAGCCAAATTAATTTAGTGAAGTTATGCAGATCAGATTAATATGTGTGTTCATTGTAAAGAAACTATTGACAGAATTATTTAAGATTATCAAGAAGGAATGACATACAAAATTTTCCAGATTCCTTTCCCTGAAGCTCTTTGCTAACAATACAACCATGATACTTATAAGTATCCAAACTTTGTAACAATATAACATTAAAGCCATCTGAGATGAGCAGAGAAGGGGAGGTCAGTCCAAAAAAGGAAAAGAAAAACAGACCAAGACCACTTCTCTGTTCTCTAGGACGCAACTTAACAGCTCAGGATATTGGATAATACTAAAAATAAACTATAGTCCAATATTCCTTGATAACAGTTTGTCTAACGAGAGTTGTATAACAATACTAAAATGTTTATAGTTTAACCAGTATCGAACCCTAGAGCAGAGTAATAGATATTGTAATTATCTTACTCTTATAGATCTAGGCCCGGATATTCAGACTGCACCAGGCTGCTGGGCGCAGCACAACTTGGCTGCACAGGGGTATTGACAGGGTGATATTCAACGGAGCTGTGCCATGGCACATCATCGCTGAGTATAGCACCGCACCCGCAGTACGCATGGCACAATGCTTTCATGGCATAAGTGTGAAGTGGAGCAGGGGATGTGCTAGCGCAAGTTCCGTTGCGCTAGGTGCAACAACCCGTGATATTCAAAAGTGCACATGCAAATGGGGCCATAATGCATGCAAAAATGTAAATGGGCCATTAGCATATCATTATAACCCCATTTGCATGCAGATGCGCCGATCCCCAGCGACTTGCGCCTGGCACCCTGCCAGGCAGCAGCCATTGGGGACCGACGGCCCCTGCACATTGCGGAAAAGTGCCCCACTGCCCAATCGCGGGCATATGTAGAATAGCATACACATCCAATATCCCTGGTGGTCCAGTGGACTGCTTCACGCCCAATCACAGGCTTAAGTATAAAACTGATTTGTCCTACATTCCTGGTGGTCCAGTGGACTGCTTCACACCCGATCGTGGACATATGTTGTAAAACAAAAGAAACGTCCTATATCCCTGGTGGTCCAGTGGACCGCTTCATGCCCGATCATGGTCATATGTTGTAAAACAAAAGAAACGTCCTATATCCCTGGTGGTCCAGTGGACCACTTGCAGCCTGATCGTGGGCATATGTTTAAGTAAATAACGACCTATATCCCTGGTGGTCCAGTGGACCGCTCATAGCCCGATCGCGGGCATATGTTTAAATAAATAACGTCCTATATCCCTGGTGGTCCAGTGGACTGCTGTCAGCACGATCGTGAGCATATGTTTAAATAAATAATGTCCTATATCCCTGGTGGTCCAGTGGACTGTTCGCAGCCTGATTGAGGGCATATGTATTAACAAGGAGAGGTCCAATATCCCTGGTGGTCTAGTGGTATCCCCCCCACCTGCCCACTGAGCCCCACCGCCCCGCTCCCCCCGGTCAGCGGCGGGCGGCAGCACCCCTCCTGCCTTCCGCCTGCCGACTGACACCACACAGTAGGGCTGTATGCCCATTGGTCCACAGCGTGAGCCAATGGGCATGCAGCCTGTCGCACTATACATTCCAGATATGTGAATGGATCAATTCATATCTGGACTGTGTAGTAGGATGGACTGCACACCCATTGGTTCATGCTGCTGGGACCACCGGGCGACTCGCCCTAATGTTCAGTCAGGCTGCGGGCGCAGGCAGGTGCTGCTGCCCGCCATTGACCAGGGAGGGTGGGCGGTGGGGCTCAGTGGGTGGGTGAGGAGGGGGTACCACTGGGCCACCAGGGATATTGGACCCTGCTTTTCAATACATAGGCCTGTGATCGGGCTGCGAGTGGTCCACTGGACCACCAGGGATATAGGACATTATTTATTTAAACATATGCCCGCGATCGGGCTGACAGCAGTCCACTGGACCACCAGGGATATAGGACGTTATTTATTTAAACATTTGCCTGTGATTAGGCTGACAGCGGTCCACTGGACCACCAGGGATATAGGACGTTATTTATTTAAACATATGCCCATGATCAGGCTGACAGTAGTCGACTGGACCACCAGGGATATAGGATGTTATTTATTTAAACATATGCCTGCAATCAGGCTGATAGCAGTCCACTGGATCAACAGGGATATAGGACGTTATTTATTTAAACATATGCCCGCGATCGGGCTGACAGCGGTCGACTGGACCACCAGGGATATATGACGTTATTTATTTAAACATATGCCTGTGATCGGGCATGGGGGGACACCGCCACGGAGGTGCAGCTGGAGCTCGGGTGGCCACCCACAGGTGGCAGCTGCCGTGTTGTGCCCTGCAATATGGCAGCTCACCTGTTGGTGGCCAGCTGTTGTTCCTTTATTTTTTGGCTCACCTGTGTGCAGTGCAAGTAGGGGTTGTGCATGCATGGGCTCAGCACATCCGGGGCTGAATATCGGGATGTGCTAAGTATGCATGAGCACAACCCCCCCTACCCGCGCTGCATACATTACTGATGCGCTCTGGCACATCGGGATTTGTGCCAGGCTCAATCCCCATTTGAATATCGTGCTGGGGTGCATCAGTGGGTTGCACATGGCACAACACTGTTGCGCCATGCACAACCCTTCTGAATATCTGGGCCCTAGAGTTAATAGAGTTACAGATAACATTAACTAATCTGCCATCATGTCTATTATAAAAGAGGTCAGTAACAAGTTAAGGATATGAGACTACAGCATAGAGTTAAAAAAAAGATTATTATCTATTCTCCTTAAGAAATATAGAGATATCCTGTTATGGAGGATTAAAATAAATGAAACTGAGGTGGACCCTAAGCTATTATGGGCTCTAAGAAGTACTTGCTTTAAAATTAGTTACCAGTGACTGCTGTAGTATTAAAAAAAAAGCAGTAACAAGGTTAATAAACTTAGAGGATATGATACCTGTGTTGATTGGATTACAGGAGTTGTGATAGGCTAGAATGATCAAAATATAAAAGGGGATCATTTGTGTTGAACAGTAGGAACATTCTATATTGGAGTTAGGTCAGTCAGGAAATGTACAAATATTAAAATATAAGTGGCCTCATAAGTACTAGGCATAGCAAGTAGGTATGAAAACTTAATGTTATAAATGATATCCTGTGATTAGGTTCAGTATTATCCTTTGTCCAGCAGGGGGAGTGCCTCCATTAGATAAACAATTGAGAACTCAAAATGTAGAGCTACTGAAGTCAAGCACTGATAGAACCATAGAGACATTGTATCTTATTGTCTCATAGGATGTTGTGGGAAAGATATTATCAGTTCTAGCATAGCTGGTTCATCGTAGCGATAAGAGCTGAACAGAACGAGTAGCACAAAGTTCACAATCACAGACCACAGCACACGTCTATCCCGTCACCCTGAGTCTGCCATGTGTTCCACCCTTCAAGCACAGCCGTGGACTAGATCAATATTAAACCAAGGCATAATGTAATGTGAGGTGACCTTCAACATTTACCAGAAGGAGCTAATCAAAATTGGTCGACAGGCTCAGCACAACGTGGTAACCACAGATACATCGAACCATCTGCAGCCAAGCCTTGTAGCTGAATGTTAAGAGACACCAACTCGTGCAGCATGAAAACAACCTGTATGTGCATTCAGCAAACAGATACATATATATTATGTATGTGGTCAGATGTAGATGCTACAGTAGGGATAGACTAACTGCATAGTTACGCAGTAGTGACTATCCAATCGTTCGCAATCTACGAGTAAAAGAACTACCAGTTTGCATTCAAAATAATGCTGGGCAATAGATGTTGGGGATATTAAAGACACAGACAGTCACCATGAGTGTTTTAAGGGTGTAGTATCTCTTTTATTTTTGCCCTTGCTGCGATGCTTCTTTTTCGTGGGCTCATTAATTTTGAAAGGCAAGCTTTCTCCACTACTAGCCCACGAAGCTTCCACTGGAGTGCAGTCCATTTTGGTTCCCATAGAAGTGTTCATTTCTGCGGAGAAATTTCCACTAGCACAGTGAGAGGAGGGTAAATCTTGCAACAATGCGAATTTGTTATGCACTGGGATATTGGGAATGATTTTAAGTACAGTTGGGTTTGGATATATTTCGGTGTGTATCTTCAGGACTACAGCATCATGGTTTTGAGTGCCCTGTAGCGAAGGATAGCTTTTCTTGTACCCGATTAGATTGCCTTCTGTGTGGCATAATGAGGGAGTCAGAGACAGCAGATTCCTTCCCAGGGGTTAGAGTAATGGGAAGCATTTCAGTACCAGTGTCAGTGGCAATCGAGGATGCAGATGTAGGATGAGCCACTCAAGTAACTGGGTTTTCAGGGTGAGTTGCGACATGACCGTGTAGGAAAAACATTAGGGACTTTGGGGTGTGAAAGTCCTTTGGGAATTTCCAGTGAAGATCCTCATAGTCGCAGGATACCTAAGTGAAAATCGGAGGCCTATCTGATGCATTAGTTGTCTGGCTTGGGTAAAGGCTTTATGTTTAGCAGAAAGCTCCTTGAGAAATCACGGTATATGTAGATCTTATGTCCTTGCCAGGCGAGTTGACCAGTTTCTCTCGACTTCTGCAGGATAAGTTCTGTATCAGCATAATTGAGGAATCTGGCAATAACTGGCCTAGGCTTGTGTCCTGGAGGAGGCATAGGGCTTAGTGATCGGTGAGAACATTCTATAATTAGGCTGTTATCGGTCTGAAGATTAAGAATTTGCGGTAGCACATGTAGTAGGAATGGAGTTGTATTTTTTGCTTCCACTTCCTCGAGGAAGCTAAATATCCAGAGATTATTTCTTCGATTCTTGTTCTCCATATCATCTACCTTAGTTTGCAGCTCTTTGATTGCATGATCTTGTAGTCTGATAGTAGCTTTTAACTCCTGTATTGATTCTTCATTAAGGCGAGCTTTATTCTCTGTGGAAGCAAGCCGAGAGTCGATAGTTTTCATTGTCTGAGTGTTTTGCTGGGTAGCATTTTTCAAATCGTTCATATCTATAGATAACTTATTGAACATTTTGCTTCAATTTTGTCAAGAGGATTCAGCTGCTTGTAGGAGTTAGCCATGATGCTGGGCCTGCAGTCAGAGTTCCAAAAATATTACAGGAGCACAGTGGATAATGAAGCTGATCTGAGCTAAAATAGCCTTGCAAATTTGCTGTAGAGTTATTTATCCATATACTCTCATTGGTAAGTTACTTATCTGACTTAGATGGCTGGAGATGATGTTAGATTTTTATAGTTGGTGAGGAGCTCTAAAATCAGACATCCATCTTGCTTGGTGCCAGTCCATGCCCCCCGGTATGGGCTTTTAAATCAAACAAGCACTGCCCCTTCCAGTCTGCACCCAGTAGCTGGCTCCCCTGAACCTGAACTCACCAGAACAATACAGCAACAGAAGACATAAACAGTACTGGTGCAGAGTGTCCGATACAAGGTGGCTGTCTGCAAATAAGTCAGTGGACCACAGTTTCAACAGCAGGTAAACATTTCACTGGGAGACCTGTAGATGACTTTCAAATAGGGAACTCCCAGACTTACAGTCAGTTGATTGTGGCAGCACCTTCTCTGGACATCTCGTACTGGGCAGCAGGCAGATATCGGTTACAGAAACAGCAGTGCAGGCTACAGTTCAAATACTACCACAGAGTCCCACAGTGAATGATAATACCGGTTGCAGTTTTGATGTTACCTCTGTTTCCCATGGTAGATGGCAGACAGAGACCTACCAGGAAGCAGGTGCACAGTGCACAGGTGGGCTCACTGATAACGAGCAGCATGGGCTTTTAAATCAAACAAGCCCCACCCCCTTTGCTCTGCACCCAGTAACTGGCTCCCTTGAGGGAGAGAGGGGGCTGTCAATGAGTGCTAATAGGAGGGAGTCTGAGCGGAGCACTATGACAAGGGCCAAGTGGGACAGGGGCACAGGGTAGGGGGAGCAGACAGATGAGATGATGTCGGCAGTAGTTTTGGCAGTTCTACACACAGCAGAACTACTATCATCAGCCAGCCACTGCCTAATACCACACTGTCTTCTCCTTTTCATCTTCCCATCCTATGTTGGGGCCGGTGGTCATCTTGTGGAATAAGAAGATATCCAATGAAACCTATAGGGGCGAAGATAGTGTTTGCCTGAGATCATGAAAGTTCATGTTAAGGAAAACCAGCATTTCCGTGTTCTCCATGTTAAGCTCGGTACTGCTCCAGCTGACAGTAGCCCTGGCAGCACTAAACACTTGCTCTGACAAGACACTTGCACATAGGTACATCAGAAAATACAGCACCAGCCGGTACAGGTCTGGCCACAAACCCATCTTTGAGCTCCAGTACTCAGTTGAGTAAGCCCCAACAGCTAGCACCAGACAGTCATATAAATGCTCCTCCAGCTAAGTCTCTGTTGTGACTGCTGGGCAATATCCCTTTATCTCAGTGGACTTCGATGCTGTGGCTGAAAAGTTCATGATTGACGTCCTCTCCAACACTGATGAACCTCAGCAGTTGTCTTCATTTTCCTCCTCCTCCTCCTCCTCCTCGATTACCTCAGTTGCTGCAATGTGATTACAGTGATGCATTGGATGATTTGCCCCTCAAGCTCTGCAGGCTGATGCCCTTCATCACTGGCCCTCAGTAGCCTGTCGTGGAGGGCCTCTGTCCCATAACCTACATCGGTTTTGGAGGGTAGAATGTTTCCCCAGATGACTGTTAAAATGAAGATCCAGCATGGAGAAAAGCACATACTGATCCTCCTTAAACATCCTTTTGATGCAGTCATTTGTACAGAGGAACTGCAGAAGTGAGTCAGTCAGGCACTTTACATCCTTGTTCGCACTCACCACAAACTGTTCCTCCCTTGCAGTTTGGGTGGATGAAGCTGGTGGTACTGAGGGTGCCATTGCAGCAGAGTCTGTTGTAGGCACACTCCTGGAGGAAGAGGGAGAAGAACAATTGGGGGTGGACAATGCCTGACTCCCAGGCTCAGACAATGGGGCTTTGGAACCCCTAACCTTGCTGGGAGTATTGATGGTAGCTGCTGAACTTGCACTCCAGCCTTGGGCTGGGTAAAATTTATCTTCCACCAGCAGAAGCCTTGTGAAATCATTATTTCACTTCTGTGAAATTTTGTGAAATGTCCACAAAAAGTTCAGACAATGTTGCCAAAATTGTGATTTCAGTTATTTCTAAGTTAAAAAGCATTGCACCACGTGGCCCGGTGGTGCTGAGGGCTGAGGCGCTGGACGCCTTACCTCTGTACTGACTACCCAGGTTCGGGGAATGAGATCGGGTCACCAGAGATCGGCAGTGGGGGGGGATGGAGCTGGATTGATCTGCCGACAGGCAGGCTATCCTCTCCAGGGAAGGGATGCGGCACCCCTCAGCCAATGGTGACCCCTAGTGGAGGCTGGGTGTGGCACAGGCTGGACAGGGCTGGGCGTTAGGCCATGGGGTGGGGGAAATGAGTGGTAACCGGGGCCGTAGGGTGCATGCGTGCCTCCACATGCATGTGCTCCTACTCCTGGGGCTCCTGGGCGATAACCGGAGGCAGAAAACACCAACGGCAATAGGATGATGACCAACTCCCCACAGGCTCCGCTCCCGGGCTGGGTACAAGGTAAGCACTGGCTGTTCTGGGGGACGGGGCTGGGGAGGTCGGTCGGAATGAGGCGGCTGACTGGAGGAGAAAAATAAGGATGATATAAAAAAAAAAAGCTTGGCACCAAACTTGGTGTGATGACTTTCTCAAGGTTCATACAGATGAGTACTGAATTTGAGATCTCTGTTGTTAAAGGTGACTGAGTTATAAACCTCCAGACTTTCAGAAATGTGATTTCTTTCAGAGTACTGTAGGTGTTGCACGTGGCTGATCCTGTTTAGAGGTGGGCAAAGTGGGCAAAATTCACTCCGTGAGTAATGTGGAATCTGCAAAGTAATCCGCAATGCAAAGTGGAGTACTTTGGGTTATAATGCGGAAGGCGAAGTCCATTGATAACAATGACTTTGCATTACTCTGCCTTCCTCAAACCACTTCTGCATCAATTTTAATGCGAAGTACATAGAAATCAATGTACTTCACATCACTTTGCCTTGTTATTGAGCTTCAAGGCGAATTTTGCAGTGATTCATGGGATTGCAGGTCACATGGGCTCTAGATTGTTCTGCACAGCCTCAGTTCTGTGTAGCATGTGTGTAGTGGTAGATGGAGACAGTTTTCTCTCAGAGCTCTGCGATTCAAATCCTCTAAAAGCTGTTAAAAAAGCCTTTTTGAGCCATTTTGTTTGCTCATAATTTAGTACATCGATTGTAGGAAACCCTCTTGTGCTCATATCATCAAGTGTTTATTGTTTGTGTGTGGATTTTGCATGTTAATTTAGAACATTCAGTCTGTGTACTGACAGACACTTGAAGTGTGCTTGGGGGAGGGGCGTATCTGTGGTGAAGGTAGGTTAAAATGGAGAGAAAAAGGCAGTCTTTCTGTTTTGGTTATATTTTTCTTATATAACTGTTAATGTACACACAGTAATATTTTCAGTAATTCTTGACATTTTTTTTTCGCTGATTGTTGTACTGCAGCAGTGCATAATTTCAATTTAAAAGATTTGGCTATATTACTAAAGTTTTCAATTTACTACACATTACGTGTAGTGTGCGAGTTTGTGTGCGACACGTGCCTTCAAATCAGACACATTTTATTGTGCCACAGAGTAACTGCAGCAGTGTGAACCTGCTATCCACTGCACCTGAGTGATTTTGTACTGCTTTGTGGTATTTTAGTTTTGGACTGTTACTGCAATGCACTGCACCCCCATCCCCCCAACCTCCAGACTTTCAGCAAAAGGTATTCTTTTCCAGATTGGATTGTGACTTGTGAGCACTGGTTAAGGTGTTGTTGTGACTTTGTATCTGCATCTCTTCGTGATAGCGCAGTGCAGTCTTAATTGGTCTGTGCTTTTGCATCTATCTAGTGCCCAATCGCCATCTGCAAGCCACAGTTGTTGTTTTTTTTGGCTTCACATCCACCGACCCAGACTGAAAGTTCAGAAATCTAAATTTTAGAATTTCCTTGGTGATCTCCCAAAATGCCTGCAAAGAGACGTGCAAGCAAAGCTGTTTCTGGGCATGGCACTGCTGCCAGTGGCAAGATTGTCCACAGGCATTGTAGTATGCAGAAGTGCATAGCTGATGTCAGTAAAGGGATTTCTCCATCAATGTTTTTTACAGCGCAATCTGTAGCTTCTCTCATAGTTAGAGGAGATGATGTCCCAGCTGGTGGTGTTAGTGCAGTTTCTGCTGGAATGAGTACTGCTGCCTCAAGTTCCACTTCTGACCAGTTAACCATTTCAAAAAATATAGTTGAGTCTAAAGCTGTGACTGACAGTGTAGATGATGTCATATTCCCCATTAACATCCCCATGATAACTGAACATGATTCTGATCCTGGCAACAATATCTCACAATGTCACATTTCTTCCAGCGCTGTTGAGGTAATGCCTTTGCCATCCAATGATTCAACATATGGCACAAAAATATCGGGTGATGATGATGCTGCGGTTGGAACATATTCTCTACATGACAGCATCCAAGCTGAAAATGTTGATGTGGATGATAATAATAATAATATATAATAAACTTTATTTGTATGGCGCCTTTCAAAAACCAAGGCGCCGTATCAATATTAAAATCACAATATCAACAAACAAACATCTCAGCAGAAAACAATAGAATCAAACTGATATCATTCATTAATTAATCACCAAAAGCTTGGTGCCACAAAAAAGTTTTTAATGCTTGTTTAAACCCCTCCATGGTCGTGCACTCACGTAACTGATGGGGTAGAGTATTCCAAAGTGTAGGGGTGACGTACATAAATGCTCTCACCCCAGAAGATTTCAAACTCACCCTTGTAATCTCTAGCAACCTAAATCATTTGGTAGAGAGCAATCACCGGGCAGAGGAAACCAAAGCTCTTTACTTTAAAGGTGATCTGCCACTGAACTGGCAGCCAGTGCAGTCCACGCAGCACCAACGAAATATGACAGGACCAGGATGATCCCATCAAAAACTGGGCTGCCACATTCTGCACCAGTTGTAGGCAGCAGATTTCCACCCCTAGTAGCCCTAGGTATAGTGAGTTGCAGTTGTCCAAATGCAAGGTCACAAAGGTGTGGATCAGTGTAGGAAGGTCGCCAGATGGAACAAGGTGCTTAATCCTGGAACTCTGCCTTCTTACTGGTGATTGCAGATTGATAGACTTGATAATGGTCCATCAATTTAAGGTGGTCGGCATCAAGGGTGGATTTCTGCCAGCAACGCTCTAACCTTCGTCCTAGTCACTGCATCTCCCTCAAAGTCCCATCAAACCATGGGGATCAAGGGCAAAGGGAGAGAGGACAATCACAGACATGAGCAATGAAATCCAGGGCCGCTGCAATGGCCGAATTATAAGCCAGCACAAGGGCCTCTGGGTCACTGTTTGCCTCTGAGAGGGATGACAGATCTAGCACCACCATAAGGCCTTGAGAATTTATATCTCACAAAGGACGGTAGCGAGTCATCTCTACAGGGGAAGGCCTACATAGGGGGGCACCAAAACTAAACCCCACGGTGTAGTGATCAAACCATCCTTGTTGATGAATATGATAATGATGTCAGTGACCCCTGTTGGGAACGGGAGGAAAGAAAAAGTCAAGATGGCTGTGTCTGGGTCTGTTGGCGTTTTAAATCATTAAATCCCCCCCCAAAAAGTTGTGATTTAGCGGTCCCTGTTGTTGATAATGATGATGACCCAGTAATAATCATAGGTAGTCATGCTGGCCAGTTCGAGTCAAAGTGTTTCTAGCCTGAAAAATCATTTCAATCAATGAATCAATCAAACTTTATTGAACCAGGCAGTTACATCATTGAGCAAGCTCATTTGCAAGATGGTCCAGGGCACAGAGGACAAATTCATTTACAGTATTCAACATCATTTCATAACACAGCAGACACTGAAACAGACTATTTTTAAGTATGAGATCATTAGGTAACTGGAGAAAGACTTAGATAACGAGGGCTATATACATATATGGGCAATTCATCATATATGGGTTAGGAGACAGTGAAGGACAAAGGGAGGAGAGGATGGCAAAGACACAGTAGAGGACAGAGAGAGGAGAGGAGGGCAAAGACACATGCTAGGGTTGAGGCCCACAGGGGTGTTGCCATGGGGAAGGAGGGAGGGAGCTAGGAGGGGGCGTAATTACACTAAAAAGGAATGCCAGCTGACAGGGGGAATAAGAGGGCCAGGGAGGTCCAGGGGCTAGGGGAATATTCAGTCCATATGCCAGTGATTACCTGAAGCAATCGCACGCAGTCTTCAGGCATCGATAAAGCAGATGCCTGAATACATTGGGGCTATGCAGGAGGGAAAGTTTAAGTGCTTTCTGTGTGTTGTTCCAAAGTGATGGCATGTAGCACATCCCCATTTCAGGGGTTAAAAAAAAACAGTCCAATAAGCAGCATGAGGGTCATGTTAAAAGTAAGGGATCACAATCCATTGTTTAGGATTTTATTTTGTCCAAGATGCAGATGATAAGTCAGTTGCAATCTGCCAGCTTTGCCATGCAAGTGTGAGCTGAGGTAAAAAGGGGAGTCATCTGGGCATGGGGGGCCAGCATACACATCTTAAGAACAAGCACATGGCACTGTGGACCTGGCACCAGATGGCACCTAATGCCATAGTGGGGCGTTCACCCTCGTCATCAACCTTACTGAGCATGTTATCCCCTTCCATGAGTGTAAGACCAAGTAGGAATGTCTGCAGTAGCAATGAAATAACACCAGAGGATTACTACAGGCATGATGAGGGGAGGTTATGGTTTAGAAATCTTGTCAAGTGGTGGTCAGAGTAGCGGTGGTGGTGGTCAATGCAATATGTCTAGTGTAAGTGGTACATCAACCCCTGTACGTAAAAAGGGGAAAATTACTTCATTTGTGGACTTGTCACCTGTGCACCCCTCTTCAACACACATCCACACCCCACCGCAGGCCATTTGCAGGGCCAAGCCATTTGTCACACCCCATGCAAAACGTGTAGGTCAGCCCACACTGGAGAGTGTTTTTGCCCATAACCCCCTGCCTGAAGCATGTGACCCACACTGTGTAAGCCATGTCATGCATGTGGGCTGCCTGTGAATTCTCACTCCACCGTAAAGCGGAATAAGATGGAGTGCACAATGTGTAGTCATAATTGCAATGCAAACTGAGGATTTAAAATGAGCACTTGGAACACTAACGCGAAGTGACCACTTCGTGACCATTATGCGGGCTGAATTTTACTTCTCTGCATCTCTAGTCCTGTTAAGGCAGTTTGAAACAAGACACCATGCAAATTAAGATCCTTCCACCCAGAATTGATCCACTGCTTATCTTCCAAGGGGTGCATGAGTCTCAACAAACTTTTTTATCAATTGTTTTTTATTGGAATACACTTTCAAATTGTATTTTGATTTCAGGTGGCAATGTATTTCAAAAGCACATTATTTTTGCACTCATGACAATCTTTGTAAATCATGTACTTTTATGTATTTTATACATTGTACAACTGATTTCTCACATCATTCAACTCCCCATCTTGATATAGGTATACAAACAGAGAGAGAGAGGCAGGGCCAGGTTGACTTTCTGAAGAAGGTTCAGTCCTGGGTGAAGGCACTCTGAAAAAAAGTTTTCTTAATACTGCCGGTGTTTCTTTGTAAATCCGTGTTTCTAAATAAATTGTGTTTTAAACACTAAGCCTACATGTGGATTACATTGCCTGCTCTGGTACTCAGGAATATACTGTTTCTGGTGGTTCCGCTGTGCTACAAAGTTTGAATCTACTGCTTCAAAAGGATGTACGCACTCAGCTGGAAGGCTGTGAACTTACAAGATGGGTGAACTCTGAACAGACATTTTTTTGTTGCACTATTTTGCTAAGAATATCACCAGTTTTGTTAGGTTCACTGATCCTAAATATTCGGCTTTGAGGCCCCCCCCCCAATGGCCCAGCAGCAGAGCATCATGCCGCCATGCTGACAGCCTGGGTCTGGAAGCAAGACTGGG
The DNA here is from genome assembly GCA_016271365.2 of Neoceratodus forsteri. NCBI lineage: Eukaryota > Metazoa > Chordata > Ceratodontiformes > Ceratodontidae > Neoceratodus > Neoceratodus forsteri. Next base: position 532,119,223 of record CM057454.1, read on the forward strand.
AAATCAGGTCAGGAGGCAGGCCATGGCTGAGACAGCTGCCACTTGGCAGTGCATCTCGGTTGGGGAGGGTTGGTGTTGGGTTCCACTAACACAGTGACCCCTGCAGCTTGGCCAGGGAGCTTGCTACTGCCACAGGGGAAACTGTGGTTGAGCAAGGCTGCCAGAGGCACTGTTCCCACCAGGAGAGATGGGAGGGAAAAAATGTTGGAGAAAAACCCAGTAGCCAACTTAATGATGGCTGGGCTCAGCCTGACCAGTGTATATCCCTGTGAATGGGGTATACCTCTGAGAGATGAGCTGCAAGCCGGGAAAAAAACAATATGGGAAAAAAGAGGCTGTGCATGTCAACTCACTAATCTCTTGCGCAAAGGCTGGCCAGGTTATAAGCAGCCAATGATTCCAAAATAACATCAGTAATTCAAGTTGAATTTCATGAGCGTTTGAGAAATTGTGGAATTTTGTGATTTATTTGTCAAAGTCACGTCCGTACATTTTGCTCAGTTATACATGTGAGTTGCCATTGTAGAGGAAGGTAAAGGCTGGGTAATGTGACAATAAGGTAGTATTCATAGAAGGCTCTATAGTAAAAGTATAGTGGTATCAAATGTCAGATCACTGTCTTGAGAGACAAACTATAAAGAATAGTCATGGACATCACTGTGCACTAGCCTGAATTCTTTCAGTATGTCAGATAACCCCTAGAACTCATTGTCTTAATGACTTTTGGAAGCATGTGCACATGCAGCATTGTTTATGTACCATGCCACCTGCTGACTCTTTAATGGCCAATATATCAGATAACCACTAGAGCTCACTGACTTTATGAGTTGTGGAAGCACGTGCACGTGCAGCATTGTTTCTGTACCATGCCACCTGCTGACTCTTTAACAACCTTGTAGATAAGGATTCACTATGAAATCCCGACAGTCAGTCTCCCGAACTCCATAAGCCCGAGTTCAGGAGCCCAACTGTCGGAAGACCGACAGGATTTTAGTGCAATGCGGGGGGCAATCCCCCCGCATCCTCCACATTCCCCATAACTAAAGCAACCAACTCCGACCGCGGGGTAAGTTAAAAAATTACGGGGGCAACAACAGCTGGAACAAAAATGTTTCCCTCTCCGGAACAGAACCCTGGTTGAGAGTGCCATGCTGGCCGAGTTGCTAGTGGCCTATCCCTCCATGCCATGGGAGCAGCTTGGCCAGGTTCCACATTTTGTCCTTCCTTGTGGTGCCTGACTAGGGGTAGGTATCAATCAATCACTCAATCAAGTCTTTATTTAACCAGGCGTTAATCGTTGAGCAGGAGCTCATTTGCAAGATGGACCTGGGTGGAGCATGAACAATTGTATATACAGGTCAACACAGGTATTTACAAGGCAATACAGATAATACTCTTTACAGAGAGGAAGAAAAAGAAGTTCATATGTACATAGAATTATACAGATATTGTACAGATTACACGGTAATGATTCCCAGATACAGATTACACAGTATTTACATACATAGAAGTGTCTATAGGAAGATAAAGCAGGTTATCTAAGGTTGCAGGAGGAAGTAACGGAAGAAAAAAATAAAAATAAAAATATACACCAGGTAGAGGTGAAGGTAGGGGGGAAGAGAGGGAGGGGGAAGTAGGGGGAGAAAGGCTAGGAGGGCACGGTAGCAGTTCATCACATCCGCTATCTTACCCCTGTAGGCTGGGTGAGTGTTGGGGGGTGTGTTTCTGTCAGGCTACCAAATTCGGGATCCTGAATGTCGGGATTCTGAGTGTCGGTATTAGGTAATACTCCCAAAGAGAATAATGTATATTTTTCCTATTTGAAAACAGAGGCAACAAGCCTAAACTAGTTGTGACTTAAGCCACTGTGACAGAAGTATCTGGGAATCTTTAATAATGATGGAGCATGATGCTGGGCGTTACTGTCACAGGAGTGTTGGAGCGGTATTGCAGGGCCATGATGCTAGTGCAGGTAATGTGATTCATGCTGATAAGTACTTTGTGAAAGTTAAATTTGACAGATGGAATTTTTGTGGCATTACCTATTATGGGTCAATGGTCTTTTTTTTAACTCACCTTTATTGAATAAAAGTCATGGTACATTCAGTACAATTGCAGTCATATTATCTAAATGATGAGAAACAATATCGTAATCACCGTAAATGGTAAAAAGGAACTTGTCCAAGAAGGACATAGAGACAAAACAGGAAGATGGTTGGTAATGAGGCCACAGGAGAAGATATGATCAACCAAGTTAATATGGTAAGTCCAAAAGCAGTAGTTCATGTAAAATGAGAGAGGATAGATCCAGCATTTAAGTCCTATTTCTATGGTAGGAGGCCCCCTTGTGTGCGGAGATCCCATGGGTGCCAAAAGCCAAGGAAATGTTCTAGGTAAGAGAAAATGTAGTTTAGCTGTGAGCCTCTCCATGTCTTGAATTTCATCCACCTTGTTTATCCATGTGGACACCTGTGGAGTGACATCTGAAAACCAGTGAAGCATAATGCATTTCCAGGCAACAGTCAACAATGGTATAACATTGACACAGCAACATTTTGACATCGGAATCCATTACAGCGACAACTTTGAACGAATTTGAGATTGTTGCTGTAATGGACCCGATGTACACTAATGTTACTTTCACCAGTGTCCCCCCCCCCTCCCGAGTCAACTGTGACTCGGAGTTTGTTATTTAAAGTTGGGGGTGGGGGAGGTCACATGATGCAGCCCTTGGAGTAGCAGCTTCTGAACCACGCTCCTGCTCTATTTAGTTCTAATTTGTTTAGTTTACTGCATCTTGGAGTTTTATCTCCTTTCTGACTTACTAGAGCCTTCATAGAGACTGTAATATTCCTTTTCCTGGGTTATTTTGATAAAGCCTGAGTGCTATCAACATTGGGATGGAGTCTGAAATGCGCCAGGTGCCGCCGTGCCAGACACCACCCTCAACACCCGATAAATTACCTAAATGCACCAAAGGACAAAGCTCCACAGCCGGGAAAGCTATTACTACTAGTCCAGCAAAGGCCCTGCTTACAGAGGAGAGATTCCTCATAGAATTTCAATCCTTAAAAAATTCACTGCAAGAGATCACTTCAGAGCTTAAACTGATGAGAGCTGATGTTGGGGATATGAATCGCAAGATTACTGATGTGGAAGTGCACACATTTTTGATGAAACAGTGGTGGGTTAGAGTTGAACCAGACATCAGCTCCCTTTGGCAAAAGATCTCAAATTTGGAGTCCAAACTGGAAGATCTGGAAGGCCAAAGTCAGAGAAATAATTTTGTTATTTTTGGCCTTCCAGAAGAAGCTGAGGGTTCTACCCAGATTCTGCTTGTACAAAAGCTTCTTGTGAGAATTGCTGGACCTTCAATGAATAACCCAGTGTATGTGGCGGAATGAGCACATAGGTCTCTGCGTGCCCGACCGCATGAGGGTTTGCCACCTCGTCCTTTGATTCTGAAATTGCTTAACTTTCTGGATAAGCAGCATATTCTACAAAAAGCCAGAGAACACAGAGAAATCCTTTGGGAAGGATCTAAACTTAGAATTACCCAAGATTTGCCTGCTACTATTTGGCAGAAATGAACAGCATACCATTGCTTAGCCACCAGATTGATTGCAGCAGGGATTCTTTTTAAGGTCATCCACCTGGCAAGACTTCAAGTTCTGCACCAAGGATCTTGGCATTCATTCGAGTCTGCCGAGCAGGCATCTAGAGACCTTAAGAAGCTCCTTCCAGACCTTTATAAGGACCAGTGATCTTATGGAGTAGCCTGCTAGTACGCTATGCTGTTGACAGCTTTTAAGATTGATGCAGGCTGTCTTCTGCTTCGAAGAAGGATTGTGTATCGAAGAAGGATCCTGATCTGATTTCTTACCGGTATACATTCTTAGATCTTGTATTCTTCTTTGTGCCTATTTGTGTGGTCTTCTTTTACCCCCATACTTGTCTTAGAATGCAACTTTTAATGCACCAGTATGCAGCCTAGCTCAACTCTTTTATTTGTGCCCTCAGGATGGCTCCTATGGCGATAGATCACTATGCGTGCTGCCGGCTGCTATTTTTGCCTGAACTGGTGCCTGGTTTGTGGTTAATGATTTACCCATGAGATGTTTTGCACAGTATCCATTGGGAGGGCCTTTTAGATATTACCCATGTGGAAACTTATTTTAGTATTCCTGGACTTGTGGGGTATGGATTAGGACACCACATTTCCTGTACACTATTGGTCCTCATCCTGCATCGAATGTGAATTCTGCTATGAAGAAGGTTTACTCACTGATTCGGTGTGGGAGCAGACCAGTCAGCTGGAATTTATTTTTTCCTTTACTTTTACCTTTGTGGCTGGAGAGGCTTGTTGTCACCTCCCGACTGATGTCCCTTCTTTAATTATGGAGGTGAATTGAGCTATGGGGGTACAGTAAATATCTATTATTTAGCACTGGTGACTATCATGTCTCCTAGGCACATGATTTCTGTCTTACATTCATCATATAATCCTTGTTTGAACTTGTCTTGTGCTATATTATAGCACTGCTATTTTTATACTTGGATTCCAGGTGCAGATCCTTGTGGACATATTGGCCAGCCCACACTGGCTCATAAACTCTTACAAGGCTATTCTTTGTTGTTGTATTGTTACAGTGCTATCATACCCCGTTTTTCCTGATCTGGGATTAAGGACGTGCATAATCCTATCTAGAAAAGGATTCCCATATTGCAGGCTGAAGATGCTTATACAGATAATGTTCACGGCTTGTTATCATAGGGCTCTGTTTTGGACTATGGTAGAACAATATAGAGTGTTCATACTCTATAGAGACCTTTTAAGTGGTTTCCAGTGTTAATATAGCAATTTGATTAGTTGGGAGTGTGTGGTTGTTTTTTTTTTTGATCTTTGACTCAGATATATATTATGCTGGTGCCATGTTACAACACCTCTCTAGAGTTGCACTGCTGCTGGCTTTTAATTTTAATATTAGACTGCAGTACATTAACAAGAGAGGTTTATAAGATTAGGTTGCAGTTGGTTGATGTTCCTTCTAATGTTGGGGATAAGGGTGAGTTTCTTAGTTTTATTGGGGTAATCTGAGTTTTAATAGCTCTTAGTGTTGTGTTTCAACTAATAGTGCTCTATACTGTAGCACAGTCTTTCTGGGAAGTAATCAATTCATGGATATATTCAAGTAATCAGGAGTGGGGGTGGGGTTATCAGGGGTACCAGCTGCTGATGAGGATGGTCACCACGAACCAGGTTTCATGTGGTGGGTCTCCTACTTACTTTTTGAAAAGGGGGGGTATGGCTCTTAGTTTTGAAGTATATTTTTTTCTGTGGATTCCGGGAATGGCACAGGGTCATAATGTCACAGTGAAAACTGTGCACATAAGAAATGCCACACACAAATCAGCGTGTGGTAAAATAATCACATACAGAAGGAATACCTTTGTTTTTCCAAGGGACTTTGCCCTCCCACACCCCCAAACTTATTATAATCAACTCTGGGGGGTCATGGACTTCAGAGGAAGACAGAAACTTTAGACTGTGGCAAAATTGTTTTTAAAAAAAGACAAAAGCTGCATTATAGTGGGACCTGGAGAGAACTGAACCACAGCCCCAGGTCCTCGACGCTGCCAGAGGAAGGTGCTCTAGCCACTCCACCACGGGAGCAGCTCAGCCAAGCACTGCCCTGGCAGCATCCCTTGTGTTCCTGCAAGGCAGCCTATAGCAACAGGGGTACCAGTTCTTACCACATGCTAAATGAACCCCGGTTGCTGCAGAGCCATTCACGCTATTCCATGCACGTTATTCCATGCATGGTTTTGTCCATGCTATATTAACCCTGTACCTCCAGGAACAAGTACCTATCTTTTCATGGTTCTGGATATTTGACTTTCTCTTTATAGGGGGATTACATCTTTTAATCCCTCTTGGTCTCTTATGCTTGATTTTCATAGATTGGTAGGAGATCTGGGAATATACTATACTGGGAAGAGTATTCCTTTATTCTTTGGGGTTAAGGATTCTAGAGGAGGTGGTGTTCAGGTATGTTTTGGTGGGTTCTTATGTATAATATTACTGGCTTAATGCTCAGGGGGAGATTGGGTGTGGTGGGGGAGGATAGTGAGAACCTCCATATACTTTAAGGAAATATTCTGTTTTTTTCGCTGCTCCCTATTTGGGGTGGTTGATTTTTTGATAATATGGCTTTTGGTATAGAATTTTGGTACATTGTTATTGTCCGTTCAGGAGGGTTTGGGGTATGGGGGGGGGTTGGATTTTTTAAGGGTGTTGGTTTTGTTGTTGGGGAGGGAGATTGAAGGTTTTTTATGTTGTTTGGGGATGTTGGGTGGAGGGGGAGGGTGGCGGAGATGATCCTTTTGAGTAAATTTCAATTCCATAAGATACTTCTACTTTTGTACAATTTTTGGATGACATGTTCTGATAATGGGCTCATTGTATTGTGTTTCATGGAATGTGAAAGGTGCCCTGTTTCCAGTCAAGCATTATCAGATACTTAGACATTTGATACAAATGCAATGTCTTGTTGCTTTTCTGCAAGAAACTCATCTTCTTGCAAACAGAAGGTGCCCTAATGCATAGGCAGGTTGTGGGTCAGGTCTTTGCTGCAGGAAACAGTACAGCCAGTAGGGGTGTGACTATTCTATTAAGCAGAAATATTAACTTTCAGTGCAATCAATGTCTCTCAGTCTCAGATACCCAGGGGAGATTCATTTTTATTAGACTCTTCACACAAAGGTATTTTTTCATAATGGGTTTAAGAACACTTTGAGCAGTTGAACACTCATCAGCACCAGAAGAAACAGCAGTACCTTGTGTTTGAGTTCAGTGTTTGACAACTCTCCCTCAAGGGTGACACCTGCCCTCCAGTACCAGTGCCTGAACCTCCATGTCCCTTGCCATGGACACATTTTTCCTTGCCCTTTTCCATCTCTTGCTGGGAGCTCCCAGTAACCACATCCGCATAGCTTTACTAATGCAGCTCATGCATCAATTTTTGGGCCCTGTTGTCACCATTACTGGTAAGTCCTATGAATCCAGAACTCTCGTTGTCCCCAGTTCTCTCCAGATAATAACTGGCTGGAGTATATGCGAGCCTCTCGTGAGAGGCAACGAATGATATACAGGAGTGCTTAATGAAATATACTGTTGCATTTATTTATTGTCTCTGATATTTGCAGGAGTAGGTTACCCTCCAGTTTTCTGTGACACTCTGTTGCTCTGTATTAGGGCACTGGGGGATACTGGAGGTGTAGCAGGTTTGACCTGCACTGCACAGTTTCTACACTACCAAGAGTATTTACTTGGAGCTCTTCCAGCAGTACGCTGGTGTAATTTGATGTACTCCTGTGCATAAACAGAGCTTTTAAACTCTTTTTTAATAGTTGGGATCTGCAGTGATTCACCAAAACTGGAAGTATTGCCACTTCCGCTTCAGCGCTATTTCAGGCACACACAAGCGAGCGGGGTGAGCATACGCGGGGCTGTGCGTTGAGACCAGCGCATGTCTGCCATGTCCACTGGGAATGACTGAGCAACTGCAATAAGCTCTGCCAGGTATTATTGCTATAGATATTGAGAAGTATAACTACAGACAGTACTGACATGGAGATAAATGAGGGTATTGTGCTGCTAGCATCAGGTGAAATAGCTATGACATGTATCTTTTGTACAAACTTTTGTTTAGAGTATAATAAAGGATCTGATGGCATCAAATGTTTGCAATGTTCTGAAAATGACCAATTAAAGTTAAGGATTACTGATTTAGAGAAAACGATTAATGATTTAACAACAGCCTATGAAGAACTTAAAGGTCTACAGACTACAAATCACAATTCCAAACGCAAATGCAATGGCCAAAATAAACAACACAAAGCATCTCTTAAAAGAGATAGGGAGTAATATAGTGATGATGGAAATGTCTGGAATCCTATAATAAACACGGGTAAAGCCAAAAAAGGATGTAGGGCTATGGAATTCAGTATTCTGCTGCATAATTCATTTTCTCCCTTGTATAATCAAAATTGTACTAGTACTGAAGTGACCAACAACTCAGAAACTGAAGACTGTGACGGTAATAATACCTCTGACATGATAATACAACAATGTGACAATATTATGGTTTCTTCTGCTCAGGTACTTCATAATACTATAGGGCAGGTAATGTGTCTATCAGATGTAGAAACAGTATTAACTAGCACAGAATCAGGAACATCAATGTTACCAAACATGAATGGTAGACAGAATTCAATGGCTATTGTGCGAGACATGAATAAAACTGATAAAGGTGAAACCCTATCAATTGGGACAGAATATCATACTAATGAGGCAATAAATAATACAAGTACAAATCCCAGACAGGTACTGGTACTAGGGGATTCCATTATAAAGTATGTCGATGGACAAATCTGTAGACAGGATAACGTTACTAGAACATGTTCTAGCTACTGGGGGGCTTGGATTAGGGACATAGAAAGAAAAATTCCCAAAATTATGAAACATGCTGGTACCAACCCCCTAGTGGTAGTACATATTGGTACTAAAAACATTAATACATTTTCATATGAGGAGATTCAAAATGGCTACATATCACTAGTTGAAACTCTTAGATTAAAAAAGTGTGAGATTTGCATTTCTGAAATCTTGCCAGTACCACGGGCCTCAATGGCCGATAGAAATAAAATTTAAAAAAAAATCAATGAATGGTTGCGGAAATGGATCCTAAAACATAAAATTACATGCATCACTCATTGGGAACGTTTCAGCAATGATGATAGTTTGTTTAGCTCAGACGGTCTACATCTTAGCAAAAAGGGCAGTTCTATTCTGGGAAAAAGTATCCTGTCTGTGATCGACAAGCATTTAAACTAGATACCAAGGGGCAAAGTGGGATAACAAAAATTGACCCATCCAACATAAAGGATAGTGTCAGAATTCTTATGGCTAACACCAGAAGTCTTAACATCACAAAAATGAGTGAATTGCTGGGTATAATGAAACAAAAAGTTATGGATATATCAACTATTTCTGAAACCTGGTGGGATGATGCCTCCTCATGGCATAATGCATTGCCAGGTTACACATTGTACTACAAAAACAGAGTTTGTAGGAAAGGAGGAGATGTCTGCATATATGTAAAAAACTCCATTAGATCGCATGAAATATCAATTCAATCTGACGACAGCCCCTACATAGAAGGTTGCTGTATACAATTAGAATTTAAAAACAGAAGCAATGTAACAGTTGCTAATTTCTATAGACCCCCATCAGCTGACATAGATTATGATAACAAACTTATTAAAATTATTACTGAATTAGCTAATAGGCTGAATGTAGTGTTCACAGGTGATTTTAACTTACCAGGAATAGACTGGTAAAATTTAACATCACATACACAAACTGAGCACAGATTTTTAGATATGTTTCTAACACTGGGATTAGAGCAAATGGTTTCTAAACCAACCAGAGACAAAAATATTTTTGGATCTGGTCCTAACTAACATACCCATGGAAATTTCAAATATGGACATAGCAGAAGCCATAGGTAACAGCGATCATAATACTGTACTGTTTAACCTTAATAGACATACACAAAATATTAGGCAGAATATTTATAAATGCAATTATAACAAGGGGAATTACAATAACATTAATAAAACCTTAACTGAATATGATTGGACACAATTATTCTCAGATTTACCAACTAATGAGTGTTGGAAACTACTAAAGGAAATCATCTATGAACTTGAACAACTTCATATTCCCTTAAAAAAATTAGAAATAACAAAGGAAAGGTTCCATTATGGCTTACTCCAAAAACAATGAGCCAAATAAAAAGAAAAGAAAAGGCTTTTAAAAAACTAAAACAGTCACAAACAGAGGAAAATATGACAAGATATAAGTATGAATTAAAGAAAACCAAAGAATTTATTAAAAAAGAAAGGTGCAAAATAGAATTCAAATTATCCGTTTCAAAAGGAAATACAAAGGCATTTTATGCTTATATCAACTCAAACAAAAGTAGTGATTATACAATGAATTCAGTTACAAATAATGGAGTGGAAGTTAGTGAGAGAGGCGAAATAAATACTATTTTTAATGAATATTTTGGGACTGTGTTCCTACAGAAAGATAGTATGAACTTCAATATTCCTCTAATGGACATCTATACTGAAATCACTGAACAGGAAATTATTACTGCAATTCTTTCCCTTGAAGGTAATTCATCTTCAGGCATTGATAACCTAAATGCGTGATTTATAAAGGAAAGCATGAATGGAGTAATAAGTCCTTTAACAATAATTTTTAACAAAATTTATATAGAAGGTAAGGTTCCTGAAGATTGGCGTAGAGCCATTGTTGTGCCAATACACAAAAAGGGTCATAGAAATATAACCAGCAATTACCACCCAATTAGTCTCACATCAACGATTTGTAAGATTATGGAAAAAATATTAAAACAAAGAACAGACATTGAATTGAATCAAAAAGGATTAACTGATCTTTCCCAACATGAATTTCAAAAGAATAGGTCATGCACTACTAATTTGATATCCTTTTATGAAGGAGTCAATAGTAGTTTGGATAAAAAAATGCCCAGTGGATATTATCTATTTGGACTTACAAAAGGCATTCAATAAAGTATCACATAATATTTGAATTAGTAAAATGATAGAACTAAAATTGAATAATTACATGGTTAGATGGGTAGAAAACTGGTTAAATAACAGATCACAAAGTGTGAAAATAGTAGATACCATCTCTGACAGTATAGCAGTTACTAGTGGAGTCCCTCAAGGATCAGTTTTGGGCCCAACACTTTTTGGCATATTTATATATGACCTACATAAGGGTATTAATTCTCACATCAGCAAATTTGCTGATGACAAAAACTTTCCGCTGAAGTGGATACGGAATTTAAGATTGTAAACTTCAAACAGGATTTAAAGAAAATTGAAGATTGGGCTTAAACAATAACAGTATTGTTTATATGGTAATATTATTAAATCAGCAAAATTGGAAAAAGACTTGGGGGTTGTTGTTGACAACCAATTTACATCTAATAATCAGTGTCGGAAAGTTGCACAAATGGGAAATCGTGTTTTAACATCTATAAGGAGATCATTTATTACTAGAAATGAAAACTGTATTCTTCAACTCTATAAAATGTTTATCCGTCCATTCACAGACTATTCAGTTAGTTTTTGGGCACCTTACTTAAAAAAGGATATCAAATTAATAGAGAGTATGCAGAGGAAAATTACAAAAATAATCCCTAGGGTAAAGGATTTACCATATGAAGAAAGACTCACTGCTTTAGGTCTCTATGACCTTAATCTCAGGAGAGATCGAGGTGACTTGTTATTAATGTTTAAAATATTAAATGATCAGAACCTAATGAAACATTGTAACATCATTTATGCTGATAAACCTAGTAGTCTCAGATGTAATAGTAGGCACATTTTTGTACCAAAGGCATGTAAAAGTAAACATTCTCAACATTTTACAATAAGAGCTGCCAGATTATGGAATAATCTGCCCCAATATATTGTGGAGCGTCAGTCATTTGAAACATTTAAAATTGAACTTGACAAATTCCTTTTGGTATAGAGCACTGAATTCACCCCACATGTGTGGGGAGAGTGGTCCCGATGGGCCTAGGCCTTCTTCCACTCTTAAAATACCGAGTAGTACCGAGTAATAGCTCAAAACACCATATAAACAGTTTTTTAAGAACCCCACAGAAGACAATAACTAGGGATTTTTTTTAATTCCGTACAAATAATTATAAAGAAACAGTTCCACACAAACACAGATGACAAGGTCTATTGCTGACTCACTCAGAACTACTAGGTGGCTGTGAGTCTGCTGCTGCAATGGTCATAGCAGGGCCTCACTGAATAAAACTTTCTTTTGGCTGATGCTACACACTAGCCCTGATAGTCAGAGCTTGGTGCAAAAGCAGTGCAGCCGTTTGCACTGTGCTTGCACTCACCCAGCTCTGGCAACACTTGAGACAGATAGCACTTGCTGACAGAGTGATGCTATCTGACTGAATATCGGTCCATGCCAGCGCAGTGCTAAGTGGATTTGTGCTGTGCTGACATGGACCAGGGTTGCATATGGCCCTCAGGATATAGCATTGCCTGAAATAGGATACCACCAGATGCCTTGTGGGCCATATTCAGATTGAGCATGCAGATGAGCCCATTGGGCCTGCAAGGCACTAAGAGGTCATCTACATGCCCATTATGGGTTCATTTGCATGCAGTGCTGCAGCCCCTTTGCACACATTTCTGTGGAAAAGAAAACCCTTGGTTCATAGTTGTTCCCCCTCCCCAATGTTCTGTATGTATATATATATATATTAGCAGCTCTGGTGGTCCAGCATTTGCCTCATCCACCGGCCATATACCGCTCCCCACCCACCCTCCAAGGACCCCCACCCAGCACTCTCTCACCCCAGATTCTGGTGTCCATGACATCAGCGGCCAACAAAGCCCTCTTCTCACCTCCTCAGGAGGCTGCCATCTGACAGTCATGGAGCGTGATCACATATGTGATCACGCTTCATGAGTATCACACGGTGGTTAGCTGAGGATGTGAAAGGGGGGTTGTGCCAGTCGCTGATGTCAGGGACTCTGGCACTTGGGGTAGAGGGGATGCGGTGGTCCTCACAGGTTACACAGATGGGGGTTAGTATATGGTTGTGGGGTGGGAGAAATACTGGACCACCAGTGATACTGTTATGAATGTCAGTGGGAGATCTGGGGGGGAAGGGACTGTTAGATCACTAGGGATACTATTGTGAATGTCAATGTGAGATGGGGGGACCACTGAACCACCAGGGATGCTATTATGAATGTCACAGCAGGGTCGGGGATATTACTGGGCCACCAGTAAACCTACTACATATGTCAATGGGAGATTGGGGGGGCAGCCTGGCACAGGGCCAAGCATCTGCAGTACAGCCGCCCTTCTTTGGGGGTTGGGGGCCTAAGTTTAGTGCCTGGTTCGGGGGTGGATTTTGGTGACAGCATCACTCTGGGGGCTGTTTACCACTGCTGCAAACCTCTGAATAAGCCACTGCACCAATATGTATAATGGGGCCCCCTCGTTTGCCTAGGTGCAGCAGTATATGTAGTGTCTTGGCTGCTGGGAGGGGGGTGCTTGGGGGGCCTCTCAATATGGCCCTGCCTGGAGTGCTAGCGCAAACGTGGGTTAGTGCTGGCATTAATCACATTCATGCTGGTGCTAACCTTTGAATATCCAGCCTGCTTTTTCTTACCTGACAGGCTGGGCAGAATAAAACAATAGCATTACCAGTAGGAGACACTTTATCAGATATGCAGAGTAGACTTCCCTGACCATCTTCAACATGAGGAAATCATCATCACCTGCTGGGTGGGGGCAGGGGTGCAAGCAGGATTGACACGTCTGTACTTCCTGCTTGCAGTATTAGGCAACCGGATTTCAGATTTCGGATGTCAGGTAATCTGACATTCAAAAATCTCTGGAGACTTTTAAGGTATTGGATTTTACTGACTAGTGTCCTAAAATTCTAATATCCTAAAAATTACCTGAAATCCTAACTGTCCTTTTTAATAATGGATTGTCTGAGCAACCATAGAAACAAGTACACTTAGAAAAAATGTAAATACAGTTAACCACCAATTCAACAATCAAAAGCAAACTAAACCCTAATTAACAATCTAAGCACCAATTAACAAAAAAATACAATGCTCAATAAAAAAAACAAAAAAAAACAGTAAGGGAAACACACAAAAAACAAGCCCCCCAACACTCTACTCCACAGCTACCTAGCCCTGCATTCTCCACTAATATGTCTCTCGATGCTCTAGCTGTATCTGCAAATGCAACGGCCTCAGTGCTGTAGCCACTATCAGTACTGACCCAAAGTTGCTCCTGGCCACAGAATCCTCAAGACCCAGTGTCAAGTATTGCTCCCGACCATGAAATCCATATTCCTTGGTTGCCACATGTCACTCCCAACTGCAGACATGCATTCTTGACTGCAAAAGAAACACAAAACTGCCAAGTACAATTCCACCAACAAATTGATGGATAAGTGGCCACCCCCCCCCCCCCCAACAGGGTAACTCTACAGTACAGAAAATCACAATGGATAAAAGACAGCCCACAGCCAAAAAAGGCCACTACACAACAGAAACACAATGGGCCAAAATACATAACTGTAAACCAGAAAATGGTCCAGATCATACAGAAACCCAGGAAATGAAGGTGACCACAGTTAAAGGGAATAATTAATTATAAGTGAATTTGTTCATTTTGTTGTTTTTATTTACATCTTATTGTTGTTTCTGAACATTGTATTTATGTAATTACACCGTAGTTTCACCTTCCCCTTTTCCTCCAGGATGCATCTTGAAACAAGTTGCTACCAGCTTAGTATGTTTTTTTCTGGTAACTCTTTTTCAATCAATCAATCAAGCAGTCCGTAAATAAATAAATCAATAAATGGTGGGTGAGTCCAGTATACCCAGAAGTACACCTGTCTCTGGGGTCAATCAGATAATAAAGCTACTTGGGGCTTGGGGCCTTATTAGCTGATTAATCCCCAGAGTGGGGCTGTTTCTACTGCACAGCCCCAACCACATGCTGTCTTTACCACCTTGCCCTCGGGAGAGGAGAGGGTGGGCAGTAATCTTGGGGGAGACTCCTGTGTCTAGGGATATTATTGATGGACTGTCTCAGTGAGAGCCACCCCCTATTTACTATACAGTACCTAGGCTTGGAACTTACCTACACCCTTGGGAGCATGGCCCACTGAGGAACTTACCGAAAAGTCTCAGCGTATCTCAGTGGGAACTGCTTTGGCCTCGCTATCTGTGCCCCTTTCCATACGGAAAAAGATATATTTTCCATAAATGGCCAAAAATGGATTTTAGATGTGCAAAACTTGGCCCCTTTTTATATATTTAAAATATATGAAACAGCAGGAAAATATATGTTGTATATAGGAGACATGCATGGATAATATATGGACCATATATGAAACTAAGTTTTGCATTGAGTATGCATTTTCCAAAGGTTGCCATTCAGATATCATATATACAGCTTATATTTTCCTGATGTTTCATATATTTTAAATATATAAAAAGGGGCCAAGTTTTGTATATGTAAAATGCAGTTTTGGCCATGTATGAAAAAGATATATTTTTTCTGTATTGGGTGAGACTGCTTACCTCCCATTAGTTCTTGGCAACACCATGCTGAAGCTGCACTGGCACTCTCAGTCATAGTGATCTGTGCTTGGGTCACACATTCCTCTCCATCACAGTCTTCTTCCATTTGACTCTGGCATAAACAGAGCCACCTTTGCTGGTCAAAAAATACAACTGATATTGTATCACACTGTTCATAACTGGTCCCAGGGATTCCTTGCATGGCAACTTGTGTATGGCACAAAGTTATTACAAACTGTAAGCCACAAGTGTATTTAATTATTATAGCATGCTGCGACAGCATTTCAAACATTGTACTCTTTTAAGTAAATACCTCAACACAGGACATGACTCTTCAGGCTTTAACTTCTTCACAAAACTTCAACAGTTTATTTACAAGCTGGAGCACACACAGCTTAAGACAGACGAAGGCCTGTAGCTGGAGCCCCAACCTGCAGCTCCCATTTGGGCCTAGTTTCAATCAGCAGTCCGGTCAGTTAACACAGTCATTATAATTCAACATAATCACAGTTCTGTTCAAGTCCCTGACCAGCCAGTCACACATTCGATTCTCAGTGGCATTATGTACTCTCTACATATTTGCAGTTAAACTCTGTTACACTTTTACTCATATTCTCAGTTTACAACAGCGATATTTTTCCCTATTATGTAAGTGACATTACTTTGGAAAAATAGTAACAGTTGCGGTTCCCTCATGGCTGCAAGCCAGATAAGGGACATTGAGATGTACCTGGTCCTGTTATGCACAGAAGGAATAGTCAGTGCCTCAGATGGAGATCAATTGAAGGAGTATACCCTTCTTGATCACACGCAAACAGAGGTATATCACTATCATAGGTGGCCTGTCCCTTGCACTGTGTCTCCATGGGGGGGGTGTGTCAGAGTCAGTGCTTACCAGTTACTGGGTCCATTCATTGCCCCTGGGTTTAGATCCTCAGTTGCTAGCTGCTCTGGTCTTCCACAGATTCACAGGCCCTTTTAATTCACAGACCCCCACCCGATCAGGAATCCTGTCTGCAGCTTTATTACCACTACAGAATATTCAGGGCAGATGATTCAGAAGCCATCAGCAGGCTCTCCTTAAGGGTGAACATAAGAACATAAGAATTTAGAAGAAGAACGTGTGGTCCATCTAGTTTGCCCTGGATTTCTACCCCTCACTATCAATTTGTCTTGCTAAGGTGACTATACTGCCTGTCCCATGCCTGTTTGAACTCACTGACCATCTTGGCTCTTCCAAGGGTCCACCACCCTCTCCATGAACATGTACTTCCTAACATCTGTTTTGGAATTTATCTCCCACTAGGTGCATGTTGTGTCCTCTAGTACGTACAGCCCTGTTTTCCTGGAAGAGGTTCCAGGTTTGTGTTGTGTTGATCCCTTTCACAAATTTAAATGTCTCGAGCATGTGTCCTCTGTTCCTCCTCTACTTGAGGGAGAATAAATTTAGCTTGCTGAGTCTAGCTTCATACGTTTTATGGTGCAGACCCTGCACCATTTTGGTGGCATGTCTCTGCATGGTTTCCAGATGGTCTATGTCCTTTTTTAGGTGAGGTCTCCAGAACTGCACACCATAATCCAAGTGAGATCTCAGCAGAGACCTGTACAGTGGGAGGATTGCAACATTCTTCCTACTGGTAATACCCCTACCAATACATTTGAGGATGCTGTTTGCCTTTAGTGGCACTTTTTTGCATTGCTTTCTTACCTTTAAATCATTTGAGATCATGACACCAAGATCCCGCTCCAGCTTTGTTTCTTCTAGTAGCTGCCCCTCCAGGACATACTTCATGCATTGGTTCCTCCTACCCAAGTGCAAGACTTTACATTTTTTGAGGTTGCATCTCAACTGCCAGTTCCTGTACCATTCCTCTAGCATCCTAAAATCTGCCTCCATTTCTGCGATCCTTTCCTGTATGTCCATTCTGTTGCAGAGCTTCATATCGTCTGCAAAGAGGCAGACTTTTCCTTTCAGTTCTTCAGCAATGTTACTGATGAATATGTTGAAAAGGATGGGGCCTAGTACTGACCCCTGCGGCATGCCACTTGACACCTTCCCCTCTTTGGACAAGGTGCCATTTACCATAAACCTCTGTGTCCTGCCTTGTAGCCAGCTTGTGATTCATTTAATTACTTTGTGACCGATGCCAGCTTGCTCCAGTTTGTTGGCTAGCCTTCTGTGTGGGCTGTATCAAAGGCTTTACTAAAGTCTAGATACACCACATCCACTGCTGCCCCCGGTCTACTTCTCTTGTAACCCAATTGAAGAATTCTATCTAGTGGGATGTGTTAAGGTTATCGGGCCATTGTTCACTGGGATAATCATGTGTTCACTTTCAGAGGCGGTCTTCCCCGATGTCTTGAAGGAGGCGCTGGTGAAGTCCCATCTTAAAAACCATCTCTTGTCCCCGACGTCCCAGCTAATTATAGACCACTCTCCAACCTCCCATTCTTAGGGAAGGTTGTGGAGAAGATAGTGGCTCTGTAACTTGAGGAACACCTGGAGACCTGTGACATCTATGAGTCATTCCAGTCTGGGTTTAGAGTGAGACATAGCACAGAGACGGCACTAGTCCGGGTGCATAATGATCTCTTCATGGCTAGAAATCGAAAGGAATGGTCAGTTCTCATTCTCTTCACTCTGTCATCTGCATTTGTTACTGTGGACCACATTGTGTTGCTGGATTGCCTTTGAGAGTTGTGTGGACTCACCGGTGTTGTCATTAACTGGTGTAAGTCCTTTCCCTCGGGCAGGAGGCAGAGGGTAGTGATGGGGAATTTCTCTTCCTCTCCTTTGCTGCTGACCTGTGGGGTTCCTCAGGGCTTGATCCCGTCACCAATGTTGTTCTCGGTGTATATGCTGCCTCTGGGGAGAATTATTAGACAGTACAGTTTGAGTTTTCACTGCTATGCAGATGACACTCAGCTGTACATGTCCTTTGCACCAGGGACAAGTGGTGCTGTCGATGTGCTGAATAAATGCCTTGCTGAGATCCAGGACTGGATTAACTCTAACTCGTTGAGACTTAACCTGGACAAGACAGAGATTCTGGTAATTGAGCCTGGCCGAGGGCGTGATCAAGCACCTCTGAGACGACAACAGGTTTGGTCCTGGGGTCGGTTCCGTTGATGGCATCCCCTGGAGTGAGAAATCTGGGCATGATCTTCGATGACAAGCTGACATTTGAGTTTCAGATGTTGGCAGTCACCAAAAACAACTTTTGCCATCTGAGAAACATTGCTGGATTAAACCCCTTATTCTGCCCAAGGATCTGCAATCAATAGTGCACGCTTTTGTGACATCAAGACTCGACTGCTGCAGTGCTCTATACCTCGGGGTCAGTGGAGGGAACCTCCGCCGGCTGCAGGTGGTGCAGAATGCAGTGGCCAGGCTGCTGACAGGACTTTCTAGGTTCTGTCATGTGACCGTGGTCCTGCAGGGTCTGCACTGGCTGCCAGTCAGGTGGTGAGTTCTCTTCAAGATAGGTTTGCTCACCTATAAGGCCCTATATGGATCAAGCCCAGGTTACCTGTCTGGCCTCCTGCCTTCTGTGTGGGACTGTATCAGAGGCTTTACTAAAGTTCAGATACACAACCTCCACTGCTGCCCCCTGGTCTACTTCTCTTGTAACCCAGTTGAAGAATTATATCTAGTGGGATGTTCCATGCTGGTGCATGCCCTCCGTTCCTCCACCCTGGGCCTCCTGGCATTTCCAAGGACTGGGTTGAAAACCTTGGGTGATCGTTCATTACCAACCCAGTTCTGGGTGGTCAGCCCAGTCCTCTGGAATTCACTTCCATGATCTTTGAGGGAGGCCCCTACAGTGGAGGCATTCAGGGGGGGCCTGAAGACTCACCTTTTTAAACTTGCCTGCCCTTATGATACAGTTTAAGATAGGCCTATATAGCGTTCTGCTGACTGTTTATAATTGTGATTTTACTGCACGTGTATATTGTTATTGTTTTTACTGTATGGCATCCAGAGACCCTGGGATTGGGCACCTTATCAAATAAATTTACTTCACTATTAAATTTGTTTGGCATGAGCATCCTGATGTGAAGCCATGCTGCTTTGGGTCAAGTTGCCACTTGCTTTCAGGTAGTTATTACCCTTTCCTTAAGCAATGTCTCCATTATTTTACCCACCACTGAGGTCAGACTTACTACTACCTCCCTGCTACCATTCTCGTGCAATGGCACATCTGTGGCCCTTTACCAGTCCTGTGGTACTATTCCCTGTTCCAGTGAACTATTGGGCATCTAACAAGCCCTTGCTGTCCCCCAGTCTCAGATCCTGGTTGGGATCCAAGCCTCCAGAGATCCACACAGAAGGGAGCCAATGCCTCCCAGGCCCAGAAAACCTCCCACCATACCTGGGCCCGCAGGCACCCTCTGGCAGGTCACAGCCTGAGAAGTGCACATGGAGTTGCTAGGGCTGGAACTGCACACATTGGCACTCAGAGCTGGAATATTGAACCCAGAACTGCTTTTGGTGGTCTGGAGCCCCTATTTATATGCCCCTAGCAGGTGGAAAAACAGGCCTGGAAGCCCTCTGGCTGGTGGGCAGTTGTGTAGGCAGCTTACACAAAGACATACTGTCACTAAGCTGCATGTGTATTTTTTTTTAGTTAATGTTTTTTTATTAAGTTTTTAAGATAGGTCATGTAACAACAATGACTCTGTCAATCAAATACCCATCAAGTACAATTCCATACTGATACAAAAGACATGTCTATGATGAAGTACAAAACAGCTGTAGCAGAGGTAGTACAGGAGGCAATGTAAGATAAGTATTGCAAATATATTGACCAGCATATAGGACTAGATGGTCAGATTAAGAGTCCTGGAAGGCTGTTGGGGGGGGGCATGATGGGGGGTAAGTGAAGGGAAAAGAGGTGAGGGGATTATCCAAGGGGTGAGTTCACCAGACTAGGTTGTTTACTTCCTGCTGGTCAGATAATATAGTCCACCCCAGATGAGGAGTACCTAAAGGGTATCCAAATTATGTGGTAGGCAGCTACATTTTTCCTTGCAGAAGGGGAAGTCTGTCCATATTTCCCAGATTTCTGACTGCTGAGAGCCACTGAGAGCAAGAGGAGGCATCAAGTGTCTTCTACCTTTGCAAGGGCAGTCTTTTGGCTTCCAAACCCATAGCCATAATCCATTGTAATTGAGGGTTTGGGATATTGAAAGGTCCAGGGGGATCCCAAATAGATACAAAGAGGGGAACAGGAGGTAAGACGAACCAAGGATGTTGGTACAATATCTAGAAACCTGACACCAGAAACTTTGTATTTTGCTTAAGCCCAGAGGATGTGTATTATGTGTGTCCCTCATTGCTGGCATCTCCAGCAGGTGTTGTAGTTCAGAAGCCCAAGCAGTTTGAGCTGTGTGGGAGTGTGATACCAGTAATGCATGATCTTGTTCTGAATAAGTAACCCCTTGGTCTCAGAACTAGCTTTGTGGACCAAGTACCATAACTGGGACCATTGACTCTCCAATATATCAAGGCCCAGTGCCACTTCCCACTTATATCTGGCTTTATCTGAAGGTATGGGGAAGGAGTCCAGAATTGCTTTGTAAAGTCTACCTGCTTTCCCTCCCTGCAATGCCAGCCAGGAAGTGATAGGGAGGTGAGCCAAGTTGGATACAAGTGGGCATGCGCATTAGTAGGGTGTCCAACATACTGCAAATGTAATGATATCTGCAGAAATCAGTATTGGGGAGTTTGTAACAAGTTTTGAGATTTTTGAATGTGTCCAGATACAGGCTAGCAGGTTGCAGAAGAGCCTTCATGCTACCAATACCTTTTGCTTCATTTCTGTCTTGGTACCTATTGTAAGATTGTGGTTTGTAGCATTGTTAACAACTGTTATTCTAAATACTGTATAGATATTTATTGCAAAGTATATGTAATATCATGTACTTGTATGCAACCATCAAAATTTCAGGACAACTTTGTTAAACAGGGCTTATAGTCCTAAGAGTTTGATCCTCTTGAAAAGTAAAAGTTTTTATCTAACTAACTATGTTTTTCGGTGTGACATATGCGTTTCTGTGTGTATCAGAGGGTTATGCCAAAGGGGGATAAACTCCTTAGCCATCAGAGGGCCTTTCAACCAGTATTCTAGTTTATTCCAGGACATAACCGAGGGGTGCAGTGTGGGGCTAATCCTCAAAAGCCTGGGTGAAACTGAGTATAACAGGACCAAAGTGTGAGCCTTAGAGAGCAACCAGGTTTTGACCTCCACCTATTGTGGAGAAGAGGACAAGGAAGAAGCTAGCCACTGCAGTGTTTGTGCACCCCAAAATATCACAAAGTAGGCATAGAACCATGCCAAGCCCCAGCTGCCTTTGCTCCAGTGGACAATGAGCTTCATCGTGCTATAGCATGAGGATTTCCCTTCCCAGAGGAAGTCACCGAGTAGTCTGTCCAGCTTAGTAAACCAGATAGATGGAATGTCACTGCCAGGGTATGCCAGGCAATGTAGTAATTTTGGGGCCTAGATCATTTTAAGTGCAGATAATTTCCTGAACAGGGATAGAGGCAGTGGTTTCCATCTGTCACATTAGTCCTTTAGATTTTTGAGCAAAAGTAGTAGGTTATCCACTGTCATGTCTGGAGGGTCTAGATGTACATGAATTCCCAGGTATTGTATGCCTTTAGGGGACCACTGAAAACCAAAGGCAGCTACAGTGGTCAGCATGCAATAAGGATGTAGCAGAAGAGTTTCAATTTTATTGGGATTGGTCTTCAGGCCAGAGATGCATTGAAATGTTTTTGACAGATGGAGAAGTGTAGGGACACCCCGGGAAGCATCTTTAAGCATGGCCAGGCAATCATCCATATACACAACAGTATGTAGATAGTCCTTCTGATCTACTCTGATACCCTCCAGTTCTGGATGCATCCAGATGGGTGCCACCAAGGGTTCAATTGCTAACATGAATAACATGGGTGAAAGAGAGCAAACTTGATGGGTTCCACTGTGTAGGGGAAAGAGGGAGAAAGCACAGAGTTACTTAAGATTCTAGCTGTCAGCTGTGTGTACAGGGTTTGCACCCAGCCACTGAAGAGAGGACCAAAGCCAAGCCTTTCTAGGACAGCATGCAGGTACCCCCACTGCACCAAATTAGACACCTTCTCAAAGTTGATGGCTACTGCAGTGGCTGGAATGGGGGTATTATGAGCCACTGACATTAGAGAACAGAAGTTTCTTTTTCCTTATTGAATATATTTTATTGAATTTAGAAAAAGTAAAAAAAAAAAAAAACAAAGTGTGGAGTTGGTGGAGAACATTGACCAAATTTGTAATCAACCATAATCTGCCCTTCTCCTGATTGCGCGCCTCACCTCTAGTCTGGACTGTAACATAATTATATTCAATAGCACTAATGTACAATGAACCTGCACTTCTTTTGCTCAGTTAAATTTTTCATCTGCCTTACCATACTAAATGTTTCAATTCCTGTATTATTGTCATTGCTGTATCCCATGTATTGTCCACATGTAATATTTGATCCCAAGGTAATGCTGGTTCTGAATATGATATGATGTATGCACAGTATGTACAGTATGTATGTGTGGTTTACAGTCAACATGTTGGCAGAAGAAAGCCATACAAAGATTAAGGTCCTAGATTTCTGGAAGGCCAACTTTGTGAAGATGGGGGAATAGCTCAGAACTGCCCTGGCAGCAGATACGGTGGAGGGGTAGAAGAACAGTGGCTTAGGCTCATGAGATCCGTAGCAGGAGTGACAAGTTAATGTGTCAGACTGCTTAGCAAAAGTAAAAGAAAGAAGTGGCCACTGCAGTTCTCTAAGTCAGTAGCTGAGAAAGTGTGAGAACAAAGTAAGGCATTCAGGAAATACAAAGAGATACAGAAAGAAGAAGAAGGAGTGAAATATCTGGAGAAGCAGAGAGAAGCTGGGAAAGCTGTCAGAGGGGCTAAGGCAAGAATGGCGGAAGGAATAGCAGAGGCTTTTAAGAAGGGAGACAAGACCTTTTCCATTATATTAGTGAGAAGAAGAAGATCAGAAATAGTATTGCTAGGCAAAAGAAGGGAGAGTGTGGTTGGGTGGAAGACAACCTTGAAAAAGCTGAGATACCGAACAAGTATTTTTGCTCAGTATTTACCAATGAAGAGGCAGGGGAGGGGCCAAGAGTCACGAGGAAATGTTTACAGGGGGGAAGAGGTGGACACCAGCCCATTTACGGTGGTTACAGTCTTGGAGAAACTAGGGAAAGTAAAGACAGACAAGGCAATGAGGCCAGACGGGATTCACCCTTGAGTTTTAAAGGAACTCAGGGAAGTCCTAGCAGGTCCACTGACAACGCTCTTCAACCAATCACTAGAGATGGGGGAGGTACCTGGGGACTGAAGTAGGGCAGATGTGGTCCCCCTGCACAAGAGTGGAAGTAGGGAGGAGGCAAGCAAATAGAGACCTGTAAGCCTGACCTGGGTGGTGGAGAAGCTGATGGAGTCCCCACTTAAGGAGAGGGTAGTGAAGTTCCTGGAGTCAAGCAGTGCAAAAGACCCAAGGCAGAATGAATTCACTGAGGGAAGGTCCTGTCAGACTAATCATATCGATTTCTTTGACTGGGTGACCAGGGTGGTGGATCAGGAAGGGGTGGTGGATGTGGCCTACCTGTATTTTAGCAAAGCCTTCGAACCATTCTGCATAGAAGGTTGCTTAACAAATTGGGGAATCTTGGTGTGGGCTCTAAAGTGGTAAAATGGATTGGAAACTGGCTAAAAGGCAGGACCCAGAAGGTGGTAGTAAATGGCATAAAATCTGAAGAGGGGGAGGTGACCAGTGAGGTGCCACAGGGATTGATGCTGGGTCCAGTCCTATTCAGTGTTCATAAGCGACATTGCAGAGGGACTGGAGGGGAAAGTATGCCTGTTTGCAGATGTCACCGAGATCTGCAACAGAGTCAACACACAGGAGGGGCTAGAGAAAATGAGAAATGACCTAAGACTACTTGAGGAATGGTCAAGGGTTTGTCAGTTGGGTTTCAGTGCTAAGAAGTGCAAGATAATACACCTGGGACACAGAAACCCAAGAGAGGAATACAGGATGGGGGGGCAGGTTCTAGCCACCACAAGTCAGCAGAGAGACCTTGGGGTTATCATATCCGATGACCTGAAGTCATCCAAACAATGTGAAAAAGCAGTGAGGAAAGCAAACAGAATGCTGGGATGCATAGGAGGGGACATAACCAGTAGAAGGAGCAAAGTGGTGATGCCACTGTATAGATCACTGGTGAGGTCTCATCTGGAATACTGTGTCCAATTATGGAGACGGCATCTCAGGAAGGACATAGACAGAATGGAAGCTGTCCAGAGAAGAGCAACTAAAATGATACATGGACTGCACCACAAGCCTTATGAGGAAAGACTCAAGGAACTAAATATCTATTCACTGGAAGAGAAAAGGGAGAGAGGGGATATGATAGAGACATTCAAATACCTTAGAGGAATAAACAGGGTACAGGAGGTGAGCATATTTCGGAGAAGAAAGTGTACAAGGACAAGGGGACATATCATGAGGCTGGATATAGGGAGGCATGGGGGAATGCTAGGAAGTATTTTTTCACAGAGGGTGGTGGATCCGTGGAACAGCCTACCAGTAGAGGTGGTGGAAGTGAAAACAGTACAGGGATTCAAAAGTGCATGGGATAAGCATAAAGGAATCCTGCTGTACAACACAGTGGGGCAAAAGTCAGTCCAGATAAGAGTAGGGATTGCCAAACCAAACAGGGAAATGGGCAGACGAGGTGGGCTGTATGGTCCTTATCTGTTGACAGATTCTATGTTTCTGTGTTTGTACTTCTCCCTGTTTCCTTCCCCCCAGGTCGCACTGGGAGATGAGCAACTTGTTTAGTGTGCCTTCTTGGTGAAACATTTCAATAAATAAATAAAATAAATTGGTCTGTGAATAGCGTTTTTTACGTAAATAGTTACGTGACATTATGCTACGCAATGTGAGCATCTCTTGCGAAGTTACTACTTAATGAACTGAATACTCGGTAGTCTATACAATGGTCTGTCTCTCTAAGTGAGTTGAGGCTGCTTCCAGCGTGTCGTCTCTTTTAACATAGGGGTGTGGGGCAACCCCATTTCATCAAACTAACACAATAAACAGTTGTTTAGTATAGTACATTATACGCTTTCACTCTATTAGAGTTGTGGAGCTCTGCCCAACAGCCCGTGTCTTTTTTACATGGGGTGGGGAGGGGAAGCCCCCAACTCAAAACAAACTAGAATAGTATCAGCAGATGTAATCTCCTTTATGGCATCACATCATAGTGTTCACCTAACGCCATATAATAGTGCAACCATTTGCCAGCACATTATCGCCGAGATTGCCAGCTATGGAGATTAAGGGTGGTCTGATGTTCTCCATCAATGCCCAAAGTGCAACCGCAGAAAAAGTTAACAACCAAAACACAATAACAAACAATATACCAAAGACGAGTAGGGAGTAAAAAATGATAACAATAAAAATGAAAAATAATACACGTACAAAACAAACCCTCGAACCCAGACACCCCCTCCTCCCTGCAGAGTACCACCTCTTCAGTAACATAAATAAACCACTCCAAACAGCCAAAAGAAAAATCACCTGACATAAAAATCAGAGTACTATATGACCACAAATCAAGACCTACCTGAGGACTGATAAAAAGTATAAAGGGGCTCCCAATGAGTCTTAAATAGGTCATACCGATCTCAAAGAGAGGCAGTCTGCTTTTCACTGTGCAAGGTCTGTAACATTTCACAGTGCTATTCATGAATGGAAGGAATGGTAACCTCACGCCAATGACACAGAAGGACTGCTTTAGCAACCATGGCAATCAAAGCCACATAACCCCTTCTGGGACCAAAGACTGTATTGCCATACTATCCCACCAGACAAACAGCAAGAGTGAATAAGTTCTTAAGCCCTAGGAGGGGATCAAAATGAGCTTGAATAGAAGCCCCAAAAGGTTTCACCTTAATACAATCCCAAAGAAAATGCTGGAGGGTTCCCTCCTCTAAACCACATCTAACCCAGAGAGAAAAAGACACGCAACCCATCCACGCCAGACGGGAGGTAGTAAAATAAAGATTGTGTAAGATTTTAAACTCTAGAAAATGATACTGGTCCTGTTTAATATATTTATATGAGACCCAAACAGATTGCCACTCCTTAGCATCCCAAGACACTCCAAGCACAGAATGCCAATTGCAAATACCCATTAATCTTGAATGACTTAACAAGTAAAACTGCTTATATAGATTAGAGATAGGGTGGAGCTGAAGGAGGGCAGTGAATAGATCATTCTGTAGTTCCCCCACCCGTGAAGACCAAAGCCTAAGTACACAGTGATAGCATGGGTGAGTTGAAAGTACTTAAACATTGAGGACCCAGGCATCTGATATTGCTCCTGAAAATCAATGAAAGATATGAAACGCCCATCAGAAATAAAAGAGTCCACCAAACATTGACTACTCTGAGGACAAAAACGAGGAGAACAGGGCCACCCACCTCTCCACAGATTAATATTACCACAGATAGGTTGAGAGAGATCACAAGAAAAATTAAGCTGCACTAATGAAGTGAGCTGAGTTAGGGCCCAGAGAGACCAATATAATGGTATGGATTTCGGGTAAGCTGGGAGTTGAGCAGGGGTAGAATATAAAAGACTCTGAAGCTATAACCCTACTTTAGCGCAAAGAGCTTCCTCAATTATTAACTGGAGGTGGATATAAACCATATCCAAGGCTCCCTGTGCCAGGCTAGCCCAGTGTAAAAACTTACTAGCATGAAGTGCGCAATAGCTTATAAAGAAATCAGAAAGGTTCAACCTTCCTAATTTTTTAGGGGTGGCGAGTTTACAGTATGCCTGCCACACCACTTTACTCTGCCAAAGAAGATCAGTAAGAAGGCATTGGAGATGGGCAGACCAGGATTTAGGAAGAAAAACATTGAGCGTTCCCAAAGGATATAATAAATGGGGAGGACATTCATTTTAATAATGTTCACCCGCTCCCACAAGGAAAGGGATTAAGAAGACCAAAGCTTAAGATCCTGCTGGATAGTGAAAACAAGGGGGCTCATGTTATGTTTAACCAATTCAGAAGAGTGCCTGGAGATCCTAATTCTCAAACATTTGTGGGTATGAGACTCCCATACGAGGCCCAAATTCACTATCTCTCATTTAACCACTAAATTGTTAAGTGTGAAGAATGTGTGTACAAGAAATGGCAAGTCCCACTCTCCATTAATACATACCTAGGAAATACCCTTGAACAAGTGCCAATTTTCAAATATCTTGGAATCAACTTTGATCAAGGCCTAACCTTTGCAACTCACATTGATAGTACAGCAAAAACTATTAATCAGCCAATTGGGATTCTGTATCGAACCGACAGCTTCTTTACCCATTCTGCACTGAGGATTGCCATCCAACCTCTATCATCTCAGTCGCTGATTATGGCTTAGTTATATACGGATCTGCCACCATTACAGCACTTAGTCGTGATTACAACATCCCTAAATAAGGCCTTGTCGGTTGCTCACTGGGTAATAACTTACCCACTCCACACATGTGAACCTATGCTGACTCAGGTTGGTTGCAACTCTCAAACCGGATAAAGTACCTTACCTGCCTGATGGCGAAAAAATCCAGTCTGGGCCTCACTCCACCCTGTATCCAAGACCTGTTATGCCCGGCGCTAGCACCCGCTTTACCAGAAGATCAGAACACCAGCCTCTCCAAGTCCCCGATGCGGACTTCTCAGGGACAAAAGATCATTTGCCCTATCATGCTTACAGCTGGCTAAATGCCTCAGCACTCATATTACTGCTCCACCTCTCTAGGTATTTTCAAATCAAGGCTTTCTCTCACCTTGCCACCTCCAGCTCCTGTGACTGCCCTGATTAAACCTCCTATTTTCTCACTACCCACCCTGTCCCGTTATTTCAACAAAGACATGTTTGGGAAACCTTTTCTCCTGCTATTGACTGCTCCCCACACCTTTCTCTACTCCCTCTCTGTTCGGACTTTTTCCTATTTGTTTCTCCTAATCTGGCATGACCTCTCTTTCTTGTAATAATAATGTATTATTGATATCTCATGTCCTTTGCACAAATGATTTGATATGTATTTGTATATGTTTTCTTGCTCTTGACACAACACAAATTGTTGTGTTATCTATGTAACCTTTTGTACTGTACCTAATTGACGTGGAACCTTTGTAAAAGAGCCTCAGGCTCAAAGGTAGTAATTCCTAGAACAATAAACTAAACTAAGCTAAAACTAAACTAAGTGCTAACACTTTGGTTTTCCCTAAATTTAACTTGTACTCAGAGATCTCAGCAAATCATTGATTTTCCTTCAAAGCTGCTGGAACAGAAATGCAAGAGTGTTCAAGGTGGAGCAACAAGTCATCAGCATAAGCCGACAACTTGTACTCTGCCTCTCTTGCTCAGATCTCTCTCACCTGAGGATTACATGACAAATGCCAGAGCATGGGCTTCAAATAGAGGTTATATAATAGTGGAGACGGGGGGCACCCCTCTCTAGTACCTTGTGCTAGAGTAGGAATAGGAGAAAGCATGCTGTTGACCCATATATGGGCAGTCAGACTCTGTTATAGAAGATGAATCCACTGCAGGAACTCCGGCAGTAACCCGTAATGAGCAAGAGCCATGAAAAGAAATGGCCAGGAGACTCAATCAAATGCTTTCTCTGCATCCATGGAGATCAGTGCTGTGGGGAGAGAAAGGAGGTTTCTACGGTGGTCAGATCTCAGGTGCCCTTTAACAAAACCCTCCTGTGAGAAGTGAACCAATGATGGGAGGCCAGACTTACAGTAAGTCTAGAGGCCAACACTTTCACTATTGCCTTGGCATCTGCATTTGTCAATGAAATGGGTCTGTAGCTTGCCAGGAAAGTGGAGTCTTCCCCTTTTTGGGAAGACTGTAATTATGGCCTCTCTCATAGATGTAGAGAGTAGGGAGAGCTGGTGAGCTTTACAGAAAACCTTATATAAAACAAGCACTACTTCATCTGGGATAAGCTGATAGAAATGTATAGGTAGCTCATCACTTCAACGGGACTTGTAAAGAGAGGATGGCAGTGACTTTTTGTACTTCCAGTGCAGTTAGGGGCACTTCTAGGGCCTCCCATTGGGCAGCAGTAAAAAAGGGAGGGAGAGGTTGGCAAAAAAGGTGTCAGAATGTTCCCTGTCCATTAGATGCATACAGTTCTTGATAAAACTTTTGCATTACCCCATTAATAAGGTCCTATTTGACCTTCAGTGCACTTGTGCTGTCTTGCAGCCCCCTAATTTACTGGTAAGCCTGCTGCTTCTGCAGTCTTTAGGAGAGCAGTTTGTCTGCCTTGTCTCATATCCCAGTATTTGTGCTTCAGCCTGAGGATGGCAAGCTCTGCTTTCCTGATAGCCAGTACATTTAACTGCATGCAGAGCTGCCTAATTTCCCTTAGCAGCATGGTATCAGATCTATGGAAGGGGTCCTCTGGATACAGCTTTTCCTTTTTTGGAAGCTGCTCTTCCAGCCCCTTCTGTTCTGCTTCCCTTCTCCTCCACCGTGCTGCAGCATACCCCATAATATGGCCCCAGATGGTAGCCTTAAGGGCTTCCCAAACCACAGCTTTACTAGCATCTCCAGTTCATTGAACTGAAAGAAAGAGGCTGCCGCCTCTCTAAGCCATGTATTGAAAGCCATATCATGCAGCAGGAGTGGATCAAGATGCCACGTAGCAGATCTAGTTGAGGTGGGGGCCATACTACTCCCAATTCCACTGGAACATGGTCCAATAAGTATAATGTGGCTATTCCAGAAGAAGCCATCATCTGTGTCTCTGAAGGGGATGTCAGCCAAACATCAGTTCTGCTGGAGAAATTGTAAGTAGGTGAGAAACTGGAGAAGTCCACTGGGTGCTGTAAACACCATATACCTGACAGAGATAGCATGGTCATTGTGTCCTTAGGGCAGCTGGAGTTCTCTCATGGGGTTCTGGCTTGCCCGAGCTCCAACTGAGAAGGGCATCCAAAGTGACATTAAACTCACCCATTAAGAATAGAGGAGTGGCGGCATCACTGAATTCTGATAGGGTGTGACCTAGAGTAGTGAAGGTATATGGGCAGTCCTGGATATGCCCATAAGTGTTTGCAAGAATCAGATGGCCTTCTGGGGTATCTACTGCCACCCACCTTCCCATCTCATTGTATGTAGTGTGCCATATGCTCCACCAAAGCTTTTTTATTTTATTTATTTATTTATTCAATCTTGGAAATATCTTTGAGCCAGAGACTCATTTACAGAGGTTCCACGTCATGACAAAACAGGGTGAATCAGACTAACAACAATGAGTATAAGTGAAATAATGATCCACAGAGACAGTACAAATATAAAACATTTAAGCAGATTTGTACAAAATCTGGTATGGAAATTACAACAGTCGGTATACAATACAGTTGAGTAAAAGTGAAATATAAAAATAACATCATAGGACAAATACAGAGCAGTATACAGGCATGTAACTTGGTATAGAAAATTAAGTATCCAGACTTGTTCAAAGAAATCCTTCTTTTGTCAAAATGTTACAGCAAATTAGGTTAACAGACATATAGCCTAGGGCTCAGTAAGTGCTAGATATAGGACAGCCCATGCTAGTAGGTAAAGGCAGGTCCACCGAGATGGGGGGTGGGAAGAGGAGCAGGAGAGGCGAGGGATTGGGGAGGGTGAGAGAAAATTTGTGTCATAGGTGGAGGTGGGTAGTGGATGACGGAGGAGAGGGAGAGGAGCAAGGAGAGGAGGATAAGGGGTGGGGGCAGATGGAGCTAAAGGAGGGCAGAAGTAGGGGGAGTAGTAGGGTATGGGGAAGGGGAGAGGGGAGTAATGAGAGTTAGTACATACTGAGTGCAGTTGGGGGAAGTATCGCAAAGGTAAGATTGGGCTGGGAAGGTAGGGCAGAGGAGATTACAGAGTTATAGGAAAGGTTAGGGTGAGAGACTAGGTGAATAAGGTGGGAAAGGATGGGGAGAGCAGATAAGGAAAAAGAGACAGGAGTAAGGTCAAGGTTGAGGAGAGAGTGGCTGGGGAGGTAGGAGCAGAGGAAAGTGCAGAGTTAAAGGGAAGGTGAGGGTGAAAGATTAGGTGTATAAGGTGGGACAGGATAGGGAGAGGAGACAAGGGGAGAGAGAGAGAGAGAGAGAGAGGAAGGAATATGGTCAATGTAGTGAAGAGAGGAGGGAGCTTGGTGTCACAGTCATAGGCACTGGCCAAAGTTAGCATAGATCTAAGTTTTGCTTTAAATGGACCAAGTTTGGATTCTGCGAATAATTCTTCACTGAGAGAGTTGAGCCAGATTGGTGCATGATATGCAATTAATGAATTAAGACAGAGACCCCTGATTTGGCAGAGGAGGCCCAACTATGTGCTTCAATACCCATCCACTTCCTAGGAAGCATGGCAGCCTCTGTCATGGCTGATTTGATTTCTTGTAAGAAAACCACTGCCGTTTTCAGATTTTAAGTCTAGTCAGCACCCTTATCCTTTTCACCAGAGTTTAGTGCCCCTCTCATTCCAGGAAATGAAGTTTAAAGCTACCATTGTAAAGGATATAATAATAAACAGTAATAATAGTAGTCTTATCACTGGTAGCTAGGGGCCCAAGGCAGAGATGACTGGCAGGCCCACTCAAATCTCCCATCCCTCACCTCCATAAACTGTACAGAAGAAACCTTCATAACTTCAGTAGTGAAACAGCTAGAATACACATAACAGTTTAAAAAATAGAATGTAATAAGACTAACCAATACCAGACAGTATACTACTAGGCAGGAGAAAGTCATACTTGAACACTTGGTTACTCGAGATCTTCTGTTTGATTCCATACAGACCCTAAAGAGCACAACATTAAGCTTACCAATGCTCGGGGCTGTACAGATGGGAAGATGGCATGCACCATTACCAACAGAGAGCACAGTTAGGACAGTAACCCAGAAACAGCTGTCCCTCGGAGAACAACATTGTCCTTGTGTGCCCAAGGCTGCACACCGTGGACAATTGATGAACATGACGCAGAGCTCGAAATTGCAGCTGTGGCCCCTTAACAGCCATACTTTAAGTGAAGCATAGTCAATCACCCCTCCAGGTTTGACTGTAGTAGGCTCTAGAGATGGTGGGGTGGACCAGAGGCTACGTGGAGAGGGGAAGTAGGAGATGAGTAGAGGTTTAGAGAGTGTAGGGTATAGAGCAGAGCAAGAAAAATGGGTGAGAGGAAAAATAAGGGAGACCAAGCAAAGAAGCCCATGAAGTGGGTTGGGGAGGGGAGAAGAGAAAGAAAGAGGGGGGATGGGACCTGAGAGCTGTAGTGTAACCACACTGAGAAATGAGGATATACCTCAGGGGCCCTGCCCTGCACTTGTAAACTGCTGTAGGTAAAGGCAGCACAGCTTGTGCATATTTGGATGAAAAGTGAATGGGAAGAGCTCCTTCCTAGCATAGAGGTGAGTCAGCTATTGCAGCATTACTTTAGGGTCTCCCTGCATAGGAAACATAGCAGGGGGAGGTGGAAAGAGGCAAGAACCCGAGCTCTGGATTTTTAAAAAATAAGCATCAGCATTTATGTAGCGCTTTGCATACTTACAATATCCCAAAGAAGATATGTCTCTCATTACAAGCAATGAGAGACAGGAAGTGAAGTGACTGAATATGTAGTGGCAGCCATTTCAGGTATCAACACCCACACACAGCCTTGGACAATTGCACAAACCAGTTTTATGGAGAGGAAATGTTGGCCAGAACACCAGGGAAAAATCTCTTACTATTGCGAAAAGTGCCTCAGGTTCTTTTACTTCCACATGGACACCTACCAGGACAGCACCATAAATGGTTAGAAGGGATCTTGGTTTGATGTCTCATCTGAAGGACTGCACACCCCAACAGTACAGCATATCCCCCCCCAGTACTGCACCTGGGTGCCAGCATTTATATGATGAGCCCAATCCCGGAGAGGGACAAGAACCCATACCCTTCTGGCACAGAGTCAAATATGCTGCCAACTGAGCCACACTGACAACTGGCTGAAGGTGGCTTTTAGATGAACCTGTCATCCTTGTTCCCTTGACCAACCCTTATATGAGGCCTCCAGGTAGAAGGGAAGGTGGACCATTTGTAGTGCTGCCTTGTTCTATGCTAAGCACCTCTCACCTACTGCCATTCAACTGGTCCCCTTCTACGTTACTTCACAGTGCCCTAGAATCACAAATGGTCAAACATGGATGGTACAGCAAAAGTGACCAGTCCTGTATCTATAAAGAGCTCTACTCTGTATCAGTGGTGCAGTTTGAGCAGTGGTCATGGGTCCCATTTCAAGCCTTGAAGAAAGGGAAGAAGAGGATGTGGAAAGGAGATGGGAGAGAGGAGAGAGCATGTGCAGAGAACATAACCACCAGATACCACAAAATGATACTGTGCGCACATATTGTATAATAACACAGGGTAGCTCACATGCCCTAGGGCCCTGACAAGCACATGAATATGTTTTGTCCCTGTACATATAGAAGGGAGAGCTCCTAAAACACAATGGGGCCTACTGCCCCAGTCAATGAAACATATTGTTAACAAATCCTCTACCCACTCAACAGACCATGCAGATTTAACTTGCGAATGATAACCAGAAACAGATAAAACATTTGAATTACATAGAACATTTCAGGAACAATGCATCAAAAGATATGAATGATGATCTACTTGCAGAATAAACAATAATGATCTTCACAGTAAGGAGAAAATATGAGGCAGGCAGGGGATTATTGGCATAAATAAGGTATGATGAGACCTGGAGACATAAAACCTGTCCAGTCTGAATGGCGACAGAAAGGTGGAAGTGGTAGTTGATGCAAAACAGCTCTCAACCCTTATCTCCCATTTTTCTTTTTTTACACTTAGCAACAATATAATGTGCACAGGTTTGACTGAAAAAAATGTAATTTGAAAAATATGATGCTTTCTATTTGGCTTTTCCTGTGTTAACTCACTGAGGCCTCAGGAGCTCTTTGAGAGCTCCACCACTTGTGGCCTGTACACTTTTAACAGTGCAACCTGGAGCTTTCTGAGCAAAATCAAGCCATAATCAGCATGCCACAAACAAACACGAATCCCTCTTGAACTGTAAGTGCTACACACAGAGTATGAGTGGTAACGTTATTCAGCACAAAATTACCTTTCTAATGGTGCTATGCAATTATTTATAAGTAGTTCCTATTGTTTTTCTGTATTGGTTGAAATAGTGAAATGTATTTTTTTCCAATAAAAAAGACAACGTAAACCATTTTTTGTGGGAAAACATTTAACATATCAACACCAAATTAAGCATCCATACATTAGATGGTGGTACGAAACTAATCTTGTACTAAAAAACAATGTTTCTAATATGATACATGTATTTTTTCCATTTCATTCAAGGAGGCTAGGTGAAGCTTGAGAGAAAAATGTCAGCCATGCACACCATACCATACAAAAATGCGAATATCTTCTAAAGTATAAATGACAGACACAAAGTATCAGTGGCAAAGTTGTTCAGTACAAAATATCCTTTTAAAAAATGCTATGCAATCAATTCTACTCACTTTAGTTTGTGAAATATTTAAGTTTTAAGCAGTGACATCCTCAGACATCCTAAGTCCCCAGTGGCACAATGTGCAGGATGTCTGGAGCCGTTAAAGGCCTCAGGAATGTCTTTTCTGCTGCCACCTACAGGCATCTTGGGTCCTCAATGAGGTAATGATTTACACTTGGTGGGACAGTATTTTGGGGCACCTGTAAGGCTCTCAGGTATTCTCCTCATGCTCCGTCACCCCCTCACTAAACTGGAGAGATCGCAGTGTTCCAGAGCCAAATAAGGCTCATCCCTTTACCCGACAATGGTTGGTATACTGACACCTGCTCTGACAAAAAAGCAGAACAAAAATTAGCTCTGCAGATAGTACTGACTCCTTAGGTTTTGCAAGCAGAACCTTCACAACACCAGTATAGTTCAGCTTAGTCCTCTTTAAAGAAAGCGGTTGATAATCTGTCTCAGATTGATGTTCCTATCTCACCTTTAAAACCCTTACTGAATCTGGTAAATACTTTGGATCAAAGCAGTTCTAACCTGTTTAAAAGAGTAACTTAGAAGCTGAAACTGACCAAAGAAGCCTCAAATTTGAGACCACCCTGGATGAAGAGGCAGTTCTGGCTACTGACACAGCAGTAGACTTGACGTCCAAAGCAGGAGTTCAGGAATATTCTGAACCATAGCAAACATCACAGGATCTTTCTTGCCTTCACAGGAACAGCAATTATCCAAGGAAGAAATAAATACTAATCTTTCTTCATTAAAACAGACTTCAGAGCTGAAAACTCTACTTTAGAAGAGCCTACTTTAAATGAAATTACTACAAAAACCATAGCTGCAGTGGATTCCACTCAGTCCAAAGGTATGCCTTTGTTTCAAATTATAACCCACCTAAATTGTCTCAAGAGTCATTTCAGAAAAAAAACTAAAGTTGTTATTCCTAAAAAGGATTGCCAGAGAGCTCCAAAGGGGGATATTTTTAAAAAGAACAGCATTTCTAAACGTATGACATTCCTATTAACAGAGGGACAAGCTAATAACATGTCAACTAAATCTTTTTATGTAACAAATGCAGGGGGAGAAGAGAAGCAGGCTGAATGTTTTGAGAACTCTGATCCACAGAATTCTAATAATAATCTTGATTCAGAGGTTGAGGTGGAGAGGCCCCCCCCCCCAAAAAAAAGGGGATACATTTGGAAAGGAACAGGATTCAGTTCCAGATTGAACAAAATATTTATTAAATGAAATCTGGGATTTTAAAAAATAAATCACTCCAATTATTAATTTAAAAGTGGACATACACAGTTTGAAAGAAACAATCTCTCAGGCAGTGGGAAAGGTGGACAATCTTACTTTAAGTGCTGCTGAAGCAGAAAAATGAATCTCCTTGTTAGAGGATACAATGGTAGTTATGCAGCTCACCCGTAGACAACAAGAGGGGTATTTCATAGGTTCATAGATGGGAATCAAGTTCAGAAGACTGACGTCCATAATTGAACTTGCCACCATATTAGGTTTTCTTGGTGGAACTTCAGAATTTTCTGTCTCCCATAAAACTGTCTAATCTATTTTTGAAAACTGTCATATTGTCACTGTCAACCACTTTTCTATTAAGCATACCCCAGATGTTTACAATTCTCTGTGTATACCACTGACTTCTTTTTTGTATTTTATTTACTTCTCCAATTAAATTCTGGTTATGTGACCTTGTATTTTTGTAATAGACAGGATTTTTTATTAAACCAATTAACTCAAGGAATGCATCATCATTATAGGCTCTAAAAGTCAAACACAGTTCGCCTCTCAGTTTTCTGTATTCCATTGAATATAGGTTTAAGTGTTTTAATCTGTTATGATATCGCAGATCTTTTACTGGCCTGATTTGTCATGTTACCTGTCTTTGAACTTTTTCTAGTTTATTTTTCCCCTGGATTGAATACGGGGCACAAAAAGGTAAACAATGCTCCATGTGTGGACAGACTAGAGCTGTGTATAATGGAAAATAACTTCAATGTCCCTGCTATTTATTGATCTTAATATGCATCTGTTTATTTAGTTGTACTTTCTTGTGGTCATGACAGTATGATGATCAAATTTTAAATTGTTAGATATCCATGCCCCTAAATCTTTTTCATTAGTACTTTCTTTTAATAGTATATTATTTAATTTATAATGAAATCTAAGGTTATTTAGCAGAGTTAAAGGCCAAAATGTTGGACTATGAATCAAGAGCAAGAAAAAAATATATACGAATCATGGGTGTGGAAGGTATATGTTTATTCTTTGATCACTACACATGTTCAGTCAAATAATTTATTTAAGGGTACATCTGACTTTACTATTAGCTTTATCAAATACAATAACAAGTTATGACTAAGATAATTCCTTTAACAGTGGCGGTGGTTATGTGGAATATTCAAGGCATCCACTCCCGTATTAAATGGAAAAGAATTATCAAATAGGTTAAACAGTTTAATATATATATACTTTTTTGCAGAAGACCCACCTGGATGACAGGGAAATATTGAAATTAAGATTTAATTGGGATAAGGAAATATATTTCTCTTCTGGGAAAATTGCAATTTTAATCAACAAAAAAATAAATTTAAAATTTATATCCCAATATAAGGATCAAGAAGGAAAGATAATAATGATCAAATGTTCTATACTGGGTTCAGAATATATCTAATTTTCTTTGTATACACCCTTTGTGGCTCAGTAGGAATTCCTAAACACAATAACTCAAGGTTTGATAGAACTGGGTCCAGCTAATCTAATTGGTGGCACTGATCTGAATATAATATTTAATCCAAAATTGGAAACTCAAATAGAATTACTAAAACTGATAATAAGCTTATTTAAATCAAGAACTTCTTACATAATACACAATTAATTGATGTATGGCACCAAGTGTGTCCTAATGCAAGGCAATACACTTTTTCTCCCATCATCCAACTGGTTCGTTCTCAAGATTATATTATATTTTATGTTCTAATTCTATGTTTAAAAATTTCCTGTCATCAGATATTAAATCAATTCACACATCAGATCATGCATTGGTTCAGGCAACCTTCATTCCTAATCAACATAAAACAAAAGCACTACAGTGGAGGATGGATAATTCTTTATTAAGGAATCAGGATTTTATTGACCATATTCATGCAATGATTCTAGAATTTTGGCATTTTAATTATGATGGCTTATAAAATGTAATTAATTTATGGGATGGCTTTAAAGCAAACATTTGTGCTTACATTATTTCCTATGAAATAAAACATAAAAGGCTATATAAACTCTGTTAAAAGATTGGACGATGAAATAAAACAATTAAGTACCTAAATACAACTGGGAGAACATAACTTGGAAGAACAAGAAAAGGAAAAAATTATAGCATTACAACAACTTTAATAATCAAATTGAAAAGGATATGCGCACCATAAAAACTCAGCTTTATGTAAATGGCGATAAATCAGGGAAGATTCTAGCTTATGTTTTAAAGATCAATAGCAATAAAGACATAATAATTAAGATGGAAGATGAAGGTAATTTATTTATTTTATTTATTTATTGAGAGATTGGAATTACAAACCTTTGAGTCAGAGACCCCTTTGCAAAGGCTCCATGTCATGGAAGTACTAAACAAGAGAAATGGACAATACAATGAAAGGTATTACAAATGAATGTGGAGGGTAAAACAACCTAGAGTCAAGTATGGTACAAAGGTAACGAGCAATACGTTGAAAGGTATTTCATCTGAATGCGGAGGGTAAAACAACCTGGAGTCAAGCATGGTACAAAGGTTTCAAGCAAATTAAGCTATTGCTTACATTCAAATTTCAAGGATGATACAAGGTTAAAAATCTTGCCAGGCTGCAACCATTGCTTGTTTCTGGTAATCTACCTACCCCTGGTCAATGCCCTGGTTTTCTGCCAGCCTGACTGCTGGTAGGTGTTTTATAAAAGCTTACCAAGGGAATAAACTATGTCACCTGCAGCTACTTCAGAATGCTGCAGCGAGACTCCTGACCCCACTTGGAGGTCACAGCGTAATAGCCCCTCGCTGCAGGTTCTGAGCCTGCTGCCTGTTAGGTGGCACACTGATTTCAGGGTTTTAACCTTAATTAAAGCTGATCTAGAAATAGGCAAAATCTTTCTGCACTATTACAAAACTATATATCAAACTATTCATCTCAAGCAGCTTCTGTTAAACTTTGAATATCACCCATTTACATTACAGGAAATTAAGGAAGCTATAAAGAACCTGCCAAGGGATGATACAC
Organism: Neoceratodus forsteri; assembly: GCA_016271365.2. Classification (NCBI taxonomy): domain Eukaryota; kingdom Metazoa; phylum Chordata; order Ceratodontiformes; family Ceratodontidae; genus Neoceratodus; species Neoceratodus forsteri. The sequence goes on from CM057454.1 coordinate 532,158,397, forward strand.
CAAGTAACAATGGTTTAACTTCCAAATTTTATGCAGTATTTGTTGATATTTTGGCATCTTGGTATAGGATTATGTTAGAAGTGATCATAGAAACCCAAATAGTTCCACCATCCATGCAATAAGCTCTGGTTCTTCTCTTACATAAAGCAGATAAAAACACTAAAACACATGAAAATTAAAAAACCTATTGCTTGACCGAACACAGATTATAAGATTGTTGCCAAATTTATAGCTAAAAGACTTGAAGGACATATACCTAAAATAATACATTACAATCAAACTGGATTTATTAAAGGAAGAACTATTTTCAAGGGATTACACATGGTTCAATTAATAATTGAACACTGTAATACTTAACAGTCTTTAGTAATGGCTCCTGATGCTTCTAAAGATTTTGATTTATTATACTGGCAATTTATGTTAGCATGCTTTACATATCTCAATCCACCATGGTAATATATTAAAATAATAAAAGCTTTCCAGTCTCATCCGACAGCTATTTTTAAAATTAATCCAGACATGGGGCCTGATATCAAAACCAGGCAAAGCGGAGTGCAAATATCTGTGCTGCATCTTGCGGTTGCCCAGGTGTCTAAAGTGCTATATTCAGTGGAACAGTGTACTAGCACTATTAGACTGAATATATGGCCATTGCAGCCCAGTGCTATGCCACTTAGTTCTGGGCAGGCATGCCTCCCAAAATAGGGTGTTATAATGGCTTGCATCCACGGTAAATTATCAATATTCAAATGGACCCATGCAAATGAGCTCATTAGGCATGCAAGGCACTAAGGGTCCATTTGCATGCCCATTATGGGCTTATTGCATGGGTAGACTGGCAATTGATTTGATTTGATTGATTGCCTAATGATATCCTTTCAAGTCTTAAATTTGTCTGTTGGGCTTGTATATGCTCCAGTATTGAACAATTACTCTGTAGGGAACCAATTGCTAATAGTTGGTGATGTTAATGCAGCCTGGGGATATAAAAAGGGAAACATATTGAAGCAAAGCTTTTTTAACCCTAAATGTACACCAGGTAGTGTCAAAAATAACCAGAAAAACATCTCTGGAAAGCAAAGGCAGTATTTTAGATTTAGTATTCATATCCCCTGGTATTATGACTGAAAGAGTGTCAGTCCAACAACCAATGCTGGGAGAGCACAACTCTCTCCTTTGTACCCTCCAGCTGAGATTTAAGAGACAATGTAATAAAATGAACCACAAAGTAAATAGAATAAAGAGGTGTTCTTTCAAAAAATACAATAGAGAAACTTTTCAAACTAAAATTGCTGCAGAAAAGTGGGATAGAGTTGTTCTTATTCCGAGTCTAAATCTTGCTACTAAAGAATTTACCAAATGTTTCCTTAATGTTTGTAATGAGGTAGTCTCATTTACATTTTTGACCCAAAAGAAAAATCATCTCCCATGGGTTACAGAAAAGTTAAATAAAGCTATTAGAGTTAAATATAGGCTCTGGAAGATTGCAAATAAGTCTCAAAATCCACCAGATTGGAATGAGTTCAAAAAAACAAGAAACAGACTAAAACAGTTATAAGACAAGCAAAAAGTGACTACTATATAAATAAGATTACAGCAACAACTGACATCTCCCAATACTGGTCTGTTATCAAGTCATTAGAAACACCAGTAAAAGTAATGGTCCCATTGAAATAGAATAAAAATGGAGTCTTTAACGGAAAACAGCTCTGCTGACATCTTAAATAACTACTTAATTACACTACCAGATATAGATATCCCTAAAGCAAAACAGAAACAAAACAATATTGCGTATGGCAATAAAAGCCATGATCAAAATATAAGGCCAAAATTCAGATTTAAAAGAATTACGTACAAAGAAGTTGTCAGGGCAATTAAAAATCTTAAGGTGAGAAAAGCTACAGGCCCTGATGGGATAGAAATTTGATTCTTGAAGGAAGCAAAATAATTTATTTCCCCATCTTGGCAAAGTTATTTAACGGAAGCCTGAGTGAAGGCTCATACCCCTCCATGTGGAAAATAGTCAAAATTATCCCCATACACAAAGGGGATTTGGCAACAGAACCAGCTATCGTCTGATAGCTTTACTATCGGTAGTATCTAAAATATTTGAAAAATCGATAAATAAACAACTGATGGAATACCTGGAGGGCTATGAGCTATTGTCTAAATTTCAACCGGGCTTTCATAGGGGTTTTTCCATGGACACTGTGCTCACCGACCTGGTTGATATAATTGCCTCGTCAGTGGAGAAGGGCCAGTCCGTGGGTGCAGTGTTCATGGACCTATCACAAACTTTTGATACTGTGGACTATAACATCCTGTATGAAAGGTTGTGTGAAACAGGTATATCTGATGAAGCTGTTTAAGTCATATCTTACTGAAAGAAGGCAGTTTATTTCTATAGGAAATGTAAGTTCTGATCTGAGACCGGTAGTAAGGGGGGGTTCCCCAGGGCTCAATTTTGGGCCCTACCCTATTTCTAGTATACATAAATCAAGCATCAGATGTTATTACCAACACAAAAATGCAGCTGTATGCCGACGATACAGTTATGATAGCTATGGATCCATACAGCAATCTCATGGCTCAGAAACTACCAATTGATTTTTACAAATTATATGGCTGGTTTGATGACTCCAGATTAGTGCTAAATAGCAGAAAATCAAAGGTTGTTCTGTTTACCAAAGAGAACCCTAAATGACAAAACTTACAATCTAAACTGGTAATTAAAAATCTAAATGGAGATGAGCTGGAATAGGTCAATAAATCTAAATACTTGGGTATCTGGGTAGGTCAGCATTTAAATTTTTATGCTCATATTTCTAAAATGATTACAAATACACATAAAAGACTGGGAGCCTTTAGAAGGGCCAGTCATTGCATTCATTTAAATATGCGGAAAAGTATAGTTAATCAGTTACTCATACCAGCAATAGATTATGGTAGCCATGTGTACAGCTTGACAAATAAAACCCAATTAAAAAGAATAGACGTGCTGTACAATCAGATGGATCATTTTATATTAAGATGTGATTAGCAAACACACCATTATATTATGTATGATCTATTGAACTGGCTACTTTTGGAGCAAAAGAGACAACAAATTTGGGCCAATTAATGTATAAAGTTAAAAGGTATACAAAAACACTATACTTAAGTGAAAAAATAATAAGCATAATCTCAGAAATAACGGCCAAAGGAAGTTTAGAATACCAAAGGTTAAAAATAAATATGGGGAGATGACCTTTTTGTACAATGCACTAACCATGTGGGCTAAGCTTAGTGAACAAACAAAGTCAGCTAAGACTATAAAAAGTTTTTCCACCCAAGTAAGAAAAGAACTCTCCTGTAAATGCATGTGTAATGGTTAACTGATGGTAATCTCAGTAGTATGCAGAGCAGATGGAATAATGTATTGTTGAATGCAAGCTGCTAAATGTTGAATGTTATGTTTGGTAGCATTGAAACATGAATGGTTGTATTATAATTTTGTACCAGTTGTAATGGTGTTTTTACAAGACTAAAACCTTGCAAATGGGAAGCTGATCCTAATGGTGTGATTTTGTACCAACTTTTGTACTCCTGTATAAAAATAAAGATTTTTTCTACTACTACTAATTTAGTGCAGTGCTGTCTCCCACTTGCCCAGTCCCAGGAAGCTATCCCTGGTGCTAGTGCCCCCCCCACACGATCACCGTTCTGATATAAAAAAGAGTAATGCCCTTGTGTCTGTTGCTCCCCCCACCAGTCACTGGTCTGATGTTTAAAAGTAAAGTATCCCTAGTGTCTAGTGGCCCCCCCAGCCGATCACCATCCCAATGTAAAACAGAATAATTCCCTGGTGTCTAGTGAACCCCCTGCCGATCACCATCCTGATGTTTAAATGTACACTTTCCTTGGTGTCCAGTGGTCCTTTCCCTTACTGAATCCATGCCAAAGGTATAAATATGTGTTGTCTGGTGTCTAGCAGTCCCTCCCCCTCCCAGACCTATGCCCAGTGTAGAATTATGGTATCCCTGGTGTCCAGAGGTCCCTCCACCCATTTGATCCCATGCCCACTGTGTCAATAAATATTCCCTGGTGTCCAGTGGTATCCTCATCCCAATCCCCTGTATCATATCATAATACCAGTCCCTAGTGGCTAGTGGACCCCCCCTCCCTATTCCTAATCCCCTGGATTATAAAGTAATACCATTCCCTGGTGGCTAGTGGACTCCCCATCGCTGATCCCCTGTATAACAAACTTAAATCTGTTTCCTGGTGCCTGCATTTGCACTCATTGACAGCTCAATCAGCTGCTGGCCATGGTGGAGAGTGGAGGGGTGTGCCACATGTCAGCTCAGGGTTGGGATGGGGAAGATGGGTGGTGGGGCACTATCTGATGGGGTTGGGGGGTATGAGTACTCTGTAATCTGGAAATAATTTTCCCAGCTGTATTTGAGTAAATTGATAGGTATTCTTCATTATCAGGATATACTGTTAATAAATCTTAAACTGTAATTTTACCAATAATACCTCTTTCACATGAGACTATGTTACTGACACAAGGCATAGCTAAATTGGATACAATTAAATACTTTGGTATGTTGTTACCCAATAATTCAGTAAAAACTTTGAAACTAAATGTTCAAAATGTAATAAGTAAAGCCAAAGGATTACTTAATAATTGGCAAAATATTTCATTCTCTCTATGGGGAAGGGTAGAGATGCTGAAGATGATGGTACTTCTGCATTTAATTTTTTAAAAATTCAGTCTAATGTGGCATACATATCAAAAGAAATAAAATATTTTTGTGATAATTTTTTTACAATTGTTATGAAGAGTACACAAATGCTCACAGCCTGGGAAATAAGATCCCAGACCTGCAGGCAATAATGTCAGAGGCTAAACTGGACATAGTAGCAATTAGTGAGATGTGGTTTACCAGTAACCACACTTGGGAGACTTCAATACCTGGCTATGTACTGTTCAGAAGAGACCGAGGTGCAAAAGGTAGTGGAGTGGACCTGTATGTCAATGAAAATATCAAAGCTACAGAAATTCAGAATACACATAAGGAGCTAGAAGAACTGTGGGTCACCCTGAAACAGGAAATGGGACAGACATATGAACTGGGGTTGTCTACAGGCCCCAGACCAGGGGAGGACATAAACACATTACTGTTAGAAGATATACAAAACATGACAGCTTAAGGGAGGTTCTGATAATGGCAGACTTCAACATGCGGATACAGATTGGTCAATAACAGCAGGAACATCTGCCAGAACTAGACACGTGGTGGATTCCCTGCAGGGGGAAGGCCTCAAACAACTGGTACAACACCCCACAAGAGACAGGGCTATCCTAGATCTAGTACTGACTAACAGGGAAGGGATCACAGATCTCCAGGTAGAAGGTCACCTGGGGGGCCAATGACCATCACATGGTATGGTTCAATTTGCCACTACGTCTAAATCATCCCATTCCAAGGCAAAAATATGGGACTTTAGAGGACCTGACTTTGATAAGATGACCAACAGAGTTAAGCTAGCCCTGGCAAAAGGAACACAGGTGAGGGGGTACAGGCAAAGTGGGCAAGCATTAAGGATACAATACTTGAAGCAACATCCCATTGTGTTAGACAGAAAAGGAAGTGCAAAAGAAGAAGGAAACCACTTTGGTTCTCAAATACAGTAGCAGAAAAGGTCAGAGTCAAAAGGCTGGCCTTCAGGAAATATAAGGGAACACATTGGGATGAAGATAGGGAGGCATACCAAACTGCCCTAAGGGAAGCAGGGAAGGCAATAAGGCAGGCAAAGTCCCAAACTGAGGAAACACTAGCATGAACAGTAAAAGAAGGGGACAAGACTTTCTATAGATACTATTAGTGAAAGGAGAAAGTCCAGAGGGGGTATTGCTAAGTTCAAAGGAGAAAAGGGGGCATGTGAGGAGAGGACCCTGTAAAAGCATCTATCCTAAATAGATACTTTTGCTCAGTATTTACTGATGAGAAGTTAGGGCAGGGCCCACAGCTCAGCACCATGGACATAAGGGGGAAGAAGGTAAGCACTACTCCCTTCACAAATGAAAGGGTCCTACAAGAGCTCGCTAAGCTCAGGGTGGACAGGGCAATGGGACCTGATGGCATACATCCCAGGGTAATTAAGGAGCTAAGGGTGGAACTAGCAGAGCCATTAGCAGAACTGTTTAGTGAGTCTCTGAGCACAGGAGAGGTCTTAGAAGACTGGAGAAGGGCTCATGTGATCCCGCGCCACAAGAGTGGTAGCAGGGAGGAGGCAGGGAACTGCACTCCTTAAGGAAAGGATAGTGCAACATCTGGAATCCATAGGGGTACAGGATCCAAGACAGTATGGATTTACAAAAGGAAGGTCCTGTCAAACTAATGTCATAGATTTCTTTGACTGGCTAACCAGAGTGGTGGACCAAGGGGGAGCAGTTGACGTTGCTTACCTTGACTTCAGCAAAGCTTTCGACACTGTTCCACATAGAAGATTGATAAATAAGCTGGGTAGGCTCGGGGTGGGTCAGAAGTTGGTCAACTGGGTGGCAAACTGGTTGACGGGCAGAAAACAGAGAGTGGTGGTAAATGATATACAGTCAGAAGAGATTGAAGTTACAAGTGGGGTACCTCAGGGATCAGTCCTGGGGCCAGTCCTCTTTAATATCTTCATTAGTGACATTGCAGATGGACTAGAGGGTAAGGCTTGTCTGTTTGCAGATGACACCAAGATCTGCAACAGAGTAGATGATCCAGATTGGGGGGGGGGCAGAATGAGAAGAGATCTGGATAAACTAGCAAAATGGTCAGAAGAGTGGCAACTGGGATTTAATGCAAAGAAGTGCAAGATCATGCACATAGGGAAGAGAAACCCTGAAGCCACCTGTAGGATGGGAGGGGAGTTGCTGGCAGTCACAAAGGAAGAAAGAGACTTGGGCATCATCATCACCGATGACCCGAAATCATCCAAGCAGACCTCTAAAGCAGTAGATAAGGCTAGGGGGATGTTAGGGTGTATACTTGTAGAGGTATCACAAGTCTTAAGAGGGAGGTAATAATCCCTCTTTACAAGACACTGGTTAGGCCCCATCTAGAGTACTGTGTGCAGTACTGGAGGCCACACCTTCACAAGGACATTAACCAAATTGAGGCAGTCCAGAGAAGGGCAACCAAAATGGTGCAGGGACTGCATCAGAAGACATATGAGGACAGAATAACGGAGGTCAATATGTATACCCTTGAGCAAAGGAGGGAGAGAGGTGATATGATCGAAACATTCAAATACCTTAAGGGCATTAACAAGGTGAAAGAGTCTAACATGTTTAAATATAAGAAAAATAGCTGGACAAGAGGACACAGCATGAGATTAGAGGGAGGCCGATTAAGGGGGAATGTGAGGAAATTCTTTTTCACAGAAAGGGTATTGGATGCATGGAATGGCCTACCTCAGGAAGTGATGGCTATGAATACAGTGCAGGGCTTCAAACAGGCATGGGATAGGCATAAGGGAGCAATACAGCTGAGAATGAATAGATAGGCCACTGACAGAGCAAAGGCTGATGGCACATTTATAAGGTAGAAAAAGAAATGGGCAGACTGGATGGGCCTTGTGGTCCTTATCTGCCATCAACTTCTATGTTTCTATGTTTCTATGTAAGAAGGGGCACACCCCTATTGCATGATTCACAACAACAGTGTCAAGGGATAGATGGGGACTTGGTTGTCCAGAACCAGGGTTATATTACCAGGCTACCAGAATAACTCAATTTTGGAAATATTTAACTAATATAGCCAAACAAGATTACTTCATAATGCATTTATGGAATATGTCATTACAAAAAAAAAGTAGCCACACCAATACAAGTATATTATTTCTTCCCAGAAATGTTTACCAGGAGCAACCTTGTGGTCATTGAGGAAACAGCTCAAATTCTACTAAATTAAAAAAGATCTAATCTTTTACAGTCTTTACAAATCTTACTTCCAATAGGCTTAGTTATATTTTAATGAATATTTTCAGTATCCAATAATACGGAAATAAATAGTGCAGGGGTCTTCTTTGGGCATGATATTACAGCTCTGAAAGACTATTAACAATAGAACAATTTTCAACCAAATTTAAGGGCTTACAATTGGATTGGCTGGAATTTTATCAGTTAAAAACATTTCTATAATAAGCTACTCAAGAATTTAAATATAAATATAACTGACTGGATCAACAAGTGTTCTGTCCATAATATTGTCTTGGATCAATTTTCAAAAAAAAAAAAAAATTTGTAAGGGGTATAAGATCCTATGGAAATTAAATCCTCATCAGGTTGAAAACTACAGAAAAAGAGTATAGAAATATTGATTAAAAGAAGGTATGGATACAATTAAAGATATTAACTAGCAACAAATGTTATAATGTGAATACATTCTATAGATCTGCTAAAAATAAATCAATACAAATAAAATGAATTACCAAGGCATAGTACACGCCTTATCATCTTTTCAAAATGTCTTACAAGAATACCCCTGCATGTTGGAGAAAGTCCTCACAGAATGGAACTCTATATCATCAGGTATGGGCATGTCCTAAGATTAAAAAAATGATGGTTAAAAGCTAAAGAACAAGTAAGTCTTATTTTAGATATGGAAATTTCATTTACTGTACCTTTGTCATATTTATATGAAATTATTTTCTACATTACATCTCAGTAAGCAACATAAAGTGTTATTGGCTTTAGTTACCATGACCGCTAAAAGAGTGCTCCTGGAGTATTGGAATATGCCTGAGGCAAAACAACTTAAAATGTGTTATGAGTTGTGAAAAATTGCTTATGAATTATGTATATTCCTATGACTGTGTAAACACAGCATGGCACAAGTTATCAAGTAGCTTATCTCCTCCATCATTAATTTACCAGGATTATCATTATGTATAACTTATATTCTCCTTAGGAAGAAAATAGTAATTTTACTGTACCCTGTCAATTAAAGCAATTTAAGTAATTGTAAGTGAATATAATGGCTGCACATTCATGTCTTGTATTTTCCTTTATTGTCATGTCATGTGTTTGGATAAAATAATAAAAATGATTAGGTATCGGCAGAAATCATGCACATCAGCCTACAATGGTAAAATACAGGAGTTGTATCACTGGTGTAACATAGCAGCCCAACCAACTATGTATTGGCTATTAGGAAGTTCCCCCAATTAACCCCAGAGTCAATGATGACTTGTTCCTTGTACACCTAACCAAGTCGAGGCAGATGGAGGGGTGTTCGGTGATCTCTGGAAGAACCAAGGAGCATTGCAGAACTTCGGGCAGTCACAGTAAGCACAGGGCTTGAGCAGTCACCCATCATAAAGTTCATACCAACAGTTCATTCATCCATAAATTATAGAATTCATCCCTCACAGAAAATGGTGACCGTCTTATCAATTGGTGTGTAAGAGATGTGGGGGGGGGGTGAATGATGGTACTGATCGTATTTACTAGGGTATGTATCACAACATGATAATTCAATCAGGAATTATCATAGAAATATAGAATTTGTTGACAGAAAAGGACCAGTAGGCCTGTCTAGTCTGCCCTATTTTCCCTGCCTGTTACTACACCTTGGACCCTGTTTGGTCACAGGTGTCTCTCACTCCTCTCTTTCATCTACCTATTATGCTAATGTACCTATCCTTTGCATGCTTGAAGCCGCCCACTGTCTTCACCCCACCTCCTCTGGTAGGCTGTTGCAAGTGTCCACCACCCTTTCTGTGAGGAGGTATTTCCTCACAAACCTCTTAAATTCCCTCACTCCAACTTCATAGCATGTGCCCGTGTTCAGGTGCTTTTTCTCTTCTGAAAGAAACTCCCCTCCTGCACTTTGTTCACCCCTCTGAGGTACATATAGGTCTCAATCATGTTGTACTCCAGGAAGTACATGTTGAGCACTTGATACCTCTCCTGGTATAGCTTCTCATGCGACACCCATACCATTTTGGTAGCCTTCCTCTGGACCATTTCCACCCTGTCAGTGTCCTTGTGGAGGTGCAGCCTTCAGAACCGGACACAGTACTCTAGGTGAGGTCTCCCCTAGTGAGTGATACAGTGGAAACCTCACCTCCCATCTCCTGCTAGAAACCCCCCTTCCTATGCACCCCATGCTATTCTTTCCTACTGCCTTATTGGCAACGATTGTATTTAATCCCGTGTAATTGTAGTTATTATAGTCAGTCACATTTGATCATATCTGATCACATTTGATCATATTTAGTCATGTATTCAGGCTGGATAGAATATGTAACAGTTCAATCACAGTGTTGGGAAAGCAGCCCAGCTTCTGATAAATGGCATGGAGGGAACTCCTGCTCACCCCCCCCCCCCTAGTCCACAGTGAGCTATCCTTGGGTCCCAAACCCCAAAGTTGCTGTGGGGGTCAACAAAGGCAACAGAAAGATCTGAGGGGTTCCCCCAGGACTGAGAGAAAAATTCACAAGCCTCTGTCCTATGGATGTCACCACACCTACTGTAGGTACAAGGAACAGAATAGTTTCTTACAGTTATCAAAATCATCCCGGTTGTTTTTAGGGAGAATGTTGCTGCTTCGAGGCATGTTGTGGCACTGTGAGGGAAGGTTATTCCAGCAGGTTAAGTGGTAGGGTGGCAGTTCTTTCCACTCTTGTGAGCTGCACAGGGTCTGGGTTGACAGATGCTGCCAGTGGGGGAGGGACCAGAGAAGATCATTTCCTGATTCGTTGTCTTGTGGCCTCGTTTTTGATGGTGACCCAGATCACAAAGGCTCCTATCAGTTTTGAGAAGGCAGCACATTGAGCATTGATGGGCTGCTGGAAGATCCTGGGGAGAGGGAGCCACTATGCTGGCTCCTAGAATGGTTGGCCTACCTACCAGCAGACACATGTACCTCAGCCTTCTGTCTCTTATGGCCCCTGTTCCTTCATGGTGTAGCCACACTCCTTCCTCAGCATGCTTTACAAGGTGCCTAATGGTGTTTTCTGGAGCTGGAGGCCCAGCAGTGTCCATTACCATCTGGCCAGAGTGGGAAGACTGAGAGTCATAAGAGGTGGTAGGAAATGTATAGTGCGGACCACTGTCTGCCAGTAAACTGCTCCCCAGCCCCTGGAGTTTCAAACTGGTAGTTGACAGTGCTCAACGATAATCTGTGAAGGGCTGGGTATCAAATGGCCATGTGAACTCTGAGATGCAATAGTTTCCATTTTACTGCTGTGTATGCCCTTATTTTGTAAAACAGTTTAGTGGAGAAATCCTGAAAAAAAGATAGCTGTTGTTCTTCCCACCAAAGGGGACCTCGCTCCTTGGCCAGCTGGAGAATGTTTTCTTTCACAAAGTATCTCAGAATTTTTAGGAGCACAGATCTCAGTCAATCCCCAGGTGTAGGCTTTGGTGCTAAAGTTCTTTGAGTCCTCTCACTCTCAATGGGACAGCAGGAATCTGTCTCTGGAGCAAGGGAGTTGGCTCATTACCTTCAGTTCCCTCGGGTAATGCGAAAAGTTGGAGATTATTCTGCCTAGTCCTGTTCTCCACATCATCCACTTTAGACAATAAATAGCAGATGGACCCTGTTTTGTTCTGCAGTCAGACTTGTAGCTCTCATTTGGAACCCTCAAGCTTGGTCAGCTGGCTTTCATTTCTCTTAACTTTGGCTCTTAGATTCAACAATTCCTTGTTCATCTGTGCTGCTGCTTGTTTTATTGCTACTGTGTCACTGAGTATTCTGTTCTGCATGTCAGTGATATGGTCTTGCTGATTGGAGGAACTGATGTGAAGCCATGGTGCTGGTAAGGAAGGTCGCTGGTGAGACAGGCACATGGAGACAGAGACCAAGTGGCAGACATACATTCACTTTCATGTTGGCTACCGACAGCAATGCAGAGGAAAGTTCAGTTCGGTAGTACCTTGACGGAGGTAGCTTGGAGCGAGGAATAAAATACATTTCTGGGTTCCCTTGGACGTGGGCTCTCAGTTGTAGCAGGTTACCTTGAGATGGCACTATGGCTTTAGTCGGATGCAATGCGATTCTCCCGGAGAGAGACTGAAGCTACAGATCTAAGCTACCTTCTTGCCTGCAGCTAGCCATGCCACCAAGCTGAGCACATTTAGGTATAAGATGTACCTTGCTAACAGAACATTTCTTAAGACACTGAAACCAGGGCTAACATAACCCTTTATTTTAAACAATATGTAGGTCCTTAAAACCTGTTTGCATAGCAGAGTTGGATTTCCTTGTATACCACACTTACCCATCATTATATATCTATACATTACAACTTACTGTATCAAGATCCAAACAACCATCATGTAGGCCTGAAGGCTGTCACTTGGGTTGTTGTGAGGGGAAGGGTGGTGTTGTGTTGCCAATCCCCAAAATTTGGGCTAAACATTTTAAAATAGCTTAAAGTTATGGGTGATAAAAAAATGAAAAAAAAAGCTGAGTTCCAGCACATGCACAGTTCCTGTTTTTTGGGACTTCATTTTTTAAGGGTGCTTTTTTCAATCACCCATAACTTTTTTAGTTTTAAACTTTTTGTTTCAATTTTGATTGCCAGGGTGTTTACCGCCCCTCTGACCACATCATTTGGAGGTTTCTATTTGTCCCCCAAATACATTTTTGAGGATGCACAATTTAACACAGTTTGTAAAACTAAGTTTCTGCACATCAACAGTAGATTTTGGGGGGATTTATTTTCTTTTAACATTATTTTTCTTTATTAGTAAGTTGGGGCAGTTGACAGTGAAGCTAAAGACAGCAACTGGCAGAGGTGGAGGGGCAGCTGTGCCGATTACTCACCATGGAATTGTTCAACAAAGTATTTACTGGTGTGGCTATTTGGGAGGAGGGTGGCATGCATGCCAAAGGGTGGAGGTTGTTTTTTTTGTGTGTGGTCTGGGTGGGGCAAGGAAGGAGAGGGAGGTTTTGCACAGTGGATAGGGGCAGAGGTTTACCTAGTCATGGTGGGAGGAGGGTGGTATTGGGAGAGAGGGTGAGTGAGGGTGGGGAGTTACTTAAACTTGGGTGGGGGCGAGTAGTGTTAGCAAGCCACCAGGATTGGGTAACCAGTGGTCATAGAAATAAAACAAAAACCCAACACCAGGGTTGGGCACCCCATGTTGTGAAAGAGGGTAATGGGGTTATCCAACACTAAAATTGGAACCCAATGTCAGACAATATGATGGAGGGTGGGGGACAGCTCCAGAAAACACAAAACTTGTTTGTTTTCATTTATGATTGATTTCCTGTTTGGTCAATCATGTCATGAATGAAAAAAAAACACCTTATGCTTTTTTATATACTTGTTTCCATCAGGTTTTTTTTTTTGTGTGTATATGAACATGCTCTGCCATTTTAAATTAAAATTAAAGTATAACTTTTTAATAAGGTGTTTTGACATCATACATCAAATGGAAGGCCCTATTCTGGACCAATATGTTATGAATCTGAAAGTTTCAGGTACTAAATTAGTGCATTTTTGTTTGCTACTTGTGCAAAAAAGCATCTTAAGTTGGGAGTATTTTATGTAAAAAGAGGTTGTAGCCATACTGGTCCTTGGAAGACTGGAGTCACTGGATAGTTTAATACCTTTTATGGGACCAAGATAAGTCTTGATATTTTATATAATCTCAGCACTTCACAGTGCTGAAACTATAGAACTGACTGTTTTGAAAATCGGCACACACTTAGCATCAGGGATTCAGAGGGTACATGCCAATTCTCAAAACCTACTGTAGGTTGTAAGATGACCCAGTTATGTAGGCTGTCAAAAATGGACAGTGCTGACACAATCTCATACCTACAGTAATATATTGCTGTTGTAATGTTCATTTACTGTAGCAATATTTATCACTGTTTAAGCAACTGATTGTTACCGTGTAGTCTAGGTTTTGAACTGAGTTTGTTGTTTACAGTATATATGTTTTATTGTGTTTATATGTTTATACAGGTTAAGAAACATAGAAAAAAGATGGTAGAAGGAGACCAAGGGCCAGATTTTCAAAGCCCTATGCCTGATGCAAGGTGCTTGAGGTAAACAGTTGTGCCGCAATTGGCACCTTGTATCAAACCATGCAGCATTCCCAATTCAGAAGTGTTGTCTGCATCTGAATCAGGAACCGCTGCATCCCTGTGGTGCTGCACCACCCTTCTGACCAAGATTAGGGTGTGCCATTCCGCATGGGGGCTTGCACCATGGTGGGGCTGCAACATCCCCTTTTCTGGGATGCAAGAAACCCCATCGTGGCCATAGCAAGGGGCTGGAGTTAGACCACTGAAAAGGTGGTCTAAGTTCAAGTGAGGAATTTACATTTGCAGTATGACTGAAACTATACACTGTCTAACAAATCTTTTAAGGATATATGTATAAAATGGAAAACTGCTCAATAAAATGATTGAAACAGAAAAGGTGGTCTAAGCCCCTTGCGCCACTCCAGACACTGTGTGGATGTATGGTTAGGGGGCACTAATGGGCAGTTATAGGGTGGCATAGGCATGGGGTGGCACAGTTATGGTTGGGGAAGGAGTGGGCAACCATGACATTGCTGTTACACCTGATGGGGGTGCCAATCATGGCAACATATTGTCACGCACACACAATGGGGAGGTATAGCAACACACAGCACCAGGGCCCCATGTTGGCATGGCCCTGGGGACTGCTGCCTGGGCCGTGCCAGCATGGGACCATTGTACTGTGTATCACTATATCCCCCATTCCCCACTGTCTGTCAATGCCAATATGCTGCCATGATTAGCACCCTCACCAGGTGCAACAGCAATGTCATGATTGCCCACCCCTTCCCCAACCACAACTGTATCACCTCATGCCCTGCGCTGGCCTTGTACCCCACTTACTAGCCATGTGTGTGCCCTCTTTGGTTATGCCAAGGGGGGGGCAGCCTGAACCTTGTGGCAGTACCCCCAGGTACGTTACTGTCTTTGGCACACGCCCGCAGGTGTGGCACATACTGGAGTTCTGGTGCAGGTACCCTGTTGTACCTGAATCTGGTGCAGGGGCCCTGATGCAGCTGGGATGCAGTGAAGTCCCTAGATCACAGCAACTTGCTGCAATCTAGCAGAGCTTTGAAAATCCAGCCTCAATGGTCCATCTAGTCTGCCCATATGTTTCTTGGACCTTCTCAGATCCCAGGACCTAACCCCCTTTGCCTAATGCCTCGTATTGTATTGCTCCTGTTGCTTTTGATCACACTTTAGCTTTCTCCCACCCCAGCTCGATTGATGTCACTGACTTTGTTTCCATTACCTCAGTTGGTAGTTTGTTCCATGGCTGGACATGGAAGGTTGTCCTTCTAATGAGATATTTTAAATATTTTACCCCAGTTGGCCTCCCTGGATAAATACATAAAAAATAATTAGAATTTGTATTTAGTACTGTACTTAGGAATATAAGTATTGTCTTTATTTGTGCCAACCATACTGTTGCTCCCACCTGAAACCTTCTTGAAAACTAGATATGTTACCTAAATTAGGATACCCTGGTGTGCAACATTATCAATAAATAAGTAAACGGACCAATAAATATGGCTTCCTGTTGCAGATGTCCTTCGTGTATAGTAGCTGTTGCTGCCTCACTCACACACTAGTAGTTTTCCTACATACTGTATATACTGCATATATATGGCAACGCTGATAGACTTTAGGTTTATGATAAAATGTGCCTATACCAATGATGCTGATGTGTGTGTGTGTGTGTGTGTGTGTGTGTGTGTGTGTGTGTGTGTGTATCTTACCTGGCATAAACTGAGGTATAGTTGTAAGTCTACCACCTTATCCTAGCCTCATTCCTGCTGCTGCAGATGCAAGTGTCATGCCCCAACCCCTTCTCATTCTTCAACGTGAGCTGCATCACTGTCACATTTAGAACACTCAGTCTGAGGGACGTACTTTTTGTTGACTTTACCCCTCTGGCTTCTTCTATTGACTCTCCCCCCCTGAGATATTGACATTGACATGGTGTAAGACAAAGAAAAGAACGTTGCACACACCTAGTCAAACATGTTCTCTCCACTTCATTGTCATTTACTCCCCTTCATTAGTGAAATCAGGTTTCATCATTAGGCACCAAACTCACTCCATAGAAGGTGCATGCCTGCACAAATGAACTCTACACAAATGAGCTCATGTACAAACAAACTTAATTACATGGCATATTTCCAAACTGCTGTACTGCACATCTGTAACAAATGAGCTGTATGTCTGTGCTCCCACAAGACACCTTTATGAGTCATTACCAGTAACAGCCTGGCAAGGTGCACTGAGAGAGCTGCAAACATACTGATCTGTTCCTGCCACAATACTTAAAGAGACTGTATCGCTAAAAGCACTAAAGTAGAATTTAGCAATGGCAGATCCCCAAAAAGCAACATGCCAAAATTCAGATTTGTAAGTTACTTTTTTTGTTAGAGTCACGAGCCTTTTTATAATCCTGATTTTGTTGCCTGTTTAAAATGGGAAGATTCAGTGAAGGGCTGCTCATATTATGTGACATCAGCTGAGGTACTCACAGCTTAGTCCTCAATGCCTGCATCACTGTATGACCCCCCCGCCCCGGCTCATTCGGACTTTTCACTACCAGCTGCAAAATCTGCAGCTTTTATCTCTCCTGAACTTTGTGCCCTGTGGCTCTTTTGAAATGTTCACTCTGCACCCCTTCCAAAATGTGCAATCCCACTCCTCACATGAGTTGTGTTTGTGGTCTTGCCTCATTTTGTACCCTACACTCTTCCTGAACTCTGTGCCTCAGATCCCTCAAAACATTTGTGCATTCACAGCAGTACTAATATTTGTGCCCCATAAACCTCTTGAAATGTGTGCCCCTTACCTCTTCTACAATAGGGTGGACACTCAGGAGGGGGTGGAGATTATGAGCATGGATCTGGGGAAACTTGAAGAGTGGTCTAAGGCATGGTTGTTGGGGTTCAATGCCAAAAAAGTGCAAAATCATGTCCTTAGGGCACAGTAACCCAGTCACAGAGTATAGGTGGGGGTTGGGGGGTTATTGACATTCACTAAACAGGTAAGGGGCTTAAGAGTTATCATATCTGATTACCTCAGGGTGGCACAGGGAAGTGTGACAAAGCAATGAGTAGGGCTAGTGGGATGCTGGGGTTCACTGGGTGGGGTATATCCAGCAGGAGGTAGGAGGTGGTGTTTCTATTGTATTGCTCACTGGTGAAACCTTCACCTGGAGTACTGTGTCTAGTTTTGGAGGCTGTACCTCAGAAAGGACATACACTGGGTGGCAGCAGTCCATAGGACTAAAATGGTGCTGGGGTTGCACAAGAAGCCCTGTGAAGAGTGACTGAGGGATCTCAACATGTTCACCCTGGAACAGAAGAGAGGAGAGTGAGAGGTGACATAATAGAGATGTACAAGTTTCTTACAGAAGATGAACAGGGTGCAGGGAAGTCTCTTTCAAATGTGAAGGACCACCAGGACTGGGGGGCACAGGATGATGCTGGGGTAGGAGTTTAAAACAGATATGATGAAATATTTATTTACAGAAAGGGTGGTACATGCCTGGAACAGACTGCCAGCAAAAAGTATTGGAAGCAAAAACAGTGGGGGCTTCAAGCATGCATGGGATAGACATAACGGTGGATCGCCTGAGACCAGCTACAGTCTGTGGAGTCAGATTAGGCAGGGGAGATTTGAGCAGACTGGGTGGGCCAAGTGGTACTTTTCTGCCACCAAGTTCTACTGTATGTAGCTACAATTCTAGTGGTTCAGTATGCTAAAGGGAACAGTGCAGTTCAATGGCAACTGCGCCTTTTTGTCATGTAGTATATTTTGACTTGTCGTTTACTGTAAGGTGTTGTGTTGCATCCTGTCTGGCATGCTGTACATGCTACTGCTGTAGGCTGAGGTAATGCGTACACAGTATTAATGTGATGTGCTGGTGGAAGTCAGAACACCTAGCATGTAGTAATGTTAGCAAATTCCAAAACCAGGGTGTAGAGTAGGAGAAAAGTAAGCTAGTTGGCCCATTCCAGTGGAGCAGCTAAATTACTGCATTACAAGATTGTCACATGGCCGTAGGTTATAATTTGTTGAGGGATGCTGTAGCAAAACCCATAAAAATGTAGGTGTGCTAAACCCTGTAAGTTTGTTAATAAAGCAGCCCATAATTAAAGAGCATTTGGAGGAAAGGAACCTAAAGCCCATGTAAGAATAAAGGGTACAGTGATAAGTAAGACAGACAGCACCCAGAGCAAAGCAGCACATACTGTTACGGAACACGTCCCATTTTGATAAGTTGTGCTTGAAGGAGTTGAAGTATCCTGGTATACAGTAACGCCATAATGGAGGTAGTAAAGAAGTAGACTTACGAAAATAAAGTTACATACTGTAGAGTAATAGAGGATGCACTTAGAAAATCAACTTGAACAAATATACTTACATTAATACTAGTAGTAGTTGGCGAGTGGTTTTGCATGAAAAATATTTTAGTTGCAGAGTTGCTTTATCAGTCTCTTGTGTTTGTGATACTGTACAATACAAACACATTTTGTTTGAATCAAAACGCCGATTTAAAATTTGCAAGGGGTTGTGCAGGCTGTAGCTTTCCATTCAGTGACCCCCTCCCCCCCATTGTTGTGTGCTGTTTGGCGGGTTTCATCAGGTTACTTTGTTAGACGCTGTCAACACTGTTCTTACAAGTAGTGCCTTGTGACGGTACCCGAGATAGGATTTCTCTTGGACAACCTACTATTGCTGTTTTTTTTCTCCAAAGGAGCCACAATTAATGCCCCTCAGCTGACTTTTCTGTGTCTCACATCTTGCTGACACTGTATAACGAAACAGACACATGGCTACTTCACTTAGAAGTTATACTATATACAGTATTATCGATTATGCACTCCCTTAGTTACTGCATGTACTAGTACATGTTGTTTTAGCTTGGTCTCTCTCTCTCTCTCTCTCTCTCTCTACCCCCGCCCCTCTTTTTATCAGAGGATACTGTATTGAGACAAATCCTGGCCCAGCTGTCCCTTATACATCTTATTGTACTGTTCCCTATTCCGAAATGGCACAACATGAATAGGCTCAAAATTGCACACATTAGTATGTGCAGCCTCCTGGTTAATAATACTGAATTATAGTCTTGGGTTCCTGTCTATAGCCTGGTATACTAGCAATCATGGAGTCCTGGTTAAAACCATCTATCCCAGATTTAACATGCTCCTCACCTGAAAATCATCAGGAGGGGACTGCCCTTCCCCCCAAAAAAGGTGGTGGGGTTTGATGTATTACAGGTTTTAACGGAACCTAACGAAGTAGGGCATTCCATGTCTCCTGAGCTTCCTTTAGAGTGATGTCACACACTGTTATTGAACGGAAATGTAAAAAAGTTACATCAGGTTTACATTTGCTACCCCCTCCCATAGGTGGACAAACTAGACTTCCCTTATTGAACTTATGAGTACTTCTGTTAAAAACAACAAACTAATTATCTGAGGGAATGTCAACGTAGACTGTTTTGGATGTAAAATAAAGATATAGAAGTCACTCCTAAGTAAGAGCGACCTAATATAACTAATAACCAAGCCAACTAGGTTGTTTAATAAAGGTGCTGGTCCACCTTAATTGATTGAGCAATAGCTAAGGGGAAAGGACAGAATTATTTGTGCAGGTACTCTTCTATACAATCAGTGATCATTCTCCCATCTATTGGGTACACAGAGTTTGCTTTTTTTAGGGTTTCTTTGACAAATATACAATTCAGGGATTATTCAATGTTTATATAGAGTGCCTTGTTAAATGACTCAACCCAAATAGTCTGGTCAGATCTTTGGAGTGCAACTAATATACTGGTAAATACAGCCCTGTCCTACTTCACTTTCAAGTTCACAGAACTTCAAAACAGACATGTACCTACCATCAAAAGGAGATTCAAGGGTACAGTACTATCACTAAATTACTAACTGAACAATATACAGTAAGTAAGCAATAAGACGTGACGGGGAGTGCACTGAACAGATTTTACTGCACGTCCAGGGGTGTAGTGAGGCACAAGGCCGCAGGCCAAATGCCTTCAGCCACTGGAGGTGCTGTAAAATCTATTCAGTGCACACACCCAGAGTGTCTTATTTCACTAATAAAATGGGCAACATTTTAATTTTATTTTAGGAGTCAGAAAAAGTAGTGTTTATATATAGAAAAAACATAGTTGCTTATGTAAATGTATGATAAAATATTCCTTCCGCCCACTAAAGAATGACATCATCAAGCAACATCATCATGCATGTGCTGCTGAAAGTTTGTCCTGTACTGCCATCAGTAGAAAGCTTTCTGACAGCCTGATTCAGGATCACTAACCCCTCCGTGTATTTGAGTGTTTTTTCTTTTTTGTTTTGTTTTTTGTTTTGTACTGTGATGGACAAGAAAGGATCATGAGGGAGAACTGTTTTTTTTTTTTATGTTACCATGATAGACAGGAAAGAAGAGCAATGGAGAACTGTTTTTGTAAATTGTAACTGAACTGCGATGGATGCAAGCAAGGAGAAAATGAGAACTGTAAGCAGTGAGCGGGGACTTTTAGAAGCGCCAGCGCAATGTTGGCAGAACAGGTTTTTTTTCTTACTTTGCAAAGGACTTACTGAGTAGGTGAACAAGAACTTCTTTTGTCTAGTTTTATTTTGTTTTAAGGGAAACTGCTCAAGCCAAATTCTTTAAATGCTGAATTCAGCTTCTCACCGCGGTCTGCTCTTTGATAACTGTTGCTGTCATGGCTAGCGCTTTGCTAGCAGTATGTCTATATTTTGACAACTAATATATCCTGTCTTCTACTGTTTACCTTACTCTCTGCATCTTCCACCACTGCTTCTGTATAGCCCCTTTTGAAAAACCTAATTTCTTCTACCCTTTGTTGGCAGGCCGTATGGTATGTTTAAGTGTGGGAGTGATTGGAGAGGTGGTTTAGAGCTTTCCTCAAAGGTAGGACTCAGAGAGTGGTCTCTGGGATTTATTCCTCTGATGCTCTCCCCCTATACTGCGGGGTTCCGCAGGGCTCTATTTTGTCACCCATGTTTTTTACAGTGTACATGCTGACATTAGGAGACATTATTAGGCAGTACAGTTTGAGTTTTCACTGCTATGAAGATGTTACTCAACTGTACGTGTCCTTTGTACCCGGGCGAGTGGATGATGTCTCGGTATTTAACAACTGCCTCTCTGAGATTCAGAACTGGATGAGTGCCAGCTGGCTGAGGTTGAAGCCAGATATGACTTAGGTGTTGGTGGTGGACCCAGATCGTCGGGCGGTGGGTTTGTCAGTTGGACAGCTCTCCAGGCTTTAGCTCAGGGCTGTTCAGTTGGCTACCACAGATTATGTGCGTAACCCGGGCATTATTTTTGATGACGGTTTGACTCTGAAGTCGCAGATGTCAGCAGTCATCAAGACCTCATTTTACAATCTGAGAAATATCGCCTGGGTGAAACATCTGGTTCTTCCTGATGATCTTCCTGCATTGGTCCACACTTTTGTGACCATCTGTCTTGACTACTGCAATGCCCTGTACCTAGGGCTACTGGGGGTTGATATTCACTGCTTGCAGCTAGTGTATAATGCAGTGGCCAGGCTTGTGACTGGTACCTCTAGGACCAGCCACATTACGCCTGTGCTCCGTGGACTGCACTGGTTGCCGGTACAGTGGCAGATCACCTTCAAGGTCAGCTTGCTGACCTATAAAGCCCTACATGAACAAGGACCTAGCTACCTGCAAGATCTCCTATGCCCCTACTGCCCTACCTGACCACTCTGATCCACTGACGAGAGATTGTTAGAGATTCCCAGGGTGCATTTGAAGACATCTGGGGCTTGATCTTTTTTGCTTGTGGCCCCTACCCTGTGGAATGCTCTACCTCGTCGGATTAGGGAGTGCCTGACCATCCAGAGTTTTAAATCAGCCCTTAAAACTCATCTATTTAGTTTAGCATTCCCGGATGAGGTCAGCTGATGGGAATTTTACTGCACAATATTGCTGAGGATTATTAATGTTGATTTTCATTTTGGAGTTTATGTATTTAATGTTATGTATGTTTATTGGAGATGTTACTTATGGTGTGAATTTTTGTGTTCAGCGTTTTGATCATCTGGAAAGGTGCCCTGTAAATAAAGTTGATTGAAAGTTGATGATGATACTGGACTCTGTCATATCTGATAGATAAGTAGGCACCTTAAGGTAGCACTTATACAGTAGATCAAATGCATCAAATGAATGTTCCGGCACGCAGCCAAACTAATCCAATGCAAATGTCTATAAAAAGTGCAATGACATAGTGATATCTACATGGTTGATTTAATAGACAACAAATAGCGGCCTTCATTTTCAAATGTTAGCACCCTCACAAATGTGGTTAGTGCCAGTGCTAATCTGGGTTTGTGCCCATGCTCTGGGAAAGGTCACATTCAGAGGAACCCGGAGACCTACCCAAACCCAGCATTGCCAAGGTAGTACCCATACCACTGCATCTATGCAAATGAGGGGGTCAATCATGCATACTGGTGCAGCGGTATTTTCAAAAGTTTGTAGCAGTGCTAATCAGCCCAGAGAGTGGTGCTGTTTACCACCACCAAACCCCATCTAATTTGGACAATAAGCTTCCACCCCTGACCCTGAAAAGCAGGGGTGGCTGTACTGTAGCCACCTGCCCTGTGAAAAGCGGTTCTCCCTACCCCCAAACACCTATCCTTCATATAAGAATTATATCCCTGGTGGTTTAGTGGCCCCCCACCCTTGATCACCCCTCTGTCATGTAAGAGCTATATCACTGGTGGTTTAGTTGTCCTCCCACCTCCAAGCATCCATCCATCATGTAAGAGCTATATTACTGGTGTTTTAGTGGTCCCCTCCCGCCTGACTGTCCATCCATCATATAAGAGTTATATCCCTAGTGGTATAATGGTCTCCCCAACTCACCCCCGATTGTCCGTCCATCACATATTCCCACTGTGGGGATAGCTCAGTAGTTCAATACGCAGACGATACTGTCATCTTCTGAGCCAGGTCCACACCACATGATCTGGGCCCTCTCCTACAAGGGGACCTAAACACACTTGAGGCCTGGCTCACATCAAACAGAATGATCCTCAACGCAGCAAAAACAAAAGCCATGCTGTTTGGTCCTAGATCCCTTGGCCAGGATCGGACCAATTCCCTATAACTTACTACCCTTGAGGATAAACGAATAAACGTAGTTGACAACATAAAATACCTAAGGCTAACTATTGACCAGGGACTCACCTTTAAGCCCCACATTGACCATGTAACAAGGTCTATCCATGTCAAACTTGGCACCATATACAGGCTAAAAAATCAACTTATCCCAGAGGCTAGATGAGCAATCGCCTCCAGTGTCCTCCTACCCACATTAACCTATGCTGCCCTGGTAATCCAGGGTATGGCAAAGGGCGAGGTTAGCAGGCTTCAGGTCCTGTACAACAAGGTCATGAGGTTTGTGACAATGTGTCAACCAAGAAGCCATCCCTGCATCTCACTAGCCCAGCTGCAATGGCCTTCTCTTGAGGCTCGTCTACAGTATCCCCTGCTCTGCCATGCATACAAATTGCAGAGCCCGGCGGCCCCACCAAGCCTAACAGCAATAATCATGGCTAAGCCTAACCCTCAAATGCTCAGGACCTTGGGTCGGTCCCTACTGGCAATCCCCAGAATCAAGACTCACAAGGGAGGCAATTCTTTCGCTCTCACAGCCCCTAAACTGTGGAACACTCTCCCATCTCTAGTACAAGCAGTCCCATTGCAACCAATCTTTTGCACTAGGCTTAAGTCCCATTTGCTCAGGACAAGCTCATGCCACTGTGAGGGTATAGGATAATCACCCCCGATTCTAATCACAACACCCACCCCTCTTCTCACCTTACCCTACATTAAATCATGCCTTAAATCCTTAAATCTTTCAAGTGTTGCACTTACGGTCTACGATTTGAATAATTGCCTGTACTGTTATCCTCATGATCTTGTCTACTTCTCATAACCTTGTATCACCTGACTGTATGCATTGTATTGCTTCTGGATCACCTGATTGTATGTATTGTATTGCTTCTGTTCCCCAGGTCACCCCTGAGAAAGGGACCTTCATGGGCCCAGTGGGCCAACCCGGTCATCAAAATTCAATAAATAAATATAAGAGCTATATCCCTGGTGGTATAGTAGTCCTCCCACCCCGATCACCCATCCATCATATAAGAGCTATATCCCTGGTGGTTTCATGATCTTCCCCTTCCCCCGATCACCCGTCCATCATATAAGAGCTATATACCTGGTGGTTTAGGGATTTCTCATCCCCCGAGCACCCATCCTACATATAAGAGCTATATGCCTGGTGATTTTTGTGGTTCCCCCACCCCAATCACCCAGCCATCACTTAAGAGCTATGTCCCTGGTGGTTTAATGGTTCCTTTACTTCCCTATCACCCATCCTGCATACAAGATCTATATCCCTGGTGGTTTAGGGGCCCCAACCCTCAATTGCCCATCCATCATATAAGAGCTATATCCCTGGTGGTTTAGTTATCCCCCCGATTGCCCAGCCATCATATAGCAGTAATACCCCTGATAGTTTAGTGATCCCCCCACTCCTGATAATTCACTAATCCCCATTCCATATCAGTGTCACCCCATTCACCACTCACCATTAATGCAGCAACCCGCACAGTCTCCTGCCACTTCCTTAGCTGGCCATACTCTGACAGTCACAGAGCATGATTACATACTTAACCATGCTCTGTAACTGTCAGACAGCAGCCAGTTGAAGAGATGAGAAGAGGGCCATGTCGGCCGCCGCATTAACGATGAGTGGTGATTGGGGTGGGGGGTTGCAGGAGTTGTTCTTGGCTGCTTACACTAGTCACTCTGCAGCGTGTTCTCAAGATTGATGCTGTTCCTTGAGAGGCTCAGGGAGTAACTTGCACCAAAGATTCCGTAAGTGTCCACACAGCCACATTTGCACCACGGCACTCCAAGCTGTAGGGTTGCTGCACTGCAAACGTGGTCATGTAAACAAGCTTTCTGTCCCCGGGTCTCTGATTCAGTATGTGCATACAGTGTATATGCTGAATGCCTTTTATTTAGCTTCACCATTTATTGGAGAATATAGGTTTAAACTTTGAGCCTGCCATAGGGTTTACATATATTTTTGCCATCATGTACATGAAGCGCAGGATTCACAAAGCATTTGTGCATGGAGCATCTCAGCTGCCCCTGTGTAAATGAGATGCACTGTGCCTGAACCGTGGTATTCCCTGAAGATGCACCAGAACATGCTCCTGGTGCTTCCCCTCTGTGAATACCACAGTTGTGCCCAACCCGAGAAGTGTTGGCGCATCCCCCTGTTTGGGCTGGAAAATCAATGGGGCAGTGCATCTCTAGATGCACTACGCCCAATGTTGCCTTACACAGCCACTACACACATGCAAATGGGGCCATTAGGCAAGCAAGGCACAATGGGGCCCTTTGCATGTCATTATGGCCCCATTTGCATGAGTCTTGCAGGGATGTGCCTAGCGGAATGCGTTGGGCACGCTGAAAGAGCTGTGAGTTGCACACATATCCCCATGTACACCAGTGGTACCCCCACTTTCCCAGACCAATCACAGTCTGACTGCCAAACCATAAAGTATCCCTGGTGGTCCAGTGGTTCCCCCCCAACCGAATCCCCAAATTAACCTGACCCCGTACAATCTGGAAGTCCAGTGGCACCCCCTGCCCACATCCCCTGTAATATTGACAGTAAATGCGACAGTCCAGGTAGTCTAGTAGAATCTGTCTCCCCTACCTGACCCAATCACAACCAGGACAGATGTCCCAAAGTCTCTCTAGTGGTCCAGTGGACCCCACCCACTCAGGCACCCCCAACCTGCCCTGCTTCCCCCATCCTAGAATGTTCCCATCATCGTCAGGCAGCACAACCCACCCTCAAACTGCCATGGCTGCCCACCAACAGAGCTGTCTGTGACTGACAGCTACTGTACTACTGTAAGCCCATTGGTAGACTGTGTCAACCAATGGGCTTGCAGTGCGTACTGTAGGCTGTCATTCAAAACTTTGTGAATGACCCTTCACAAAGTTGTGAATGGCAGCTTACAGTACATACTGCAAGCCCATTGGTCGACATGGTCAACCAATGGGCTTACAGTAGTACAGTAGTTGTCATTCACAGATGACTCTGTTGGTGGGCAGCCTTGGTGGTTTGCAGGTTGGTTGTGCTGCCTGCCAACAAAGGGAACATGCTGGTACAGGGGAGTGGGGTGGGATGAGGGTGCCTGAGTGGGTGGGGGGGGTCTGCTGGACCACCAGGAAGACTTTTGGACATCCGTCATTGTGATCAGGTCTGGGAGGGAAGGGGAGTTCTACTAGACTACCTGTGTTTTGCCAAATTTACTATCAATATTACTGGAGATGCAGGGAGGGGGGTGCCACTGGACTACCAGGGATTGACCCGGGTTACATTACATCAGGGATTTGGGCAGGGGGAACCACTGGACCACCAGGGATACCTTGTGGTATGGCATTTGGACTGTGATTGGCCCGGGGAAGAGTGGGGGATTCCACTAGACTACCAGGGTAGGCAGGCTGCCGTGCTGCTGTCTGCAGTATGGTAGCCTGCCTGTGGGTGGACACCCACTTACGTCTACTTGTTGTAGACTTATCTTTTGGAGGCGCATCTCTGGACTTTCTGCAGGGATGCACCTCCAAGTTGGGTTGTGAATAGGGCTGCGCACCATATGCATGGGCACGACCCGTGCACAACCCTTCCAGATGTGCTGCATAATATTATGGGTGGTGTTCAGCGCATCCCTGCCCTTACAGAATTGCGATTGTGTGCAAGTTGGGGATGCTCCTATGCATCTCAGATGCGCTGGGCACATCCTTTTTGTGAATCCTGCCCAAAATCTATATAAAAAGATTTAATGCAAATTTTCTGACCTCACAGGTGGCTTATTTTGTGACAGCACAGTCCTTTCCATATCAATTGACTGTGGTTTCCTAAACAAAAGTACTTGTTTTAAAACTGACTTATGTGAAATTATTTAAAATAGAAATCAACAGGGTCAAGTCACAAGCCCAAAAGACAGTAACAACAGTGAAGTTAAATGCAATACAGTGCATGGAACTTTTCATCTTAGAGGAAACTTGTGGTTTTAATACACTTCAGAATAATTTATTTGGAATAGGCAAAACCAAATATGAGGCTATCTGCCACATCTCAAGCACTTTTCCATATCTAATTTCCTTGCAATAGAGCCATGGATATTTTCATGGTGCTATCTGTGAACAGAACTCATACTTTCAGTAAATTTATCAACTGAAAAAATGCAGACTGCGGCATAATTTCAGACACAGTACAGAAGTGCTACTGTAGGCCTCAGTGGTTTCAACAATAATTGTAGTGAAGTGAGGAATGTTAACAAGCTCAAATGTCATAGTCTAGCATCGCTGACATTTAAGCTGATCCACACATTCACGCTCCCTCTTTTCGCCATTTGCAAAAACACACACGTCACAGGAATGGCTTAAAGAACAGTTTTAACAGTTTAGTTTAACAAACAGCAAACCTGCGAGTTTGCAGTCGCTCTTATGTGACCACGTTTGGAGCTGCCATAAGAAAAAAAGTTGTGTGTGCTTTAAAGATGCTGGGGGAAGGGGATAATGAGTCCTTGGTGAATACTAATTGCCTGCAAGTTGTTCAGGGAGACTGTATAAGAATGGAGGATTTGTTGTAAATCGGTCACTAGCTCTATTGTGCAGTGCTGAGAGGTTAGACCGGTGCTGTAAAGGTGCCAGACTTATAAAATCTTGCAGGACTCACTGACTTGGTCACTAATCTAAGAAAAAAAATGCCTGTCAGAACAAGCAGGCTTTTTCAAGATAGCTCCTGAAAGAAACATGCAATCTTACTCTGTAACATTTAAGCTGCTGGCTATTTTTTTTTTTTATTATTATTTGAAAAGATAAGAGTGGGCATTTAAGGACTGACCGTTTGTCGAACATGGTTATCTTGCTTTCTCAGCTGCCAGATGTGACTGCCTGCCAAGGCCAATGTGTCGGTGAAAACTGAGGGAAGATTACGATGGTCTGCAGTTCAGGCTGATTGTTTATTTACGTTCTGCTCGGGACTTTCTAATTGCTTCTGACAATGAGATTCACCTCAGCTTTTCATTGAAAAACATCCATGAATGTTGGTTGGTACTCCTCTTTTTAAATGGAATTTGGTAAATGCTTTGGAACCTTTCTTTTTGGGAGAACTATATCCCCCCTGCTCAGCACCATTGGCTCTCATTTACATAGACATGAAAAGGTGAGTTAATGATTCATTGACTCATGTTGACCTTTCAAATACTTCTGGACAGTGATGCAGCGCCAGTTTTAAGTCCCACTTTACCTTCTCAGTTCAGACTTAATATTTACAGCGTAGTCTGTCTACATGCCTGATCGCCTGAAGAGACAAACATTTTACTGCTACTCCCTCCCCTGGGTTGTTGGCAATTTGATCCCAGCCTTGTTCCTTTCTTTTTTTTTCTAACATCGCACTTAGACTTGCTACTCATCACATCCGAATCTTGTTTGAATATGTCTACTTTGTCTGATTTGTTTGTTTACTGAAACAATGGATTCTGACTCTGATTCACCTTTCAATTATTCTTGGCCTTCATTTCCTAAGATGAGGATTCGAAGAAGGGCATCTAAGCAAGGTAGACATGATTTGGTATTTTTTTAATTAGTGCCTTGTCAGACCTTGTTAATGTAAACCTATACCTGCCATCATTAAGTTGTGTGAATTAGGAGTGACTGATTCTTTTTCTGATTTCCTGTGTTTTCCATAGAACTGGTTTGTATAACATAAAATGTGAGCTTTGTGTATTTGTATTGTACATTTAGTGTTTAATAGGTAATATGATGTAGTAAGTTATCAAGACAGCACAGCCATAAAGGTCTATATGTTGTAGCCGTTAATTGAAGAGACCAAGTATGCTACAAAACTTGTTCAGTGAGAGCAAACCCAGCCCACTATCTAGCACACTGTCATTGTTCATAACAAGATCTAATGTTTATGCATTTCAGTGCAAAGTATACATTCATTCAAGGCTTCAGTTACCTTGGATTGTTAATTATTAACAGGATCCTTAAAGGAAGAAAGGGTTAATTTGTATTTTAGTGAGTACTGTACATCAGCCTACAGCAAGCAGAGTTTGGCTGTTCTAGGGTGTAGTATATACAGTACATACAGGTGTATATATGGTAGTAGGAAGCACAGGGAATGTCATTAAGGCTGTAGTCTATGCATATAGATATTTGTAGTCCTATGTACTGTAGGTATGTATATTTCCTGTAATGCCCAGTGTGCATTCCTTTGTCTGTGTCAAGCAGTGTGTGACCAGTCTGTGCAGGGCACCAGAATATTACATAGAGGAGCACTGACAATGTACCCTTGATGATAAAACAGGCATTTTGTGTAATAATCTCTCTGTAGCCCACTTTCATAGTGACTTCTGTTGGGAGAATTAGGGTGCAGTCTCAGACAGGGATCCTCCACCAATAGCAAGCCCTGGGGGAGTTAGGCTACAGTCCATTTGGGCTCTCCTTCTTTAAACCGGTACCCACTGGGTCTCTTTTCCATGATCAATATGTCACCATCTTCCTCTGATGTCCCTCTGTCTAAAGGCTGTCTCTCGCTATTGGGGCCACATCCACTTCACTAGGAATATTGACTGGTGACAAACACAGGATGGCATTCATATCATATCTTGATCCAGACTAGCTTTTATGGAATACTGGCTCATGGCTGGCTGCTGCATGGGTAAGTCAAATTGTAAAATTAGTTTAGGGATAAACAAAAATCTTAATTCTGAGGGGACAAGATCTGCCCAGAGATCATGTCACAGCTGTTCTCTTATAACAAAGAAATGAAGCCAGATATTTGGAACATTTTATGAACTTTTCACACATACTATCATTTTGTTAAGCAAAACAACTTTTTCTTATTTCTATATGAATGTGAGAAATTGTGTAACTGTGTATACCAATATTGTGTAGTGCACAATTTGTTACATACCCTTCTTTCAGCTATGGTGTTTTAAACTGCCTCTTGTGTAAGTTCTCTGTATGTGCTTTATCCTTATTCCCACTGCCTCTGTGTTATTTGTTCTGTTACATGCGTGTTACCATATTGTGTACTGTACCCAATTACCTTGGATTTACCTGTACTTTATTCATTGTGTCTGTACCCCGTTGTGCTTGTAACTGTACTTTTCTGGGTTGTGACTGAAAATAGGCATATTACTGTCTAGCACACTTACCCGGTAATCAAAAACTAAATAAATAAATATGTAACATTATCTGCTGTGATCTATATTAACAAGGTTTCATAAAGAGAAGACCTGAGTGACCTGTGTCTGCTTCAGTATACAGTCATAAATAAATAGAAACATAGGATTTGATAACCCCTAAGGGCAATACTTTAACACAAAGGCCAAGTAGAAAAGTGGATTGTTAATATTATGTGCCACACAGTTTAAAATATTATGGGTGGGAAATTGTACCCCGAAAACAAAAAGCCCCGTTTACTGTGTAAAAGTGACCAATTTCCCACAGTATAAGTGGCCTTTGAACTGCTATGCAGCCTGCTGATACTGCATGCTGATTTGCTGGAGTGTGTTCTAAAGCTCATTACGATAGTCATGATTTTGGATAGCATTCTAGCATGCTTAGGGCCTTATCCTTTTTTCAGTCTTATGAGTAAAAAGTGACAATTTATGTATCCACAGTGCTTCATCCCTAGTTGTGTAAACTTTGATTGTTTTGGTATTTGTAAACTACTGCATGCGTTTTCCATGGACAATTCGTCAGTAGCTTCAGTGAATGGAACTTTTTAGGTTTCAGTTTGAGTTGACATGCTGCCTAGCCCTGCAGTAGATTATTGGCTCAACCAAAACTGCAAGGACTTGTGGGAGTCTGTCAGGAAGGACTCGCTGCTGCAGCTGGGTGATATAATACTTGTGTGTGCTTAGATACAGTGCACTAACTTTTGTGATACATAGCACTACAGCCTGAGTACCCACACTGTAGCTGGTTTCACCTCCAGAAACATGCTTTCCTCTGTGGGTAGTCATGGTGGTAGTTCACGTAACCACAGGTGTTCTGAACAGTGCAGAACATATTAATCTATTTACAATACTACGGTAACATTTTCTACTCTGTGACTGCCTTTTCTAAATGCATCACCTAGCTTAAAAGAGGGCTCTAGGGGCTGTACAGCAGCAATGGCTACATAAACATAAAACATATATGCATCACGTGAAGAAGGCACAAAGTAGACAAATTGGTTACAAAAATCATTAAGACACCGTCAAGCAGTAAACAACCAAGACAGTAAGAACACTGTTAATCTCCCACCTGCTGATTTTAACCAGTTTAACTTTGTTTTATTTTACTGCTATATTTTAAACTAAAGTAGGGGTAGGGTTTTGATAGCATTTTAAAGATAATTTCTGATTTCAATAAAAACATTGACAGTTGGTATCAGCAGAATTCAAGTTTCAAAAAATACCTGAAATTTCAGCTGCAGGACCTTTTTTATTTATTGTCACCGAATACATTTCAATTAAAACTAGTGCTGTGTGAAAAAAATCTTCCACTAGCGGAATCTGTGCGAAAATCAGACTTTTCGCTTCTGCGAAAGTGCGGAAATAATTTTGGAAACTTTTGCGGAAATTCCAACTAAGAATGGTGGGATAAATGTATTAACTGTGGATTAATGTTTTAAACTGCTGAAGAAAATTCTGCAGAACTGATCAAAGTCTGAGGTCAGTTCTGCAGAAATTCATTCGGCAGTTTAAAACCTGAATCTGCAATTCATAGATTTATTCCGCAGTTCAGTGAGTCACTGAACTACGGAATAAATGTATGAATTGTGGTCACCTTCAGTGGCCCCACATTAGTGAAATGTTTCCCTCCCTGATGTCTAGTGGCACCCCCCACCCTCCGATCCCTGACCTCCTACCAAATAAATGCTTCCCTGGTGTCTAAAGGCACCCCCACCCTCTGATTGCTATCCCCCTATCATTAAATGTTTCCATGCACCCCCCCTGCACCACCTACACTTGGCTAATTATAGCAAACTGCCACTCCCCCTTCCACATTGTGAGTGCACTCCCTGTCATTGCATATGGTGGTCAGCCGAGGTGGTGAGAGGAGGGCTGCGCCGGTCACCCTATACGCTCCCTACAGCAGTGTAGGAGCAGCCTGAAAAAACTTTGGAAAGGGGTGGTGGTGGTAGGTTGCTGTAATCAGCCCAGTGTGGGCACTGTGGGGGCTAGACACCAGGGAAACATTTAATGATGGGGGATGGTGATTGGAGGGTGGAGGGGTGCCACGCCAGGGAAACATTTATTGCATAGGGGGATGGCGATCAGAGTGTGGGCATGCCACTGGACACCAGGGAAACAATTGAGATCAATGACTGGATATCCTCCAGCTGGTTGTGACTGAACCCAGATAAGACGGAGGTACTGGTGATTGAGCACCTGGTTGCGGGCATGATGGGAGTGCCTACAGAGTGGGTTCAGGATTGTTCCTGGGATCCTTTCCGTTGATGGTTTCCCCTAGGGTGTGGGATCTTGGCATTATCCTGGATAACAGTTTGACATTTGAAGATCAGGTGTCATCTGTGGTCAAAAGTGTTTTTTACCACTTGAGGAATATCACCAGTATTAAGCCCCTAGTTCTGCCCAAAGACCTGTCATCACTGGTGCATGCCTTTGGTACATCAAGGCTCAACTTCTGTAATGCTCTACAGTTTGGGGTCATTGGAGGGACCCTTCGCAGGCTGCAGCTGGTGCAGAATACAGTGGCTTGGTTAATGATGGACCTGGCTAGGTCCAGTCATGTGACTCCAGTCCTGCCAGCTCTGCACTGGCTGCTGGTCAGGTGGAGGGTCATCTTCAAAGTAGGCCTGCTCACCTACAAGGCTCTATATGGTCTAGGCCCTGCCTATCTGGCTGATCTCCTGAGTCCTGCCACCTCAGTCCATGCCCTCCATTCTGCAACCAGGGGCCTCCTTGATGTTTCCAGGGTCAGGCTTAAGACATCTTGTGACTGTGCTTTTAGTGTCACTGGGCTGACCCTGTGGAACACTCTTCCTTCTGCTGTCAGGGGTCCCCTATGGTTGAGTCCTTCAAAAAGGGGCTAAAGGTATACCTGTTTTCTCTGGCTATCCCTAGTGAAGATGCTTGAACGCACTGACCACCTGAGGCTTTATATACTCGGAGACTGAGTTATTGTTTTAAATTTATATGTTTATATATGGCTTTTATAGAATTTTGCACAGTTTTTACTTGACCTGTTTTTTGTGTAAGTCGCCCAGAGCCATAGAAATAAAATTTGCCTTGCCTTGCCCCAATTTCGTAGGAGTCCCTGGTGCAGGGATTTTCACCACAGTCACAAATAAATTATTATTTCGCTTACATGTAGAATGTTTTATATATTAAGTATATTGTAGTTTGTTTAAAAAACATCCGGCACTGAGTGGAGCTGTGTGGTGAATAAGTACTTCTTTTTAAAATGAGTGCAACAGTGATTTGAAACACAAGTGTAACCCCTAGATGGCGCTATCCCAGGGGCTACTACCCCTGCCTGATTTGCCACTAACAGGTTGAGGGGCCTGGATCCAATGGCGGGTGCCTCCACCCAGAGGTCAGGGTTTGCAATAGTTAAACTTACTTGGTCACAGCCCTCTGGGACACTGCAACCCCCCTTTCTTCCCACTAGTGGCCCACACAATATAGCAGAATTACCTTCACAGTATACACTTACCCCCAAGGCTGGTTCAGGCACCGGACATCCTGTAAAATAAGATACAGTGCAACAATCACAGTACAGTACTTTAACATAGACAAATACCTCAGGCAGTATAACTTTGTTGAAACAAACAGCTCTGATTTATTTAGGGGGATATAACAAGGACAGGGGGAAATCAGGTTAATTAGCTTATCACTTTACTATCTACCTATGGCTCTGTGCACAGGCCTATCCCTACCAGTTACTGTCCCTGGGTACCCAGGCCCTAGTGGCTAGTCCAAACCGTGGCAGCTGGTAGGGGCCCTTTCACACAGAGAAAAGGAAAATTAAACAGTCAGCAGTACAGTAATTCCATTTGGATTTAATGTGGCAATTCAACAGGGAGCGACCCCGAATTAGTACTCACGACCTCCAAAGAAGATATGGTCCTTCAATGTCAGCAGGGCTACTTTTGATCTCCAAGAGACTCCTCACACATTTATATGGTAAAAAAAAAGAAAGCACTATACCAGGCAGGCTGCATCTGTATCCCAATCGCAATTACTGCACAATAACCAGGAGAACACACAGCAGATTCAGTTCCTGACAGACCGAGTGTAATTCAACAATTTCTTCAGTCTTCTACAGGGTGAGCCTGGTTTCTACTCTTCAGAGATCCTTTGATTCTTTTCACAGGACGGATTCAGTCCTAACAAGCAGTTACACAAGTTGTAGACCGGAACTCTGGGCCTTGCACCGTTTTTGACTGAAACTGTGCACTGAAGGAGCACAGGGTTTCTTTCCCTTCACTTTCAGATCTCAAACTGAAACTCCCAACAGACAAAACCGGCACTTCCTTTGAGTTCCTCCCAGTTCTTGACTGGATTGGCTGTCACTCACAATAGACTGCTGCTGTTGGTCCAAAAGGCACCAAGTCTAAACTACATCTCCCAGAGTCACTGCCCATACAATCCTCTTGTGGCTGGCTCAGATTATGAGTCCCAAGTTCTGATTCGTCCAAGGCATCATTTTAGAGCTAGTTTACCCCACACTGATTGGTCCAGTTCAGCAGTTCAAAACCAGAATGGGGAACTAGGCAGACAGTTCTGACTGCAAAGAAAGCAGGTTAGACAAACTGTAATTTTATTATTACTGTAAATGATTTCTGGCAATCAGTTACATCTTTCAGACAGGTTCCCTTTGCACTCCTAGTGACTGCAAAAATGGGGTGAATTGGCAGCAGCTTGAGTGGTACTCAATCAAAGAAACACACAGTCCCCCATACAAACTAATTATGTCTGCAAGCAGACAGCTCTTAAAGAGACAGTACCAGAGGTTCTAAAACACTCACTGATAAATGGCTTAAACGCCAAACACCATTCAGGCTTGGAGCATTCAAGCAAGCTCCTGGAGTCTTTTGGAACCCCCATTTGCAGGGGTTACACCCTTCCTGGCCTGGGAAAAGCTTGAGCGTCCGCGTCAAACAGTACCTATAAGTTTCAACTGCAACCATATACATTTGCATTAGGCTCACACATGTAATCATCAGTCAATACATCATTTTACCAAGAACCATTTCTGAA
This sequence comes from Neoceratodus forsteri, assembly GCA_016271365.2. NCBI lineage: Eukaryota > Metazoa > Chordata > Ceratodontiformes > Ceratodontidae > Neoceratodus > Neoceratodus forsteri. The sequence goes on from CM057454.1 coordinate 532,193,806, forward strand.
ACATTGCAGTACGTCACTCTTTACACAGTATAACACACACATTGCACCATAACTCAAGTATTACCTCTTGTACATGAAACCTGAAGAGGGACCCTTCCCTATCAGTTACCTTGGGGCTGGATGGGGCAAGGCACCATACTAGAGGGCAACACAAGTAACTTGGAGTTAGCACTGATGCTCAGTTTGGGCAGTGAGCTCGGGACACATACACTTTTATGGACAACATTGAGAGGCAAATCCACAGGCCTCCTAAGGGAATCATAACTGAGGTGCACCACAGGCTTTACAGCTCGACCAGTCTTTCTAGGGGAACTGTTACAGTCTCTGCACTCTGAGCCTCATTTTCAGCATTGTCCACACTTGTCAGGAGTCTCCATGGGGTAGAGAGGTAGAACTTGGGGCACTTTCAGCTCCAGGAGTTACAGTTTCTGAGTCCACAACATTTGGCTCGCATGGAGAGCTTTCGACACTGGCAGTGGACTGTCAGGGCACTCAAAATACTCTTCTTGTTCGGTGTATCACCAGTCTGCCCCAATCTATCATTTTCCTCCCTGAAAGCTCAAACAGTTCAACCATGCACAATGATTCCATTTCATCTGATCTGATGCTTTGCACTTCACTTTCTGGGAGCATTGGCTCCAGGGATGAAGCTGGGGCATAGACAGTCCAGAAGGCCCAGCTTTGTCTCCAGTATTGACTAGGGATTGCCCCAAACAATTGACTCAGTTCGTAAGAAGGATAGTATTCAAAGTCACTCTCACTTTCTTCTGATATGGACTGACAGTCATGCTCAACTGGGACTTGTGCAGGGAACACTTTAACTCTGCTTCTGTAGGTGCAGACTTCCTTGATCTTTTCTTAGCAGCAGCTCTAGTCACTGGTCCAGAGGGGCATCTTCTGGGGCTCAGACTCAATCAGGATTTGTCCAATGGGTAGTAAATGATTTCTATGCATTGTTTTTACATCTTTGAATTGTTCTCAGGCCTTACTTTGTACACTGGCAGATCATCTAGTTTGCCCACTACAATGTGAGGGAGATGGTGCCATCTGTCAGCAATCTTGTGTTTGCCATGCAGTCCCAGATTTCTTAGCAATACCCGATCTCCCTCCTGGAGTTCCTGTGCTTTCACCTTTTTATCATACCTTTCTTTGTTGGCCAGATTTCTTTTGGCAGCCATGGTTTGAGCCAGTTGGTACGCATGAGTTAGCTGGGCCTTTAACTTTTGCACATACTGTAAATAGTTGTCAGCTTGAACCCCATCAGGAGAGACCCCAAAACACACATCTACCGGTAGTCGAGCTTCTTCCAAACATCAGGCGGTAGGGGAGAACCCAGTGGCATCACTTTTGGTGCAGTTATAAGCATGTACCAGGGTGCTAATTTGTTGGCTCCATCTAGGCTTGTCCTTTGGGTGCAGGGTGCCTAGCATATCTAGCAAAGTGCGGTTGAAACGTTCAGGCTGTGGGTCCCCTGGGGTGGTAAGGAGTGGTTCTGGACTTTCTCACTCCCCACAGAGAAAGCATCTCTTTGATCAGACGACTCTCAAAGTCTCTCCCTTGATCAGAATGGATTCTTTGTGGAGCCCCAGAGTGAACAAAAAAGTTTTCTACGAGTACTTTGGCTACAGTGGATGCTTTCTGGTCTTTGGTGGGGAAAGCTTGGGCATATCTCGTGAAATGGTCAGTGACCACCAGCACATTACTGATATTTCTTTGATCTGACTCCAAACTCAGAAAATCAATACAGACCAGCTCCATGGGTGCACTGGTGGTTATGTTAACAAGGGGGGCAGCCCTCTGGGGCAAAGCTTTCCTCTGTAAGCAGCGACTACAAGTTCGTATGTGTTGCTCCACATCAGCCCCCATCTTAGGCCAATAGAATCTGGATCTCACCAAGTCAAGTGTTCTGTCTATACCAAGGTGCCCCATGTGGTTGTGCAAGGACCTCAATACTGAGTCTCGAAAGGCAGTGGCAGCACCAGTTGTTGTTTGTCTACTTGTCCCCTCTGTCTACTGTTTCTCTATATAACAGTTTATTGATCAGTTTCAACTTAGGACCTTCTTTGTATAACAGTGCAGTTCTCAAATCAGTGGAGCGTAATTTGGACACATCTTTTCCTGCATAGAGGGCTTCTAAAGCTGATTTGATCATAGGATCGCGGGATTGAGCCCGCCGAATACTGTCATTGTCCAGCTGAGGCAGTGCACCAATGTCTATTGCAGAAAAGTGGCAATAAGCAGCAGGTATGCAATTCTCAGAGGGTCCCAAGCAATCCACCATGCAGTCCACTGCGTCCGTGGGACATTTGTTCCTCCCTGTCAAACTTCCGCAGAGTGCCCGAATGTCAGGTTCTGCCAATCGGACCCAATCATTCTGGGGAACAGGCCTCCGGAGAGAGCATCAGCATCTATGTGGTTCAGACCTGCTCGGTATTCGAGAGCATAGTCATATGTAGATAATGCAGAAAGCCACCTGTGGCCAGTGGCATCCAACTTAGCTGAGGTCTGCACATAGGTCAAAGGATTATTGTGTTTTACTAGTATTTTAGCCCCATACAAGTACTCATGGAATTGGTCAACAATAGCCCACTTCAAAGCTAGGAACTCTAACTTATGTACAGGATAGTTCTTTTCGGATGGGGTCAGGCTTCTACTGGCAAAGGCCACTGGTCTCAGGCCATTCTCGTGCTCTTGGTACAACACAGCCCCAACCCTTGCAAGCTAGCATCAGTGTGCAGGACGTAAGGTTTTTCTTGGATCGGCATAGGCCAGCACTGGAGCATGGGTAAGTTGATATATGATCTCATGAAAAGCAGTCTCACAATCAGGGTCCAGCGGGACCCCAAATACTTCACTCGGATGAAAATACACTCTTTCAGTCTTGAGGACGCTGACTTTTGGTATTTTTGTGGGTTGGGGATACCCTTAGTAAGGTTAAGTAAAGGGCGGATCACTCTTGAATAGTCCTTGATGAACGCGATAATAACCACAGAATCCCAGGAATCTTTGCAGTTCTTTTAGATTTTTGGGCTGTGGCCAGGTGGTCAAGGCCTCAACTTTACTTGGGTCGGTCTCTATTCCTCGGTGGATACTATGTGTCCCATATACTTTACTGATGTTTGAAAGAATTGACACTTATCAATGGACAGTTTAAGGCCAAAGTCCTCCAGTCGATCCAATACCTTAAATAATCTGCTCTCATGTTCCTCCAGTGAGCTGCCAAACACAATAACATCATCTAGGTATACCAGGCACTCTAGTAAGTTCATGTCCCCACTGCACGCTCCATCAATCGTTGAAAAGTGGCTGGGGCACCTGAAATCCCTTGAGGCATCCTCATGAATTCATAGAAGCCAAGCGGACAGATAAAGGCTGTCTTCTCACGGTCCTCTGGGGCCTATCGGGATCTGGTAGTACCCATCGCGGAGATCCAGCACAGAGAACCACTTGTCCGCTTTAGGCAGTCCAAAGCATCCTGAATGCGGGCATTGTGTACTGATCAGGGATAGTCCCCGGTTTAGGTGCGATAATCCACGCACATCCTTACTGTCCCATTCTTTTTCCTCACTACCACAATGGGGGAAGCATAAGGGCTTCTGGATTCTTGTATTACACCAGCCGCTAACATCTCTTGCAGATGCCGTCTCACATCATCTATATCAGCAGGTGCCAGGCGTAACTGAAGCAACAGCAGTTCTGAGAAGGGGGCAGACTTAAGGATTCTGTCCAGTCTGGTTCGGTCCAGTTCAATCGCTGGCAAACTACCCTTTCTGAGGCATTCTTGCAACAATTTTTCCAGCCGAGAGATACACAGACAACTCCTCCCTTGGTACTGTTGTGCATTTCTTACTCTCCACCATAGGTCCTCATCAGAATCTGGGCTCCCATACACATTCTCCAAGGCCTCAAGATAGGCTTCAGCAGTCGCCCAGGGTTACTGGCCCGCTTAGCACGGATGGTAGCCAGGGCAGGACCGGAGGCTCTCACTAACCCTCTTCGCTCAGCTTCCGAGCATTGCCATTCTAGCACTTGGGGGCAACATAGTCTATCCAGGTCTCCCAGTCATCCTCCCTTGGGGGGTGGGAGGGTGCCAGAGAAGATCCTCAACCTTCGGTAAGAGTCGTGGACTAATGGCAGGTGCAGAAATAGGAGTCTGCATTGGTTCAGCCACCATTACGGGTACTGGAGCAGAGAGGGTGTTGGGGAGGAACACCCCAGGTGGCAAGAATAGTTTCTTCAAGTCCTCCACAGTTTTCCTTCTCCCAGCAACCATTTAGCAAATTTCTCCTCAAAAGTTTCAGATAGTGGTGGGGGCTCATTCCCCGGTCTTTACTGTCCTTAGTTATCACTCTCCAAGCAGTGAGGGCTCCTCTGGGGTAATGGTCTGTGGTACTTTGGAGCTATCTATGGATCCTTAAACTCTACTAGGCCAGGAAAGTGTGGGTGGCAGATTAGCGTGCAACCCACCACCACAGGATTTTGTAAACCTTCCACCTTGGAAAGTACTCCTGCACAGTGTCCGTATTGATACCCAGGGATGTCCAGGATAAGCATAGCATTTTGGGGTCGATCTCTCCCCAGTACACCACTCCACCAGCCGTGCACAGCCACTTCTGTCGGGTACCCATTTATTTATTTATTTATTTTTTTCCCTTAACAGTGGTTTGTAAATATGGCCACTAGAGGACACACAATCCCAGCGGTGAGCCTCCAAATGTAACCCCTAGATGGCGCTATCCCAGGGGCTACTCCCCTGCCTGATTTGCCCCAACAGGTTGAGGGGCTGGATCCAATGGCGGGTGCCTCCACCCAGAGGTCAGGGTTTGCAATAGTTAAACTTATTTGGTCACAGCCCTCTGGGACACTGCAACTCTTTTTCCCACTAGTGGCCCACACAATATAGCAGAATTACCTTCACAGTATACACTTACCCCAAGGCTGGTTCAGGCACCGGACATCCTGTAAAATAAGATACAGTGCAACAATCACAGTACAGTACTTTAACATAGACAAATACCTCAGGCAGTATAACTTTGTTGAAACAAACAGCTCTGATTTATTTAGGGATATAACAAGACAGGGGAAATCAGGTTAATTAGCTTATCACTTTACTATCTACCTATGGCTCTGTGCAAAGCCTATCCCTACCAGTTACTGTCCCTGGGTACCCAGGCCCTAGTAGCTAGTCCAAACCGTGGCAGCTGGTAGGGGCCCTTTCCACAGAGAAAAGGAAAATTAAACAGTCAGCAGTACAGTAATTCCATTTGGATTTAATGTGGCAATTCAACAGGAAGCGACCCAATTAGTACTCACGACCTCCAAAGAAGATATGGTCCTTCAATGTCAGCAGGGCTACTTTTGATCTCCAAGAGACTCCTCACACATTTATATGGTAAAAAAAAGCACTATACCAGGCAGGCTGCATCTGTATCCCAATCAATTACTGCACAATAACCAGGAGAACACACAGCAGATTCAGTTCTGACAGACCGAGTGTAATTCAACAATTTCTTCAGTCTTCTACAGGGTGAGCCTGGTTTCTACTCTTCAGAGATCCTTTGATTCTTTTCACAGGACGATTCAGTCCTAACAAGCAGTTACACAAGTTGTAGACCGGAACTCTGGGCCTTGCACACGTTTTGACTGAAACTGTGCACTGAAGGAGCACAGGGTTTCTTTTCCCTTCACTTTCAGATCTCAAACTGAAACTCCCAACAGACAAAACCAGGCACTTCCTTTGAGTTCCTCCCAGTTCTTGACTGGATTGGCTGTCACTCACAATAGACTGCTGCTGTTGGTCCAAAAAGGCACAAGTCTAAACTACATCTCCCAGAGTCACTGCCCATACAATCCTCTTGTGGCTGGCTCAGATTATGAGTCCCAAGTTCTGATTCGCCCAAGGCATCATTTTAGAGCTAGTTTACCCCACACTGATTGGTCCAGTTCAGCAGTTCAAAACCAGAATGGGGAACTAGGCAGACAGTTCTGACTGCAAAGAAAGCAGGTTAGACAAACTGTAATTTTATTATTACTGTAAATGATTTCTGGCAATCAGTTACATCTTTCAGACAGGTTCCTTTGCACTCCTAGTGACTGCAAAAATGGGGTGAATTGGCAGCAGCTTGAGTGGTACTCAATCAAAAGACACACAGTCCCCATACAAACTAATTATGTCTGCAAGCAGACAGCTCTTAAAGAGACAGTACCAGAGGTTCTAAAAACACTCACTGATAAATGGCTTAAACGCCAAACACCATTCAGGCTTGGAGCATTCAAGCAAGCTCCTGGAAGTCTTTTGGGAACCCCCATTTGCAGGGGGGTTACACAAGTGCTTATTCAAGCTCTGCTTGGCACTGGACATTTTTTAATGCAAAGAACATGTACTCATCCATAAAGGAAGAATTACTAGGGGTTCTGTTGTTTGTTGTGAGGTGTTATGGTTTTGAATAAAACAATTTTAATTGGGGGATTCAAAGAAGAGTTTTTAAGAATAGAAAAGTGGTAGTGTATGGTTGAGATGTCACAATGAAACAAAACTTTCTGTCAGCCTTTGAACTGTACACAATGACTTTTCCTTATGTAAAACAGGAGTTTTGAGTTCATGGATTCACGTACACAACAAAGGCTAACCATATTTTATAGTGCAGTTCTGTGCGCAGCCATAACAAGTGTCAGGCAAACGGATATCCTCCTCTGAAGTGCTGTCCTCTCCCTAACCTACCTCAAGAGTTATGGGCCTTCATGGTTCAGTGATTCCTCCTCCTCTCCCCTGTGGCCTTGTGTCCCAGTACCAGTCACTCTGGTGGTCCAGTGAGGTGTAATGGACCCGTCCCTGTGCCTTCCACCTTCTCTCACTGATGTGCCATTCCTGGTAGTCCTGCAGTCAGCCTGAACATGTCCTTACTCCTTATTGTGCTATGCTGGGTTACCGCTCCATTACTGTCAGTTACAGAAAAGACCACACAGAGTCAGGACAGTGCTTAGGTTAAAAAAAGTACATAAAACGTGTATACAGGTTTTGTAGAGAACCAGCACGCATCATCCGCTTTTCCTTCAGCACTTCGGCTCTAAATGTAAAGCTCTAGTAGTCAGTAGTTGATTTCTCCGCGTGATTCATTTTGTGAAATGCACTAGGAATCAGTGGGGGCTGCTACTACTGTATGCTGTCTACATGGTTTGTGCTTTGCACTAAGTATTCCTACACTGAAAAATAGCCTGCTGACCTCTGCAACTTTACTTCTGGAACAGAAGTGCAGAGGGAAAATCCGTTGATGGGTGCTGGCTCTCTGCAGAGACTGCACAGCTCTATCACTGCCTGCTTTTAACAGTTGCAGTCAGATGTAGGCAACAGATGGGGTTGGGGAAAAGATGGCCAGATGGGTGGAAAACTGGCTGAGGGACAGAACCCAGAGGGTGGTTGTTGGGGGAGAGTTCTCTGGCACCAGAGATGTAACCAGTGGGGTCCCATAGGGCTCGGTGCTGGGGCCGGTGTTGTTCAGTGTCTTCATCAATGACATTGGGGATGGCATTAAGGGCAAAATGTGTATATTCATGGATCACACCAAGCTCTGTGGGACAGTGGACACAGCTGATGGGATACAGGACCTACAGGAAGATCTGGAAAAGCTGGGGAGGTGGTCCAGGATCTAACCAGTGGGGTCTCATAGGGCTTGGTGCTGGGGCCGGTGTTGTTCAGTGTCTTCATCAATGACATTGGGGATGGCATTAAGGGCAAAATGTGTATATTCACGGATCACGCCAAGCTCTGTGGGACATGGCAGCTTGGATTCAATGCCAAGAAATGCAAAGTTATGCATATTGGAGCCAAGAATCCCTGGACAGAGTACTACCTGGGTGGAGTCCAAGTATCTGCATCAGAGGAGGAGAAGGACCTGGGAGTGATGATCACTAGTGAACCGAAGCACTCCACACAGTGCAAGAAAGCAACAGCAAAGGCAAACAAGATGCTGGGATGCATATCTAGGGGGATCAATAGTAGGAGAGTGGAGGTTATACTGCCCCTGTACAGGTCCCTGGTAAGGCCGCATCTAGAGTATGGAGTTCAGTACTGGTGCCCACATTTCAAAAAGGACATTAACCTGCTGGAGAAGGTCCAGAGGAGGGCTACAAATATGATAGCGGGTCAGATGGGTAAGGAATATGAGGAGAGGTTGAGGGCACTGAACGTGTACTCCCTGGAAGAGAGGAGGGGAGGGGACAAGATTGGGACCTTCAAGTACTTGAAAGGGATAAGATTGATAAGGAGAGTCTCCTTAAGCTGAGTGACAACCATAACATGAGGGGGCACAGTCTTAAGCTGGAGGGAGGGAGGTTTTAGGAGAGAGGTCTAGAAGCACTTCTTCACAGAGAGGGTGGTAGACACTTAGACTGCGCTGCCGGAAGAGGTCATCTCATTGAAGACAGTGGGCAGCTTTGAGAGAGGCTGGGCTAGACATAGGGAGAAGGTAGGGATCATAGGTAGGGGAGGATGGGAGGAGTGGGCAGAGAGGGCAGGGACAGTAGCTGAAGCTGTGGACCCTGCAATGTGAGCAGACTTGATAGACCAAATGGCCTTCTTCTGCTGGCTTCTTCATATGTTCGTATGTAACAGTGTCAGCAACTGGGCCTGCAATGGCTGACATGCTTATCTATATGGCCATTTGCATGACATCCCACTACTTTCATGACCCCCACCTAATTACCTTTGTGGGCACCTGGAAGGGGCAACAACCTCTGATGAATATGGCTCAGTGAGGGTACAGCATCGGTAATGTGCTGAGTAGTCAAAATGACCACTTCGTGCCAAGCTGTTGTGACCAAGGAAAGGGCCTCTGGGCTTTGTTATCCTGATTTTTCTTTTTCTCTTGTCTGCATATGTTCTTGGTCCGGAATTTATTCTGCTTTTTAGAAAAACATCGGGTTTGTCTGGTTTCATCTGTGTGTGCTAACATTCTGTTTGCTTTCATATATTAATAACTTCTTTACATGGCTGTGATACATTTAGGATGGTGTATGCTTTTCCAAAGATTAATGCATTAATTTGATCCCATGTGTTTTGTGTTAGTATTAAATATTCCAGTGCGTAGTACTATATTTACATTTTTGTCATGTCTATCTACAGTAGTTACAGAGAAGATGCAAGGCCCACTGAATTAGTCTTGCTGTGTTTTCAGTGTTAACACCCCCCCCCCCACCTTTTGTTATGTGTGGATTTAACAAGCTTTTCTAACTGTGTGTGACTCATGGTCATTTATTCTGATTAACAGCAATAAATCTTGGAACTGACCATTGTAGTGGAGCATGCCACTTAGCACTTCATCCCAGGCTGAAGTAACTCTTCCCACCATGAATACGCTCTCTGTTTTCCATTCTTTAACCAGTCCCAAAGGAGTTCCTCTGCCACTTATTAGAGGCTGTCTGCTTTTGTCGCTGTGGATTGGATTTCAAAACTAAGTGATGTACAACACTGAGCATGGACCTCCTCAGTAACTCTGGGCAATACATTCAATTCTGAATGTTCCACAGAGCCCCGATGGTAAAATTGATCCATAGTGCTCACCTTTCCACCATGCTCAGATAGCAGCATTATCATCGAACAAGGATTGTGTTCTAATAGAGCAATGGAAGTCCTGTAGAGCTGAAACGGGTAGTGTTTGGGGGGAAGGGGGCTGGTAGGAACAGAGCCCAACAAAACATTGAACCCTGTTTGTAAAACGGTCTCTCATGCTGAGCGGTGGCAAAATATATTTTCAAAATAGGTTCATCACAGATTTCTTAACATGTCTTTACTAAGCCTGAGGTACTGCTGATCCTTCCTATGTAGCAAATGGCCTCCTCTAGGGTCCTAGATAAATGTGGGGTGTGCCAGCCCTCTCTTGCCATATTGCATGAGCATCTTTTCAGTGTTTTAAAGTGAAATATAATCCCCACTTGCCTACAGAGACTTTTTTATGTGGATGGTTTAAAACGAGAGAATACAATTTCCATAGTTGGAGGGAATGTGCAACAGTTACTCCAGCTCCCCGGTAGGAGGAATTCCTTCACTCTCCTAATGGTTATTCAATAGATGAAAAGGTGCCAGGGGCTCCAGAATGCATGGGGAGAGGTATTTAAATTCCATGAGGATGAGGTAGCGACCAACTCTAAACCTATGTGATGGCTGCTGTCTATAGCCCCAGTACCAGGGAGCATTTATGATTTTAATCAGTGACAGACCCCCCCACTAGACAAAGTCTGAGCATGATTCAGGTGTGTTGATCACTGGATGCATCGACTTCCCAGTCAGTTTATCCAGCTTATTTAAAGCAGCAGAAACACCTCTGGAAAGGGAAAGCAGTGAAATATAAATTTTTAAAAAGAAAAGAAATGTATTGTCACATTGCCCATACCAATTTAGGATGGGAGATCATTAGAATTTTGAGGAACAACTTGGCTTGGAAAAGCTTAGAGTTTCTAGTAGGTCCACTAAATAGGCTTTTCAGGAAGGTCAAGACTGCAAAATCCGAAATCACAGTGCTGCAGTCTAAGCCCTTATCTGCCATGTGATGTGCTTCATTTCATTCATAAAGTATTTTTAAAGGAAAACTGTGTAAATTCACTGCCCCGCCCCCAAAAAGCATACTCCCCCAATCCAGCTTTTTATGTAGAAAAGCACGTTTTTCTTGCGCTGCTACTTACTTTAGTTTTATTGCAAAAAGTCCGCAGATCGGGAATATGGTGGATGCTGGGGGCTCCATTTACTGTAAAGGTGCAGCGCCAAGCTACATGTTTCAGGAGAGAATATAGGGGGTCAGAAATGGGCATGACTGGATACTGAACACATCACATAATGTCACTCTGTGCACTAGTGGAGTTGAAGCACATAATGAGTATTCATGAATCTGCGTGCTTCCTCTCTTTCTCTCCCCTCCCTCCCCAACCTACTTTATCTTCTTCAGCTCAGTGGTGCTTCCTGCTCCTTCTTTCCCTGCACCCAAACCCTGAGCCGCAGTCAGTGGCAGTCTTTCCTGCTCCACACTCCCTCTGTGTGCTCTGCTGCCCCCATCCTCTACACTGGTCCCAGTTAAAACCATTCCCTCACTCTGCATGCTCTTCTGCCACCACTCTCTACCCCATTCCCCCATCACCACTGGGCTGCCCACCCCTAGTGCCATCAAAGAACAGACTGACACAAGGTGCCCAATCCCCACTGTCAGAACCTTGAAACCTCCCTTGTAGTCTTTAACAAACCTGTAACAAAAAGAACGGCACACTTTATTTTAAGTGTCAATTTCAATGTAACTATGGGGGTGAGTGATTGTTAATTGCCTGCAACAGGGTTAATTACACTGTAGTTGCACATCTGCTGCATGTGCAATTACAATGCAGTTACAGTGTAGTTGAGGGGGAAATTAGATTACCAAAAAATACTTTCCCTGAAGTTTTCTGCTTCCCTAGGAACCTCTGACCCCCCCACCCCACTCACTGTGATCCCCCTCTCAGCACCCACCACCGCACACCCCCTGTACCCCTCACTTACCTATCCAACAAACTGCTCTGACAACCAAAACATCCTGCTGCTTCCAACGCCGATTGTCAACTAACTGAAAACAAGGTACATTTTGTTAATGGCTTTTGAATGCATTTTCAACTTTTACTCATAACTTGGTTGTTTTTTAAAATATTTTTGCCCCAGATTTTCAACATGGTCATTTTTGAACCCCACCTCAGGAGCCAGGCAGGTGAAATTTTTCAAATACCCCCCCCAGAAAAAAAAAATCTACTGTACTATCATGGGCAAATACCGTGTTAAAATGTGTACAAGCAAGACCCCAGTGAAAATGATATATTGCATGTCAGGTGGGGTATCATGGATAAATACATAGTAAAAATGGATAAAAGAAGGATCCCATTAAAGATGAGATACTGCATCTCAGCTGGACAATTCTGCGTAACTACACTGTAAAAATGGGTAAAAGTAGACCCTACTGAAAATGAGGTCTTGCATCTCCAGTGTAACCTGCTGAAAAAAAATTATTTCACTTCATCTAGCCTGTCCTGTGTAAATACAATGTAATAATGGCTAAAAGCAGGACCCTAATGTAAATAAGATATTGCACCTCAGCTGGCCTATCCTAGGTAAATAAATCATTGTAAAAGCAGGACCACACTGAAAATGAGATACATCATGTCCACTATGCTATCCTGGATAAATGCAGTGTAAAAATGTGTGAAAGCAGGCCCCAATGAGATATTGCTTGTCAGCTGGACTATCCTGGGTAAATACATTGTAAAAATGGGTAAACACAGACCTTACTGAAAATGAAGTCTAGCATCTCCACTGTACCCTACTGAAAACAACATATTTCATTTTATCTGTCCTATCTGTTTATACAGTGTAAAAATGGCTAAGAGCATTACACTACTGAAAACAAGATATTGCATCTCAGCTGGGCTATCCTGGGTAAATACAGTATATTGTAAAAATTTGTAAAGGCAGGACCTCACTGAAAACAAGATCATTCATCTCAGATGGGTATCCTGGGTAAATACATTGTAAAAATGGGTAAAATAAGACCCCACTGAAAATGAGAGACTGCATCTCTGCTCTGTTCTCCTGGCTAAATGCAGCATAAAAATGTGTAAATAAAAAGACCCAAGTGAAAATGAGATATTGCATCTCAGCTGGGCAATCCTGGATAAATACATTATATTAACTGGTAAAAACAGGACCACACTGAGTAAGAGATATTGCATCTGTGCTGGGCTGTCTTGGGTACATACATTGCAAAACTGGGTGAAAGCAGGATCCCACTGAAAATAAGACATTGCATCTCATATGGGCTGTCCTGGGTAAATACATTGTAAAAATGAGTAAAAGTAGACCTTACCGAAAATCAGATATGGCCTCTCCACTGTACCTTACTGAAAAATTTGGTATTTCAACTCATCTGGCCTATCCTGTGTAAATACAGCGTAAAAATGGCTAAAAGTAGGACACTACTGAAAACAAGATATCTCATCATATCTGGGCTATCTTAGTTAAATACACTGCAAAAATGTGTAAAAGCAGGACCCCACTGTAAACAATATATTGCATCTCAGCCGGGCTGTCCTGGGTAAATATATTGTAAAAGTGGATAACATCAGGATCCGGCTGAAAACGAGATGTAGCATCTCCGCTGTGCTGTCCTGGGTGAATACATTATAAAAATATCCAGAAGCAGGACCCCCACTGGAAACAAGATATTGCATCTCTACTGTGCTATCATGGCTAAATAGAGTGTCAAATGTGTAAAAGCCAGACTCTAGACAAAATGAGATATTGCTTTTCAGCTGGGCTATCATGGATGCATGCATTGTAAAAATGGTTAAAGGCAGGACCCCGCTGAAAAAAAAAATGTAGCATTGCTAGTGCACCATCCTAGATGAATGCAGTGTAAAAATGTATAAAAGTTGGGCCCCACTGTAAATGAAATGCAGCATCTCTGCTGAGTAGTCCTGGATAAATACAGTGTAATAATGTGTAACAGCAGGCTCCAAAGAGATATTCCTTGTTAGCTGGGCTATCCTGGCTAAATTCATGGTCAACATTGGGAGAATATGGACATAGAAACATAGAACCATAGAAGCTGATGGCAGATAGGGACCACAAGGCCCATCCAGTCTGCCCATTTCTTTTTTTGCCTTATGAATGTGCCATAGGCCTTTACTCTGTCAATGGCCTATCTATTTATACTCATCTGTATTGCTCCCTTATGCTTATCCCATGTCTGTTTAAAGCCCTGCACTGTATTCATATCCACCACTTCCTGAGGTAGGCTGTTCCATGCATCCACCACCCTTTCCATGAAAAAGAACTTCCTCACATTACCCCTTAATCGGCCTCCCTCTAATCTCATGCTGTGTCCTTTTGTCCTGCTATTTTTCTTATATTGAAACATAATAGACTCTTTCACCTTGTTAATGCCCTTAAGATGGTTGAATGTTTCGATCATATCACCTCTTTCCCACCTTTGCTCTAGGGGATACATATTGAGCTCTGTTAATCTGTTCTCATATGTGTTCTGATGCAGTCCCTGCACCATTTTGGTTGCCCTTCTCTGGACTGCCTCCATTTTGTTAATGTCCGTGTGCAGGTGCGGCCTCCAGTACTGCACACAGTACTCTAGATGGGACCTAACCAGTGTCTTGTAAAGAAGGATTACTACCTCCCTCTTATGACTTGTGATACCCCTACTAATACATCCCGACATCCCCCTAACCATACCCACTGCTTTAGTGGTCTGCTTGGATGATTTCAGGTCATCTGTGATGATGATGCCCAAGTCTCTTTCTTCCCTTGTTATTGCCAGCAACTTCCCTCCCAACCTATAGGTAGCTTCAGGGCTTCTCTTCCCTATGTGCATGATTTTGCTCTTCTTTGTGTTAAACCCTAGTTGCCATTCTTCCGACCATTTTGCCAGTTTTTCCAGATCTCTTCTCATTCCACCCACCCCATTTGGATCATCTACTCTGTTGCAGATCTTGGTGTCATCTGCAAGCAGACAAACTTTACCGTCCAGTCCATCTGCAATGTCACTAATGAAGATATTGAAGAGGACTGGTTCCAGGACTGATCCCTGAGGTAACCCTCTTGTGACTTGCATCTCTTCTGACTGTATACAGTTTACCAACACTCTGTTTTCTGCCTGCCAACCAGTTTGCCATCAAGCTGACCAACCTCTGACCCACCCCGAGCCTACCCAGCTTACTAATCAATCTTCTATGTGGAATAGTATCAAAAGCTTTGCTGAAGTCGAGGTAGGTGACATCAACTGCACCCCTGATTACCCAGTCAAAGAAATCTATGAGATTAGTTTGACAGGACTGTCCTGTTGTAAACCCATGCTGTCTTGGATCCTGTGCTCCTATGGATTCCAGGTGTTGCACTATCCATTCCTTAAGGAGTGCCTCAATAATCTTGCCTACTACTGAGGTAAGACTGACTGGTCTGTAGTTCCCTGCCTCCTTCCTGCTACCACTCTTGTGGAGCGGGACCACATGAGTCCTTCTCCAGTCTTCTGGGACCTCTCCTGTGCTCAGAGACTCACTAAACAGCTCTGCTAATGGCTCTGCGTGTTCCTCCCTTAACACCTTTAGTATTGTTTAGGACAGTGTCTGTGCTGTGCTAGCTTGAGTAAATTCAGTTTACCCCCACTTAAAATGAGATATTGCATCTCAGCTGGTCTGTCCTGGGTAAATACACTGTAAAAATGGATAAACGTAGATTAGCATCTCCGCTGTACCCTACTGAAAACAACATATTTCATCTGATCTGGCCTACCCTGTGTAAATACAGCATAGAAATAACTAAATGCAGGACCCAACTGAAAACAAGATATTGCTTCTCAGCTGGGCTATCTTGGATAAATAAATTGCAAAAATGGTAAAGGCAAGACCCCACTGAACATGACATGTTGCATCTCTGCTGTGCTATCCCGGATAAATACAGTGTAGCAATGTTTAAAAGCAGGACCCAGTGAAATATTGTCTGTCAACTGGGCTCTCCCGGGTAAATACTTTGTAAAAATGTGTAAAGGCAGGATCCCACTGAAAATGAGATGTTGCATCTCAGTTGGCCAATCCTGGGTAAATACACAGTAAAAATGTGAAAAGTGAGATCCCATTATGATATTGCCTCTCAGCTCGGCTGTTCTAACATACTAACATACTAAAATGCCAGCAGAATAGGCCTAACGGTCTTTCGTGTCTGCTCGTTTGGTCAGTCCCCAACCTGGGTGCTGACCTTGCTGTCCCCCTCGCCTTCTCTGGCTTCTCCCTTCCCAGTTCCGGATATTCTTGCTGCATTGGATTTTGCTTCCAGAACCCTTCCCCTGTACCTGTCCCACCCCCTCTTGAACCCCTCCACTGTCTCTGCCTCCACCAGCCCCCTAGGCAGTGCATTCCATGCTCCACCACCCTCTCAGTAAGTAGCACCTCCTCCTTTCTCCCTGAATCCTCCCCTCCAGCTTCCAGCCATGCCTCTAGTGGCTCCTTCCTCCTTCCTTGAAGCCCCTAACTGTTCCTCCCTGTTTACCCTCTTCATGTACCTAAAGACCTCTATCATGTCCCCCGGTCCCTTCTCTCTTCAATGTGTACATATTTTGCTCTTGAGCCTCTCCTCATAGGTCCTGTCCCCAAGCCCCAAATCATTTTGGTTGCCCTCCTCTGGACCCTCTCCAGGAGGTTAATGTCCCTTTAAGTGTGGCCTCAAAACTGCCGCAGTACTCAAGGTGCGGCCTCACCAAGCAGTTATACAGAGGGAGTATCACTTCCCTCCTTCTGGAGGTGATCCCCTAGCGATGCATCCCAGCATCCTGTTGGCCTTGGCTGCTGCCCTCCTACAAGTCTCAGAGTTGTTCATCTTGACCATCCACCACCACCCCAGGTCCCTCTCAGCCATCGAGACTTGTAGCATTCCCCGGTGTACACTTGACCTGGGTTCTGGCCCCCCAGGTGGAGTACCTTGCATTTCCCTGCATTGAACCTCAGCTTCCACTTTCTAGACCATCTTTTCAGAGCCTCCAGGTCCCCTGTAGGGCCACCCTCCCTCCTCGCCATCCACCACCTCCCCAGTTTCGGTCATCTGCAAGAGAGACTCATCTCCTCCTGATTCCTGTCCTTATGTCAGATCGTAGGCGTTGAACAGAAGGGGCCCAAGGACTGATCCCTGTGGGACCCCACTAATGACCCTCCTTGGGGATGAGGGTATCCCACCAACTACGACCCTCTGGGTCCGGTCCTGGAGCCAATTGCCTATCCATCTGATCATCTGGTTCCCCACTGGTTCTGTGTAAATATGTTGTAAAAATAGGTAAAAGCAGGACCCCTCTGAAAATGAGATACATTGTCTGTGCTCTGCTAGCTTAGGTAAATTCATTGTAAAAATGTGTAAAAGCAGGATCCCATTGAAAACAAGATATTGCATCTCCACTGAGCTGTCCTGGGTAAAAGCAGACCTTACTGAAAATGAGATATAGTGTTCTGCTGTTCCCTGTTGAAAATGAGGGGTTTCATCTCATCTGGCTGATCCTAAATAAATACAGTGTAAATATGGTTAAAAGAAGGACCCTAATGAAAATGATATTGCATCTCAGGTGGGCTATATTGGGTAAACACATTGTAAAAATGGTTTAAAGCAGGCCCCACTGAACATGAGAAGTAGCATCTCTGCGGTGCTATCCTGGATAAATACAGTGTAGCAATGTTTAAAAGCAGGACCCAGTGCGATATTGCCTGTCAGATGGGCTATCCTGGATAAATGCAATGTAAAAATGTGTAAAGGCAGGACCCCACTGAAAATGAGATACTGCATCTCAGCTGGCTTATCCTGGGTAAATACACTTTAAAAATGTGTAAAAGCAGGACCCCATTGAAAGTGAGATGTAGCATCTTCACTGTGCTATCCTGAATAAATACAGTGTAAAAATGTGTACAAGCAGGACCCCAATATGATATTGCCTGTCTGCTGTATTATCCTGGGTAAATACATTGTAAAAATGGGTAACAGAAGGACATAGAAACAGTAACATAGAAACACAGATTCTGTCAGCAGAAAAAGACTGTTATGCCCATCTAGTCTGCTTCTTGTCCTTGCCTATTCCATTACCATTGACTCTTGTTGGTCATAGGTGTTACTCCCTCCCCCATTCCTCTACTTAATAGTTCCTGAGTCTATCCCCACATGCATGAAGTTCCCTACAGTCTTTGCCCCCACTACCTGCTCTGGCAGGCTATTCCAGTCTTCCACCACCCTGTCAGTGAAAAAATATTTCCACACATCTCTCCTAAGCTTCCACCCTTTTGCTTCCGTGCATGCCCCTTGTTCTAATGCCATCTTTTCTGTGAAACAGAACCTCCACTTGCACCTTGTTTACTCCAGTAAGGTACTTGTAGGTTTCAGTCGTGTCCCCTCTCACTCTTCTCTCTTTGAGGGAGTCCATGTTGACTTCCTGCATCCTTTTCCTGTATGGCTTCTCTTGTAACCCTCTCACCATTTTGATTGCCCTCCTCTGTGCCATCTCCACCCTTTCAATGTCCTTGTGGAGGTGCAGCCTCAAGAACTGGACACAGTACTCCAGGTGGGGCCTCACCAGTGATCAATACAGTGGCAACACCACCTTCCTCCTCCTCCTCCTCTTGCAAGAAATCCCTCTCCCAGTGCACCCCAGTAGCCTGCTAGCCTCTTCCACTGCTTTGTCACATTTCCCAGCCACCTTGAGGTCATAAGATATGATGACCTCTAGGTCTTTGTTGCTTTGTGACTGTCCACTCCTCCCATCTTGTACACAGCTCCTGGGTTCTGCAGCACTAAATGTATAACCTTGCACTTTTTGGCATTGAAACACAGCTGCCACCCCCCTAGACTATTCCTCTAGTTTCCTCAGATCCCTTTGCATTATCTCCACCGCTTCCTAAGTGTCAACCCTGTTGCAGAATTTTGTATCATCTGCAAAGAGACACACATGACCCTCAAATGTCTCCACTGGAGGGATGAGTGTTTATCAGAACACAGGGTTGGGTAGGTTAAAATACTATGAGATAAGTGGATGTTTCAAATGTAGGAACCCTTTTAACCTTGTTAAAATTGAATTACAGAAAGCTCCCTTAAAAATTAACCCTTATAAAAATGTGGCTGCTCATAATGTGCCCTGGTTCTCTCTGGTTCTTTGTGGAGACATATAGCTTAACCCAGGCCCAGTAGTGGTGGTGGTGGTGGTGGTGGATGGCGGGGGGGGGGGCATCAAATTGATTCATGATAATGCAAGAAGTTTAATTATGAAGATGGACCTCTTCAGGACCTGGGTTATCTCAGAATTCCCCTGATGTTATAGTCTTAACAGAAACTTGGCTCTATAAAGGAATAAATCAGGAGGAAATTGAGCTGGAAGACTATTATCACTATTTTATTTTGTTTTTGTTGACCAGGAAAGGAGCACTAGACAATTCTGCCTATTTTCAGCCTTGTCCCAGGAAGGGAGATACAAATGGATGCTAACTGACATTAAACCAGATTAAGCTTTTGGTGGTATTTTTAGTGAATGGGGAAAATTTGTCCAGGACACCAAGGAAATTCCCTTGCTCTTTTCGAGAAGTGCCATGGGATCTTTAACATCCACCTGAACTACCACCAGAACAGGCAGATGGGACCTCGGTTTAACATCTCAACCGGAAGACGGCACCTCAGGAGTGCAGCACCCCCCTCATGCTGCACTACAGTGTCAGTACTGGGATTTAACCCAAGTGCCTGATGTGGGGATAGAACACACAGTTTTCTGATCTTCTGGCCTCAGAGGTGAGTGTGCAACCTGCTGAGCCACTGACACTGTATATAGGCAAGACAGGGGACTATGAGGGGGTGGAATTTTAATGTACATTAAATATTCCCTGGAACACTCTTGGATTTTATGTTCAAATAAGGTAGATGGAATTGAATGTTTGCTAGTAGATCTAGAAACTTTAAATTTAGTGATAGGAGCTGTATATTCACCGCCTAAAATGAAACCGATTTATTCTGATAGCATGTGCCATGTTCTAACTGAACATGTGGGGTGTAGAAAGTCAATCCTTATTGGTGATTTTAATGCTGCTTGGGGAGGTCCAAGAGGTCAGAAGCTAGATAGTTCTATGCAAAGTTTACATCTGACCCAGATAATATATTCTCCTACCAGAACGGGTACATTAACCAGCCCAGGTAATATATTGGGTTTAATTTTTATTTCCCCAGATTTGGAAGTAATAGAAACAAGTGTTCGCTATCCTAATTTAGGAGATCATGATGTTATACAATGTAGCATAACTGTACAGCAAGCACATAAACCAGTGCCTAAACAATATGTTTATAGGAGGTGTCATACAAATTTCGATAAACTGTTATTTAGAAATTATCTGGGTAAGATGCCTTGGCACAGGGTTTTTCTCATATCAGACCTGAATATGGCTGTAGAAGAATTCACAGCTATGTTCTTGGAAAGTGGTAAGTTTGCTCCCAGGAAAAAGCTGTAGAAAAGATACCTACCCTGGTTGGGACCTAAAATTAGTAAAGTAATCAGAAAAAAAAATCAATTATGGGGGAAGGTCAATAAAACTATAAACCCCAAACTGTAGACTAGTTTTAAGTAAGCAAGGAATAAAGTTAGTTTTGAAATTAGAAACTCAAAGGCATATTATTATAAACAAAAAATTAGGGAAACGAAAGACCCAAAATATTATTGGCCCTTGATAACAAATCTCACAAATCCAACCAGTAACCATCCAGAGGTTAGGCTTAAAGAAAATGGGGTATTACAACAAGCAAATACTTCAGAGGATTTATTAAATGATTATTTTGTTAATTTCCCTGACCTTACACCTACAATTATAAATACAGTAGAAAGAGCTAGCCAAGTGGATAGAGTTGAGAACATTATGCCAAGGTTTAGATTTAGAAAGGTAACAGCTAAAGAAGTCTCTAAAATTATAAATAAGTTAGAAGTAAACCAAGCTAGTGGGTTAGATGATGTAGAAAACAGACTTCTAAAGGAGTCTGTTTCAGAGATTTCTCCAATACTTAGTGGAATTATAAACTGAAGTTTGAGTGATGGGTCCTTTCCCCAGTGTTGGAAATTGGCAAAGGTTATCCTGGTTGCTAAGAATGGTGATCCAACAGACCCCTCAAATTATCGCCCCATAGCAATATTGTCAACAGTCTCCAAAATATTGGAAATAATTGTCCATGGACAATTAATGGACTGTCTTGAAAAATATAGGAAATTGACTGAATTCCAGTCTGGCTTTAAGAGGGGCCAGTCCAAGGCCACCACGCTCATGGACTTCTTAGATCTGGTTGCTACCCCTTTGGGGACTGGGAGGTCCGTGGGCATGGTATATGTGGACCCGTCAAAAGCATTTGATTTAGTGGACCATAACATCCTATTGGACAGCCTTATAGAAATAGGAGTGGCTGATGAACCATGCTGATGGTTTGGCTCATATTTGGATGAAAGGACCCAGGTAGTTGCAGTAAATGGGTCTCAATCTACAATATTACCTGTGGCTCAATGAGTGCCCCAGGGATCAATTCTGGGCTCCCTGTTGCTCATTATTTATATAAATGGCCTAACTGAACATATGAGTCACTCCTGTATTTGGCTATATGCCGATGATACAGTCCTTGTTGCTGATGGTGGTTGCTCTGGGGAGGTAGAATACAAATTACAAATTGACTTTTTAGCACTGCAGGAGTGCTTTACTTCTTTGGGTCTGGTCATTAATAACAAAAAACCCAAACCATGTTATTTGGCTTATTACAATCAATAAAAAATAATGACAAAATGGGGTATGAACTTAAGGTAAAAACAAAAGAAGGGGCTATACCAACTCTAACCATTGTGTGCAAATATTTAGGGGTTTATTTTTATCAGCAGTTAAAATTTGATCAGCATGTTAAGGAATTGACAAGGAAAATAAATGCACGGATTGGGGCAGTGAGACAGATTTCATATTGCACAACTAAGCATGTCCGTACTTTAGTGGTAAACCAGTTGATCTTGCCAGTCATAGATTATGGGAGCCATATTTATGGGCACACTCAGCAACAACAACAAAAGAAGCTTGATTTGAGTTATAATAGACTAGCAAGGTTTATACTAAAGTGTGCATATTTGTTTCTGGTGAGGTGGGAGCTCCCAGAAGTCATAAACTGTATTTGGACAGAATTGTGGTAACTTTCCCCTCATACCCATGTTGTAATTTATAATTTGTTCTGTTTTGTTTATTTTGTGTTATTTATTATTGTTTGGTGTGTGGTGTATGATTGAGAGCTGGGTGGTTGGGTGTGTGGTGTTGTGTTGTTGGTCTGAATTTATTGTGTGTATTTTTGTGTGTGAAGATGTGTTGGGGAGTTATTCAGATGGTCAGGCATTATTCCCCCTCCCGGCTTAAGGACCTCCGCCCTTTTAGTTGTCCCCCATTATCCCCGGAGGTATATAGATGGTGTAGGACTCTGGGGATTGTGAGGAGGAGGAAGGTGGAGGCGGGGCCTGGAGAGGGAATGGAAAGGAGTAGATAAATTGGAATAGTGGGGACGAGAAGATGCCCTGGGACTAAATGGGTTCAGGAGAAGGGTCCTCCCTGCCTGATTCCCATACCCAAGGGCTCTGCCTGCGGCAGGCAGGTGGCTTTATCTTCACTAGCAGCCCATCCAACTCGGACAGTGTTATGTAATGCCAGGTGCATTAAAAACAAGACTGCTACAATAGCTGATCTTGTCGGATCATTGGACCTGGCATGCATCACCGAGACCTGGCTGGATGATAATGCTGGCCCTGTTTTGGCTTCAGCTGTACCAGTCGGGTTTTCGGTGATACATTGTCCGAGACTGGATCGTAGGGCGGGGGGTGGCAATCTGTTTTAGAATGGAACTGAACCTGATGGAGGTACCAGTACGAATTACCAATTCCTTTGAATGTATCTTGGGTGAGGGTGTGGGGTACAGGATTCTTCTTATTTACCGTCCACCAGGTAATGGGAATGTTTTCTTGCAGGAAGTTGCAGACTTCATTGTCAATATGACATTGGGATCCTCCAGATGGCTGATCCTGGGGGATTTCAATGCCTAGGTTGACAATGAAGTCTCACAGATTGGTCAAGACTTCCTCCAGCTGATGAATTCGCTGGGCTTCACACAGGTTATTTCCTCCTCTACCCATATAGATGGTCATTCATTGGACTTGGTATTCCTCCTGTGGATGGATATATCCGACTTGGTGGTGGAGCCAGTCGGATGGTCTGACCATCACACCACTGGGTTCAGTTTCTTGGCCCCCCCTGTAGGTCGGCCCCTTCAGAAATGGTCCGGTACCGCTCTTTGAGGGGTGTTACCCCAGAGGGCCTGATGGCGGTGCTGGATCTATCGAGTTTGCCGAGTGAATGCATGGATCCTGGGGACCTGGTTCTTGCCTATAATGAGGCAGTAGTAGGGGCCCTGGATTCCATTGCTCCTGTACGTGTTCGACCCCTCACCCTTCACCCCAAGTCTCCTTGGTTTGATGAAACTTTGAGGGAGTTGAGGAGAGTGGGAAGAAGGCTTGAGAGATGTTGGCAGAGGTTGGGTCTGGAGTGTGACAGGCTTAGTTTGATGGACCATTATCATGTCTATCAATCAGCAATTACCTGTAAGAAGGCAGAATTCCTGTCCTGGGAAATTGCTGCTGCACAGAATCGACCAGCCCAGCTCTTTTGGACCATGGACAGACTGTGCAATCCACTCTGTCTTCAGCCTGAGAGAATGTTTTCACAGGAACAGTGTGAGGAGTTTGCTCGATTCTTTGCAGATAAGGTTGACACAATCAGGTCTGATCTCCTTCTAACTCTTTCAAACAGGAGTTGTGGTGGTCAGCAGGAGATATCGGACACCCAGTCTGTGTGGTCCGACTTTGACTGGCCTACAATCAATGACATAGTGATGATCATCCAATCGCTGCAACCAGTCAACTGTAGTTTGGACCCGGGCCCCACCCACATCTTAGTAGGATGTGTGGATAAAATCAGCCCGATCCTTGCCGAGATAGTCTGGTTGTCATTGGAGAAGGGGATCTTTCCTGACCCCTTGAAGGAAGCCGTGATTAGGCCCTTTCTTAAAAAGCCCTCCTTGGACCCGGACTGTCTGGCTAACTACAGGCCTGTCTGTAGCCTACGTTTTGTGGGTAAGGTTATTGAGAAGGCGGTCGTGTTGCAGCTGGACGATCATTTGACCAGCCACAATGTCTATGATTCTTTCCAGTCCGGATTTAGGAAGAGACATAGTACCGAGACAGCCCTTGTTCGGGTACTAAATGACCTCCTAATAGCGAGAGATCGAAAGACTCGTTCCATCTTGGTCCTTCTTGATCTCTCTGTGGCATTTGATACCGTTGACCATGGAGTGCTTTTGAAGCACCTGCGGTTTATCTGTGGACTGTCTGGCTCAGTCCTCAGTCGGTTTCGATCATTCCTCGAGGGTAGGACTCAGAGGGTGGTGTCTGGGATTTTTTCCTCAGCATCACTCCCCCTATCCTCTGGGGTACCATAGGGCTCTGTTCTGGCACCCATGTTATTTGCGGTATATATGCTGCCATTGGGAGCGATTATTAGGCAATACGGCTTGAGTTTTTACTGCTATGCAGATGATATTCAGCTGTACATGTCCTTCGTGCCCGACCAGGGTGATGCTGTCTTGGTCTTTAACAACTGTCTCACCGAGATTCAGGACTGGATGACTGTGAGCTGGTTGCAGTTAAACACCAAAAAAACTGAGGTGTTGGTTGTGGACCCAGGTCACCGGGGGGCGAGTTTGCTGACTGGGTCACCTTCAGGTCTTTGGCTTGAGGGGACCCAGTTGGCGACCTCAGACCGGGTGCAGAACTTGGGTGTTATATTTGATGACTGTCTGACCCTTAAACATCAGGTGTCAGCCATTGTCAAAACTTCCTTTTGCCATCTGAGGAATATAGCCCGAGTGAAGCATCTGGTTCCTGCTGATGACCTTCCAACATTGGTCCACGCCTTCATTACCTCCCACTTGGACTACTGCAAAGCCCTGTACCTAGGGCTGCTGGGGGTGGATATCCGCCGCTTGCAGTTAGTGCAGAATGCGGCGGCCAGGCTTTTGACTGGCACGTCTAGGACCAGTCATATAACGCCTGTCCTCCGTGGACTGCACTGGCTGCCAATACAATGGCATATTACCTTCAAGGTCAGTCTTCTGACCTATAAGGCCCTCCACGATCAGGACCTAGTTACCTGCAAGATCTTCTTCGTCCCTACTGTCTTTCCCGTCGGCTCCAATCCACCGATGAGGGATTGCTAGAGATTCCCAGGGTTCGTTTAAAGACATCTGGGGCAAGATCATTTAGTTTTATGGCCCCAACCATGTGGAATTCTCTACCTCATTGGGTGAGAGATTGCCTGACTGTCCAAAGTTTTAAGTTAGCCCTTAAGATGTATTTGTTTAGGTTGGCATATTCAGATTTTTCTAATATATTTATTGATTGATTTTAGGATGTTGTTTTAATTTTATGTATTGATTTGTTGTAAAAGCGCCTTGGTTTTGGAAAGGTGCTTTTTAAAAATAAAGTATTCATTCATTCATACAAAACCCATCATTGTACAATGTATAATATGTTAGGACAGAGTCCGCTTGATTTAAGAAGGAAAGGTATATGGAACGTCTATGTGTGGGGAATGCTTAAAAACAATATATTACATGGCTTAATAGGGAAGTTACAAAGACCAAAACATGGTCTAAATCTGAGAAAAAAAAGAGTCTTGGGACCTAATATTGCCTAACATCACAAATAACTTTAACAAACTAACAGTTCAGTATAAAGTTACCAATGGCTGGAACATGCTTTCTCATCATCTTAGAAGTTTGAAAACCACAAACCACGTTTAAAACTGAAATGCAGCAGGAATTAACTTTTTTCACTGCGAGTGCAGTAGGTAGATGAATGTTACAGTGCTTACGCCGACATTGTTTTAATGTTACATTGTAAACATTTGTCATATCCCTCCATTGTTTATGTATTTGTTTATGTATCTATGTCTTTTTAAACAGGTGCACCTTGTGAAAAGGATATTTGTAGCCCTAATGGTGCCAATTCTGTATAAATAAAATTTACTACTACTACTACTACTACTACTACTACTCAAGCTCCTTTGCAATGTCAATTATGAAGACATTGAAGAGGACCAGTCCCAGTACTGACCACCATGGCACCCCACTAGTTGCTCTCCTGGTGCCCGGGTGACTATCATTTACCACCACCGTCTGCCTCCTATCCCTTAACTAGTTTGATACCCAGCTTGCCACTTTCTCGCTCACCACCAGGTGGCTTAGTTTTTCAGCTAGCCTCCTGTATGGCACAGTGTTGAAAGCCTTATTGAAGTCCAGCTAGGCCATGTGTACTGCTCTCCCTTGATCCACCTCCCTGGCAACCCAGTCAAACAAATCTATGAAATTAGTTTGACATGAGCTCCCTCCTGTGAAACTGTGCTGCTGGTGGTCTTGCAGCCCTTTTGCCTCCAGGTCAGTGGTGGCTCTACACCAGGGCCCGGCAGGGCACGTGCCCTGGTAAAAATATGCTGTGCCCCAGTTGGTGCCCCATATGGTATAGAGCTTCCCCATAGTAACCATATATCAGTGCCCTGGCTGCCATCTGTTGTGCCCCAGCTGTGCCCTGGTAACCATTTGTGGCTAGAGCCGCTAGTGCTTCAGGTGCTTCACTAGCCTCTCCTTTAGTATTGTCTCCATTAACTTCCACACCACTGATGTGAGACTGACTGACCCGTAGTTGCTAGCATCCTGCTTACTGCCACGTTTGTGAAGAGGGACCACATCAGCTTTCTTCCAGTCCTCTGGAACTTCCCCCATCTCCAGTGAGGTGCTAAAAAGTGCCACCAGAGGGGCAGCCAGCATAATGCTCAGTTCCTTTAGGACCCTTGGATGAATCCCATCTGGCCCCATCACCTTTTTCTGTTTTAAGGCTTCCAATCCCTTCCTGACCATCACCACCGAGAATGGACTTGTGTCCTCTTCCCCCCCCCCAGTGCTTACTGCAACAGGCTGGTTCCCCCACCCTCTACTGTGAAGACCAAGGAGAAGTAATCATTTAGCATTTCTGCTTTCTCATGATCTTCCTCTGTGCAGTCCCCCACTGCCCTCCTGATTCTCATTATCCATCACCTTGTCTTCCACTTTCCCCCACTTACCTGAAGAATATCTTGTCCCCTTTTTTGACCTCCTTAGCTAGCCTCTCCTAAGTTAGTGCTTTAGCTGCCCTCATCCTTCTTCCTGCCTTCCTTTGTTTTGCCAGATATTCCTTCCTGTCTTCATCTACCTGGGTCTCCTTGTACTTTCCAAATGCTGTTTTGTTCTCCTTCACTGCCTTTGCCATCTACTTGGAGAACTATAGTGGCTTCTTCCTTCTCTTTCCCTTGTTCACTTCCTTCAAACAGCATGCAGTTGCCTGGGCTATACCCTCCTTAATATCTCTTCATTGAGCCTCCACTCCCCCTCTGCACCCCCCTCCAGTATTCTCTGAAGCAGTTTCCTATTTCTTTCAAAGCTTCCTTTCTGAGGTCTGGGACCCTCAATTTAGTATTGCTTTTTTTCCCTGTCCTTTCCATGTGCCAAGCCACACAATACCGTGATCACTTGTGTAACCCCTAGGTGGCAGTATTCCCAAGGGCTACTACCCCTGCCTGCTTGGCTAGTAGCAGGTTAAGGGGCCTGAGTTCTGAAACAGGTGCCTCCACCCAGAGGTCAGGGTTGGTAGTGGTCAAGCTAACCTGGGCACAGCCCTCTGGGACACTGTAACCCCCCCTCTTTCCTTACTAGTGTTAGAACAATACACAATAATCACTTTCACAATACCCTGATACACCACATAAGTACCACACTGTTTGCACTACCACCAGGGCTTTCCTTTGGCCCGGCCCCGGGGACCCCCTGTAAAACAAGGTTATACACAGCGAATAACAGCAGTACAGTACTCTTGCACAAACTGGAACCCCAGTCAGGGTAAATGCAAAAAAGAGTTAGATCTGATTTATTTAAGGGGCTTGAACAAGGGAAGGGTGTAATCAGGTTAATTTGCTTAAAGGCTGTATCAATCGAACAGTTATGCATGCACTTCAGGGTCCATAAACAGTCACACACTCGGTTACCCAGATGGAAAACAGTGGGCTAGCCAGGAACGTTGCAGCTGGTTGGGGCCCTGTGATGGAAGAAAACAACATGCACAACACACACTATTTGTAATCCGGATACAGAGGGCTCAGTTCATGAAAAGAAAACAACAAGACAATCAGATGACACACTTTTAGATTAGGCTGTTGTTGCAGAGAGCTACCCTGATGATTACTCATGATACCCAAGACTGGACACAGGCTGGACGAAAATTGAGACAGCAGGTGGTTAATCTGGAGTGTCAGGAGAAGCAGGGCCCACACGAATCACCAAGGCATCATTCCTGTTCAAGCTTGGAGCAGGGGGCTGATCCCCAGGCAGGTCTCTCATCGATGGCTTTCTCTGTGCAGCAGGTAGTCTGGCTGGAGACAAATTTGGATACAGTCCGTTTTGGGCTGGATACAGCTTCCAGCAAGCAGAACACAGTTCACGCAGTGGGGAACCAAATCACGACCCACTAACAACTCACAGCATATTTACACCTAAGGAAATTCTACTGTACCAGACAAACCACTCTCCGGTCACGATCACAGAGACTCTGCACAAACTGGGGACTAAAAAGCAGCTGGAAATCCTGACAGGCCAATCGCATTCCACAAAATCTTTGGTCTTCTTCAGGTATGAGCCTGGTAAAAATGAGTGGCTGACTTCGTTCTCACAAACTCGGATTTAGTCCGAAATAATTCTCTTTTCTCCCTCTCGGGGCAGCAGGAAGACATGCAGGCCACAACTCAGGCCTTTCCACAGTTCTCCCACGCGAAACTACTCAGATGGCTGCTTGACTGTCTTAAGCTGCTGCTTCTTCAGCTCCCAACTTAGATCTGACTCAACTGCCAGCAAGCCTGGGACTTTCCCCAGAATCCAAAAGGTTCGATTGGCTGATCTGTCTCTCAGTCACAACAAAGGCTCCCCCTTCAGGTGCAAAAAGGCACCAAAAGCCCAAAACTACAATTCCTACAGATTTTGACTCCAGACAGCTCCTGTAGTCCGGCTCCATTTTAGGTCCCACCAGTACTGATTGATCCAAATCGGCAGTCCAGGAACAAGCTAGTGGAGATAAATAAAACAGTCCTTGCTGCAAAGATGGCAGGTTAGACAAACTACATTTTCATTATCTCTCTAAGTGATTTTCAGTAAATAGTTACATCTTTCAACAGAGCTCCCTCTCAGATTACTTAAGACTGCAATCCAGGCAGCTCTTAAAGAGACAGTACACAGAGGCTATACAGGCACTATCTGGCAATCACATTTAAACTGCTGAAACGCAGGACACCAGCCTGGCAGTGAGCACTTAGGCATGCTAAAGGTAGACTTTTTGGGAACCCCTATTTGTAGGGGGATTACACTTGTACCCAGTGGACTACCAACTGTGATGTCAGCAATGCTGTCTCTGTAAGTACCAGGTCTAGCACTACCCCATCCCTAGTTCCTAAACCAGTTGCCTGAGAAATGCCCCTTCTATGGTGTCGACAGTTTTCTTCTGCCTGATGTAGCTGTGGCTAGGATACCCCAGTCTAAATCAGGCAGAACAAGTCCTCCATAGTCAAAACTTGTCCCTTGCTGGCCATTTTACTAAGGGAACCTAGGGCTCTATCTAAATGTTCCCAGTGTCAGAGGCCTATACGTCAAGCTAATGAGAATAACAGCCCCCCACCCTGTCTCTAGGCTGACCCTTAGTACGTACAGCCCTTCATTGTCTCCCTGTTGTCCCTGTATCTCAGTGGCCCTTACACCTGTCTTCCATATAAAATAACCGTATTGCCTTTCCTTCCTGACCAGTCCTTCTAAATGGTGTAGTCTGAGATTGTCACTTCCTAGCTGTAGTTGTCTGTGCACCATTAATCTGTTATGACAACCATCTGGGTCTGGCTCTGCAATATTTGCCTTAAGGTCAGGAATTTTGTTTCCCAGATTCCTTGTGTTGGCACACATTGCTGTCCATTCACTTCATCCCTCTCTCACTCACCTTCCTGCTTCCCCCTCTTGGCCCCCTCTGTTACCCCAGTCCTGCCCTTCTCTGCTATGTTGTCTTCCTGCCTTCCCTTCTCTACCAACTGAAATTCCTCCTCCAGAGTTGCCTGCCCTGCCCTTCTGTTTGCTTCCATCAACCTCCAGGGAATTTCTTCTCCCTAGGTTCACCTTCCCTGTTGTGCTAGTCTCGGGGAGGGGGGTGCAATCTTTGCTTCCATAAGTCTTTCTGCCTCCTCCCTTGGCTAGTTCAAATGCTTGTCAAAGTAGCATTTAAAACTTTCATGCGAGACTGCCATTCTCCTACTGGATGGAGTGAGGTTGTCTCCCTTGGACATGTCTCCATCCCAGCAGGCGTGATCCCAGTGCCTGATGTAGACAAAGCCCTCCTCCCTGTACCATGTCTTCAGCCACTCATTGAAGGACCTGGTGTGGATTTCCCTAGCCTTCCCCTGACCATGCATGGACAGCATCTTTGTGAGGGCCACTGTGCGAGCTACCTGCTTCAGGCCTTTCCCCAGCTCCCTAAACATATCCTACACTACCCTACAGCATCTCTTGCCTGATCATTCATACCCAGGTGAACAACAACATCAAGCTCCTTCCCTACCCCCTCTTCCCTGGTGATCTCCAAGATCTGTCCTCCTGTCCTCCTTGCCAAATCACCTGGATTGCACTGCACTGCCCTGTCTTTCTCTTCCTTTGCCCCAATTCAATCATCTTGACTATGGAGTCCCCCACCAACAACTGCCTCCTCCTTGACTGGGGGCTCGCCTATCCTCCTTGGGGCCTACTCTTTTGAGGAGCCCCACCTCCTATCTTACTCCTGCCTTGAGTGCTTCCTATTGGCTTACTTGTCTCACCAGAATGGCAAAGGAATTTTGCAGTGGTAAGGTCAGAGGGGGTGCTCTTCCTTATTCCTCCCCTCCTCTCTGAGCCCACTAAGGTCCAGCTGCTTCACCGCTTCCTTGGCATCCTTTGAGGGAGCAGTGGTAAACTAGGTGGCCCTTGAGCAAGGCTTATGGTTCCCTGTACTCTTGCCAGCTCAGCCTGGAGTCCAGCGACCTCTGCTCTCAGCCCAGGGAGGTGTCTTCATATGAGGCAACATCTCAGTCTCCAGGATGTGTCTTTAAAAACTGCTGCCCACACCCATTACACTGCACCACTCCCATGCCTGATGATTTATTTATCCTCCTGACTTTTTGCTTCCCTGCCTTTCCCTTGCCATTAGAGTTCCCTTATCACTAACCTCCCCCCCCCCTTGGCTTCCCTTTACCTTTCCCCTTCTGAGTCTGTGTTCAACATCTTATCCTAGACAGGGTTTTCCTTCAGTTCCCCTTTTTTGGTCCCTTGGTGACTTGGGATAGTTGGCTTCCTATACGCACTTTCTCCCCTACCCTAGATAGGGTGTTGCTCTATGTCTACCCTAATGTGTGTTTCAGTTGCCCTTAGTTTAACCTTTGTAGGTCTTACCCTCCCTACCCTACACTATTGTTCCCCCCATTCCACTGACAGTCCACCCTTTTAAACAAGCGACAACCAGTACAGAGGTAGTCTACCTTACCTAACTAGACTGGCAGACTTCCATGTGTGCCTGCTGTCATCTGCTGACACCTGCCAATGCCCAGGATGACAATCTTACACTTGTTCAACTCCTTCGCTGTTCCACTCACTTGCTCAGACATGAATATGTGTGGGACACATTGGATGGATGGAAATTTTTGGTTGGTCTACTGGGCTATCTGAACTCTGTCTTTTTTCCCTGTTCCCACCTTCTGATTCAGCACTGACACCCGAGTTAATGCAGTTGCTCCTGTAAGGAGGAAAAAAAACTGTTTTCTCACAGTTGTAAAATGAACTGAAATCTAGCTCCCTGCTGCTGGCGCTGGCAGCCTGGTCTGAAATGCACACCAAAAACTCTCTGAGCCCTGGTTTTGAAATTGGGCTAGCTCAGCCCTGATTGGCTGGGTCTTTTATCCCTGGTCCTGCCTGCTGATTCAGTCCTGCCTCCTGAGGTAATGCAGCCAGTCCTAAGGACCCCACTGAAAAAGAGATATTGCATCTCAGCTGGGCTAGCCTGAGTACATGCGCTGTAAAAATGGGTAAAAGCCGGATCCCACTGAAAATGAGATGCTGCATCTCAGCGGGGCTATTCTGAGTAAATACATTAAAAAAATAGGTAAAAGCAGACCATACTGAAAAAGAGACACAACCTCTTCACTGTACCCTACTGTAAATAATGTATTATATCTCATTTGGTCTATCCTGTGTAAATCCAGTGCACACTGGCTAAAAACAGGACCCTACTGAAAACAAGGTATTGCATCTCAGCTGAGCTATCTTGGGTAAACACATCACTGTAAATGCAGCACTTCATTGAAAATGAGATTTACTGTAGCATCTCTGCTATGCTATCTGTAAATACAGTGTATAAAAGCAGGACCCCAATGAGATATTGCCTGGGCTATCCTGGCCACTTTCATGGCAAAAGGGATAAAATTTGGAAATCACTGGAAATTATATATTG
This sequence comes from Neoceratodus forsteri, assembly GCA_016271365.2. Lineage (NCBI taxonomy): Eukaryota > Metazoa > Chordata > Ceratodontiformes > Ceratodontidae > Neoceratodus > Neoceratodus forsteri. Next base: position 532,226,028 of record CM057454.1, read on the forward strand.
CTTTTCAGCTGTGCTATCCTGGGTAAGTGCCTTGTAAAAATGGGTAAAAACAAGGACCCCCACTGAAAACAAGATATTGCATTTATACTGTGCTATCATGGATAAATACAGTGTAAATACACTGTAAAACTGTGTAAAAGCAGGACTCCACTGAAAACAATATATTACTATACATCTTAGCTGGGCTATTCTGGGTAAATACATTGCAAAACTGGGTAAAACAAACCTTACTGAAAATGAGGTATAGCATCTCCGCTGTACCCTACTGAAAATGAGGTATTTCATCTCATCTGGCCTGTTCTGTGTAAATACAGTTTAACAATAACATATAAATTAAAACCCAGCCCACACTTCAATTCTATATCTTTTATCACATTAATATATTCGCTGCCATTTTGGCTCTGACCAGAATTTGTTTTCATGGCTGTTGTTCAGTACTTCAGTGAAAGCTTTTTGATTTCTGTAAGCTAATTAAAGTTGACACCCCTATACTTGCACAGTACTTCCCAGACTGACTCTTGCCCTCTGATGAAGAGGCCTTTGCCACATGAGCAACTCTATGCACAACCAGTGTGTTTTGCCACGTTAGGGTTCTGATTCTCATGGACCTTTCGAGCTTTGCTCTCGAGGTCAGGGGGAATCAGAACCCCTCTGCGGCAGGACACACTGGTTGTGAATAGTTGCCCATCCAGTATTCTCTATCTCTTTTTCAGCATAGATTCTATAGTTATTAATATGAGACACATTGTAAATGTCTATAAAAACTGTTCCATCCCAGTTAATCTGTACCTGTACTTCTTTAGTTCAGATATTTCATTGTATTGCCTGTATCACATTATACCTTTATCTCACCCCTGAGGCATGACTGAATTTGTATCTTGAATGATACAGTCCACCCCTGGTTAAACAAAATGAATTAAAAATGAAATTCAAAACATCATATGGAATTTGATTTGATAATATACTAGCGACATCGTCAAAACTGTGAATTGAATTCCAGTTTAAAATTAGAATGTTTCTGATCCATTATGGAACACACTGAACCCTGAAGCCGAGGCTGGTTTTACTTGTCCCTAGTTTGTTGCTGCAACAAGAGGTGTCTAGCCACCAGTAAAAAAAAAAAATCTATTAACATCGGTAGAGCTCAGTTTCACTACATTTTAAAAAGACGTGAATTTCAAGCCATCCACTTTGTTAATTCATATATACTCAATTATTGCTAGATGCCGGCGTCGTGTATGGCTAAAGTCCTTGGAGGCTTTGACCACTTGTCATATGTATGTACACCATATCATAGTAGCATAGTAAAAGCCAGCAGAATAGGCCCCATGGTCTATTGTGTCTGCTCGGAAGTTAGCCCCCTACTGGGAGCTCACTCCTCCACCCCCAGAGGTGGCCCTCCCTGGCCTCAACTTCCCCCTGTACCTGTCCCAACCCTTCTTGAATCCCTCCACTGTGGTCTCTTCCACCAGACTCTTGGGCAGTGCGTTCCATGGTTCCACCACCCTCTCTGTGAAGAAGTGTCTCCTGCGCTCCCCCCTGTACTTCCCCCCCTTCCAGCTTCCACTCATGCCCCCTGGTAGTTCCCCCCTTCCTAAGCCTGAACACTTCCCTGGCTCCACCCTTATTTATCCCCTTTACATACTTGAAAGTCTCTATCTTGTCTCCTCTGTCCCTTCTCTCCTCCAGTGCGTACAGACTGAGTTCATCCAGTCTCTCCTCATAGCTCCTACCCTCCATGCACTGAATCATCCTGGTCGCCCTCCTCTGGACCCTCTCCAGCAGCGCTATGTCCCTCTTAAGATGGGGTCTCCAGAACTGCACACAGTACTCAAAATGTGGCCTAACCAGGGCATTATACAGAGGGAGGATCACCTCCCTCCTTCTGGAGGTAATCCCCCTGGTTATGCAGCCCAGTATCCTGTTTGCTTTTTTCGACAGCTCTTCGACAATTCTCTGTTATTCATTTTTTTCACTATCTGCTAGGACAATGTCCAGGATCCGATCCTGCCTAGTAGGCTCCCCCACATGCTGTACTAGGAAGGCATCATGGAAGACTTCCATCAACCTCTGCTCCCTGGCCATCGAGGATGCCATAGTGCCCCAGTCTGCCCCTGGCATGTTCAGGTCGCCCATGATCACCACCCTGCCCTTTCTGAGGCCACAGTGACCCCTGATGTTCTCAGCCAGATCATCCTCCAGTTCCGCTTCCATTGCAGGGGGTCTGTACACCACCCCTATTTTTAATCTTTTACCCACCCCCTCGTTTGTAGGGTTACCCAAATTGCCTCCATATCTCCTTCTGCCTCCTCGATTCTACCAACTACTATGTCATTTTTAACTATCAATGCCACACACACCCCTCTTCCCACCCACCCTGTCCTTCCTAAACATTGTGTATCCCTCTAAATTTAGGTCCCAATCATGCCTCTGAGTGGTCCATGTCTCAGTAATTGCCGCCAAGTCTGCTGCATCCTCAACTAACATTGCCTGGAGCTCTGGCATTTTGTTGCCCATGCTCCTGGCATTGATCAGAACCATCCTCCACCCGACCCCCTCTCCAGTCTTCTCAGCCCAGCGCAATTCCCCATCTCTCTTCCCTCTCAGTTTCCCCTGGTCTTTTAATGCTACCCGCAGCCCACTTTGCATGATCTAGTCCTGAACCCTCAAGCTTCCTCGCTGGGGCTTTCAGTCTTTCTATCCCTCCCCCTTTACAAGTTCAAACCCCACCTATCACCAATGAATCCAAAAAGTTTTAGTTTAAGGATCTCCCTTCCCTCCAGGTTGAGATGCAGCCTATCCCCGGCATGTAGCCCCTTCTCTTCCCATGTATCACCCCAGTCCCCCATCAATCCATACCCTTCTGACTTACACCACTCCCTGAGCCACTGGCTCACCCCCCTAAGTTTTTGCTTATTTTCTCCGCTTGCTGTTGGTACTGGCAGTATCTCAGAAAAGGAGATTGAGCATCCTATATAGTGGCAAACCCTGGCCAATTCCCTGAATCTTGCCTGTATCTCCAGTTCACTGTTCCCTTCTAAATCGTTTGTTCCCAGATGAACTAGAAAGTCTGGGGATCCTCCGTATTCCCTTGCCATTGAGTATAGCTGGAATTTGGCCTTATGTTCTGATAGGCCTGGGATACATTTAACCTTGACTGGGCTGTCCTTTCTCTCCTCAACCCCCTCCCACTGGATACCTCTAATCATGAAGTCACCCAGCAGGAGCACCTTCACCTCTCCCCCCAAGTTACTAGCCCGTTTGTGCCCTTCCATACTCCTTCTTCTGTCTATGTCCCCTGGCTTGCTCCTTGCACCCCCCACAGCCTGGGTGTCTATATTTTGTGTGTGCCCTTCCAGGCTCCCTCTTCTACCTATGTCCCCCAGTTTTCTCCTCTCACCCCCTGCAACTTGGGGGTCACAGGTCTGTATGTGCCCTTCCAGACTCTTTCTCCTGACTATGGCCCCCTGCTTGCTCCTCGCCCCTCCCACAGCCTAGGCATCACTAGTTTGATTGTGCCCTTCCAGGCTCCCTCTTCTGTCTCCCTCTCCCAGCTTTCTCCTCGCACCCCTCACAGCCTGAATATCACTAGTCGCCCCCCTTAACTCTTCCCCGGTTGGTCTGTTGCCATTGACTTCTCCACCCAGGCCTCCTATTCCTACTTTCCTTCTCCGCTCCCTCCCACCCAGCTTCTGCGGTAATGGACCCTTGGGCCCTAGTGCTGTCTACACCCCCCTCTTCTGGAAATTCCAGTCCCAGAGCTGGCTTACCCAGAGTGCTCCCTTCCTCACCCCCTCCTTGTCCACTTTACTGTCCCTCAACTTTGCCCTGTCCTGGGTCCTGGCCTCGTCCACCCTGACTCTGTTCTGTGCATCCCCCTCTGCCTTACTTCCCTCAGACCTGGGCTTCTGGCCCCTTCCCTGCCCATCTGGTGCCCTGGTCTCATGTTACCCATGCCCTCCCCTCCTTTGGATCAGGCCCCCCATCCCCTGCTGCCCTCCGACACCTGACCAATCCCTCCCTGTTATCCTGCACCCCCTGCCCGCCAGCCTCTTCCACCACATCATTTGGGTACAGCAGGGTGAAATGATTTGTAAGTGTGATGCCTGCCCCAAGCTCGCCCACTCCAGTTCCCCTCCTCCTTCCTTGGCTCTCTCTGGGCCACCCCCTCCTTTTGGAGTGAAGACCGTACACTGGTATTTTCATGTCTCTCCCCCGGAGCGACCATGTGGTTCTAGTTCTCTCACTCCTACCCCTCTACCCTGGGGTATGCCATTTTGTCCTCGCCTATCATCATATGTTTTTTTTTCTGTAGCTACTGTCATTTATGCTTTTCTTGTGACATCACAGTCATTTCTCAGTCTATTCTCAAGGTGGGTGACTCTTCCGTCTCTGACCCTGCTGCTGTAGCCTCCTCCTTCAATTTCTTTTTCATCTCCTCACACTTCTACCTCTTTCTCTCTTCTCTTTCATCTTCCCTGCAGTCCCCTTCTCCTTTTTTTCCTTCTCTCCCACTACCACTGCTGCTTCTCTTTAAGATCCTTTTGGCTCTAAACCCCCTCAATGGTTGGAGCCCTGATGGTCTTGACCCCAAACTCCTTTATCTCGCTGCTCATGCTTATCACCTACCTCTTCAACCTCTCCTTTTCCTTATCCACAGTCCCTAACTCAGGGAACCTGCCTACAGTAAGCATCCATTCACAGGGGGTGATCCATCATCCACTGGAAACTACTGTCCTGTTTCGCTACTCCCCACTCTTGCTGAACTCCAAGAACACCTCGTTCCCTCCCAACTATCTCCATTTCTTGACTCAACCTTCATCTTCAAACCTTTCCAGTCTGGCTTCTGGAAGTCCAACTCTACCAATACTTCTTTCCTCCGGTCACTGATACTGCCCCCTCTGGCATTGATCAGTGCCTAGTCACCTCTACCATATTTGTCAACTTGGTCAAAAGTATTTGAACACTATTGACCATCCCATTCTCCTGGACAAGCTTAACATGGTTGGACTCTGTGCCTCTTCAGCTGAGTGGTTCTGCTCCTACCCTAAGGGAAGGTCTCAAGCTGTCTGTATTGAAGACCCCCCCACCCCTCTCAATTTGCTCAGGCATCCCCAAGGGTTTGTCCTTGGCCCAATTCTTTTCTTCATTTTTCGAAATGACCTCCTCATTGCCTGCTGCCCTGTGTCCATTCACATATATGCAGATGTGTAATACTCTTTATCTCTGGCTCCTCTGCCCTTCACCTCACTGCTCAGCTCCAACTGGACTTTAACAACATCTAGCACTGGTTCCATGAAACCCAGCAGTCCCCCAGTGCCAAAAAAATGATCTTTGAGTTTTGGTACCAGGTAGAGGCTTGCTAGACTCCCCCCTTTCCCCTTCTTCCATACCCTTGATGGCACAATTATCAAAGATGTCTCCCCCAAGTACCTCTGGGTGTGGTTGGAAAGTCGTGGAGTCAAGAACAGTGGGGGACTTCAAGAATGCATGGGACAGGCATAAGGCAGTCCTAGTGGTGGGTAGGAGGAAGTAAGCTGTTGGTTAACTAGGATCTGCAGCTTATCTGTTAGGTAGGAAAATGGGCAGACTAGGTGGGCCAAGTGGTCCTTATCTGCCGTCAAATTCTATGTTTCTATGTTTATATGTTAACTCGATTTCTCTGTTCATGTGGACACAATCCACAAGAAGCTTCACCTCATACTTCATGTGCTTTCCAGGAATAAGAAACATACTGCTTTCTGCCTGCATGAGATCCTCTTGAAGATGAGCCTCCACATTTTTTACTACAGTGACATTGTTTACAGTGCTGTTTCTATGTCCACCTTAGCCAGACTGGACCCCCTCCTTTTGTCATTTTTCCCTCAGCAAATCCCTGTGCACTCACCACTATTTTTTGTACGCCTCCCTCTCCCTCCCCTCCTTCATGCCAGGCACCTTGCCCACTGTGCCTCCTTTATCTCCAAATGTTGGTTTGGCTCTGTCCCTTCTTGTCTTTCTTCTCTTCTCCCCACCCACTACCTCTGACTCCTTCACAACTCTTGCTTTCACTATCTCATATTATTTAACATAATTTGTTGCGTTAGATTGTGGAAAAATTCTGGGGTATCAGAATTAAAAAACAAAAAACAAAATCACTGATCAAAAAGGAAAGAAGAAAGATTGAAGTAAAACTAGCACTTACAAAAAAAAAAAGCATTTTTCTCTTATATCAATAAAAACCAAAATCAGGGTCACAGTATAACAGCTTTGAATAGTGATGGTAAAAGAAATAACTAATCCACTAGAAATGGATAATAAATTAAATTCTTTGAATCAGTTTTTAATATCCGTAATGACATTTCAGAACATAATAATAACATAGACCTGACACAATTACAAGAGATTAGTATAGATTAGGTAGAAACAGCCATAAAATACATCAGAGCAGATGCAGCGGTAGGGCCAGATTACTTTAATCTGAATTTGCTACAAAATACAATCCATTCTATTTCAAAACCATTACAACATATATTTAATATCTCACTATTCGAAGGGATAGTACCATATAAATGGAAACAAGCTGTGGTAGTTCCAATATATAAAAAGGGAAACAAAAAGGAAACAGAGAATTAAAGACCTATAAGTCTCACTTCGGTTGTTTGTAAGACCAAGGAAAGAATTCTCAAGAATAGAATTGAAATAGAGATGGAATGTAAGGGGCATACGGATATTAAACAACATGGATTTACGAAGGGGAGATCTTGTACTACGAACCTTATTTGTTTCTATGAGTCAGTCAGTAGGTCATTGGATCTAGGTATCCCAGTGGATGTTGTTTATCTAGATTTTAAAAAGGCATTTGACAAGGTCAGTCATGATATCTTGGTAAAAAAAAATGGAAAACATAAGATTAGACCCATACATAATTAGGTGGGTATCCGACTGGTTGACTGACAGAACACAAGTAGTTAAAATCTCAGACACTAATTCCAACCCTATTAAAGTGACTAGTGAGTCCCCTAGGGATTGGTCCTCAGCTCTATCCTTTTCGGAATTTTTATATTAGCTCTACAAAATGAAATTGTGGGCAACATTAGTAAATTCACTGATGACACAAAACTGTGCAAAGAAGTTAACACTACAGAAGATATTAACTCATTAAAAAAATATATCAATACCTTGGAAAACTGGGCAATTTTAAATAACATGGCATTTAATGAAAACAAATGTGTTATAATGCACTTTGGTCCCCGAAATCCACATGAGAAATATTATATTAATAATAAAGAACTGTGGCATGTTAAAACTGAGAAAGATCTTGGAATTATAATAAATGAATTACTAATCCCAGGGGAACACTGTCAACACATAGCACTCAGGAACAATCATATCCTTATATCCATCAAAAACTCTTTCATTTGTAGACAAGAGACTTTCATATTAGTAGTGTACGATGCTTATATTAGGCCCCACTTGGACTATGGAGCTGCTTTTTGTTCCCCATATCTATCCAAGGACAGAAAACCTTTGGGCAATATTCAAAGGAAAACCACCAAACTCATTCCTAGACTAAAAATATTACCGTATAAAGAAAGATGCAGAAAATTACAATTGTGTGACCTTGAAACTAGACGACAGAGAGGAGATCTTTCATTACTGTTTAAAATCTTACAGAATAAAAAACTTATGGAAGAATGCAATATCAAATATGCAAATAAACCAAACATACTAAGATGTAACAACAAACAGTTATTTGTACAAATGGCATCTAGAAATAAAAGAACACATTACTATACAATTAGGGCAATGAAATTATGAAATAAACTACCACAGAAAATAATTGATTCAACCAAGTTTGAACAATTTAAAAATGAACTAGACAAATACTATATGGGCACTATATTATATTGACCCACATGGTGTGGGGAGGTAGACTCAATAGGTCTAATAGGCCTTCTTCTACCCTATAAAAAACTGTGTAATTGGGGGCATATACATTGATTAGCATAACGTGACCAGAAGGGGTATTTAGTATAGCAATTACCCACCTGCATTCATCATCAGTGATAGTCTTAATATGAGTTCAATTAAGATTTTTATGCAACAAGATAGCCACCTCTCATTTTTATGAAGAGAAAGAAGATGCATATATTTGACTGACCCAGTCCTTCTTGAGTCTAATGACGTCCTCAGATAGTAATTTGGTTTCTTGTAAGAAAGTAATATGTGTTTTATATTTTTTGAGATAAGTCAAGATTTGCTTACATTTACCAGGAGAGTTGAGTCCCTTAGTATTCCAGGAGTACAATATTAAGTCACTCAAAGTAATGAAAAACAGAGTTTAAGAACATCCAGAGATATAATGGGCTCCAATTAATTAAAATCGAGGACGGTGTAGACTCAAGAAGGAGATGGAAAGGGTATATAGAGGCAAGCAAGAGTATTAAACTGTATGGATTATAAAAGTTAAAATAGTAACAGCCAATGAATCTCTCAGAGAAATAAGCTAGAAAGGCAAATTTAAACATTATAAATAGTTATCACTGGATATAACAAGGAAAAGAAAAGCTTATCTTGTTATGATAAACTGTAATTTAAAGCACTCAAGATGCATGGAGGGATATGAGTCAGCATGAATGCCTATGACTCCTCCGCCCCGCACCTGGGCAAGATAAGTAGTTAGTAAGTTTAGGATATAGATATAATATTAAGAAAAACTTATCTGCAATCTTAAGCTAACAAACTTTATAGAACCATGTACTGAACAAATTAGATTTTAAGTGACAATTATTTAAATGAATGGTTAAATTCCCTTGGAGGGACCAGAATCATCATTACAAATCAGTTTAAGCTATTGAAATTATATATAGAGAATCCAGATACTAGTAACAAACCACGAACAGAGAGATAGCGCAGTTCACCAATAGGATAACAGTACCAACCGAATACAGTATATTGTATTATAGTGTGTGAGCAAAGAATAAATAAAAAAAAAAAAGAAGCTGGTGAAACTCATACAGCCAACACTATACTACAATATGAATTATATAAGTGTAGAGGATATAAAAAAAAAAGAAAATGCCTTAATTAAATAGTTTTCATAACTTAATGAGGTTCCATATCAGTTATTATTTTTTATTTATTTAAATCTAGGATTACAAATACCTTTGAGACAAGGCTCTTTTACAAAGGTTCCATGTCAGAGGTAGGACAATACAGCAGTACACAGTTGTGCAAAGGCACATAAACAATAAGCAGGTGCAATCAGAGCATATAAAACAGATTTAACATAAAGTTGCATAATAATACATTCCAAAAAGTAATCAGAGCCTGCCAGTGGCAGTTGTCAAGTAGGATAGCAGTAGAGGAGGTGGAGAGGGTCGGAGTGGAAGTGTGGGGGGGGGGTTAGAGAAGAGGGGAGGAAGTGGAAAGAAGGAAGAGGGTGCAAGAAGGGGCACATAGAAATGTGTCTGCAGATTAAGATTGTTGGGGGGAACGGTCGTACAAGTCTAGGAAGCTGAATCCAAGTTAATCAGTAAAATGAGTTTGTATTAGAACAATGATAGGGTATAGGAGGTCTGTATATGATGCTAAAGAAATGGATATAATAAAGTTGTGAAACCTATCCAGCAATAGGTTATATATTGATTAAGATTCTTGGAAAATCAGGCTTCGAGGCTCGAGATGCCATCCTTACTGGCTTCTAAAAAAGTGTAATAACTGTTAGGTCAAAAATTGGCAAGTTAAAGTTTAGTAATATAGTGTGCATATTGGGACCATGTGCAGCTCTAATAGACCCCAACTATATATAATTCAGCACAGTACTGCCATATTTTATGGGCTTCGAGCTTTGCGTGAACACAGCAACAGCATAGGTTAGATGCTAAGGTTAAGGTGTGGGCATCTTAGTCTCGAAAATAGCCTGCACTATGCTGGATATGAAGGACTCTTAGAGAAATAAAGTTTAGGTGGGATCATATCTTATATGTATGTCTTATGAAGATGCTCAGGGGTGAGTGTATAGGGAAGGTATGGGTTAAAATCTTAAATAAATTAAGCAAGTATTGCCAAATTGAGATAAGAAAGGGGGGGCCTGACATGTGGATATAATGAAGCTTAAAGGGGGGGATAAGTGTAGAATACCGTTGGTACCTCAGAAAGGAGTCTGAAACTGGGAACTGCATAATTAATGCACTGTATGCAATCCAACTCTTTCTAGGATAGTAAGGGCTGTAATGGCATCACTGGCTTGTGTATATTATTTAGGGCACTGCAACAGAGACACTTATAAACTAATACAATGCTTTGCCTTATGCCTTGTTGGAGGCAGTGTTATTAGAGACAAGTTGGAGTTTATGCAGTACCTATATGACAGAAAAAATAAATTGGCTCACACTGTTTCTAAGGAAAAGGGGTCTAATTATAGTGTAACATCCATAACTGGTTATGGCCAAAATTGGCTAATATCAAAAAACTAACTCTGAATGCATAGCATATTATAGATTAACAAGAGAACTATTGGATTGCCCAATATATTCATTTTCTAGGGCTTGTAAAGCCAGCATTAAATTGGCTTTGTAATTGGATCCACCACAAATAAATTAGTGGCCGCGATGTACAGCTTTAACAGCTCGCAACCTGCTGAGAGCGAAAGCAGTTATGTTAAAGAGAAAGTGTGCATCACTGCAACAGTGGGAGGTAGATTGACTCTTCTTAGCCTAATGTAGGAGCTAGCTTGTTGTTATTGGCAAGTTAAATACCAACAATGACTGATAGATTCAGGTGGAGAGAGACCCGTGAGCTCCCCTGTGAACTAGATAGCAGTTTGTGTTTGAGGTTCCCTTTCTGTTTCTTTTTGGGGGCTCAAATGGCTTCACGGGAGAGCTTGCCACCAATTCTGCCCACGAAGAGCTGGCTGAGACCAAACCTGGAAGCTTGTTGCTGCCCACAGTCTGCATAGGCTCCGATTCTCCCCTTTGGATGTCCTCTTGTGATGAGTGTAAGTCCTCATCAAGCAAAACAAATTTGTTACATGGGGAGATAGGGGAGGAGATGTTAGTTTGATGCTCCAGGGTGCGCAGAGTCACCATTGAATCCTCGTCTGTGCAACAAGTGTTCCAGGCTGTGTGGGGGCCTGAGGAATTCTTTGCTTGAATATGGGCAGAAGATCTTGGGAGGGAGGGCGACTTCAGCATTCCCAGAAGTAGCGATCGTGGACTCAGCTTTGCCATTGACATGAAGAGCTTCTGGTGCTGTAACATGAGGAGATTCAGGACTAGATGATAAGTGAGGTACAGGATTTTTATTTAACATGGCTGGTTCCGTGGTGTTGATATTAAAATATTCGGCTAGTGCATCAGGCGAACTAAAATGTTTAAACAAGCTGTTGATGTATATGCACATTATTGCTGGATGCCTCAATGCAAACTTAATTCCTCTTTGGTGTAACATGGGTTTAATGTAATTAAAGGCTTTCCTTTTGAGGTAAGTTCCTTCGAGAAGTCCCTAAAAATCAGATTTTTGTGCTCCTGCCATATGAGATCCCCAATTTCCTTTGCTCTTTTCAGAATTAGTTCAGTGTGTGAATAGTTCAGAAATCTGGCGATTGTGGGTCAAGGTTTTTCTGCTGGACCTGGTCGAGGGCCTAGGAATCTGTGAGACATCTCAATCATGAGTGACTAGTCAGGAGGGAGCTTTAGTAAAGCAGGCAAAACATGTTGTAGTAACTCGCTGGTGTCACTGAGCTCAGTACCCTCAGGAAAACTGAAGAATCTAAGATTATTCCTGCGGTTTCTGTTCTCAATATCATCCATTTTAGCTTGTAGATTATTAATTACTCTGTCCTGATCTGTAATAGTTGCATGTAGGTCCTGAATTGATGCTTCTATTTTGTATTGTCTTGGTTTCAGTAAATGTAAGTTGGATGTCCAACGTTTTTGTATTAGATATATTTTGCTGCGTTGCACTTTTAAATCATTAATTTCAGTTATTAGTTGTTGGAACATTGATTCAATCTTTGTGAGAGAGTTTACATTTACGGTCTGGGAGGCCATTGTGTAGGCCTCAGAGAGTGTTGGATTTTGCAAGTCAAAAGTCCAGAATATAAATGGATGATGACAGTAAAATACTTTACCAGAGTTTCACTGTTGTCTCTGTAGAAGTAGATCCCAGCAGTTGGCACTCAAAAGACAACTGGATTGTTAAAGATTGGTGATGACTGCTGGAAAGTCCAAGGAGAGTAGAGATTAGGCTGCCATTTCTAGCAGAGCCAGGCCACGCCCCTTCCCATCCCTCTGGGCTTTTAGCTACTTCTAGTATGAAGAATCTGGGAGTCATAGTGGACAAGGGCTTGATAATGGAGGCCCCGGTGTCGACTGTGGTTCCTATGGCTTTTTCCACCTGTGGAATATCCACAAGATTAGATTCTTTGTCCCTCCCCATGGCCTGGCCACACTGATACATGTATTTGTGACCTCCAGGCTAAACTACTCTAATGCTCTGTACCTTGGGGTTAGTGAGGGTATACTGCAATGCCTGCAACTGCTGCAGAACCCAACTGTCTGGTTGCTTACTGGCCTTTCTGGATCGTGCCATATTTCACCAGCACTGCAAAATCTGCATTGGTTGCAAGTGAAGTGGCATATCTTATTTAAAAGAAGAACTGCGCTGAATCTATACAGTAGAAGCTGTTTTTTAAATTCTGGTTCAAATTATATTGCTGATGTAGCTATCCAGGCTTTTTAGTTATCCTAGTAGGTGTTTCTGATTGACATGTTGCTAGTAACCCCCATTTTAGAATTGTATGATGTACTTTATGCACCTGTTCTACTCTTCCATTGTTAGTACAGTGCATCCATGTTCTATTATAGAACTCTGTGTCTGAGAGGGACATAAACTACATCATACAGTTCTAAAATGTCATTCACCGCTGCAGTATAAAGCAGAAGCACCAACCGGGGTTACTAAAAGGCATGTATTAATGGAACAATAACAGAATTTTATCTAGTATTTAAAAACAGCTTTTATTGGGAAAATGGCTTACAGGTTCAGTGCAGTTCTCCTTTAAAGTGGGTTTATTAACCTACAAAGTCCTACACGAGCTGGGTGCTGACTACCTGCTGAGCTCTTGTACCTGCACATCCCTGTTTGCCCACTTCAATCTGTTGAGGAGGGCCTTCTGGTGGTTCCTAGGGGTAGATTAAAAACCTCTGGGGACTGGGCTTTCAAGTTAGTGGGCCCTACCCTTTGGAATTCTCTACCTATGTAAATGGTTGTAGAATCTTTGTTGCAGCCATGCTGAAGTCGAAGTAGAGTAAACCAATGGTGCCCACTTGGTGGAGGCCATTAAGAGGGGCTTAAAAACATATCTGTTTGAACAAGCATTTGGGAATTAATAGTAACATCGTATTTCAGCACATCCTAAATTGTTAACCTGACCTTATTAATTTTGTTTTATAAGTTTCATATATTTATTTGTTTTGCATTTCTATGGTTTTAATGTGGTTGAGTAATTGTTTTTACGGTTTATGCATTCTTGTTGTATTGTAATGGCACCCTGGCCCTCCTGGAAAGGGTGCCACAAACAAATAAAAACTACTACTACTATACTACTACTACTACTATTATTACTGCTACTGCTGCTATTACTACTGCTACTACTACTACTACTACTGCTGCTACTACTACTACTAATACTACAACAACGCACTATTCTGTTGTTAATTCCCATATCAATAAGCTTAGTAATTAGGTGCGGTACGCTGTCAAAAGCAGAGATTGACTTTAGGGGAAAAAACTGCTGGCCATTGGGCCAGTGACTGCCACTAAGTTGGTGGTCCAAAATAACTTATGGTGGCTCGCAACTGTTTTTGAAAATTCCTTGAAACAAGATGTCAACATGGTTTTAAATTGATATTTTTAGCACTTTTGCTACTCTGCCCCCACTTTCATCATTGAAGCCTGGGTAGCCAGCCTTGGAGTGGGTCCCAGGGTGGTAGCCTGAGTAAAAAATTGGCTGGACAACAGGACATTGAGGGTAATAGTAAATGGAGTCCACTCCAAAGAAAGGGGGGTTACTAGTGGGGTACCGCAGGGTTCAGTACTGTATCCAGTCCTTTTTAATGTCTTTATAAGTGAAATTGTGGAGGGACTGGAAGGAAAAGTATGCCTCTTTGCAGACAACACAAAGATCTGCATCAGGGTTGATACACTAGAGGGGTGGAAAGGATGAGAAGGGACTTGGCAAGGTTGGAGGAATGGTCAAAAGTATGGCAGCTTAGACTCAGTGCAAAGAAGTGCAAAGTAATGCACCTGGGAAACAAAAACCCAGAAGAAGAGTACACAATGGGGGAGGTACTAACAACAACAAAAATGGAAAGGGACCTGGGGGTTGTTATATCAGAAGATCTAAAGGTAAGCAAGCAATGTAAGAAGGCAGTAAGGATGGCTGGGGGAATACTGGGATGTACAGGAAGAGGCATCACCAGTAGAAAACAGGAAGTTGTTATCCCTCTGTACAGACAGTTGGTGAGACCCCATCTGGAGTACTGCGTGCACTCTGGAGACCTCATCTCCACAAGGACATAGGATGGAGGCAGTCCAGAGTGGGGAACTAAAATGGTGCAGGGTCTGCACTGGAAGCCATACAAAGAGACTAAAGGAGACTGTGGACCATCGAGGAAAGGAGGGAGAGGGGGGACATGATAGAAATGTTCTAGTACCTCAACGGAATCAACAAAGTCCAGGAGGGTAGCATCTTTCAGAAAAAGAGTTGTGCAAGAACAAGGGGGCACAATTTGAAGATAAGGGGGTACGGCTCAAGGGCAACGTGAGGAACTATTTTTTCACAGAGAGGGTGGTGGACGCATGGAACAGCCTTTCTGAGGAGGTTGTGGGGTCAAAAACAGTGGGAGAATTCAAGAATGCATGGGAAAGACATAAGGAGGTTCTGGTGAGGGAAGGAGGAAGTAGGCTGTTGGTTAACTAGGATCTGCAGCTTATCCCATAGGTAGAGAAATTGGCAGTCTGGGCTGGCCAAGTGGTCCTTATCTGCCGTCAATGTCATTGTTTCTATGTTTCTATGTTAAGCGGCCTGTGTGATCTCTTTTCGATAATATTCGAAAGTTAGAAGCAACTATGAGCATAAACATTTTTTTCTTTTTTTTTTTCTTTTTGTTTTGTTTATTAAATCAGTCCCAACTGGAGAAAACAGTTTCAGGGCGCAGATTACTAGCAGCCTGTCAGCAAGGAGACAGATTCATTGCAGTGGCAAGGATAGAGAAGGGGCAGTACTTACTTACCACAGGCTAACTTTGGCTAACTCTCATTAGCTGTCCCATTCTGTTGCCAGTCTGCCACCTAATTGGACCACACATTGGTGCTGCACATCAGTCTGGCAACGGAGGACACATGACACACACTCTGGCAGGTGTTGCAAGTGGGAGCCTTGAAACCATCATGTGGTTAGCATACCACATCATGCTGGACTTCCACTATGCACCTTGTGTGTCCCCCATTGTCCATTCCACATCTAGCTTGACTGTCAACATTGGTGCACTGTGCACAAGCACACACACACACACAACGCACCTCACTGACTGGCTGACACACAGCAGCAATGTAGAGGAGTGTCAGTCAGTCTTAAAGGTGCAGCGCATTTCAAAAAGGTGCTGGCCAATCGGGCCAGCAAACAATGAATTTCCCTGGCCCAGACTTGTTTCTAGTGGCCTTGGGCCACCGGGCCACTGCTAAAGTCGACCCCTGAAAAGCTTTACTGTCCAAGAACAGCACATTCACTGGCTGCACTGCATCTAGAGTCCCACTAAGCTTGTCAAGAAAGTTTATTAGGTTTGGTTGACAAGATCTGCCAGCTCTAAAGCCATGTTGCGATTGATCCCACATTTGCTTTTCTGAATATGATTTTCTGTCACTTCTTTAATAATTGCTCCCAATACCTTACCCACCATTGAGGTCAAGCTGACTGGTCTGTAATTTTTATAATTTGCTCTTTGTTCTTATTTCCATTTTTTGTTGAATTGTACTTTGTATTTTGGACTGTTCTTTCCTCTTCCCTCTCCCTTCTCCCCCAGGGCACATTTGGAAATGAACTTACCAGCTCAGCACGTCTTTCCTGGTAAAAGTTTTGAAATAAATAAATGCATACATGCATAAATAAATAAATACTTAAATAAAATTAAATAAATACATTTTTGACTAATTTCCTCCAAAACCAGCTGCGATGTTACAGGCAGATCATTATGACCTCAGTTCCTGAGCAAACGTCTGCTGTAGATAAACAGTGAAAACCTTCCCACCCAAGCTCGGCCCTTAACTTAAGGGCCTCCCCTGGTCATGTGACTTCCTCCCTGGTTATGTGACTTCCTGCTCGTTTTTTTTTTTAAGTCTCCAGTTCACCATTAACAAGTTATAGGAACCTGTCACTAGGGGGACCTCCTTATCCCTAAAGCCACATATTTCCCCTATACTCTTCACTTCATGCTCTTCCTGAGACTCTCTGTCCCTACCTCTCTTCTCTATCTCCTCAAGTCTCCCTATCCTTTTCCCTGCAACCCAGCCTTCTCCTAAACCCCCGCTCTTATAGACTATGCCCTCTCTTCTTAGCTTATAACTACCACCACCACCCTTCCCCCCTGCAGTGCTATTCCTTCAACCACCCCTAGGAGTCATTGTTGTGCTCTCTGTTCCCAGCCTTTTTTGCCCTCCCCTGGGCACCCTTCTGCCCCTGGCTGAGAGTATCCATAGCTCTGTCCCAGAGCCACCTTTCGTGGGATTTGAACCTGGTACCTCTTGCACTAAATCTCAGCACACTACCACTGTACCACTGAGCCCTCAGCAATTATGGCTGCATCACTGCACTCCATATACTGACTCGGGTTCTCCTCCTCCTCTCTTCTGCCAGCTAGCCACCCTTACTCGCATAGCCCCCCCTGGTCTTCTGTTGATCACCATTGTCATCCTTCTCCAGGGACTGCCCAACCCTTCAACCATGGCACACCACTATGTGACCTCCCCTTCACAACATCGACTCCCACCCACTCTCTCTCCCTTTTAACGTAGCTCACCTGTCCACCCCCCACCCATCTGCCAACTGTCATCTCCCACCACTACCCCCCTGCCAAATTACGTTCCTCGCCTACCCTACCCTTATTACCCTGACCATCCCTTGCACAATTGGCACCGCCATTAAGAAGCATCATGCCAACAATAATAAGCAACAAGTCCTGGCCCTCCTCAGGATCGTTACTCTACTGCTCCTAATGTTCGGCAATGTGCATCCCAATCCAGGTCCCATTGCACACAACCCTAGCTCCTCTCACCAGGGGCTCAGAATGGCTGCAATGAATATCTGCAGCCTGCCCAAAAAGATGGTAACCCTGCAATGTTGGATGCTGCAATATCAGCCAGATGTTCTAGCCCTCACAGAAACCTGGCTGTCAAAAAAGACCCTGGACTCCTTTGTCACACTCCCAGGCCACATACTATACAGAGCCGACAGAACTGGCAAGCAAGGAGGGGGTTGTGCTTTCTACATCCGAGACTCCCTGTCATGTCAATCCTTACTAGCACCCTCCCTGTAGCACAGAGCACAAGCCCTGACTATAAAAGTCACCCAAAACCCCTCTAGAGCCTCTGCTACTGTAACCATGGCTTATATCCCCCCAAGAAATCAAATCCAAGCTATTCAATCCCTGGCCAGCTATATCACCAGCTCCCCCCCAAAACCGAACACATCATCCTAGGGGACTTTAATGTGAACTGGCTATCCAGGTCAGCCTCCCTCATGAAAGACACCTTTGTTGCGCTTGATCTAGCCCAGTTAGTTACTTATCCAACTAGGTTAAATCCAAGTAATACATCCAGCACACTGCTCGACCTACTACTTACCAATCGAACAAACAGAATCTCGAACATCGTGGTACTCCCAGACTCCCTAAGCCATCACTCCCCCATCCTGTTCACCTGGTCATGTCAGCAGCAAGCACCCCAATCAAACAGTTTTATTCAATGCCATTTTCAACCTGGTGGCATCGCCAAGCTAAGGCGGCACCTAACCCAGTGCGACTGGTCCCCAATCAGCAATGGCCCTACTATAGATGTAGCCCTTGACTACTTCACTCACACATTCAACAAGGCATGTAATAGTTTTGCCCCCTCTCTCTAAGGTTTAAGCCAAAAAGCATAATGCCCCCTGGGTCACACCAGCACTGCTCCAGCAACTAAAGGCTCGAGATGATCTATGGCACAAACCTCTTGCCTCGGGTGGACAGGCAGACAGGCAGGCAGGCCTACAAGGCAGCATGCAACAGGTGCACCTGGGCCATTAGGATGGCCAAATCTAACTACTATAAGGCCACCCTCGCTTCCTCATGGGGGATTGCATGGTTGTTCTGGGACAACTTAAAGGAGCTGAACGGAAAAACCTGGTTGTCACCTCCCTCACAAATAACTGTCAACAATGACACTACTTCGAACCCACTTACCATCGCCAACTGCCTTAACTCTGCATTCTCTGACCTAAGTGCAATTTGCCCAAACAGCTTCTTTGACCCCCCCCGGGACCCCTGAGTCAAACAATACACCCCCCCTTCCACCTCAATGTCATCTCAATGAATGAAGCAAGGCCATACCTTGCAAATGCCCTCTGGGGATCAAGCTACTGCAAAGACTCGTTCAACATGAAAATCCTCAATACAGTACTAGATTCTGTGCTCTCCCCTCTAACTGATCTAATGAACCGCTCCCTATGTCTAGGGCAGTTTCCAACCATCTGGAAGATGGGCACTATCACCCCAATACTGAAGAGTGGGGACCCCACATTCCCCAACAATTACCGGCCCATCTCCATTCTCCCTCCCCTCTCAAAAGCGCTGGAAAAAATCATTGCCACACAACTCACTGACTACCTACTACAGCATAACATACTGTATAGGGAACAACATGGCTTTAGAACTGGACACAGAACAACTACCACCCTCACGGAGTTCTCTAACTTCCTTCACAGCGCTCTAGATAAAAAACACCTAGCAGAGCTGTTTTCATTGACCTGTCTAAAGCTTTTGACATGGTCTCTCATCCCCTGCTCCTAAATGCCCTATATCTCACCAGTTTGTCCCCTGGACCCCTCACTTGGTTTACTAGTTACCTCTCTGATAGGACCCAGTGTGTCAAGATGAACAGCACTCTCTCATCTACCCTACCAGTCCACTCTGGGGTCCCCCAGGGCTCTATCCTCAGTCCCTTATTGTTTAGCATCTACCTGAACACACTACCTCAATCCTGCCCAAGTAATCTGCTACTCTATGCAGACGACGTGGTACTTTTTGCCTCCCTCCCTGATCCCACAGTCCTACAGTCCTCCCTACAACTAGCCTTCAACCATATTGAAAACTGGTTCACTGACCACAGGCTAGTGGTCAGCGTAAAAAAGACTAAGTCAATGCTCTTTGCCCACCGACAGAGCAAGGACAGTGTGGCTCAGCTAACAGTCTTCTCCAAAGCCCATCTCCCACTGGAACAGGTCCATACCTATAAATTCCTGTGCTTAACATTTGATCCCTGCTTCTCATTCCACCCCCATATCAGTAACCTCTCCTTAGCCATAAATATTCACATAGGACCATTGTATTGACATAGAGACTGCCTACCACCAGAGACCCTTAACCTCACTGTTACCTCTTCAAACAACATGAAGTCTTGCTATATTATGACATATGCAGTGAGTCCCAACCTTCGAACTGCTCCGGAGGTGAAAGAGTTAACTTTCCATGCTAGGCATGGAACGCTGAGCTCGAGCTCAGTTGAAAACTCTGTCTGTTGTTCTTCAAACTCAAACTGTCAGATTCTTTACTCCGCCTCACAGAACAGTCGCTCCGGAGATTTCTCCTTCTGCTTGGTTCATTTTGTCGGTTAAAGTATTATTTTCTCGGTTTTTGACCGAATTTAAACCGCAACGGTCGGTTCAAGCTCTGTCTGTGGTATTTGTGAGTACTAGATAGGTTTTACATTTATTCTTCTGTGTGGAACTTGTAAACGGTTTATCGGTTCGGTTTGAACCGATCAGGTTGTTTTAAAATATATTAATCTGTCATTTAGAGTGTGGTTACCAGTTCTTATCGGTCCTAAAAAAATGGATTTTATTACGTTTTTTTCCACGACCTGTGACACAGTTGGGAACCGATAAGAGGGTCTTGCTTGGCGGATTGCCATAAATGGGCAAGTTTGGTTAGGGCTGGCACTATGTCTGAGAAACCCAAAAGAAAAACCGGGCCCACTGGGTTTCAACACTGCAGTGTCTGTGGGAAGTCTTTGCTAAGGCTGACCCCACCACCTGTGTTTATTGTCTGGGGTTTGACCACCTCAATGCAGACTGCCAGATTTGCAAACATTTTCCTGCAGCTACCCTGGAAAAGAGAGTTGGTAGGCTCAGGGAAAGGTGGCCAAAAAGTCCGCTGACCCAGATGGCCAGCCCGGTTCGGTTTCAACCGAACCGGAGGGAGTGCCCTCTGACCAGGGCGAGACTTCCTCAGGCAAAAGGAGAGCCAACTCAGAGGAGTCAGTTCCAGCAAAAAGGACTAGGAAATCAGCTGGTGTGGAGCCAAAACTTTCCTCTCCAACTGCTGAAGAAATAGCCAAGGCGATTAAAACTGTCCAGTCGCTTTCCCCGGTTCCGACCGAACCGGCACCATCAGGTAAGCGTACGGTTCGGCCGGTTCCACCAGTTCAAGAGTATGATTTAGAGGAATTTTATGAACCGGAGGAGGGGGAAAAGGAGTATGAGGAGAGGAATGTGGATTTGAAAGTCTGGATGTGCCCATTGAACCGGACATCTCCCCAGACAGACCTTCAGGAGTGTCTCCTCCTAGGCTTTCTGAGTCCCTTCTCATTTTATGTTTTATAAAAGTGGTTGAACCCTCCAGCTCCCTATGGAGGAAGCTGTGGATGATCAAGAGGAGCCTGACTATGTGGAAATGATGGATATCCCAGAGTCTAGGAGACTGTCTATTCCTTTGCATAAATATTTTGGAAACAGACAGTAAAATTCTAAAAACTCCTCACACTATACCTCCTGTGGATAAGAGAATGGACAAGAGGTACACATTGTCAGGCTCTGATACGGAGTTCCTTACACAACAATGCAGCCATGTTGGGGTAGTGCAGGCTGCAGCCTGTGACACGGCAAATATTCCCTTGGCTTCACACCCCCCTGACAAGGACTCCAGGAGGATTGATGCCATGGCAAAGAAACAGTACCTGGCAGCATCCTTGGGACTCAGACAGGCAAATTATATGGCTTTTGTTGCTAGATACCAGAAATCCAGATGGGATACTGTTATGGCTCTAGCAAAACAGGTCCCTGGCCAGCTTGCCAAGGAGCTGGAGCAGGTGGCTGCTGATGGTATTGAGGCATCTAAGGTGCAATTCCATGCTGCAGTGGACTCTAATGATGTGTCATCAAGAGTCATGGCTACATCTGTGGCACTTCTTGAGAATGGCTTGGCTCAGATGTACTAGCCTGTCACAGGATACCCAGACTAAGGCCATGGATTTTCCTGTTGTGGGTAATTCTCTGTTTGGGGAGCAGACAGAGAATTACATGAAGAAAATGGTTGAATATAGGACCACCTATAGGAGTGCACAGGCCAAGGAAAGGCAGGCCACTCCTCAAAGGCAGCCTTCCAGGGGCAGGGGCAGGCCTTTTCATAGGCCTTTTTACCAAGCCCAGGCCTCCTCTTCAGCTTACGCCCAGAGGGGGTTCTTTGAGGAGAGGCAGGGGCACAAGCAGGCCTGCTTCCACCCCTCAGCCTAAAGCCCCTGCCAAGCAGGCACCCTGATGGGGTGGCCAGGGCCGATTCTCAACTACCTGTAGGGGGCAGGCTGGCTTACTTTGTCCAGGACTGGAAGTCTCTAACATCAGACAAGTGAGTCCTGGAAGTAGTAAGCCAGGGACTGGTTCTCAGCTTCAAAACATTTCCAAAGATGAGAACCAGATCCTTTCCACCTGCAAATCCATCAGAGGCACTTGGCCTAGAGGCAGAAGTCTCTGCCCTCCTGGCTCTCAGAGCCGTGGAAAGGGTTCCACCCCTACACCAGGGCAAAGGATTGTACTCCAGGTACTTCCTTAACCCAAAGAAGACAGGAGAATGGTGGCCCATCCCGGATCTCAGATACTTAAACAAGCACCTTTTAAAACCAAAATTCAAAATGGTGACTCTGGGAATTATTCTACCCTCTCTAAGGCCAGGGGACTGGCTAGCATCCCTGGACCTCAAGGATGCCTACTTCCATATTCTCATCAGAAGCTCCCATCGAAAGTAGCTCAGGTTCGAGCTGCCCCAGGCCATTACCAGTTCAGAGCAATGCCCTGGCGTCTCACCTCTGCTCCAAGGGTATTCATGAAATGCCTGGCAGTAGCAGTTGCCTACCTAAGAAGGCAAAAAATTGCCATCTTTCCTTACCTGGACGACTGGCTCATAGTAGGCCAGTCTCCAGACCAAGTCAAGTTACATCTTCAGATAACTCAGCAACTGCTTACCTCTCTAGGTTTCCTTCTGAATCTTCCAAAGTCAGTTCTAGAGTCTATCCAGCTTCTCACCTTCATAGGCGCAGAACTGAACACAGAGGAAGCCAGAGCCTTCCTTCCTTTGGACAGGGCAAGGACCCTGGTCTCTCTGGCCTCCTCATTCACCCTGCAGGTCTCTCGACCAGCAAGGCATTTTCTGCAGCTCCTGGGACACATGGCTGCTTCTACAGCAGTAGTGCAAGGAGCAAGATTTCAGATGAGGGACATCCAGTTCCATTTGAGAGCCTTTTGGTCTCAAAGAAAGGACCCTCTAACCAAGTTGATCCCAGTAACTCAAACCCTGATCCAAGCCCTACAGTGGTGGCAGGATCAGAGCAACCTGAGACAAGGGTCCCCTTTGTCACTCAGTCTCACTCTTTAATCCTTACTACAGATGCATCCCTCTTGGGGCGGGGAGCTCACATGGGCGACCTCACTACCCAGGGACTGTGGTCCCCTCAGGAATCTCTGCTCCACATCAACCTGTTGGAGCTCAGAGCAGTTTTTCTAGCACTTCAAGCTTTTTCCAAATCTGTTCAGAACAAAGTTGTACAGGTCAGAACAGACAACACCACTACAATGTGGTACATCAACAAGCAAGGAGGCACTCGGTCTACGGCCTTGTGCACCAAAGCAATGAAGTTGTGGTCTCTGGCTTACTCCCTGAACACCTCCCTTACGGCAGTTCACCTCCCAGGCAAGGACAATGTCCTGGCAGATGCTCTCAGCAGGATTTCCCAGGGCCATCATGAATGGTCACTGGATCCCCTGGTCCTGGGAGTAATATTTGCCAGATGGGGCACCCCGCAGATAGATCTTTTTGCAGCCCCAGACAATCACTAACTTCCTCTTTTTTGCTGCAGGCCCCCAGTGTTGGGCTCAGTCCCTCTGGATGCCTTAGTTCTCAATTGGGCTCTATGCTTTCCCCCCCTTCCCTCTCCTGTTCAAAGTGTTAGTCAAAATCAGATCTCAATCCTGCAAAGTGATTCTGATTGCTCCAGATTGGGCCAGACAACCCTGGTATCCACTCCTACTGTCCTTAGCAGTCCATCTTCCCCTGTGTCTTCCCAGGAATCACAATCTGTTAACCTATGCTCAGGGAAGGGTTTGGTACCCGAACCTCAAATCTCTCAATCTCAAGGCCTGGCTCTTGAAGAGTTAGAGTTTGCTGATCTACACCTCTCCCTGGGTGTAATGGATATATTGAAGGCTTCTAGGAAGCCTTCCACCAGGGCTACTTACAATTCCAAATGGAAGAGGTTTTCCATATGGTGCTCTGGGAAGCATATTTCCCCCAGAATCTACTGATTTACCCACAGTCCTGGATTATATGGTCCATTTAAACACTTTGGGGCTGAGACCAGCTACCCTAATGGTGCATTTGGCAGCTGTGTCTGCTTTTATTTCAGCAGGTAAACCCTCTTCTCTTTCAGCTCATGCTGTATTCTCTAAGTTTTTTAAGGGATTGCTTCACACCAACCCTCCATTCAGGGACCCTGCCCCCTGCCTGGGATCTTAATGTTTGCATTGCTCATCTTATGCTACCTCCCTATGAGCCCTTGTCTTCAGCAGAGCTTAAGTATTTGACTTGGAAGACTTTGTTTCTGGTAGCCATCACTTCTGCCAGACGCATAAGTGAATTACAAGCTTTGTCAGTGGAGCCTGATTTTATCTCCTTTCATAGAGATAAGGTGGTCCTCAGGACTAACAGGAAGTTCTTGCCTAAGGCGGTTTCATATTTCCACCTTAATCAATCTATTTCTCTTCCAGTGTACTTCACTGACCATTCCTCCTCTGGCGAGAGGAGGTTGCACAGCGTAGATGTGAAGAGAGCCCTTAGTTACTACATTGAGCGTACCAAGGGTCACAGGTTTG
Organism: Neoceratodus forsteri; assembly: GCA_016271365.2. Taxonomy (NCBI): domain Eukaryota; kingdom Metazoa; phylum Chordata; order Ceratodontiformes; family Ceratodontidae; genus Neoceratodus; species Neoceratodus forsteri. The sequence continues at coordinate 532,250,464 of CM057454.1, forward strand.
ACTCCCTCCAACTGTTCCTCACTTATGGTGAGGTTGGTAAAGGGAAACCTGCCACTAAAAGATCCATTGCCAGGTAGATTGTCTCTTGTATCCAATTCTGTTGTGAAAAGCTGGGTAAGGTTCCTCCCTCAGGCCTGAGGGCTCACTCTACCAGAGGTACAGCTGCTTCCCTGGCTGCTGCCAGGGACATCCCCCATTCTAGAGATTTGTCAAGCAGCTACCTGGAAAACAGTTCACACTTTTACCAAGCATTACTCTCTGGACATCCAAGCTAGGAATGATGCTCGGTTTGGCACAGCTGTGCTTCAGAGCCTATTTCCTTAGTAGGTTCTGTCCCTCCTCCATGGAGGTACTGCTGTGTAGTCTGCATATGTCATAATATAGCAAAACTTCATGTTGTTTGAAGAAAAAAGTACTCAGCTTAGTAATGTTGTTTCTTCTAATGGAGTCTTGCTATATTATGACCTCCCCGCCTGCCCCTCTCAGAACCTCTGTTTTTGGGATGTGGGTGGGCAGTGCAGTGTTGGCACTTAGTAGATGCCCACCTTGTTATTTCACCCCTCCCCTTTTTGGGGTGACTGGGTGTTGTGTTTTTCAATTTTTGGGTCTCCTGACTTGAGTCTTTGTTTTGGGACCAAAAAATGTGTTCTTATATTTAGTAGCCAGTTGGCTAGTGTAGGTTTACAGCTTCCACACAGGACCTTAGTGAGTTTAGCTCATAAAGATCTGACAGTTTGAGTTTGAAGAACAACAGACAGAGTTTTCAACTGAGCTCGAGCTCAGCGTTCCATGTCTGGCATGGAAAGTTAACTCTTTCACCTCCGGAGCAGTTTGAAGGTTGGGACTCACTGCATATGTCATAATATAGCAAGACTCCATTAGAAGAAACAACATTACTAAGGTGAGTAATTTTTTCTTCTGTCCTCTCACTGGTAGATTATGGATTCACCATTTACTCTGCCGCTGACCACACCACTCTCAACAAAATCCACCTGGCTATCAATAAGGCATGTAGACTCCTCACAGGGGTAGATAGACACACCCACAGCTGCACCTTGTATGCTCTGTCAAATATCCTCACTCTAGATGAAAAAGTATGCTATCAAACGTATCTTCTTTCTAAAAAGATTCACCTTGGACTTACTCCGCTCACAGTATTAGCCTCCCTTTGCTCTGCTCATGCCTCCACAAACACCCACTCAGCAAATGAGCTGGTGTGGTCTATACCCAGGGTCAAGACCTCCCTAGCACAAAGGTCATTTTCCAATAGAGCACCACTATGGTACAATGAACTCCCCCCAGCGATTTCCTCTGTCTCTACCCTAGGCACCTTCAAAAAAGCCCTGAAAGACCACTTACTCTTCACCTATAGCTGCCAGTGCAATGGCTAGTTATGTCCTACGGTCAGCCCCCCATCTTTCACGGTCCTCGGGCCAGGCTGGGCCTGCTCATATACTGTAATGAAACGCTTAGTACAACCAGTACTACTTTGAGTGAGGTGTGTTCTAGTGCTGTTACCTACTGTTCCAGGAGGAAGTACTGTTCATGTATACTCCTCTAGGCATAATACTGAGTGTGTAACTGTTTAATATTCCTCGATATGTAAACTTCGCTCATTATGTAGATTTCACTCTTACACTAGTAACGAATGTGTCAATGACAATGTCGGTTCTGACTGCTTGCACTAATGACAATTACAGGCTGTATAGTTGGGCCTGAATAGCTACCTAATTGTATAGGCCTCTTTCTCCTTTAAAGATTGTACTATTCATGTACTGTGTTGTTGTTGTCTACTGGATCTGTATTGTTCTCTGATGAGGAGCCTTTGTAAATGAGTCTATGACTCAAAGGTTCTAAATCCGATATCTTCAATAAATAAATACATAAGGACAAAGCTTCTGTTTTCAATGGAAATACCTTTAAAAAAATAACAAAATGAAGTGACAGTCACAATTCTTTGGAATGTGTAGCTGAGATCTGCGGGCACCAGTTGTGCACCATGACAGATTTGATTAGTTACAGTATCTAATTTTCAAGAGTAGCCAAGGGGACAGTTACAGTAGCAATAAAGGTGCATTCAGTTTCAGTACACAGTTAATAGAAACATAGAACATAGATAGTGATGGCAGAAAAATACTGATAGTCCATCCAGTCTGCCTGTGGTTCCCTATATAATCCCCTTGACCTAATGTCCATCCAGGGTTCTAGTCCTCCCTCATGCCCCACTGTTCCCCTCCCAGTTTCTTTCACTCCTAGTGACCACTATATCCTTCATACCGTACCAATCTTGCTTGAAGCCATTAACAGTTTTAGCACCCACCACCTCTGTTGGTAGACTGTTCTACGATTCCTCCACCCCTTCTGTAAAATAATGCTTTCTCATATCCCTCCTGAACCTTCCCCCTGACAGTTTCCACTCATGCCTTCTTGACCTCAAACTGGTGCTCGTGCTAAATAATTCCCCGCAGTTTGCCTTGTTTGTTACTTTCGGGAACTTGAAGGTCTCTATCATATCTCTTCTCTACCTTCTGCTCTCCAGTGAGTACATGTTCAGTGGCATGCGGTGCTCCTCATGAGAACTGCTCTGTTGACCCTGAATCATTCTTGTCACCCTACACTGCACCGTCTCTGGCCTATCCTTATCTTTTCTGAGATGAGGACTCCAGAACTAGGCAAAGTATGCCAGGTGTGGCCTTACCAAGATCTGTTAAGGAGTACTAGTACCTTCTACCTTCTGCGGTCTATACCCCTCATGATAAGTCTTGTTGCACTGGCACGAAGGTTTGAGGGTGTCACTGATAATAACTCTTAGGTCCCATTCCTCAGCCATAGGGCTAAGTTTTACCACACTCATCCAGTACTCTATCCTGGGGTTCTTGTTCTCTAGATAAATCACCTTGCACTTTTTAGCATTGAATTTCAAATGCTAAGCATTAGACCACCTCTCTAGCATTTGCAGGTTATGCTGCATTTTCATGATTCCCTCATTGTTATCCACCCTCCTGCAGAGCTTAGTGTCATCTGCGAAAAGACGTATCCTGCCCTGGATTCCTTCTCCACTGTCACTGATAAATATATTGAAGAGGACTGGGCCTAAGACAGATCCGTGTGGTACCCTGCTCGTGACCTCCCTCCCTCTCTCCTGATCTGACCTCTTTCAACACAACTCTCTGCTGCCTCCCCTTATAGTCAGTTACCTGCCCATCTCACTATGTCCCAAGTTGTACCCAGCTTCTCCGTTTTCCTCAGCAAGCATCTGTGAGGCACCAACTCAAAAGCCTTGCTGAAGTTAAAGTACAGTAAATCTATGGTGTTGGCCCTATCCAATTCCCTTGTCACCCAGTCAAAGCAAACTATCAGGTTAATCTGAAAAGACCTCCCTGCCATGAACCCATGCTGTTTACTATCCTGGAGACCATTTCTCTCCAGGTAGCTCATGAGGTCCTTTTTGACCAGTGACTCCATCAGCATTCCTACAACAGAGGTAAGACTGACAGGTCTGTAGTTCCCTAATTGTTCCTTGTCCCCACCCCTTTACGGAGTGGAACTTCATCCACCACCCTCCAGTCCTTCAGAATGACCACCATCTGTAGTGAGCTATTGAATAGTCCTACCAGGGGTTCAGCCAGTTCCACTGTCAGTTCCCTGAGTACACTCAGATGCATCCTACCTGGTCCCAGGGCCTTATTTATCTTCAGGGCTGCCAGCCTATCCAGACCCTTTTGCTTGTAAATACTGGCTGCTTCATTGCTGAGACCCTCTTTGTGGCCACTTTGATGCCCCTCTGTGGCAGGGGCCCACCATCCTCCCTAGTGAAGGCACAGCAAAAGTAATAATTAGGGACTGCAGCCTTTTCCACATCCTCCTCTATCACCCTACTCCCTCAGATTGCCTAATGATCGCCCTGCTGTCTTTTTTCCCTGACGTGTTGGAAAGAAATGTTTTTCTATGCCCTTTGCCTTCTCTATAGTATGCATCTCTGTGTCAGTTTTTGCCTTCCTAACCACCCTCTTTGGTTTCTTATTTCCTCAGTAAGTATTCTCCCCATTCTTCCTCCCCTGCTTCTCTTTGTATCTGGAGAAGGCCTTTTTCTTGTTATTCACCACTTCCCTGACCCTTGCCAAGAACCTATGTTCATTTGACTGTATTCCTTTTGGTTACCATTCTCATGTATAACTCAGATGCCCAGAGAATGGCCCTCTTTATTATCCCCATCTTTCTTCCACACTTCCTATGCTGTCTACCCCGACTAACTTGTCCTGGACCAACATCCTCAACCTGATAAAGTCTGCATTTCTGAAATCAAGGACAGTACTCGGTTGGGGCTTTCTGATCCTAATGGTCTGTTCAAACCAGATGGAGTTGTTATTGCTGTTCCTCAGTGGCTCCCCTACTCTCATGTCTCCTGCCATCTCAGTGCTGGTGAGCACTGCATTGAGAATGAACTCCTGCCTGGTGGGTTCCTTGACTAGCTGTGCCAGTAGATAGTCTTGGAATCTATCTAGCAAAGCTTGACATCTGGTGCTCCTGGCCACTGGAACATCCCAATCCATGTCAGGCAGGTTCAGATCACCCACTACCACTACTTCCCCCTTTGCCACCCCCCTTTCTTGTTCTTTCCCCAGCTCTCTGTCCCTCTCTTCTCCTTGTCTTGTGGTCTGTAAATCATCCTTAAGTGTAGCTTTTTGCCTGAAGCTGCCATGAGTTGCACCCACAGCGACTCTGTCTCACCATTACATCCCTTGATGCACCTATCTACCAAAACCTCAGTGCCATCCCTGACATAAAGGGCTACACCTCCCCTTCTACCCTTACCTCTATCCCTCCAGAACAATGAATACCCAGGATCTGTCAGGTCCCAGTTGTTGTTTTCTGAGTCCCACATTTCTATTATGGCCACATGATTCATCTCAGTGTCTCCCATTATTGCCTGGAGTTCGTTCAATTTATTATCCAGGCTCCTGACGTTAAGGTAGACCCCTTCCATTTACCTCCTGAACCCTTTTTGCTATTTACCTGACTTTCTCCCTTGTTCTTTCCTTATCCTCATAGCTTCTTGTTTTTCGTGGTGTTTACACACTTTCCATTCCCCCTCGCTGTTGTCCCTTTGCCTATCCCTATTTGGACATCAAGACTATTTTTACTTGTTTATTTATTAAATTTTGTTAACCGGGTAAGCCCACTGGGCCCCAAAGATCTGTTTTTCAGGGACTTGGACTTCAGCACTTCTTGTGCTGCTTCAAGCCCCCAGACTGGGGGGGGGGGAGTACTAGCTAGGTTCCCGTTACTCTCACCTGTCATTCATGGTTCCCCTGGTCCCAGTTTCTACTGCAGTCAATTTTAATATCTGATATGGATGTCAAACTTTTGCCACAGCACACTGGCCCCTTCTCTCTTCAGGTTGAGCCTGTCACTTTTGAAGAGCCTTCTGTTCCAGAAGTCCTCCCTGTTCCCCACAAAGTGGTAACCCTTCTCCTGACACCGTACCTTAAGCCACCCATTAAACTTCTCTGTCTCTTTCCTCCTTATTCTATCCTTCTTCCCTCCCTAACACACACAGTGAGGACATAAAAAAATGCCAGGTAGACTGAGTGCATTGCCAATCTGTCCCTCTGTCTATGAAAGTCCACTTCGCTATTTCCACCAACAGGTTCGCCAGATCATTAGTACCCAGCTGAACCAGCACCCCAGCTCCCCTTACTACCTCTTCGCCATCCTCCCTGTCCTGTCTAAATCCTTGATGGCCTATGCACAAGGAAGGTATCTGACCATCTCCATCCCTTCTAAACCCCCTCCCACCAGCCTCGCCACACCCCTAATCATTGAATCCCTGACCACTAAGACCGTCCTGGTAAACTTCCTCTGTACATCCCCTTGGATGCCACCGTGTTGACCTGCCCTTTTCCTCTGACAGACTCAGTCCCTCCTAGCAGAGTAAGGCACATGAGTCTCCTCTAGGGATACAAAGTAGTTCACCATCTGGATGGTGTTGGGGTTGAAAATGTCTTTGTGGCTAACCCTGCCTCACCTCCCTTCTCCCCTGCCCCCTCCCCATCACTGTCCACCCCCCTGAACCAGTGGGCCTCTGGGGAAGTGGGGGTGGGCTCAAGTTGAGCTGATGTCACAGCTGAGCTATTTCTACCCTTGTTGCCACCAACTGAGCATGGAGCTCCATCAAGGTCCTGAAGATGGGGCAGTGCCCCCTCTTCCAGAGCATATCAATGGAGAAGAGCACCCCAAAATCACCACAACTGACTGTCTCCTCTTTGTATCCCATTCTTGTTCTGTAAGCAACAACTTTTGCACAGAAACAGATACCTAATTAAACTATTAGTGCTCACTCAGATAGGGTAAAGCAGTAAGCAACAACTTTAGCACAGACTACTTAATTAAATTGGTAGTACGATAGCAGTAGTAGCAGTAAGTATCACTTCAGCATGAGCAGACTACTAAATTAGCTATTAACTGTTACCTTTTAACTATCAGTGCTCACCCAAATAGGGTGGAGCAGTAAGTACCAACTTTAGCACTGATTACTAAATTAAACTGGTGGCTGCAGTAAGCATTTACTTCAGCACAAACAGACTATTAAGTTAACTAGTAGTGTTCACCCAGATGGAGTGTTGCTAGGACTTTGCTTAAATAGGTTTAAACAGGCAAGGCATCTTATTATATACAGTTTTACCAGTGTTGAAACATGCAGAGTGCCTGGATGTCAGCTGCTTCTTCTGGCTGACTCTCATGGCAGACTGTCCCAATGTACTTTGCACTGTAGTCCATAGCATTCTGGACTGCAGCACGGAGGGTCACTTGAAGGTCAGCATCAAAGAGATAGGAAGGAGATCAGTCCTGATTGCCCCCTCCCCACTGAAGAGGAAGCATGGCTAGAGGGAACTCAGTACACCAATTGACACAATCCACAAGTCCAGGAAAGCGCCGTAGGAGCTGACTTACTGGGGACCAGAGGTGCAGCTGAATCTGGTGATGTGATGGGGAGGGCAACTCAGTGCAGACTGTACCCTTTTCAACACCAGTGGCTTAGCAGTGGCACTACAGTGGTGAATTTACTGAAGACTCCAAGTTTCAGGGAGCCAGGAATTTAAATCCCCTACAGCTTACAGTGGAGACTAAAGTGGCTTCTGATTGGTTTCACAAGTGAAGAGGAGGTGCAACAAGAGGGAACTTAGGCCATTGGTTGGCACAATCAACAAGTCCAGGAAAGCACCATAGGAGCTGGCTTGCAGATGTCCTGAAGTGCAGCTGAATCCAGTAATGTGGAGGGGGGGAAGGTACCTCGATGCAGACTGAGCCCTTCTCAACCCCTGTGGCCAAGCTGTGGAGTTGCACCAGTGAATTTACAGCAGAGTCCAAGTTTCAGGAAATCAGGAATTTAAAGCCCTCTTGGCTAACAGTGGGGACTGAGGCGGCTACTGGTTGTTTGTCTCACTGAAGAGGAGACACAGCTAGAGGGAACTCAGGCCACTGATTGGCACAATCCACAAGTCCAGAAAATTGCTGTAGGAGGTGGTTTGCAGGAGTGCTGGTTCAGATGAATCCGATTATGTGGAGTAGGGGGTGGGTGCCCCAGTGCAGATTGTGCTCTTCTCAATCCCGGTGGCTCAGCAGTGGAATTGCAGTGGTGAACTTACAGACTATGAAGAAGAAGATTATAAGATACAGGTACAAAAATGATATACAGTACATTACATATTAATATCATTCGTATGTAGACATCTACAAAGTGCAATATTAGTAGCATCACTATTACTGTTAGTCAAAATAAGAACAAACTGCTGGATGCAGGATTAGCTGCCCTTCTGCTGCATGTACTGCATGTAATAGTGCTGCCCATTTAATGTAGTATGCAGGCTTCTGGATCCAGGTCATAGCATGCAGCAGTAGGCAGGGTCCACAGCTGGTGGGCAGGATGCTCATAAATATGCATGAACCTGTCCTTTGCCTTGCCTGACATCTTGTGCTGACCTTCCAGTGTGGTGCAGCTGGGAGCTGGACAGGGAGCTGCTGTGCATATTCCCAGGAGGGCAATAGAGGGCTGATTTGAACAGAAGGGCAGGTGGGCAGGTACATAACACATACAGAATAGCTAATGCCTGTGATGTTATGTACTATACCACAGGTGTTGCTGTTACTGACCATACTGTGCAGAGGTCTGACGTGTTTGGGGGGAGTTTTCAGGGTATGCTTCCGGTGGTGATAGATAGATAGATAGATAGATAGATAGATAGATAGATAGATAGATAGATAGATAGAAAATTTGTTTTTATACAGGATATTTCACGTCATTAGGAATAAAAAAATCCCTGTTTACAAGACAGTCCTGGCCTGGCCTGCTAAGTCAGAGTTAGTTCAACTGTCATTACTGTGGCACAGTCGGCCAGCCAGCCCTATCCTGTATGCAGTGTTTCCAGTTCCTGGGTGTGCATGCAGCATGCAAATGAGGCTGAAACTTCTCCCGAAGTGGTACGCTCACCGCCTCCCTGTACTGCAAGCCACTTCCTATGTGCAGTAGTGTCCTGGCATGGTGCAGGGTGCATAAGTCAGTCCTGTATCATTCAGTGCAAACAAACTGGTGGTTTGCTGACAACACTTTGGTGCCGCCAGCAGTGCATACCCTGAATACAACCCAATATGTATTCTAGTGCAACTGTCATCATGATGGTCATTGTAAGGGTCACTTCACATTTAGCCTGATGATGCTATTGTCTGATGGATTGTTTGTACAGGGAAAACACAAAGTGCGACATGTTAATGGTAGCCTAAACCACTTTGGATAGAGTGATGTAGCCCTGTGCTGGTGTATATGCAAATGTCTTTTTTCCCTGCATATTTAGCTGATTTATTCAATAAAGTGCAAATAGCCCAGCCTAATGGCATCAGCACAGAACCTAGAGAGACCCAGGATTGAGTCTTGATTCCAGCCCCCCACCCCAACTCTAGGCCCATGGGTCCAGGATGTGATGTGGAAACTGTGCATAGTTCCTGGGGGTAGGGAATAGGCTATCCCATTACAGTAGCAACATGTATTGGTGCATTTGCACGAACCTTAACTGTTCCGCACAACAGGCATTGTGCATGTGCACCATTGCAGGGTCAGTCTGTATGTCAGCTTGAACTTTCTGCCATTTGCTACTGGATTTCTGCCAGGGCCTGGGGGGTGGGGGTGGCGAGTGGATGTCAGTTGACAAAACAGTGGACTGGAATTCTCAACCGTGAGAAGGAATTTATTAGATAATGAGAAACCACTTTTTCAATATTGCTAAGACAAAATCACCAGGATAGATTTCTGCTGGGGACAGGTTAGTAATTTCTGCTATGGACACATACAATCCCCATACTCATGAAAGTAAAGAAAGATGCATGCAGAGGGAGAAAAAATTAAAAAGACTTAAAGAACAGGCCCCATCTCTTGAATGGAATAAGCATGATGCAAAAGAGGGTAGGTGAGCTGTAAGATGAAGGCGAGGGGACAGTTCGGCACTATAGACACTATGCAGATATTTGTTTAGTGCTTGAAAAACAGAGGTTGAGCTGCCAGCTATAGGAGCTGGGGAAGTTCGGCATGGCGCAGTGTATCATGGAGATGCACCAATGAAGGTGGAGCAGCGTGTTTAAGTGCTAGCATAAAATGCCTGCACTGGTACATGAACCCATCAAAAACATTCAGATTATGCCACAATGGAGCAACATACAGTGCCCTGTTAGCCATTTACACAGCCTGATCTGCACAACTACAGCTCCGCTGTACTGCTAGCAACAGTGCAGATCAGGTCTTGTAAATGGGCCTTGTGGCTCTGTGTAATGGTGTTGGTATTGCAGATAACCGTGCTTTATCTGGCATCTTGGCTAATAAGTGAGTCATTCAGAAGCCTCTGTTAATGTGATTGGTTTATGGGGAAGGTCAGTCAGAAGGGCAATAAGGCTCATCCCACCCCACATACATGATGCCAGTAACCAGCCTACAGACCTCAGCTACTTACCGCCTCTGGTTCTGTTTCCCCTGTCTGCACATCTAGATGTGTTTTTCCTCAGAAGGCCATGGAGTGTGCATCTGGCTAAACAGGACCAGTGCCGGGTGGGGGTGGGGGACGGGGCAATGATCTGGATTCATGGGCAGATCTAGACTGTAGACCAGCTCAGTAAGTGTGCAAGATGGTATGCTCAAGCAGCAGAGCATCTGGCCAAAGAGTGAGGAGAGGTAAGTGTGGAGGTGGGGGAGGATGGAATAGAATCATAAAAGACACAGTGCAAATAAAAGCTGAGGTAGGCACAGGTGTATTTTTTGTAAGCAGGTTGTCTAGACGACACCTGAGAACTTTCTTATTAGTGAGATACCGTGTTATCTTTATGGATTGTAGTCTTGTATCCATCCTTTTCCTGTCTGTGTGTGTGGGGTGGGGTGGGGGGTTCTTATCTTCATAAAGGATTGAAGTTAAACTTGGATGGTTGATGTTTAAAAAACATGAGCCAAGCTTGGATACAGGGCTGCTAATCATAAAACACTTTGCCACTAGTAAGATGCCACTACTATAAAAACTGAGGTATTCCTCAAATAACTGGGTACTTGTGGTGTACAACAACTCTAAAAACAGTTATCTGAACTGTACCTGTTAACTGCTTAAAAAGGCTCTGAAATCCCTGTACTGCTTTGAACCCATCTGAAGTATATATCAAAATACCGCACACAAGATGATAATACCCTGGAGGCCATGTGCATAATTCTCTGGATGGGAGATTGACAGTATATGTGTAGGGGAAGCTCCTTGCTTTACATTATGAGTTGTAAATGCTACAGTGTGAACATTCTAAACTCAGTTCGTCCAGCACAGAAGCTCACCACACCAATGTGTGGTTGATGTGAGCCTTTGCGGCTACATGTTGTAAATTTGGTTCTGCTGGTGGATTATAATCTAGATCCTTGTTAAAGAATGGTTTTATGATCATAGTGTGCCAGAGTCCGAGGATAATCTTTGCAGAGTGAGTCCCCAAAGCTGACTGAGTGCTAAAGATTGCCAACATTGCCAGAGGTGACCCTAAATCGAAATTGGTTATACTCTGTGCCACCCGCTTCGCCACAGATGCTATTGCCATCAGCCCGACCATGTCCCTTTAAAAAGGGAACTCTCAGGTGTGACAAAAACATAGGCAGGGCCCAGAGGTCCTGAGTAAGTAAATCACACTGAATTCTTTTTTTAAGCTTACTTTAGAATTTGTTGTGTTTTTCTTTAATCTAGTTGATCTAGCTGATCCTGCCAACACCACCTGCTATAGGTAATGCCTGTTAGCCCCATGGGCCACTGAAGCTGAGATGCTGATGATGCAAAAGGACAGTCTTACCAATGGGAATTGTCCAAGTGTGTTTGATAATTAAATTTAGAACTGTAATATATCTGAGTGCATATCACACTGACACCGCCATACTGACCTTGCTTCCCCGTGCCCTGGGAAGCGAGATTGGTACTGGTGGTGTCATAGCAACAATGTGCTCAGATATAAATTTAATCTAAGTTCAGTAGAAATTTTCTCTGTTGCCATATAACTTTTGGGGCATTAGTTACCTATTTTAGCGGAAGTTGTGTGGTCGCATTTGGGGGCCTTGGAAACAGACGGGAACCCCTCTCAACACTCAGGTGTGGGCAAAAAATGTCTGTTTTGGGGCTGGAACCTATGACCCATGGCAGGTGTCTGTTAACTCCTTACACATGCAGTATTTATAAGTAAAACACCCACCCTATCCAATTTAGCCCTATCACCTCCCCACCCCACCCTTAGAGCCCCCAGGGTCACCATATTAGAAACATAGAAAAAATGATGGCAGAAGGAGACCAAGGTCCATCTAGTCTGCTCAATTCTTCCTGAGAAAGTTTCTGATATTTGCAGCAGTAATATTTTTATCATGTGCCACTTGCTGCTTGCTTATCCACATCCTTTTAGTTTCACTGCTGGGTCAGAATTCCAGTTTTTCACTCCAGTAGTGCTTTGTGTGGGGTGTATAAAGTGCTTCTGGGACAAGTAAATCGAGGCGGGCAGTGAAATTAGAAGGATGAAGATCACTGTACAGCATGGGACCTGATAATAATATTACTACTAGAGGTCTTCAAAACCGGGTAGGTTCTGGTTTTGGTTTTGCCAACTCACCCCTGGTTTTGGTTATGGATTCATGGCCAATGTTTATCCAGAATAAAGCATCCTTTGTGTCATTATTTTAAATAATGTTGAAAAACATAGAGTTTATCGTGAGAAAGAAATAATACGACCTCCTGGGAATTGTGTTCTGGGAGTATTCTGGGGGCCTCGGTTCAAGTCCCAGAAGGTCACATTATTTCATTTTCATTGTAATTTGTGATCTAAATTGCTTAGCAGGGGCTAATACTGCACCAAAATCATGCAATGTGTTTTCCCTTGTTAGATGAAAAGTTGCTGCCTTTTTTATAGGTCAATTTATTTGCTGTCTGAAGACACCCAGCCTCCGCACTGGAGAGAGAGAAAGAAAGAGAACAATCTTGCCTGGTTTACCTTCACTTTCTGAATGTCAGGTGTATGCTGCTTTTTTGTTTATTTGTTTTTTGCTGCTTGCTGATATGCAGCTCAGGGCCAGGAACCCAACCTCCACTGTGGAGCGAGATCAGGAAAGATCCTGCTTGACTTAGGCCTTTTTTTTAAAGTATAAAGTTCCTTTTTGTTCCTTTTTCCCCATCAGACACAGTGAAGTCTCAAGACTTATTGAGTCATCTGAAAACCAGCACTACACCACTGCTCCTGCTGTTTTTCCCTCCAGCTCCCAGCTCCCCAAACAGACACCTTCCCTGTGTGCTAGTTAATGGCACCAAGCAGATGTGCCCCTTTGCTTGCACAGTCTGCAACCCACCACAAAGTCTTGTGCATTTTCCTGTCATGAGACTGCGGGTACAATCGGAATCTGGTACTTGCTTGCTGGTGGCCTAATGGGGTGGTCAGATGTCACAGACAATCATGTGATGGTGGTATGTGACTATGTTTGATGTGCCACAGCAATGAAAATAATGTTGAAAACAAGCTTGAGCCTAACCTGGGCTAAACCAACAAGGTTCAGCTCAGGGCTCACAAATACGAGCCTCCCAAGTTCAGGGGAGGGGGGTGCTCAGTTTTGGAACAAATGGTTCTGCACACCTCTAATTATTACTTCAAATGAGGTGACTGTGGGAGGCTCTCAGGGCAGGGTGATGAAGGTGGTTGGGGTGAGCTCTTTGGTCTGGGTTTTATCTCATTTAAAAAACAAAATCATAAAGCATAAGCAGGCATGCCAATGCCTGGGGCTTATCCCAAATGCTTTTCAGAATTTTTTGTAATTCCACAGAATTCCAAAAAGCATTCTGCAGAATTTAATATAAACGGCAGAATAGTTTTCCACAGTTCACACAAACTGCAGACTAACAGAATATTATTTTGCCATTTAAATTTATGCAAACTGTGGGATTATTCCATGGTTTAGGTACGTTGGGAAATACTGTACCACAGTTTGTATACATCCTAGAAAATGATTCCACGGTTTGTATTAAGTTCTGCAGGAATTTTCATGGCCGTGGAATATTTGAAAAATTGGGAGCTTCCCTTTGGGCCACCACGCATTTTTGCCATCCCCCCGCCACAACAGTGTCGCTCACCTCACTTAGGCAAATTGATGAATCTGGATGTCAGTGGGTGTGAACGGGACTGCACCCACTAAAATGATGGATTGTAACAGGGACAAGGGTCTGTCAAAGCATAGCATACCCCATTTGCCTGATGCTATGCCATGCACTGAGCACCTGCCTTATGGCACCACTACAGAAGTCATCCCTCCAACCTTCACCCTCTGCCTCAGGCCTGCTTCTGGGAGATCTTCAAAGTGACCTCTAGCACCTGCCCTGGCCTTCCATGTGGTTCAGTGACCACCCATATCTTCCAGCCATCAATGGTGCCTATTGGATCCCCCCCTCTCTAGTTCTGTCCCTTGTTTGTTGGGTCACCTAACCCCTTTCCCTACCAGGCCCTTCATTCTAGTTTGAATGCCATCACAAGCCTTTAGACCTGTTTATACCATGATTGGGGAGCATGATGGCTTGCAACAACCGGGGTGTTGGAGCCAGCAATCAGCAGTTCATTTGCATGCTGGTACCTGCCATAGGCTGGCTTCCCCTCTCCCTTTCTGTGTGTCATTGAAATACCCATTGAAACAGTGCAGAGAAAGTCTTGTGACTCTTGTGTATAGACAGCCAGGCTGCACTTTAATACCATGGCACAAAGTGGTCATTTTGACAACCTGTGCCACTCATTTGTGTTTGCGACAGGGGCCCCTGTCTTCTGGAGTGCAGACTAGTCTAAGACAAGGGGCTCCTCATGCTTAAAGAATGGTCCATGTTTGTACATAGGCCTCTGTTTCTTCAATACGACCTATGTGTTGCCAAATCTTGCAAACTAAAATCTCATAGCAAAATACACATCTTTTACAAGTTTCCATGGAGATAAGGATTGTCTAAGCAATAACCTGCAACTGTATACTGGCAAAACATCGAAATTTTGACATCGAAGACCATTACAGCAACCAACTTCGAACAGATTTGAGCTTGTCACTGTATTGGACCCAAAGTCAAAATTTTGCTGTTACGCCGATGTTTCTCCCCCTTTTTGTTTGTTATCTAAAACTGGGTAATGTGGGTGGCAAAGCCCCTCATATTGGGGATACAAGGGGCAAAGCCCCCCACAAAAATAACAGTGAATGTCTGGTAGGTGAAATGTCACCTGTCGGCATCTTGCCAGTTGCTGTTAGGGATTTTGACAACAAAGTTGTCGAACCAACTTTGTGGAAGCCCTGCAACAGAGATATAGATATTACCTACTTGCAGTGTCAACTTTTTGTTTATTGTTTTTAAATACTGCATTTAATGTTTTAATGCTTGTGTAAGAACTGCATTGGAATCTGAAGTTTCCTATTGCTCCACTTGGCACATAAAGCATGGGCAGTAGTATTGCAAGCTTCCCTACACGATCCTGCTGATTTACCTCAGCCAGTCCTGTCATAGAGGGACTCCCCAGTAAGTGAGAGTGTAGCTCATACTCTACAGCCATTTAGTCCTTGGCCTCTCTTCTTAGACTGCTAAAAAAAGTTGACAGTTAATGACAACTGTGATGGCTGTTTTCTAATGTGGACATTGTCCATGGGGAACTGGGCTAAGAACAACACAACTCCTTTTACATAGACCACTGAACAGCAGTCAGATGATTCCAGCTTTTGTCAACTGCACAGTAATAGATCTGAACTAGTGACACAGATTTGAAAGACTATATGACCTGCTGCCAGTCTAGTAAGCCACCCATTTTCTCCTTCAGCTGTTATTGTGGCTGCATCATAAAGAGGAGAAGGGTATTATGACACCATAAAGTTGCTTGTGCCTTCATTGTCTGCCCTGTAAATCTCTAACTGTCTGGATTCCTCCCATAGTGGTGTAGTAGTCACCAAGCAGGTACTAAGTTTTCAGAAAGTTAACAATCGGACCTCATTTCATGTCACCAGCTTATCCCCTAGGTTCTTCCTGCCTGCTCCAACTCCAGACTTACCATCTGCAAAAGAAATAGGTTCTCGCTTGATAGCACAGACTCAATTTATTTTTTTTTCAGTTTTCCTCTCTTGCTTGGTAGGCTGCGCCCCATCTAAACCAACCCCTCCCCAGCCCCATCACCTGGCTTCTTGTGGGCTTACCTGCTGTCCCCGTCTGCCCCCATGGCCTGCCCAATGTGGCAGGGTGTGGAAGGACCCTCAACTGCCGCTGAACAGAATCCATTTCTTGGAGAGCCTTGCCACTTTGCCACGGTGCAGGGCCTGAGAGGGGTCGGTCCATCACCCTGCTGCAGCCTGACAGAGTTTTCTTGACTTTCTAACCTCCCTCGAAACACCAGCCTTGGGGAGTGATGCAAGCACACATGCAAGTGTGGTGCGCATCATGTGCTGGTGTCTTCCATCCCACTGAGCTGCTTCCAGTTATACTGACAGCTGTTGTCACCCAGGTGGCAGTCATGCATCAGAGTTGGCTGCCTTCCCGAGCCACAGGAGGAGTGCATCCTCTGGGATGCCTGATCCTTCTCCCCCTGGCTGGCCCCCTGACAATGTGGGCATGCTTCCAAACCCGGGTCTTCAGCATCGCTAGCAGTAGCACTAGTGCAGCTCTGACAGGCCAGCCGCACAGGTTCAATTTAAACTTGGTAGCTGCATGCTGTAGCTAAATACCATTGAGTACAATCTATAAATTAATCTGTAGCCTAAATTACTTGGGTACAAAAGGTCAAAGTTCAGATGTATTTTTCCAATATTTTCTTAAACATTTGTTCACCAAATTTCTTCCAGATTTAGAATTTGATATACATTCTTCTTTAAAGAACTATGTCTAAAACCATTGTAATAAAGATCACATTTCTATATTTTCTATTTTTTTTGTGACCAACTCAAAACTGCTACTTTTGAATTTTGGAGGCTATATAATGAGATACTACTAACACTGGGCCCTATGCACGATGCCTGCTCGCCCCGGAAACCAGACATATAGGCATAGATATGTGTGAATGCCATGCATTGAGGTCCTGTGGACCCTGGTGGCTTTCATGAATGAGATGCAATGCAGGTACGTGCTGGATCCCCCGGCCACGCAGACAGCAACGCACCAGGGCGGGCAGGAGGGCATGCTGGGGGCATGCCTGCACTATGCACCATTCATCAAGGTGTGTAGAGCTGTGTACCAGGGGGTGGAAGAGGCCACCAGTTATGCCTGGGAGGACCCTGCCATAACAGCTATATGCACCATGCGCACACAGTCCCCCGCACAGCCCAGGTGGACAGGCCCCATGCCCCACCAAAAGAACTCCAGCACCCAACCCCTATGCCTGCCAACCCACCTCAGCACACTTCTGTGCCCTGACCCTGTCACTGCAGACACCCCCCCAACACATCAGAGCCCCATTCCCAACAATGCAGGCACACACACACACACACTCAGCTATGCCCCATCCGTGTCCATGCACACACTCCTCCTGCCCAGTACATCAGGACAAGACCATCCTCTGATTCCCAATCCCAACTCTGCCATCCCCTGATTGGTGGGTAGTGGCTCCCCCCAACCCCCCAGGGCACCACCAGCATCACCCAACCCCCGTACCAGCAGTTCGGTGCCATGGCCCTAGCTGACCAGCAGCACAGCCCACTGTATACCTCCTTGGCCACCTCTACAGAGCAGACTGACCCCCATCATCCTCTCCATCACTCTCTGATTCATGTTGATGGCACCCTTCTGAAGACATGTCACTCAAGGTGCCTGACCCAATTATCAATGTGTCTGATTCATGAATACTGTTGGAGTAACAGTGCAGTCATGACATACGATCATCTGCATAACCATACGTATGAAAGATATATATATATATAATATGGCATTTTATGACAGAGCAGGGACTCTAGGTACAGTAAGTGTGAGTAGGGAATCAAACATTATTGGGCATCAATTTTTACAGAATACTGAACCTTCTGTAAGCCATCCTTATATGTGCAGCAGTGGGGATGGTTATGATGAGCATAGTGGCTCTTCCAACCTTGCTGTAGTATGTGGGCATATGCATGAAGCAGGTCCAAAGGTAGGGGTGATGCCACGAGTACTCGCTGTGCAGGACAGGTGCCAACTACAGAAAAGAGGCGGCCAGCCCCAGACTAGGGAGACTAGAGAGTGAGGTTTATGGGCAGTAGTTGCACACTAGGTAAAAGAACTACTCATTCCCATCCCTTGCTGTCTGTCAGTCCTATCACCTCCTCTGCAGCAGTGTTTGCATATGGCACTCCTTCTCCATCTGGCCTTTGAACAGGTCCTACCCCATGTATACATTCCAGTTCAAATGATTCCTGTATTCCCTTGTATTTAATATTAGCACCATGAGAAGTTACAGTTTCCCAGTAAAAGGACAAATACACAAAGAAGACTCAAAACAGGTTACCTGTACACAAGGATTCAGAATACAACTCAGTTTGTTATGTGTAATAATATAAGTAGATATGGTGGAGTGATATGCTTCATGTGTGATCACCATAAAATGTTCAGCATGGTGGACTGGCACAATAACCCTCACGGGGATCCACTACCAGCAATATCAGATCCAGCAAGAATGGCATCATACCTGGCAGCCAGAATAGATTGCTTTCCTATTACCCCCCATCCCCTGTCCTCACACCAACATCAGCTCTTACCTCTGTGTGGTAACCTCCCTTCCCAAAGCTTACCTTTACTGTAGCTTGCTCCATGTAAATTGCTTCTACATCCCACGAACTGCTGCACTATCTGTCTTGTACCATTGCCTATTCCTGTGCGATTTTATTTTACTGCTCATTACTGTATCAATTCTCAGTGCTGTGTAACTCTGTAGTTCTGTGTACTTCTGTGTAATATTGTATTTTGGTGTAATATTGTATCTTGTAGTCATGTCCTTCCCCAGGTTGCACCTGGAATCGAGGCCCAGTTCATTATGCCTTTCCCAGTTATCAACTTTTAAATAAATAAATAATAATAATGAGGATGTTGTCGGAGCTGCGGGGGAGGTGCTACTGCCCTGCGCATAGAGGGTGGAGGTACTGGGATCAGGGGGTCAGGGAGTGGGTGGGTTGTGATGTACTGGGTGGAGGGAGTGTGTGCACAAATGTGGGAACAGGGCATAGTTGTATGTGGGGGAGGTGCTGCATTCATGGGGATGGGGCAGATATGTGTGTGGGGTGGGGGGATACTGCATTGATGGGGATGGGCCAGAGATGTGTTGGTGGGGTGTCGGCACCCTGACGGGGATGAGGCTTTGCTGTGTGGGGTGAAGGGAGGGTCTTAATATGGATGGCTGGACAAAAGGGCATGGGCACTTGGGTCCAGGTGCCTTCAGGTGGTATTCAGTCTTAGACAACAAAAGAACACTGTGCTCTGGATCTATAGGGCCATCTCTAACAAGCTGCCTCAATATATTAAGGATTGCCTACCTTCTTGCATTCCTGGCTGGCAGCTATCTGCTGAGAAGCCGGACTTGTATTGCCCTTTTCATACCCAGAGTAAGGACACGCTTTGTTCGGGCAGTGATTAGTCATGCCTTACCAGTCCTCTGGAATACTGCTCAAAATTTACTGCTGCTCGTTTCACCTGTACCATTAGCTGCCTTCAAAAATCTTATCCAACAATCATTTATGGAGTCCTGCAACTGCTTCCAGCACTGAATCTCTGACTCTCCCTCCTACCTGTCTGTCACCTTCCCCTACTAATGGCACCTTTTCACCCCCCATACCCTCCCCATTACCCTTAGACCTACCGCACCGACTGATGCAGCTATGTCAATCCTGAAAGTATTAGAATTGCCCCCTCCCAGCCCTCCTAACCTCTCCTCCCTCCATTATCCTTGGCGCATCCTGTGCCCTTAGTGCCCTTACTTTATAGTCTTCTCCTAGGCTATGTAATGCTTTGCTGGCCTAGACCTCATCCAATATAATATTGTACTCTACCATTTATCGGATACCTGCCTTGCATAGAACTCGCACATAGCGGTATGCTGGCTGCCTTTGGTACCATGCCTGTAAATTATGCTGCCTTGTTCTGTTCTCAGTGTCAAGCCTTACATTGTTATTTGTAAATTATTGTACACCACTGTGCCAAGCCACACCTTTTTCACTTGTAATGACTGTACATAGGCTGCTAATGCTGCTACGCCTACTCCAATTTGTTGTATTGTGACTTGTTGTTGTTTAAACTACCTGGTCCATCTTGTAAATGAGCCCTGCTCAATAGTGTTCCACCTGGCTAAATAAAGATATTGATTGATTGATTGATTCACTCACCTGGACCCACACCTTGGCACACAAGTGATCTACTCTGGGACCCAGGATGGGCATCCGATTGGATGCCTGCCTGGGTATGCTACTCTGCCCCTGATCACCTTGCAGAATCCTGTGCACTGGCGTGGGGCAGGGCCATGGACAGGTGGTGGCCCTTTGTGAATGCCAGCCTGTGCGCACCTGTCTGCGGGTGTGGGGCTACATGGGTGAGGTACATGCCTCTGGGGTGTAGTTTCCACTCCTTTGTGCATAGCCCCCATAGTGTTTTGCAAACAGTGGGCTGTGACCTTTGACCTTCAAGATAATGACCAAAGGTTACATTTGCTCATTTGATCAGTGTATTGCAAATTAATTTGGAATGTAGTATGCGTTTAGGCACCACCCACAAGATATCAAGAATCTAATCCAAATTCAAAGTTAAATTTCCTTCTCACCAAAAAACTGCCATAATAAATCTTGTTTTATTAATAATGCCTCAGAACCTGAGGAACTTGACAGAGAATTCTGCCTAATGCTGTAATTAGATGGAATTTTTTTTTAATTTAATGTACTTTATTTTCGTTTCAGAACACACAACGTATACAAACATACAAACAACCATAAAACATTAACAATACAATACAATACTTCTTCTTCTTCCATCCCCCTTCCCCCACCCTCATATTCTGTCCACAGAGGTGTGATATGGTGAGCTTGCAATCCAATCCATTGTAGAGGAAGACCAATGGAAATATATACTTGATGACCCCCTCAATTGGAGCCGAAAGGGGCATATATCTCATAAATTAGAGAAAATAAAGAGAGCTTATAACGGTTCCCTATGTAGTCACAAAAACAATTTATAACAAGGATTTGATACCTTATCTAATTTAGCCATGGGCATGACCTCCTTCAAGTAGGGGACTAGGATTAATGTGTGTAGTTTTTCCCATTTCCTTTTAAATACTGGTATGCGATTATGGAGACTAGCAATCATCATTTCTATCCTTAGGTTATACAATAGTTCATTGAGCCATTCAGAATATGAGGTCTCATTTTGATCTTTCCAGTGGTGCAAAGTCACTTATTTAACTGATAAAGAGATCATAGCTATCCAGTGTTTCCACTCTTTGACTGACACCTTGGAGTAATCCCCTACCAGGAAAATTTCGGGAAGAAAGCACTCCTCCAATGCCAAAAGGGGTAAATTCTTTGAGTTTCCTCCAGAGAGGTGCAACCTTTGGACAGTCCCAGAAAATGTGCATAAGAGTTCCTTCTGTGAGACCACATCTGGTGCGCAACGAAGAGGGGAGTTTACTCATTTTGGTTAAATGGGCAAGGGTATAATATATATCAAGTAAAATACAGAACTGAGTAAGACAAAGATTTTCATTGGAGACCAAGTGGTGCAAGTCCGACCAGATATAGTTCCAAACAAAATTAGAATTAGGGAGAGAGGTGGTCCATTATCTGGAGTGACCTGACATTTCAGGGAAGATTTTACTGAATAATACAGAAACCAATTGGGAAACCAAGTGAGACTGCCATGCCTGTGTTTGGAGAAATTTGAGGAGTTCTCAGTGCTCACAGGTAATTTTAGAAAGTATTTTTTCACAGAGAGAGTTGTGGATGCATGGAACAACCTTCCTGAGGAGGTTGTGGAGTCAGGAACAGTGGGAGAATTCAAGAATGCATGGGTCAGGCATAAGACAATTCTAGTGGGGGGGCAGAAGAAAGTAAGCTGTTGATTAACTAGAATCTGCAGCTTATCCATCAGGTAGGGAAATGGGCAGACTGGGTGGGCCAAGTGGTCCTTATCTGCCATCAAATTCTATATTTCTATGTTTCTCTGATTACTGACCCAAGGTGTCAGACCAAACCATTTCATCAGCATGTGTCTAATCTGATAAATCTTAAAGATGAGGTTGGCCAGGATATTGAGATATGTCAGCAAGTCATGGCTCTGAAGGACACAGCCATCAGAAAGGAGGTCACGGACTGTCTTCCCAGCAAGAGAAGGTATAGTCCTGGGACTCAGCATGAGACCTCCCAGTTTAAGGTTTGGGTTTCCACAAATAGGCTGAGAGACAATTAGAGTAAGGCAATTTTCTGCAGAATTGCATATGCACTCTCAGAGATGTGAAAATGATCGAGTCCCAGAGTGATTTGGGGAGTTGTCGAGGAGGTATAAAACATAAACTATTAAGTCATATTCCAGACTCTTCAATTAGGTTCCTCTCAATTTGAAGCCATAGGGGAATGTATTGGGTATTACTTTGTGGACTATATGTTCTAGGACACTTGGCAAATTTTGCTATATGACTTACTAGGTAGTATATAAAAAATAAGGTAATTTGAGGCCTCCCAAATCTTTTGGAAACCCTAGGCAGTTATAGGCCGTGCATGGAGTTTTACCCTTCCATATAAAAGAGGAAATAATACCGTGGATTTTCCTAAACCATCTGAGAGGAAGCAGAGTATTCATCATATTTAAGGGATAGAACACTCAGGGGAGGACATTCATTTTAATAAGGCTAACTCTGCCTTGTAAGGACAGGGGAAGGGATGTCCATCTCTGCAGGTCATGCTGGAGAACGTTAATCAGCACATCCAAGTTAAGTTTTTTTATTAAAGTATTGGATTGTGATAGGGTGACACCTAAGTATTTAAACTTGGTGGTCCAACCCAGTCCCAAGTGATTAAAGTCAGATGGGGCAATTAAAGGGTTTAGAGGCATTATCACTATCTTCTCCACATTAAGTTTATAGTTGGAGAGTTTTCCAAAGTCCTGAATAATGTGAAGGGCTGCCATAACTAATGCTATGGGATTTGAGAGGTATAGTAGGATGTCATCCGCATGCGCAGAAAGTCTAAGGTCGAATGGGCCACTATAAATCCCACTTATAAAAGGAGAAGTTCTAAGAAGGGAGAGTAGGGGTTCCAAATTGAGATTAAATAAGAGAGGGGAGAGTGGGCAGCTTTGGCGAGTACCCGAATGCAATTCGAACCTTTCAGATAGTATGCCATTACAATAAATTTTCGCCAAGGATGGGTACACAGAGTTTGCATGCATTTAATAAAGGACTTTGGGAAACCAAACTTCTCCATGGTTGCAAACAGAAATGTCCAATTCACTTCATCAAATGCTTTTCCGCATCCAGGGGCACCAAAGCCATTGGTTGGTTGGTGTCCCTGGAGGCGGAAGAAATATGGGCTAGCTTTCTCAAATGGTCTACTGATGAATGGCCTTTCATGAAGCCGACCTGTTCTGGGCCAATCAGCCCCTCCCATATCTGCATGATTCTATTAGCCAAGACTTTGGAGAAAATGTTAACATTGTAATTCATGAGAGATATGGGCCGGTAGTTGAAGACTTTATCAGGGGGTTTGCTGGGTTTAGACAGGACTGTTATTGGTGCTTCTACCAGTGACAGGTCCGTAACCCCCCCCCCCACAAAAGGAAATAAACAGTTTTTGGAGTATCGGGGCAAGTTCAACAGCAAAGGTTTTATAAAAATTCGTGGAAAACCGATCTGGGCCCAGAGATTTATCTGAAGGGAGCGAGCTGATGGCCTCATGAATTTCTTGGAGAGATATAGAGCTGAGCAGAAGAATCTGTTGGTCATGAGTTAGGCAGGGGAGCTGGATACGAGACAGGTATTCCCTGATGTCTACTATGGAGGGGGAGTTAGTAAGCATACTATATAGATCTTGGTAATATAGGGAAAATTCATGAACTATCTCTTCAGGTGAGGTTTTCAAAGAATTATCAACTGGGGAGGTAATGGAGAACTAAACAGGAGGCCTCTTGGCTCCGCAACTGGACAGCAAGAAGGTGTCCAGCTTTGTCTCCTTGATCAGTATAAGTTGAGTGGGTTTTTAGGATAGCATATTCAGCTCATTCCCTCAGAAACTCTGCATATTGGTCTCTTAAAGATGCCAAGTCTCTAGGTCTTTCTCTGATATATCCAGGGAGACATCACATTCCAGTGCTTCAGTTCGGTCAAGGAGAAGACGGAAAGCCTCATGCTGCTTCTTCTGTCTGGAAGCCTGATGTATAGTTTCCATCCATAGACACATTTGAGGGAGCACCAAAGCTTATTATAGTCAGAGACAGAGTCTTTGTTGTACTCCATAAACTAAGTAATAAAGTCCTTTAGTCCAGATATTATCAGGTCCTCCTGGAGAAGCTGATTGTTAATTTTCCAAATTTTGTTCCGGATTACTGCAGAGGAAAGGTTGCATTTCAGCCAAGTGGGTGAAAGATCAGATATCATTCTGGGGGACACACCTCCATCCAGTATATCTGGCAAGAGGCTTTTGCTGACTAAAAAATAGTCAATACGAGAAGAGATTTGTGAACCGTTAATAAAAGGTATATACCCATTCGAAGGGGTGAAGAACCTTCCAAGGGTTGCAAAGACCTCCCATATCCATCAGTTCATGAAGGGATTGTTGAGCAAGGGAGATCCCAGAGACCATTCGACCCATCTTATTTAAGTCTGGATTTAGTATTAAGTTCCAGTCTCTGGCCAGAATGACTGATATATGGGCAAACTGGGACAGTCGGATCAGTAGGTCCAAGAAGTATTCTGGAGAATCTATATTAGGACCATACACACACCCCAGGACAACCTCAGAATGGTCCAGTACCCCATGTACCAGAATGTAATGGCCTTGGGGATCTTCCATAATTTGTTTAATTTGAAATTTTGTTCCCCTGAATATTAGAACCTCAACTCCCCTTTGGCTCCTGGAATCCCCAAATGCAGAGACCTGCTCAATCACCTGCCTTTGAAAGAGAGATCCTTCTGAAGAGAGGAGATGTGTCTCATGGAGAAAGGCCACCTGACATTGTAATAGTTGTAGATGATGCAAAATCTGGTAGCGTTTCACCCTGGAGCGGGCCCCTTTAATATTCCAGGTAATGAACTTCATACCCATTGTGGATTAATAAAAAAAAAAAAAAAGAATAAAAATAGTGAAGTTTAAACATAGGTAGCAAAAAGAAGCCATATAACAAAGGGACTGCAGAAAGCTAGACAGTAAGAATATCTCTGTGGACCCCTACGCCTCCCATCCCACCCTTACAATTCCCAACAAATATAATAACAAGAAAACACTGTACTCCCCAGTCCTAATGACTGAATCTCTAAAGTCCTTCAGGTCATGATATTAATAAGCCTCCTGTAGCATCTGCTCCTCCCGCACCCCCACCCACTGAAGAAGAATCTGCAATGCAAAACACAGTTATAATTCTATCAATACAATGAGGTAGTATTAAAGTCCTCAAAATTAGACCATGAGTATTCTTACAAATGAAGAAAATGCAAACTGTTGAAGTGTTTAAAGGAAAAATTATCCCAGAAGAAAAGGGAACCCCACATACTGCTTTCACACATAATGACCAAACATAAAATTAGGCATAGCCAGTCTTATGATTTTTTTTCGCAACTCTAGGGACTGTATTAAAAGCAACTCAAAATGTTCCTTGTCATTGGTGAATAAGTAAAAAGGAACACCCCAGGCCTTCAATTGTGACCCCTGAGTTAAAGAAGAAAGGGAAGGACATCTTCTGTCTCTTTACCCGCCTGTTAAGAGTAATCAGCACAGGTATATGCAGTGAAGGGTCCTAACCTGTAATACATATAGCGAACCACTGGATGGAGCCTTCAGTTCTTTTAGCTGGATTCAGACATCTAGTAATTTGAAAACAGGACTGTAGCACGGTTGCTGTCCTTAACGGTTAAAATGTTCGTCAAGTCCAGCCCATAAATGTCATTAAATTGATCCCAAATAGGTAGAAATAAACCCAGATAAATTTACATGATTCTATACTTGTAGATACTCATTTAGAGTATTGGAGCAGTTTCTGGGGTGCCTCTCACCTGAACAGTTCTGGGTAGAGAGATTTTAGGGCCTCCGATGCTTGATCAGCCGAGTCGAAGGTACGCCATTTATCCTTCTTGTGCACCTGGAGAGTGGCTGGGTATCTTACCCTGAATTTGGTGCTCATCACAATTAGTTTGAAGACCATCGGGTGCAGCACCGTCCTCTTCTGGTGTACAGAATATGGAAGATCCTGTGCTATACATATGCATTTTCCTTCCCAATGAACCTCCTTCAGCTCTCTAGTTTTCTCCAGGATATGTTGTTTATCCCTAAAGTTCAGGAGCCGAAAGATTGGAGGTCTTGGAGGAGACCCTGGGGGGCATCAGCCAAATCAATCTGTGGGCCCTCTCCACAATGTAGGTAGTAGAGACTGAAGGGGGACCCACAATTTTGGCACATATTCTTTTGTACAAAAGATACAACACCTGCTCCATCCTCCTTCTCAGGCAGGCCAAGGAGTACAAGATTGTTTCTGCAGGAACGCCCGTCAAGGTCTTCAAGCTTTTTCTCCATGTCTTTAAGTCTGCAACTGAGGGATGCAATGTCTGGATCAGTGCAGGCACTCCAGTTGTCCAGTGAGGAGATCCTGGTTTTGTTATCAGATGTAGATTTGGTAAGCTGCTGTATATTTGTTTGCATTGTCTGGAAGTTTTGTGCCAGTGTACTAAGCATTTCTTTGAGGGGGGCCATTCCTTCCATAGAAACATAGAAACATAGAATTTGATGGCAGATAAGGACCGCTTGACCCACCCAGTCTGCCCATTTCCCTACCTAATGGATAAGCTGCAGATCCTAGTTAATTAGCAGCCTTCTTCGTTCTACCCCCAACCCCTAGAATTGCCTTATAACTGTCCCATGCATGCTTGAATTCAACCACTGTTTTTGACTCAACAACCTCTTCCGGAAGGCCGTTCCATGCATCCACAACCCTCTCTGTGAAAAAATGCTTCCTTACATTACCTCTGAGCCGCCCCCCCATCTTCAAATTATGCCCCCTTGTTCTTGCACACCTCTTTTTTTGAAAGATGCTACCCTCTTGGACTTTGTTGACTCCCTTGAGGTACTTGAAAGTTTCTATCATGTCCCCCCCCTCCCTCCTTTCCTCGAGGATATACATATTAAGCTCCTTTAGTCTCTCTTCACATGTCTTCT
Organism: Neoceratodus forsteri; assembly: GCA_016271365.2. Classification (NCBI taxonomy): domain Eukaryota; kingdom Metazoa; phylum Chordata; order Ceratodontiformes; family Ceratodontidae; genus Neoceratodus; species Neoceratodus forsteri. Next base: position 532,277,360 of record CM057454.1, read on the forward strand.
GGTGCAGACCCTGCACCATTTTAGTATCCCTTCTCTGGACAGCTTCCATCTTGTCTATGTCCTTGCAGAGATTGGGTCTCCAGAACTGCACACAGTACTCCAGATGGGGTCTCACCAGCTGTCTGTACAGAGGGATAACAACTTCCTGTTTTCTACTGGTTATGCCTCTCGCTATGCATCCCAGTATCCCCCCAGCCCTCCTTACTGCCCTCTCACATTGCTTGCCCACCTTTAAGTCATCTGATATGACTACCCCCAGGTCCCTTTCCATTTTTGTTGTTGTTAGTATCTCACCCCCATTGTGTACTCTTCCCTGGGTTTTTATTTCCCAGGTGCATTACCTTGCACTTCTTAGCATTGAATCTAAGCTGCCATACATTTGACCATTCCTCTAACCTTGCCAAGTCCCTTCTCATCCTTTCCACCCACCTTGTGCATCAACTCTGTTGCAGATCTTTGTGTCATCTGCAAAGAGACATACTTTTCACCAATTCTTTACCCAGGCTATCATCTTGGGACCCACCCCAGGCTGGCTAACTTGTATATTAATCTTTTGTGTGGGACTGAGTCAAATGCCTTGCTAAAGTCTAGGTAGGTCATGTCCACAGCCCCTCCCTGATCTACTACTTTGGTCACCCAGTCAAAGAAATCTATTAGATTCATCTGGTATGACCTTCCCGCTGTGAATCCATGCTGCCTTGGGTCCTGTGCCCCTCTGGCCTCTAGGTACTCGACAATTCTTTCCTTCAGAAGTGATTCCATCATTTTCCCTATCATTGAGGTTAAACTAACAGGTCTGTAGTGTCCTGCTTCTGCCCTGCTCCCACTTTTGTGAAGGGGAATCACATCTGCCCCCCTCCAGTCCTCAGGTACCACCCCATCCTCCTATGATTTGTTAAAGAGGGTAGTCAGTGGTGTCACTAGTTCTACCCTTAGTTCTTTTAGAATTCTGGGATGACTCCCATCAGGCCCCACTGCTTTGTCCACCTTCAGTTTTAAGAGTTCTTTCACAACCCTTTCTTCAGTAAATGGGCTGGTATCAACTTCTGTATCCAGAGTGTTTCTATTGTTTGTTTTAGGTACCCCCCCCTCTTCATTTGTAAATACTGAACAAAAATATTTGTTTAGCATCTCTGCCTTTTCACCGACACCCTCTGCCCACCCCCATCCCTTTATTAAGCCTCACTGTCCCTCCCTTAGTCTTCCTTCGCTCCCTGCTTTACCTAAAAAAGGTTTTATCCCCCTTCTTAATTGAGTTGGCTATCTTTTCCTCGGTTCGGGCCTTTGCTGTTCTGACTGCCTTCACAGCTTCCTTTTGCTTTAACTGATACAATTCTCTGTCCTGCTCCTTCTGTGATTCCTTGTACTTTCTGAATGCTTTTTTTTTCTCTTGAGCCTTCACTGCCACCTTCTTTGAGAACCATAGTGGTTTCATACATCGTTTTGTTTTATTTATTTTCTTCACACAAAGGCTTGTTACCTCTGTGATAGCAGTTTTTATTATTCCCCATTGTTCTTCCACCCCTCCTTCCTGTCCATTTGCTAGTGCATTCCTTAGGCACTCACCCCTTTTGGCAAAGTCAGCCCTCCTGAAGTCCAGTACTTTTTCTTTGTATGGCTTGACTCTATTGCTGTGTTTATTGTGAACCATACTGTTCGATGGTCGCTAGTTCCCAGATGGCTACCCACTTTGATCCTCTCTTCATCTCCATTTGAGAGAACCAGGTCTAAGATTGCTCCCTCTCGAGTGGGTTCCACTACTAGTTGTCTAAGGTATGCCCCCTGTAGGGCATCTAGAATTACCTCATTCTTAGAAGTGGCTGCTGCAACTGCACTCCTGTTAACATCTGGCATATTCAAATCACCCATCAGCAATATCTCCCCTTTATCTGCCATTCTAAGTATACTTTCTGTCATTTCCTTGTCCATTTCCTCCTCCTGAGAGGGGGGCCTGTATATAACCCCTGTGCAGATTGTGATGCCATTGTCTGCCTCCAAATTGACCCACAGTGCTTCTTCTCCTCCCTGTTTACCCTTTTGTTCTGTTGCTTTGATTCCTTCCCTTATGTAGAGAGCTACTCCTCCTCCTCTTTTACCCTCCCTGTCCCTCCTGTAGATAGTGCATCCTGGTATGTTTACATCCCAGTCATGGTTCTGTGTGTACCATGTTTCTGTGACTGCCACAATATCCAGATGTTCCTCCTCCATCAAGGCCACTAATTCAGGAAGCTTGTTACCCAGACTACGGGCATTGGTACTCATTGCTCTCCATTTTTTGATGACTTTGCCTTCTGTAGCAGCATCCCCCACTAACCTTTCTACCTTGGTCTTTTTCTCATTTAGTACCCTGTTTTGTGGGAGGAGGCTGGGATTTTCCTACTCTACGTATCAGTGCCTCCCCCCTTGACTAGTTTAAAGCTTGCCAATGAAGCATTTAAACCGATTGCCCAAAAGACTTGTTCTCTCCTGGACAGATGCAGACCATCCTGCCAGTATAGGCTGGTGTCCCTCCAGGTGGAACCCCAGTCCCCAATGAAGCCAAACCCCTGTGCTCCACACCATTTTTTCAACCATTCATTAAACTGCATGGTACAAAGTACCCTCGCCTCACCCATGCCACTGACAGGCAGCACCTCTGAGAAGGATACTGTGTGTGCTACTTGTCTTAGGCCCCTCCCCAACTCTACAAAGTCCTTCTGCACTGCTCTAATCTCATGATGAGCCAAGTCATTTGTCCCTAGGTGGACAATGACATCCAGCTCAGACTCCCTTGCAGCTGTTCTCATGATCCTAAGGATGTGCTTCCTGTCCCTCCAAGCCATGGCACCAGGCAGGCACCTTACTTCAGTTTCCCTGCTTCCCCCAGTTCTATCCCCCTAATAACTGAGTCCCCCACCAAGAGCTGCTTCCTTTCCCTGTGGTGCCCTCTACCTCCTTCCTGAGGGCCTCCCTTGTGACAGTTGTCTGCAACCTCCTTAGTCTTCTCTGTGGGTGCATCCATAAGGGAACTGTGCTCCCCCAGAATGCTGTATGGATTGTGGAGTGGAACAACTGACTGGGTGTGCTTCTGTTCCACTATCCTTACCCTCCCTGAGCCCACTGTGGTCCAACTGCTGTGCTTTCTTCGCAACCTGTGAGGTAATGGTGGTGGCTCTGGTGCTCCCTGGATGGGGGAGGTTCCCTTACTACTGTCCAGTGCGGCCTGAAGACGGGCAATGTCCTCACTCAGGGCAGAGAGTTGTCTGCAAACAGAGCAGCATCTCAGCCTCCAGAAAGACTCCCGGAAGACTGCTTCCCCACAGCCATTACATTGCACTACTCCCCACATGTCTGTCTACCTTGTTTTTTTTTTTTGTTTTGTATTTTTCTGGGGTTGTTTGTTTGTGTGTGATTGGTTTGTTATATAGAAATATATATATTATATAATGTGTATGCTTATATTGTCAGTGCAGTGTGCTAGAGAGGATATGACAGTGATATGCACCTTGCCCTCTTGAGGAAATGATGTCAGAACCCCAGGTATAAAGGAACTATTTCCAGGGGTGGATGGGGTGAGGGGTGGGAAGGGTTTGGGCCTAAACTATGCCCTCACAAAACAATCAGCTAAAAGCTCTGACCTACCGCTGCGATGAGTGCCTTCCTGTCAGCAAGATGCCCTACACGACAATTTGACAGAGGAAAATACCCTGCTAATCAAACAGAGAAAAATCCAAACATTCAAGTCAGACATAGGTAAACCTCCCCAGCCCCAAAACAGCCAGGTGACTTGTGCTCTGAAAGCAGTCAGCCCCAAAACATGTCAGCTGTGCACATGGACAGACACAGTAAACAGTATTCAGTCCCTGTGGGTTTAAACTCTTCCTGCACTGAAAATCTTAACAATTGTAACAAAAGTAAAGCAAGGTCCACCTCCCTCCCTCTGTTGATTGAAAGACTGCCTTTTCTAATAATTCCAAGTTCCTTATTTCACCCTTCAGTTAGAAGTATCCTTCACCTGAAGAATATTAACTTTCCTAAGGAATCTGCTTCAAACCAAAGACATTGTAAATTGTAAGGTTCACCTCCCTGTGTTGTGAGCACAACTCGCTTTCTTGCAAATCCTAAGTCCAGGGTTGCAGCTTCCAGCCAGAGGTAGCTTCACCTGAAGAACATTAGGTTATCTGATGAGCCTGCTAAAATTAGTACTGTTATCAGGTCTGTAAGATTCTTCCAAAGCTATTGGCTGATAAGTAGCTGTGACGTAAGCACTTCCTGACACAGTCTGGCCTGGCCTTTTAAGGCACACAGAGATAAACAAAAGAAAAATCAGTTGCCACCCCCTAGGCACTGTCTGGGGCCAATACACAGCCTGTAACCTGCTCTCAATTCAGGACTTATGACAAATTCTTAGCCCAGTGAATAACTCACAGTATTACAAATATTGCAATGCAAACAGTCAATCACTAACTCCAATCAAGTCAGCTGTGCACGAGGACAGACACAGTAAACAGTATTCAGTCCTCGGGTTTAAACTCTTCCTGCACTGAAAATCTTAGCAATTGTAACAAAAGTAAAGCAAGGTCCACCTCCCTCTGTTGATTGAAAGACTGCCTTTTCAGATAATTCTAAGTTCCTTATTTCACCCTTCAGTTAGAAGTATCCTCCACCTGAAGAATATTAACTTTCCTAAGAAATCTGCTTCAAACCAAAGACAATTGTAAATTGTAAGGTTCACCTCCCTCTGTTGTGAGCACAACTCGCTTTCTTGCAAATCCTAAATCCACTGTTGCAGCTTCCAGCCAGAGGTAGCTTCACCTGAAGAATATTAGGTCATCCAGGAACTTATCTTCTGTCAGTGCGGCCTGCGAGCTCACTTGGCTAGTAGACCTTGCTGATTGAGGTGTCGCCCACTTGGAGCTTTTGTCCCACATCGGGGTGGTTAGCGGAGTATGTGAGGGAAGTGAATCACACATTTCTGCCTCCATTCTCACTGGGTGCAAAGCCAGAAAACATTCTTCTTGTTCCCAACATCCAAAGCTATTAACTTGAGGTAAAACTGCTCAGGTTAGTGGCTAAAAAAGTTGTTTCTAATGGGTGAGAGCTTGGGAGCAATGCAGGGCACATCCGCTCAGGCAGCCATCACATGATACTTGCTGTTCAATTAGATGGCATTTTGAGAACAAAGCATTTTCCTCAGGGCATAAGCAGTGTACTGTAAAATATATATTTATATATGTTTATATGCTCTTGATTGTTTATATCATAACTCTTAAGATACATTACTAAACCAGATGCAAACACCAGAAGTTCATTTTAACCTTTAATCATAAGTGAAAGTAACTCATACTATGCTATTGTTCATACATTCTTAAGTATGAAATAACAGTACTAAAATCTGAATAATATTTAAAAATCATAGGCCTTCGAATTACCTCACTGTGCTAGGTTGCCAACTTCAAAATCTCATATTCATTTTAATTATCTTTATACTAACATGTATGTGAGGTACAATAAGACATGATAGGAATTACTGACAAAATACAAATATTGGCCCCAATGCACCAATGGGAGCAAGGTATGTGCAAAAGGCACGTAACCCACCCACTCAGCACTGCACCTGCAGACAGGTACGCACCAGCTGTTATTCATTAACGGCCACCACCTGTCCATGGCTCCACCCCCCCAGTGCACAGGACAGCCATGGGTGGAGTAGCGGACCCAACAGGGCATCCAATCAGATGCCCAGCATGGGTCCTGCAGTGGATCTCTTGCACTACTGCATGGGTCTGGGTGTGTGAATGCCCTCGGCAGGCAGCTGGACCCAAATGGAATGGCTCAGACTTTAAGTGGACACACCCACCAGCCCGAACTGCATGGCGCCGTCTTGGCGCACAGACAGGCTCCCAGCTGTCGGACCCAACCCCTGTTCCACAGGCCACCCCCCCCAGCACAGATTTCCCCTGACCCCACTCGTGCCCCCCCAAGACCCTGATACCACACCTGGCACCCCCGAGCACCACAGGTGATCCATGCACTCCCCTACCCCCTGCGCACACAGAAGCCCATTCTGTGTCAGGCCTCGGGCTGCCCCCAGTACCCCCACCACCGCATCCTTGAGCAGTGCCACCCCCTACCCACCACTGCACCGACAATCTCTCCTGCCTGCCCTGTTGGTGCCATGGGGGACAATAGCTACCTCTCAGTCTGCAGGGTCCTGGACACCACCGGGTCTGCCAGGATAGCAGGGGATGGAATGCCTTTTCCGGGGGTGCAGCGCTGTAAGGTTCTTGCCCACCCAGATGACCTAGCCCTCACTGTCATCCAAGTGGTCTAGGGCAGCATGGGAGATGGTCGCCTGAGGCCGGTGCAACTGGTGGGGCACCTGTGAGGGTGTGTGTAGTGGGTTATGGCAGGATCTCCCCTGCCATAAGCTGCATCCTCCTCCGCACCCCCGTAGCCAGCACTATGGGCCATATCACAAGGTACATAGTGCCAGCCCACCCCCTGCCTGCCCCTGGTGTGTTGCTCTCCACATGGCTTGGGGATTGGGTGCATTGGTGCTGTGCGCCCCCCTCAGTGCATCCTGCATGGGGGGGCACATATGGTGCTATGCTCACCAGATATGCACGCGTAGCCCCGCCGCTCCAATAGTGCATAAGTCCCATTGTAAGCAATCAAATTAAATATTAACTGTTTAGTGCCCATTGTGATAGCCCGAGGACTCTGCAACCCTATGAGGGTCTTGCTTTAGTTTATAATTATTACTTACAGCCTGAATGATAAAGGATACAAGATTTTGGAGCTGGCAACCTAGCACAGAGAGTTAATTCCGAGTTCTATGATTTTTAGATATTATTCAACAGATTTTAGTACTGTTATTTTATATGTATGAACTTATCTTATTTGGAGCATGATAGCATAGTATGAGTAACTTTCACTTACAGTTAAGGGATAAAATGAATTTCTAGTGTTTTTACAATTCCACAGTTTTTTTTTTATTCTTTTTAGTAACCAGGTAAGGCCCATTAGGCACAAGTGCCTGTTTCCAAGGGTGACCCAGTGGCACTGTGGTGGTTAAGTGACTTGCTCAGAGTCACACAGCATGCAGGTGGAGATTGTGAAAATGAAACCCAGGTCTGCTGGATGTAGCAAGCTCATTTACAGTTTGTTACGCTTGCTTTTAGGCTATTCTGCCAGCCCCAGGTTTAGTAATGTACCTTATAGTTATGATGTTAAATTAACAGTATATATACTGTATATATCTCTTACAGTACATTCCCTTATGCCCTGAGGATGAACCTTTGTCTTTGAAACATCAGCTAATTATTAAGCAGAATTCTCTGTCAAGTGCCTGAGGTTCTTTTTTTGTAATTAAATGTACTTTATTAGGTTCCAAGAATAACAAACAGACAAACAATACAATAACAGCCAAAAACAAGAAGGCAATATTGAAAACAAGAAAAAAGAAAAAAAACAAACACCCCCCACATTCCCAGTACTTCACCCACCCACTCACAGGAGCTCAACAGAGTTAGCAAATCACATATAAATATCCACAGAGGTGCAGTAAAATAAAATTAGATATCTTACAACTGGGAACAACACAACAAAACAAAGATTGGAAACTTTACCATGTTAGACTTGGCCCAGTGAATGGAAGTGAAAGCAATGTATGTAATGGCTCCCATCTAGTCTGGAACTGATCAGGGCATTTCCAAATGGAAGCAATATGTTTCTCCACCATCAGAGCTGATAAAATCTCCTGGTGCCACTCTCTAAAAGAAGGAGTGGAAGTGTCCTTCTAATGCCATAGTATGATTAGCTTTGCTGTCATTGATTTTAAAGCAATATGAGCATTATGAATACCAGGTAAATCAGGAGGGAAGAGGCCTACCAGGCATATGTCTGGGGGGAAAAGAGCTCTTTCAAAGCCAAGAGAGGATCAAGTGAAGCCTTTATAGCATTCCAAAAGGGAGCAACCCTCTCACAGTCCCAGAGTACATGTTTCAAAGTGCCATCCACAAGGCCAACATCTAGAGCATAGAGAGGAAGATAATGTACCCATGCTATATACCTCAGACAGGGTGTAATACATGTTGTGTAAGATGTGAAACTGAATTAAGTGGAACCTGTCCTGTTTAACATATTTATAAAGGACCTGCCATACCGAGCGTCATAATACAGGGTCCTCTTAAGTGCATGACGTTCCGAGGCATTATTAGTAAACCAAGATTTGTTCCCACAGGTTCTCCTGTTGGAAGCTCCAGTTTGCTCAAACTTACACTTCCTCAGTGTTCTCGAGTATGTGGTTTGTGTAATTATTCCTGAGTTATGTATACGATGCTAAGAAACTTAAGTGACCATTTAAAGGTTAAATTTACCATTCATTAATTTTTTGGAACATTATACAGTATGCCCAATCCCTTCCAAGCATGGTTTGTGTGCACAGTTTCGGATTCCTCATCAGATATTTTGATATCAAAGCCACGGCTCAAAAAGTCAAGGTTAAATTTACAGTGCTGTCATTTTCTCAAACACTGTATGCTTTCCTTCCACACTTGGTATAAAGCCAAATGATTCTGGACATTGATATTTTCTTATTTACTTTGGTTCAAACTTGCTGCCTTCTAAGCAACTTTAATTCAAACTTGATGCATGTGCACCTTATATGGTTATGATTAAAGATTAGAGATGGGGCAAAGTTTTAATCTGCTGGCAAAGTTTCAGTGAAGTTGCAAAATTCACCTCTGTGGAACAATCCACAAACTTTTCCGTAAATTTGAAATTCGCTAGAGCAGCTTCGCCAATGCTTCCTCCTTCTCCCTCTCTGCCCATAAACTTTCCTAATCCATCCTGCCCATAACTTCTCCTTATGCCATCTTGCCCATAACTTCTCCTTCTGATCTCCTGCCCATAACTTTTCCTTACTCCCTCCTGCCCATAATTTCTCTTTACATATCTCTCCTGCCATAAATTCCCCTTATGCTCTCTTGACCATAATGTCTCCTTATGCCATCCTGCCCATAACTCCTCACATATCTCTTCTGCCCATGACCTCTCCTTATGCCCTCCAGAACATAATTTCTCCTTACTCTCACCTGCCTATAACTTTTCCTTATATAGCTCTCCTTCCATCACTTCTCCTCATGCCCTCTTGCCCATATATTTTCCTTATGCCCTCCTATCCATAACTTCTCCTTATTCCCTCCTGCCCATAACTTCTCCTTACTCTCCCCTGCCCATAAACTATTCTTCAGTTATGGACAAGATGGCATAAGGAGAAGTTATGGGATGGAGGGCATAAAGAGAAGTTATGGGCAGGAGACATAAGTAAGGAGAAGTTATTGGTAGGAGAGAGTAAGGAGAAGTTATGGGCAGGATGCATAAGGAGAAGTTATGGCAGGAGAGAGTAAGGAGAAGTTTTGAGCAGGAGAGAGTAAGGAGAAGTTATGGGATGAAGGGCATAAGGAGTAGGTATGGGCAGGAGGACACAAGGAGAAATTGTGGCAGAAGAGAGTAAGGAGAAGTATGGGCATAAGGGCATAAGGAGAAGTTATGGGCAGCAAGGCATAAGGAGAAGTTGGTGGGCAGCAAGGCATGGTTATAGTTAAGGCAAGGCATATGAGAAGTTACAGGAGGAGAGTAAAGTAAAGTTATAGGCAGCAGGGCAAAGGAGAAATTATGGCAGGAGAGAGGAGAAGTTATGGGCAGGAGGGCATAAGGAGATGTGGCAGGAGGGAGTGAGGAGAAGTTATGGGCAGGAGGGCATAAGGAGAAGTTATGGCAGGAGAGACTAAGGAGAAGTTATGGACAGGAGTGAGTAAGGAGAAGTTATGGGATGGAGGGCATAAGGAGATGTTATGGCAGGAGGGCATAAGGAGAAGTTATGGCAGGAGAGAGAAAGGAGACGTTATGGGCAGGAGGGCATAAGGAGAAGTTATGGCAGGAGAGAGTAAAGAGAAGTTATGGGCAGGAGAGATGTAAGGAGAAGTTATGGCAGGAGAGAGTAAGGAGAAGTTATGGGAGGAGGGCATAAGGAGAAGTTATGGCAGTAGAAAGTAAGGAGAAGTTATGAGCAGGAGAGAGTAAGGAGAAGTTATGGGATGGAGGGCACAAGGATAGGTTTGGGCAGGAGGGCACAAGGAGAAGTTTTGGCACAAGAGAGCAAGGAGAAGTTATGGGCAGAAGGGCAGAAGGAGAAGTTATGGCTGGTGAGAGTAAGGAGAAGTTATCAGATGGAGGGTGTAAGGAGAAGTTATGGGCAGGAGACATATGTAAGGAGAAGTTAGTGGCAAGAGAGAGTAAGGAGAAGTTATGGGATGGAGGGCATAAGGAGAAATTATGGCAGGAGACATATGTAAAGAGAACTTATTGGCAGGAGGGAATAGGGAGATGTTTATGGGCAGGAGAGAGTAAGGAGAAGCTATGGGCAGGAGGGAGTAAGGAGATGTTTATAGGCAGGAGAGAATAAGGAGAAGCTATGGGCAGGAGGGAGCAAGGAGAAATTTATGGGCAGGAGAGAGTAAGGAGAAGTTATGGGCAGGACAGCATAGGGAGAGGTTATGGGCAGGAAGGCATAAGGAGAAGTTATGGGCAGGAGAGTGTAAGGAGAAATTATGGGCAGGAAAGAGTAAGGAGAAGTTATGGGATGGAGGGCATAAGGAGAAGTTATGGGCAGGAGGGCATAATAAGAAGTTATGGGCAGGAGAGAGTAAGGAGAAGTTATGTGATGGAGGGCATAAGGAGAAGTTATGGACAGGAGGGCATAAGGAGAAGTTATGGCAGGAGAGAGTAAGGAGAAGTTAAGGGCAGAAGAAGTTATGGCAGGAGAGAGTAAGGAGAAGTTATGGGCAGGAGAAAGTAAGAAGTTATGGAATGGAGGGTGTAAGGAGAAGTTATGGACAGGAGACATATGTAAGGAGAAGTTATTGGCAGGAGAGAGTAGGAAGTTATGGAATGGAGGGCATAAGGAGAAGGCATGGCAGGAGACATATATAAGGAGAAGTTATTGGTAGGAGGGAGTAAGGAGAAGTTTATGGGCAGGAGAGAGTAAGGAGAAGTTATGGGCAGGAGGGCATAGGGAGAGGTTATGGGCAGGAGGGCATAAGGAGAAGTTATGGGCAGGAGAGAGTAAGGAGAAGTTATGGGCAGGAAAGAGTAAGGAGAAGTTATGGGATGGAGGGCATAAGGAGAAGTTATGGGCCAGAGGGCATAAGAAGAAGTTATGGGCAGGAGAGAGTAAGGAGAAGTTATGGGCAGGAGGGCATAGGGAGAGGTTATGGCAGGAGAGAGTAAGAAGTTATGGAATGGAGGGTGTAAGGAGAAGGTATGGCAGGAGACATATATAAGGAGACGTTATTGGTAGGAGGGAGTAAGGAGATGTTTATGGGCAGGAGAGAGTAAGGAGAAGCTATGGGTAGGAGGGAGTGAGGAGAAGTTTATGGGTAGGAGAGAATAAGGTGAAGCTATGGGCAGGAGGGAGTAAGGAGAAGTTTATGGATAGGAGAGAGAAAGTAGAAGCTATGGGCAGGAGGGAGTATGGAGAAGTTTATGGATAGGAGAGAGTAAGTAGAAGCTATGGGCAGGAGGGAATATGGAGAAGTTAATGGGCAGGAGAGAGTAAGGAGAAGTTATGGGCAAGATGGTTTAAGGTGAAGTTTAGAGGTGGGCAAAGTTTTAATTCACCAGCAAAGTTGGTGAAGTTTTAATTTGCCAAGAGTAAGGAGAAGTTATGGGCAGGAGAGTAAGGAGAAGTTATGGGAGGGAGGGCGTTAGGAGAAGTTATGGGCAGGAGACATATGTAAGGAGAAGTTATTGGTAGGAGACAGTAAGGAGAAGTTGTGGGCAGGAGGGTATAAGGAGAAGTTATGGGCAGGAGAGATAAGGAGAAGTTACTGGCAGGAGAGAGTAAGGAGAAGTTATGGGCAGGAGAGAGTAAGGAGAAGTTATGGAATGGAGGGCATAAGGAGAGGTTATGGGCAGGAGTGTATAAGGAGACGTTATGGCAGGAGAGAGTAAGGAGAAGCTATGGGATGGAGGGCATAAGGAGAAGTTATGGCAGGAGACATATGTAAGGAGAAGCTGTGGGCAGGAGGGAGTAAGGAGAAGTTTATGGGCAGAAGAGACTAAGGAGAAGCTATGGGTATGAGGGAGTAAGGACAAGTTTATGGACAGGAGAGAGTAAGTAGAAGCTATGGGCAGGAGGGAGTAAGAAGAAGTTGATGGGCTGGAGAGAGTATGGAGAAGTTTAGAGATGGGCAACGTTTTAATTCACCAGCAAAGTTGGTGACGTTTTAATTTGCCGGTAAAGTTGCCAACTTCACGCTACATGAAGTTACCAGATTAAGGCAAAGGTGGACTTTGCACAGTGGATTAATTTTGCAGATTGCAGCGAATTCACAGATTAATTTGTGGAGCAAAGTTTTCCAACTTCGCCCATCTCTATTTAAGATATTCTAAGAACAATGTCTACGTTATGGACATTCAAGTAGTTGAAAACCACTAAGAAAGTATAAAGCAGGCACTGTTACATGATCCATTACAGAATACATTGATTAGTTATTTAATTGTAGCAGTATCACTGGCTCAGTAGGTAGCACACTTGCCTCTGGCGCTGGAAGATCAGATGGTCATGGGTTCTAGCCCAACACCAGGTACTTGGAGTAATACCCATAACTGACACAGTAGTGCAGTGAGAGGGGGTGCTGCACAATTGAGATACCATCCTTCACTTGAGATGTTAAACCAAGGTCCCTTCTGCTCACCTCTGGTCATTGTCCAGGTGGAAGTAAAAAATCCCATGGCATTTGTCGAGGAAGAGTTGGGAGCTCCTCAGTGTCATGATCAACATTCCTCCATCAGTAAAATCAGTTTCATGTGAACCCCCCCCCGAGGATACATACCTGTAAACAAGCTATCACAGCTTAGTGTGCCTTACCTGGTCACAAACTGTAAATAAATAAACAAATAACTGAAAATATTTTAAAATGGAATACTGGAGGTGTAGGCCACATTGCATGGGCATCCTATTTCACATGTTAACTTTTGACAAAAGTGGGTGTACTAAACAGGTTCTAGAACAGCAAGGTTTTATAGTGCAAGCTGCTAGAGATACAGTACCCATATGTTAGGAGCTGGGAATGTTCCAGACAGGAAATGGGGGATGGGCTGAATGGAGCCAGAGAGAGGGGCATGGTATGGTAAAATGTATTTATATACATATAGATACAGATTAGGATACAAAGTCCTGTTTTTAAGAGTATTCCAGTTAAAATAAATCTACATAATGCATACATAGAAACAAATCTACATACTCAATGATCAGTAGTTAAATTGAAGTACCCCAAAGTTTGGGTTACAATAAAAACAGGGACCCTTTCCTCTGCATGTTTTTTTTTCTAATTTTTATTTTTTTACATTTTTTTATTCCTCATTCACCTTTGCTCCATGCCCCTTGCAGACCCTCCCAGTCCCCTTGTCTCTGTTTGTGCCATTTGGTACAGAAGAGTGGGACCGTGGGCAAAAGACCCTCCCTCCGAAATAATGAAGCCCCAGTCCCTGGGGCTGCCCTGTAAGTCCTCCCCAGCCCTATAAATAGTCCGGGGAGTGGTTTTAGAGGGGGAGTCAGTGCCAAGTGTGGATGGTGGAGGATGCGGAGAGCATGGCCGAGAGACCTTACTTTAAGGTCGGTCCATGGCTCCTCCGGCATCACTCCCCTCCAAAGAAAAGCCAGGCAAAAGCAGTACAGTTCATTGGGTGGGAGTGTGGCTCCCTGACATGATCTGGCCTCCTCTCACTCCCTTCCCTGAGCCATGGTGGGAGCATTTTCAGGGCGGACCAAGATATGCCACTAGATATTGGTCAGGGTGGAAAATGCCCCTCAGACTAATTAGTCCCACCTGCTGAGCTGACGGAGGAGCACCGAGCAGTCAGTTTGGAGTGCAGCTCCTCGGCTGCCTGTCCAGACCCCCTTGGCGACCATTGTAGTCCCAGGCCATGGCGGTGAGTGGGCTAAGTGCACAATTTATTTCAAGGCTTGTGTCATGGGTGCTGGGGAAGTGGGGAGGGGAAAAGGGAAAACTGGGGGCATTTAAAGGACCAATGGCCTAGTAAAGAGAAAGAGGAGTGCAGGGGCTCTCAGAGTGGGCTGGTTGTCCTAAAGAAAAGAGGGTGGGGAGCCAGGGGCAGTGGGCTGAGTGTCCACAGAAGGAGAGAGAAGGTCCCAAGTGTGGCCAGAGCCCATGGGGTTATTTTATGTTATTACATTTTGTTAAGGAGGAGCAGAAAAGAGGCCACAAAAGGGCCCGAGCCCATAACTTGATTTATTTTATTTTGTTTGTTGGGAACAGTGTGCCATGATTTTAAAAGCCCCAGGAAGAAAAGGGAACAGAGAGGGGAAGGAGCAAGTGAGGAGCACAGTGCGATTGAGGCCCCTGGGTTCTGCGTGAGTGCCATTCTGCATGCAGAGACAGGGAACAATGGCCCAGGCCCAACTATCTGGAAGGGAGGGAGGGGTGAGCCGTAAGGGCCCAGTCCTTCAGGAATATTAATTAATGGGCAGCACTGGACAAGGCCCTGCATGAGTGTAGTGGCACAATTGATTTTCATGAAGAAAGTGAGGCCAGGTTAGGGGTGTTTCTTAATATTAATGAAGGGGTTGGCTCGGCAGAAATACCCACAGCAGGGAATGGTCCTATGACAAAAGTCACCCACGGAGTTGATTGATTGATTGATTGAATTTTGATGACCGGGTAGGCCCACTGGGCCCGTAGAGGTCCCTTTTTCAGGGGCGACCCGGGTGCAGCAACAACATACAGGTAACATTTCAGTACAGGCTGGAGAGTAGAATAGTATTTTAAAAATAGAAGTACATATCTTTGCAGACACAAAAGCATGGAAAGCATGAAGGTAACAAATAGTGAGTACGTTAAGCATTCTGCATCCTAAATAGTGGATTAGATACCAGGTCCGCAGGAAATAGTGGGCAGCGTCTGTAGCCCTATGGTTAGCTGATAAGTACACAGGGTTGGAAGGGGGGAAAAGTTAGGGACCTAAGTGCACCCCTTCAAAGAGAAGAGGACCAAATGTCCTTCCAAGATGGCTGTTGGGAGGGCAAGTGAGCTGCTCAAGAGGCTGAGCTAGGTCAGGTACTGTGGCATAGACATATGCTCCTGAGTTACGTGGTGATTTTCTGATACCCACCCGACCTGAATTGTGCTGTAGCCTATCTGGCGCTCCCTAGAGACTGAACCCTTTCATGAACCGAATTGCTTTCCAATATCTGAACTGTTGAATTGTTTCTGAAACTGTTTTATCGAATTGCACCCTGGTGTATCTGATGTCCAGCTTTGCCTTTGTTGCCTGGACCAGCTTCATCAGAGCCTGACACTGATCCATGGAGATCCCTGGCCCATCCTCCATCTGCAGCAAAGCTGTGTCCAGTGATGTCAACCTGTCTTGAAGTTCCACCACAGCATTCTGGCCTCAGTCCTGTGATGGTAAGTGTAGAGAGCCACTAGTCAGGTATCCTGTAGCGAGTCAGCTTAGGAGCTGCCCTGGCTCAAGCATAAGGGACTGTAGTTATGTTGTGCATCCCTTTTTCTTATTTTGCCGTCTGTCTGAAAGTGTGCGCATGCCCGTGTCACTCCATTAAGGCCATCAGAGGGTCACATCACCAGCAGTCTTCTTCTTGGGAGGGAGGTGTCCTGGGTGCTGGGGACCTGCCAGTGGTCATTGCTGCAGATCATCCAGAGAACCATCTGCTGACCTGAAGTCTCCAGCTTCTTACCTGGAGCCGCAGAAGATTGCCAAGTTCTCCATTGTCCTGATAGCAGTGTTCTTTGTGTTCGGTTCATCTGGGGGACACCCCGTTATGGCCTGTTTGTAAAAAGCACTTTGTGGGGGTCAAAGGCCACCTGCTGATCAGCCAACTCATCACAAAGCCCAGGCTTAGTTCGTTCACCGTTTGTCATCTCGGCCAAGTGCATACAGGACTCAGACTAAAACGGGTTCACCTCTGTTCTTGGTTTGACCAGTTGTTGGTGTTGATCATATTGTTTTGTTGTTTATTCTGTTATCCTGTAGTGTCTTAGAAAACCATTATTTTGTTATCCTTTTTGTCCCTTATAAATAAACCTTTTGTATCTTGGTCACTGAGTAAGCTTCCTGCCTCTCGTTCCAGATTCATCTGACCTGTCCTAAAATTGTTAGGGGAACCTTCTGGCCTGCTACAAGATGGGAAATGTTTAGGTGGGGCTAAGGCATTCCTATGAATATTTATTCACAACAGTGCAGTCAGTCAGCTGCAGGGGCTTCCTCAACAATAATGAGGTACCTCTCCATCTCGCTCCCTCTTCCTCCCTTTGTGTTTCTGCCTATCTCTTGCCTGCCTGTCTGTCTACTGTATCTGAGATATACAGATACAGAAGACAGACAGGCAGAAACACATACAGACAGACAGGCAGATAGACAGTAGTTTCCGTTATGCCCAAGGTACAAATTATCCCATCCCTCTTCCAATGATGGTGACTGTTCTGAATTCTGTAACTCCCCTGTCTGCTGTATTGAGAGCTGGAAGTTTATTGCACATTTCTTAAACAGTACATTTTGACCCAGCCTGCAGCTTCTGATATTAAATCAAGAACCCCCTTCCCCAACACACTAATGTGTGAAGGTGCTTTGGATTGTATAGCCATTACAGTGCTACATTATTACTGTTACTAAATGGAAAGGGAAGGGTGGGAGGAAAGGGAACCTCATATACCATGAATCCTGAATGACTTTGGTAAATAATTAACAGTGACATTTTTATAAACAACTACTCATGAAAAAATACTATAGTGTTTGCCATGATTTGATGTTCATCAACAGTCCCAAAACTGAATCTTCTAAATAGAACGTAGTGTCTGATACATTCAAGGATGCTGAGTTAATTAACAGCATGCATGGCTGCAACTTATGATTAAAATAAAACCAATATTTAACATTTGGTTTGCTGCTGTTGGAGTTATCCCACAAAGTTTAATAACCTTTGGTCCCTATTTATCACAAAATCAATAAGCCCTTCATGTCATAAAGGACAACACATGCAGTGTTCCCTGCAGAAGCATGTTGATTAACATCCAGCTTGTAGCTCAGGAAGAGTTCAGGAAATCTACTGCTTGTAAGTACCTGGGACAGAAATGCTTTGCATGAATGTTAATTAACGAAAATACACTACAAACCTTTGAGTTCACATACCTCTCAAGTATCCCAGATTTTCAGGGATGTCCCAGCTTTTGCCTCAAAAATGTCATCTGTTCCTCCTAAAATTGGCATTTCTGTCACTGAGGAGTACAGATTGGAAACGTACAATAATTACAGACATTTGTGTTCTGTTCTGGCTCTCCATTAGGCAATGCTTTTATCAGTAAGCTGAATGTTGTTGTTCCTTCTTGCACTGATACATATTTTTTTAAGACATGTCCCTGATTTTGGTTATTTGTTCTTAATTTGTGTAAGTCTTGCCCCTAGTTTGTGAGGAAAGTGGGGTATGAGATGCATGATAAGTAGTTGTGTTAAAACATTTCAAAGTTGCTGCCATACATTTTTGTTAAGTTTACATTTGTCAGTAAAAAAGTTAATTTCTCAAGGTTGCTGGCAGTATCTCAGTTACTATTTGCAGATACCAGTATTTCTACAATGTATGTATTTTATGTGAAGGTTACTTTAGTTTTGTTGTCTATACCGAATTAAATGTTTTATATGCTAGTGACAATTTTAGCAACAAACTGAATATCTTTTGACCCTTCTCTGTGCACTGTCTCCAAGGTCATATCTAGAAATGAGCTGGTTCCAGCTCAGCACATCTTCCTAGTGGAAATTAAAAAAAAAATAATAATAATTATAAGTTTCAGACAATGGCTGTAGATTTCATACTAGGTTTCTTAGTAGGTGAAATATGAAGCTGGAAGGCCAGAAAAGCTCATGAATGCTTCAGTTCTTTAATAAGTATAGTATTTTAAATTATTATTGGACAGTAAACGTTTGTCGAGAAGTGCAGATGATGATTAACTGACCAGAGTGTGCTGGCCTCATATAGTTTTATTGCTGTCATGACTGAAAATGCATTTTATGCCTCTGAATTGAATCTGTTAAAAATAATTTACTTTCCCCACAGTTTTTACTGTGAAATAAATACTCATAAACTAGTAGTCAGGTAACAGTGAGATAACTACTTTTATTCCTCTGGGACAGCCTCCTTCTAATTCACAAGGTAGTAGTCAATGTGAAACCAGCAGTATTTGTTTATTGGGGAAAAACACATTCATCAGACAGTTATTCTTTGGAAAAAATGCATTTATGGCTTATTAGTGTATTTTTTATTTTCTCAGACATTTTTAAAAACAGCTTTTATAACTAATATTGTAAAAAATGACTCAAGCTACTAAAGATGGCTGCTGCTTGCAGTTTTTAAAGATCTCTTTTGCCGAGATAACCCGCTGAATATACTTATTAGATGAATACTGTGGATATATTAGGCAGTTCCACCACATGTTTCTGATGGTAAATAGCACAGCACTGTACCTAGATATTTAATATTTTTATTGCAGGCATGACATGGAAGCGAGAACTTTTAAACGCTTCATAATCCCATATCTTCATTCAGAAATAAAAAAAAACAAAACATTATTGCTGAAAAATCTGTATGGCGACTTACACATCCTGCTGATTTAGGTGATACTGTAGATTCTGTGTTCATGGTACACTTTCTCTTCTGAACACTGAAGCCACAGAGACCAGCGACAGTGTAGTGCAGGCTCCCTTGTGTTGCTATTCCATTTCTCTTCATCACTAACTTAAAATGAATGCCTTTCACTCATTATTACTTTGCCAGGACTGAACCTGTGGAGACTTTTTGTCTCATTTGCAGGACAGTCCTCAAGTGAGAGAGCAAATCAGCGTTCATGGCCATTTAGTCCTATGCTGGGCGCATCCACTGGGGTGGATGAGGGGGACATGTCCTTCTCAATTTTGTAAACCACCCATCATGTCCCCCTCAACATTTTTGGCTTCTACTGTGAAAGTGAGAACCACACTGCCTGCTGCAGTATCTGGCCCTTTATGAAACTCACATCCCTAATTGCTTGATTCTACTTGAGTAAAGCGTGACAAGCCTTGCTTAGCTCCCTGCTCCCTCCCCCCCCCCTTACCTCGGCGGCACTTTGTCATCACTTCCTTCAGTGCAGGAGAAAGTAAACAAGCTGGGTGGCAAAGGAGATTCAAATTCTGTTAGGCGCCAAACCAAACCAGGTAGCGGATGCTGAGCTGTGTTTTTCATCTGTGGAGAGCTGCCTTTATTCCATTTTCCTGTACTGCATGTGGGAAGCTGGCCCACTTCTGGAGCAGAACTGGACTGCACCTGCACCATAATCCTATTTAATTAGGTAAGGGGAGAGGGGGCTGTGGATGCATATGGAGATACTGATTTTGGTCCACAGTGCTTCAGATTGCACTGGTTGACATTGGTACAATGGCAGGAGCTGGGCTACTATGGGAAACAATAGTCAGAGGGGCTCATGGTTGGGTTGGATGGGGTGCTGCACCGTTGAGGTAGGCCACTCACAACTGGGCACCCCATGAAGATTTAGTACAACTTAGTATGAATCTGGGCCAAATTTAATGGGTAAAGTTACATTCAGTACTCCTGGAAGGTTGAGCTGCTGATATTTGGGGTTCCCCATCTGATCTGTAAATGGTCACCGATCCTTGCTGTCAGATTTGCTTGTTTTTCGGAGGGTGTAAGATAGTATATTTAAAATATGGAGTGTTCTGTGCTCTCTTTTAGGTTAAGGGGTTGCTAGAAATGGGTATTAAAATGTTTCAATGATTTTCATTTGTACTACTAAAATTACTGTTTGCAAAAACGCATACCCTTATGAATTTGAATAAGTTTGTGTCAAGTAAAGTTAAAAATGTATTTACAGTTCTTTAACTTGTAGTTGTGTAGAGCTGTGCTTTGCCAAGTGTTTGTTTTGTTTTGTTTCTGTCAGGAAATAGCTGCTACTGGCCCTATTTTTTATTTGTACCTAAGTGAAACACAGAAAATGGACTGTGCTGTTGTATGGATTGTTTAGAACAACTCTTGCAATCTGAGTTTAATGTTCATTAGTCAGATAAAAAAAATAGAACATTTATGTCTTTTTTTTTAAATGGTGCAGTGATGACATGTGTGAACATAGTGGCTGCAAAATCAAAAAAAGAATAAAAATGTAAATTGTATGTGTAGTTTTTAGAAGGTTTGTTTCTTGTAAAGGTTGCATTTGCCCATTGAGATATTCTGAGAACACAGGGTCATCTAGCAGGTCTTAATGTGTTACAGCTAAAATGAAATGTCTGATTGGCTCAGCTGTAGTAATGTAACCCATGGATTTTAGAGTTAATTGTGGAATGGGACTGGAGACTATGGCAGGGTTCTGAGTGGTTATGTAGTATAAGCATCCCCCCTCCCCCAAAGCTATAGGTCTTCAACTTGTTTTCCTCTGCTGGCCCGCTGAACTACAGTGCGTCCTCAGCAGCTTTACCAGTGGCACTTCCTTTAGCACTGGCACAGTATGCACATTGACCCTCTACCACCAAATTTCAAGGCATAAAATTAGTGGGTTTGCATCGTGTTTCGCTACCCAAAACATGCTGTTTGCTCATCAAGTGCAGCCTTAATTAGCAGAAGATGATCAACTGATCTTCCAGTTATAGGATTCCAGAAGGCATAGGATAGACACAAGGGGATCTTAGAAGTAAGGCAAGGGAGTGGGTGCAAATTGGAGACCGAGTAGGGTCTGTGGTGGCACTGTAGGGAGAGAAATATGGCATAATAGGTGGGCCAAGAGGCCCTTATTTGATGACAATGTCTATGTTTCTATGTTTCTATGGTCATAGCTTGCCGAACCCCTAGGCTAATATCCAAATCAGTCAGTTACTACTTCATAAAAGCTGCCTCCTGATTTTCTTCATGAAAAATGTTCTTTAATGCTTGATGACTAGTCTGTTTAGAAGGATCTGTGTGGCAGGATGTTTTACTTTTGATGGTTAAAGCCTCACATCTGAAGGGTTTTGTAATCCCTGTTTTAATACTGAGTACTGTATTTCCAGGTTTCTAAACTTTACACTGTGGAAAAAGATTTCTTATAGAGAGATCTGTGTGCTGTCCAAGTCGGAAAATCTATGTTACATGTTTGAGACTAAATGTAACTTATTCAGTAATGCAGTAGCAGGGGTAGAAGCACTAAAATGTATTTCACCTGAGGACTGTAGGTCAGTTGAGTATATTTTTATGTGCCCATGATTTTTTTGAGTCGGGGTTGAGAGGTGTGCATCACTGTATTAGTGTGTGGGCCATGATACTGTCAGTAGTGTGTGTGTGTGTGTGTGTGTGTGTGTGTGTGTGTGTGTATGAGGGACAACAGCACTGTAGTGACATTTTTAGACTTGTGCTTCCAACAAGTGTTTCCCCCAAATGAAACCCATAGCCAAGCCTCCCTTGCCTCCGTGCCATGTGACTGAAGACTGGAAAATAAGCCCCCATGCCACCACTTTTATTGTGGCAGCAGGAGTAGCAGTATAGTACTAATGAGGCAGAGGAGAACAGCAGCAGCAGCTCAGCTTGTCTCGTTTCTTTAGACCATGGTTCTCTCTCTCTCCTCTTCTCCAAAGAACTAGCTCTCAGGCTGAGTCTGTGGGATGTTTTGGTCATGGCAGCTATCCAGGAATGGACTGGGTGATAATTCAGTCAAGCTGCAGTGGTACCCATACCTGATCACCACAGCTGCTCTGCAGATCGGAACTACCCGGTGGCTCCAGTTTTGGGTGAGTGGTTGTGTTGATAGTGGATAGTGTTGGCACAAGCAGCTCGGCAGAGCCATGACCCCCCCAACCTTTACCCATGATTGCACCCCTGCATTCACCTTTCGAAAAAAGACTGCTATCCATGTGGCTTCTGTGTTGGAGCTTAGGCCATGCATGGACATGTTTGTATGGTTTTAAATGCAAATTTGCATGCACATTTTCTGCGAACTTGAATGGTCTTGCAACTGTTATTATTGCTATAGGTGAAAGAGCCGTACAGCATTAACACCAACCATTATTTTAGTTTCAGTTTAATTATGTACAGTACCCCTATGGAGATGTAACATATTGCTTTTAAAGTGGTCCTGATTCTACCTAGTGTTACGACAACATGGAATGCTGAAACACAGGAAGGTTCAGTGACTTGCTCACGGTTAAACAGCAGCTCTGTGGCTGTGGTGGACTTTATACCTGTGATCGTCTGCTTCACATTTATGTGCTCTAACAACTAGAAGGCACTGCTTGCCTAGGTGCGGCTGTATGAAGCTACAGCTGTCTATTTTATTTTTAATTCTGAAACAGTTTCTTCCCCAAAATGCTTCTGCAAGGGAAAGAAGTACAATAATATCTGTATGGGTATATTTCTGCTTGTATAAACAACATTCAAGGGTTTGGTGTGAGATCTTGAAATTCTCATTCAAATAGTGTATGTTATCTTCTAGGATATCTCCTCCATAGAGAACCCGTATTTAGTTGGTGATAAAAAGTACTAAGAACCCTGCTTAAATTTTAAAAATGTAGGTATATGACACAGAGTAATCTTACACAGCAGTGGGATTGCATTTTCATTCTTCAGATGGTGGATATCTAACCTCTAAAACAGATCCCATTTTTCATTATAAAACAAAAGTCCTTATCTAAGATGTGTTGGATTCCAAATGTGCAATGAAGACCCAACCCTTAGTGTGCACCCCTCCACAGCATTGCTACTGTATGGTCTGTTAATACTGTTTATCAGACTAGCAGCCTTATAACGAAAACAGGGCCCTCTTGCATATTGGCTGAGATCAGTCAACTGGGGGTCATGCATCAAGATCTTCAATAATTAATGTTGATGGGAACCTTCAATGTGTTAGCAGAAGCTACTGTTTGATAGACTGTCTACAGTGTGTGTGTGTGTGTGTGTGTGTGTGTGTAACACAGACAGTGTTTACAAAAGACAAATATACTGTTCCAACTGATAAGTTCTAACTGAACTGCATGTATGTTGCAATCATACCCCTTCATAAATGCAATGTTATAGGAAGAACTACTTCCTATAACCTGTTCTTTCCTAGTTTGTCTATCTGTCTTCTAGTATGTTTGTTTACAGAAGTTGCTTCTGTTAAGAAGCATAGAAACTTAGAAAAGAGGACAGAAAAAGACCTTAACAGTAGAACTGGGTGGAATGTCAAATTCTGACAGTGGAATTAGTGCGTAGTGGTAATTCCACATCCAAACTGCTCTCTGGAATTTCTTTTAGAATTCAGCAGAATTCTGAAAAGCAGTTCTATGCAAACCATGGAATAACTTTCATCTCACTCTGCTCTTATTTATAAATCTTGAATGCATATTATTTTCCCTAATAGCCTGCTTTACCTGACTGTTGTCCTACAGTGGTTTCCTCTACTCCTTGGATTTGCTTGTGATCCTAACACATTGATGTGTTGCCCCTAAAATAGCCTTCTTTAATGCTGTCCATGTTTCCTCCATCCCATCAATCTTTTTAAAGTCTTTTAGACTTTCCTCTATTTTCACCTCCATTATTGTGAAATCCATTTTTTTGAAATACAGAGTCCTTGCATCAGTGGTCACTTGTGACCCCAGCCTTATGCTGACTCTCACAATGCAGTGGTCACTCTGATCCTCCAAGTTTCTTCACTGTAACATCCCTAATGATGTTCTGATTGGACAACACTAAGTCAAGTATTGCCTTCCCCGTGTTGCTACACCTACCCACTGTGTAAGAAAGCAGCAATGTTTGGCATCCACAAATTGCTGTCCCTTCAGATTCCTTAGATACATAGATACATAGACAGTGTCGGCAGATAAGGGCATATGGCCCACCCAGTCTGCCCATTTGAGCTTGTAAGTTCAGTGTATGTTTTCCTAGAAGTCTGTTGCCCCTTACCCCTGACTTCCTGAATTCCTTTATATCCTTGCTGCCCATGTCTCCCAAGGCATGTCTGGAAGGTTTAAAATTTTGATTTATCTCCTCTCCAGTGCTTCATCCAATCCACCAATTAATCTGGTATCATATACACTACTGTACCTTTAGCCTGTGTTTCTTTTCGCCTCCATCCATCAGTTGGAGTCACAGTAACTCCACTCCTTTCTCTTCCTTGAGTGATGCATCCTCCATTGCCCTGATATCTGCCCTCATATGCACTGCCCCACTGTCTCCTTTCCTGTTTTACCCATCACATAGAAACATAGAAATTGTCAGCGGATGAGGACCGCCAGGCCCATCCATTCTGCCCTTAAGCCCCATACTTGTATTCGACTTCTGACCCTATGTGATCAGTGGCCTTTCGTCACTCTCTCCCACCACAGTGATCCCCTGTGCCTGTTCCAGGCATGTTTAAAGCCCCCTACTATACTTGCTTCCACCACCTCTTGTGGCAGACTATTCCATGCATCACCACCCTCTCTTTAAAGAAAAATGTTCTCACATTTCCTCTCAATCTACCCCCCTCCAGTTTCATATCATGCCCCCTCATTCTAGCACTCATTTTACACTGGAAGAGGTCTCCCCTGCACATTGTTTATGCCCTTGAGGTATTTGAAAGTTTTTATCATGTCTCCCCACTCCCTCCTTTCTTCAAGTGAGTACATATTGAGGTCATTTAGTCTCTCCTCATATGTTTCCTTCCTGAAGAGCTTGGTACACTGGAACATTAACATCACAGCAGTTATTAGAATTAGCCCAAGTTTCAGTAATGACCACTGTGTCTATTTTTCTCTGCAGCCATCACAGCCTGCAGTTCATCAATCCTGTTGCCCAACCTTCTAGCATTTGTGTACAACACTTTCCATTTGTTTCCCCCACTCCCTTCTAAGATTTCTTCTTATCTCTGCTGCTTTATTCCATGCCTTTTTCCTTTTTCCCTTATTCCTTTAGTAATCCCTATCATACTGCTCCATTGGGGGGCTATTTAGGATCCCACAGTCAACCTGTTGTAGTCCCTGTGCCCTATTAAAAGTCTGCCTCATGTAGTTTAAACTCCCACTGTAAACGTCTGTTTCCCCAAGTCACTGATGCCCCCTTCACTCAAATGTAGGTGGTTCCTTTCAAACAGCCAATCATCATCCCAAAATGAACCCAGTGCCCCAAAACCTTAACCCCTCCTCTCCAAACCAACCCTTTCACCACATTCTAAGCACCCGATTCCTGTTCTTTTTGTGCTTTCCTGTGAGTGGCACTGGTTGTACCTCAGACAATGCTACTGTATCTGCAGCTTCTCTCAGCTTCCTGCCTACCTTTATTTATTTACATTTTAGCTCCTGTGGCAGTTCAGCACTGCTTAGTTTCACTTTGATATTTCTCAACTTCAGAATGATGATGGAGCCTTATCGTGTTGTGTGTCTGACTTAATCTTGCATTTTACGTGCTTCCCTGTGGATAAGTAACATTTTACAGGAGCACCACTGAATTACTGATATTGTGCTTCTCCATCTCACTTGGGGTGACCCACTATTGTTTTGCTACAGTAAGTTGCATCACTACAACAGAGGTCCTCAAGGCTTTGCTGCAGGTTAAGAGGAATACTGTAACAGTCTTGAAATAGACCCAAGCATCTGAAGCTGGCCACTGCAGTCCCAGAATTTCTTCTAATGGGATTTATTTAACCTAGTTCCAGGGAAGCTTGAAGAAGCATAGTTACTTGTGTTCATGGGCAGACTAGGTGGTTTGAAGGCCCTTATCTGCCGACAACATCTATGTATCTATGTAACCTCTTCCTATCAATGGGGGACTTAAAATCTATTTCAGAATGCACTAGGTAACTTTCCCCTCATAATAGAGGATATAAATTTGACCATAATAATTGCACACCCATACCTGTCTCACTTTACATCCATTTCTAATGGAATAATGTGTTCAGATGCAATTATTAATCTCTCTTGGAATCTCCTCATTCCAGTCCTATTGGGTTTCATGACCAGACACTCCACCACCACCACCACCACTGTCCTACTTAATATAAGTGGGGTTGTGCTCCCTGCTGTGGATGAGGATCGCTGCTCTGGTGGAATGCTTTGGGATGTATCAAATACAGTATCACATGCTTAATAAATGAGCTGCATCCAGCTATGCTCAGAGACATCAGCCTAAGCCATATAGCTACTGACTGTTTAATAGGATATCTGTCTGTTTACATGCAGAAAGTTGTGGTCAAACATCTTCAGCTCTGAGCTGAATAATGTCCGGTTCAGGCCCACAGAAGTCAATATTTGGGATCTTGTTATTCTCACTTCCTAGTGTACAAATAACCTCCCGAAGTAGCCTATCTCATCTGAGGTTCATACACTATCTACGTAGATGTCACTTTCCTCTACTGCAGTGCTCCATTCGTGAACCTGTTGTCCACAGATCATGAATTCAGTTTCTGGAGAGTGGAAAGCTAATTCACTCAGAACCACCAACAACTGAAATTAGCCAAGCAAAACATGTTTTTTGATAATCAAACTTGTTAAGGAAACTGACTAAAGTGATATATTTTTTTTTTAATTTAAAATTTTGATGACTGGAAAAGGCACACTGAGTCGAGGCTCGTTTCCAGGTGCGACCTGGGTACAGATTGTTCAAGGAGTAACAAAATTGGTGAGGAAAACAGGTGGTACACATAAACATTTTAACAGAGAGTGCAATACATCATTTAAACTATACCATAAAAGCTTAGCGAGGAGTGAAAGGAGAAGTGATGTCGGCTTTGCAAGCTGCGGCTATGGCGAGTGAGAGGAGACTGAGTAGTGACTCATCGGCATGTTGGGAGCGTTAGAGCATTTAGGGCATGGTGGGCTTGGTAAGAGCCTGAGTAGCTGAGCAAAAGCAGGACTGGAAGGGGTCATGTGGAGGCTTGAGGGCAGAGAGTTCCAGATGTGGGGGAGGTGGTATGAGAAGGCTTCTTGACGTGAAAGTGTGTGTGTGGGGGGGGGGAGGTGGAAGGAGCACGGGTCCCTGTGACGAAGAGGGTAATTGAGTGAGGTCATTGTGGTGAGGCGGGAAGTGAGATAGGATGGGAGGGAACCCAGCCAAAATTTAGCTAAGAAGGAGGGGCAGTGGATGGTTCTCCTGTGGGAGAGTGGGGACAGGGAGAAAGGAGCGTAGAGCAGGCAGTGGTGTGTGTGTGTTGGGGGGGGAAGCGGTGGAGAAGTGGCAGAAAGAGTTTAAGAGGATGTCCAGCCTCGAGAAGGAGGAAGATGGGGCCATGCCATAGACAATGTCTGCGTAGTCTATCACTAGTAGGATTGTTTTACCTACTAGCTCACAGCGGATGGGGATTGGTAGGCAGGATTTGTGGTAATAGAGGACAGCGAGCTTGGGCCGGAGCTTTGTGCAAATTACCTCGACATGGTTGGAGAAGTTAAGGTGACTGTCCAGTCATACGCCCAGGTACTTGAAGGCTGGACTTGCTCAAGGGATAAGCCATCCAAGGTGGTGAGTGTTGTGGGTGGTTGGGTGGGTAGCCAGCTGTTGTCTGGAGCCAAAGACCATGGTGACCATTTTTTATTTGCATTTAGAGTGAGCTGGTTCTCGAGAAGTCAGGACTGGATTCTGTTGAAATTGTTCTGAAGAATGGGGAGGACACTGTCATAAGAGGTGCCCAAAGCAAAGATGACAGTGTCATCAGCATATAGATGTACACTGGAGGAAAAACAAGATGAGGGAAGGTCATTAATGAAGAGAGAAGAGGATGGGGCCAAGTATAGAGCCTTGGGGAATGCTGGTTACGATTGGAAGTGGAGAGGAGATTGAGTCACCTATTTGGACTGATTGTTGTCTGCCAAGGAGGTACGAGCAGAACCACTCGATGGCTGATGGGGTGATACCGAAGAAACTAAGTTTGTGTAGCAGCAGTGGGTGCTGCAGGACAATGAAAGTTGTGACCTTGAAGCATGTACACAATTTCAAGTGCTGTACCTAGTGATTCAGCTCTGTACTTTCTTGACCTACAGCATTCAGATGGATCATATTCTAGCCGCCTTTGGTTTCATTGCTAGAACTGTTGTGTAGGAACAAGTACGGCCTCAGCTAAAAAGTAAGGAATCCTGTGGTTTCACGCATCCTTTTGCCCATCCTGGAATATGGGGATACCATCTTCCGTATGACTTCTGAATTAGCCTTGCAACCACTGAACTCAATCTTCAACATACTGTGCAGGTTTGCCCTCTCACAGTAGCCTAACACACCGGATATCCTGTAGATGACCAATTACATTTGATGGGTCATCCAGCATGCAGGAGATATAATTGGCTGACTGTACAAGTGTATGCATGCAACAGTACCTGATTGCCTGTGATCATTTCACACATCAGCTGGATGCACGTGAACCATGGTCATAGGTACTGTTCACAGGTATAATGGATAGTATAAGACCAAAGGTCCATTTAGACCATTCTTCCACTATCCTAACTGTTACAGTATATCCAGTGTTACTGTTCTTTTTCAGAAACTCGTCCCTTTTCAGTTTGAAGCTTTTACGGTATTTACCCTGACTGCCTCCCCACATTCCTATTACCCTTCTAATGAAGTAACACGTCCCTATGCCCAGTCTTATCCTTTCTTCCTTCCATCTTTGTGTCCCTTCATCCTCTTACCTGAGACATTGTAAATAATGTACATGTATCAAACTTCTTGATGTGCTTCACACCTCTATTGCCATGCATGGTGCCTCAGCTTCCTCTTCTCCAATGAAAACAATCCCAGCTCCTCCAGTCTTTGTTACCATCCAATTCCCTCTAGTCTCTTGAGCATCCTGTTACCAAGCCATACCTTCTCCAGTTCTGCCATATCCTTTTCATATTGATGTTCCCAGAACTGAAGACAGTATTCTAAATTTGGTTATACCAAAACCTTGTATAGTGGTAATATTTACTATTTTGTATTTATTCTGTAGTTTTGTTTAAGTGGTAATCCATGATATGAGCTACTCAAATTGAGTGACTCAATATGAGCAACTCAGTTTGAGTGACTATGGAGACAGTGAGTGTTGATAAATAGCAACAGAAATTACAGCGAGTATGAAAAACGACTATGTATTGAATAGCCAGGCAGAGGTATGATGTTAAGGATAGAGGATGTGTTTGAGAGGGCTGCTTCCAGCTGGCCATCTAGCGTGGTGGGTTAGGGGCTGGCTTGCGATACTGGTAGATCAGGGTTTGGGACTGGAGAGGTGCTTCTAGTTTTTTTGTGGTTTTCAGTTGTTGCAGTTATTTATTTTTTTATTGTTTCTAGAGGTGTTCTGTCCCACCGAGTTTGTTCCTCCCCAATGTTCTCCCCTTGTGACAGGTAGCCCACCTGTGGTGTAACCCCCTCCTATGTTTTCCTCTTCCCCAGTGTCACCCCAGAGTTGATTATATTAGTTAGGAGGGTGCGGGAAGCCACACACTGGGGGGAGTGAGGGCATTCCCCTCACAGAAAATTATGTTTAAGTTGTTTTTGTAAAAATTAAGTTTGAGTCATATAAATTGTAGGTCGCTTTGGTGTCCGTGGTTTTATTGCTGTTGCTAATATGTAGTCACCATTTATTTCGCTGCTGGTTTTGGTGGGGCTGTTATCACATGGTACCATTTAAGTTACGTTTGTTTTATGTATTTTATTCTGTCCCACTATGTACAGTACAGTGCTCTGAGCCGCTTTGGGAAGGGCACCATATAAACAAAGCTACTACTACTGCTACAGTATCACTTTACTTTGGGCTGCAGTCCATCAAGTTTTTAATAGTTCAGATAGTGATACTGTTGATCCAAAAGGGT
Source organism: Neoceratodus forsteri (assembly GCA_016271365.2). Taxonomy (NCBI): domain Eukaryota; kingdom Metazoa; phylum Chordata; order Ceratodontiformes; family Ceratodontidae; genus Neoceratodus; species Neoceratodus forsteri. The sequence goes on from CM057454.1 coordinate 532,307,177, forward strand.
AGCCTCACATCTTGTCCTGAATTACTGTATGACTATCCTTTTTTGGATGGACTGTGTTGGATACTGTGTATCAAATCTGATTAGTGCCACTATTCCTGCAATTAAAAAAATCACTCCCTTAAAAAAAAATCTCAAATATGTTTTTCCCATGTGGCCCAACCAGGGGTGACATAGATTACTTATGGCCTTATTATTGGGCCACCAGTGAGGGGAGCTAGTCTGGCAGTCTATAAATCCTCCCCTCTCCCAGTTCAACTTCTTAGCTACTGTTTCCAAGTATAGAGGTAACAGATTCATTGTTGGACCACCATCAGGGCAAGTTCAAGTCAAGGTGGCCAGTAGGGTATACAAAGAAATTTCTGAATTCTCCAAATATTAGGATATTTCAATATGTGGTGTGACAAAAACAAGTAAAAACCTCCCAATTTTCCTCGGGTGTCCAGGACTAGCCCTGTGGTCACCACTTTCCCACCCCAGTCATCTCCCACCCTCTATACCCCACCAATCTTTCTGCATGAAACTTTCTTTTAAATAAAATTGCTGGGCTGCTGGCACAGAGTCAGGAGCTGACACAGTATTTTGATGGAAACCCCGCTTCCTGGCTCAACCCCTTAAACATTATCCCTGATTCGAGGGTGATGGAGGATAATATTATTCCAGAATCCAGGATAGGCCAAGGTTTAAACAAACAAACAAAAAAGATGGTGTCAGCTCCTAGCAGGGTACCTGGAGCCCGGTATTTTTGTTAAAAAAAAGCTTTGTGCAGGAATATGGGTGGGATGTGACTGACGTGGGGATGGATGCCTGTAGAACTAGCTCTGGCCAACTAGGGAAGGCTGGAAGGGTTCTTCAAAATGTTACTTGTTTCCCTAATTTTAAGGCTGAATACTGAGCACCAAACACTGAGTATACAAATACTTGCTGAAAATTTAAAATAAAAATAAAAAGTACTTGCACACTCCTAGTAACCAGTAAAGTTCCCTTCCTTCATGCTTTACCTTCCACCAGCCAGTACTTTTATGAAACCCCCCTCACCTCCTGCCCAACTTTCCAGATGCTGATACAGCCCTTCTGGTACCTTTTTAACAGTTTGTTCATGGGTTCCACCCTTCGTCCATGTCTCCTCCAGGCTCACTGTTGGAGGAAGACCTGGTCTCAGTCATAGGTTACAGTGCCAGCAGTGATCAAATCTTAGCATGGAGCTGAATGCTCCCACACACTGACTGCTAGGCCCAACAGTGCCTCTGTACTTGCAGGTTAGACTAAAGAGGGATTGAGGGGCCTAGCAAGTAACACTTGTGAGTGTTCCACCCCATGCAAAATTTCTTTACAGGCACTGCAGCATGCGCTGGTACCCCCTAAACAAAGGATCCAGGGGAGCTGGAACCAGAGGGGCCAGAGCCCCTGAAGAAACTTAGGAATGGTACTGGGAGAGCTTCGTTTGTTATTATTTATTGAGAATGTCAGCTGGAAGGGGGTTGGGGAAGAGAAGGGAAGGGTTTAGTAAAGCTGTTGGTGAGTGCCTGGTAAGAATACTGGAGGATGAGATTTCCACCCGCTAGAACTAAGACTAGACTCCTTGGTGGCCTCGGTCTTTCTAAGTCCTCCTCGGTTAAGACAGTTAGGACATTTTTTGTAAGGGAGGAGGTCTGAATGATTATCCCTTTGCTATACACTTGGTTTAAATAGTAAAAGGATAATCCATACTGTATGTTTTCAGGAGTTCGGCCACATAATCCATTAGAACATAGTATGGACTATATACCCGAGTTAACTATCCTTGGCTTATTCTGTCTATATTCCCCCTTTCAATGAAACCTAGCATCCTGTCAATTTTATTAGCTACTGCTGCACACTACATGGCTCAGAGTGCCTTCAATAACCCCAAGATACTTCTCCTAATTTAATGCAGTAATTTCCTCACTATTTAATGTGTACTTCCTAGCCTTACTCTTCGATATGCACAGCACTGCATTTGTCCAAATTGTACTGCATTTGCCATCAGTTTACTTAATTGCCTACACTAGCCACATCATTTTGTAAACTCACATGTTGTTCATCTGTACTGGTTGTGCTGGTTTTCTTGCTGGCATCTGCAGACTTGGTTATCTGTCAATTTACACTCTCCTCAAGACAGCTAATCAAGGTATTAGTCAACAGCAGCAGTATCAACACTGATATGTGTGTATGTGTGTGTGTTGGGGGGCACACCACATCATGCTGAAGATTTCACATTGACCACCACCCTTAACAATCTGTCTCTCACCCAGTCACTGACATGCTGTGATTTCTTACTTGTGTGGTAGCCTGTGATGCAGAATGTTATTAATTGCCTTGCTAAAGTCTAGATAAATAATGTCTTCTGCCTCCTTATTGTCTATTCATCTAGTCACGTCCTCAAACAATTCTATCTGATTAGTCTGACATGATCTTCCTGTAGTGAAGCCAACCTGGCTGTCTCCTATCAGCTTTTGCTTATCCAGGTGTCATTTGATTGTGTTTTTTATTATAGTGTCCAAAATCTTACGAGGAAATGGATGTTTACTTAACAGACCTATAGTTTCCCAGGACACTCTTCCCACACCATGCACTTTAGAGTGAGAGAGGAAATAAGGACTTTTGAAGGCATGCTTTTGCTTACTTAGCCCCAGTTGGGTGAGACCCTTAAGATCTCACCACCCCTAACCAATTTTACAAAGCTGGTTTTTGTGCACCTGAGAGTACTAACATTGTTGCTAGCCACAGGCTATCATTTCTTAATCATTCTTACTGCATGAATTTCACTGCTACTGCTGTATTCATTTTATTGCACTTGTATGTCTGTTTGTTGACATGAAACCTGTACTCCCCACAAGCACAATAGGAAAAAACACCCCATGTCTGATATTTAACTTATTATCTGTGACCCCTGTGACATCACTCATGGCTTCACCACTTGTGATGTCATGGGTTCATGGACCACATGTAAAAAATATATGGCATATTTTTATTAGGGCAACAAAGAAAGAGATTGTCCACTGCTACGGCTGTGTAAGGCTGTGTAAGAAACATAGAAACATAGAAGTTGATAGCAGATAAGGACCACAAGGCCCATCCCAGTCTGTCCATTTTTTCTACCTTATGAATGTGCCATAGGCCTGTACTCTGTCGATGACCTACAGTGCCTTCAGAAAGTATTTACCCCCCTTGGATTTTGTCACATTTTGTTGTGTTACTACCAGAATTTTTAATGCATTGAAATGATTTTCCCCCTTGATTCACACAGCATACTCAACAATTTAAAGGGGCAAAAATATTTATATTGTGTAACAAAAATTTATGAAACATTAAAAACTGAAATCTCTTGTTTACTTAAGTATTCACCCCCCGAGTCAATACTTTTGTAGAAGCACCTTTGGCAGCAATTACAGCTTTGAGTCTTCTTGGATATGTCTGTATCAGCTTTGCACATCTGGATTTGGGGATTTTCGCCCATTCTTCCTTTCAGATTTGCTCAAGCTCTGTCAAGTTAGATGGGGAGCGTCGGTGAACTGCAATCTTTAAGTCTTTCCACAGATTCTCAATGGGATTCAAGTCTGGGCTTTGGCTGGGCCACTCAAGGACATTCACCTTCTTGTTCTGAAGCCACTCCAGTGTTGCTTTGGCTGTATACTTGGGGTCGTTGTCCTGTTGGAACGTAAATCTTCGCCCCAGTCCAAGGTCTATTGCAGACTGATGCAGGTTCTCCTCAAGGATGTGCCTGTATTTGGCTCCATTCATTGTTCCCTCTATCCTGACAAGTGCCCCAGTCCCTGCTGCTGAAAAGCATCCCCATAACATGATGCTGCCACCACCATGCTTCATGGTAGGGATGGTGTTACATGGGTGATGAGCTGTGTTCGGTTTGCGCCAGGCATAGCACTTTGCATTCAGGCCAAAGAGTTCAATTTTTGTTTCATCAGACCAGAGAATCTTTTGCCACATGGTCTAAGAGTCTGCCACATGCCTTCTTGCAAACTCCAGGCATGCTATTATGTGGCCTTTTCTCAGGAGTGGCTTCTGTCTAGCCACTCTCCCATAGAGGCTACATCTGTGGAGTGCTGCAGAGATTGTTGTTCTCTGGACAGGTTCTCCCATCTCAGCCATGGAACTCTATAGTTCTGTCAGGGTGGTCATTGGGTTCTTGGTCACTTCCCTGACCAAGGTCCTTCTTGCCCTGTTGCTCAGTTTGGGAGGACGGCCTGCTCTAGAAAGAGTCTGGGTAGTTCCGTAATCTTTCCATTTCCTAATGATGGACTTGACTGTGCTCCTCGGAACTTTCAACACCCTAGAAATATTTTTATACCCCTCCCCAGATCTGTGCCTCCTCACAATTCTATCACAGAGTTCTACGGACAGCCCCTTGGTCTTCATGGTAGGGTTTCTGCTGTGACATGCACTGTCAACAGTGGGACCTTATATAGACAGGTGTGTTTCCTCTGAAATCATGTCAACCATTTGAACTGACCACAGGTGGACTCCATTCAAGTTTTAGAGTGATCTCACAAGGAAATTGGATGCACCTGAGCTCAATTTGGAGTGTCATAGCAAAGGGGGTGAATACTTATCAAATCAAGACATTTCATATTTTTATTTAAATTACTTGTACAAAAAAATCCAGAAGTTTCATTCCACTTTGACATTATAGAGTAATTTGTGTAGATACGTGACAAAAAATCCCATTTAAATGTATTTTAATTTGAGTTTGCAACATCACAAAATGTGACAAAATCCAAGGGGGGGGCGAATACTTTCTGAAGGCACTGTATTTATTCATACTCATCTGTATTGCTCCCTTATGCCTATCCCATGCCTGTTTGAAGCCCTGCACTGTATTCATATCCACCACTTCCTGAGGTAGGCCGTTCCATGCATCCACCACCCTTTCTGTGAAAAAGAACTTCCTCACATTACCCCTTAATTGGCCTCTCTCTAATCTCATGCTGTGTCCTCTTGTCCTGCTATTTTTCTTATATTGAAACATGTTAGACTCTTTCACATTGTTAATGCCCTTAAGATGTTTGAATGTTTCGATCATATCACCTCTCTCCCTCCTTTGCTCTAGGATATACATATTGAGCTCCGTTAATCTCTCCTCATTTGTTTTCTGATATAGTCCCTGCACTATTTTGGTTGCCCTTCTCTGGACTGCTGCCATTTTTTTAATGTCCTTGTGCAGGTGCGGCCTCCAGTACTGCATGCAGTACTACAGAATGGGCCTAACCTGTGTCTTGTAAAGAGAGATTATTACCTCCCTCTTACGACTTGCGATACCCCTACTAATATACCCCAACATCCCTCTAGCCTTACCTACTGCTTTAGTGGTCTGCTTGGATGATTTCAGGTCATCTGTGATGATGATGCCCAAGTCTTGTTCTTCCCTTGTGATTGCCAACAACTCCTCTCCCAGCCTATAGGTGGCTTCAGGGTTTCTCATCCCTATGTGCATGATCTTGAACTTCTTTGCGTTAAACCCCAGTTGCCACTCTTCCGACCATTTTGCCAATTTATCCAGATCTCTTCTGATTCTGCCCACCCCATCTGGATCATCGACTGTGTTGCAGATCTTGGTGTCATCTGCAAACAGACAAACCTTACCCTCCAGTCCATCTGCAATGTCACTGATGAAGATATTGAAGAGGACTGGCCCCAGGACTGATCCCTGAGGTACCCTACTTGTGACTTGAATCTCTTCTGACTGAATACTGTTTACTACCACTCTCTGTTTTCTGCCCGCCAATCAGCTTGCCACCCAGTTGACCAACTTCTGCCCCACCCAGAGCCTACACAGCCTATTAATCAACCTTCTATGTGGAACAGTATCAAAAGCTTTGCTGAAGTCACGGTAGACAACATCAACTGCACCCCTTGATCCACTAATCTGGTTACCCAGTCACAGAAATCTATGAGATTAGTTTGACAGGACCTTCCTGTTGTAAACCCATGCTGTCTTGGATCCTGTGCTCCTTTGTATTCCAGGTGTTGTACTATCCTTTCCTTAAGACGTGCCTCCATAATCTTGCCCACTACTGAGGTAAGACTGACTGATCTGTAGTTCCCTGCCTCCTCCCTGCTACCACTCTTGTGGAGTGGGATCACATGAGTGAGTCCTTCTCCAGTCTTCTGGGACCTCTCCTGTGCTCAGAGACTCACTAAACAGTTCTGATAATGGCTTTGCTAGTTCCACCCTTACCTCCTTTAGTACTTTGGGATTAATGCCATCAAGTCCCATTGCCTTGTCCACCCTGAGCTTAGCAAGCTCTTGTAGGACCCTTTATTTTGTGAAGGGACTGGTGCATACCTCCCTCCCTCCTGTGTCCATGGTGCTGAGCTGTGGGCCCTGCCCTACCTTCTCCTCAGTAAATACTGAGCAGAAGTATCTATTTAGGATAGATGCTTTTCCTTGGTCCTCCTCCACACACTCCCCCTTATCCCCTTTGATCTTAGCAATACCCCCTCTAGACTTTCTCCTTTCACTAATGTATCTATAGAAAGTCTTGTCCCCTTCTTTTACTGTTCATGCTAGTGTTTCCTTGGTTTGGGCCTTTGCCTGCCTTACTGCCTTCCCTGCTTTCCTTAGGGAAGTTTGGTATGCCACCCTATCTTTGTCCTGCAGCGTTCCCTTTTATTTTCTGAAGGCCAGCCTTTTGGCTCTGACCTTTTCTGCTACTGTTTTTGAGAATCAAAGTGGTTTCCTCCTTCTTTTGCTCTTGCTTTTCTCTCTAACACCATGGCATGTTGCTTCAAGTATTGCATCCTTAATGCTTGCCCACTTTGCCTGTACCCCCTCACCTGTATTTCTTCTTGCCAGGGCTAGCTTAACTCTGTTGGCCATCTTATCAATGTCAGCTCCTCTGAAGTCCCATATTTTTGCCTTGGAATGGGATGATTTAGTTCTAGTGGCCAAATTGAACCATACCATGTGATGGTCACTGGCCCCCAGGTGACCTTTTGCCTGGAGATTCGCAATCCTTTCCCCATTAGTCAGTACTAGATTGAGGATAGCCCTGTCTCTTGTGGGTTGTTGTACCGGTTGTTTGAGGCCCTCCCCCTGCAGGGAATCCACATGTGTCTAGTTCTGGCAGATGTTCCTGCTGGTATTGATCAATCTGTATCTGGCATGTTGAAGTCTCCCATTATCAGAACTTCCCCTTTAGCTGTCATGTTTTATATATCTTATAACAGTAATGTGTCTATGTCCTCCTCCTGGTCTGGAGGCCTATAGACAACCCCAGTTCGTATGGCTGTCCCATTTCCTGTTTCCAGGGTGACCCACAGTTCTTCTGGTTCCTTATGTGTATTCAGAATTTCTGTAGCTTTGATATTTTCATTGACATAAAGGGCCACTCCCACCCCCCCTTTGCACCTCGGTCTTTTTATTTATTTATTTTTTTATATTCTTAATTTTTCTTATTTTCAAGTTTACAGCATCATAACAGGATAGATATAGTCTGCAGATTTAAAAATACTTAGGACTTTCATAATTTTACATAATCCAGTACATCAGTGTGGGATAAAAAGATTTCAGACAAAACAGTACATTATATAGTACATAATTTATCATCTTCCTGTTAATCTAATTTCTAGGATGGTCAGGGGATAAATGATTCATCTATCAGGGTTATATAAAACACCCAAGGTTACCATGTCAATTCAAATTGTTTAGTTCTTCCTGTTCTCTTGGCTATGATCTGCTCCAGATAGTACATTTCAGTCATCACTGAGTGCCAGGAAACCAATGTAGAGGTTGTACTAGTACACCAAAGGCAAATTATAGCTTTCTTTGTTGCGGCCAACTATAAATATAGTCGACTCTTACTAAATGGGATTGAGTCATCCTCTCCAACATAAAGCAGGGCATATTGTGGAGTTAACTTAAAATAATTTCCTACTATTTGTTGCAAGCTATTCTCTATGTCTTTCCAGTACTGAGTTAACTTTGGGCAGGCCCAAAAAATGTGGGTCATATTAGCCAATACTGATCCATAGCCCCTCCAGCATGTGCCATAACTAGGTGGTAAAAACTTAACTAGTTCATCTGGTGTATTAAAAAAAGTGAAGTTGGCATTTCCATATGAATTCAACCCAGTATGGAGCCTGAGAGACTTTCATGGGTGGTAGAATTGGCCCCAACCATTTCTCACAGGTCATATGTATATTTAATTCCTGATACCAGGCATACAGTGCATCTCTAGTGGAGTCAGACCAATAGTTTCTCAGAGCTCCAAATATAAGCCCTATCAGATGCGTATTTTCCTTTCCTCTTATAGCATCTATAAGTAGATTCATCATGGGTAGGATAGGATTAGGGAGAGTATTCTGAGGTGTTTTTTTTCTGTGCAAGAGATGTTCTAACCTGCAAGTACCTATAATGGTGAGAATTTGGGAAATGAAAGGTAGTCCGTAGAGAAGCAAAAGTCACCACCCCCCTGAGTATCCATAAATTGGTATATCAGCATCAGCCCTCTTAAACTCAATTCTCTGAAGACATTGTCCATTTGAACTGGGATAAAATGTCTCTTGCTAGTTAAGGGTCTGAAATAATAAAAAATTTCCTCTAAGGCCGGAAGTGCCCTAATCTCATACCAAGTCCTCAGGGTATCACTAGTTCCAAAAGCAAAATCTCTAAGCCTTGGAGGAGAGGAAAGGGGGTGCAAATACTACTGGGTAGATATTGAATAAATCATTTATCACAAATTCAATATATTTCCAAGGTGGATTCATCTATTAAGACGGATCATTACTATTTTGCAAGTTACTGCTCTGTGATATTCCCTCAGATTTGGAAGGCCTAATCCACCTTTGTTGATTGGTAATTGTAGTATTGACCACCAAACTTTTGGATGTTTACCTGTCCATATAAATGTCGACATCACTCTATTCCAAGAACAAAATAAAATCGAGCAGGAGTATGTGGCAAGGTCTGAAAAAAATACAGTATCTTAGGGAAGACTGACATATGTATAGTTTATACCCTGGAACAGAATGGAAGTACCGAATATGACCAGTTCCCCATCAAATTTTCTATCTCTAGAGACAGTGGTTCCAAATTAAAAAGCTCCAGATGTTCTAAGTTTTTAGGAATATGTACCCCCAAGTATTTTATTTTATTATTTCTCCATCTTGCCGCAGAAGTGTTTTCAGATTTTGAGTGGGAGAAAAATTCAGAGGTATTATTCCTGTCTTCTGTATATTTATTTTATAGCCAGAAATAGCAGAAAAAATCTGAATTGCTTCCAAAGTGGCTGGAATAGATCTTTCTGGCTCCAGTAGTGTTAACAATATATCATCTGCATACAGGGAAAGATAACATTTCCGGACCCCAAGTGGTATGCCTTGTATGTTCGGGTGTTGTCATATGAGTTCAGTGAGGGGTTCTATATAAAAGGCCAAAAGAATCGGTGATAAGGGGCAACGTTGTCTTGTACCTCTGTTAAGTGAAATAAGTGTTGATAGTTGTCCATTTATTTTTATATATGTCTTGGGGGAGGTATATATTCTTTTCATCAGGTCTATAAATTCCGCTGGGAGGCCGAATTCAGACAAAGTCTTCCACAGAAAGGGCCATCTGACCTGATCAAAAACCTTGTCTGCGTCAAGGCTAATAAAGACCGTAGGATTCGTCCTCTGGTTTATATAGTCCAGAAGATGTATGGTTCTGCGTATATTGTCTGTGGTCTGGCAGAGCCTAATGAAACCAGACTGATCGGCATGTATGAGGTATGGCATCAGTTCCTCTAGTCTAAAGGCCCAGATAGACAGGAATAGCTTATAATCCATATTTAAAATGGATATTGGCTGATAGGAATTCAGTAGTTCAGATGGTTTATTTGGCTTTAATATGGGGGAGATATTAGTGTAAGCCCATGAAGGGGGAGGAGGTCCACCCTCCTGTACCTCATGAAAAGCTGCTAACAAAGCTGGGGCTAATTGCTTATAAAAAGATTTATACCATTCTGAGGGCAGTCCATCTGGGCCTGGAATTTTTAGAGTATTACTGTGTGAGACTGCCTTCTTGAGTTCTTCTGCCCGTATTGGTGCTTTCAGTTGTTCTACCATAGCATGTGTAACTTTGGGAAGGGTAATATGACTAAAGAGTTCCTCATATGCAGTTGTTCTACCTATCATGTGTAACTTTGGGAAGGGTAATATGACTAAAGAGTTCCTCATATGCAGAATCACTTGACTCTGGGGGTGTCTCATATAATTGAGAATAATAACTCTTAAATATGTCCATTATCTGCGCTGTGTTTTTAGCATAAACATTCTGTTTCACATCTTTAAGATGTGTTAGATACGGTGCGGTTCTATGACCCCCTCAGTCTGCTGGCTAAGTTTCTGGCCCCTCTGGGCCCCCCCTTCAAATCTGTATGATTTAAGGTAAAATAAAGCCTGCTGTGTTTTCTCATCTAGAATCTTTTGCAGGGCTGCTTTCTTCTGGTTGATCTGATTTCTAATTTCAGTTTTAGCTAAACTGGTATTGTGTTGCAGTTTGTGCAATTCTGCATGAAGTCTAGCATAGTTACTTTCCCATTTTCTCTTCCTATCTGCTGTATAAGCAATAATTTCTCCCTGTATGAGTGCCTTCAGTGTATCCCAAATTATGGGTGCAGTCACTTCAGGGGTAGTATTTTCAGTCAGTATCTGTCTAATCTTGTCTCTATAGCTGGTTTTGAAAGCTTCCTCCCTAAGTAGAGAAGTAGTAAGACGCCACCCAGTGGACTTTTTTGGTATTTTAAAATCTAATTACAAGAATAAAGGGGAATGGTCTGATAAAAATCTGGGCCCAGTTGTCAGGTCTTGTGCCCAGTCTAGGTGTTCTTTAGATAAGAAAAAATAGTCTAGCCTTGAATGGGTATTATATCTTGGTGAGTAGCAGGTATATGTCCTAGAAGTAGGGTAAAAATGCCTCCAAACATCAGTTATTCCCAGGGAGTTCTGTTGTGCCCGGAATAGTTTTTGGGATGGTGTTAGGCGATATTGGGATGGAGCTGAAGAATCCAGGTGTGGTAGCAATGTTATATTTATATCACCTCCCATTATCAAGCAGCCCCCCATATGATCTAATAACGTTCAGGCCACTAGAAGGGAAAGAGGGGGGGTTACAGTGTCCCGGAGGGCTGTGCCCAGGTTAGCTTGACCACTAACAACCCTGACCTCCAGGAGGAGGCACCCATTTCAGTACCCAGGCCCCTTAACCTGCTACTAGCCAAGCAGGCAGGGGTAGTAGCCCTTGGGATAGCACCACCTAGGGGTTACATTATCATCTGCCATCTAGACGGACCTGACGTCTCCTTTCCCAGTGCTGGCCTTGCCTTAAATTGTAACCCGTGTTTCTGCAATTCCTCTTTGGCTTCTTCAGCTGACTGAAACTCCCTTTGTCCTGATGTAAGCTGCATCACCAGTCTAGCCGAGTAGGGTGTAGAAAATCTAATGGATGCCTCTTTCAGTGCGGGTAGAATTTCTGAGTATGCTCTACGATTTTTCAGTGTTTGTGGGGCATAGTCGTTGTCCAGGTATATACGTGTCTGCCCATAAAATACTTTTCCTCTGTGCCATGCAGTGGTGAGAATTTGTTCTTTAATTGCAAAGCTGTGAAACCTCATCACTATAGATCAAGGTCACATGTTTGGGTCTGTGGGGCGAGGGCCCAACGCTCTATGTACTCTTTTTATGTCAACCTGGAGATCTGAGGGTAATTCCAGTGCTGTTTTTAGTAATGTTATAACAAAGTCTCTTATGGTCTTGCCCCTCCGAGCGCTCTGGGACACAGTACAGTCTGATATTTTTACGCCGAGCTCTGTTCTCGGCATCTTCTTGTCTGGATTGAAGATAGGCATTTTGTTCTTGTAGGTTTTGTAATTCTGCTTCTAGATCATCTACACGGGTTTCAGATACCGTGATTTGGCGCTCCATTGCATCCGTTCTTCGCTCCAAGTTTAACACGTCTTTTCTTAGCTCTCCATATACATCTTTTACCTCTGCTCTGAAAGAAATAAGTTCCTTGTAGATTATGTCCAGTTTTACACATTTGTTTTTAGCTGTTTTATTCTGAGTACGGGAGGCCTGTCCTTGGTAATCCCCTGGTGCCTGAGAGTGCTCGGAGTCAGATGCCTCGACTGCCGACATCGCGACCGCATCATATTTGCAGCGTTTTGAAACAGGTACTGTCAAATTTGCTTTTTCCGTGGTATTCTGAAACAAGGTCCCCGACTCTCCTACGTTTCTAACTATTGAAAAACAGAAAATTTAGCTGGTCTGGAGGTTATTAGGAAGGAGCAGGCGCAGAGCTCATTAGTTATGCTGCTATAGTGGAAACAGCCCAATCAGAAGTCCACCTCGGTCTCTTCTGAACAGTACATAGCCAGGTATTGAAGTCTCCCAAGTGTGGTTACTGGTGAACCATGTCTCACTAATGGCTACTATGTCCAGTTTAGCCTCTGTCATTGTTGCCTGCAGGTCTGTGAACTTGTTTCCCAGACTGCAGGCATTTGTGTACATGATTTTCCATTGGCCAGATTTCGGTGTGTTAGTTGTTGGATGAGGTCCAGCATTTCCCCTGCACGTCATATTGGGAGCTGAACCTTTTTCCTTACCTGGTGATGCAAATGAACTACAAACATGCTGAACTCCTGTTTGACCACTAGCTGAGGGGGGAGGGGTGTTCTTCCTGTTCAGTGTATCGAGTGCTGCACCGCTCTCCCCATTTGCTAGTTTAAATATTCTGCAAAGACATCAAACTTCTGCCCCAATGCACTGACTCCCTCCTTAGTCAGATGCAATCCATTGAATTTAAAGAACTTTCGCTTCCAAAACTGTTGCCAGTTACCAACAAATTTGTGTCCTTTTTCCAGGCACCAGCCCTTGAGCCATATGTTTAGCTCCCGAATCTCCCCATCTCTGACTATCTGCTCCCATCTCCCAGACTGGCAGGATCTCAGAGAAGGAGATGTCAGACGAAATGGATGACAGTTTGTCTCCCAGCTTGGTCAGGTGTTCCTTGGTCTCCACAACTGACTGGCTGGTGAGATCATTAGTCCCTATGTGTACCAGGATCTCAATGTTTTCTCCTGCTTCCTGCATGATTTTAGCAATGTGCTCAGTGTCTCTCCATGCTGATGTACCTGAGAGACATCTGACTATTACCCCCAGCTGGAGGTAGGTATCAACTCCCGGAATCATGGAGTCTCCTATGATCAGAAGTGTTTTGGATTTCCTTTTTGCTTTTTTTGTTTTGGTCCCTGTTTTGGGTGAGTTTTATTGTGATAGCTCCTGTGCTGCAGTGTCCTGCTCTGCAGTGTCCTCTGCCCCTTTGTTTGATTTCAGAGATAGAGGCAGATATCTGTTTGTAGTTTTTACATGGTTTGTGGAGGTGATACGCTGGAGAGCACTGAGTAATGGGGCACCCGATTTGCCCCTCCTAACCACCTCTCAACCTCCCGGACCAACTACCCTCTGCGGTCGAGGTGCCTCAGTTGGATGTTGGGGAAATGGTGGGTGGTTCTTATAATATATTTCCTCCTGAATATGTGATTTGAGGCACACAATCCCTGTCCAAGCTGCCTGGAGCTCAGCCCTTAGATCTCCAATGGTCCAGCATGTAGGACAGCATCCTAAATCCTGTATAACTGCTCTTTTGAAAAGTGGCCTGCAGTATCTGCAGTACCTGCAGTTAATAATATCCAGTCCAGATGAGGTGCTGAGTAATTAGGAGGAAAATGAAAACAAAAGTTAGATTTTTTTGTTTGGTTTATTTGTTTTTGTATAACTTGTCATAACAAGTTAAATTACTTGTGCTCCAGGAAGTGAGGTCACTGTGTGGATACCTCTCTGATCTTTCCCTTCCTGCTTTGCTACAGGAACTGTCACAGCTGTGCTACCCTATAAAAGGAGTGTAGCATGGGGTGGTTGGGGATGAGGTGGGTGGCTGGGTCCTTCCCCTGCCGAAAAAGAAGAACCACAGACAAAAGAAACAAGGAGGTAAGAGCAGAAACAATCAACCAACAACAAATGCAGTAGCCCTGAAAGCTTAGTCTAATGATAGATAAAACTGTAAAACATGTAAAGCACCACCTGCAATAATTTCACTTTGCTACAGAGAAAAATAAAGCAGTAACAGAAGATATACCTTGCAAAACACAATTTGAATCAGAGATTACAGTGGTAATCTGTGAGCACGAAACAGTAACAAACCTCTAGGCACACCCTGTAATAATGCAGCAGAAAGTATACCCTGTAACTGCAATTTGAATCAGAGAAAAATAAAGCAATAAAATGTTAGCAACAAACAGTAACAACCCCTGTGAGTACAAAAGAAAATAGTAACACACAGTAAATCTGCCTAGCCAAAAGAAGCCTTAATCTTTTTCCTTGCTCTGATAATGTTCCTTGCTCTGTCCTTACAAACAAACCTAGAAGAAAAGAGCTCAAGTGAAGCTAGGTGCCTTTACTAGCAAACCTAGTCTTCCAAGAAAAGTTACAGTATCAGCGTAGAAAAGCCTTGCAGCCCTTGTATTTTTATTAGGCCCATGACATAGCCTTTATTTATAACTCACTGCAAACTTTTCAAAAAGGCAGCATGCCCTACAGGACTAAAGGTGGTAAGGCACCCCTGCAGCTAGATCAGAACAGTGCAGTGAAGCCCCTGACTTTTGCTTGGAAGTCAGATCATGCCATCTTCTCTCCTGTGTTCTTGGTTGGCTGCCTTCCTGGTAGCATATTAACTGTAAGGTACTGTAATTAGCATTTAAAGCCCTGTACATGCTGGGCCCCCACTATCTCCGTGAACACCTAACCCTGATACCCTAGCCATGGGTGGGAGGTCCACATGACAGGGGCTTTTATAGGTGCCAGTGCAAACACAAAAAATAGGTGATGTAGTGCACACTGAAGAACATAGGGTGTCAGTTTGCTGCTGTTGCTTGAGTCAGGGCTTGCTAATTTGCACACATTGACCTCCACATTTGTACTGAACCATTTTTCTTATGTTTTCATACCATAGCACTGTTTGCACTGGTAGCCCTTTTTGTGGCAGATTAAACTGCTGCACCTCATAGCAGAAGAAAATGGTCTTTACTTGTGCAGCTGTTTTGTTGTGCGTTCATTCTTCCATGACTGCACCTGGGCTTTGTGTTTGTTTTGGCGATTTCAGTTGAGAGCTTGAGCAACACTTTCTCTTTGGGTGCACCGATCGTCTGCACTGGGAGTGAGTTCTGTTTTTTTTTTTATTTGGATTGAGCTTTTATGGCTGCCACCTGCTCGAGTAAAGTCGGTAGGTAACCTTGCCTTCATGTTGACAGTCCTTGGTCTTTGGAACTCCCTTTCATGGGAGCTCTGTTCCTCTTCCAAGGTCAATATTTTCAAAATCAAACTGAGGCAGTATACAGTATATTGAACCAAACTCTTCTCTTGGCCTAATGCTCTTGCTGTTTTCCATTCGGATTTGCCTAACTGGTGTGCTTTTTCAATTATTATCTTATATCTTAGTTTTCAAGCTGGTCCCCTCCCCTACCTTTTTTTGTTTAGTTCTTATAGCTCTTTACTATATTACGTCTTCCATATCATGTACAGCACTTTGAGCTTTGGAAGAGCACTTTAGAAGAAAATAAACTACTGCTAGACGTAATTCACTAGTCACAAGCGGTGACGTTTCTTTTTAATGGGCATGCAAGAAATGTAAATTAATTTAAATTTAGAGGACATAAATATTGCATTTGAAATGACATGCCAAGAAAAAAATGTTACTGATAAAAAAAGTGCCAAAATTGTCCTGTAGTGATTGACAGCATTCCTTTAAACCTAGTTTATGATAAAACTTAAACCATAATCAGATCTTAAAATGCATCTTCTAAAATGACAATTTTTTTTCAGTCTGTGGCTCATAAATATTAAAATGTTTTTCCTAGGCCGACGCAAGAGAGTGGCTAGACATAACAAGGACCAGTGCCAAACCAAAAATCAAGAGTAAGTACTTACAAAAGGCCAGGTTTGGCAACTAGATCTCCATTCAGTCCACAAGTGCAGATATCCATAGAGCCAGGTGAGAAACAACCATGCACTGGTACTGGTGCCTGATAAAAAAAAATACTTTATTTACTCCAAATTTGAATCCAAAGTTTAAAAAATCACAAAGGTAAAGGTCACCAACAGTGAGATCACTGGACCCCTCCCCAAGAACAGTCATACATTTTTGCATGACACGTGCACTTTCTCACCTGGTTCTATGGATATCTGCACTTGTGGACTGAATGGAGACCTAGTTGCCGAACCTAGCCTTTTATAAGTACTTTTTCTAGGCTGAATTGTCTAAAATATTAGAATGGTGTTCCTAGTGTATAACCTCATTTATGCACAACTAAAAGTCTGAAGAGTTAGGGCCAAATTTTCAAAGCCCTCTGAAGGACACAAGGCGCTTGCATCAAGCATGGACAATGCAGCTGGCACCTTGTGTCCAACATTGCAGCATTCTCGATTCAGAAACATTGTCTGCATCAGACTCGAGAGATGCTGGGTCGAGGTGGTACTGCCCTCTACCCCTTGTGACTAAACAGTTGGTGCGGCATGTCACAAAGGGGCTTGCGCCATGGTGGGGCTGCAACATTCCCTTTTCTGGCAGTCATGAAGCCCCGCTGTGGCTGCAGCAAGGGGCTTGAGATAGACCAGCAGTGAGCTGGTCTAAGCCCCTTGCACCAGTCCAAGCCACTGTGATGACTTTTGCTGGGGGGCTCTGACAGCTGTGTATGAAGGCTGCATGGGCACGGGGTGCCATAGTAGTGGTTGGGGAGAGGGTGGGCAGGCATATTAGTGATGGTGCACCCAGCGGGGGTGCTGAGTATTAGAAATTACTGTTACTGCCAAGGAACAGTGATGGGGGGAGTGATAAAGAGACACACAGTGCAATGGACCCATGTTGGCACAGCCCTGGGGGCTGTTCCCAGGGTTGTGCGCTCATGTGGATGTGGCACTGTACGTCTCTTTAACCCCCCCATTGCTGTTCTTTGGCAGTGAGAGTAATGTCCAATAATTAGCACCCCCACCAGGTGCACCATCACTAATATGCCTGCCCACCCCCTCCCCAATTGCCACTATGGCAACCCAGACCCATGCCAACCCCGTATCCTGCAAGCATCACCTAGGTTCGCTCCCCACCTCAACCATCCAAGTACCTCTACTGTTGCGCCAGGTGTGGGGGGAGGGCAGCTGGATTCCTGCGGCATTTCCCGCAGTTGCACAAATAATTTTGGCACGCACCTGTAGGTGTGGCAGATCACAGATTTGTGGTGCAGGGAACATGTTCTTTCTGAATACAGTACAGGGTCCTTGACGCAGCCAGGGTGCGCTGCAACCCTAGATCACCAAAACTTGCAGCAATCTAGGGACACTTTGAAAATCCAGCCGTTAGAGCCTAGATTTTTAGAGAGATGAATTACTGATGTACTGGACTGTAGCCATTGGTTTTATCTAGCCCTGTTTACTGTATAGCAGATTTTTCTCAGATTGCCCATCCCTGTGCTATACTGCACTATACTGCACCAAGTCTGTTACACTGCTGCACGACAGATTTACCATTCAGTAAATTACATATAATCTTGCACTGAATCACAGTCCTGCTTCTGATTCAGTTGTAGTGGTTGATCCACATTAGGTTGGTATATGTGTGAATCATGTATTGTCAACCTTTTGCAACTTCACTCCCTGAGGCCACTCCTCATCGGATGGCATCTTCAGACCCTTGCTGCTCAATACGCATGTGCAAAGCAACATGGACAGGTAGAGGCAGTTGGAGGGGAGCTGAGCCAGACACGTAGCTTCAAGAAGGAAGCCTTTGTCAGCCAAACAGTGAATCAATTCCCCTTGCTACATCCAAGTAGGGACTGTGGAATATAGCAGTCCACCACAGAATGCCATATCCCAATGACACAGAATAAGTCATCCAGAGTAACGACATTTATTCTGCCAAGCCTCTCAGCCTTCTGTGTTGACACATAGGGCCAGGGGCAACAGTTGGGCAGGGGGGACTGGAACTACACTAGAGCAGTGGCTGGGGGGCATGCAAGGCTTTGGCAGGGGTCCCACTGACATATAGTAGTCTGTGTCCTCTCTTGGAAGCTGCTGCAGCAAGCAACTTGTGCTGTGAATGGCTATGGTGACCAGCCTTCCCTCTCTGGCAGACCTTGACCTGGTCAACTCTCTAGTTCCAGAGATCAGGTTGGAGTCACCATCCACAGGTTGTGTGGAGCATTTGTGGTGAATGAATGGTGACTTTGCACCTGTGGAGAGGCACCTCTGTGCATCTTTGGTTGCCCTATGCACCCATGTATGGATGTCTATGCTCTGTGGCTCATGCCTTAACACTTTTATTATTTAAGTGATAATTCCTCTACTGAGCAGGTGTGTTAAATTCATAAACACAGAGGCTACAGGCCAAAATGTTTATAATTAGCAGGATGTGGATATTACTAAATATGACCTTGGACTCAGAAAAGAGATTTTGCTGCAGTTATAATTTTTTTTTTATTAGGAAGTTTTTGTTACAATAAAATACAACATGAATGCACCTGCTAGAAGTGGCATATCTTAGAATTGTACAGGAATCAGTTGTATTGAAGTAGCCAACAAGAATTCAAGGCTTTGTGTACTGTATATTTATCAGCCTCTTCAAAACTTTGGTGGGGTAACAGCTATACTGTTAGCTCAGAAAACTAATTTCAGCTTTAAGTTGTAGCATGTTTTCAACTGCACTCAGCACAGCCTCCTGTTTCTCTCTTGGGGGAACTTACACCATCTGGATTATAGCAAGCACCTGCCCTGGCACAGGAGGGCACCTGCACTTTGGAAGGACACACAGAGGGCCTCACCCATACTTAAGGGCTGCTACATGGGCTCCGTATCCTCTCCCCCCACAACTGGTATTTACTCTTCTTCCCATTTTACATTCAGGACCCAGAGGGAACTCATAAAGCACATAAATGCCTTAATCTTTTGGAGCTCTCACTCTCTGGAACAATAGCCAGATACCAGCTCTGTAATACACCCATGCTGTTGTTATCTTTAGGACCCACCCTGCTGGGTGACCCCAACCCCTGAGGAAGCACACAGTAAACCGCTTGTGCCACTTCAGCTCTGGATTGCTTGCTTGGGTTCAGCATACAGGAAAAGGGAACATTGTTTAACCAGGAGTAGCACACTATGCCAAAGCTTGTTTCCAGATGCGACCTGGGAGCACAGGGAAGTTAAGTGGCTTGCTCAGGATCACACAGCATGCACCTAGGTGGCTGTGGGATTCAAACCCAGGTCTCCAGATCTGCAGCTCAGAGCCTTAACCCACTGAGCTATACTACCTCCTTGGGGATCAGACATCAGCAGCAGTGACTGTGAACCTGCTCTCCCAGGTGGGATGCTCCTTCTTTCTCTCTCTCTCTCTCTAGAACATGATGCCTCCTCTTTTTACTACTGGGAGCCCCCCACCCCACCCCATGGCAAGGGAACTCAGTAAGCATATTGTTAACCCTGTAAATGCATGCAGTTGTAAGCAACAACATAATACAACTCCACTTTTTGGGGCAGGGATTTCGTAAGAAAATTTCCTTGAGCAGCCAAAGTGCAAATGCAAATCTTTTGGAGATAAATGCAGTAGATTTATTTGACATTTTAGCTGTTTCATTAAAAAAGCTGGCAAGAAGTCTTCCTTCTTTTTGGCCACTTTCCTTTCTATCGTATTTGCCACCATGGAGAAGGTTGGTCTTCGGTATCTAAGGTGAGAATTCCCAACACAGCACCACAGTATTACAAACATAATATATATTTTTTTGTAGATCACATTCAGTTCAGTAGAATGCTATTAAAGAGATTTCCAGGGTTCTGTCAAAAATCTACCCTTGGCATCAGCAAACTCAGTATCATCAAATTCCCTCCAAAATGTCAGGACCTTCCAAGTTGTACTTCCGGAGTCATTTCCGTTACAGCTTATGTTTCTCCTCTATACTTCATTTTTTCGCATTGCTTTTACCGGTCATGAAGTCATATGCCTCTGCTTATGTCATCGCAGTCTCTTGCAAGGAAATTGTTCAGATGTCCCATTCAGAGGGCTGTGATTTCAGGACAGGGAAAAGCTGCAGGAGCAGATGAAGTTGGAAGGGGCAAAGAGTCTGTTTTGATGCAAATACCTTATTCATAAAGAATGGAATGTTCAGACTTTCACATTTCTGGGGAATGCTATTATTAAATTCTTTCCTGCTGATGCCAAACATAATTATTTTGCAGGACACTGAAAAAGTACTTTATGTTAGGAAAGATCAAATGTGCTTATGAGATTCTGAAATGCTTTGGCACATGTGGTATAAAAATACCTATTATTAAAAACTGAATCCACTTGCCGAAAGATAACATTTCCTCACCCCAGCTAATAGGACAGTAACTGCTGCAATGCTTCTGCCAGTGCCTTCCCTTTTTCTTTCTGAAGATTTAGGGTTTAGCAAAGCTATATATCCTGTCTACTATAACACTTTCTCATTTAAATGCTGATATACAGTCATTTGAAGGGAACTGCCAATAAAGGGGGAGGTGTTTGATAACGCAGACACACTCTCAGACAAAAAGTTCACTTTTTCCAGTCCCTTGCCTTCTTTTAGGCACATGTTGGTTTAAGTGCTGAGCTAATACAAATGCATTGGTAGCATTTTTCTGTTTTAAGTGGCAACATGGTGAAAAAAGTTTAAAACAAAAATAATTTAGCTGTTAGCAAAAACAAAAAAAAGTATGTACTCATTGTACTATGCCTTTTATTTCATTTCTGAAACAAGATATGGGGTTTTGAAATATTTAAAAGTCCCCTTCTTTTGCCATGCCCCCATGATGAAACTAAACATCTTGGCAGGGTACAGTGCCGTTTACCATCAGAAACATTGATAGCACAGTCCTGACATAGCCACAGTGTGCACAGTCAAACAGTAACCTCAGGGGAGGAAATATTTCAATGCTGTTTTGGTGGCCATGCATATAGACTTGGGCTATTAATTACATGTAGAATAATGTATAAGGGTTTTGTATGATGAGCTATTTTTTATTCACCCAAGATTGGTTTGTAATGACTGTAAAAGCTATGAAAGCAGAGCTTGAGTGGTTTGCAAGGTGATTGCAAACTGAGGGTGTGTGATAAAAAAATTTAAGTTGGCACTGTCTCACCCATATTGTATTTTATATGCTAGCAATAATATCCAAAAGGGTGGGTGGCACTGGACTATGCCAGACTATCCAGGGGCATAATGAGGACAGGGGGCCTTATAGTCCCTGGAAGGTCCGGTATAGCGCATACCGCCCACCCTGGAAGGTAGAATTATTATGCTTAGAGAAAGGGTTATTTGTGATATTTTTATAAAATAATTTAAAAATGTTACAAATTTACTTGAAAAGTACTAGAATTGAATAGAAATGTATTTTGTTGAGAAATAATCCCTCTACTAGCACATCTATCAGTAGAGGGCACTGCTGTTTTTAATGTACTGATTTCTTTATTTTTATTTTATGGCTTTCAGGCTCTCATACCTGGTTTGGTTGTTTTTCGTTTTTTTAAAAGAGGGACTGTGGCTTAGTGAGAGCGCCGTCACACGAGCTCAGTCAGGAGAGGGGCGCCGTTAGAGTGACTGGGAGAAATGTCAATTCATTCTCCCTCTCTCACCTCATTCTAGTCTGGTTCTTTGTTTCTGTTTTATTTTTTATGACTTCTAGGGAGCCACGGTAGGAGAATATGTCATGCTGTTTGCGGTTAGGTGGGTTGCGGTGTGTGAGGAAGGCTGATGCAAGCTGCATGGCAGGGTATGGTCTGCAGCAATGCAGTTACAAATAGAAGGCACTGTTTAAAAATAAAAGTGGAACTTTGATGGTAAATAAGGAGAAAAGAGTTTGTGAGGCAGAGTTTGGGGAGGGTGCAATGACCATGGCAGTTATGTAGCAAGTGCGTGGAACTCACTCACTGAATGAGGAAACAAGATGGCTGCTATTTCAGTTTTTTTAAAAGTGCATTTAGGGCAGTGATATGAGTTGCCACAGAGGTAGGCTGGCATGGGACTTGTTTTTACCTGCTTCCTGTTGGTACATACTTGTACCCCTAGATGGGGGTGCTCAGCCAATCACAGACTGTGATTTTTTCAAACCATTTTATAGAATAACTTATTTTATTAGTGTCATTTTTAAATATGTATTATAAAATTAACAGATCTCAGTGGATCTAAGATCTAGAACTAGGTGGGGATTTGTTGAATATGTTGGAGAAGGGAGCAGACAAAAGGGGCAGAAATAAAACAAAATGGCAGCAGGCACTTGTTTCACCATACCAAAAATGCCGTTATACTGTTCATGGGTATGACATGACAACTGCATATAAAAATATTTGGGATGTCACACCATATATAATCACAGTACAGCATCTGAGAAATAATAAGAAACACATCTGACCAGTTATTAAGAAACTGGATTTAAATATTTAGAAAATTTCTAAAGAAATTAAATATACACTGATAATGAATATAAGAATACCAGGACTACATTACTGTTAAATAAGTTTTTGAATAACATTTCTTGTTGTTAGATTTTTGTTTTAAGTGTTAAGGAGAATCAGTTCTTAAAAACAGGGCTAAACATGGTTTAAAACCGCTCAGAACGAGGGGGCATGACACTGGGCATATGCATAAGCAGTATGCCCAGTGTCATGCCCCCTCATTCCAAGTGATTTTAAACCATTTTTAGCACCCATTTTTAAAAACTGAATACTCGCCCGAGTTCAGCTTTCTTTCTTCTATCATAAAATATAAGTAGCTGAGCTCTGGCAGAATACTGCTCGCTCCACCATAAGGCAGTGGGCATGGACAGACAAGGAGGATCCCAGAGGGTCACGTAAGACTCTCTCTGGCAGAGATGTGAGCACTGCCATTTGATTACATGGCCAGCCGATGCATTCCACAATGATGCGCAGAAATGGCAAAGCCAGGAAAACAGGGAACGTCGTTTCAGGGAGCGCTCTTTTTCGAAACAGTGCAGGTTGCCTTCACACACAAAAAAAGCAACACTGCAGTTGGTCTGCACCCATCAAGGCGGTGCAGAGCCTGGCGTGTAAAGGCACCTTCAGATAGTTACTACAGTATCTGAAATATTTAGCAGACTGCTCGCAGGAGAAAGAGGAAAAAAAAAACAGATAACACTAAAGTTACACAAACATGGTTGCAAAAAACCCTAAAGTTAAACAAACATGGTTGCAAAAATGATAGTTTGTAAGCTTTTTATAGTATATGGTTAAGGCTTATTGTGGGTAGAATTCAGATAATTTCAAAATGTTGTTGTAGGACAGTTCAAAGGTCAAAAAAAGTTGTTGTACTATCATTCTGACATCACATCGATAGTACAACAACTTTTGAGCCTTTTCCTGCCACCTGATTGGCTCTCTCCACGTACTTTTACATCGACGTTCCGCCAAGAAAATCAGCAAAAACACGGCGGCAACTTTTAGCGAGAACCGCTGACGAAAAGAGCCTTATGCAGCTCCATGCCACAAAAGTTAACTTTTTTTATTTAGTTATTAAAAACTCACAACCAAAACCCAAAAAATAAATGCAGGACAGAGCGACTCAGTGAGTGGGAGCACCAAGAAGTGAGATCGGGGAGAACCAGACGGGAGCGCGAGTAGTAACAGCTAGAGACAAGCCGGTGAGTGGACGAGTGAGCCGGTAAGCAGAAAAAAAAACAGAAAGCCTCTTGCGTCCGCACTTTGGAACTATATACTATATAAATAGTATATGGACAACTATACAGACAGCAGATAGTTTATTCAGGTTGAGATGACATCAGATCTCTCGAAAGCCGCTCTCGAGGTCCATGTGATGTCATCTCAACCCCTCGATGGAAACACAGCCTTGTTGCCTATGGTTGTCCATACACTATTCTATATATAGTGTATAGTGGAGTGTTCTTTATAGAATTCTATCCCTTTCAAAATACTGTTGTACTACAGTTCAAAGGTCATGGAATGTGATTCTACCCTACTGTGGTAGAACAGCATTCTAGAACCTCTAGAGACTGCATGAGTCAGTTTCATTTTGAAAGCAAAAGAACTCACAAACACACATTTCACACAGTACTATACACTATTAAAAATACAGGATAAGCAACTCTGTGCACAACCAGTGTGTTTTGCCACCTCGGGGTTCTGATTCCCATGGACTACTCGAGCTTCACTCTCGAGGTCAGAGGGAATCAGAACCCCTCTGTGGCAGAACACACTGATTGTGCATAGTTGCCCATCCAGTATTCTCTATATTATTGCAGATACTTGCTCTCACTTTCCAGTATCCAGAAAAACTATCTAAAATATACTATGCAGATAGAATTGTATATATATTATCATCTGCATTTATGTCCGTCTTTGTGTTTATTACCGAGGACACTTGTATGAAAAATAGGATTGTTGTGTCTCAGACTTTGAGCTGTCCTCCTGTTTCATCCCTCCTGAAGTCATATTCCTCTCTTTGTGACATCACAGTCTGTGGCTGTGAAAGTTGCAATGATGTCACAAGCAGAGGATTAGGACTTCAGAGTTGGACAAAACAGGAGGAGGAGGTGAAATTGGATACTGGAAAAGCACTTTTTACATTTGTGTGTGTATTATTGATTTTATTTAACAGAGGGATGTTCTGACAACTGCAGTCACTCATAAACAGCTTAAACTAGTTTAAAATAAATCAGTACAGTGTTTACTGTACCTCCACCCCCCCCCAACCCCCATGAGGCTCAAAACAGGGAACATTTTCCTAGCCCTCCAAGAAAGAAAGAAAGAAGTAGTAGTACGATTTATTTGTTTGACCGATAGGTCATTATAGATTTATTTTCTTTTAACATAGAATAGTTTTTATTAAAGAATAACATATCAAATACATAACATTCACAGTTTCCTAGCCAAGGAAAACTCCCCTTGGATATGCAACACCAACCAGAAGAATTCATGTATACAAGTAGTGTAATCAAAACAGCATTTGCAAGTTAATAAACTAGAAACAGTAGGATAGAAGAGAATCCTTATAATACTCATTTATATATCTTGATTAATATAACAATCCAAACAGGCTCAATGAACATGCAGTTAACTGCAACCAAATAACCCTTGACATATCTAAAAGGGAATCCATTGTACTCCTATAATGTAATGATTACTGTAATTTACATATTCCAACCAAAAGGTTAGAAACCACATACATGCTGAAAATCTGTGTATTAACAGATATGGACCAGTTGTAAATTCCTGATGTTTTATCTAGGATGTGCTGTTAGAGAGAACTGGTTGTGAGTAGTATACATTATCTGGATGAATCAAGGCATGATATGTTGAACTATCCCAATGCTCAGACCTCCGCCTCATGTGTCATGGCAAAGGGACATTTAGTGGACTACAGTAAGGTGAGACTGTCACAGATTAGAGAGAAGAGGGGATAGACATAACGGGGGAGGGCAGGGAGGAGGGAGTGATCCCCATACCTCTCAACATCCCAGCATTAAAATGCATGACACTGGCATTGAAAATTCAGAGTAAATGGTCAGAATGAGTAGAACTTTCTGCATTCCTGCTTGCATTATCTCTACTGTTATAATGCTCATAACAGTATTTCAGTCACTGTAACTCATTTTATCAATCTTTGTACCACTCTATTTAAGCTTGTTGATTGCTGTATTATTTATCATTTGTTACATACTGTATACAGCGTATATTTATAACTGTATTTCCCTCAACCCCTCCCCGCAGGACGCACCTGGAAACAAGCCTTGGCTCAGTGTGCCTTCTTGGTGAAACTTTTAAATAAATAAATACTTAATCTGTCTAAGAATAGTGGGCACCATATATTTAGTATTAAGGAATGTTTCTATTATGTTTTAATACTTTGTGTGTCCAGAAACAGCTCTAACAATGGCCGCGATTCTTTAAAGGGTAGATTGCCTACGTGCCGTGTAAAAGAGGCATGGAGGCAACCCTACAGAGGAAAGCCAAGCAGAGGACTCCCCACAGCATTCAACACATGCACACTGGATCCCCTGGCTGCCCCAGCAGCTCCACGCCAGGGGCAGGCCGGGGGGTGTGGAAGGGGTGCACTCCACATGGCACCCATGCACAATGACACTGCACACCATTCTGAGGGCTGCAACACATACGTGGGGGGGGGGGCTGGCATACCCCAATACTCACCCCTCCCATATGTCAATGGTGTGGTGCTGTGGCCACATGAACCCCAACACACAGTTGCCACATCTGGCTGGGCCACCTGGGAGGGCCAGGGGTGGCCGTTCAGGCAAACATCCGCAGGTGATACACTGAATGGTGTGCACCATCCCAGGATCCCCTGCCTGTGTGTGGATGAGGATCCACTATGGGACCTGGGTTGGGCATCCTATTGGATGCCCACTCGTGTCTGGCACTCTGCCCCCATGTTACCATGATGCTCTGGCACATGGCTGTGCTCCAAGGGGGTTGGGGCATGGACAGGTGGCTGGTGGTTGTGAATGCCAGCCAGCACACCCCGGTGTGGGGGTGCAGTGCAGCATGGTGAGTTCTGCACATTTCGCACATGATACCTGCCCTTTAGTGAAACAGGGCCAATATGAGGAAAATCAGTAAACTTTTGAGGAGCAAGGTTAAATTTGAGTGTAAAAATCATAGTGCTATGTGAAATTCATAGCAGTTGACAGGTGTGATTCCTCCATACTGAGGACAGCTGGAAGGTTTCCCAGAAAAATCCTCCCCCATAGCCTATCCCTGTCAGAGGACACATGACACCCATATGTTGCAGCCATGGGGACCAGGACCCTTCAAATCTATGTGACACACCCCTTGCTTAAACTGTACACAGACATGAGGCCTGCCTAGCCACCCCTGCCTCCTGTTCCTTAAGACTAGGGGGTAGAGTCTTTCTTCATTTCATAAGCATCTGTCTCTTAACCTCCACTGCCATCATGTAGAGCAGGGGTTTGAAACTAGAGATATGGCCACCTGGGGATGACAGATCCCAAGGATACAGACCAGGGGAGAGTGCGGGATGGACTGTCCAATGACTTGTTTGGCTATATTGTGGACCCCTGCTCAGAACCATGTCAGGCTGGGACATGACCAGATAATGTGTTCATCTCCATGCTCTGCTTGGCGCCACTAGCATTTATTTGGCAACTGTAGGCCCATCCACCTAAGCTTATCTGGGTTTCTTTGCCATTGTCCCAAAAGTTGTTTTTTTAAGTCATTTAAAAATACATACAGAATAATTTAGACAAGCAAAATAATATATACAGCATACATAAAACACAGCATAGCACTATTATTGGACAATCATTACATCCAACTTGAAGAACCATTTTAAGCTTAAAAGCAAGACAGTTCTCAATACAGCCCTTTCCATGCCCTTGATTTTAATACTTAACTTTGTCCTAGAAATAGATCTAAGTGACCTTATTATAGTCCCACTGGACCATGTAGAGCATCAAAAAGGAAAAGTTTCACCCAAGATACAATCAATCTCACAGGGGCGTACCCCCAGGGCAATAGGGATTATGGCAGAAATGCACAATTTTTAATTGAGGAACACCCCCATCAAACATCCACCTATTTTCAAAATCCAATTAACTTTTTTGGTTCATTCTCAAAGTTACATTATGTCAAAGTCTTAATTGCCGCAGTGCTGGGGCTCTACCAGGTGTGAAGTCCCACAGATTGCTAGGCAACATCTAAACGGTCCCTTAATTTCCTTTGGCAGTATGGTTCTAACAGAAGGCAGCATCATAGTCTGGCATGTCCAAAAGGGACCTAGGCAGATATTCCAAAGAGGACAAATACCTATCTGCCATTCATGGGACCGGGACCCGGAATAGCCCATATGGCAGCTGGGCATAGGACGATTCCTGGTCCTGTCCCCTGCACATGCATTATAACCACTCCGACTCTATGTTTTACCTTTAAAACTTCTATATTAAGTATGTGGTTGAAACTTTGCAATATTTGATCAATGATGCCTCTCTTTACTTCAAGGCCTTCCTGCACCCAGTTTCTGGCCCCCAAAAATACTACTCCTGAAAATGAGAGAACAGTCAAGCAGCAAGTACAAACCTAATGTGCAGTGTTCCAGTGCCCCAAAAGTAATAAGTTCTGTAGTAGAACAAACACAAATCATAAGGAGGAAGAAAAGGACCATTTAGCACCTGTAACATAGGGAGCCGATGGTTAAAAACAGATTTAGGACCCTTTTTTCAGAATCAAGCACCAGCCACTTATTCATCACTGCCATGAGTCTTACCAGCAAATCTGCGTCCAAATATTTTAAAGGACTAGTACACCCAGAATTTGCAAAAAACATATCTTGTGCAATGTTTTGATTTGCGTGTGAAGTCCTAGTGTGTCCTTCCTCTGTCTGCTATTAGGAGTTTTTCCTAAATTAGCCTGCTAGGTTTGTGGTAGTTTTATGACCCCTGGGGATCACCATCTCAGAAAGATTTATTGCTTTTCTTCTTCCTACAATGCATCTTGTCTCATGTGACAGCGATGCAGCTGAGACCACAGGCTTGTTCACATGGCATCACTGCCATGTAGATCACTGTGGCCATGCTTGCTGAAATGCTGTGTATCAGCATTCAGACGGCATGGCCAATGGAGTGCTGTAGATGCTGCCATCGACATTCCGGTGATCTGAGTAGTGTTCTGGCTGGGAAGGGAGTGTGGGTATTGGTCGGGTCTCCTACTGTAGCGCTACAGCTCGATGATGGGTCTTCAGACCTGAGTGCAGCTAAACCTTGTTTCTGGCTCTGTAAATAGAGCTGAATTTGGGAAAGTGTTTTTTATTGCAAACTGAGGGCTAAAATTAAAGGAAATATAATGTCAGAGTTGAGCTGTGATGTGGGCATGCGCTTATGAATATGCATATATGTGCATGCCTATTGTCAGGGCTCCACTCTGAACCCATGTTTTCTTTAAATTTGAGCCCTCAGTTTGCAATAAAATACACTTTCCCGAGTTCAACTTTCTTTACACAGCCAGATAGGATGTTTAGCTGAACTTGGGTAGCAAAAGTTCTTAACTTGCAGGCAGTGTCAGCCACAAGTGCAGGCTGGGAAAAGCCTGCTACAGTGTTGTAGGTGGTGCAGGCGCTTCACACGGCAAAGTGATATACCGCAAGATGCCTGCACCACCACGCAAACCCCAGAAAATAGAGATCGCGACCAAAATGGAACGGAACCTGAAATGACAAAACAGCAGCATTCAGACGTACACAGCGGCAACAATCTTACTGCTGTGCACCTCCAAGAACACCACAGAATTGGCCGTGTGAACCAGACCCATAGATTTAGCAGCAAGCATTGCTTTAGAATCAGTTCACAGCAGCAGAGCTGTGTAACATTTCTTATTCAGTGTGCACAAATGGCTACATTTATAGTTTATCAGATACCTGAGAGCTAACCGAGTGGGTTCTCTGTAACAAAACAGCTACTAAATAGCTCTAATTCAGTATTTTTGTTTTCTATGTGTGTCAGGTCTATCTGGCAGGAGTAAGTGTTCTGATTTTAAAACTTTTAATTTCATCAAGCTACACACAACCATAAAAAGCACAGAAATCAACTCAGATCATCAATGCTATAATTAGTAAAGACTCTAGCTGTTTTCTTACAGAAAAAAACACTCAGTTAGCTCTCAAGTATTTGCTAAACTGTAGATGTAGCTACCAGCATTCTAGTAGGTAGAACTGGTAGTTAGTGCTGATTTTGCTCTGTGACATGGTTTTCATTTTATTTTTTACAAATCTGAAGAATTTTTTTAATAAAGTATTTCTTATTAAAGATGAAAGTGTGTGTGTGTGTGTGTGTGTGTGTGTGTGTGTCTGAGCTATTTAATTAGATTGGTGAATAAAATACAAATCAAGTGTTGTTTTATCATTTGAAAAAAGTGCAATACAATAAGTTTGTGCAGTGACCCATTGTAAAATGGAATCAAATGTGTAGTCAAAATATTTACTGTCAGTTTGGCAACCTGTTGGTTTTGTGCCACGACACACACAGGAGTGAAATTGACTTCAAAGCATTTTGCAGTTACTAGGCTGCAGAGTCATATCATACACTTCATATATTTATTTATGAAAAATGTATGAAATAGACCACCCTGGTGGTGCTAAGGGTTGAGGTGCTAGACTCCACACCTCGTGCCGACGTCCCGAATCCGGAAACAAGCCCGGGACATCAGGGGTCAGCAGCAGGAAGGGAGAGAGGAGCTAGATTGAGCTGTCATCTGACAGCTCTCCTCTCTGTGGGAGGGCTTGGCACTGTGTTGGCTAGCAGATGGTGTTGGGAGGGGGAGGGCGCTGTTGGGTGCTTGGCTGCAGCCCTGTCTCTGCACGGTTTCCCACCTGGACCTTGGTCCCTCACACCAGTGCCCTCTGGGGGGGCTGAGGGGACCACAACATAGCTCACACACTGGGAGTAAAGGGGAGAAAACATGCAAACAACTCCCTGGGTCCATGCACTATGATGCTGGAATCCCAGTCTGCTGGGACCCAGCTGAATACCGGGGATGGAGGAGGTACCCCAGGAGCCCAGGCAAGGGACAAATACAAAAAAAAATATGAAATAACTGTTTTAAAGCCAATTCTTTTACATAAAATCATAAATTCCTAATAAACTGTTCAAAATAAAATCAACCATCTTTATATTAAATTAAAGCTTAGAATGTTAATTAAAATCAGGAAAAATTACTGCAAAAACTTTAATGGCGCATTTTCTATCCTCTAAACATAAGTTATAAAATCATTTTTTATTAAAAAAATTAAAATGACCCTACTTGCAAACCAGATTAATCTTTTTCCCATTGTCAGCAACACTATTAACACTGCAATCCCTCGGATACTTACTAGAACATTCAGCAAAATGCTTTTCTTCATACTAAACTCTTATATAGTACATAGTGAAACGTTGTTCTAACCTGATTTTCAGCTAAGCTGAAACGCTCTTCTGTCACAGTGCCAAAGGCATGAAACACTGTTCAACCCTTCTGTGGTAGAACAGCATTCCAGCTCAGTTGAAAATCGCACGAGTCACACTTACAAACAACAGGATCTAACAGATCAAATGATCCAATCCTGCAACAGCACAGACAGAAACTCGTCTAGACCTGCAAATGCAGGATCAACCAGATACCTTAACAAATATGCACAATCAACGAGATATAACCCTTCAAAGTGAAAAACTAAATGCAGGATCAACAAGATATTTATAAAAATTTATGAAAATAGATGCTATTCCTCTTTTCACTAACGCAAACTTACAGACGCCATGTTTTTTTTTTTTGTGAAGACCCCGCCCAAACCTGGTAGATAACCAGTGGGAGTTTGCACTACTTATATTTATTTATTTTTATTTATTTAGTTTTTGTTGACCGGGTAAGTGCACTAGACAAATCCTGCCTATTTTCAGGCAAGACCCGGGGGAAGGGGATACAGATGAATGCCAACTGACCTTGAACCAGATTAAGCTGTTGGTGGTATTTTTAGTGAATGAGGGAAATTTGCCAGGACACCGGGACATTCCCCTACTCTTTTCGATAAGTGTCATGGGATCTTTAACATCCACCTGAAATACCACTCAATCCAGGCAGATGGGACCTCGGTTTAACGCCTCATCCGAAGATTTGCACCTTAGGGAGTGCAGCACCCCTGTCATGCTGCACTACAGTGTCGGTACTGGGATATTAACCCAAATGCCAGATGTGGGAACTGAACCCACAGCCCTCTGATCTCCCGGCCTCAGAGGCTAGTGTGCTACCTACTGAGCCACTGACACTATAGGGACATCTAGTTACTAGCAACAACACAACTCACCATAGCAACTAGCCCTAAGTCCCGAAATAAGATGGGGCACTGAACAATTTGTTTTCTATACATAGAAGTATAAAAATTGCTAAAAGCAAATAAAATTATGTAAAGGGGCACCATACACTATAACAAATACTGGCTGGGCAACGCTATGCTCAACCAGTGTGTTTGCCACCTCGGGGCTTTGATTCCCAAGGCCCTCTCGACACAGGAAAGCAGAACCCCTCTGTGGCAGAACACACTGGTTCAGCATGGTTGCTCATCCAGTATTCTCTATGTTATGGAATTTTGTAAACTTTCTATGCTTTTGAGACTCATGTGCTACACTATATTATACAATGGCAAGGAAATTTCCTGCACTCTGATTGGTCAGTGGGCGCCTGGAACAGTGATGTTATTACACAATAACATCACTGTATGAAGTTCAGGCATATTGATGACCACATGAGGCAGAAATAATGACATGGCCATCCCCAATGTTTTCCCACAAGATGAGTGGCTTCACTGGACCATGCAGACTGTAACTGCTGGTTGCGTGCTTCATTGACACCGGTTGATTTGGTGGAAAAAAACAAAGCACTACATAACTTTATGTTCTCCCTCCTAAAACAAAAGTTAGAGAAAGTTGTAACAGCAACTTCCCTGTGACAGTCTCCTGATGTTTCTGAATTCCAGCTCTGATTTTGGTGGTTGTAGCATATGCGCAGTAGAGCGCCCAGCTCGCTGCAGGACTTTGTGGACTCACATCCCTGTCTTACAGAGTTGCAAAACTCTGTCAGTAATCTCCTACTCTACTGGATTCCCTTAACACAAAAATGTATCAGTAAAACAAAGCAGTAACTTTAAACAGCATCTTGTTACCTCCACCTCGGCAGTAGCACTACCGATTCCAGAACTCACTCAATACACCACTCCTCAGCTAAATGCTGACAGAAACAGCGATGTTGCTTACAACCACGTTAATCAAGAAAGAAAACAGAAACAGTGGAACACTATGTAAACTTCTTCCAGTCCCAGGGCAGGCATACAGCAACAAAAAAAAATGTGCAGGGTAGGTGACAGACACACAAAGAGACAGGCAAAGAGACACCTAAAATGGGTTACATGGCAACCATGCAGTGGCAGCACCACCTGCTGGACAAAACAGAAACCAAGGGCTCTTTTCTGAATACGTATACCTGCCCTAACAGAAAATAAAAAACAAGTATTGTAAACATATTTTTAACATGATCTAAAAAAAAAAAAAAAAAAAGAGCCATTGTATAATAGCTGTAAGGCACTCCAGGGTGTGTGTGTTATTGTGTATTAGAAAATGGGCTTGAAAAATAAATGATGCTGATTGGCTGAAAGTCACAGTCAGCCATGCATTTTTTTTTCAATAGAGCCCACAAAAAACAAGTGTCAGTTCAGGGTGCCCCATTACTTATGGAATTCATGGACACCCCAAATTTTCAAAATGGATGAGCCACCATTTTTTCCTGCTCGCTAAGAAGGACTTCAACCAGCAGCACCCGATGTGCTTCTGTTCCATGACAAAACCAGGCACTTAAAATATTAAAATAATTTCAATACTTTCCAAAATGAACTTGCTTAAAATATCAAACAAGATTAGACAGATTGCTCCATTACCAGTGTCATGCACGAGAGGGGCGGCATTTTGTTATTTTTCCGTACCACAGATGGACATCCATCTGTGGTGCAGAAAACAAACAAAATGCTACTCCTCTAGTGTTCTGTCTCTCTCCTGAACATTTCTGAATATCCATACCAGGAAAATTCTGTCAAACTCACATGCATCCTGAAATGAAGACCAGCTGCCCCAACCACATTCACTCTCCCAAACCATGGCTTTGTTCCTCTATCGCAACAGATCTCGGCCCAAGTACAGTATTAAAAAAGAAGCAACAAAAGGCAGTCTTGCAAATGAAAATGAAGGAAAAATAAAATGCAAAGGGGAAGAAAACTGTACCATGATGACAAGGGGGGATCTGACTGAAGAAACAGGAACTCTGCTGTGGGGGCACCAACAGCATTCAACCAGCTTTTTGTTTTGTTTTTCTTAACTACAGCATCTCCATTAGGACAAAAGTCCTTTATTCCAATACAGGTGGAAGAACTATTTAGTTACAAAACTTAATGTAAATTAATTTTCTATTAACAATTTTTGTCTCAAACATTTCTTTTTACTGTGCTCATTTTCTAAGCACAATAATACCCTCCAGGGTGGGTAGTGTAGGGTTATATCTGGTTAATCCTGTATATTTCTTAAGGTATCTGATTGATCCTGCATTTGTGGGTCTGGTTGAGTTTCTGTCAGTGCTGTCACAGGGTCAGTTTGTTTAATCTGTTTGATCCTGCTGTTTGTAAGTTTGGCTCGCATGATTTTCAGCTGAGCTGGAACACTGTTCTACCACAGAATGGTTGAACAGTGTTTCATCGTTTTTGCATAGTGGTAGAACAGTGTTTCAGCTCAGCTGAAAATCAGGTTAGAACAATGTTCCACCATACACTGTGTAAGAGTTTAGTATCGTATCATAGGTACATCAGAGCTAAAGGGGACAATAATGTCCATAGTGCTTGCCAAAATGCATTCCTAAAGTCTCCCCAATCGATATAGTCCCTCTAATTTCTGTTTGAATACCTCCATTGTATTACTTCCCACCACCTCCAATGGCAGTGAGTTCCATATAGGAACAACTGTTTGGTTATACCACCTTTTTCTGTGCCAAGTTGTACATTGTTCACCATATAACTGATAGGGGTGTGCTCTAGTATTATGATTTTTAATTCTAAACTTTTAGCCTATTTTACTTCAGGGTTCATCTTCAGTTAAGGCTTTAAACAACAAGCATATATCCCCTCTTAATCTTCTCTATTCTAAAGAAAACAGATTGAATGAATTTAACCTCGCTGTATGGTTTTTATCCTGCATCCCTCTCATCACTCGTGTAGCCCTTTTCTGTACCCCCTCCAGTCTATCCACATCTCCTCTTAAATAGGGTGAAGAAAAGCATTTTGCTGAATGTTCTAGTAAGCATCAGAGGCACTGCAGTGTTAATAGCCTTGCTGACAATGGGGAAACAATTAATCTAGTTTGCAAGTAGGGTCAGTTTGATTTTTATACGAAAAAAATAATTCTATAACTTATATTTTGAGGATAGCAAATGTACCCCATGCAAGTTTTTGCAGTATTTTTTCTGATTTTAATTAATAACATTCTAAGCTTTAATTTAATATAAAGATTGCTGATATTATTTTGAACAGTTTATTAGGCATTTATAATTTTATGTAAAAAATTGGCTTTAAAACAATTATGTCATATATTTTTTTTTGTACTTTTCCCTTGCTTCTGCCCCGGGGGGTATCTCCACCATCCCCAGTATTCAGCTGGGTCCCAATGGACCACGATCCCATAACACATGAAACTAGGGAGTTGTGTGTGGTTTTTCTCCCCTTTTTCTCCCAGTGCATGAGCTGTGTTGTGGTCCCTAAGCCCCTCCACCAGAGGGCACTGACTCAAAGGACCAAGATTCAGGTGGGAAGCTGTGCGGAGACACTGCTGCTGCCAAGCACCCAACAATGCCGTCCCCCTCCTGACACCATCCACTATCTGACGTGGTGCCAAGCCATCCCCTGGAGAGGAGAGCTGTAGGATGACAGCTCAATCGAGCTCCTCCCTCTCCCCTCTGATGACCCCCAATGTCCCGAGCTTATTCCCAAACCTGGGTTGCCACACTGTGAGGTGTGGCATGCAGCACTTCTAACCTCAGTGCCACCAGGCTGGCCAAGTTCATACATTTTTTACTGAATAAATATATGAAGTGTAGGGTATGAATCTGTAGCCTGGAAACTGCAAAATCCTTTGGAGTCAATTTCACTCCTGTATGTGGTATTGCACAAGAGCAACAGGATGCCAAACTGACAGTGACTATTTTGGCTACACATTTGATTCCATTTCATGATGGTTAACTGTACTACAAACTTAGTGTATCACACTTTTTCAAATGATAAAGCAACACTTGTTTTGTATTTTATTTGCCAGTCTAATTAAATAACTCACACATATACACTTATCTTTAGTAAGAAATAAATACTTTATTAAAAAAATACTTCACATTTGTAAAACAAAAGAAAACTGAAAATCATGTCACAGAGCAAAATCAACAAAAATTGCCAGTTCCACCTAATAGAATGCTGGTACCTACATTTATAGTTTAGCAAAAACTTAAGAGTTAACTGAGTGGGTTTTTTTGTGTAAGAAAACAGCTAGAGTCTTTACTAATTATAGCATTGATGATCTGGGGTTTCTGTGCTTTTTATGGTTGTGTGTAGTTTGATGAAATAAAAGTTTTAAAATCAAAACACTTACTCCTGCTAGCTGGACCTGACACGCATAGAAAACAAAAATATTGAATTAGAGCTATTTAGTAGCTGTTTTGTTATGGAAAACCCACTCATTTAGCTCTCAAGTATCTGCTAAACTGTAAAGGTAGCTAGTTGTGCTCACTGGAAAAGAAAAGTTACAGAGCTCTGCTGTTCTGAACTGATTCTAAAGCAGTGCTTGCTGCTGAATCTATGGTATCGGCTACATCACTGTCACGTGAGACAGGATGCATTGTAGGAAGAAGAAAAGCGATAAACCTTGCAGAGATGGAGATCTCCAGGGGTTGTAATTGCTCCAGCTATGGCCTCTGAATTGCTAGTACCTCTGTAACAGGGGACAGCAATTTTGGCTCAAGATTTTAAGGTCGGTAATTGTTCCACGTACTCCATGAGGCCTGGCCCAATCTTATATGGTCCATTTTAAAATCCTAGGCCTTTTAGCCCATAGCTGAAGACAAAAAGAAAAGTTAGCTACAGGTTGAGTGCCTGTATTGACCACCAGCCTTCTGAATTCACAGAGAGTAACAGAAGCTTTCTAGTGTACAAAAACATTCAAGCCAGAAGCTCGTAGTCTGACTCCTGAAGGAGCGCTCATGTGAAGTTCAGGAAAATTATAGCCACTACTGAGGGACCATGTAGTCCCACTTTCGAGAATTAAACTCCACTTTCATGACCCACTTCACTCAGGAATCTTTATATAGTTAGATATTCTCTTATCCATCTCTTTGTAGGTCATTGTTCCTGTATGGTTAGCCTGCAAAATAAGAGAAAGAATTGCGCTACTGAGTGTAGCAATTTCTTGGCTCAATTATATAAATCTGAATTCTCCAACCCTAATACAATGGTGGCATACCTTTTTAAAATTAAAATCAGACATAGCCACACAAAGTGCTCTCCATTTCCTCTCAGCGTCTTTTTTCAATGCCTTCTAGCATCTTTCTCCATGGTTTCTCCTCAGCATCCATCTATCCAGTTTAGGAGGTCCCAGTCTTGTGCAAACATCTTTTTATTTATAGCACCAGCAAGCTCTTTAGATAGATAGATAGACAGACAGACCGACAGACAGCTAGCTAGATAGATACAATTTATTTTTATAGAAACATAGAAGTTGATGGCAGATGAGGACCACAAGGCCCATCTAGTCTGCCCATTTATTTTTCTGCCTTAAGAATGTGCCATCGGCACTTGCTCTGTCAATGGCCTATCTATTCATACTCATCTGTATTGCTCCCTTATGTCTATCCCATGCCTGTTTGAAGCCCTGCACTGTATTCATATCCGCCACTTCCGGAGGTAGGCCATTCCATGCATCCACCACCCTTTCTGTGAAAAAGAACTTCCTCGCATTACCCCTTAATTGGCCTCACTCTAATCTCATGCTATGTCTTCTTGTCCTACTATTTTTCTTATATTGAAATATGTTAGACTCTTTCACCTTGTTAATGCCCTTAAGGTGTTTCAATGTTTCAATCATATTACCTCTCTCCCTCCCTCCTTTGCTCTAGGGTACACATATTGAGCTCCGTTAATCTGTCCTCATGTGCTTTCTGATGCAGTCCCTGCACCATTTTGGTTGCCCTTCTCTGGACTGCCTCAATTTGGTTAATGTCCTTGAGAAGGTGTGGCCTCCAGTACTGCATGCAGTACTCCAGATGGGGCTTAACCAGTGTCTTGTAAAGAGGGATTATTACCTCC
Organism: Neoceratodus forsteri; assembly: GCA_016271365.2. Classification (NCBI taxonomy): domain Eukaryota; kingdom Metazoa; phylum Chordata; order Ceratodontiformes; family Ceratodontidae; genus Neoceratodus; species Neoceratodus forsteri. The sequence continues at coordinate 532,345,144 of CM057454.1, forward strand.
TTCTTCCGACTTGTGATACCCCAACTAATATATCCCAACATCCCTCTAGCCTTACCTACTGCTTTAGTGGTCTGCTTGGATGATTTCAGGTCATCGGTGATGATGATGCCCAAGTCTCTTTCTTCTCTTGTGACTGCCAGCAACTCCCCTCCCAGCCTATAGGTGGCTTCAGGGTTTCTCTTCCCTATGTGCATGATCATGCACTTCTTTACACAGGATAACGCATGTTGTTAGGAAAGGAAATCCCTGTTTACAAGACAGTCCTGTTAAGTCCTTTACAACACACCTTCCCTTTATACAAAGTCATCCAAAATCAGACTTATTAGGGAAGTTCATGGGTGGAAACATATAGGCAGAAACCACCTAGTCCAAGTCAGCAGCCCGCAACTGCTGAGCCAAATCACTGCCTGCATGGGGAAGCACCAACTTGGTCCTCCAACCTAATTCCCTCAATATCCAAGTGTTTAAAAGTTCTTGTTTCTAATTAAAAGTCACAGGGGAGCAGATTCAATTAAGGTATTGAGCTTGTAGCAGTGATTCTTAGTGGTAACTTAAATATTTATCAAGAAAGTTAATGAACCATAACGCTAAATTGCCTTTTAAGGTGGTTTTCAGGGAACACTACAGGTCTGTCTTTGGGATCACTCTTGTTCATGTTCACTCCCGTTCCCACTCCCAACACCAACTCAAATCTATTGTTGAGATCTTTCGCAAAAGTCCTCCTGGAACATGTGTTGGGTCCAACTATCAAAGACTTCTCAGAATTAGTTCAAGGAGCGGAGATGAAGAAAATGCACAAGGAATGCTACCTTCCTATTCCCCCGAGTGCTTCTGAGTACTAGTGTGCTGCCTGTTCCCTTAGCTGACTCAGTTCAGTATTAGAAATGTTGAAAATGTTGACCGTAAGCGATAAGCTGAGAGGAGACTTGGAAAATTAAAACTTCTACAGTCAGTTAAAACATTAAAAGTAGAGTTAAAATGGAGTGAACTAATGGAGCGAAGTAGCAAAATGGCCCTCTTGCAGGAGAGAGAGAGAAAGAGAGAAAGAAAGAAAGGAAAGAAAGAAAGGGAGGGAGGGAGGGAGGAAGGAAGGAAGGCTGGCAGGCAGGAAGGAAGGAAGGAAGGGAGGGTGGGTAAATGAATATGTTGGAAATGGTTCATAAAGGAGTGCAACTCCTGGAAGAACATCTTCCCAGTAGTTTTGAAGACCTTGGGTAGGAGTTTGTCAAAGATCAATCTGAGATCTACCAGTCACTGTTTTCAAAACATCAATACATTAAGATTGTTAGACCATCTATTAGATGGTTTAACCAGGTCTGATGTGTGTGACAAAACAACGATTATGCAAATAACATTTCCATCATTTTTTAATGCAAATTGTGACTTTCTGTTGCAAACATATGCATCTTATGAAAATAATAGTAGCTTGGATAGAATTAGACAGATGCAGATGGAGGTGTGCCATTTATGCCTGCATCTCAGACATTTGAAAATCTGGCACCTAATCTTTGGGTTGGATTTTAAAAGACTAAAACAAGGACAGGAGTTATTGGTGGGAATTTATTATGGCACATAGAAACATAGACTTTGACGGCAGACAAGGACCGCTTGGCCCACCCTGTCTGCCCATCTCCCCACCCAGAGGACAAGCTGCAGATCCCATTCAACCAACAGCCCACCTCTTCCCATCCCCCACCAAAAACTGCCCCATGTCTGTCCCACGCACTCCTGAATTCCCCCACAGCCCCAGACCCCACAACCTCCTCAGGAAGGCTGCCCCATGCATCCACCTCCCCTGCGAAAACACCTCCCACATTGCCCCCAGCCGTCCACCCCCACCCTCAAATCATGTCCCCTTGTTTTGTACATCTCCCTTTCTGAAAAACGCCACCCTCTTGGACCTTGTCGACTCCACTGAGGTACCCAAATGCCTCCATCATGTCCCCCCTCTTCTCCCCCTCCTCCAGGGCATACACACTCTTTTATTTGTATTTAATGTTTTAATTGGTATTACTGGTTTGCTTTAAATTTAGTGTTATTACGTTTTTAGAATTAGTCTCTGTTTAATAAACATGGACAATCTAGGGTTTCAATTTAAAAATGTGGATTGGACAATAAACATTTTGGTGACATTTAGTGTTTTGTATAGTGTAGTGAGAGCAGAACAACCATATAACCAAAAATACAGAATTATAAAAGTTTCCAAACTGACATACAAGCACGCATCATTTATTAAGGACAACAAGTTAGCTTACAGGAGTTGGCTTATAGGATTCATGATATCTATAAAAAGATTAATTTTGTATAAAGAGCCAAGTAGCCATCTTACAAGGATGTAAATAAAAACCCATCATGGTAAAATGTTGCTACTGATTTGGATTCTATGGTGTGAGTATAAACAGTCTAATCCTGAACCTTCTCAGCAGTGTTTCAACACCGGAATGTTAAACTCCACCCCCTGAAAACTGTTAAAAGCATGCAGAAGAGTTCATCTCTGCCTTATCTGCTTTTTACGTTACATGTGATTTTGTACTAATGGGTGATTTTAATCTAGACTGGGAACAGGGACCAACTGCAGTTTATCTCAGAGACTGTTTTAGAATTTGGGATAGTACAGTGCATAAATAAATCCACAAAGATCAATCCTAACACTTTATTCCAAAATAATTCCCTTGATTCTCTCAAAACCCTCCTTTATGATAACTCTACTCACACCTTTAAATATCTCTGATTCCACGTAGCCTTCCTCTTGCACTGAATTCTGCCATGTGACTTGGCCTTGTTACCTCCTCCTAGACTTCAACTTAGCAGCTATGTATATCTGTATTTTTTTTTATTTATTGGAAAATTGGTAACTGAGAGAGGCACAGTGAGCTGAGGCTCATTTCCAGGTGTGGCCCGGTGCAGGGAAACAGAAGAAGCACATTTCAATACGAAGCAAGTCAGTAGAGCAACATTTGGTAAATACATCGGTACAAAAAATGAGTAGGTACAAAAATAAAGTTATACAGACAGAGTGCAGCCACAGCTCAAAATGAGATGACAGATTCAGTGCAAGGGAAAATTACAATCCACACATGCAGTTACTGACAACAGGCGAGAGACCTGAAAATGTGCCTAAGCCTAACCCTGTGTAGATGGAAGAGCAGTGGTGGTGAGAAGTGCAGTAAGCAGCAGGTAGAGAAGACCCAGCCAAGGATGATTGAGACAAAGCCTGGAGCAAGTTAGGAGGCAGGGAAAAAAAGGAACAAGTGGGGTGTGGTTGGAGTTTCATCCAGTGTCTGAGGGAGCCAAGGAAGAAGGAGTGGCAGAGGGAGGAGGGGAGTTTGTTCCATAGTAAGAGAAAGTGATAGGAGAAGGCAGTTTGCTCAGCAGAGCAGTGGGGGTGAGGAGTGGAGAAAGTGTAATGGTCCCAGGAATGAAGGGATCAGGAGGCAGGGGGTAGTTGGGAGAGGAGAGATAGGAGGGAAGGGAACCAAACCAGTATTTGAATATAAAGGAGGTACAGTAAACCTGGTGACAACAGAGCAGAGAGAGGATGGTGTGGGTGTAGTAGAGGGAGCAGTGGTGAGTATGGGGGCTTGTGACAAAGCAGTAGAATGAGTTGCAGAGGGTGTCAAGTCTGGCAAGGAAAGTAGAAGAGGCAGTGCTATAGACTACATCTGCGTAGTCAAAGACAGGGAGCACTTTTTTGGTAACAAGCTCCTCACAGACCTGTAGAGGTAGGCGGTCTTTGTTGCAGTACTGGGTGTGACGTAGACAGTCAGCTCTGAGTGCTGTGTTAATTTTTGTTATTACATATAAAATATGTGAAGGAAAGGGTCAGTTCAAGGAAAAGGCTGTCTTACTGGAACTGACACATCAAGACCCCCCCATGGATAAGTTCAAAAGACAGGAGATATTTTGAACTGCAGAGATCTGGGGTGCAGTTACCTTGTCATTTTGCTTTCATCCCAGGAAATAAGATTAGCCATTCATAATGCCCTCAGGGAGATTCTTTGACTTACATATTTGCCAGGAAGGACTTGTGGGGAGGAGTGTCAGAGAGAGGCCAGAATGGACATTGAAGAGGTTTGATGTCTGAGCCAGAGAGGACTCAGACGGATTTGGAAGGTCCAAAATACATTCCCAGGGAACCCTTGAATTACATCAGAAAGACCTGAGGTGTAGATTCCAAGGTCCAGATGGGATTAAAGAGGCCAATACACTTTTGCTTTGAATACAGTGACTTGATCTAAGAAACTTTTGAGGTGTATGTGTAGCAGAACAAAAACCAGTTCTGACCAGTTAACCTGTGGAGAGGAAAGTCAGTGAGGTCATCTCATATGTTTTTTTAAATATTTTATTTGGAGACCCTGTATTATAAAATATAGAGTTTGATACACCAAGGCGGAGTTAATGACCTCTTGAGAAGGCCAGCTCAGAAGTGTGTTTAAGTGCTGAAAGAACCTGACAGAGACATACAAGAAAATATTTCTGAGTGACACAAGAGAATATTATCTGACTGAGGGAGAATCATCACAGCACTGAAAAAGAGTAAGATTAAACCAGTCTAAATGTACGTATTGTAGTAACTGTACTTTTTCCTGTTTGTTTTAAGGATGTACGTATTGGAATATATATAATTTGTTCTGTAATTATTGTTCTGTTTTGATATTTTTAAAGTAAAGATATTTTTTTACAAACAAATCTGCTGGAGTGCCTTGACAATTCTTTTTATTTTAAGTAGAGCTTTTAAAGGTTTTAAGTACAATGTGTATGGGCTTATTATTATATACCAAACTGGGAAATGGATAGAGTTCTCTAAAAGTCTTGCATTGAGTTCTAAGGGTTCATTTGAAAGACCTGGTTGGGTTCCCGTAGGCAAAGATATCTGGCCCCCCTGAAGACAGAATTATCTGAGCCTGATAATTGGGTACGCTAAAAGAGGTTATCAGTTTGAATCCCTTCAGAGCTTGAGACTAAGGTGACTTGAATCCACAAAACAGACAAGAGGGTTACCTTGTCTGTTCACTGTACACAAATCATACTCTCAGAGGTTGGCACTTTGGGAGTAGAGGTTGACTGGCTGAGCGAGTTGGTGACAGATTGGTTGGCAGCGGTGGCATAAAAAGTTTGGTGGTATAAGCTTCATTGTTCAATGTGTTAGCTTGAAACCGTTTAGCTCACTTGAAAAAAAAGAAAGGCAGTGTTTTATTTCAAAAAGGAAACAGAACTATATCCCTTGACTTACAGTTAAGTTCCCACCCATTTTATTTTTTTTCTGAAGTGCCAGTCAGTATAGTATTAGTAGTGATAGAAGAAGAAAATGTCTTCCTACTACAGCAAGCACACTGTAGATTGCTTAAGGCAGTTGTGCGAGGACAGGAGAGTCCCGTTTGGGGCAAAAGCCAGTAAGCAGAACCTCATGGAGGCCCTAATGGTAGCAGATACCCAGAGCAGCAAGTCACCAACCATGACTGAAAGGGACCAGATCTCAAGTGTGGCAGAACTAGCGGCCAGTGAGGGGTCCCAAGCCGATGAGGTGGACAGCAGGGCCACTGTCAGTGAATTGCCACAGCAGCAGGGGAAGCTCACTAGTATCCTGAATCCAGAGGTACTCAAGCTGCAAATTGAGTTGCGGAGGATAGAACTGGAGGTAGAGCGACAACAGAGAGAGGCAGACCGTGAGGCAGAGCGACAACAGAGGGAAGCGGACCGTGAGGCAGAGCGACAACAGAGGGAGGTGGACCATGAGGAACGTGAGCACCAGCGAGAGGCAGAGGAGAAAAGAGAGTGAGAATGCAGAGCTGCAGAGGAGAGGAGAGAGGAGCGCCAGTGGCAACACGAACTGGAGAAGCTACGACTCCAACCACCAGCACCAGGGCAGGTAAGTGGCTTGGGTTTAACTGGGACTGCAGGACTGGGTTACAAATTGAACACTAAATTAATAGCTGAGTTTAAAGATGTGGAGGACATAGACACCTTTTTAAATTCTTTTGAAAATGTTTGTATTCAGGCTACAATTCCTAGAGAGTCCTGGAGCTTCCAGCTATCCCCGCTACATACCGGACAAGCTCGGGATGCATTGGGTCACATGGACAATAAAGACAGTGATGATTACAGCAAGTTAAAAGCAGCACTACTAAAAAAGTTTGAATTAACTGCTGAATCCTACAGAGCTAAATTCCGTAAGCTCAGGAGAAGCCCTGATATGAGCTATGAGGAGCTAGCCACGAAACAACAGTTTTTAACGTCAGTTTTTAAGACATTGGTGGAAGGAATTGAGGCAAACACTGTTGATACAATTGAAAATGTGATTTTATTAGAACAGTTTTATTGGGCATGCCCAACAGAGTTAAAAACCTGGCTAGAGGACCGAGATCCAAAAACAGTGCAAGAGGCTGCTGAACTCTCGGACCACTATGCCAAGAGCAGACCTGCTCTGAGAGTGAATGGGGTGAGTGTGGCAGTGCAGAAGGGGAAAAGCGTGCCTTCAGGGCAGCTAAAACCTGCACTGCCTCCACCAAAACCAGTTAGCCCCAGGTTTCAAAGAAAAGATTTCTCTGAAGTAAGAAATGTTTGTTAGTTATGTAAAGAAACTGGGCACATTGCCAGACAGTGTCCAAGAAGGGCAAACAATAATATGCAAAGTAGTACCAGAAAGGATGTGGGTTGTTTGTGTGTCCCTGGGAGCATGCCAGTGAACATGAGGGAACACATGCACCCAGTCATGGTAAATGGCGTACAGACGCTGGGGTTAAGGGACACAGGGGCATCTCTGACATTGGTAAAAGGGGATCTGGTACAGCCTAGTCAGCTTACACCCAATAAATACATGACTGTACAGGACTTTGCGGGTGTAGAGAAAACATTGCCATTGACCAGTGTTCTCCTGGACTGGGGTGAGACAGGGGGAACTGTGCAACAGGTGGCTGTAGCTAACACATTAGCAGTGGATGTGATCCTGGGTAACAATCTCCAGCAGGGGGTGGTATGTGTAGTTACCCATAGCCAAGCGGTCAGGGAAAATTGTAGTTCCCTGAGACCCCAGAAGCCATTGGGGAAGATACTGAGAGGCTGGTTCCCCAGCCTGTGTCTCCAGAGGAGGAGACTGATAAAAAAAGGGTAGACATTTCCCCCAGTAGCAAATAACCACATAGCTACAGAGGGTTACTCCAAAGAGGGAGGGGTGACCCCTTGTCAGAGGGTAGGGATTGACAGTGATCCTGAGGGCCCTGATGCTAGTGCTAGGGACCCTAGTTTAGCGACTGAAGGGGACCTATCCCATGCCTTGGGAAGGTGTGAGGGTTCAGCTGCTCAGAGAAGTGACCCTAGTTTAGAGAAGCTGAGGGCTTGGGCAGACTCAGATGGTGCACAGGGGAGGACAGGAAGACATAGGGTTTATTGGGAAAATGGACTTATGTATACACAGGCAGTACAGACAGAGGGAGGGATGCTAGGCAGGCAGCTTGTCATTCCCCAGGGATATCGTGAGCAGTTGCTCAAGGTTGCCCATGATATTCCCTTATCTGGTCATCTGGGAATCGCACGAACTATGCAGTGGTTGGCCCAGAATTTCTACTGCCCTAACTTCACCCAGCAGGTGAAGGACTATTGCAGGTCTTGTCACCGGTGCCAAGAAATAGGGAAGGCGGGCCAGAAAACCCAAGCCACCCTGATTCCATTGCCTGTAGTGGAGGAGCCATTCCAGAGGGTGGGAATGGATATTGTGGGGCCTTTAAATACCCCCAGCTCCTCAGGGAAATGTTCATCCTGACTGTGGTGATTATGCCACCCGGTACCCAGAGGCGGTTGCCCTATCCTCGCTGAGGACGGACAAAGTGGCAGATACCTTGCTTGGGATTTTCTCCCGTGTTGGGTTTCCGCAGGAGGTAATCACTGATCAAGGGGGTTCCTTCATGTCGGACCTAATGAATTGTCTATGGAAGAAGTGTGGGGTGGTGCAGAGATGCACAACACCATGTCACCCACAAGCCAATGGGCTTGTGGAATGCTTCAATGGTACCCTAAAGTCAATGCTCCAGGCGTTTTCTGAACAGCGTGGGAGGGACTGGGAGAAATACCTTCCCCACCTGTTGTTCACATAAAAGGAGGTGTCCCAAGAGTCAACAGGATTTTCCCCATTTGAACTCTTGTATGGACGCCGGGTACATGGGCCACTAGACTTGATCCGGGAGGACTAGGAAGGCAAGCACTCCACCCAGGGAACTCCCATTGTGGATTATGTCCTAAGGTTTAGGGAAAGGCTGAAGGAGCTTATGGGGACAGCCCAGAGTAACCTGGCAGCTGCCCAACAGAAACAAAGGTATGGTACGACAGCAGAGCCAGAGCTCGCTCATACATGGTAGGTCAGGAAGTCATGGTCTTTATTCTGGTCTGGAAAGACAAGCTGCAAGTTGAGTGGGCAGGACCATACAAAGTGGTTAGGAAGGGGATGGGATCACGTGACGCGCATGGAGGAGTAGCAGTGGTTTCGCGGGTCTCCCTCTCCAGCGCTGAGTTTTGGGCTTTTTTTAAGAAAATCACCACGTAAATTCTGACATCCTACCTGCCCAGTTAACAAGTTTGAAGGAGTCTCGGCGACGCTTTTGCAGCGAGAATGCAGGCTGCCGAACCGGACTTAGAAGCTAAACGCCATGGAGAAGCTCCTCGCCAGACAGGGAACTGAGCACTGGCTCCATCTAAAATCTACGACGATTGGCAACAATAAAAGATGCTCTATTCAAACTTATTGAGGACGTGATGGAGTTCAAGCCGCTCTCACGTAAAGCAAATTAGCCAGACGAGTAACCGATGTAGAAGCAAGGATTTCGGCTGATCGAAAGGGCCTTGGAGAGAGCTGGGCCTGCTACTAAAGAGTGCAAGAGGAGCCTGGAGAAACTAGCAGACCGCCCGATGATTTGGAGGGCAGAAGCAGGCGCAATAATTTGGTCCTCTTGGGCCTGCCAGAGGGCTTAAGAAGGGCCAATAAATAACTTTCTTGCAAATTGCTAAACAAATCGTGGGGTTCTTCATCTAATGGCCCTGAATATATAATTGAAAGGGCCATAGATCGCTGAGAGCAAAGCTAGCACCCTCAGATCCACCAAGACCATAATATTTAAATTGTTGAACTTTCTGGATCGTGAGCATATTCTGAAGGAAGTTAGAAAACTAGCCCTCTTCCAGTGGGAAGGCAAAAGGCTTTGCTTGGCACCAGATTTAACGTGGAAGATGAGGCAAGCACGACTGGCTTTTCTCCCCTTAACCTCAAAGCTTTGGGCAGCTGGAATTCGCCACAGGCTATTATATCCTGCAAGACTGGAGGTTTCAACGAAAGAAGGAGCCAGGCGTTACGATTCTGCGGAGGATGCCAGGGTCTCCCTAGAGACTTATTTTCCTGATCTATTCCTAAAAATAAGGGATGAGAGCATGTTGGTGGGAAGCTCCAGATGCAATCCGTGGTTGTATCTGTGGACTTTACCCTGGGCATTTAATAATTTCGCTTGAGAAGGTTTAAAGAGATTCCTATTCCAAGAAGGGACTGCATTGGACTTTTGGACACTTTAAATTTAGCCCTTTTATAAGGCTGGTTATGCACCCAGTACTTTTTGTTATTAACCTGAGTCATTGTTTTTTTGTTTTGGAATATAACTGGGGTTTTTAGTTCACTCCACAAGAGGGTGCCAATGGGGCTGATATTTAGTGTTATTAAGTGTTCATTATTATATGTTTTGCAACTGATTTAACTGCAGGCCTAAGTTCCAAATATTGTTGTAAGCTATGGATAACTTAGGATCGTACATATGGTTGTTCTTGTTATTTGATCTAATATAAGCAAGCATGGTCCTCGAGGCTCGTTATGCATACTCTAATTTAGTGATGTTGCAGGGAAGTACAGCCTTTTTACTTATTTCCTTATTGTGGAGGCTCCTCCCTATATTTAGGCACGCTGGATGGAGGGGCCCGGCCTCTAGTGCTTCATGACTCAGAGGCAGTGGAGTGGCTTGGCCTGGGTTTCTTGTTGGGGTGTTTATGTTATGGGGTTGAGTTGTTTAGGCTTTAGATATGGTGGTTGGTGTTTTTTTATTTCTGGTTACGGGTTTTGTTATTGGGGAGTAGCTATCCATACCCGTGAGAGAAACTACTAGTTATTCATGCTAGTGGATTATATGATTTCGTGGAATATTAAAGGGGAGGGATAATTACAAGAAATTTATTATATTAAACCATTTGGCTCACTACAAGCTGGCAGTGGTGTTTCTGCAGAAACGATGTTTTGACGGATAGATTGATACATTTTAAAAAGAAATGGGTTGGGCAAGTTTATGGGTCTGGCTTTTTCTTCTATTAGTAGAGGAGTGGCTTTGATAGCAAGGGGAACCTAGTTTATCCAATCAGAGGTCATCGTGGACCCCAATGGTAGGTACATATTTGTTTCTGGCACACTTAATGGAGCTAATTTGGTGTTGGGATCGGTGTATGGACCCAACCAAGAGTCCCCATCCTTTTTTGTCCAATTATCACTCATATTAGCTTCTTTTAAGGGGGTTCCAATCATCTTGGGAGGTGATTGGAATTCAGTCCAACTGAATAAGTTGGATCGGTCATGGAGCAGAGGGGTGAAACCCTTCCCGGCTCAGTCTGCTTTAGAGGAATTTAAATCTTCCTTGGGGTTGGTGGACCCCTGGAGGTTGATCAATCCTTCCACAAGGGATTTACATTTTTTCTCATGTCCATAGGTCATTTCGAGGATAGATTATTTTTTTGTAAGCAAGGATTGTTTGGCTGGTATTAAGGAAGTAACCATTCTGCCTCGGTCATTCTGACCATTCTCCAATACTTTTGAGTGGTCGCCTCTCTCAATTTCCCAAGGGTTTACTCTTGGTCCTTAAATGATAATCTTTGAAGGACTCGAGACAGCTTCTTATTTTAAGAAGTTTCTATCAGTCTCTGTTGAGTCAAATTGGGGTCTATAGAGGCTGTTGACTACACATGGCGCCCTTAAATTGGTTTGGAGGGTGAGCTGATTCGGATAGCGTCAACGTAAAGCTAAAGAAGTCTCAGAAATGGAGAATTGTTTGAGAGGATTAAAAGGCTAGAAAGTGCCCAGGGCGGTAAAGGTTTTGAGTCCCAGGAGCAAGAACTGATGTCTTTGAAGGCATGGTATGCTGACACCTTAAGGGAAAGGGTGATTTCTTCTGCAGCAAAAATTCGGGCCCTCTACATAGGTCAGGGTAATAAGGCTGGAAAATTGTTAGCTTGGCAACTGAAACAGAAGGCCGCAACTAGATGGGTAGCAGCTCTACGACACCCTGTAATGGACACCTTAATAACTACCCTGGTAGGCATATTACAGAGATTTGTAGAGTTTTATCAAGAACTCTATTCAGGTAATTCACATTCGCTTCAAGATGTTTCTAATATAGAGAGTTTTTTGTCCAGCACCCCCCTCCCCTGCTTGTCAGAAGAATTAAGGCTCAGCCTAGCAGCTCCTATTGCTGAGCTAGAAATTGGGCAAGCAATCGATTCCCTTAAAATTGGAAAAGCACCAGGCCCAGATGGTTTCACGCCCTTCTTTTACAAATCCTTTAAACAATTTATGGTCCCTCTGTTGAAACAACTCTTTTGTCACTGGATAGATAAGGGGGTTGGAGACCAGTCTCTGTTTGAGGCTAAGATCATTCTCCTTCCAAAGCCTGATAAATCCCCGGAATTAGTAGGTAATTATAGACCTATATCTTTGTTGAATTTAGATGTTAAGATTTTTGCCAAAGTTTTGGCATCTAGGTTGAAAAAAGTTTGGGGTGGTTTGGTAAGTCCTGAACAAGCAGGCTTTGTGGAGGGGCGTTCCCCATCTGATCATTTTAGAAAATTATTTTATTTAATCTCTGCGTCGGAGAGCCCAGGGTTGGAAGCATCCCTGGTCTTTCTAGACGCAGAGAAAGCATTTGACCGAGTGGAATGGTCATTTATGTTTGCAACCCTATATAAAATGGGTATTCCGGAGCACTTTATTAATATGGTAAAAGTGTTGTATCGATATCCCTCAGCTAGAATTCAGTGCAATAACTTGATTTCAGAGGCCTTTCCCCTTAAGAGAGGAACCCATCAAGGATGTCCGTTATCCCCATATTTGTTTAATTTATATATTGAACCCTTAATAAGAGCTATTAATGTGGATCCCTGGATTCAAGGCATTAAAATTGATCCGAGGAATTTAAAGTGTCAGCCTTTGCAGACGACTTATTGTTGCATATTCAAAATCTTCTACCTCGCTTCTCAAGTTTTAAATCTTATTACAGGTTTTGAGAACTCTCGGTTATAAATTAAATTTGTCAAAAACTATGTTATACCATTATCACCTTGGCTTTCCAAAAGTTGGTGCTGGCCTTGGGGCTGCAGTGGCAGTCAGAGGCCCTACCATACTTAGGTATTCGGATTTCAGGAACTTACAGGATTTGCCAAACCTAAATCTGAAACCAGTTTTAAAATCTATTAAGGATGACCTAGATAGATGGATGAAACTCCCTTTATCCCTTTCAGGTAGAGCCAACACAATTAAGATGGTAGTTTTACCCAAACGTTTTTACCCCCTTACCTGTCTAAATACTTACTTGCCCAAATCCTTTTTCAGGCCCCTGACAAAAATTTGCTCTAATTTTTTATGGGGCGGGGCTTGCCCTCGCAGAGGATATTATAAGTTATGTTATCCAAGGGGGAAAGGGGGTTTACAGTTGCCAAATTTTTTCATATATTACCTAGCAATACATGCAGCTAGGGCGGCCGTATGGACCCAAGATTTGAATGTAACAACACGGTCTTTGGCACTTGACAGGGCGGTTGCTAGAAATGTTAATCTGGACCTCGAGGCCTTATTATATATTCCTTGGGCGAAGGTTCCTAAAGCAATTAGAGATTCACCCATGGGTTGGGATATTCGTGACATGCGCCAACTGTGTCTAAAGTTTATCATTCGCCAAAAATTTGACCTTGGCCAACCAATACTTAATAATCCTAGTTTTTTAATCAATAAGCGACCTATTAGACAACCTTTTTTTACCTCCTGCCCTAAACCATATCTGGCTGACTTTTTCCTCCAATGACTCACTGTTGTCACCGTCGGCACTGTTTTTAAAATTTGGGGTGAGACCCATTTTTGGGTTCAGATTACTACAAATCCACTCTGCTATTAAGGCATTTTTGGGGAAAAATCCTTGTTCTGACAGGGCAAGTTCACTTTTTAAAGTGCTAGGCAACCTTTCTCTAAGGGGCAAAAGTGTTTCTAAATTATATAAATTTATTTTGATGAAAGTACACCCCATCTGTACAGTCTCCAATGTATTGGTCAGTAAACTTAGCTCTGGATTGGTCAGTGGGACATGGGGAAATATATGGAAAGATACCTATCTCTATATTCAACAAGAAAGGTTGAGAGATGTGCAATTTAAATTGTTGCATAACATGTATTTTCTCCAGCGAGATTACACCGGTAGGCAGACTGCCTTCTCCATCTTGTACTGATTGTAATGACCCTTTAGCGACGACCATTCATAAATTTTGGTTTTGCCCAAAAGTACAAAGGCTGTGGGCTCTGTGGCTGTTTGTGTGGCCCATACACCGATCTTGCTCCATTCTTTTGTTTTGAGACCTGTATATTGGGAGATATGCTCTAATCTAAAGAAGGAGCAGAAATATCAACTAGCATTAATCTCCGCAGTTACTAAGTTGTTAATTTTTGCGCCATTGGCGGAGGATTGGACTCCCTCCCATAAGGAATGGTGGGAAGAGTTCCTGAATGCATTTTATGCGGAAAGATCGGCTTCTAGATTATCGAGAACCGTATCTAAATTTTCTAGATATTGGGAAAGGCTTCTTCAATATCTTAAGACTAATTTTGGAATTCGGGGCTGAATAAATGCTCCCCTTCTCTCTCTTTTTCTTCTTTTGCTTGGCCCCTTTTTTTTTTTTTTCTTTTCCCCGCATACTCTCTTTCTCCATGCTCCCACCTTCCTTTCCTTCTTCCCCACCACCCCCTCTCCTTTTAACCTCCTTACTCCCTTTTTTACAACCCTTTTTACCTCCTATTTTTTAGTTACCAGAAATTGTATTATTTGTCTAGGTGACATCTGAATGTTCCACTAGCACTTCTTAGGTATCAATATGAATTTATACTCCGGCCGAAATTTTTTTTCTTGTTTGTTTTAGATACCTTGATAAAGTAAGAGGTTAACTATCTATGTGTATGTTCGGGTTTTGCCAGGTTATTTGATATCCCTGACCGGGGTTTTATATAGCTATTCCCACACTTATAGTGAAGGAAATGTTGCATTCTATTCGGGTTGGATAGCTGGGGGGGGAAGGATATCTTTTCTTATTTTTAGGGGTTACGAGGGTTGGTGGGGGGTGGTTTTTTTTTTTTCTTTTCTCTTTTAAAGATAAGGAACCACTAACTGTGTAGTCTGCTTATTGTATGTATACTTGTGTATTGTGGTTTAATAAAATTTGGTATTATAAAAAAAAAAAGTGGTTAGGAAGGGAAATGACGTAAACTACATTGTAGAGTTACCTGACCATAGACAGACAGCAAGGATGTACCATGTCAACATGATGAAGCCATATGCAAATAGGGCTGACATGGTGTTCGCAGTGTGTAGTCCTGGGGAGGGGACGGACGAAGGAGACCCCCTTCTGGACTTGCTGGAAGAGAGTAAGCGGAAGTCTTCTGTGAAGGCAGTAAAATTGTCTCCCCAGCTGACCCCGGGCCAGATCCAGAAAGTGAGAGAGGTTTTAGCAGACTTTGCCCCCTTGTTTAGCAACACATGATGTGAAGACAGGGACACAGACGCCCATACGGTGGACAGCATATCAGATGTCAGAGGCTGTCCAAAAGGACATTAGGAAGGAAGTGGAGGGGATGCTGGATTTAGGGGTAATCCAGAGATCCCACAGTCCCTGGGCCTCACCTGTAGTCCTTGTACCCAAGCCAGATGGCTCGACTCGTTTCTGTGTGGACTATCATGGACTGAATGCAGTCACGAAATCAGATGCCCACCCAATGCCCCGGACAGACGAACTCCTGAACAAGTTGGGGGGGCGACCTACCTTACGACCATTGACCTGACAAAAGGGTATTGGCAGGTAGAGTTGATGGACAGAGCTAGGGAGAGGTCGGCCTTCATCACTCCAATAGACTTATTTGAGTTCAAAGTAATTTTTTTTTCGAATGAAGAACGCCCCGACCACTTTCCAAAGGTTGGTGAACCAGGTGTTAAATGGTGCTGAAGAGTACGCCGTGGTGTACCTGGATGACATTGCCATCTTCAGTACCAGCTGGGAGGAACACCTGTCACACCTTAGGGAAGTGCTGGGCAGAATACAGAGGGCCGGGCTCACTGTCAAAGCCGAGAAGTGCCAGGTGGCCATGGGAGAAGTGGCATACCTCAGGCATGTGGTAGGCCGGGGACAGCTCCATCTTAACCAGATAAAAATAGAAGTAGTGCAGGCATGACCCGGACCAGAAACTCAGAAGCAGGTCAGGAGTTTTCTCGGGACAGCAGGGTACTACAGAAAGTTTGTACCTAATTACAGTGCCCTGGCTGCTCCCCTATCTGACCTGACAAAGAAAAAAATGCCAAGGAAAATCACCTGGGGTCCAGCCTGTGAGGAAGCCTTTACCAAACTGAAGGAGGCACTGTGCAGTGCTCCTGTTTTGACAAGTCCAGACTATAGCAAAACATTTGTTGTTCAGATGGATGCCTCAGATGTGGGTATTGGGGCAGTACTAAGCCAGACATCCAGCGGAGGAAGGGAACACCCGATAGCCTACCTGAGCCGAAAGCTGCTCCCCAGGGAACAAGCATACTCTATGGTGGAAAAGGAGTGTCTTGCCCTAGTGTGGGCCCTAAAGAAATTGGAGACATACTTGTATGGGCAGCCTTTTGTGGTGCAGACTGACCACAACCCCCTGGTTTGGTTGTCACAGATGGGGAAAAACAATGGCAGACTGTTCAGATGGAGTCTTGCTTTACAAGGGTATGATTTGAAAATTGTACATAGGGCCGGAGCCAAAAATAAGACCTCAGATGGACTGTCGAGGGTCTATGAGGAGTGAACTGATTTGGGAAGCTTATCCCATGTAGGGGATGGATCCCCCAAATTCAGTCTAGTTGGGGAGGAGTGTGACGTAGACAGCCAGCTCTGAGTGTTTGAGTGCTGTATTAATTTTTGTTATTACATATAAAATATGTGAAGGGAAGGGTCAGTTCAAGGAATAGGCTGTCTTACTGGAACTGACACATCAAGACCCCCCCAGGGATAAGTTCAAAGGACAGGAGGTATTTTAAACTGCAGTGCAATTACCTTGTCATTTTGCTTTCATCCCAGGAAATAAGATTAGCCATTCATAATGCCCTCAGGGAGATCCTTTGACTTGCATATTTGCCAGAAAGGACTTGTGGGGAGGAGTGTCGGAGAGAGGCCAGAATGGACATTGAAGAGATTTGATGTCTGAGCCAGGGAGGACCCAGACAGATTTGGAAGGTCCAAAATACATTCCCAGGGAACCCTTGAATTACATCAGAAAGACCTGAGGTGTAGATTCCAAGATCCAGATGTAATTAAAGAGGCCAATACACTTTTGCTTTGAATACAGTGACTTAGATCAAAGAAACTTTTGAGATGTATGTGTAGCAGAACAAAAACCAGTTCTGACCAGTTAACCTGTGGAGAGGAAAGTCAGTGAGGTCATCTCATATGTTTTTTTAAATATTTTATTTGGAGACCCTGTATTGTAAAATATAGAGTTTGATACACCAAGGCGGAGTTAGTGACCTCATGAGAAGGCCAGCTCAGAAGTGTGTTTAAGTGCTGAAAGAACCTGACAGAGACATACAAGAAAATATTTCTGAGTGACACAAGAGAATATTATCTGACTGAGGGAGAATCATCACAGCACTGAAAAAGAGTAAGATTAGACCAGTCTAAATGTATGTATTGTAGGAACTGTACTTTTTCCTGTTTGTTTTAAGGCTGTATGTGTTGGGAAATATATAATTTGTTCTATAATTATTGTTCTGTTTTAATATTTTTAAAGTAAAGATATTTTTTTTACAAATGAAACTGCTGGAGTGCCTTGACAATTCTTTTTATTTTAAGTGGAGCTTTTAAAGGTTATAAGTACAATGTGTATGGGCTTATTGTATACCAAACTGGGAAATGGATAGAGTTCTCTGAAAGTCTTGCATTGAGTTCTAAGGGTTCATTTGAAAGACCTGGTTGGGTGCCCGTAGGCAAAGATATCTGGCCCCCCGAAGACAGAATTATCTGAGCCTGATAACTGAGTATGCTAACAAGAGGTTATCAGTTTGAATCCCTTCAGAGCTTGAGACTAAGGTGACTTGAACCCACAAAACAGACAAGAGGGTTACCTTGTCTGTTCACTGCACACAAATCATACGCTCAGAGGTTGGCACTTTGGGAGTAGAGGGTTGACTGGCTAAAGCGAGTTGGTGACACTGGGCACCAAGTTTGGGATGGAGTTTAGCCGGGAGAGCATCAATGTGGGCAGCAAAGTCCAGTTTACTGTCGAGCCACACATCCAGGTATTTACAGGACTGCGTCACTTCAAGGGGGTGCTATCCAGTGTGGTGAAAACTGGGGGGGCTGCGGATGTGACAAATTTCTGACTGGTACCAAAGGTCATGAACACTGTTTTATTAGTGTTGACCAGAGCTGGTTCAAATGCAACTAGTGCAGAACATTGTTGAAGTCCTACTGGAGCAGGTCTTCAACAGCTGCAGTAGAGGGATCAGAGGGGGAAGATGACTGTGTTATCAGCAATACTTGTGAATGTGTGACTTGGAACAGGCAGATGGGAAGTCATTCAGGAAGATGGAGAAGAGGATAGGGCCCAGGATGAAGCCCTGAGGGACCCCGGCCTGGATGGGTAGTGGAGGTGACAGGATGCCTCCTACTTATACTAACTGTTGATGATTCATTAGGTAGGAATGGAACCAATCAACAGTGGAAGCTGAGAGGCCAGCAGGGCTCGGCTTGTCTAAGAAGAGTGGATGGAACACCAAATCGAAGTCCTTTGCCAGATCAATGAAAATGACAGCTGTAATGTGCCTCTGAACTGTGTACTAGTGTTGATTCTGTGGAACTGCATTTGCCTTAATGTAACAGTACTTTCATCTGTATTGACTGTTATATGCTTTATTTAGTTTAAATGCATCTTATAGTACTTTTGTTTTGAACTGTACTCCCTCTTTCCCGTTCCACAGGACACATCTAGAAAAGAGCTGATACCAGCTCAGTTTGTCCTTCCTGGTAAAACTTTTGAAATAAATAAATAAATAAAATGGAATATTCTCATATTCTAATTCATAAAAAGATGTTAACTATTTGGCTTTTATGTGTGATCTTGAAAATGTGTGGTGGGACAACCTGGAATTAATCCCTAATACAGAGGATGCCTGGGGATTTTGAAAACATCAGTTTAATACACTATGTGAAAAACATCTCCCTGTACAGAAACAGAGACTAAAAATTAGGAATGCACCATAGTATAAAACATTAGAAACTCAGCTTGGGCAAATGTTAAAAGTATAATACTGAGACCTCATGAGTACTCCATGGAAGAGTGTGAAATAACTACTTAAAAGAGGTCAGGTTAGATAAGACTTACTTGTTGAAACTTGAGTACAGAATTACATCCTTATGAGTTTTGGAGTACTGTCAAAAAACTTGGGAGGCTTTTGATAATTTTAAAAGTGACAGATCAAAGGTAAAAGCCCCATCATTTACAGCAGATTCTTTAATTATTTTTTGTACATTCTAGTAATACTTTTTAGGAACTAAATCAAAAATTGTGAAAATAATAAAATTGACAATGATGGCAAAATGGACATTAATCATGAAATTAATTTTGAATTTAAGGCAATAGACCCTATGTAATTCATAGAAGAATTACTTAATTTGAAAGAAAAAAAACAGAAGGTATAGGTAGACTAAACTGTAAGTTATTAAACTATGCTGCCCACTTCTTTATAGTCCCCTAACTTGTTAATATAACTTATCATAGAGCTGGCCAGTGGTGTGGGGGGCTGAGGCACTGGGCACCTCACCTCCTGCCACACTGGTGACCCAAGTTTGGAAATGGATGCAGGTTGCTCAGGGGGCTGTCTGGGGAGGGAGGGAGGATTCAGCATCCAAAATACTGTGCTCCAACTGTGAGGGGGGTTGCTTTGGTTGCTGCTTGACTGCCATCCAGAGGTATCTGGGTGGCAGCACAAGTGAGTCGCAAGTAGAGGGAAAGGACCCCACATTCAGGGCTATGGTGGCATCCCTGCAAAAGCAGCACTTGTACATCATGCCCATTGCACGTCCTGTGGGCCCAGGTAGAAAACTGATAGAGAAACAGCTCTGGCTGCGGGATGACTACCGACCCCTTGCAGGCCCTGCACTGGCGACCCCCCACACAGTTCTGTGGCAGAGGACGATGGTGGAAGGTAAGTCCCAGAGAAACTGGGTGAGAGGGCTGGGGGGAGCAGTTGGTCAGCGGGGAGAAGCTGGGGCAGCTCAGGAGAATAAACGCCTGTAGTGAAAAATTATTATTTATCACTGACAATCTGTACACTTCCTTTAGCTTGGAAACAGGTCCAAATTGTGCCAGTGCTCAAAGCAAGCCATACTATCCTGCTCTGTAATTATCACCCTATTTTACCCTCGCTAGTGATGTTAAAGGTCTAGGAGAAGCTAGTAGAAAAGCACACACAAAGGTTTTTATCAGTAAATGATGGTTTCAGTAAAAATAAGCTGGGGATACCAGAAAAATCACAGCCCGCTAAGCACTGTGTCTGAAGTTGTAAATGACATCCAGTGTGCCCTGGACAGTGGAAAAGTGATCAGAGCTATTTTCATAGACTTCTCCAAGGCTTTCCGCACCATTACCCACCGTAATACAGTATGCTGGATAAACTGAACAAGTTGGGGTTTGCTGACATTTCATTAGCTGTGTTCTCCAGCTGTTTGAGTCAGCGATTACAGTTACTGATTTTTAAGGGGGGAAAAATCATCAGTCTTCCAAATGACAGTGTGAGTCCCTTGGGGTTCAGCTTTGGGACCCCTGAGTTTCTCCCTTTATATATAGCATTTGGATTAATATATTCAAACTGCCACCTAAAGTATATGCTGATAACTTGATGTTGTACCTTGCAGGTGAGAACATGTAAGAATTTCATAACATCTTTCTTGAGTCATAGTTTTAGGGAAATCCAGACATTTTTAATAATAATAATGAGCAAGTTCTAAAGAAAACAAGCATGTGTCAATGCCGAATGTTGTCTTGCTGGCATTGGCATTGGCAGTGCAGGAGTTAGATGCATAATGGGAATGGCAGTGAAGTATTGAACTGACATCAACCCCACCCCCACCCTGCAGAGACTGTCAGGCATTGGGGTGTGCCTTTGGGTCGTCGGCCATAACACTCACGCCATTTCACCTCACCCTACCCTGCAGACACTGACAAGTGTCGTGGTGTGCCTTGGGGTCTTCGGGCCTTATACTCATCCCATTTCATAAGGAAATACACTGAGATGGGTGCGGTATAGGAAAATGGGGTGAATGTTGGGGCTGAAGACCCCAAGGTACACCTTGATGTCTGTCACTGGCTGCAGGGTGGGGGTGGAATGGCATGAGCATGATGGCCAACGATCCCAAGTCACATCCCCAATGCCTCTCAGTCTCTATGGAGTAGGGTGTTATGGTTGGAAACCCTAACACCCTGGCCATTTGTTGATATTTTCACTCCAAATTTTCAAAATGGGATTTTTGTGACCCTACCTCATGAACAGTGGCACTATCATTTTATTACTCAATCCTGAAAGGTGGTTTTGCGCAGTGACTGCACCATTTGACACCGCAGGTGTGAAAACACATTTCTGGCAGGATGAGGAAAATGACAGCTGTACTATTCATGAGATGGTGTGGAAAAATGGCTATTTTAAAAATCTGAAGTGAAAATATGAAAAATTGGCGAAGTTACAAACGTGTGTAGAATCTCTGCAATGCATGCCTGTAATGCAATCATTTTTTTGGAATTTTTTCACTAGATTTTCAACATAGGCTTTTCTGAACCTCTGCTCATGAACAGTGGCACTGTGATTTTGTTAATCTGTCCTAAAAGTTGATTTCCCACAGTGACCACGCCATTCTGCGCCACAGGTGTGAAAACATGTTTCAGGAAGGATGTGGAAAATGACAGCTATACTTTTCATAAGGAGGTGTGAAAAAATGGCAATGTTGAAAATCTGGAGAGAAAATATTAAAAATTGGCGAAGTTACGAGCATGTGTAGAAACTGTGCAACGCATGCTTAATGCAGTCATTTTTTTAATTTGTTCAATTAATTTGCAACATGGGCTTTTTAGACCTCCCTCATGAACAGTGGCACTGTCATTTCATAAATCTGTCCTGAAAGGTGATTCCGCGCTGTGACTGTGAAATCACCTTTCGGGACTGAGAAACTAAATGACAGTGACATGTTCATGAGGTGGGGTCCCAAGAACCCCATGTTGAAAAATTGGGGCCAAAATTCCCAAAAATGGCTATGCTATTAACCTTAGTTGAAACCCCCATTGCCTCCCATTATAAAGCTTACAGTCATTTCTTTAGTTCTACAGTTTGTCTTTGAAGAGTGCAGACGTGTCCGGTTCAGAGAAGATCTCAGCTCCCGACTCTGAGAGTAAGTATGGGTGGGGGTGTGGGGAGGTGGGTGTGCAGAGGAAGGGAGGGTGGGGGGAGGGGATGAGGCAGACAACGGTGGACCGTTTTCTTGTTTGCAGGGAAAAAAGACTGTGAGGGAAGGTTTTCTTCATTTACAGGTTACACAAAAACAAAATAGGCACACTGGGGTGGGCTCCCAGTGTGCCACAATTCAGGGTGGGGGAGGCCGACATGGGATTGGGCAACTGATGTCGACAAGGCATATAGATGGGGGTGCGCATTCAAAACCAGGAGTGGGCATCCAGATGTCGGAAAGCAAAAGGGAAACTGTTTAACCAGGAAAGATACACTAAGAGGAAAGACACACTAAGATGGGGGGATGCCCACACAGGGATTGGGCACCCCAATGTTGGCTTTCTGGGACTGTGTGGTAGATGGCAGGAGTCATTATATTTACTGAAATGTTTCTCCAGGAAAGGCATATAATGGAGGCGTGTCCTCTGCTGCTACAATGATGAGCCTGTCTCTGATTGCAGCAGCAGGTTCATTTCAACTCCATGGCTGTCTCTGAAACTGCTGTCATTGGCAGCATGCTCACTGATTGGTGGCTGAGGGACGCACCCACTAAAGCATCCCCTGCATTCGCCACAACACTGACACACCTCTGAAATGCTACTACCGCAAGATGTTGCTTGCATATGCACGCAAGCCAACATAAAAAAGAAGATTTTTGGCCCTGATGGGAAAACTGGTAATGAAAACAGCTCCGCATTGCAGACAGTAACAACAAGAAAAGTAGAGCTTCAGACTGTTACCACGTTATAGATATTTAGAAGTCTGTGTAGACTCCCATCATGAGTGGGATATACATATATAGGATAGGGTAATATAAAATGGCAAGGAAATCCCTGTGTGCTGATTGGCTGAGACTTGGTTCTAGCCATGGCAGTAAGAGAGCATCACCAATGGCTAAAAGCAAGTCCCTGTCAACCAGGGCAACTCACATAATTCATAAGCCACTTACTTCCTAATTCCCATGACAAACATGTCTGCAACCTTTACTCACATATAAAAAACTTCAACTAGGCCCTAAAAATAAAAGTCCATTAAATTAAATAAAGCAAGTAAATAATTTAACGTTATTTTCACTCAAGAGCCCCTCCTTACACACACACACAAATTAAAAAAAATCAAGTGCTATTTAGAGTGTTCATTGCTGGTGGTTCTTTGATGACCATGAAAGATCCCACTTTCTATCTCTGCCAGTTTTCCAGAGAACTCCCTTCTGCTTACCTGGCATCAGACAAATTGAGGTTCTGGCTCCAGTTGAGGCCTGTGTGCATCTGTGTGTGTATATGCCAGTGGAACTCTGAAGAATTTTGAATTCATGTATTCCATGTTAGCGTTCTGTGTGTGGTGGTGGTGGGGGGGGGAGCATTCTACTACGGGAATAATGCAGATTTTTGAATTCTTCTATTTCATGGTAAACAAATACACAATGTATTGAATGTGAAGAAAGACAGATGACTGACAGGTGAAAAACATCTGAGTACAGGCTATTTTACATTATTTGGCAACATTTTATTATATTTTTTGTGGCTTTGAAAACTTTCAGAGTGAAGTTGCTATGGCCCATTTTATATAAGCAATAAAACACTTCAGGAATGTTGGTTGTACTAGGTTTACCCCGTAGTCAGGGGCTGAAGGCACTCGGCTTTGTCTCCTGCCTTACAACGCCCCTGACCATGGGGTAGACCTAGTGCAACCAGCGCCCTGTCACGTCTTGTTGCTTAATGGAAAACCATACCCAACAAGGCTGTTCTTTCCCGACTGGATACCATAATGACTAATGACCTCGACAGCGAAGCTCGAGAGGTCGCTCAGTTGTCACGGTAACCATGAGGGGAAAGTTAGCCTTGCTGTGTGTGGTTTTCCATACACTGTTTTATATAGTGTATGGTGTATGGATTTCCATACACAATGGCACTCCACCATACACTGTATTGATATTCTTAAAAAAAAAACAGGACCAAAAATTGGAAGTTTTATATAGAGTCAGAAATACACATAACAATGCCATGCGGAACAAAATAGTTAATTTAATGTTAATGGCACTTATTGATTACGGGGGTCATCTTTTTAACACCGCAAAGTTACATAGAAACAAGGTGGATGTTTTATTTAATAAGGTGGCCAGATTTATTTTGAGTGCCACAAGGTTATATCCATAGGTGTGTTCTTTATCAGCACCTTGACTGGTTCCCTTTAATTAAGTGCAGAAGGCTCTGTGTCTGAATCTTGTTCATCAGCGCATCAAAAGTGTGCTCCTGAATATCTTCAGAATCTCTTACAGAGGTGCGTCTCAGTTCTTGCCACATGGTCCTCCAATAGTTTGGAATTTATAGGACCTTGTTTGAAACAGAGGTGTCATTAGGGAAGGAATACTGCACTTAGTAGGAATCATTTGTAAATGAGTTTTTGGCTCAAATCACTGTGTTTAATCATTTCCATGAATCCCATATAAACAAACTTGAAACTTGAAAAAAGCCAAAGTGTAGGCAGCACCAGAAAAGGTGCCACAGTTATGCCTCATGTTCGTGTAGGTATTTGAAAAGTTATTTATGACTCTGAGATATTTTTCTCACTGGCATATTTGGTAGCCAGCTTGGTTTATCTTTCAAAACCCAAACCACAAAATACTTGGGGACTCTGGCACATAAATGTTAGGCATGGTTTATTTATACCTAACATTCTTGATCTTAAAAACCAAAAGCATTATGCAAGTTTCAAATGTCCTTCCCTTCATTAGGGGAGCTAGGGGCCCTCCTGCTTCTTGTTTCCTTTTTGCTGCTACCAAAATAAAGTTAAGGGGTAGGAGGTTCAAAAGGTTGTATGCAGATGCAGCTGTGTGCTACATCTGTCGACATCTGCCCAGTTGCACTTACATCTGCCAATCCTGTCATCACACAAAAATGCATTCAGTTGCATCAGAAATATGCAGTTTACTTCATTAATAGCATATGTGTGTTTTGTGACATAAATGTGGCCAACACTGGACAGAGGGACACAACTGTTTACCCACCTAATAGATATCCTAACAGTTCCGATGTGTACAGAAGTAAATTTGCTATTGAAAATACTAATGGGTGGATTTTTGATGTATCTCTTTGAAATGTCGCCACATGATGTTTTGTAATGTTGAGTAACATGTCCACAATAATGCCAGCAGATTTAGTTTGGCACTCATGCTGAATAGAAGGGCTTGCTCTTACATCATGACCCAAGTAACCCCCACCACATTGTTGCAGCAGGTATAGTAGCAGATTAATTTGGTGACCACTGCATGATGTTCTGCGTCAGGAAAATCCGGCGTCCCCCCTTCTCCTCAAAATACATCTGGTCCAGGTCTCTCTGGTTGGTAGACATCAGTGCTCTACTGAATGACCTTACTACAATGGAATGATCAACCTTCCTCTCAGCCTGTGATATCGATGTGGTCCATACACTATTCCACTCTAAATTCTCCTTTGTCTGGGAGACGCACACCCCACACAGGAAATTCAAAGTCAAAACTTCCCACCACCCCTGGATTACCTCCAAAATCATTGACCTGTGCAAGTCCTGTGATCTTGCCAGCAACTACTATAAATTTTCCAACTCCTCTCCTGACCTCAACTCTTATAGGGCTCTGAGGAACAACTGTACAAAGGCTGTATGGGCTGTGAAATCGCATTATTTCAAGGCCAATCTCCAGAAAAATATTAAACTCCTCAGCTGTATTCTGGAAGGTTATTCACTCCCTTTTTGACCCTCCCCCCACCCACTCTGCTTCCCCAGTCCTCATGGTTAATGACTCACCTGTGTATGACACTACCTCTGTTGCTGCTTACTTTAATGAGTTCTTCACAACCTGCAGCATCCCTTCTTCTCCCCCTCCCAGCTCCTCTCCTTCCCCTGCTGTTCCCCCTTCCTCCTCTCCCCACCACTTCTCAGGTTTCCACTTCCCTTGTCATCATCGTTCTCTCCTCCATTAACCTGTCTAAGTCCAGCCTTGATGGTCTGCACCCCAAGCTCCCCCACCTCTCAGTTCCTGTCATTGCAGCTCCCCTCACTCACCTACTCAACCTTTCCTTCTCCACCTATGCTGTTCCTCCATCATAGAAATTGGCCTAAGTTATTCCACTTCACAAAGGCAGTGACCCTTCCTCTCCTGGCAACTTCTGTCCCATCTCCTTCCTCCCCTCCCACTCTAAGCTGCAAGAGAAACTGGTCCATTTTTGATTCTTCTGCTCCCTTTCATCCTCCAACTTCCTCTCACCCTTTCACTATCTCTTTCATGCTGTGTGTCACTGATCTTATCTAATTTGGGATGGATCAGAGGCACATAACGACTACCATTTTCTTCGATCTGGCTAAAGCCTTCAATTCAGTGTCCCAGCCTCTCCTCCTGGACAAGCTAAACTCTGCTGGCCTCTCAGGTCCTGCTGTTGATTGCTCCCATTCCTACCTCATGGTGGTCCATCATCAATTGGTATAGGTAGGAGGTGTTCTGTCAGCTCTACTACCCCTTCAGGCTGGATTCCACAGGGCTCCATCCTGGGTCCTATCCTCTTCACAATTTTCATGGGTGACCTCTTCTTTCAGGATCAGATTTATTTTTATGCTAACTACACTTGTGTGTAGGGTCCTTGGTTTCTGGGGGTGCCTTTTGCTTGGCTCTTTTATGTGCTGAGCATGACTGACTTTTTTAGTTGTCTCAGTAAATCTCGCCCTGATTGCCTTCTGCTCCTACATGTCTGAGTCATCTCAGTCTCTGAAGGCAGGGTCGGCCATCTGAGACAGCTATGTAACATGCACTCTTAACCCCTCCACCCATCTGTACTAGAACTAATTCACCATCAGTGCCTGCACAGAGGGATCAGCACAGCTGTCCACAGATTTGGTACTATTTGCCAAGTCTTTTCATGATGCTATCTTGTCACCTTGTCAGCAGTCCGTGGCTCATGCATGTGTTAAGCTCGGGTCAGAGTGAGCAGGAGCAGTCAAAGCAACTGTGGCAACAACTGTCTCATGAGTCAGAGAACAAACAGCAAGCAAGGTCTAACAATTCAGAAGCAGACAGCAGTCAAGTGAAAGCAGAGCCCAGGCCAGCCAGTAGGCTGCAGCAGACCAGAAGTGCACTAGGTAGTAGGAGTTTGGGGGACCGGGGGGGGTGGTTGGTCAGCTCGGCTGGACACAGAGAGTTGTTGCTGTCACAGAGGGAAGGCCATTCTGGGCAGCAGATGGCAGTTGGTCTGACTGATCGGAAGCTAAGAAGGATGCCCATTCACAAGTATGTGTGGGTCCAGAAGAGTCTCAGGAACATGGGGAATTGCCTTGTAGGGGACATGTAGCCAGGCTGGGGGAGGCCAGAGATGAGACAAGTTATGACAACAATGTTCATTTGGCATGGGAATGGATTGTACACTATTTAGTAAATCAATATATTTAAGCTTTACCAGGGGTAAGGGTTAAAATCTGGACTGGAAGTTCTGGGACCTCCTCAATACTGGATACCCTCACCAGACATCTGAACAACACTACCAGGTTTTTTTTATTACAGCAAGCTCTGCAACAGACTGAAATAAATTCTTATCTCAGTATACACACACACACACACACACACACACACACACATATATGCACGTGCATGCATGCGCGCACACACACACGCACACAGATACATACAATTTCTCTGTACGGTATTTGGCCCCCGAGCTTTCTTTAACCTCCACAAGTTATTATGAGTTCTCAGTGCGGGACCTAATGGCTGCTGCTGCTGCTGCCAGTGTCACCAGTTAAGGGATTTGATTGTAAAGTGTTTTGGAATACAAAATGAATTGTATGTGTTTTGGAATGTAGCAGTATGTAGCAAAGACAGGGCATAAAACCAAATTCCCTTCTTTTCCACTTTTTTTTTTGCGAAAGGGCTAAAGGGGATCTAGCTTAAATTGTAAGATTTAGAAGTTGCCCCTCCCCATTTAGCAATTCTCGTGGGGCCATCTGTTGTCAGTGTTGTCCTTAATTTTAACTTAAAATGCAGCAGCATTCTTATGCCGGACAGTGCCATTACAATTTCACTTTGTGTTAGCTATGATTACTCCGCACCTTTGTATTGCTGTATTAATGGTTTTTACTCCCTCATTCTCTCAGGACACGGACTAAGAAACAAGCAGTTAATACTGTAGCTCAGAATGCTTTTCCTGTTTACATTTTTGCAATAAAAAAAAGTAAATAATTTCTTCTTGCTGGGAGATAGGACGACTGAGTTCCTCCTGTTGAACATCGGATAAAACCATGGGTGGGATCGCTTCCAGATATTCGTTTAGGGCAGCTGGTGTTGTAGGAGTTGAGATAGGGTCATGTAGGGATTTTTAATTAATGAACAACTCTAAAATAATGTGTCTGAGGTGTGTTTTAAGGGCATTGTCCGAGAGAAACTGAATAGATGTAATGAGCCTAGAAGTCTCCTGTCTACGGAGTCTTAGCGCCGTTAACTTTCTGGCCTTTTTCCTTTGATTAATATATTTCGACTGGGTTTTGAAAATAGCTTATTCTGATTGCTTGTACAGTAAATCTGCATAATGATCTCACAGAACTTCCAATTCCGCCTGAGAAGTTGCTGTGGAGGGGGGGTTCAAGGACTTCTCAAGGTGGCTGATTTTATTGAGTAAAGTGGACATTTTGTGTTGTTGTAACTTTTTCTGCTTGGAGGCTAGTTGAATGAGTTTCCCCCGAAGAAAAGCTATGCAAGCAGCCAAGTGTCCATATCGCTATGTGTTAGAGTGCCCCAGTTCTCTGTAAAAAAACAACGACAGAAGCTGTTTAATACGGTCAGCTATAAATGTGTCTTTTAGAAGCTGATTATTTAACTCCAGATCAAGTCCCTGTCACTATCCAGAGTGAAAGAGTAAGTCATCCAGACTAGTGAGTGGTCCGATAGGACTCGAGGGGCAATAGTGGATGCATAAAGGCCTACTATTGCCAAACGGCTAACTAAGGAAAAGTCAGTTCTGGAACAGGACTTGTGGATGGGGGAAAAAAAGCTAATTGTTTAAGCATGGGATTAAGAATTCTCCAGGGGTCGCATAAACAGAGAGAGTCAGTCAGATCCGAAAGAGAATGTTGTGCCAGAGAGAGACCTGCTGACGGTTTACAGATTCTATCTAAGTCACAGGTCAAACAGAAATTCCAATCCCCTCCTAAAAAAATTGAGAGTTGGGCAAAGGGAGCTAAAAATACAGCTAAGGACAAAAAAAAGGAGGGAGAGTCATTGTTAGGTCCATAGATGCACCCAAGGAGGACTGTTGTTTGACCTAAGATACCTTACAAAAAAACAAAGCAGCCTTCTGGATCCAAAGTACTGTTACAGTGAGTTTGAAAGGGACTAATCTAACAAATAGAATAGCCACTCGCCTTTGCCTAGTAGTATTACCAGCCCTGTAAACTTGTCCTATGTAGTCACGTCTGAATGGATGCCATTCAGAGGGCAATAAGTGATTTTCTTGAAGGTATGCAACCTGGATTCTCATATGGGCAAAATGCTTAATAATCTGGTAACATTTAGTTTTTTCCTTTCTTCTCTAACATTCCAGGTCAGAGCTTAAAACAGCCCAACATCATATGACTGTTCATAGACAGAAAGTAGAGGTTCTATGTCATAATGACGATCACCAAACAGCGATCACCCTTAGGGCGAGTGTACATCACTGACAATAAAAACAGTGATTTATACTCATGGTGAAAACAATGGC
Source organism: Neoceratodus forsteri (assembly GCA_016271365.2). Classification (NCBI taxonomy): domain Eukaryota; kingdom Metazoa; phylum Chordata; order Ceratodontiformes; family Ceratodontidae; genus Neoceratodus; species Neoceratodus forsteri. Next base: position 532,374,644 of record CM057454.1, read on the forward strand.
ACTGACATGGATCTCTATTTATGTGGGGGGCTGTGCCCCCTGCACCCACCTAGCTAAAGATTCTCAACTCCAGGGGGATGTATGTTGGGGGGGGGAACGCAGCAATGACAAAAAACACTCACACCTCCCCAGACCCAAACTCTGCACCCTCCCAACTATAGCCAACCACCATGCTACATATCCAGCTCAGCAGCCGTCTGCTGCACTGCTTCCACATACCTTCCTTCCTCTTCCATCCCTTGTGGTGTGGATCCAGTCACCCTCATCGGCTTCCTTTTCACCCATCACTACCCTTTCAGGGTAGCCCAGAACACAGGCACTGAGATTGAGCCACTCATATTTGAGTGGCTCAATCTCAGTCGCCCTTTTGATGGGATACCAGGAGTAGAGAAGAAAAGAACGGTATCCCCCATTCAGTGTATACACCTATAATAGAGGGATCTGAGTTGCACTTACTGGTATCCCCCCACCTACAATAACCCCAAACCAATTAAAGGAAGAGAACACGGACAGACTAAGAAAAAACAGGTTAGCACACATTGGTGCCTGTATCCTCCCTTGGTCCCAAGACTGCACTCCTGCAGCCAGGCCCATGGTGGTGTCACAGAGGGGCTCTCTGCCCACCCCTGGAGTAACTATGCTTACCCAAACATCCAGTTAATATAACTCATGAGGAGAGCCCAATAATTGTAGGATGGAGCCAACAAATAAAGAATGAATAAACCTTAAAAAATGATGATACATCTTAAAAAATGACAAACAAGAAAGAGCCAATTGAGCCCCGAAACATGTATATAAGAAAGCCTAAATTAAACTGTGTACTGTAACATGTGACCTTATAGTAGAGATTGAAATAAGCAAATCAAATAACAGGGCTGTGTAATAAAATCACACTTTGCCCACTATCTAAATAACATCTAACACTAATGCAGTGCGGTACTAAAATAAAAGAAAAAAGAACAATATTCAGCTTATATAAAGAACAGGGAAAACTAAACACTTTGGCCAGTTTAAAATATACCCCATTTAAAGGAGTGTCTGTATTCTACTAAATATAAAAGCTTCAAAGAGGTGTGATAGTAGTAGGTGATTTATGGTATTCTGTAAAGAAACTGTCCAGTCCTGTACATTAGTCTGTCTTTGGTCTGTATAAAGCTTGTTGCAGTATCATATGTTTTATAGGGAATAAGAGAACCCAAGCCTGTTTCTCTGTAATAGTATGGAGATGTACAATACAATGTCAAAGTACACTTTGTACGTCTGAAAGTCTGATGCTGAATGTCGTGTCTAGAGGGAGGAATAATAAGTGCACAGCACCTTTAATATTTGTAGTGTTTTATGTACCTCCTATTATGTATAAAGGTCCCTCAATTTTAAAAACACTGCTCTCTTTTAGACAACCAAAAGGTTAACATTTCTGCAGCCCCCACCCCCAGTAGTTCTGCTTTAAATATTGTAGAGCAAGTGAAGTCTGGTGTATTAAAAGTGCATTTTATTTTGGCATTGTTTTATTTGGCTGAGGTGACTGTAGTTCCCTTGGTGGTGACCTAACTGTAGGAATGCCAGATAGTTACTGAAGTGAACTGAAAACTACAGTAGTGTGTCAGTACCTCAAAAAGTTCCATCATGGCTCCATTGTCTGAATTTACACCATTACGGACAAACAAAACTCAACAATATACATCCTTAGAAAGAACGTTAGGCACTGAGCAAATACTAAACTCCAAACAGCACAAAGATAAATCAGAAACAAATTTGTGAACACACAGTGACTGTTAATAAATGATCAAATAACCAGATGTAGTGCAAAAAATAGGAGAGGCTAAATTTAAACATCAGCTGAAAAAAATAACAGCCTGCGTCGTTGCAGTGAGCACTTCTATGTCCCTGGAAGAGAAGATCACTCCTACCTGGAAGAGAGAAGATAAGGAAAAACAACTACCCAAATATATAGCAGCACAGTTTATAGAACAAGTGCTCAGCAAAATAGGAAAGAAAATGAGCCCAGTCCAGCAGGAACAAAGTCAGAATATTTGTAAACAGCTACTTGCGCAAACTAAGTCGGGTAGTCAGGTTTGAGGATCCTTAATACAGGAAACTGCACATCGCAAAACAGTGATTCCAGACATCCATCCATTAAGTGTAGGGGTTATTCAGATGCTTCAGTGCACTGCTGTGCGTAGCACAGGAAAGAGATTCAGAAAGTACTTGGGCAACTCTAATTGAGCTTCCGTTGCTGATTGAAAATGCTTGTCTCTGACCGGCGTTGTCACAGTTTAGATGGTTGGATATCACAGTGTGAAGTGGCTTCTTGCAGCATACAGGCGCCTCTTGATGTCACCATAAGCCTGTTGTTTGGTACGGATGCCGGGGCTCGGGTCACTGAAATGAAGATACGAGCCCCCTCCCACCAGACTTGCTTCAGTTCTCTAACTTTGTCCAGTATATATATTTTATCCCTTAAGTTAAGGAGGTGAAGTATGATGATGCGTGGTTTATCTCCAGTGACTGGAATGAGTTTCAAGGAATGGTGCGGATGTTCAGTCATGTACGTTGGTCAGAAAGGTGAGGGACCAGCTGATTTCTCCAACAGATTTTGTACAGATTGAATAGGGTCCGAACTTTCTGCACATTCCAGGACTCTAGATATGATAAGATTATTTTGCCTATTTCGAGTCTCCCGATTGTCAATTTTATTTTCTAAATGATTAAGTTTCCATTTAATATCTATTAGTTCAGGGTCCACCCAGTTAGCTCTGTCCTCCAGGGATGAAATACCTGTATGAACTTCCAAATCAGCGAATCTATGGCTTAAGTTTTTCAGAGTAGGCTTTAATGATTTAAAGTCTACTACCAATTCGAAAACCACTTCTTTAACTGTATTACGGTCCCAGGAGAAATGCTTCACAGATAGCGGCACGACCTCCAGAGTTGGGTAGTGGGGTGGTGAAACATCTTCCTCAGGGTGCTTGGAAGGTGGGGAGCATTGTGGGAGCACCTCCAGCACTATTGTGGTTTCCATTGCTTGTGGTTCCATTGCCATCTCACCCCAAAAAAAGCATTCTAAAGAGCCAGATCACCTTCACTGGTATGTAAATAACGGATTTGTTGTCCAGCAAGGCAGGATGCAGGTAAAAAAAAGACTTCAATTAAAACATCTCTGGGAGCTGTGCAGAGAGTGTCCACTCCTTAACCTGCCATCACGTGACTCCCAATATTAGTTATTCATACCGGACGGTGATCAGAGACCGGGGTGGGGGGAGGGATACTAGACTACCAGGAATAACACATATTTATTTGAACGGGACAGCGATCAGAAACTGGGGGAGGGGACACTAGACAACCAGGGAATTTCAACATTTATTTGGGGACAGGGATCAGAGAATGGGGAGGGGGTTAGCTGCAGTACATCTACCTACCACTAGGGTTGCACAGAATACCACCAGGTCTTGGATGGCAGTATTTTGCCCACATAAGGGCCTTCGCAAATGGCCCTTGCATGGGTAAATTTTTTTTGTGAATGGGATTGTGGTGATAGGTAGGTCTCCTCCCACTCATTTACACTGCAGCTCCCCCTCACAACTTCGCCCCAGCGCAGTCCCAATTTGCAGGTGCAAACTGGGCTTTGTGAATGCCACTGTGGGGCAAAGCTCAGTTTGCACTGCACAAACTGGGTTTGCATCGGGGCAAAGTTTTGTGAATCCTGGCCTTGGTGTGTATTTGTGCATCCCAGTCTGGCATGTGAACACAAAGGACTTTTGTAACCCCAGTGGACTTTTTTGTATTCATCCCCAGTTTGCTATGTGGTAATGTGATCGAGACACCAGTAACTCTATGGGATAAGTAAGGAATACACCAAGAAACTTTTCTCCTTGCTTTCAAATGCAGGAAAAAAAAGGAGCATCACTTAAACGCATACGGGGAAGACTCAGAAGGGGTGTCCATAAGCACCTTTTCACAGAAAGAGTAGTGGACATGTGGAACAAGCTGCAGGAGGCAGTGGCACAGGCCAAATCAGTGAGCAGCTTCAAGCAGGGGTGGGATTAGTTGGGGGGGGGGCAGAAACTAAAAGAAGGGATGGCAGCTAGGACCAGTGCAGAGTAGTTAGGTAGGGTGGGCAAACTGGATGTGCCTTCAAGCCTTTTTCTACTATCATTGTCTGTGCATCTACGTATATATGTCTAGGCTGCATGTCACAAGAAGCAGGGGCAGAGGTTCCTAGCTTACAATGATTTTTCAATCACATCTGAAAATTTAGAGTGACCTTTTTCTGAAATGTTGTCTATGTGATTCTGGAACAGTGTCTGACTGTATCTACATTCAGATATTTTACTATTTATTGCAGCAGTAGACACAATCTTCCTTATGGGTGACCAGCTAGTGATGGATGATAGCTCTGTTTTGTACCAATAAAAATACTAGAGGATATATATACATATATATATATATATATATATATATATATACACACATATATACCATTTTCTCTCCTCTGGCGACCATAGGCTGGTAATTCCACCTGCCATGCTACCTATGTCCGTCCACTGTAGTTTTGCTTGGATAGTATCCTGTAAATTAGGATACCACTAGATACCTGACGTTCTGTCAGATAGGGGATCCAGTTGGATAGTAGTGCTATCCAGTCATGGGTCTGACCATCCCAGATCCAGATCAGATCTCCCAGATCTGACGGCGATTCAGGAGTGGAGAGGGACACTGGTTGGCAGGCAGGGCTTCACAGAGCCTATGGTCACCTTCCTTTTCTGTTTTCCTTCCCTGCCACTGCCATGAATGCATGTGCATGGAGGCGTGTGTGCACCACATAGCCATGCTGTTCACCTCCCTAACTCCAGTGCTGCCACCCAACCTCCACCAGGAGGTAGCTAAGGAGTGGGACAACATTCCCTCCCTCCCCGGGAAAGGAGAGGAGAGCTGTCTGTCAGAAGCTCAATCCTCTCCTTCCCCTGCTGACCCCTGGTGACCTGAGTACGCTTCTGAGCCCAGGTCATCAGCATGGTGTGAGGTGTTGCATCCAGCACCTCAATCCTCAGCACTACCAGGTCAGCTTAAAATATTTGAGAACTTAATAGAAGACTTCTAATATATTTTCTGATTTGCCCACTCCACCTTCAGATTTCAGTGACATTTTTCACTGGTTTTATTTTCGCTCAAACATAAGTGTGCCTCTGTGATGTCAACTCCTCTGATACTCCTAAATGAATCTGAATTCAGTCACAGCTGACTCTCTTATCTGTAGTATTAGCTCACTACCAGGCGTTAGTCATACTGTTTTACAGAAACCAGAATTTGAACCCTGGTCCCTTTCATGTATTCATTGAATATTTACCTGCTGATACAAGCCCCCTGAGAGGAATCATCCCATTAACAAGTGGGTCGCAGGGTGAAAGCATCAGGTCAGATATATCATACATTCATCAACACACACCCCATGTTATATAACATTCATTATACAATTCAGGTGCAATAATTGAACCTGAGAGCCCAAGACAATACATTCACCAAATCATAATAAATGCTTATAAATAGACAGTGTTAAATGGGTAGTGGGTACTAACCCCCTAAGCATCCTATCCCCCCATGGGACACCCCTTGAACATGTTACAGCCTTCAGATACCTGGGGGTCACACTTGACCCCTCCCTGAACTTTCTGGATCTCATCAGGCTCACATTAGATGTGCTTATCAGAAACTGGGTGTCGGTTTCTGGCTAAAGGACCTAATGGCACCCACGATTTGGCTGGCCATGGCTGTTGGCCATTGCTTTGGGTATGTTACTCCCCCTACTGGAGTACTGCTACCCTATTTACACACAAACCTCCTTCTCCAAACTGTCCAGACTAAACACAATTTATAACAACATCTGTAGGTTTGCTGTGGTGTCCCCTTATTCTATGCACCACTGCTCTCTTTACCAGTCCCTTGGCTGGTCCTCCTTGCAAGCCTGCCATGAATACCTGCTATGTTGCTTCATTGAGTAATACCTTTGGGATCCTGAGGGCTCGATTCTCAAAGCTCCCAGTGTAGCGCAAGGTGCTTGCTCCACAATGAATGGTGCAAAGTGCCCCTTGCACCAGACAATGCCAAGAGTGATCCTCAATGGCAGCCTGTGTCACCCGCAGGCTGCCTGCCCCAAACGGGGCTTGCACTGCCTGTGCACCCCAAAATGGGCTGCAACGTGGTGCTAGAGGGCATGTGACAGACTCAAACTGCCACATCCCCAAATGTGGGATTCTCAGAACTCTCCCAGAGGGAGAAATTCAAAATACCCTTAGACCGTCCATATCAGATCTAAGGGTACTTAGAAACTTCTCCTCTGGGAGAGTAGCCTGTTAGCAGCAATGTGCCACAGTCCCCCCTCCTTGATCCCTGATGTCCCTGTTAGTATAACATACCATAATGCCCCATTCATTGGTGGCCCAGTGGCCCCCCCAGCCCCCCACTGGTAGTGCCCACCACCCTGCTCCCCCCATCCCGAGATAGAGCCATCAACTGGCACAGTCCTCCTCACACCTCCGTGGCCAACCCCTGACTGAACTGTCACCGAGTGAGTGCATACAATTTACAGTACATGTTCAGTGACAGTTGAGTCAGGGACCTGCTACAGAGGTGTGAGGAGGGCTGTGCTGGTCGCTGGCTTTATCTTAGGATGGGGGGAGTGGAGCGGTGGGGTAGGGGGCCACTGGACCACCAATGAAAGGGGCATTAGGATATGTTATGATAATTGGGCAATCAGGGATCGGGGGGCACTGGACCACCAATGAAAGGGGCATTATGATATGTTATAATAACGGGGACATCTGGGATCAGGGAGGGGGAGGCCACTGGACCACCAATGAATGGGGCATTATGATATCTTATAATAATGGGGACATCAGGGATCGGGGAGGGGTGCAGCTGGACCACCAGTGATAGGGCATTATGATATGTTATAATAACAGGGACATCGGGGATCAGGGAAGGGGGGCCACTGAACCACCAATAAAAGGGGCATTATGATATGTTATAATAACAGGGACATCGGGGATCGAGGGGCCACTGGACTGCCAATGAATGGGGTATTATAATATGTTATAATAATGGGGACATTGGGGATCGGGGGGGCACTGGACCACCAATGAAAGGGGCATTATGATATGTTATAATAACAGGGACAATGGGGATCAGGGAGGGAAGGCACTGGACCACCAATGAACGGGGCATTATGATATGTTATAATAACAGGGACGTCAGGGAGAGGGAACTGCTTGCCTTTGCTGTAAGGTGCCTGCGGCAAACCCTTCAATGTGCCATGTGTTTGCTGCATGGGAGAGGTTGCTGCAAGTATGGGGACTTAGATGCTGGGATCCCTCCTGTACCAAAATCAGGTGCAGGGTCCCTGGCTTTGGCACACACTTCTGTTTGCTGCAGTTTGCATTGATCTACACCTGTTTTGAGAATCAAGCCCTGAGTCTTTCCCATTGACATCCTTCCTCAAGCCCAAGCCACGCCATTGAAGCCTAAGCTCCTCCTCATGGCTATTCCTGGGGAGTCTGCAGGTTTCTCCCAGCATGGGACAAAAGGCCTTCTCCATTGCTTCTCCTAGTCACTTGATCAGTCTGCTGATCTCCATCTGCTCTCTTGGTATAACAAATTTTACTACAGGGCTGCCCTCATGGCCTCAAATTTCCCCACTAATATTGAGCTTTCGGTCCTGTGAGTTGGTTGAACCATTCATGTATGATTGTCATTTCTGTGTCATTGCCTTGTTATGCATTTTGTATGTTCTCTAAACTGTATATATTGTCTGAACTTATCAATACATCAATTGCATCTTGTTCTGTTACTTTTTTATTTGCTGTATTATCTAATGGTCTTGTGCCTTGTATATGCTACAAGTCTTGCCTGTATGTGCTTTCACCATTACCCATTACATGCCATCTTGATGGCCTGGTTGTGTCTGAAAACAGTTCCTGGTATATGTGCACCCACCTGGTAACAAATAAATAAAGAGTCAGTCCAGAGCTATCCATGCTCATTATTGATTTTAAGTCGGGCTACAAATTTTTTCCTTCATGAGTTCTTGTCAGCTGAACTCCAAGGTTACCCTGAGGTTATCATGGCTACTCATGTCTTTCTCACCTGTACCGCATTACCCCATAGCAGGGGATATTTTAGGTGAAAGAGTTATCTTTTAACGAGCATGGTATAACCCACACACTCCATGTGTTTGGAATACATAGTTGTTTTTTGCAAGAATTAATGTGACCAAGGTGAGACCTAAACCTATGCCCCTGAATTTCTCTGAGCTTTTGAGACGCTTTTAAAGATATGGAAGAAACATAGCAGTGTTGAAATGCAATAGCCTTTAACATATTCTGTTGTTATTACAACACATGCTTTAAATTGTTTCAGTGCAAATGGGACTGTTCCAACACTGGCATTTCTTCTTGTGTCAGTTAAGTAGAGCAGGAAAACACAGTGCTCTACGTATCAAATCTGGTCCCAGTTATCCAGTCAGTGATTACAGGACTGCAGAAACAGAGCAGGCTCCAAGTATTTTTTTAGAGGCTGCTGGCTTATTGCCAGTTGGCTCAGTAAGCATGTGGTTAGTTTAATGAAAATAGTTTTCACCACTTTGTACCTAATTTTTCAACAGTTTATGTATTGCGTGCAAAGGATATTTAGAAGCAGTTGTGTAGCTAATTGACATTCAAGCTCTTTTAAACAGGAAATACTGTTATGTGTGCAAGTTATTGCAAGGGGATAGTGGGATGGATGAAATTAAATGAAATTGCAGCTGTGTTGGCATTTTCAAATATGTTGCCCCCCAACATACACACACACACACAGATTGCTGAAGGAATAAATCTGGTTTAGCCTCATGTTTTTCTTTTAAAAATGGTTAAAGTGTTTGACCAGACAATTTTTAAACAAGCTGCACTCACTTTGCTGGCAATAAAGAGGAGAACTTTTGGTGAACGCAAGGGGACTTTGATTTAAAGGAAATATCTCAGAAGAGATTTAGAGAATAAAGGTATCACTAGGAGAGACTGAGTGGTTGAATGGAGGATTAACAAACTATTTATTTATTTATTTTATTGAATTTTGTTGACCCAGTAGGCCCACTGAGACTAGAAGTCCCTTTTTCAGGGCGACCAGGGGGAGGGGGGCTACAGATGGTAACCAACTGAAACTGAACCAGATTAAGCTGTTGGTGGTATTTTTAGTGAAAGGGGGAAATTTAGCCAGGACACTGGGGAAAGTCCCCTACTCGGCGGTAGGTGGTGCCGTGGTTCGTGTCTGAGGTACAGATGGTGTACTGTTTACCATGGAGGGGGTTGTATTGGAGCTGTCTGTGGGAGAAGGGGTTTCTACCCTTATGGAGAAAAATTCTGAAGAAGAGGAGCATTTTGAATAGGCTCCAATGTCAGAAGCGATGGGGAGTGATTTTTCTGAGGAGGATGCAAGCAAGCTGGAGCAAAGAATGGAGGCTGTGGAGGAGATACAGGTGACAACAGCTCAAGACATTGGACTAGCGGCAGCTCAATTTGAGGAGATTTTGGAGGAAAAGCGGCTGAATGTTCAGCACTTATTGGATGAAGATGATGAAAGAAGGATGGAGGAAAGAAGAAAGGAGGCCCCAAAAAGGGTTACAGAGGATCCAGAGGTAGCAGCAATATGCCGAGTGAAGATCAGGTTGTGGTTCTGAAGGAAAACAAATTGGGCCCAGCAGATGAAACACTGGGTGATTCTGTTCATCACGCAATGGTGTGGGCATATAGGCTTTCAGAGGTGGATTACCCTACAGGGGAATGGACTCCTGGTGCTGCTTTAGAAGGAGGGGACTGGATTCGAGGCCCTGATGGGAAGTGGCAGCCTGAACAAGGATGGCTGGATATGTTGCAAGGTCGCGATGAAGGCCAAATAAACCCAAAGTCTGGGTCAGAAGTTCTTGGTCTTAACCTTGATAAAAATAAGGGGGTTAATTCTAAGGGGATGGGGCATACTATACATAGATACATAGATACATAGACAGTGTCGGCAGATAAGGGCCTATGGCCCACCCAGTCTGCCCATTTGAGCTCGTAAGTTCAGTTTATGTTTTCCTAGAAGTCTGTTGCCCCTTACCCCTGACCTCCAGAATTCCTTTATGTCTATCCCATGCATTCTTAAATCCAGTGATTGTTTCAGCCCCCACCACTTCCTCTGGCAGGGTGTTCCACTTGTCCACCACCTGTTCTGTGAAGAAATTCTTCCTCATGTTTCCTCTGAATCGTCTCTCCTCCAACTTCATCCCATACCTCTAGTCCTGGAACATCTTTTGCTTAAAAATAGTGTATTCCTGCACCCTGTTCCTCCCTGTAAGATACTTGTATGTCTCTATCATATCCCCTCTCTCCCTCCTCTCCTCCAGGGAGTACATGTTCAGTTCCTTCAACCTGTCTTCATAGGACTTGTGATGCAATCCATGCACCATCTTTGTTGCCCTCCTCTGAACCTTCTCTACCCTGTCTATGTCCTTACGTAGGTATGGTCTCCAGAACTGTACACTGTACTCCAGGTGGGGCCTCACTAGTGTCTTGTATAGCGGAATTATGACCTCCTTTTTCCTGCTGGTGATGCCCCTGCCTATACTTCCCAGCATCCTATTTGCTTTACCTGCTGCCTTGTCACACTGTTTCCCTACCTTGAGGTCATCAGAGATGATAACCCCAAGATCCCTTTCCTGCTTGGTGCATGCTATATCCTCGCCTCAACTGATATATTGTGCCGTGGTTTTTGTGCCTCTATATGCATTATCTTGCACTTCCTTGCATTGAATTTCAACTGCCAAACCCCTGACCATTTTTCAAGTTTCTGCAGGTCCCTTCTCATTCTGTCTACCCCTCTGGTGTGTCTACTCTGTTACAGAGCTTTGTGTCATCAGTGAACAGTAAATTCTGCCTTCTAGGTCCCAAGAATGTCACTGATGAAGATGTTGAATAGGGACTGTCCCAGCACTGATCCCTGTGGTACCCCACTGGTCACTCTTCCCTCTGTGGAGAGACAGCCATTTACCACCACCCTCTGTGTCCTGCCACCCAGCCAGTTACCTTACCCACCACACTACTGTCCTGCTCACACCCATATTCCCCAGTTTGTGTAATAGTCTTCTATGTGGCACAGTGTCAAAGGCCTTGCTGAAGTCCAGATAGGCCATGTCCACTGTCCTCCCCTGATCCACCTCCCTAGTCACCCAGTCAAAAAATTCAACGAGTTTGGTCTGACATGACCTCCCCCTGGTGAAACCATGTTGCCTTGGGTCCTGTAGTCCATTGACAACCAGATGTTCCACCAATCTACCTACAATTAAGACTATAACTGTAATGTTCTGGAATAAGTGTGTTCATGTTAGTGATATAGTCCACTGGCTGAGCCAAAGATGCATAGTCCTCAGTGCCCCTGAAGCAATCATTGACTCAGCATTCTTATGGACTGGGGGTTGGAGATTTAAAGTGAAACTACACCACTCTGAGGACAGGGTGGCCCACATCCCGAATAGTTTCATCTTGGGTAGGGAAAGAGAGGTTTGTTATTACCCCAGACAGCCCAAGGCATGCTATAGGTGTGGTTCATATACCTACTTGTCAAATGTGTGTGACACTATTAGATATGAATTATGTAGGGAGCATGGTCATAGCAATTCTCAGTGTCGTAAACATGTGCAATGCAATCTTTTTGAGGAATATGGCCACATGTATCATAATTGCCCTTGGGCGGCTAGGAATAATGCTCAGAGTATGGACCCTGATGTTTTGATTAAAAAGGCTCAACAACTGGAAACTAGCAGGAGGGATGCTGATATAGAGGATCCAGAAAGGATGTCAGGCCCTGCTGATCCTCCCCCCCCCCGAGAGCACCTTGGAAGGTCTGGAGGTGATTATCAATGAGTCTCAGGACAAAGTGGAGGAAGCAGTAAGGAAGGAGCCCTCGGCTGGGATAATGGTTGAGGCAGAAGTGCCGGAGGAAGTCTCTATGGGAATAGTTGCTCCTTTAGAAGCTATGGAGGTTGTTGTTTCTGGGGAAGTTTAAGGGAGTGAAAATGTAATGCACCCCCCCCCCCATTGGCTTCTGATGATATTCCAAGCTCGGAGAGACAGAAAAGTCTTTGTAGCAACAAAGGGTCAGCATCAGATATACCGTTGTCTAATCCATCTGGAGTTCTTGGTTCCCAAAAGGGGGAAGATTCATGTACTGGAGATGGAAACTCTGATGTTTCGTCTGTCCATTCTGCCCATCAAATCTTAGAACATAAAGAAGAAGTAAAGTCTAGGGCTGGAAATAAAATGAAAAAAAGGAAGAGAAGGAAAATGTCATGACAATAATGTTTCTTTTGTTGATTTTCAGCAAGTGTTTTTTCTTTCCTGTTGTTGAAATAACATGGTTTTATTCTCTTTAGCCTCTGCAAATGTTTCCAGCATTCTTAATGGAAAAAAAAGAGAGGTTGTTTGGGCAGAGTTAAGATACTTAGCTTGTGAGGTGATTTTTATCCAAGAAACTTGGCTAAATTCAGTGCATTCAGTCTCTCAAGCACAAAGGGGTTGGGTTTGGGGTCCATCTTATTGGTCCATCGGGCCAGACAGGGTGGATGGGGTAGGGATTTTGTTCTCAGGGGTAGGTTTCAAATTTCAAAACGTGGTTGATATAGTCCCGGGGAGGGCTTTATTGGTTGATGGAGTATGGTATAATCAACCTAGTAGGTTTGTGGTGGTTTATGGGTCACAAATTAAGGCTGAAAGGGTACAGTTATGTGAGTGGATATAACCTTTTTAGCTACTGCTAGGAATGTTTATTTAGGGGGGATTTTAATTAAACACCAGGGCCACCATCACTGCCTCAGAGGTTGTCAAGAAAGAGGAGCAGTTGGACCATGGTGGGCTCAGGGAGGGTCAGGGTGGAAGAACCTGAGGCTCATCCCTCCAGTTGCACCTCTCCACAGTCCTTATACTGTACTGGTGGAGCATAGCTCCCCTATGGAGGCACCTGCACTGGAGACCAAGGAGGTCACTGGGAACCTCCACAAGGAAGGCACACAGGAGGGTGGCACAGTATACCACAGGGGAAAGAAGTAGCTGCTTGTGGGGGACTCAATTATTAGAGAGGTAGAAGTGGGGGAAAAGTGGAGAGGGAGATAAGGTGCCTGCCCGGAGCCATGGCTTGAAGGGATGGGAAATGAATCCTCAGGATTGCAAGAGCAGATGCATGGGAGAGGGAGTTGGACATCACTGTCCACCTAGGGACAAATGACTTAGCTAGGCATGGGATCAGAGCAGTGCAGGAGGAGTTTGCGGAGTTGGGGAGGAGCCTTAGCCAAGTAGCACACACGGTAACCTTCTTGGACGTACTGCCTGTCTATGGCCTGGGTGAGGCTAGGGTATTACGCACTATGCAGTTCAATGAATGGTTAAAATACTGGTGCAGAGCACAGGGTTTTGACTACATTGGGGACTGGAGCTCCACCTTGAGGGATGCACGCCTATACTGGCAAGATGGTCTGCATCTGTCCAAGAGGGGAAGTAGGCTCCTAGGTGATAGGTTTAAATGCATCATTGGCAAGCTTTTAAACTAGCCAAGGGGGGAGGCACTGATAAGAAGCAGGGAATGCTCAGCCTCCCCCCACAAAACAGGGTCATCAGTGAGGTAAACACCAAAGTAGAGAGGTTGATAGGGAGCAGGATAGGGGTAAAAGGAGTAAAAGCTAAAGACAGTAAGGGCAAGGATGGGGCTAAAAGAGGTAAGACCATAAAAAAATTGAGGGTGATGACTACCAATGCCCATAGTCTGGGTAACAAGCTTCCTGATTTAGCAGCCTTGATGGAAGAGGGACACCTGGATATTGTGGCAGTCATAGAAACATGGTACACAGAGAACCATGACTGGGATGTAACCATACCAGGGTATACAATCTACAGGAGGGACAGGGAGGGTAAAAGAGGGGGAAGAGTAGCTCTCTACATAACAGAAGGGAACAGAGCAACAGAACTAAAGTGTAAATGGGGAAGAGAGGAGGCACTGTGGGTCACCTTGGAGACACATAATGGCACCATAATCCACACAGGAAGTTGTATACAGACCCCCATCTCAGGGGGAGGAAAAGGACAAAGAAATATTAGAAGGCATCCTCAGAATGGCAGAAAAAGGAGAGATTTTGTTGATGGGGGACCTGAATATGCCAGATGTTAACTGGAGCACATGTGCTGCAGCCACATCCAAGAGCAGGGACATTCTCGATGCCCTGCAGGGGGCATGCCTCAGACAGCTAGTGTTGGAACCCACTCGGGAGGGAGCAGTCTTAGACCTGGTACTCTCAAATGAAGACGGTGAGAGGATCACAAATTTAGAAGTGCGTAGCCATCTGGGAACTAGCGACCACAGAACAGTGTGGCTCACGATAAACACATCTGTATAGTCAAGTCATACAAAGGCAAAAGTACTAGACTTTAGGCGAGCTGATTTTGGCAAAATGGGTGAGTGCCTAAGGAATACACTAGCAAAGGGGCAGAAAGGAGGGGTAGAAGAGCAATGGGAGAAAATCAAAACTGCCATCACAGAGGCAACAAGTCTCTGTGTGAAGCAAATAAAACAAAACGAAGTAAAAAAACACAATGGTTCTCAAAAGAGGTGGTGGGAAAGTTTAGGGAGAAAAAGATAGCATTCAGGAAGTATAAGGAATCACAGAATGAGCAGGACAGAGAACTGTACCTGTTAAAGCAGAAGGAAGCAGGGAAGGCAGTCAGAATAACAAAGGCCCAAACCGAGGAAATGATAGCCATCTCTGATAAGAAGGGGGATAAAACCTTTTATAGGTACATCAGGGAGCGAAGGAAGACCAAGGAAGGGATAGTGAGGCTTAACAAAGGGGAAGGGAGGTGGACAGAAGATGACAGTGGAAAAGCAGAGATACTGAACGAAAACTTTTGCTCAGTATTCACAAAAGAAGAGGAGAAGGTACGTAAACCAAGCAACAGAAGCAATCTGGACGGGGGGTCAATAACAGTCCATTCACAGAAGAAAGGGACCTGAGAGAACTCCTAAAACTCAGGGTGGACAAAGCAGTAGGGCCTGATGGGATTCACTCCAGAATTCTAAAAGAACTAAGGAGACCTAGTGATGTCACTGACTACCCTTTTTAACAAATCATGGGAGGATGGGGTGGTACCTGAGGACTGGAGGAGGGCAGATGTGATTTCTCTTCATAAAAGTTGGAGCAAGGCAGAGGCAGAGGCAGAGGCAGGGAACTACAGACCTGTTAGTTTAACCTCAGTGGTAGGGAAAATGATGGAATCACTTCTGAAAGAAAGAATCGTTGAGTAACTAGAGGCCAGCAGGGCACAGGACCCAAGGCAACATGGATTCACAGTGGGAAGGTCATGTCAGACAAATCTAATAGATTTCTTTGACTGGGTGACCAAAGTAGTAGACCAGGGAGGGACTGTAGATATGGCCTACATAGACTTTAGCAAGGCATTTGGCACAGTCCCACACAAAAGATTAATAGACAAGTTAACCATAGCCGGCCTGCTGGCACAGCGGTAGCACTACCACTTGTGACACTGTTGACCCAGGTTTAGGAATGAGCCTGGGAATATGGAGGGTCAGCCGGGGGGGAGAAGGCTTGAGCATCCGCAGGACTGCTTGCCTTCTCCGGGAGGGAGGGGGGACTTGGCTTGGTGCTTGATTGTCCTCTGGTGGAAGCTGGAGGTTCAGCAAGCCCAGAGCAGAGAATGAGGGGGTGGGACATGGTGGACGTCGGTGATGATGCCTTGACGTCAGGCGCACACCACATCCAGTAGAGGGAATAATGGCTCCCTCTTGCCTGGACTGATGGAGACCCAATGAAACAAGAAGCATCGGGGTGTTCGGCCCCACCTCATACCAGCCTGGGGGGGCTCCTTGGGGGTCCACCACAAAACCAGGTAAGGAGGCGAAGCAGGGTGGCACTTGAGCATCTCCCAATGGAACGGGTTCCAGTGCAGGGGAGGAGGTAAAAATATAAAGTAAAAAAAAAACCCCAAAAAAACAAGTTAGCCACCCTGGGAGTGGGTCCCAGGTTGATAGCCTGGGTAACAGATTGGCTGACAAACAGGACACAGAGGGTAACAGTAAACAGAGTACACTCTGAAGAAAGGGAGGTTACTAGTGGGGTACCACAGGGTTCAGTACTGGGACTGGTCCTCTTTAATTTCTTTATAGGAGACATTGCAGAGGGGTTGGAAGAAAAAGTATGTCTCTTTGCAGATGATACAAAAATCTGCAACAGGGTTGATACATGAGGGGGGCACAAAGGATGAGAAGGGACTTGGCAAGGATGGAGAAATGGTCAAAAGTATGGCAGCTTAGATTCAATGCAAAAAATTGCAAAGTAATGCACCTGGGAAACAAAAACCCAAGGCACAGTACACAGTGGGGGGGGGGGGCACTAAGAACAACAAAAATGGAAAGGGACCTGGGGGTAGTCATAACAGATGACCTTAAGGCAGGCAAACAATGTGAGAAGGCAGTAAGGATGGCTGGAGGGATACTGGGATGTATAGGGAGAGGCATCACCAGTAGAAAACAGGAAGTTGTTATCCCTCTGAACAGACAGTTGGTGAGACCCCATTTGGAGTACTGCGTGCAGTTCTGGAGACCCCATCTCTACAAGGACATAGACAGAATGGAAGTGGTCCAAAGGAGGGCAACTAAAATGGTGCAGGGTCTGCAACAGAAGCCATATGAGGAGCTACAGAAAGAGCTTAATATGTATACCCTAGAGGAAAGGAGGGGGAAGGGGGACGTGATAGAAACTTTCAAGTACCTCAAGGAAATCAACAAATTCCAAGATGGGAGCATCTTTGAGAAAAATAGATGTGCAAGAACAAGGGGGCACAGTTTGAAGATAGAGGGGGGACAGCTCAGTGGCAAAATCAGGAAGTAATTTTTCACAGAGAGGGTGGTGGATGCATGGAACCACCTTCTTGAGGAGGTCATGGGGTCAGAGACAGTGGGGGAATTCAAGAATGCATGGGACAGACATAAGGCAGTTATAGTGAAGGGTAGGAGGAAGTAGACTGTTGTTTAACTAGAATCTGTAGCCGATCCAATATTTAGGGAATGGGGCAGACTAGGTGAGCCATGTGGTCCTTATCTGCCACCAAAGTCTATGTTTCTATGTTCTTTAGAAACTGAAGAACGAAAGAATAGTGGCAAAAAAGTTTATTGTGATGCACATGCTTTAAAAAAATGTATGGAAATCACAGAATTAATGGACTGTCTTAAAAAAGTGACCCCTCCAGTTCAGTTTACTTTTGTAAAAGAGAAGCTGTTTTCAAAAATTGACTTATGTGTTTGTGTTTAAAAGATTGAACATTATAAAGGTATGCACTATCCCATTGGAATTCTCTAATCACCTTTTAATTAAGGTTATTTTAGGTACAGAGTTTGGTATTGAGCAACCAGTGTCTCGATGGAAAATGAACATGTCAAGTTTGAAGAAGAATGAGGTTAAATTGGGATTGGGAACCCTTTTTGTAGCCAGGGCCTCGGTGTTGGGTTTATATGAAAATATCTTTCATTGGTGGGTGGATACAAAAAAAGATGTAATTAAGTGGATGCAAAATTTTGGGAAGAATCGGGCTAAAAACTAATTTTTTGCAGTATTTAAGTCTTAGAGGGCAGTTATATCATTTATTAGAGGCTTCTTACAGTGGGAGGGAGGATCTCTCAGACCAAATCGAGAATATAAAGACTTGCAAGAGAAAGGTGCAATATGACAGGTCTGCTTCTCTGATGTCAGAATTGAGTCTAGGGACACAAAAAAAGGCTTTTTCTGATCCATGTAAGGCATGTAAAGAAAAGAAAAACAGGTCTAGGCTCTCAAGTTTAAAGAATAAAGATGGGATGATCATAAATAAAACAGAGAGAATAAGGGTTATTGTGGAAGAACATTTAAGAGAGTTAGTTCAAGAGGTGCACACTCAAGACAATGAAATTGATGAGTTTTTGGTTGAATTGCAAGTTCCTAGTTTAGATTTACTTAAAGGGGCAGAATTACAAAAGGAAATTTCTGAACAAGAGGTTGTAGACGTTTTAAAGGAACTTAAACATGGGGTTGTTTCTGGGGTAGATAGTATACCTAACGAGTTCTATAAGTTGTTTCCAGAAATAATGGGGGCATTTTTGGTAAGAGTATTTAATTTCTTTTTCCACTCTGCAACTTATAATCATGGGTGGTAGTAGCAGCTTGTTGTGAGTACTTCGTGCTGACCGCAGGAGAGACAGTGTTTGGTGATGTTTTTTGCTGTGTTGGGTAACAGTTTTTAACTCATCTTGCTTTATACTTCGGTTTGTGTGAATATTTCTGTTTCAGTGGATTCATGGAGGGGCAAGGGAGCATTGAAGTTGGAGTTTGTCTCTTCAAGGTCCGGCCCTCTTCCAGTTAAACCCAGTCCGGAGAGCAGTGGTGGAGCAGTGGCTAGCTCACCATCTGCCCCGCAGGCTATGGAAACAGCGTAACCTAGCACCCCACCGAAAAGGTCTGAGGAGCTAGCTGAGATTCAGACAGTATAGAATTTTTATTCAAATTACTCAAGTCATCCTCAGAGATGGAGTGAGATTCCTCTACAATCGTCACCTATTGAGGGAGGTGGTTACACGTTGGAGAGGTTAGGTGCAACCCTAGAAAAAATTCTAGCATGGACTGAAAGAAGTGATCGAAGGTGTGAAGCCATATCCAAGAAAACAGAGTATTTACAAAGTGAAGTAAATGTAGTAAAAACTGTGGCTGAGGGCACGAAGAAAATTGTGTTGCAGAACTCAGCTGAAATTGAAAAACAAGCAACAAAGTTGGTGTCCATGGAAGCAAATGGTACAAGTTTTATCAGAGAAAATTATCATATTAATAGAAAGTTGTAAAATGCTGAAAATCTTTTGTGCTACAGAAATGTACGTATCTTAGGGGTACCAGACCAATTAGATGTGAACTTTGAAACAGCAAGAGACTTAGTGAAAGATATCTTGATAAAAACTTGATTTACCAGCAGACCCCCACACACACACACACACACTTGATTTCAAAAGCATTTTGAGTGATTAAGCACAACAGAAATACTTCTGGTACTTTTACCACTTCAGTGAATGCACCTGCATCTTCACACACATAAAAATCTACGATTTTTGCTACATTTGAATTTGACTCAGATCGTGACTATATCTTTAAGCTTGCTAGGCTTAGAGGGACTTTAGAATATAATGGTTTAAGGTGTTATATATATCCAAACTATTGTTACACTACACAGCAACGAAGAAGAAGGTTTCTGGTGTACCGCCAAGAGATTTTAGAATCTGGTGCACAGTTTTCTCTATTACCATCTGCAAAGGTAAAAATAGTTAAAGACGGGAAGAAATATATATTTTTTGAGCTGGATCAACTTACGAGTTACCTTCATGCGCAATATTCCTCTTAGGAGACAGTGGAATCTCCTACCTCATCAGAACATGAGATGTTGGTCAATTTGGAATATGTGGATCTGTAAATATGGACTAACTTACAACTTGTAACTAACTTACCTTTTGTAAGATTGATTGTTTAAACTGCTTGACTCTCTGCTCTGGTTTGTTTTGGTTTATTCCTAATGTACTGCATAAAAGTACTTATATGAATACTTATTTGAATATCATTTATGTCTTTGGGGGCTGACCCCTTGGACTTTTTGTTTGTTTTTATTGTATTTTGTTTTGCCAGTTTAATAACGGCAGGTGGTAGATGGGAATGCATCTGATATTTTGGGGAAATGTAATAAACAAAGTTAAAGATGTAATTAACTATGCCGTCTGGTTATTCTGTCATGAGTTTCATAGTTCTTTAATAATTTCTTATCTTGCCTCTCTCCCCCTTTTTGAATTGGTCTAGATCTATTCTTATGTTTAAGAGTATGTACTATTTATGCAATATTTTTCTTTTTTATATATATATGTTATGTGTTTATGCATCGTGTGGTGATTATAAGTTGTGTATATTGGTATATTGTGCATATTATTGTGACATAAATTATGAAAATAATAAGGCAATGTAATTTCAATGGTAATTAGTCCCCTTTGTCATTCAGGAAAATGTGACACTGCCAGGACGAAGAGAATGCCACAGTTTCCTACATGACAAAGGGGACTAATTGCCTTTGAAATTACATTGCTTTATTCAGTAGGTCTACTGCAGCATACTGCAGAGTGCATTAAAAGTGCGTTTCATCCTGGGGGACGCCACTGTTGTAGGAGTAAGATGCCACAATGTGTAACATAAGGTAATTTTTTACGCAGATGACTTATTGATTTACATGACAAATCCAGAAACTTCTCTTCCCGAATTATTTAAAATATGAGGCAATATGGAAGAACTATCTGGTTATAAACTAAACATGGTGAAGGCGGAGGTCCACTGCTTTGGTTATGACCCGAGGCCAAGTACCAGGAGTGTCTTCCCGTTCAAGTGGCAGTGCCTATCAATCAGATACCTAGGGGATAATAATACCCAGAGATCTACAAACTTTATATACCTCCAATTATGACCCACTGACTGAAGCCATTAAGAAAGACCTGGTAAGAAGGTTTTATCCACCCATCTCCCTTATCGAATGAATAGAGTCAATTAGGATGAATGTCCTACCGAGATTTGTATTTTTATTCCAAAACATTCCATTAATCCCTTACCAATCAGAGTTTCGGAAGTGGGATAAGATGATTTCGAAATTTATATGAGCAGGTGGTAGACCATGAAAAGCATTTACTTTGCTGCAATTACCCAAAGAGAGGGGCGGACTGGACTTGCCGAGTTTAGAGAGATACTGTTATGCAGTGCAGATATCTCATGCCCTCATTTGGTGAACAAAGCAGTTGGGTCAGCATTGGTGGGATCTGGAGCTGGGAGAAGACTTTAATCTAATTCATAAGGCACTATTTCGCAATTTGACTGGTAAAGTAGACAACCTTGGAGAAATCACTTCAACATATACAAAACAAATTATAAAGGCTTGGAGGTCATGGCTCAGTTCTCCAGAGATAAAATTGACGGCCAGGTATCTGGAGGCCCTGGCCATGGACCCAAACTTTGAACTGGCCAGAATCGATCACACATTCAGGGCCTGGCAGAAAAAGGGACTGACTCACAATTATCAGTTTTATGAGGAAGGGCATTTCCAGTCATTTCAGATGCTCCAGCAGATGTATTGGTTGAGACAACAAGACTATTTTAGGTACCTACAAGTCAGACATTACCTTGATCAGAGATTTGGACTACAATGGTCTCTTCATGAGGCACATCTGTTGGTCCAAATGATAATGTCAGCGTTGGAAGGGGTAATACCGGAGCATTGTATATTCATAATTTATAAGGCCATTAGGCTGGGATCAGAACCAGCTATAGAGAAAGTACAATTGAGTTGGAGGCAGGACTTAGACATAGAACTATCGGAGAAGGACTGGGAAGCGATTTACTTATTACAGCACAAAGTAACAACCTTGAATGTTTGGAAAGAGTATGGATGGAAATGCACAATTAGATATTTTAGAACCCCTCAGATCACAGGGAAGTATGACTTAATACATGGTACAAAATGCTGGCGAGGGTGTGGGGAGGAAACAGCAGATCATATCCATATATTTTGGGACTGTCCAGTGATTAAGCCATTCTGATGGGAAATAGAACAGGTTATGGAAGAGCTCTTTGCTGACCTGGGACATCTTTCCCCTCAGGTCGCATTGTTACACCATTTTCCCAGTCATTTCACAAACATACCAAGAAAATGGGAATAATTTTGATGCTGGTTGCCAAGAAATCTATATCTCGAAAATGGCTACAACTGAACCCTCCAACACAGAGGGAATGGGAAGATGTGATACAACAAATCTAGGAAACTGAAAAAATGACGGCAGGATTAAATCTCAAATTAGATTGTTGCAGAGAATTTTGGAACAAGTGGTTACTGTGGGTCATGAATCATAAATCAGATGTGATTCCATAATAGGAGAAATATATAGAGTAATACCTATAGGCCTATTAAAGAATTAAGGTGACAACACTCTAGAATGTATACCAAAGGTGGAAGATATTTATTGTATGAATGGATAAGGATGATTTTTATTGTCTGTATTATTACTGTAAAGATACATTATGGTGATATGTCTCTTGTGTAAAACCAAAAATCTTTTAATAAAATACAAATTATAAAAAAAAAAAAACGGTTAAAATGTTTACTAAAAATGCTTAACCAGGATACATATAAAACAAGAAAAAAATATCTTCCTTTACAGGGGGCTGTCCTGGGATAAATAGCTAGCCATCTGAAGGTGGTTCAGCTGTATTTGGTGAAGAAAGTGAAAATAATTTTTCAAATGAAACTGCTTTGAAAAAACTGCAACAAACGGCAAGAGCGACCTAGGGGCATATGCAGTATGTCTCCTTCTGTCACCAGTCCTATGACAGTCACTTGCACTGAGAAGGTGACATGTTCAGAAAGTTAATTGAAGCTTAAGTGGTGCTGGCTGAGCTGGTGAATTGGGGGAGGGAGTTACGTGTGGTCTACAGAAGTGACAATGATAAATAAAATGTAGCATGTGCAAAGAAGTATACAGTATCATGTTAAATACAACTGAGAATATGTGCAAGAAGGACCAGAGCTGGTGACCAAGGAGAAAAATTATTATTGGTCTTCTCCTGCATGCCATACAAGTTGCTCTGAAGGGCCCTATGCATAGTGATCCAGACATTTTCTCCTTTTGTCTGCTCCTCCATCCTAGTGACATGTTGAAAGATTAACATGTAGTGTGATCACAGAAAACTCAATTAACTGGAGGGGCCATGGTTTACGTGCAGCGTTCCCAAACATTAAGCTTCCAATGGCAGCCCATATTCTGATCAAGTGGAATTCTTGTTAAGCAGGTGCAGGCTTTCTATCCTAGTCTCATTTAGGTACAGCAAGCTTGCAAAAAAGGTCCCAGGATCACAAAGAACAGCAACAAATGTACATATGTTGCAAGTTACACAAATTAAATAAAGTAAAAAATAAACTGCACAGAAAAGTATAATACAAATAAGCACACTGATGTAGATTGTAACATTGGAAACTCATTACTTACCACAAGTAGTGGGCATGTTGAGGTAACTAGGAATCCTTGATTTAAACGGGGATAGTATGGGACAATCATAACGGAAAAGCCACCCTGAGTAAAGCAGAGCGTCAGTGGAAGCAGCATCCCAGAACAGAAAACTGGGCTTGAACACCATACCATGTAGAAATCATCAGAACAAGAACCCTTGCTATAAAAGATTTTTTACTTAAAACTACAAGGTTAACAAGATTTGGCTAGTGCCAACAAGGCTGGTCTTTCTTTTTCTTATATTGTCATCTTTGTTTATTTTTGTAGTAAACCTTACTATTTCACCAGTCTCAATGTTATAATTGCAGTTATCAGGACCACATTTAACACCAGTTTTACAGATTTTTTGTATACAGTGCCCAGAAGGTGGGCTTTGAAGCAGCGGCACTGGTTTTCAAGTAATGCTTCCTATACTGCACGCAGTGGTTCAAGTCCACCAAACAACAGGCACTTGGTCTTATCCTCCCAGCACCAAACTCATTTACAGCCTCCACTCCATATCACTGTTTCTTTTTTTATTCTTTGATGGTCTGGGTTGGACACCGGATCCACCAGATAGTTGAGGGGAAGAGGCAAGATTTTTATTTTTATTTTTGATGGGCCAGGTTGGATATTGACCTGTCAGGTAGTTGGGAGGAGAGAACCAGATGTGTTTTGTTCCCTGATGGGCCAGTTTGGGCATCGGTCCCATCAGGTAGTTTGGGAAGGGAGCTAGATTTTATTTTATTTTATTTACTTATTTATTTCAAGAGTTTCGCCAGGAAAGGCATACTGAGCAGAGACTGCTCATTTCCAGATGCATCCTGGGGGAATGGGGAGAGGGACAAACAGCAATATGTAAAGTACACAGTTAACAATAGAATAACATGTGAATAAATCGGTACACAGTACAGTGTCAAGCACAGTTGATACAGGTGCTAGATTCAACCTGACATGCAAAGAAAGGAAGGAACATGATGAAAGTTCAGCTTTAAGCTAAGTGCACTGTTGAAGTCAACAATTCACAGTAACAGCGTAAGTGCCCAGCCTTAAGGCAGAACAAAAATACAGGGCCTAGGAGACAGCACTATCAGTGGGCTGTGAGAGCAATGACACCAAAAGACAGAGAGCCAGAGGATGGCGGGAAAGAGTGAGGGAGACAGAGAGCAAGAGGAGGACAAGTGGGGAGGGTGGGGGTGGGAAGGGAGGATGAGACTGGGAGGGATGAGACTGGGATGAAAGGAGATAGAAGTGGGGAGTCAAAAGCAAGTGCAAGACGGGCAATGTGGTCAAGAAGAAGGCTAGAGGGCCCTGGGGGAGGATGCATGACAAAGGTGGGATGGGAGGGTGTTCCATAGTTTAGGGAAGCAGGGAGACAGCAGCCTGCCCGTTGAGAGGTAGACCTGGAGGAATAGCTAGGAATGAGAATCAATGCTTCTAGGGAGTGACAAGGGGGGGGGGGAGAGAGTAGAGGAGAGATAGGGAGGGAGAGATCCAAACCAGAACTTGCCCATGAAACGGGCACAGTGGGAATGGCACCTTCCCTCAAGGGATGGGAAAAACAGAGACTGATAGAGGGCACAATGGTGGGTGCATGGGGGGCAACCAAGAACAAAGTGACAAAAAGAGTGAAACAGAGTGTCCAGTCTGGCCAGGGAAGTCCTGGGGGCAGCACTGTAGATGACATTGCCTGATAGGCTGGGTTGGGCTTGGGATTCATCAGGTTGTTGAGGGGAGGGTGGCAGATGTTTTTATTATTCCCTAACAGTCCTCATTTGGCCCTGGAATCATCAGGCAGTTGGGTGAAGGAAGAGGAGAAAGACAGATGTTTTAATTCTGTAACAGATCATGTTGACCACTGGGCCCGTTAGGTAGTTGGAGTGGGGGGCACATTTTTTTTTATTTCCTGCTGGGTTGAGCACTAGACCCATCAGGTAGTTTGCAGTAGGAGAACAGATTTTGTTTTACCTGATGGGCCAAGTTGTGCACTGGACCATTGTGCTGCACAGCAGGTTGGGTTGGAACTTGCATGGAAGCTTGATCCCAATGTGTGTATTGGGAAGAGAGCAGAGCTGAGACTGGTCCAAGAGAGGGAGAGGGAGAGGGAGAGGGAGAGGCACGTGGTAGAGCAGGGATCACTGACACTTGGGGTTATGTACTCAGAAGTGTGTGCCATTAGTCCCCCTTGGTGCAGCCTCCCGTGCTAGTGTGCTGCATGCCAGAGGAGGTGGAGATGCCTGAACAGGATGATAGCAGCAGTGGGGCAGCAACTCCAAGCATCCCATGCAGTGTTTGAGCTCCTCACTGTGACCTGAGTGGATAGGCATGGGGAGAGCAGAGTCTTACTGTCCTGCCTATTCCATCTTCTGTTCACCTCTTTTCTGCTGCTCCTCCTTATCTCCATTTGGCCTAATACACAGTGCAGATTGGGCATGGGACCCAACAGGTAGTTGGAGGAAGGGGGACAGGTTTTTTTTATTCCCTGATGGGTAAAGTTAGGCACTGGAGGAAGATGGCCAGATTTTTCTATTATCTGCCAGCTGGGGCTGGTCACTGCACCTGTCTGGTTGTTGAGGGAAGGGTCAATTTTTTTTATTCCCTAATGGGCCAGGTTGTACATTGAGCCTGCCAGGTTGTTCAGAGAGGATTATTGTTTTTTTTTTATTCCCTTACAGGCCAGGTTGGGCAATGGACCTCTCAGGTTGTGGAGGAAGGGAGACAGTTTTTTTTAATTCTCTGATGGGCTTGGTTGGGCACTGGACCTGTTAGGCAGTTTGGGGGTTGGGGACAGATATTTTTAGTCCATGATGTACCACACTGGACACTGGATCCTGCAGGTTGTTGGTGAGAGGGGGACACATTTTTTTTCCCCCTGACAGGCAGGGATGCATACTGGACCCATCATGTAGTTCGGGAGAGAGAAATATTTCTTTTTATTCCTTAATGTGCTGGATTGGGTATTAAACCAGTCAGGTAGATGGGGGGGGGGGTAGATTAGTTTTTTTTTTATTTTCTGATGGGTCCAGTTGGGCACTGGATCTGTCAGGTTGTTAGGAGAAGGGGATAGATTTGTTTTATTCCCAGATTGCTTGGGTTGGAACTGGACCTGTCAGGTAGTTGGGGGAAGGGGACTTTTTTTCCGTTTAATCCCCAATGGGCTAGGCTGCTCACCAGACCCATCAGGTAGTTGGAAGAGGGGGCCAGATTTTATTTTTTATTCCCTGTCAGGCCACACCAGAAATTCTGTTATAATCTGCATTTCCTGCGCCACCTGTATGGCACTGCTGTGCCTTGTAAAACACTTTGGGATACAGTGTGTATGAAAGTCATGCTGGCTAACTGTTGTTTTGCAAAATGTTTCACTGTGGCCTCCCTTTGTTCCAGCAACTGATTTCAGCCCCCAATTAGTTTTCCCAGCCTATGGCCAGGCTACTTGAACTGACTGGAAACTCTGCTCTTTTTTGTTATACAGAGTTTGGGAGAGATGCTTTATTGTTCCTACAAGCATCAAATGGTGCCCCAGCTGTGCTATTCATTGTCCTCTTCATTGCAATAATTCAGTAGCATGAAAAACTCTCATACAGTTTAGCTTTCCATTCACAAAGCTGTGGAGACAGTTATTAGTACTTCCTCTCTGAGTTCATTGATTGTAATTGTCATCACAGTTGGGGGGGGGGGGCTAGGCTAAACAACCCAAGAACTTCCTCAATGTTATCACCTAGGCCAACTGCATGTTCACAACAGTAGCACCACTTGCTCAACAGATTCCACTCTCCTCCTCGCAGCCAACAGAAAGTTAGCAGAGCATCACAGATAGCTGCAAGGAGCAGCAGCATTGTTGCACTCACTCATTGACAGCTACAAAAAGGTGTATCCCAGTCCCCCAAAGCATTTCAATGGGGCAGCTGCAAAACACTTCCTGACTGTTCTCAGTAGGAACTGTTCTGCTATGCAGACCATCCCTAAAAAGTAAACAGGCAGCATGGCAAGAATGTACCTCCATTTCACATGTATGTGAGCCTTTTCGAGGGTCTCACTTGAAAAAGGCACGCATGTGCAAAACATTGAGTGTGCATTCTTGCCTTGCAGCCTCTTTGCTTATTAACATTTTAGTTTAAATAAAAAATTGTATCCAGACTCCTTGTTCTGATTACGTCTACGTGGTGTGGTGTTCAAGCCTAGCTTTCTGCTCTGGGTAGTAATGGGACAGCCTTTATATTTTCAGGGAATGTTTTCCAGTCTCAGACTTCAATTCCAGCCTCAGTGTGCACAGTATGAAAATTTCCTTTTTTTCTGCAGGTCACTTGTTCCTTGGGATAACTAGAATATCTATGATCTGTGATCTCAGCTGGTAGAAATGTACAGTTCTAATTGCAAATATAGCCAAAATGTATATTAAGCACAAATTTGTAAAATAAGCAGGCCCAGTGTAACTCATACCATCATTAGAAGGAGGTGAGCCCTAATTTTAATTAGAGATCACAGCGGTACTGTAAGTCTGGTGATCACAGCCATCACAAGGGATACAGTAAGTTACTGCAGGATTGCTTAGCACTGGTACATTGACCACTCTGTATTCACCATCTACATATTCATGGGAAGGGAGCAGCTGTTGTTTCATGAGCAGCTTTTTCACTGCATGGTTACAGCAGTGGTGATTCCTATAGAGCAGGCCTAGTTTTTATGTGTGATTTTGTAAATATGGGATACATGTTGTCCTGGTGAATCACTGTAATTTATCCTAAAATACTAATTTTATATAACGTTATTATATTTACTAAAACAAATATTCTATTTTCCACAATGTTTTTAACTCCTTGGGCAGCTCCATTAGTATCCTGACCCCCATCCCCTCAGCTGGTACCTACCTCCCTCGGGCTTACCTGGAATTTGTCTTCCATGGATTTCCCTCCATGGCATGGCTGTGGGGGAACCCACCCTCCCCAGACCACATATCCAGTAATCTAGGCAAACTGGTAGTGGTGCAGATCCGGGGGAGATGTCCAGGACTGTTGTCCAGCTCTTTGATCCTGTTTTTCATTTTCTTCCCTCTTCCCCTGCCATGGCATCATGTTTGCATGGAGGCACACACGTCTTGCAGATCCATGGCCCCACCCATTTGAGCTCTCATACCTGCAGTACCACTGGGCCTCCACCCAGTTGCAGTCATTGGCCAAGATGACTGGAAACCCCTCCCTAGGAGAGAAGAGTAGTCCCCGGGACACTTGATCCTCTTCCACCCTACCGAACCCCACCAACCCATTCTTGTTCCCAAACATGGGTCACCGGCGTGGCTTGAGGTATGGTGTACAATGCCTTAGCCCTCCATGCCACAGGGCCAGCCTTACAAGAAATGTTCTTTATGAATTTGAAGAGGGCTTGCTCTTTCAGGACTCTCTTGCTGGTTTTAAAATATGAATAAAAAGTATAAAATGTGGGGGAGTTGCAGAATATTGCCCCTGTCTTTAAACAGGAGTAACCTAGCAACTTTCACTCTAGCTCTTCAATGGGGACCTTAAGTGAAATCTTAAAATGTATGTGAGATTTTAACAAATGCTCTTGTTTGTAAATTCTGTGCTTAGTTCTTGCCTGCTGGCTAAAAAAACTTGAACTAAAAATAAAGGGTAATGTATATGAGTATGCAGCATTCTTCTTCCTCTCATGTCACCAGTATCAACAGGCTGTAGTCCTGATGTTTAGTCTCAGTAATCAAAATCTCAGTTAATAACTCCTTTTCTCTTGGTATGTCCACCCGGGTTCTTTTGGGTCTTTTAAAAAGTATATTACCAACTTTATGAAAGCCATATCCCAATCCCAAACTGACATATGATACTATTCTGCATCACTCATACTGTACGCTAGAAGAAGGGCTTATGTGAATGCTGAAGTAGTGGCCCTTGGTTTGCAAAGACGCAATGGTCTGAAGTGAGTTCTTGTATTGGCTCTATTCATTCAAGATTTTTGCCAGGGTTACAGAACGGGAGAAACTCGTGTGTGTGTAAAAAAGAATTCCAGTGTTAGAAAAGTTCAGCTTTCATACTCACCCCATTTCTACTGGGTCAGTACCTGCACACTCTTCTTTTTGGCCCCCACCATGAGAGTGGAACAATGGAAAAACCATGGCTGGCTCCAGATGTAGTTCATACCATCATTACAAGGACGTGAGCCCTAATTTTATGCAGAGATCACAGCGGTATTGTAAAGTCTGGTGATCACAGCCATCACAAGGGCTGTCGTAGGTTACTGTAGGATTGCTTAGCACTGATACATTGACCACTCTGTACTATGCAGGACAAAAGGCTTTCAGGCAAAGAACTCTCCTCTAACCAACCACGATCTCTGTTACTATATATATGACACTGATATGCTGCCATGTCTCCTTAACAGTACCACATGTTTTAGTTAAATATTTGTTTTAAAACTCAAAATACTGCACCTTATTGTCTTTAAATTGCATTCTTGGATTTTGGTATGGTTCCAAAATAATTTATATTACGACTTTCATTGCATTTAATGCATAAGAGATACATCTGCTTCTTTTAGTACACCTTTCACTTCCTCATTAAGGTTCATGCAGATATCCTAAAGTTATACCTTGAAAACATCACTTTTCTAAGTAGAGTGAATTGAAAAGTGTATTAACCACACTGTTTGTGCCCTGCCAGATCAGTTATCCCATGGATATCCTTATCTAGGATAGATCTGCACTGGGGAACATTTTCTGAATACTGTTTATCACATCCAGAATTACTTATCCTTATCTGGGTCATTATCCAGCACTGGATGCTTACATACCCTGAATTATTGTTTCCATATCCAGAATTAAATATCCTTAGCTGGGGTCATTCTCCATTACTGGATGCTCAGATGCCCAAGATAACTGTTACCATATGTCATGTGGTAGAGTAGGGTAAAACTGGGCAGGCAGGATGGATCAGTGGTCTTATTCTGCCGACACTGTATGGTTTCCATGTGTCTATATTCAGAATTAATTATCCTTATCTGGGATCATTATCCATCATTGGACGCTCAGATACCCCAGATAATTACTATTTTAGGTATAGATTTTTGTGTCCGAAGAGGATAATAATTTGAAGTCTCCTGGTCAATATCCTAATGACTTATGATGGCCTGTACAGCTGAAACTACTGTATAGCAGTGCTTGATATACTTAGCGCGATGACTTCGGTTGTACATATTAGCACCTGATATAATTAGTGCTCAGTGTTTACTGCTGGAGTATAGTTACCATAGCAGATTATATTAGTGGTTCTTTGCTTTCAGCTAATATAGCTAATATAAACAGAAAGCTAATATAATCTGCTATACAGTATCTAGTACAGTATCTGCAGCATGTTTACCTGACAGGCTGGATAATATATAGTGGGTATCAGCTTTGGTGCTCCCATTCGCCACACTAAGTGCACTTGTAAACAATCACGAAACCTGGATATATTCAGAAATGTTGACGGATTATCCATGCAATTCACTTCCTTAGCATGCATGCAGCTGACATGTACTGTAACCATTATTCTTCAAATTTGGTTTCAGTTCCTTTGAAAATTGTGTATTACTTCAAGATGGAGCTCATGTCATGTAGGGTACTTACATTGCATGTAACATGCTATGTAAGGATTAGGATTGCTTAGCACTGAACACGCTGTACTATGCTGGACAGAGGGCAGAGAATCTGTCATACTAACATTAGG
The DNA here is from genome assembly GCA_016271365.2 of Neoceratodus forsteri. Taxonomy (NCBI): domain Eukaryota; kingdom Metazoa; phylum Chordata; order Ceratodontiformes; family Ceratodontidae; genus Neoceratodus; species Neoceratodus forsteri. The sequence goes on from CM057454.1 coordinate 532,405,501, forward strand.
CACTCATTTGTTCTTACAGTATGCCAATGAACATGTTATAGGCATAATTACCATTGCTATCAGGTCATAACAGTACTGTGCTATCTCCTACTTTGGCCTTGTATTCCTCCACCAGAGTCTTCTGCAGACTATCTGTGGACAACTACAGATGCCTAGGGCTGGTGCCACCCTTGTGCTCTTCTACTTACATGCAGCATGAGTGTGATGGGATGTGCTGGGCAAGGACATCTTTTATAGTGCTCTTGTTAGAAGGCATTAAGCCTCTGGCAATCCCACCCACCAATTACACACCTGAGTCACAGGGCTTTCTTAATCTACTCACCCCCAAGATTAATTTCCCCGAGTTAGGTTTCCTACACTACCTGTTACAAATTACTAACAAATGAGGTAGTATAAGTTAGACTACATTTTTTCATTTATACTTATCCTCCTGCACTGCCCACGTTGACCCCCTTCTGCTGCAACTCCCTGCACTGTAACACCACCTCCAGGACTTACCCCATAACTTCAATGGGTAGGTGGGTACCATGGATGATGGGTACGGCACCTTCTGGGGCTGCAGTGCCATGCTGCCAATGGGGGTTCTTTTCCATGAGCTTCTCCTCTTGGATCAGAGCCAATGGAATGCAAGATGTTGTATGCCCTTAGTGCCCACCTCCAGTTTTCAACTCTGCTGACTGCTGCTACATCACCTACCCTCTGCTAGGTGGCAGCTAAGTTGCTGTGCACACTATCCCCCCACTCTGAAGGAGGAGACTTGTCAATGGATGCTGGATCCTCCTTCCCCCAGATAGCCTCTGAACAATCCTAGTCTGTTCCAGAACCCAGGTTGCCAGTGTGGCATGAGGTGAGGTGTCCAGTGCCTCAGCCCTCCATGCCACTGGCCCAGCTAGTTAGACAACCTTTTAGGTTGTTTTATTTATTGTTGCATCAGCATGTGTCAGTCATGTCTGGTCACAGGATCCGGATCCACTCTGTACCTAACCTCTTGGCTGTATTACTTCCCTAACGAGGGTGTCAATGAAACTATGATGTGGGAAGTTTTGAGACTCAATGGGTCTACATGGAACTGTGGTGGAGGACACCAGATACACAAGTATAGAGACATAATGGAAGAAATTTGCCTACTAAATTCAAAGAAAAGATGGGAAAATGCTATGGAATAAGCTGAAAAATTATTTTTGCAACTCCCACAAATACGTTGACTTTACCATGAACTTTTCTGGTACATATGGCAATACCATTCATATATTGATATATGTACTGTTTTTGAGGAAAAGAAAACTACTAAGAAAAGTTTGGAAAAGCGAGGCCAGAAGGACCAGGATGTGGACAGGTAGATGCTGTTCTGTCTTCTGCTTGCTGTATCTCGGTGTGTTGAGACCATCACAGTGGAATGATTGTACATGTGAGGATGTGATATCTGTAGTAACAATAAGATGATTAACTGGCCTGATAGTGCAGTGGTTGCATGACTGTTCATTATGCTGTTGACTTAGGGTCAGGAGCAGGCCCGGGTAGCTCAATGGCCAGTCAGAGAGGGAGAACCAAATGTCAGAAGGATAGCGTTCCTCCACTGGGGAAGGGAGGTTCCTGCATCCTGCTGTTTGTCTGATACTGAGCAGTTGGGACACACGGCCTTAGGGGAAGGCCCGGCCTTGGTGCTGATATGTGCATATGTGCCTCCGCACATGCTTGCACAGTTGCATGCTGGTGACCCTCGTGGGTAAACAAAAACCACATTGGGAAATTCCCGACCACAGCAGAATGATGCTTGAAATCTCCTGCAGGCCCTGCACCACTGACTATGTCCTCCATGTCTGGATTGTGCTCTGGAGAAAAGGTGGGCATCCCTCTAGCTCCAGTACGGGGAGAGATAACCTGTCAGGGATTTTGCAGTTTTAAGTCTTAGAGAAGTGGGATGATGGGGCTGGGGAGACCTCATCAGAAGGGAGCAGTTCCCCCCACTCCTCTTTTTCCCCTACCTGACATTTTGCTGCTAATTCGTTAAGCTACCACAATGCAGGTGTGGCTAAGGTGTTTAATTAATGGAATAATGCATGACTGTGTGTGTGTGTGTTGTGCTGGGATAATGTTACACCTCTGGTGGTTGGGCATGAGGCTGCAGGCCGAGTGTACCCAACACCAGAGACGTGACATTATCACAGCATGACACACACCCTGGAGTGTATTATTCCTATTATACATTGGCTAATTTTTAACTACAAGAAAAAATATAAAAACAAGTACTTTTATAATAGTATTTTAACTTGATGTTTGTGCTTGGATGTGTATTTATATAAAAAGAAAAGTTCCTTTTTTTCTGTCTATCTACTAGGGGGCAGCTGTTTGTGCAGTAGGTGGATATTTCTTATGTTTTGTATCTGCTTTCTGGTCCCACTTGTGGTTTGGTTTCATTTAATCCACCCCCCCAAACTGTGTCTTGCTGGTTGCACTTCTCCCAGTAGAGTTTGCTGTTGTATTTAAATGCTGTACTGGGAGATTTTCATAGTGGATAATATCTTGAGTGAGCAACCCGTATTTGGAGTTCCTGCCCCCGTCACCCTCCTGCCGGCCACCCACTGCCACCGCTCTGAATTGGATGTCTGCCAAACTATAGGGAGGTGGTAGAAATAATGTGTTTTCACTGTATTTATTGATATAGAAACATGCCCAAAATAAGAAAAAAAATTAATGTGAGCTGAAGACTGACTGAGTGTTATGAGAACAGCCGTGCACTAACTGTTCAAAGACGAGCTTTCCCATTCAGTCGCTTGGTCCGGCATTGCCGTGTTCGTTCTTTCTTTCTTTCTTTCTTTCTTTCTTTCTTTCTTTTTTGCAAAAAGTAGCAGCAGAGTTGACATTTTGTGCTCAGTTTTGTGGCAGTGGGAGGGAGGGATTGAATTTATTGGGGAAAAAAAGGCAAGAATAAAAAGGACCAAGTATTGGAGGAGTGATTTGTTTTCTTTTTAATGTGGTCATGCATATGCTAACTTGATCCGTGATGTTATGCTGGGATAACATCTTGGGTCCAAGTCTCAGCTGACCAATCAGATTTGAAGATTGTTACTTGCCATTGTATAATGCTGATTTTTCCATTGCCTATTCATTCTGCATGTCTGCCTGCATTCATCATGAATGCGTCAGTGCTATGTATTTTATATCCCCTGTCCCCTTCTCCAGTGTTACACCTTGAAATGATCCTGGGCTCAGTGTACCTTTCCCAGTCACCAATATTTAAGAAAAATAAATAACAAATGAGTGAGTGAGTGAGCAAGTGAGTCAATGAGCATAAATACCTGATAAAAAATGTAAAAAAGGGCCTGAAAGTCACAACCCATCAAACAGGGGGATCTGGCAAATTACTGCCCTTCCTGTGAAAATTTAATGCTTAATTACTGGTCTAATGATGCCATCAACAAAGCAGAAATGTGAGTTGCAACACATGACTAGGCTGATACAATAAAATGACCAAGACTGCCCAGCTTGTGAACCTCAGTTCCAGTACAGAAATGAGTGATTTGCAGACACTATTGATTTTGTTAATCAATTGTGTATAATGGTGGAAGGATGCTATGAGTTGATTCTAGTGTTTGTCATCTGGGCCTTATCAGAGAAACAAATAAAAACTTGTGTTGTGGTCTGTCCTCATTGGGGTCTTCCTTGGGGTTGTCAACCCTGATGCCCACCCAATTCCCTGAGCAAACAACATCACACATGACCTCCTTTGGGCCCTGCATGAAGAAAACTGCAATAAATTGTGTTGGCTACATGTGGCACAATATACTTGTCTATCTTTGAAGACTGTAGCACTATGAGGCACTGGCTTGGAACTGTACCTTGTGCTTCAGACTGGAGGCTAGGTAATTGAGGAGTGAGCATTAGGGTTGACAACCCCAAGGAAGACCCTACCACTGATTCGCCAAGACTCTGGAGACACAAAACCCTAATGTGTTTTTTTTTCCTTTTGCTGCTTGGGGAATGTGGATAGGGAGTTAGGGTTGGAAACCCTAATGCCGCATTTCCCTACTTTTGTGGTGTTAAGTTACTCTAACTGGTGCATTAAAGATGTTTCTTGCAAAGAATATATCTAAATTTGTCTGTCTGTCTGTCTATCAATCTATCAGTCTATCAATCTGTCTATCTCAGTGTTTTTTTTATTTCCCTCCTTTGTGTGCTTTGCATTCCTCAGTTCTAATGTCTGCATTAACATGGCTTTTTTGCAAGGAATTTCCTTATTTTTGTGCTAGTAAAATTGTATCCTCAAATGGAATAAACAGAATAGAGAGATATTTCAAGCCCCATTTTTTCGTGTCATCCCAATTCTCCCAGTGCAGTCCCTTACCCGATCAGGTCTTGACAGGCACATCAGTCCTTTGTGAGGGAAGGCTTCCCAGCCTGAAATAAGGCATGGGCTGTGCAGCAGAACACTGCATAATCCCTTCCCAGGATAGGAGTGGTGGCACGTGACAGTGCTGGCCCCTATCATCATGCTGCCCAACCAGGTCCCCAAACTTGTCCCTGAACTCGAGTCTGTGGCACAGGAATACAACCTGCTACCTGCTGGGCCAACAGCTGGCCCTGTATGCAACATTTCTTCACAGCTTTTTTTTTTTTATATATATATTTTAACCCCAAATTGTTAACATAGACTTTTTATAACCCACGCTTCTGAACATGACTGGTAATTTATTATCTATCTATCTATCTATCTATCTATCTATCTCTCTCTCTCTCTCTCTCTCTCTCTCTCTCTCTCTATCTCTGTGGAGGCAGTATAGCATAGTAGTTAAAGGCACTGAGCTGCAAACCTGGAGCCCTGAGTTTGAATCCCATCAGCCCCCACTTGCATACTGTGCCACCCTGGGCAAGTCACTTAACTTCCTTGTGCTCCCATGTTGCACATGGAAACAAGCTTTTGCTTAGTGTACCTTTCCTGGTTAAACAATTTTCCATTTTCATATCTATCTGCCTATCTCTGTCAAGCTATCTTTCTATTATACAGGTGTATATCAAGATCACAGAACCAGCAGATACTACATTTTAATTCCCAATACAATTTTAACATACTCTAACTGGGAAGTGCATGTTGTAAATTATATGACAGTTATCTCTTGTGAGCCAGTCAGAACTCAGGAAAACTGACACTTAATACCCCATTAACTACTACAACTACATTTTGAATACAGTAGGTTATGCACATTTTAGACATGTCCACAGTAAGTTATCCACATTTCAGATATGCCCACAGTAGTTTATCCATTCGATCCACAGAAAAAAGGGAGACAGAGGCATGTTCCACTTTAAATACAACAGCACTTTTAAAATTCTGGGTTAAAAATTCCTAGTCGTATAATAGTGATGGCAGTATACTCGGAATAACCTGCTTCTGTGGTTGATTAAATGCCTTGGCCTTAGGCCTAGGCATTTAATTACGCACACCAGACAATTATTCATTTGTAATCTATGTAAAAACAGCCACAGTACAGCTGAGGAGAAACAAAATTGGTGCCACAGAAATCCCCCTCTTTCACCTGGTTCCTCCTGCCCCACTTCCCCCTTGTTGAGAGTGAGCAAGTGAAAAGTTTATGTACTTGGGGTAAAATGAATCGTTTGCACTCAGAGAGCCAGAAGTGAAGGTAACACATGGTTCTTCCTTTGGATAGAGAAGATGTTGCTCAGGGAGTGCTGTTGGCTGCAGTTCCAGGCCATGACCATAGGGGTAAGCTCCTGTTTGAATCCATATATATAAAAAAAATAAAAATAGGGGACTGTATATGGCTCAGCTATGCTGCCATCACAAGCCCTGGCAACATGTTGGAACCTCTTGAACTTTGCTATCGAGGTTCACTCAGTGGTATTATAGCCATTAATATACAGTCCCTAGCTATTATTCTATTTGTATACTCTGGCTAACTAAATGTTATCACTTAATTTTGCATATTTTTTATTGAACGATATCCGAGTGCTTTGTTTAGTAAGATCATTTTATACAGTCCAGTTTTTTTGTCAGATGCTAGTAAAATATTCTCAGGCAATATGCATTTCATAATAATATTTTTGATTAAATGTATAATATCATTGATTTGAATTATCACATGCAGTAGCTTTGTTTATTAATCCACTGGGAAAAATGGATCATCAAATGTAACAAAATTGTTTAAGCACTATAATAACAGCTTCTAAAATTCACGGTTCACAGCTGTTCATGTTATCTCTACTTTTCATTTATTTTAAATTGTTTCTGTCTGGGTTAGCCTTATGGGATAAGAAGTCACAATGTTTTTTTTGGGGGGGGGTTGGTCATTTTTCTCACCTTGACATGGCGTCCAGGCATCTGATTCATCAATCCGCCGCCCAGAGGGTCCCAGCTCCTACTTGACCCTGATGCCTCACCCCATGGCTTGTCCCCTGGTGGCGGGTGGTGGAGAGCCCTGCCTCCTAACCAGGCCCGGATCTAGTATTCTGCAGCAGTGCCCTCAGAGCTGGGCATCCTGCCAAACAGCCATCAAGCCACCGTGACCGGTCACTATTTTCCCTGTTCTGACGCCAATGGAAGGAACTCACATGCTTCTGCATGTGCTCCCTCCCGGCACCATGCCCCAGCTCACCCCTTGCATTGCCCATGCCACTGTATCACCCCCAATCTCCACTAGGGGCCACAAGCACACTGACAGCCACAACCCCCCCACCTCACAGAGGAAGAGCAGTCCCTCAGATGCTCAATCCCATTCCTCCCCTGCTGACCCCCAATGACCCAGGCTCGCTCCCAAACCTGGGTCTCCGGCATGGCGCGAGGTATGGCATCCAGCGCCTCAACCCTCAGTGCCACCAGGCCAGACAGAAGTCACAATTTTTGTAAAAGCACCAGGATGATAGCTGACAGAAATGTAGGTAGTTATATAAACAACAGGACATAATGGGGTGTGTGAGTTGTGCTGAGATAACCACATGCCTGGGGGTGTTGTAAGTGGCTAAGTGCCTTCACTCCATGCAAATGTGGTTATCTCAGCATAATTCACACTCTGAAGTGTCTTACTGTATAAAATGGGTAACTAGACACATTTACTCTGTGTGTGTGTGTGTGTGTGTGTGTGTGTGTGTGTGTGTGTGTGTGTGTGAGAACCTCAGCAAGAAAGCACTGAGGCAAGGGTTACTCAGTAGGACGAAACATATTTCTGTCTTATGCTTTCTGCCTTTTCAGAGTGTGTGACAGGCCTTTTGGCACCATACACTTTTACTTAAAGTGGAAGCAGTCTAAACTCTTTCATGGTGCTTTGCATATATTTATTTTATTTTATTATATTTATTTATTTGTTAAGCATCAGTTTACAACCTTTGAGCCAGAGGCTCCTTTACAAAGTACCTAATCACAGAGAGGACAATACAGTGATAACAACTTGGTACAGAGAAACAGTGTACAGTTTTTTTGAGGATACAGGAGGACAAATGAGATCAACAATTTACAACATACAGGATTGGTGAAGTTAACATTGTTCAGGGAAATAACTAGAACATCAGTAAAAACATAGGATATCAATACAGCGTGTTTTAGTGGAGTCAACAGGGAGGTAACAGGAACCAAGGGTAGAGAAGGTAGAGGATTTGAGCAGCCAACAGGGGGCTTTGTCAGAGAGTGAGCAAGATAGCTTAGAAACAGCAACAGCTGCGAGTAGTGAAAAGGTGGTTCCGGAGGGTAGTTTTAAAGCAAGAGATTGTGGGGGTGTCTGAGATACTGGCAGGGAGGGAATTGTACCAAGAAGGGGACGGTAGAGGAAAGCCTGTTGTCCATAATAGGTCGTTAGTTCTAGGTACCTTCAACTTGGTTTTACAGGAGGACCGGTTGAAGCTAGTGAGTTTACATGGTGGATAACGGCAGTCAAACCAGGAGGAGAGGCCCAAGGAGAGTTTTTTGTAAGGATGCAGGTTTGATACCTAAGGCGTTCGTCAAGATTGAGCAGATTTGCCTGGGAATAAAGATGGCAGGTATGTGTAAGTCTGGGAGCACCTTAAGATTAGTCGACAGGCCTTATTTAAGGTGAGGCGGATTTTGTTTAGCGAGGTCTGGTCACCAGCCCTCAGAGACTGGTAAGCCATAGTCAACAAGGACAGAATGAGGACATAACTGGGAGTCGGAGGGCATCGTGGGGAGACAGTGTTGTGGCGGTAAAGGATTCTCAACCTAATATTGGTGGAGAGCAAGGGAGATATGGGAATGGAACGTGAGGGCAGGGTCAAAGGTTATCCTAAGGTATTTGTATGTGTAAACTTGTTCGAGTGGGAACATAGAGCTGGCGAAGACTTGAAGTTGGAAATTACTAGCTTTGTTTTGGGGGTGGGAGAAGATCATAGATTTGGTCTTTTTAAGATTGATAACCAGTCTGTTCTTTAAACCAGGCTTCCACATCTTTATAGGATAATTGCAGGGAATCTTGGAGGCTGGTGGGGTTACGGTCAGAAGCGAAGATAACAGCATCATCTGCATAAAGGAAGAGTTTACCAGTACAGGCACCTGGCAGGGTGTTGCGATAAAGGGAAAAAGAGCAGGGGCCCAAGAATAGAGCCCTGGGGAACCCCAGATCGGGTAGGGCAGAGGTCAGAGAGGGTGCCATTGATTTTTACACACTGGGACCGGGCAGACAGATAGCTGGAGCACCATGAGACAGGTCCTGTAGCAAAGCCAGCGTGGCTGAGTGTATCCAGCAGAAGAGGATGGGATACGGTGTCAAAGGCTTTTGACAGATCGATGAACACTGCACCAGCAAGAGAGCCCGAGTCCAGGGAGGAATGGAGGAAATTAGAAAACTCGATGAGGGGTATTGGTAGTGCTGCCCAGCACGGAAGCCGTGGTTGTTCAGGGCAGAGGATACTGTATTTGGTAAGAAACTCAGATATTTGGGAGGATACTACTTTCTAAGGCTTTTGAGAGTGGGTGAGAGGATTGAGATGGGACGAACTCACCGGAAAGGGCCCTATCTCCACACCTTATGTATGGAGTGACAGTGGCAATTTTCCAGACAGATGGAAATTGCCCTAGACAGAGTGATTTGTTGAAGAGGCTAGTGATTGGGGCGATGACCTGGTCCAATGCCAGGCTGAGGAGTCTGGGGTCCAAGGAGTCACTGCCAGTGGTGTTGTTTAGGGCATTGGTCAGATACGGTCTGACTTCATTGACAATAACCGTGGAAGTAGAAGATGCCTGTGAGGAGCAGGGTCAGGAGAGTGGGGGTCAAAAAGTTGCTAGGAGTACAGAGCTAAGGTCAGTAAAGGATTTATTGGATGATGGCAATGAGGGTAGGATCAGTAGAGATAATACCCTCAATATTGATTTGGGAAGGTGGAGGAGGCATGTACCACCATTTAGTTGTTTGATGTTATCCCAGAAGGTTCTAGCTATCCCCCAGGACGAGGTGAGTGAGGCCCGATAATGATCGGCCTTTGCTTTGCGTATGGCCCAGGTACATTTATTTTGGGCAGCAGCATATGCCTATCTGTCGGCAGGGTGGCCAGTTTCTGTGGCTAGGTGCCACAGGTGATCCCTGTGCCTAAGGAGTTGGAGTAGGGAAGGAGTGACCCAGGGAGTATGCCGTACCTTGGAACGAAATTTGGTTAGGGGTGCGAAGATATTACAAGCTTTGTTAAACATTAAGTGAAGAAGGCCAGGCTGAATCAAGGTTGGGGGCGGCCCCAATGGGAGACCAGTCAACTTGGGCAGAAGTTGCTTCAGGGCCCTCTCAGCCCACCTGGTCGCAACCGCGCCATAGGTGGCCTGTGCAGTGGGTTTGGTTAGGGACGAATCCAATGGAAAAGAATAGGGAGTGGTCACTGATTCCATCCGAAGGACTTATAGATTGCAAACTTGGTTAGGTCAGTTGGTGAGGACTACATCCAGAAGGTGCTTGACCCCATTGTGGGGTTCACTCTTTTGTTGGTTGGGTAACAAGTTGCATTAGGTCAATAGCAGCAAAGGAGTCGCAGGTGGAGGAGGATGTGGGGCCAAGCCAGTTGATGTTTAGATCACCCATGAGAATATGCTCAGGGAATGTGGTAGAGGTGAGATGCTCTATTAGAGGACCAGGGCCTGAGTTTGATTTTTGGGGAATATAGGTGGAGGTTAGAAAAGAGCGGGCCTTTAGAGGGGGTCGGGGTAAGTTTTAGGGTAAGGGCCTGGGCCCTGAAGTTAAGGACAGGGCTGGGAGGGCTACTCCAGGAAGGAGTCTTTGATATAAATAGCACAGCTTTCACCCTCGCCTCCTCACATGGTCTTCTCAAGAGGGAGTAGCCAGGAGTGAGACAAGGGAGTCAGGGTAGACTCAGATAGCCAGGTTTCGACTAGGGAGATGATGTCAGGTTTGTGGACAGTGACCCAACATGGAGCAAGTCAAATTTCTTCAGGAGACTGCAGATATTCATAGAAGCAATAAGAAGCCCAGGGATCTAGTCAAGGAGTTATTGTGGGTTGGGCCAGGGTTGGGATGAATGTCTCTGACAAGAGTAGGAGGAGAAGTACAGCCCTGATCAGGGGTGTGGAAGGCATTTTGTACGAGCTAGATAGTAGGGATGGGAGAGCTAGGAGACACAAGGAGTGGGCAAAGAGGTACAGGATGGGCAGGCTAGTACAAGTTGCCCAGAGGTGTATAGGGGAAGCTAGGTGGGGACTGGGGAGGGGTACGATAGGTTGGGGTGCAAGGAGATAGTAGAGAAGGAGGGAGGCGACTCCGGGGCCCCAGAGTAGGGGAACTGTGGAGCCATGGGGACACCTGGGTTAGATGGAGGCCAATTGAGAAGGAGGAGGGAGAGGCATGACAAGAGAAGGTGGGCAGTCATCTTAGGATGGGTCTGCAGATAGCAGTAATGAGATGGGTAGAAGAGGGTGAAAGGTCTACCCATATGTGTAGTTGCCACTTTGGTACAGTGGTAGAGCCCTTGCCTCAAGTGCACAGGGTACCAGGTTCAAGGCTTGCCTAGGGTGATAGAAAAGGTCCCAGGAAGGTGGCTGCAGTAGCACCCAGAAAATATTTTGGCAGACTATGGGGGTTAGAGGCTTTTAGAGTCTTAAAACCTATCACAAACAATAGTCTGATGTGATAACTGAGTGGTGGAGCTGCTGAGTGAAATAGCAAGGGTGCAGGGTTCAATGCCTGTAGTGGCACCAAGAGAGAAATGGTGAAATATTTTGGCAGACTATGAGAGTCTTAGAAAGTAAGGATAAGATAGCCAGATACAATGGTTAAGTGGTAGAGCTGCTGACTCTGATAGCAAAGGTACTGGGTTTGAGAACAGCAGCAGGACAGAGGATAGGTATTTTTGTTTCTAAGAAGGAAGGGTTAAAACCTTGAAATTAGAGATAGATATTGGCCTGGTTTGTTGGCTTGGCAGTTGGGCTGCAGACTTTGGAGTAAGGGGTACAAGGTTTGAGGCTTGCAAGGGGCCTAGTGGTGGGCTGAAGGGAAGGAGTGAGGAAAGAAGACAGCAAAAAGGATTAGGAGGGAAATGCAGAGACCTCTAGTGGACAGGGATGCAATAGTTGCTAGGAAGGAGTGGAGAGTGGTTGGAGTGGTGCCAGAGTGGAAAGTGCAGCAACCCCTAGTGGTCGGAGTGTATAAGCTGCAAATGGGAAAGTGGACACTTAGTAAAATGATGGGTAGTGACCTGCCAGCAGTAATAAATGGAGCGCCACTCCTGGGTGGGGGGGTGGTGGTTGCGGCAGGTGGGTGGGAAGAGCCTCTCCACTGGAGGTAAGGAGGCTTTACCTCTTAAAGGCTCTCAGCAATCCCCAGGTTCAAGCTCCTCATCTGGGCAGTACTTCCCATAATGCTTTGCAGTATGGGGATATGTGTCATTTTACACACACATCACTGCCATAATAATGGTGGAAGTTTTTTTAAGTTACTTGTTGAACTAAGAACATAGTGGTACTTGTAACAATTTTAGTATGCAAACATTTTTTACTTGAGGTAGTGAGCAAGAGATTGTGCAGGTTCAGACAGTGAGGAACCAAGCAAGTGTGTGTGTGGGGTGTGAGTGGAGGTGTGGGAAGGAGGGTAGGTGGCACAGGGCAGGGCAGGTCAGGTCAGGCAAGCAGACTCAGAAAATATACAAAAATGAAAAGAAAATCAGAGAACAAGATAAAAAGTGGTAGGAAGTGGAAATTAGTGGAAAAAGGTAGCGGGTAACTGAAGGGACAGTGTTTTGCTGATGCATGAAGGAAAAATGGAGGCTTTCTGTAGAAAAAATGGCTAGTGTTTGATTTTGAAAATTCTAAAGTAGGCAGAACTTTTTTTTGATGGGCTGCATCCTGGTTGGTAGAACTTGTTTCTGCCAGTGCATTAAACTGGTATGATTGCTACTTGGGACACAAATGAGTGTAATTATACTGTGTAATATGCAGCATAATGAAATGCACCATTATTCTACAATCAGAATATTGTTTATACATGGTTACTATAAATCATGACATCAGTGTTAGCCAGTCAGACTTGCTTATTTGTAAACATCCCAGGCACTGTTATAACTGTAAGAGATCTATCACGCAAACAGTCACAAAATTCCAAAGTTTCAAGTTCAGTTGGCATAGTCCCTTGCGCACAGAGGGGTTTCTCTTTTCTGCAAAGTAAAATGTTTTCATTTTAAATGTAAGTTCCACTTATTTTTAACAACTCATCTTCACTTCACTGTTGTTTCACCCAGAAATCTTGCTATGATACTCCTATAACCATAGTTACTCCCAGGGGGATCTGGAATTGAAATTACAACTAGACTTCCAGTCTGTGCAGGGATGGTTCACCACATAAAGGTTGTTGCTCAGTTTCAAGAAAGCAGTGAATGCTTTTTCAATCACAAGTTAATAAAACAAGATCAAAGCTAAAGGTTAAATCTCTGATAGATCCACTTTATCTAAATATATCTGAACTACGTGTCCCCAATATCCTCCTTGTACTGTACAGTGACACCTCTCTTAATAAGCCTGGCCGGAGCCGATAGGACTGCAGGTGAGGAATTTGGGCCAGATTGGTTCCAATGTAGGATGGTGATCTCTTGTGAAGCACCACAACAAGCAAGTTGCCAAACCCGAAAGAGAACAAAGCCAGAGATCAAGTAGGGACTGTGGTTTCTGAAGCAGGTAGAGAAAATGGGCAGACTGGGTGGGCCTAGTGGTCCTTATCTGCTATAAATTTCTATGTTTAAAGTGTGGCTCTTATGATATGTAAAATGCAAGGATTCTGATAAGAAAGTGAGATGCAATCATATGGTTAAGTCTGCTTGTATGACTATAATTGAAAGCAAACTTTATGCATAAAAACCTGATTAAACACTACTATCCAAGAGCCTCCTTTGTAAAGCAAAGCGAAATAATAAAGGACTTATTCTCAGAATGTTCCTTTTCTCACAACATTGGGGCTATGTTTTTAAGGGCCTTAAGGGAGCCTCTTTTGTGCAGTCCTCAGGATGGATGGGTTATTTACAGCCTAAACTCCCTTCCACAGGGGAGTGTGAGGCGGGAATGCAGCAGTTGGTGTTCATCATCTTCAGATATTTTCTATGGCAAGCACAGTGCCAATTATCTCTCATACTAACCAGGAGGTTGCGCCTGAAATCATGGTTGGACAATTTTAAGTCTTAATTAGGTTGTTATATTAGGAGGAATTGCTAATAATGAAGACTGAAGCTTTCCATTACTAATGGGAAAACCTTTCGATACCCCCGTAATGATGTCACTAAAAATACTGTGTAGCAGAAATTGTGTAAAAGAAGTGCACATAATAAGGGGGTGAGTCCTAGGAGTACGGAATAATGACATGAGATGTTTATAAATATTGTATTATAATTTGCTAACTGATTTTAAAATAAAAAGTTATTTGACTTTTGCATTAAGTTCCATGGGATCTTTAACTTCTACCTGGACAAGCAGAAAAGATGGACAGAAGGGACTTTGGTTTAACATCTAATACAAAGGCTAGCACCTCAGCATCAGTGTAGTACATCCCATACCCAGGGGCTACACTACAGTATCAATACCAGGTATTAGTCCAATTTTCTGATGTAGGGCACCAGCCTGTGTCCTTCTGGCCCCAGAGGCAAGCATGCAGCCTATTGAGTCAATGACACTAAATATCTAACATGTTCACAGAAACAAAGAACTGGATATTGATGAGGATTGGATGGCCTCTCAAGGCCCATCCCTTTCACTAATCCAAAGCCAGTGTTCATTATCTCTGCATAGGTGAGAGAGTAATGACTATTAACCATTCGCTCCAGAGCAAGAAACAAATTCAAGTTGCAAAAGAGCGGTCTCGTTGTTCCTCCATTACGGGTCTTAATCACAGCCATGAAAGAAAATGGAGGAGTGGAGGCACCAAGGTATGGCATTGTGTTACAGAGCTATGATTTGAATCTGCCTCAAATTAGTAAGTGTCTAAAATGTGTATTTTCTTGATTTTTATTACTAATGTAATGTCCATGAAAGAGACCAGATTGACAGCACCAAAGCATTGAATAGTCATTGAGTACAAATGGCTCCCTCAACCACTAGAGGTGGTATCTCCCACAAAAGATTAAATGCTGGCACCAGAATCTGGGCTGCTGGAGGTATCTGACTGGATTGCAGCTGGTGGTGGCTACAGGCTGGTGGGTAGTGGCTACTTACTGCAAGCTCCTTGCACATGGATCTTCAATCCTTCCTCACCCTGCCAGCCCCTGAGCAACCCGAGTTCATTCCCAACCCTGGGTGGCCAGGGTGGCAGGAGGAAGGTGCCCAGTGCCTCAGCCCTCCATGCCACTGGGCTAGCATGCTAGGTGCACCTCGAGGACTGTCAGCCTTAGGCTCAATTGAGAGATGGACCACAAGTAATCCAGGATGCTAGCCAGGGGGCAAGAGAGGAGATCGAGCTCCCTACCCTGGCACCAAATGGAAAAAGTGTTCCCATTTGAAGGCATAACACTGACAAGTTGACTCCTTTTGAGAGGCCACTACAACATGCAGGACCTTGTCAGAGAGACCCAAAGGCTGGAACGCTAGCCACTCAGGAACCAATACAAATGGGAAAAATGGCAGACTGCAGGTAACTACAAAAGATGCAGATCATGTGATATACTCCTGTTATCACCGTTGTGTTCCTTTGTTGTCAATAACAAGAAAAACTAATGATATTTGGTGTGTATGTTCCCTTTAACTAAATTAGCTCTGTTTTAATGTGGCTTTGTAATTTGCAAGCTCTAGTAAATCGTAGTACTCACTATCAGAACAAAAGGGATTACAAATGCTTACATCTTCTGTTATTTACCTGCTTGGTGTTTTCCTCTGTGCTAGCTCCTCCTCCATCCTTGTGCATTTAATAGAGGTCGGGGCCAGTGTGGGAGGGTGGGACAAACAACCCATTCTCCATCAACTCTGGTGGCCTGTTCCAGGGCCTCCATTCTGGCCTGTGTCTCTCCCCAGTGCTCCCCTGCTCTCGATCCAGTTGTGACTACTGAAGCTGGTCTCTCTCTCTCTCCCCGATGCTCCCCTGCAGTTCTTTACTGAGAGTGGTGGCCAGCGGTCCTTATAAAGCTGGCCACACTTTCAAATCCAGCACTAGTGGTGGGCGAAGTGGACGAAATTTACTCTGCAAAGTGATTCACGGAGTAATGCGGAATCCGCGAAGTAGTCCGCAACGCAAAGCGGAGTACTTCGAGTTATAATGAGGAAAGCAAAGTCCATTGAAAACAATGACTTCACATTATTCCGCCTTCCCCAAACCACTTCTCCACCAATTTTAAGGTGAAGTACATTGAAATCAATGTACTTCGCATCACTTTCACCTTGTTATTGAGCTCCAAGGTGAATTTTGCAGTGCTTCATGGGATTGCAGGTCACATGGGCTCTAGATTGTTCTGCACAGCCTCAGTTCTGTGTAGTTTGTGTGTAGTGGAAGATGGAGACAGTTTTCTCTCAGAGCTCTGCAATTCAAATCCTCTAAAAGCTGTTAAAAAAGCCGTTTTGAGCCATTTGTTTTGCTCAAAATTTAGTACAACGATTGTAGGAAACCCTCCTGTGCTCATATCATCGTGTTTATTGTTTGTGTGTGTGGATTTTGAATGATAATTTAAAATATTCAGTCTGTGTACTGACAGACACTTGAAGTGTGCTTTGGTAGAGGGGTGTATCTGTGGTGGAGGTAGGTTAAAATTGGGAGGAAAAGGCAGTCTTTCTGTTTTGGTTTTATTTTTCTCGTATAACTGTGTTAATGTACACACAGTAATATTTTCAGTAATTCTTGACATTTTTTTGCTGATTGTTGTGGTGCAGCAGTGCATAATTTCAGTTTGTTTAAAAGATTTGGTTATATTACTGAAGTTTTCAATTGGCTACACATTACTTTTAGCATTGCTCAGACACATTTTATTGTGCCACAGAGTAATTGCAGCAGTGTGAACTGCTATCCACCACACCTGCATGAATTTTTTGTACTGCTTTGTGGTATCTTTACTGGTAGTGGATAGTTACTGCTGTGACTGCCCCCTGCAAAATGTATTATTTTCCAGATTTAGATTTGTGACTTGTGAGCACTGGTTAGGTGTTGTTGTGCCTTTGCATCTGCATCTCTTGAGTGCGCAGCACAATCTTAATCTGTCTCTGTGTTTGTATCTCCTTAGAACCCAATCTCCATTTGTAACTTAAGTCACAGTTGTTTGTTTGGTTTCCCTTCAGAGTACTGGTGTGGTGCATATCTCTGCGTGAACATTGTACTCATTGTGTGTGTTTTTTTTTTTTGAAATTACTCTTTATCTCTCCTCACAACCTGCTAGCCCCGACCCTTCGGGACATCCAACGAGTCATCCTCCTACCACACGCCCACCAGGACTCACCTCTCGCTCCTCCACAGAGCTTCAGTTTTCCCCCCATGCGGGGACGGGGTGGGGTCCAACACCTCGGAATCTAATTTCGTCAGGCCAAGATGGCGATCCCGGTGAGTGGGGCACATCGGAGGCACACTCTGGGAAGTCCATCTTCCCGGAGCCTGCAGGTGTTTTTCCTCTTTTTCTCCCTCCCCTACAGTGCATAGCCCCGACGTCAAGGTGGCAAGTGCCAATGTCCGCACTGTAAAGCGGACGCCCATTCCCCTGCAGTTGGGGCTTGTGGTACTACGAGCCTCCACTCGGGGTCAGACAAGTGCTTGGGCTAAGGCCGCAACCCTCCCCAGAGAAGGCGAGCTGTCGTTGGACGCTCTAGCCTATCTCCCCCCAGCTGACCCACCAGCGACCTGAGTCCACTCCTGAACCTGGTTCGCCGGCGTGGAGTGAGGTGTGGCATCCAGCGCCTCTACCCTCAGTGCCACTGGGCCGGCTTGATGTGGGTTTTTAAGTCAGGGCGATCATCACGAGTCACTCACGATACAAATCGCGTTCTTCATCTTCGTGGTCACAATTCATGAATCACAAAACTATGCTTTTTAGTAGTTAGTTCTATGTAAGCCTGTTTCATAGTATCTCAGGTCTCGGCTTCAATCACCATTTGTACTCGATGATATGAGTTTTCAAATCAGGTAGTTTTGTGTGGTACAGGTCAGGGAAGTACAGTCATAGGTATTCGTGTTCCTGTACAGTTTATTATCATTGGTCATGTCACAGTAGACACTCATCATGAGACAAATGACCTTCCTCACGAATCACAGCAGTTAATTGCTTTTTTCAGTTCTGATGATACGCTGAAGACCTGTAAAGACGACCAAAACATTGATGAATCTTTTAACTTTTTAAATAATGCTCTAATGCCCCCAAAAAAAATATTTACCTTCACTGGCTTGACGGATTCCAAAGCCAAAATTCTCATCAAGCCAAGAAATGTGTGTGTATATGTATAATATATATATATATATATATATATATATATGTTTATACTGGATATGAACATTTAAGGTCAACTCAGGTTCTGTGGAAAGCCATGATAGTGCCAGGTAGATTAACTTACCAAGGGTAGTATTAGTGTACACACAGAGGGCATCCTTCCTGTTGGGGGTCAGTGCAGCAGACATTGGGCAGCCAACAGCATTATTACATCATCATGGATGCTTAACTCAATGGTCGGGTCATCCTTCTAGTACATCATTTGGCAAGACACTGTGCATCAGCCCAGTCAGGTCAAGAAGCATTACATGAAATTCCAAAAGCAGCAGCGGGGGACATATTGTAATTCTTATTGGAGTGTATGCATGCATGACTGAGTGTGGCATGAATTACTTTTCTTTGCATTTTGTGCTCTCATTACTCTTCATCTGGAGTCTTTAAATTTCTGGACAAAAGACGGTAGCATTTTGGGGATGCACATTAATTCTGGTGACTGTGTGTGACCACTGTGCACATGACTAAGTGCACCATTAATTCTGGGAGACTTTGCATTTCTTGTTATGCTCTCATTTCACTTTGTCAGCAGTGGGGAATTTTCTGGACACAAGACAGTAGCATTTTGGGGATGCACATTAATTCTGGTGACTGTGTCTGACCACTGTGCGAATGACTGAGTGCGCCATTATTTCTGGGAGACTTTGCATTTTTTGTTACGCTCTCATTTCACTTCATCAGCACTTGGTAATTTTCTGGACACAAGACAGTAGCATTTTGGGGATGCATATTAATTCTGGTGACTGTGTGTGACCACTGCGCGCATGACTTAGTGTGCCATTAATTCTGGGAGACGTTGCATTTCTTGTTACACTCTCATTTTACTTCATCAGCACTGGGGAATTTTCTGGACACAAGACAGTAGCATTTTGGTTGATGCACATTAATTCTGGTGACTGTGTGTGACCACTGTGCAAATGACTGAGTGCACCATTAATTCTGGGAGACTTCACATTTCTTGTTACGCTTTCATTTCACTTTGTCAACACTGGGGAATTTTCTCGACACAAGGCAGTAGCATTTTGGGGTTGCACATTAATTCTGGGAATCGTGTGTGACCACTGCCGCATGACTGAGTGCACCATTAATTCTGGGAGACTTTGCATTTCTTGTTGTGCTCTCATTTCACTTCGACAGCACTGGGGAATTTTCAGGACACAAGACAATTGCATTTTGGTGATCCACATTAATTCTGGTGAGTGTGTGTGACCACTGCGCGCATGACTGAGTGCACCATTGATTCTGGGAGACTTTGCATTTCTTGCTGTGCTCTCATTTCACTTCATCGGCACTGGGGAATTTTCTGGACACAAGACAGTAGCATTTTGGGGATGCAAATTAATTCTGATGACTGTGTGTGACCACTGTGCGCATGTCTGAGTGTGCCATTAATTCTGGGAGACTTCTCATCTCTTGTTATGCTCTCATTTTACTTCATCAACACTGGGAAATTTTCTGGACCCAAGACAGTAGCATTTTGGTTGATGCACATTCATTCTGGGAATTGTGTGTGACCACTGCACGCAAGACTGAGTGCACCATTAATTCTGGGAGACTTCGCATTTCTTGTTACGCTCTCATTTCACTTTGTCAGCACTGGGGAATTTTCTGGACACAAGACAGTAGCATTTTGGAGATGCACATTAATTCTGATGACTGTGTTTGTGGGGGGGCTGCCAGTATTGTTGTCACTTCGCCCTACTTCGGTTAAGGCGGAATGACAATGCAAAGTAATAATTACAAGGAGAAGTGAGCATTTCATATTGGCCACTCCGCGTTTTGGAATGACAAGGTGAAGTGCCCACTTCACGGACACTTTGCCGGTGAAATTTAAATTAGCTGCATCTCTATCTGGCACTTCTCCTTTGGATTGGCTCCTCCAGGAGTCATGTAATCACAGCTCCTTCAGTAGATTGATGCTGGGTCCCCTTGCCCAATTGGCTCCTCCAGGACCCAACTCAGGCTGTTCTTATCCCAGGGGTCCTTTAGTATCAGTAACTAATGCAGTAAGCTGGCTAGATAGTACTGCCCCAGAGGTGGAATGTATGGTAATTAGTTTTATGAATTAGCCAATCAGAGCAGAGCTTGATCTGTGCTGAGGAGAGAGAGGGAAGGAGGCTTCAGAATTTTTTCTCCACTGGTCTGAGTCACACTGCCTCTGAGGTTCTCTCTCTTCTGACAAGAAAAAAAGTTGTTTTTCTTGAATTGGTAGCTAGTGCCTTAATTTTCTTACATTTTTTTATTGTGCTGAGTATTTCTTTGGGGTTTTTGGGGTTTCCCTCGGCTCCCGGGAACCGTGCTGTTTCTCGGTTCTGCTGTTCCTCACAGTTCCTTTTTTCTATATTTATTTTTACTTTTATTTTATCGTGTCTAGTATTTCCATGGTTCCTTTCTTCTATTTTACTTATTTTTAACTGAGGTTTCCTTTTTTATACAGGAACTGATGGCTCACTTGATTTTTTACCTCAGAAAAGTCACGGTTCTATACCTTAAAGGAACCAACCATTGAAGTGTACTTTTGAATAGTGTAACATTCTATTTAAGGGTTTTCTGTAAAATTGGCATAACAGAATCCCCTAAGAAAAGGGCTGGACCCACGGGTTTTAAAATGTGTTTGGGTTGTCATAAAATTATAGCTAAAGCTGATAACCATGACCTATGTTTAAAGTGTCTAGGTCCAGATCATTACTATGTTCTTTGCTCCAGATTTTGTCCAAAAACACTCAGTAATACAGCTAAAAGACTTAGAGAAATGGCAGAAGAAGGTTCTTCATCTGGTCCTAAACACAGACCCAAGGCTACCGATGCGGGGCCTTTGAAGAGTAAAAATAATCAAGGTGATGATGAGGCATCTTTTAAATCTAATCTTTCAATCTAACAGGTGCTGATGAAGTGCCTTTGAAAACAAAGAACACAAAGTCTGGCACTGATGAAGTGTCATCAAAAAATTAGGCTTCAAAAGGGGCTGATGAAGTTCCTAAATCAAAAAAAAAATGGCAGAGGTACTGATGAAATGCCTAGTTCAAAAAGGAAGCCAGAACAAGTCACTGATGAAGTGGCTCCCAAAAAGACTTGTAAGGAGAAAAGTACCACTGCACCTCCAAGCAGTGCTAAGGGAGAGGATGCAGTGGGAAAGAAACATAAAGAAAAATCTAAGCACATTGAGCCACAGGAGGGTGTCCCTCAAGATTTATTAGTAGACATCCTTTCTGTGGAAGATATGGCAAAAGCCTGGCACCTTTACTAGACTCTTCAGGGCATGGTGATGGATCCCTTTTTGACCCTTCTGAGTTTCCCAGGCAGACCCCTTCTAACGTTCCTTCTGATGCAGGGCCCAATGAAGGGGAGGACAATGATGATTTTTACAATGCCCCAGATAATGTTTCTGAAGGGAAGGCACCAGAGCCTAATCTGTCCCCCAGCCCTCACTTTGGGGCATATCCTGACCAGGAGGACACTTCTTCCCTGTTCTCATTTCTTCAGCACATGGTGGATACTCATTACCTTCCCTTCCAAGTATCCAAACAGGAGGAGGACGAAGACCAAGATTACAGAGACGTGAAAGGTCTTCCTCCCCCTTAAAAGCTGGTTTGTCTTGTATAAAAACATTTCGGGAAGAATACCATGAGGATCCTTCAGACCCCCACTTCTGTGCCTGGGGTCGATAAAAGGGTAGATATAAAGTAGCAGCTATCCAAAGATGGCACAGATTTTCTGTTTGTGCACCCTGGCCATGAGGGTGTGGTGCAACAAGCAGCATGTGACAAAGCTGGGGTTCCTTTGTCTTTGCAGCCTCCTGAAAAGGATTCAAAAAGGCTGGATTTTATGGGCAGAAAAACATACACCTCAGCTTCCCTGCTCCTCCGTCTGGCCTCATACATGGCTTATACAGCCAAGTATCAGAAGGTGTTATGGAATTCAGTCCTATCCATAGTTAAGCAGGGCTCTAGCTCAATAGCAAAGGACTTGGTGGAGACTGCTAAGACTGCCCTGGAAGCAACAAAATATCAATTCCACATGGCATATGACAGCAACAATGTAGCTTCCAGAGTCATTGCACAGGCCATTTCCCTGAGGCACTTTGCTTGGCTCAGAGCAACCAGCTTGTCTCAGGATGCCCAGTCCAAGGCCATGGACTTTCTCTGTGACAAAAATATCCTGTTTGATTGCAGGACAGAGGCGTACATGAAGAAGGTAGACTATTACAAATCTACCTATCAGAGCAATACTGCTAAACAGAAGGCATCTGCACTGCAGAAGCTGCAGCAGAAGGGCAGTAGAGGTAGGGGATACTTCCCCAGGCCCTATTACCTCCTTCCTCTGCAGTTTGACCTCTCTCAGTTCAGGGGTTACTACAGAGGAAGAGGCAGAAGGGGCCAGAGGAGATCTGCCTCTACTCCTGCTCCTGCTACCCAGCAAAAGCCCTGACTTCCCAGTCCAGGTTGCCTCCCCTCTGCCTGCGGGGGGCAGGCTCTCCCACTGCCTCCACTCTTGGACCCTGATCACAACAGACAACTGGGTTCTGGAGGTAGTGGAAAAGGGCATGACCCTTCAGTTCAGAAAGATGCCAGCCCTCAAGGACACTCATTTCTCAAAACCTTTAACTCCAACAGAGAGGATCCTTCTAGAACTAGAGGTAAAGCATCTTTTGGAAGCAAAAGTGGTGGAGAGAGTGCCTGCCCATCAAAGGGGCAAAGGCCTCTACTCCAGATACTTCCTGACTCAAAAGAAAACTGGGGAGTGGCAATCTATTTTAGACCTCAGATATTTAAACAAGCATCTTCTGAAACCAAAATTCAAGATGGTCACCATAAAAATGGTGATTCAGTCTCTGCAGCAGGGAGACTGCTTAGCCTCCCTGGACCTCAAAGATACCTATTTTCACATGCCTATCAGGTAGTCTCACAGAAGGTTTCTGAGGTTCAAACTTCCTTCAGGGCATTACCAATTTACAGCAATGCCCTTTGGCCTGACATCTGCTCCAAGAGTATTTATGAAATCTCTGGCCATGGTGGCAGTATCTAAGGAGAAAGGAAATCTCAGTTTACCCTACCTAGACAACTGGCTGGTAGTGGGGAAAACTCCTCTACAAGAGCAGCAGTCACTGGCTCTGACTACAGATGTTCTGTAGTCCCTGGGATTCATTACAAACCAAAAGAAATCCCATCTGGAACCCACACAGTTCCTCACTTTCATAGGAGCACAGTGGGACACAGTGCAGAGTAGAGCTTTCCTGCCAGTGAAAAGGATCCACAACTTTCTGTCAGTGGTAAACTCCTTTGTCCTAGGCCAATCCAGGTCAGCCAGGCACTTTCTAAAGCTCCTGGGACACATGGCATCAATGACAGCTGTGGTTCCAGGAGTAAGATTCAGAATGAGGGACATAAATCAGCACCTAAGTTCTCACAGGTCCAAAAGCAAAGACTCATTATCCAAACTGATTCCAGTTACAAACAGGTTCCTTCAGTCTCTGGAGTGGTGGAAGAAGTCTGTCAACCTTTCAGTGGGAACCCCCTTCCAAATTTCCTCCCCTTCAAAGATGATTACTACAGATGCTTCTCTGCTTGGATGGGGAGCCCACATGGACAGTATTTCCATCAGTAGCTCTTGGACTCCACAGCAGTCACAGTGCCACATCAATCTATTGGAGCTCAGGGCCATTTACCTAGCTCTCAAATCCTTTACTCCTCGGGTAAAAGGTCTTTCTGTCCAGATCAGGGCAGACAACATCCTATGATTAAGCGCTAGAGGGCACGAAACATGTCAGGAGTGGTTGTTGGAGAGAAAAGGAGTGGACGACCTGTACCTAAGAGGTACTGTGATTGCTGGATGTTCCGCACACAAAAATAAAATATAACATCTTTTGCACCAGTCTAGGTCTCCAGGAGTTGTATGTGCTGTCTGAAAACATTGCTTGCTCAAATGTTATTTTGAAAAACGAGAACTGTGAGTAGCCAGTGCTGGCCAAAAACATTTTACCTCCTGCAGACAACATCACTGCTATGTTTTACATCAACAAGCAGGGGAACACAAGATCCACTGTCCTGTGTCAAGTGTTGGCCATACATCTTCCAGGCAAGGACAACATCCTGGCAGATGCCCTCAGTCATATCAACCAAGGACACAGCAAATGGTGTCTGAACAAACAGGTGTTAGCTACAGTGTTCAGAAGGTGGGGCACACCAGAAATAGATCTGTTTGCCTCTCACCTGAACCACCAACTCCCTCTGTTTTGCAGCAGTCCTCCGGTTCTGGGTACCCTTCCCACAAATGCCTTAGTACTGGACAGGAAAGTTTCTCTATGCCTTTCCTCCTTTTTCTCTGGTTTTAAGAGCTTTGTTAAAGCTCAGGGACCAGCCAGCAACAATGAGCCTAGTTTCTCCAGACTAGCCAAGGTAGGCATGGTACCCCCAATTGCTCACCCTGTCCTGCAACAGTCCCATTCATCTTCTTCTCAGTCACTCTCACTTGACTCTCCCCCAGACAGCGGTGACTTACTCAGACCTGAAATCTCTTCACCTTAAGGCCTGGCTCTTGAAGAGTTAGAGTTTCTGTACACCCTGTATTCAGAACAGGTCTTAAAAATTTTGAGGGTGTCCAAAAAGCCTAGTACAAAAAAGACCTATGTAGCAAAGAGGAAAAGGTTTTCTCTCTGGTGTAAGCAGAAGCACATTAGTTCTCTTGAGGCTTCCGTACCTAACCCCTTGGATTATCTGGTGCACCTACAAGTTTCAGGCCTAAGACCTTTCTCCCTGAAGCTTCATTTGGCAGCTGTTTCAGCTTATCTTTCTGTGGGGGAACCTAAATCTGTTTTTACACAACCAGTGTTCAAACAGTTTCTCAGAGGTCTGCGCCATGTTTAGTCTCCAGTTAGGGAACCAGTTCCGCCTTGGAGTCTGAACCTCTATTGCCAAGCTCATGGAGCCTCCCCTTTGAGCCCATGGCTACGGCCCATCTCAAGTATGTTACTTGGAAAACTGTTTTGCTAGTAGCCATGACTTCTGCAAGAGGATTTCAGAGTTGCAGGTGCTTTGCACTGAGCCCAGTTACATCATTCCTCACAGAGACAAGATTGAGCTCAGGATGAACAGAAAGTTTCTCCCTAAGGTGATCTCAGAATTCCACCTTAATCAATCTATCACTTTGCCAGCATTTTTCACTGACAAGTCCACTCCAGGGGAGCAGAAACTCCACAGTCTGGATGTCAAAAGAGCCCTTCTATACTATTTGGATCACACCAAGCAGTCCAGAGATGCATCCTCTCAGTTATTCCTTACCTATTGTGAAGTAGGTAGAGGAAGACCAGCCACTATGAGAACTATCTCTTGCTGGATAGTCTCTTGTATTTGGTTCTGTTATGATAAGGTGGGCAAACAGCCTCCAGAGAGCTTAAGGGCTCATTCTACCAGGGGCACAGCGCCCTCTGTGACAACTGCTAGAGACATTCCCCTTCTGAATGTCTGCAGGGCAGCACCTTGGAAGACTGTGCATACTTTCACAAAACATTATTGTTTAGATGTACAGTCTAGATCTGATGCCCAGTTTGGCAGGGCAGTGCCTCCTTCCTAAGTAGGTTCTCTACCTGCCTCCCAACTCTGCAGCTTTACACTCTGCATTAGTTACTGATGCTAAAGGACCACTGGAGTAAGAAGAAAAAATTACTCACCATAGTAATCTTCTTTCTTTCAATGTGTCCTTTAGCATCGGTAAGCTCCCACCCATCCTCCCCAGAGAACCTCTGGAAGAGGGCTGTGTCTTTTGCCTTTGGTAGGTGCTATGTTAGGTTTGGACTATGTTTTGAGCAAAATTTCTGGTTCTGGTTCTGGAAATTGGGTTTATTTTAAAACCCTGTTGGTTCTGTTACTAGGGCATTTGCCAGGCCTATCTTTGAAAAAAAAAATTTTGAAGCCTCTTTCCTTCTCTGTCTCTTCAGCACAGATCAAGCTCTATTCTGATTGGATAATTCATAAAACTCAATACCATACATTCCACCTCCAGGGCAGTACTACCTAGCCAGCTTAATTCATTAGTTACCGATGCTAAAGGACACCTTGGAAGAAAGATTACTACAGTGAGTAATTTTTTCTTGTGCTTCAAACAACCCACTCTCCACCAACTCTTGTGGCCTCTTCTATAGAGTGGTCTCTCTCCCCGATGCTCACCAGCTCCCGATCTGATCGTGGCTACAGCCACCGGTCTCTCACCCCAATGCTCCCCTGAAGTTCTGTACTGAGAGTTGTGGCTGGCAGTCCTTATAAAGCTGGCTGAATTCTCAAATCTGGTGCATCTCCTTTGGATTGGCTCCTCCAGGAGCCACGTAGTCACAGCTTCTTCAGTGGATTGGTGCCGGGTCCCCCTGCCCGATTGACTCCTCCAGGACCCAGCTCAGGCTGTTTTGCTTCAAACAACCCACTCTCAACCAACTCTGGTGGCCTCTTCCATGGCTGCCACTCTGGGTGGTCTCTCTCACTGATGCTCCCCTGCTTCCTATTTGATCGCAGCTATGGCCACCGGTCTCTTTCCCCGATGCTCCCCTGCAGTTCATTAATGTGATACATCTCTTGACTATATAACTGTCAAATCAAATGGTTTTATTCTAGTTATACTAGGGATAGTTGGTGTGTATTTTCCCTTCAACTGAATTAGCTGTTTTAATGTGGCACTGTAATTTGCAAGCTGTAGTAAATCATAGCAATCACCATCAGAACAAAAAGGGTTATAAACACTTTTTTACATCTTCTGTTACTACAGATCCTAGAATCTTCTGCAGCTGGCCTTAGAACAGTATGCAGCAGTGAGAGGTTCAGTAGCCTGCACTGTATGTTAGCGTTTATATAAGTGCTGATATTTTGTTTGCTGGTCCTGTCATCCTCCCTGGGCATGTACAATCACACAGGGCTCATCTAACTGGTGACTAAACAAAAGCTATACCATGCACTATGGTCTGTTGAATGTCCCACTGCTGCCTACTGTTCAGTTGTCAGCTGCAGGGGATTCTGGAATTGGTAGTAACAGAAGGTGCCAACCTAGAACTAAAGAACATTAGATTGATACAATCTTCTATGCTACAACAAACAGTAACATATTGTAATTTTATTTTAAAAGAGACCTAGTTAAACAGCATATCATTAAAAACATATAAAATATGCTTTTTTTTTTTTACAATTATTTTTTACCCAGCAGCCCAACTGAGAAGCAACATCTGATTTCTGGGGGCTGCTTTATCCATTTCCACAGCAGGGTTGATGGAGCAGTGTGGAGGTTTAGAATACTTTTAAATATTTTGTTTGTATGAAGATTTAACTTTTTCTTTTTGTTTTCATCTGTTGGCTGCATTGTTGCACATGGCTATTGTTAAGCGAAAGCTGCTTTCTGAAAAGCTCAGTATTTCATTGTGATGGAACCAACTTTTCTGAATATCAGCTGTGGCATTCCCACAGTGCAAGATACGGTATCATGCCATCTTGCAAAGTGGGTCTAAAAATACCGTTTATGTAAATTGATATCCCACCCCTCTAGACCACTGAATTTGTACATTGGAGAAAATGTACAACAACCACATGAAAATATTCAACAACCACAATGTCTGATGCAGAATCTTTGTAAAAGAACATCTGGTTCAAAGGTATTTGTAATCCTAGATCTCAGTAAATACATAAATATCTAAATCAATCAATCAATAAATAAACAAACCACTAAATCCCTATGATGGAGAAAATGTACAACAGACCATAGGATTTTTCCCTGCCTAGCCTATAACAGTGGAATTATACTTTCTAGAGATGGCTAACTTTGGGCATAAACACTGATTCATTACTTTGATTGTCTGTCTGTCTGCATTTTTAAACAACTTTATAAATGAGATATCAGGCACAGATCTTGAACTTTAATAATGCTGCAATTTTTATTTTAAAAGGAGGCACAGTTAAACAATGTATCATTAAGAACAGATAAAACCTTCTTTTTTTTTTGTACATTTCCTTTACCCAGTATAGCCCATTTGAGAAACAGCATCTCATTTTCGGGCATGCTTTTATCCATTTCAACAGCTGGGTTAATGGAGCACTGTGGGGTTTAGAATGCTTTTGAAAACATTATTATGGGACTCAATGCATTAGAGCTGCTATTCTGCAATGTTTGTTAATAATGCGATACGTCTCTTGACTATATTAATGTCAAATAAAATGGTTTTATAGTAGTTATACTAGTGATATTTGGTGCATATGTTCCCTTTAAATTAGCTCTGTTTTAATGTGGATCCGTAATTTGCAAGCTGTAGTAAATCATAGCACTCACCATCAGAGCAAAAGGGGTTACACATCCTTACATCTTCTGTTATTGCAAATCCCAGAATTTCCTGCAGCTGGGCTTGGAACAGTATGCAGCAGTGAGAGGTTCAGTAGCCTGTATTGTATGTTATAGTTTTTATAAGTTCTGATCTTTTGTTTGCTGGTCCTGTCATTGCCTCCCTGGGCCATGTAAAGACACACAGGGCTGATCTCAGTGGAGATTAAATAAAAGCTCTATCATGCACTATGGGCTATTGCATCTTCTACTGCTGCCTGCTGTTCTGATGTCAGCTAAAGGGGATTCTGGAATTTGTAGTAACATAAGGTGCCAACCTAGAACTAAAGAAGATTAGTTTGATACAATATTCTATGCTACAGCAAACAGTAACATGTAGTAAGTTTTAGTTTGAAAGGAGGCATAGTTAAAGAATGTATCATTAGGCACTGGTAAAACATGTTCTTTTTTTTTTTACTTTTTTTTTTACCTAGCATAGCCCAGCTGAGAATCAGTATCTCATTTCCAGGGGGTCCTACTTTTATTCATCTCCACAGCTGGGTTGATAGAGCAGTGTGATGTTTAGACTACTTTCAGATTTTTTGTTTGTATGAAGATTAACTGTTTCTCTTTAATTTTAGCTGTTGGTTGCATTGGTGCACACGGGTATTGTTAAGCAAAAGCTACTCTCTGATAAGTTCAGTACTTCATTGTGGTAGAGCCAGCTTTTCTAAATAGCAGCTGTAGCATTCCCCACAATGCAAGATACAGTGTGTCATGATATCTTGCAAAGTGGGTCTAAAAATGGTAGGTTTTTTTCACTACACCTTTTATATAAATTGATATCCTACCCCTCTGGACCACTAATTTATACATTTGGAGAAAATGTACAACAGACCATTGGATTTTTCCCTCTCTGTTCTATAACTGTGGAATTATACTTTGTAGAGATAGCTAACTTTGGGCATAAATACTGATTCATTAATTTGATTAGATGTCTGCACTCGTAAACATCTTTATAAATCAGATATCAGTCACAGATCTTGAACTCGAACATGCGGTCATTTTTATTTTAAAAGGAGGCACAGTTAAACCGTGTATCATTAAGAACAGATAAAACATGCTTTTTTTTTACATTTCTTTTACCCAGCATAGCCCAACTGAAAAGAAGCATCTCATTTCCAGGGGGTGGAGGGTCCTGCTTTTATCCATTTCCACAGCTGTGTTGATGGAGCACTGTGGGGTTTATTATGCTTTCAAAAACATTATTTATGGGACTCAGTCCATTACTGTTACTCTTCTGCAGTGTTTAATAATGTGATATGTCTCTTGACTATATTAATGTCAAATCAAATGGTTTTATTCTAGTTTTACTAGTGATAGTTGGTGTGCATGTTCCCTTTAACTGAATTAGCTCTGTTTTAATGTAGCTCTGTAGTTTGCAAGCTGTAGTAAATCAGATTTCATTGTGATGTAACCAGCTTTCCTAAATATCAGCTGTGCCATTCCCCACAACACATGATACAGTATCCTGACATCTTGCAAAGTGAGTCTAAAAATACTAGTATTTTTCTCTCTACACCTTTTATGAAAATTGATACCCCAACCCTCTAAACCAGTAATTCTCTACATTGGACAAACGTACAACAGACCACAGGATTTTTCCCTGCCTATTCATTAACTGTGGAATTTTACTTTGTAGAGATAGCTAACTTTGGGCATAAACACTGACTCATTAATTTGATTGGCAGTCTGCTTTTCCAAACAACTTTATAAATCAGATATCAGGCACAGATCTTGAACTCAAAATGTCTTCTTTCCTGCCCGGCTTGAAATGTGTCTTTCCCATTAATTCAGCAGGAAAGTGAAGTAAAAGTCCAAAAAGGTTATTTTTTTATCATTCGTAACATTTTTTTTGGTTTTTAACATGTTTACTTCATTTTTTCTGTTAAGTGTTCCCCACCTTCACAAACTGTGTATGGGTTTCAGCTTTCAAATCACCCCAAACTGTGTGTTCATAGCACATATATGGCAAAGTAGGTTGTAGATAGAGTAGATGGAAGTGGCTGCCATGCTGGGCCAGCCGTCAAAATAGCAGCTCACTGAGTTTGGTTTTTTGCATATTTTTAACGTGTTATGTTCTTTTATGTATTTTGTTTAAATTAGTTTTTGTGTTTGTGTTTTGTGTTCTTTTCTTATATCTATTTTGTTATTACTTTTGCTCATTTTAATTCATTTGCTTTTAGCGGCAGTAGTGTGGTGGTGCAGTAGCACCAATTACTTATTGATTTTCTGCAGCTGAAGTGTTCCGTTTCCTGGATTCTAAACTGGACTTCAAACTAGCTTCATTTTTAGCTAGTATTACAGTGAGATTGAGTTTCCATGTTACCTGTGGTGCTTTCATATGGGAATCCTGCTGTAGGAACAGTTGCTGTGGTCCTTGCTGGTTGATGAACTAAGGAGGAGGCAGATGAGCACTGGCTGGTGGTGAACTGTTGGTCCTGATCCCAAGACTGAGCTGAAGGACATAGGAGGAGGTTGGGGAGCACTGGCTAGTGGTAAATTGTGGACCATGCCCCAGGACTGTGTTGTTGCTAAATGGAGTAGAGCTGGGCCTCCTTGCGGGTCATGTTCAGTGGCAGACTAGAGCCAGTGGTTGGGAACTTGAATCTGCCTCGGTCCGGTGTCTTCTGGGGGGAGCTGTTGCTGGGAAGTACTAGCTGTGTGCACATCAGTCTGCAGGGGTCAGGAAGGTCACCTGGTGTGGGGTGCTTGGTCGGAGTTTTCCCCTGTGGGTTCAAACTGTACTGGCTGGAGGGCTGGCGCTTTTTGAGCTGTCCTTGGGCCACTGAAGTTCCTGGATGGAGGTCTGGATACTGGTGGCTCTGAGTAGGGGGAACATCAAAGTGAAGTGCCCTTCATTGGGGGAGGCCTGACTGTCTCTGTAGTCTGTGGTAATGGCAGTAAGAGTGCTGCTGCAAGAAGTTCATTTTCCCAGGGAGTGCTATCTGTGGATCCTAAAACAGAAGACTGAGGAGGACTGGTAAAATCTTGCACATTATCACAGTGAGGACTGGTAAACTGGGACATGATAACCTTGAACTCCGGTAACTGTATACTTATTTTATTTATTTATTTATTGGAAATCTCAGAATTACAAAGCTTTGAGTCAGGGGCTCTTTTACAAAGGCTCCTCATCAAAAACAGAGCAGGTAAGCACAAACAGTGCAATAACAAAATACAATAAGGAGACAGGATAAGTTACAATAATTGTGGTAACAAAACAACAGTGCATCAGTACAAATTAAGATACAGACAAACAATATGATGAAACACAACCAATGAAGGAAAATAAATAAGGAAATATAGAAGTAACAATATAAAACACAAGAGAGATTGTGGAAGGGTGTAAGATATATAGATAAGACAGGGGCAGAAGGCAGAGCTGGAGGAGAGTGAGAATACAGATTGGGCATAGGGGAGAGCCTGAGACACAGGACCCTGGGAATGGCTCTGTTGCAGCAGACACTGTCAGAGAGCCTGCATGAGGTGGGAAAATGCAAGAAAGTGAGGAGGAAAATAGTCCAAAGGTGAAAGGGCAGGAGAAGTAAGGAAGGAAGGGATAGGTAGGGGGTATGGAGGTAGAGGGACGGGAAGGAGGGAGGTAGGAAGGATGAGGAGGAGGAGAGCCAGATTGGGGGGGGGGGGTAAATAGCAAGAAAACTTTCTGGAGGACCCAGAATGGGTAAAGGTGAAAGGTGGCACTAAGAGCAGTCACAGAAGTGTTTAGAGAGGAGGTGATCTTATTGTATAAAATTGACTGGGGGAGGCAGTGAGCGGGCCTCTTAATATTTTTGAAACTGCACCTGCATTAAGTGTAATAAACTGTGGCAGTGGCAGTGAGAGGGCCACTGCAGCTGGACAAGTTTGATATTTGTGGAAGCAGGGGTGGTGAGAGCCCCCTCTCCATCACTTGAACATTATTTGGACAGTTTTTCAAAAATGTGGCTAGCAGTTGTAATTTGCAGTTATTGCTGCTCTATATTACTGGCTCCTGTTGTCTGATTTGCTTTTGGAGTGGTTTTCTCTTTTTATTTTTCTTTGGGGTGGGTTTGTGTGTAGTTTATATAAAATGTGAGAACGAGAGTGTCTGAGTGAGAGAAAGAGAGAGAGAGTGAGAGGGAGGGATTGTGTGAGTGAGAGAGTGGGTGTGTAGGATTTTATATAAACTTGGTGGCTGCTGGGTCTGGACAGCAGTATGTGCTGGCAGAAGGCTTCGGCAGTCAAGTACTACTCCCCCGCTGAGCTCTGGGCCCTCTGCCTTTTTGATTGCCCCCTGCTACTGATAGAAGTAAATAGGTGCTGCTGTGCCTTGGGTATAGCGAAGGGGCATCGAGGGGGAAGGGTGGGATTGGCAGGGGGGAGAAATGGGGTGATGGTGTCAAGGAGACACCCTGGGGTGAAATGGAGCCAGGAGAGGGGTTCACCCTACCTGGTATCCATACCAAAGGGCTCTATTGTTGGTGGGCAAATAGTGTGTTCGACCTTGACTGCCCATCCAACTAGGGCGGTGTTATGCAATGCAAGGTTGATTAAAAACAAGACAGCATTGTTTGCCAGTTTTGTTGGAACATTCGACCTGGCATGCATCACCAAGACGTGGCTGGATGAAAAGTCAGGCCCCATATTGGAGTCAATGGTTCCAGTCGGGTACTCGGTGATACACCATCTGAGACTGGATTGTAGAGGCGGGGTGATAGCCATTTGTTTTAAAACAGAACTGGGCCTTATAGATGTGCCAGTTAGGCCTACTAGATCCTTTGAGTGTATCATGGGCACAGGTGTGGGTTGCAGGATACTACTATCTACCGTCCACCAAGGGATGAGAATGATTTCAGGCAGGAAGTTACAGGCTTCATCATTGACATGGTGTGGGAGTCTCCCAGATGGTTGCTTCTGGGGGACTTCAATGCCTGAGTTAATGATGAACTCTCACATCTTGGTCAGGACTTCCTCCAGCTGATGATTTCACTGGGCTTCATACAGGTGATTACCACTGTGACCCACATACAAAGTCACTCATTGGATCTGGTATTCCATCCGGGGATGGAGATCTCCAATGTGGTGGTGGAACCCATCAGATGGTCTGATCATCACACTATAGAGTTCAATTCTGAGGCCCCCCTTAATAGAGCTGCCCCCATGGAGGTGGTCTGGGACCGCCATTTATGGGGTTTGACCCCTGATGGTCTTATGGTAGAGCAGGCCCTATCAAGCAGATCAAGTGTAAGCTCAGATCCAGGGGAGCTGCTACTAACCTATAATAAGGCAGTGACAGCTGCCCAGGATTCCATGGCTCCTGTCCACATTCGCCCCCTCACTCTCCATCCTCAGTCCCCCGGTTTGATTGGCAATTGAGGGAGCTGAGATGAGGGGGTCAAAGGTTGGAATGCTGCTGGAGGAAATCTGGCCTGATGGAGGACAAGCTTAGTTTGATGGCTCTTATAGGAGCTATCAATCAGCTATCTCGCGTAAGAAGGCAGAGTTCCTGTCCAGGGAGATCCCACTGTGTCAAATCAACCAGCTCAGCTCTTCCATACTGTAGAAGGACTGTGCAATCCAGTCTGTCTCCAGCATTGGGGAGCCTTTTCACAAGATAAGTGTGACAGTAGCGTAGCAAATTCCCAAAGGGCCTGGGTGCAAGACAGTGTCACAGGGTCCCTCCCCGGTTTTGAATAATCATCAAAATTATGATTTGGGCCTCTCAAACCTTGTGGGACCAAGTGCCACTGCACCCCCTGCACCCTTGTAGCTATGCCCCTGAAGTGTGATGTGTTTGCTCACTTTTTGGCAGATAAGATTGCCACCATCAGGTCAGGGATCTGTACAGCTCATTCAAATGGGCAGCGCCATGATCGATGTGGGGTTGCAGATGCCCAGTTTGTCTGGCCAGCTTTGACCAGTTGGTGGTCATGGATGTCATGAACATTGTCCTGGGCCTGTGGCTGGCTTACTGTAGTCTGGACCTGGGTCCAAGGCTCCTCCTGGTAGGGTGCGTGAAGGTTATCGGATCAGTCCCGGCTGAGATTGTTGGGTGTTCACTGGAGACTGGGGTGTTTCCAGACACCCTGAAGGAGGCGGTTGTCTGCCCCTTCAAAAAAAAATCTTCTCTCGACCCTGACTGTCTCACAAACTACAGGCCTGTCTCTAACCTGCCCTTCGTGGGCAAGGTTATTGAGAAGGCAGTCACTGCAGCTCGAAGACCATCATAGCACTCATAATATCTAGGATCCTCTCCAGTCCGGTTTCAGAAAGAGACATAGCACTGAGACGGTGCTGGTTTTGGTACTTAATGATCTCCTAATAGGGAGAGATCAGAGGACCCATTCAATCTTGACTCTTCTTGATCTCTGAGGCATTTGATACCATAGACCATGATGTGTTGTTGAAGAGCCTGAGGCTGATCTGTGGTCTTTGTGGGACAGTCCTTAGATGGTTCCATTCTTTCCTCACAGGCAGGATACAGAGAGTGGAGTTGTTGTTTTTTTTTTCTTGGCCACTTTCCCCCTGTCCTGTGGGGTGCCACATGGCTCTGTACTGTCACCCTTGTTGTTTGTGGTGTATATGCTGCTGTTAGGGGGTATTATAAGGTGGTACAGGCTGAGTTTTCTCTGCTATGCAGATGATACTCAACTATAGATGTCCTTTATGCCCAAGCAGGGTGTTGCTATCTCAGTGTTTAATAACTGCGTATCTGAGATTCAGGACTGGATGAGTGCCAACTGGCTGAAGTTGAACCCATAGAAGACTGAGGTGTTGGTTGTGGACCCAAATCGTCAGGTAGGGGAGTTGTCTACTGGGCAGCCATTCAGGCTTTGGCTGGGGGGCAGCCAGTTAGTGACCTCTGATCGGGTGTGAAATCTGGGCATTATCTTTGGTGATGGGCTGACGCTTAAGTCTCAGGTGTCAGCCATCATCAAGACCTCATTTTTTCCATCTGAGGAATATCACCCGGATTAAGCGCCTGGTCCTGCCTGATGATCTTCCAACATTGGTCCATGCCTTTGTGACCTCGCGCCTTGATTATTGCAAGCCCTATAACTAGGGTTACCGGGGGTGGACCTCTGTCACCTCCAGCTAGTGCAGAATGCGGCTGCTAGGTTGACTGGCTTATCGAGATCTTGCCATGTCACATCTGTGCTCTGTGGCCTGCATTGGCTATCAGTTCAGTAGAGGATCACCTTCAAGGTCAGGTTGCTGACCTATAAGGCCCTACTTGCACAGGGACTGCATTATTTGCAAGATCTCTTCTGCCCCTACCTCCCCATCTGCCCACTCCGTTCTGCTGATGAGGGATTGCTAGAGGTTCTCAGGGTCTGTTTGAAGGCCTCGGGAGCTAGATCTTTTGCTTTTGCAGCCCCAGCCCTGTGGAATTCTCTACCTCGTCGGGTGAGAGAGTGCCTGACCGCTGAGATGTTTAAATCTGCTTTAAAACCCCATCTCTTTGGGTTAGCCTTTAGTGAAGCCTGATGTCTCTGTTGTTTTATATTTAATACTGTTTGGAGATGTTTTAAATTGCTGAACAGATATGTTTTTAATACTGTGTGTGATGTGTTTTGTGGTACTGATATATGTAAAGCGCTTTGATAATTCTGAATTGCGCTATACAAAAACTAAATGATTGATTGAAACTCCCATTTCAGTGTTGATCTGAAAGTTAATACCCATAGGGTTTGTGAGTGTGAAAGGGAAAAAAGCACCCAAGAGGAAATACATGTGATAAAATACATATATAAAGAGCAAAAATATAATGAATGATCAGAAAAGAACAACTTTTAGGACTTAGAATTTTATTAAACTTTTCAATTAAAATGAATGTCAAAAAAGTCAGACTTCAAGCGAGGCAGCCAGGTAGGAAAGATTCAGGACTGTTGTTGTCTGACTGCCCAATATGGGAGGATGGGGGGGAGGAAGAGTTGCAGGTAATGAGTGGGTGGGAGGATTTGGGGGTTTTAAGACTTAAGAGTGCAAATAAATGAGACCCCTAGGTGGTGCAATCCCAAAGGCTACTACCTCTGCCTGCTTCGCTAGTAGCAGGTTAAGGGGCCTGGGTAATGAAACGGGTGCCTCCACCAGGAGGTCAAGGTTGTTAGTGATCCAGCTAACCTGGGCACAGACCTCCAGGACACCGTAACCCCCCCTTTCTCTTCTAGTGGCCTGAACAATATACAGTAATTACTTTCACAATGACCCTTATTCACCAGACAATTACCCACACTGTTTGTACTTACTACCAGGGCTGGTTCCTCTAGCTTGACCATGGGGACCCCCTGTAAAACAAGATTAAGTACAGCAAATAACAACAGTACAATACTCTTGGCACAAACTGGAACCACAGTCAGGTTAAATGCAAACAAAGTTAAATCTGATTTATTCAGGGGACTTGAACAAGGGAGGGGCATAATCAGACTGATTTGCTTAAAAGCTATATTAATCAGACAGTTATGCATGCAGTTCAGAGTCCCTACACAGTCACACACTCTGGGTACCCAGGTGGGAAAACAGTGGGCTAGCCAGGAACATTGCAGCTGGTTGGGGCCCTGTGATGGAAGAAAGCAACATGCACAACACACACTATTTGTAATCCGGAGCCAGAGGGCTCAGTTTGTGAAAGAAAAGGCAACAAGACAATTAGATGACAAAACTTTTAGATTTAGCTGTTGTTGCAGGGAGCTACCTTGATGTTTACTCACAATACTCAATACTGGACACAGGCAGGACAAAATCGAGACTGCAGGCTGTTGAGCTGGAGTGCCCGGAGAAGCAGGGCCCACACGAATCACCGAGGCGTCGTTCCTGTTCAAGGCATTGAGCAGGGGCTGATCCCCTGGCCGGTCTCTCGTCGATGACTTTCTCTACGTAGCAGGCATTCTGGCTGGGCCGGTGTAGCAGGGCCCAGGCAAACAGAAATGGATATCGATTCAGTCTGTGGAGCTGGATACAGCCTCCAGCAAGCAAAACACAGTTCAGACACACAGTGGGGAACCAGATCATGACCCACTATAAGCACACAGCACATTCACATGTAAGGAAATTCAACAGTACCAGCCAATTGGCTCTCCGGTTGCAATTACAGAGTCTCTGCACAATCTGGGGGTTCAAATGTAGCTGGAAATCCTGACAGGCTGATCAAATTCGGCAAATCTTCGGTCTTCTTCAGGTTAAAGCCTGGTCACAATTCAGTGGTTTAATTCGCTCTCCAAGTTCAGATTCAGTCCGAAAAAAGCACAAGTTCCCTCTCAGGAACAGCAAGCAGGCATGCAGGCCAAACTCAAGCCTTTCCACAGTTCTCCTGCGTCAATCCACTATGGATTAGGCACTTCTGATACTTGCATACCGGCATCCGTAATCAGGTCTCTAAGTCCTGGACATCTTAGTAAATTAGGTCCTTAGGCTGCAACATTTCCTGGGGTGTGCTTCTAATATGACCTGCATTCAAGTGCTAAGTGCTGACCCTCTATGCTTCCTTGCTTCAACTGGGGGAGGGGGGGCAACTGTTCCTGTGTTACTGATCTCTGCTGTCCCTCCTTTGGTGAACCCATGCATTTAATTCCTAACACTGGTGATCCCCCACACTAACTGCCTCACCATGCCTTTATTTTGGATCCCCCTGACTGCACAGTCCATTGACGTGATAAGCACCCTTTCCTCTTTGCACAACTTCAATATGTCTTCAGTATGCAGGCATTACTTGCCATAGAATACTCTTAAGCCGGCCAGAAAAAGAAGACCCTTTTTCAACAGACTGTTAACTAGAGTTAGCTTGCCTAGGAGCCCACTGCCATTCATCATAGGCCACCCGGCCATAAGGACCATTGAGAAGATCCCACTGGATATCCTTACCCTCAGGAACATCCCTAATTCAATAAATTCCCTCCTCATGTCCTCAGAATTTTTTCTCTATATCCTAATGCAGACAACAGTCCACTCATCCCTCTAGTTGCAAAGCTTGGCTATACAGCACATTCATTTGACCTCTGCTGCAGGCAGGTGACTTGCCTTACCAACACTAGCATTGTGGTCCTGCAGTGCCCTACAATTCTCCTACTACCTTTACCAGGGAGACCCTATGAATGCTCTTTTATTACAACTCTTCTTAGCCATTTTCCATCCTAATCCATGACTGATTAGGAGTATGACTGGGGAAAATGTTTGGATATGGCTTTAACAAAATTCCACAATTCTCCAAAAACACATGAATTTGACTTGTTATTTTGTGTATTTAACTTGGCCATCCTTCAGGCAAAATATTAAATGTTGACACACATTGCCTTCTGCTTAGGGTCTGTGAATCTGCCAAACTTGTTGACATTGTTTACTATAGTTTTAAAGCTACAGGAGCTGACAATTTACCTTAGAAATGACATTAAAGTCCAAGCACTGCCTAGCAGTATGCACACAAAGGAAACATAAATATTAAACATAAATGTAACCCCTGGGTGGCACCCCCCCCCCAGTGTTACACCCCTACCTACTACCCCGAACATAGGCTAAGGGGGTTGGGTTCGCTAACTTATAAAACCTTTGTGCAGTGCAGTGCAGCAGAGTCCTATCCAGCACGTCTAGCCATTTAACACTTATATCAAGCGCTCTTAGACAAAATTCTGTGCAGACACAGGTACATTCTCTTTAAGGTATCTTTGACATTAACATGCCCTAGGGCCTCCTGTCTCATGAAGTGGCAAGCGCGTCTTGGCAGAGAGCTCCACGCTGGCAGGACTCTAACCCATAGCTACACATTTATACGGTTCACTAAGCCCAGCATCTTGCTGCATCTGCAACTTAGCCATTTGGGCCACAGACAAGATGCATCCATTACTTGAACTAGGCAGTCTCTTATGGGGTTAGTAGCACAGACTGATGACTTCAATACTTCACACTTAACAGCACACATTCCTTAATGGGGCATGGAGCCCCCAAGATTACTTGCTTAACTTCTCCCTCACACCGGGGGGTACGAGGGTACTTACTCAGGTCCTCCACGGGTCTCATCCGCAATCAAAGGCATCCTGAAGATGACTTCAGCTCTCTCACTGCTGAGGTACTTGGTCAGTGCTCTCACCACTGCATGATGTCATCTGGTCTGGTCAGCGCTCTCACCGCAGCTGGACATCTAATTCTTCGGTCCACATCTTTCCCTGATGTGGGAGGGAAGGCTAGCCTTCTGGAGGACAGTACTGGCAACCTCCAGACTAGCTGTTGCAGAAAGCACAATTACTGTAACTAGTTAACTGTTAACTGAAGAAAATAACAAATGCCCTCTGAAGACTGAAAGGGCTTGAATAAAGTGGCCCAGGCCTGATGGCATGGCTGGAGCCTGAGCCCCTCCCCCATGGGGGCTCCCAGCAGGCTGGTGCCTGCTGTGCTGCTCTCTCAGCTCTGCATCTCTGAATGAATCTCCCAGACAAACTGGCAACATTGTCTCTTTCTAGAGCTCCTAGCTCGACTCCTGATTGGTAGCAGGATGGGGTGACATGTCTCCAAGTTGCTGAAGAACCTGTCAATCAGAACACTCGAGGCACAATTGGGTTGTGGAATTTCGCCAAAAATAATGTCCCTGTAAGCCCCCATAAGCACTTGGGTGCTTTCCCATGAGATGCAGTGAATGTCCCACAAGTCCTGGCTTTCTGTTGCTGCAATTCCAATTGGCAGTACTGCTGGCAATGGCAGCTTAACCCACTGTCCCTTATAGCAGATTAGATACAGTCCTGAATAATGTCCTGGTGCAGCCAGAAAGAAGTAATTATTTGCCCCAAATGCCACACAGTTCTATAGCTTAAAGGCTGCACTTGTAGTTGCTGCACAGATAAAGAATGTGGCTCCTTTACTTTTTCTGTCGCTGCTGCACTTTTGCAAGCTCCCCCTGCAGCAGCTGACAGACTGACACATAGAGTCCCACAATACTGGAATTGCCAAGGAAACAGTATTAGTTTTAACTTTAAACACTTTTCCCCACATGTACAACATATTCCCAACAAGCAGCAACAGTTCCATTATTTAAAACATTTTAATTTTTTACTTTTCGGCTGGTGCTGAACATAGCTACCCTGGAGACAGCCAGAAAAATTAGAAGCCGTCAGGAGAAGGACAGAACAAAACGGGCTGAGGTAAACCCAGACTGGCATTTCTAGGAACCCCGTTTGCAAGAGGGTTACATAAAGTTTACCCTCGACCAACAAAACAAAGTACTACTACTTTACGCAGTTTATATACTCCCTGGTAAGCACACCACTGGTCTCTAGCAAGTCTTAAGCAGCCTGGAGCAATCTTGACAAAGCTGGGAACAGGTTATTGTTGGAGACTTCAACATTAACTGGGATTCCAAAGACACCTCAGCAGTCTGAGACCAGATGTCAGGCTTATTTCTCACACAGTTGGTATCGCAATCCACCAGACATAATTACCGGATGGGCACAAGCACACTAATTAACTGGCTTCTTTCCACCTGCCCAGAACACATCTCTGAGATCTCTGTCCTACTGGACTTGCTCAGTGATCATTCCCTGGTACTGTTCACTAAGAGTGCTCCCCAGGTCTCATGAAATCATTCTCTGAAACCAGGGCAATTGGAAGCCTCCAAGCAATATCTGAGTCTGACTTGGTCACCACTCGACAGAGCCAAGCATGGGAACCAAGCCCTCAATTACTTCCTTACAACATTTACTAAGGCCTGTGACATCTTTGCACTGTACAAGACCAAAAAAGTAAGGGTCTACTAACCCATGGCTCTCTCAGGCTCCCTCATTGAGCTCATGCAACACAGGGACAACTTATGTCACAAGGCCGAGGCAATTGGGTCACAGGCAGACCTCATTGCCTACAAGACTACCAGAAACAAATGCATGAAGCTCATACAACTAGCCAAAGCTTCTTACTGCAATGGTCTCCTGTGCAGGAACTGGGGCCGTGGTAGGGAGTTCTAGAACCCCCTAAAATCACTTAAGGGAAAAGCCTCCAGAGCACCACCAGACCTGATTATCACAGCATCCAGGACTCTCCCAGTTTCCAGAGATATTGCAAATGCATTCAACCTGGCATTCATGGACCTTAGTGCTGTACTACCTAGTGACTACCTCACCCCTTTGCCGTCTGATCAGCTTTCCAATATGAATCCACCCTCCCCACCAAATAGCAGCATCCCACTATTTCACTTCAAGCAGATTACTAGAACTGAAGCTATAAGGTATGTCAAATGGGTATTAGGGAAGACTAGGATGGAAAGTGACCTTGTTGACATGAAGTTGATAGCCCTCACTTTAAGCGAGCTTGCCAATCAACTCACGAAAGTATTTAATGCCTCACTAAGACTGGGTGTGTTCCCTGACAAATGGAAGCAAGCACTTGTCACCCCTGTCTTTAAAGCTGGTGATGCAACCAACCTGTCCAGCTGTAGGCCCATATCTATTCTCCCCCCACTCTCCAAAGCCATGGAATGAGTGGTCTCTGATCAGCTTACAGAGTACCTGGTAAAGCACAACCTAGTCTGTGCACAGCAACATGGATTCCTGAAAGATCACGCCACCCTAAGCACCTTGGTTGATTACACCTCTCAGCTCTACAATGCCTTAGATAGTGGTCTGGCAGTGGAGTCTATCTTTATAGACCTCACTAAGGCATTTGACACAGTCAGCCACCAGCTTCTCCTAAACTGTTTACTATCTACAGGCCTGTCCAGTGACACTATTGCCTGGTTTGACAGTTACTGCTCTCACAGGTCACAATGTATCAAAATCAATGGTAAACTCTCGGAACCCAGGGAGGTCAGTCTTGGAGTGCCCCAAGTGTCAATCCTAGGACCACTCCTCTTAAGCCTCTTCATTAATCCTTTACCCTCTGTCTGCCCAGCACACATTGTGCTCCATGCTGATGATGCCGTCATCTCTGTATCCAGCAGGAAACAGTCCACAATCACTTCCAAGTTGCAAGTCAACTTCCACAGGCTTGTATCATGGTTTACCATGAATAAGATAGTGCTCAACTGTAAAAAGACAAAGAGCATGCTTTTCACTGTACCACAGAACAGGGAAAAAGTTCGGACCATTGCAGATGCTGAACCATAAAAGAGACACAGTGGAACAAGTCTGCACTTTTAAATATCTAGGTGTACACCTAGATGACACCCTCACTTTCTCAACTCATGTCGACCATGTCACCAAAACTGTTAACGCAAAATTGGGTGTCCTGTATCGCCACGACACTCCATGACCCCCGATGCCTTAAAGCTTGTTACGTGTTGCTTGGTCTTATCAACCATAGACTACGGCATTGTGATCCATGGGGCCGGCACTGATACTGCTCTGAAAATAGTTACAACACTACTCTACAAGGCCTGCTGTTTGGTCCTGGGGCTGACCGTTTGACCCACACATGTGCCCTCTACAATGAGATAGGATGGCTCCCTCGCCACCTCAGGGCACAATACCAGACTTGCCTGCTGGTTAAGAAATCTACATTAGTGCTTACCCCTGGCTCTACCTCTTATCTATTCAAAAATGCTCAACCTACTATCAACACTAGAAGTGCAGGGAATGGGGGGGTTACTGGTGCAATTTAAGCGCACAGCACTAGCCCAGAGATCCCTCTCCTACCGGGGACCTAAGATCAATGATCTACCTACCACCCTAATCAAGTGTAGTAAGATCAGCCACTTCAAATCTGGTTTCTGTTCCCACCTAGC
This sequence comes from Neoceratodus forsteri, assembly GCA_016271365.2. Taxonomy (NCBI): domain Eukaryota; kingdom Metazoa; phylum Chordata; order Ceratodontiformes; family Ceratodontidae; genus Neoceratodus; species Neoceratodus forsteri. The sequence goes on from CM057454.1 coordinate 532,448,402, forward strand.
CCTTACTAATGTCTGTGGATGCTATACTTAATTCTAGTCTGACCTTAATTTAAAGCACTTGCCATCTCCCTCTCGCCCTCATCTACCACCCCTTCTGCCTACTCCTCTCTCCACCCTCTCACCCCACCCCCCCACCTCACCCCTGATGTCACCCCTGACAAAGCCTTTTCTGGCTGCTTCTCTCCCTGATACTCAGCTGCCTGGATTCTTCTGTCCCTCAGGTGTACTCTGCACTTAACAAAGCGATGCACCGCACTCAAGAAGTGCAGTCATTATTACGCATCCTTACTGTAACCATGGTTTTTCTATTTGTTAATTTCTTGTATGCTGTTTTACTACTGTAACCAATGTAATGTTGTCATACTTCCAATGTAACCAAAGAAATGTTATGCCATGTCTTGTATCTGCCTGACTTGGAACCTTTGTGAATGAGTCCTCAACTCAAAGATATTAAACCTAAACTGAAATAAATAAATTGATAAATAAAATAAATAAAAACAAATTTGCAGTTTAATTTCTTGTGAAATTTCATTAAAATGTATGAATATATGGTTGCTTAGATCTTGACTTCCTTTAAAGCCCGGGCTCTGAAACTTAACAAATGTATCCATTCTGCTATGGCATACAATGTGCCCAGTTTGGTGACAGTTTCATAATTAGTTTTAAAATTAGAGTATTAGATGGACATAACTGTAAATTAAAATTTGGCAGTATTTTGTGAAAGCAAAAATTGTAATTTCATCTGAATTATGCTGGCTCAGCCCTAATGAGAAGGCTTGTTTTTTGTTTCCCATTGAAGGTCCGGAAACAATAACCCAATAATTTTTCATCTGCAACAAAAGCATAACACCAGCACTCCCACAAATGTGTACTTAATAGTGTTTATAAAAGTATTCATATTAAAAACACTAGTACTCAGCCAGCCCAGTGGCGCTGAGGGTTGAGGTGCTGGATGCCACACCTCGCACCACACCGGCAACCCGCGTTTGGGAACGGACTCGGGCCACTGGGGGCTGGCAGGGGAGAGGAAGGATTGAGTGTCCCATGACTGCTCTCCTTCCTCTGGGATGGGTGGGAATGGCGTATCACGCTGCAGCGGCGACTGGCGGAGGTCAGCCGCACTGCAGTGGCATGCCTAGAAAGGAAAAGGGAGCATGGCGGGTGTCAGCACGGACGTGCTTAGACGCCATTGCACATCCGGCTGCCTGGGGACCAGAAAAGCAGAAAATGGTGGGGCAACCTCAGTGGCTGATGGCTATGCTCTGCGCCCCGGACACTAGAGGCGCCTTCGTCGAGGTGTGGCTGGCCCTGTGCGATGGAGCGATTCTCGCACCAGACCAGGTCTGGGAGTGCGGGTGCCGGCGGTTGGAGGTCATGGGGCCCGCTCCGCTAGGGAGAAAGCATTAGAATATAAAAAAAAACACCAGTACTCACAAACCAACCCACACACACAGGGCACAAGATAACCCCAACTAGTTTCTTACATATAGCACGGAACAGGAAAACGGCATCTGGATTGTAGGCATAATTGCTTAGAAGAACAAACAAGTGTTGCTTAAGCCCAGCTGTAGCTGTACTGTAGTACTAATGTACTTTAGCACAAGTAGTACCTGCATAATTCATTTATAGTTAATTTACAGATTAAAGGTCTTTCCTACCTACACCAGTAAGTAAGATTTGATCATTTGGTTTCGGTTTACCTTAAGGGCCTGTATTATCTTGAAATACATTCTCTCCACTGATAAGCTGTTCTAAAGGTCCATCACCCTGAGAGAGAGCAAATGTCTTCTAGGGTTACTGCTCCTGAATGGACTGCCTCTCAGCTTCAGGGTGTGTCCTCATATCCTGCTGGAGGACACCAGATACGTCTCAGACTGTTTGAAGTTTTTGATATCCTTGACACAGAAGTCTGAGATCATGTCCCCTCTCAACCCTTGTTTCTCCAGGGGGAACATGTTAAGGACCTCCAGCATCTCCTCATAGATTTTTGTCCTCCATACACATGATGATTTTGTTAGCCTGCACAGCACCCACCCAGCTACATCAGTGTCTCTTTTTTATGTCTTCTGCATACTCCAGGATGTCAACAAATTCTCTGGAGAAGTTTGAACTAGTGTTCTGCAGCAGAATGCAGGGACATGCCCCAAAGCTTAGATGGGGTAATTCCAAGAGTGACATAAGGAGATACTTTTTGTTCCAGAAGGTAGGGAACATGTGGAACAGCCGACCAGCAAAGACACTGAATAAAAAGATATGACAGGTATTCAAAGTAAGCCTGGATAATTATCTGCTTTTCAAAGGAATCAGTTGGTACTCTGCATAGTAAAGTGGTTAGGGAATCCCTATGAATTAGTCCATATTTGCACAGAATACTTTGATATATTCATTTCTGCTTATGAAGCAGAGTGAACAGATATGATGGACCTAGTGTCCCCTTTGATCTTAAATTAGTTTGTTACTGTTAAAGTACCTGCGGCCTGATGGCACAGCTGCACTGCCATGCCAGCAGCGCCATGGGTTCTGTAGCAGAATTGAGGGCTGGCATTAGGTGACAGAAGGCCTATTGTGCTCTGCCCATGGCAGCATTTCCCCACCTAAGTGGGGTTGTGGTAGATTCCTTAGCTTCAGGGACCACCTCTGGAAGAAGAGGGAGACTGTTCCCTCACTGGAGGTACATGGTATGCCTCCAGCCAGTAATTGGATTTGTGTGCTAATATGGGTAGGAAAAGAGGACCAGGGCAGGAAACAGTGTGATAAATTATGTTGTCCTCTATTTGACAGTTAAAAGCTCTCATGGGCTATAAAGGACAGAAGTGATGGAGGAAGAAGTGGAAGAGAGAGCTGGGAGCTGACCAAGACCATGTGCCTGTTAGGACAACACTGGAGAAAAAGCTACAGGAAACAAATGACAATACATAATCACAACATAACATAGTATTTGACAGCAGATAAGGACTGCTAGGCCCACCCAGTCTGCCTGTATTCCCTACCTGCATCAGTGGTCACTGGCCCTACTTGGTCATTGACTTTAGCCTTTCCTACCCACCTCTAGGGTTCCTTTGTGCCTATCCCATGCATGTTTGAATCTTCCACTGTGCTAGCTCCCACTGCTGCCTGGGGTAGGCTATTCCATGCATCTACCACCCTTTCTGTAAAGAAAAACTTCCTCACATTGCCTTTTATCCTGCCTCCCTCCAATCTCATATCATGCCCCCTCATCCTTGTACACCTCCTATAAGGAAAGATGTCACCCACTTACACTTTGTTTATGACCTTAAGATACTTGAAGGTTTCTATCATATCTCCCTGTTCCTGCCTCTCTTCCAGTGTATACATATTGAGGTCTTTTAGTCTCTCCTCATATGTCTCCCGGTGCAAGCCCTGCACCATCTTTGTTGCCCTTCTCTGAACTGCCTCTATCCTGTCTGTGTCCTTACAAAGATGTGGCCTCCAGAACTGTAAACCGTACTCCAGATGAGGCCTCACCAGCATTTTGTACAGTGGCATCACCACCTCCCTTCTTCTGCTAGTAATACCCATTCCTAATCAGTCACAAAGTAATTTGTCCATGTCTGTAATAACTTAATTTCCCATTCCTCTTAGGGCCTGATCCATACAACAATGTGTGGCCCTCTCAAAAGCAGAAGGGCTTGCAAGACCAAGGGGTACACCCTCTGCATGTGCATGAGGGGGCTGAGGGGGCACCCCTTGCCCAAGGCATAGTGAAAGCAACCAGCCTCTGCATGAAGTAAGGAAATGTAGGAGGCAAAAAAGACCATTATGGTACTCTAGTGAAGTGGCCATGAAAGTGAAGGAAAAAAGGGTGGGATTCAGGAGGTACAAGGAATCACGGAGGGAGGAGGCTAGGGAGGTGCACCAGGTTAAACAGCAAGAGTCAGAGAGGACAGTGAGGCAAGCAAAGGCACAAACAGACAAAAGAATAGCCACGTGAGTGGTAAAGGGGGACAAGTCATTCTTCAGATATATAAGCAAGAAGAAGCAAGGGGAGGGATAGTGAGGAAAAGGAGGGCAACAGAGGGTGACAGCAAAGAGGAGGAGCAGGAAAAAGCAGACATCTGGAACAGGTATTTCTGCTTAGTCTTCAAAAAAAGGGGGGTAGACCCCAGTCTGTTTACAGAGGAAAGAGCTCTGAAGGGACTTGCAAACCTGAAAGTGGATAAGGTCATGGGACCAGACGGGATACACTCAAGGATTGCAAGGGAACTCAGGGAGAAGCTTGTTGCACAACTGATGGCTTTATTCAACAACTTACTGAAAACAGAAGTGGTTCCAGAGGACTGGAGAACTGACATATTCCTGCTCTGTATGAGCAGTAACAGGGAGGAAGCTAACAACTATAGACCAGTCAGTGTCACATCAGTGGTGGGAAAATTAATGGAAACTCAGTTAAAAGAAAGGCTAGTGGGATCTTGAATCCAACAGGTTGCAAGACTAAAGACAGCATGGATTCATGGGAGAATGGGCAATGCCAGACAAATCTGATCAATTTCTTTGACTGGAAGACCAGGGAAATAGATCAAGGAAAGGCTATGGACATGGCCTACTTAGGCTTCAGCAAGGCCTTTGACACTGTACCACATAGGAGACTGATAAAGAAATTAGACAGCCTAGGGGAAGGATCCAAACTGATAAACTGGGTAAAAAACTGGCTAATGGATAGATGACAGATGATAGTGGTAAATGGCACTTACTCTAATGAGGGGAGAGTGGCCAGTGTGTTGCTGCAAGGCTCATTACTAGGACTAGACCTCTTCAATGTCTTCATAAGTGACATCACAGAAGAGCTGGAAGGGAAGGAATGCCTTTTTTGCAGATAACATCAAAAGCTGTAATAGTGTGGATACTCAGCAGGGTGTGGAAAGAATGAGTAGGAACCTTGGAAAACTTTAAGAGTGAAGAAGGGCAAGGCAACTAGAGTTCAATGCCAAAAAGTTGAAAATCATGCACCTAGGACATAGAAACCCCAGGAGCTGAGAATAAAATGGGGGAGAGGGAGGTACTGATGGTCAGTAAGCAGGAAAGAGACCTTGGGGTTATAATGTCTGATAACCTCAAAGTAGTGGGGCAATGTAACAAGGCAGTAGGCATGGCCAGTTGAATGGTGGGGTGCATAGGGAAATGTATCATCAACAGGAGGAAGGAGGTGGTGTTACCAATGTATTGGTCACAGGTAAGACCCTACCTGGAGCACTATGTCCAGTTCTGGAGGCCACAACTCAGAAAGGACATAGACATGGTGGAGGCAGTCCAAAGCAGGGCAACTAAAATGATACTGGGGGTTGCACAAGAAGCCCTATGAGGAGAGACTGAGGGATTTTAACATGTACACCCTGAAGGAAAGACGGGGGGGGGGGGACATGATAGAGACCTATAAGTATCTTGTGGGGGTGGACAGTGTACAGGAAAGCAATCTGTTTCAAATTAGGAAGTGCATCAAGACAAAAGGGCCTGCAGTGAAGCTAGGAGGGGGACGTTTAAGAGGGATGTGAGGAAATACTACTTCACTGAAAGAGTAGTGGACACCTTGAACATTCTGCCAGCAGAGTTAGTTGGGGCAAAAACAGCAGGGGACTTCAAGCATGCATGGGATAGGCATAGGGGAATAGTGTTAAATAGGTATTGGAGAGGGTCCCTGGAGGCCCTGAAAGGTCTGTGGAGACAGAGTAGGCAAGGAATGTCTGGGTGTGCCAAACAGTCCCTTTCTGCTGACAAATTCTGTTTCTATGTTTCTGTGCATACACCATCCCATGCCTTATCCCTGGGCTGGATGACAGACTCTACACATAGCTGGTATGGAGGCAGGTGGAGGGAGGGCACTGTAACACATTATTCAGGACAGAATCCTGGCAGTGAGGAAGGCCAACTGAGGGGACACAGGCTATGCAGGTCAAGCACCTGCTATAGCACTTATGTGCTTCCTCTGACCAGCCACAGTATGTAATTGACTGCCCGATCAGCCTCCCCTCAGCTTGCTTCTAGTCATCTAAGCTTGGGGTGGGGGCATACCTCTCAAGTGTCCCTGATTTTCAGGGATGTCCCTGATTTCACCTCAAAATTTTACTCTGTCCCTCCTAAAATCTGTGTTTCCCTGACTAAACAGTGATGATTGTAGGAATAAAATTAAGTCAAACAATAAAGCTGCAGACTTCTTATTCTTTAGAAAATGTATTATACACTGAGTCCCTTAGTCTGCAAGCTTCCTGAGTGGATATCACCAATTTTAAAAATGTGTCCCTGATTTTGGGCCTTTGTCCCTGATTTTTTTAAGCCTTGTCCCTGATTTATGAGGCAGGAGGTTGAGAGGTATGGGTGGGGGTGGGGGGGCAGTTGTGTTTGTTCCAGGGAAACATTACAGTCCAGAAAGGGAATATGGCAGCCCATTGACGTCTGCCATATCACATAATTCCCCACTCTGTGCAGAACTGTAGATCTATTGAAGAGCCTGGTTGGATGCCTGGTATATAGCACTGCACCATCCCTTGACCTCTCCCTGGCCTCTCTGCATGTCACTGAGTGTGTGGATCCTGAGGGGACAGGGGTTGTGAATGCTGACACATGTGCCGTCATCTAAGGGTACGGGGTAATCACCCCAAATATGCACAATTCATGTGCATCTGTGGTGCTTTTGTGGATTGGGCCCTTAAAGCTAAATTCCAAAACTATAAGAATAATCCTCACAAACTGTAATACTATAATCATATAAAATCCTTTGAGTCAATACCAATTTTAGGGAACCAACAAAAAATCATAATGAGGCTGTGCATCAGGATTCACCACTGAACTAGCAGAGTCCATGTCAGAGACAACGTCTGACCTGTTAGTCATCTAGTAGGCTCTGGTAAGTTCAGCCTTTTGGTCAACATTGTAAAAGTCATATTTATAGTATTGAATCAACACCCTGCATTTGACCAAATAATAACTAGTGATCTGAGCCCCAACAGTTACAATGTCACATCTTAAAACATCTGGGGCCCTATTTTCAAAAGGATTTCTCCCATTCTATGGCTGTGGCACAACACCTTTGAAAACAGGGCCTCTGCTGTCTCAGGGGAATCTTCGAGAAAACATCATCTTCGGTTTTATTATAACTATGTATGTTAATATGAAAACAGAAACATTGTTCCCTAGACTTCATCTGCTCTGGCTCCTTGTATATTCCTAACATCACACTTCCCTGCTTGTGACATCATGATCTGTGTCTGTAAAATGATTCTGAGATATCCTAAACAGAATTATGATGTCAGGTACAGGTAACTAGCCACAACAGTTACAGTCTAGGGGAGTGTGACTCTGTTTCCATGGTAATGTGCATAGCTGATATAATAATTTATTTATTTAGAATTTTGGAAACTGGCAGAGGCACACAGAGCCAGAGCTCATTTCCAGGTATGACCTGGGGGAGATAGAGGTGGGAAAAGTCTGGTACAATAGATAAGCAGGATTATTTACAATGTAAATATGGCATTTACAGGTAGCAAGTACAGTAACTATTAAATAACAGTAGAAATAAGTAAAGCTTGAGGTAGTTGCACAAAAAAATAAATAATAGTCAGGAAATATGACATATTGAGAGGTAATAACCTGAATAAATATGAAACAGAATAGGTACAAAAGAGGCAGAGTCACAATAGGGTAGCATTTCCAGTTCAAAATTATGGGAGGGGGAAGCAAATACTGAACATATAGGAAATATGGTAATCTAAGTAGAAACATGTCCAAAATTTCTATTTTTCCAAAGATTTGTCTATTGTACAGCTAGGGATGCATAGAGATGATAGATAGATAGATAGATAGATAGATAGATAGATAGATAGATATTTCAAACTGATGATATCACTGCAATTATCATGTAACAGAACATGCTATACCACAGTCTACAGTAAGGGGATCAACTGTCATGACTTTCTCACTACAGCACCGCTGCTCTGTTGTTACATCCCTCTCCTGCTGTGTCCTGATTCCCCCTTTCCCTAATCATATTTTACTCTTATTCCTAGGGTTAGAAATGCTGCAACTATCCTGATAATCAATATATCACAATAAAATATTTACGCAAAATGTAGCAATACTCAACACTTTTCTTGCAGCCTCCCTGAATGTACTGTATTACATAGATTTAGCTACAGCCGGACTGCAAATGAACATATATAGTGAAGTATGCAGCACATTTATTTATTTATTTTATTTCTTTATACAAAATGTGTTGATTGTAGGGATGCTCAGAATCTGCTGAATGGAACTGGAGTCATCAGAGCCCAATACAATTTTCTGACTTTGGATTTTCAGATTTGCAGTCCAAAAATCCTAAATCCTAAACTGAAACCTAAACCTATTTTACATAAGCATTTAGGATTTTGGAATTAGGATTTCAAATCCAAATCTGAAATCTGATTTTTAGGTCCTTTTTGGATTTCAAATGGAACTGGATTAGGATTCCGAAGTTCCTAAAATCCTAAATCCTAAAATAGGATTGGAATTGTCAGAGTCTGAGCATCAGTAATTAACTGGGAAAGGCACACTAAACTGGAGCTCATTTCCAGGTGTGACTGGGGCTAGGTCACATGGTAGTAAGAAATACAATAAAAACAAACCTGATAAATGCAAAGTACAGTATCAAATAAAGTGACAAGTGCAATGTACAAAACTGAATATCAGATGTCACAAGGTACATTTACAAAATTGCAAGAATTTACAATAGCAAGCACGACAAGTGTAGTATATTAACAGAATATCAGACAACAAGGTACAAACATTGCAAAAGTACAGTAATTTACTATGTTAATGGTAATAAATCCTTAAATCATTCAAGTAGTGGAACATAAAAGTGGTGCAAATTTGCAAAAATTTACAGTGCGAATGGTAACAAATCATTAAATCAGTGGAACAGTGGTGAGGTGGGTGCAGTGGTGGTCAAGGAAAGGTAATACACCAGCCAAATTAGTGTAAGAGGATAACTGCAGGAGCAGGGTAGAGAGAATGGAAGTGAGGATGACAGGGCACCAAAGAACATTCTGGAGAGTAGGAAAGCAGAGTGCAGACAGAAAAGAATGGTGTTTTGCAGTGAGAGAAATTAAAAAAAGTGAGTGTTAGAGGAGTGACGAGAGTATAATGACAGGATGAAGGGGCTTAGAGGTTATGTAGGTGGAGGTGGTGGGGAGCTAGTATTTAGCCACCATAGAGGGGCAGTGAGAGAGACTTTGGGCTTCAAGGGGGGGGGAGCAAGAGAGTGAAATGGACGGTAAGGGGTGGGGGCAGTAAGGATGAAATGACCATGAAGCACATATTGCCAGCTATAATCAAGTGCCTTCAGTTACAGATAGATGGAATGTCAGTGCCAGCATTAAGAGGTGCTAAAAACTATTTTTTTATGGGCGGAGGGGAAGGTAATCTGACAGGGTTCTCATTTTTGTTTGATTTTTCCTGCATAGCTTACTGATTCTTTTTCAGGTCCGTGCATACATTTTCCTGTCTGATGCTGGTCATATTCAACCCATTTGTTTCTTACTGTTGTGAAAGAAGTCTTTGGGAATACTAGAATTTTACCTTTTTGATGATCAGCAGTTAATGTACAGTTACTGTCCGGCATCAATCCATCAGTGTCTTCCTCAGAGGCAATAAAATAGGCTTAAATCCTTCCATGTCTTGAGTAGAGATGTTGCAAAGTTAAACTTTGTGTGTGAATTCTGCACGAAGTGCCACAAATTTGTGCTTCACGGAATTCACAGAGTTCTGTACAGACCGTAGAAATTCACTTTGCTCATTTTTTTTTCAATGTTTTCAGTGAAATTCAGCACCATTAACCGCGAAGCAAGAATTTTGTGGGCGAAGTGCAAAATTCACAGGTGAAATTTCAGGCTTTGCAGTGAAATTCACGCAATCTTTGGCTGTAAATTTCGCAAAATCACTCCACAGATTTTGTGATATCCGTGAATTTCACACATCTTTAGTCTTGAGTGACTGCCGTCTAAATAACCTAATCAATTAATTGGAGATTGCGATACCTTTTATTGGACCAGAAGCGATATACTGCACATAAATGTTACACAACTGAAGCTTTTAGGACTGTATGACTAACACTTGATTATTTATTTTATTTATTTAATTTTTGTTGACTGGGTAAGTACATGAGACAAATTCTGCCTATTTTCAGGCATGACCCGGGGGAGGGGGATACAGAAGAATGCCAACTGACCTTGAACTAAATGAATCTGTTGGTGGTATTTTTAGTGAATGGGGGGAAATTTGGCCAGGGCACCAGGGAGATTCCCTTACTCTTTTCAAGAAGTGTCATGGGATCTTTAACATCCACCTGAACTACCACCAGAAGAGGCAGATGGGACCTTGGTTAAACATCTCAACTGTAAGACGGCACCTCAGGAGTGCAGCACCTCCCTCATGCTATTGGGATATTAACCCAGGTGCCTGGATAGAACCCACAGCCTTCTGATCTCCCGGCCTCAGAGGCAAATGTACTACCTGCTGAGCCACTGACACTGCAAGGACCTATGTGGACCTGAAAGCTTGTTTACTGTAACATTACTGTGCAGTATGTCTGTTCCAGAAAATGATTTCACAAAAATCTCCAGGAAATCTAGTTTTCCAAGGACAGGGATAGCTATAGGACAAGCAGTCTCTCCAACAATGTAAAACTTATTGTAGGAATGTGCTCCTTTTTCTTGGGCCAGTCCCTGTCTTTTGAGTAGTCTAGCTCTACATGTCAATATTGACAGCTCTCCTGCTAGCCTTGGCAAAGTTCTCAATTTAGTCTATGCAGCTTCTTCAGATTGCTAATCATTTGATGTACCCTAATTTTTATAATAATGAAATATTGTATACTATTCAAATTTATCCTGTTGCATATTGTATTTGTTGTGTATTTTTATGTAAAATGTTGCTGTTAAAAACATCCCAGTCCACTTTCAGATGGAAAATAAAGAAAGACAAAAAAAAAACTGCTCCAAGTATTGCCACACCAACACAGTTACTCACCTCAGAACAGGAACCCTTACACCTTAGCAAGTGTAAGCATTCTCTTTGAGGAGCGCCTCTACAATGTTTACAAAAGCTCTTGATCAAATGCAAGATTTTTTTTAATATATAAAGGGATACTGAAATGCAGATGGTATATAAAAGAGTGCATTCACTAGAAAGGCCCTAAAGGGCATAAACTGCAGTTTTGAAAACTGTATTTTTCACTGAAATAATGTTTTTCCTCTGTATTTTTTTAATAGTAGGATTCCATATATTTTAGTTAAAAAAATAATTTATTTTTATTTATACTTTTTTTTGGTGCCACCTACTGCTGTTACCTTGACTTGGTCATGGACCCCTTCGGCTGCCACTCCCACATCAGCCATGACTCCTGATACCCCCTGGCTTGCCCCCCAGTGTGGGGTTGCAGCACGAACCCGACCACTCTTAAGGTGGTGAAATCGACGGGATAGTTCAGGAATCGGCTTGGGAGCTGATCGCAGCCAAGGGGCGAGCATCATCTAGGCAGGTAGGTGGCAATTTTCCTCCCCTATTTGTGAGGGCAGGGACGTGCATTGATGACCAGCATCCACCCCACCGTCCGAACGTGTTGGTATCAGCATAAGTGGTAGCGGTACACCCAGCCTCCACTTGGTGTCCATTTAATGCTGACATACTCCCCACTCACCCCCCTGGAGAAGGAAAGCAGTCCTCGGATGCTCAATCCTTCTCCTCACAGCCAGCCCTCCAACATTTCAGGTCCATTCCCGAACCCGGGTCGCCAGAGTCGCAGCTCAGCTCCCTGCAATAAAACAATTTCAAAGACAACTGTGTGCTATCCACCCATTGTTTTATGAGGCCTCTTCTATTGCTCTTTGCACAGGCAAGTTTTAGAAAAATAATTGCTGTCCCAACAGTATGGATGTCCCTCCACAGCTGTTGTATGAGTGCATTTTTTTAAACAGCAATATTTTTTAACAGAAACATTTCTCATCATATAGTTCTTTAGAAAGTATATATTTCTGACAAAAACATCAATATATCAGTTTTTTTTCATTGAATTTCCCTCCTGAACTGCGATATGGGGTTCCAAAGTTTTCAAATGTCCCTGTTATTTGGCAATGCCCACTGTGAATAAATTAACCATATAGGCACTGTGATATGCTATTTGTCATCAGAAATGGGAGCTAGCATGCTCCTAATAGATCCAAGTATGAAGCTAGTATGTGAAGTCAAAAAGTAACTTCAACAGAAGGGATATTTAGAAATTGCCAGTGGTAGACATTGTCTCCTCTCCCCTCCCCATTTGCTTCATTTCCTTTCTATTTATCTTACCGCTTGACACCTACATCATCCCTTTTCCTCCTCATAGACTGCTTCTTCCCTTTTGTCATTTTATACCCCCTTTATTCTACATCCTACTGAACTGTATAAATTGTATACATTGTATATATTGTAAATATTGTATGTATATTGCAATTATTGTAAATATTGTTTAGTCATGTATCCTGTATGTAACTATATGCATCCGTATGTGTTTCATTTACTGTATCTCCTACCCAGGACCACTTTGTAAATGAGTTCTGTCAATAGTGTTTCTCCTGGTAAAATAAAGATTGATTGACTGATTAATGATGTGAGCCAATATAATTAGTAATAAAAGCTGTATTTGCAGCATCTAAGAGGAAAAATATACTGGTGATTAATTGTCAGAATTATATTAATTCTAAAAAACTATATAGTATGATGAAATGTTTTGCTGACTAACAAATACTGCTGCTTTAAATTGAAGTTTCTGGCTCTCACACCTTGTAAACACAGCAACAGGTGTGCAGGTATGGTAGCTCTCTATTTATGATCTTCTCCACAGTGTACATAAGCAATGTGGGCTGTTTTCTTAACAGCCACAAAGTAATAATACTGGTGTATGCAGCAACAGTCATGCCCCAAGCAAGGGTGAAAATAAGTGCTGGCTAGTGAATAAGATGAGGAACTGGCCCCCATGGACATACCACTGGCACATCTGGTGTACTTATTTAGAAAGTTAGCTCCTTAAACAGAAATCAGCAGGGCTAGTTAAAAGAAAATCTTATGGTTTCAATGTAAAATCTGCCAGCATTTGACCAGTGGGCTGCTGCCAGCTTTAGATTATCACAAATAAGTTAGATGCAGACCATATTTTATTTAAAAGATTTATAAAAGAGATGGCTGCTGAGTCTCACTTGCAAGAACACCTGTCATACAACAAACAATAATTATCAGGTACCAGCACAAAAACAGTCTAAGAAAGAAAGGATTACAACTGCATACATTTTTTTATTGCAACGTTTATTGGCATTTTTCCATTTTCTGAGCAAAATCACAATGAATTACAAAGCAATGTCGTCCTAGCAGGGGAATAACCCATGGAGATACAGCTGTAACCATGACTTTGTATATAATGTGTATATTCTAATACAACATTTAATGAAACAGTAATTTGTTCTATTTTAGATATGTTCAATATAGTATTAGACTGGAGTGTCAATAAAACAGCTGTCTCTTATCTCTGCCATATTAACCAGCTGTGAAGTTTAAACTATCCTTAATATTTATACAGCATGCAAAATTAAATGGTTAACTAAAACATTCATCCTACCTTAACTTTAATAGCTTATAACATATAACACCTCGATTTTCATGCCCACATCGAATCACTACAGAGAAAACTTCACCCTAGGTTAGGAGCATTGTACCGGCACAAAGGCTCCCTTCCCACCTGTTAGATGGGAGCTAGTCCTCAAAATGATCCTCCCCATTTTTGACTACGGGGACGTGGTCTACAGCGGTGCCCCCCCATCTACCTTGGCTAGACTGGACCCCCTCTATCACTCTGCTCTGTCATACGCACTTGACTGCCCTCCCTCCACCCATCACTGTGACCTGTACAGCGCCCTCGCCTTCCCATCTTTAGAGTCTCGGCGTAAACAACATTGTACTAATCTTATCTACAAATACTGGTCAAATACCCTCCCCCTCTACCTCAGCAGTGCTCTATCAACCCAACCACCCCCTGTCTACCCCATCAGAGCTTCTGATCCGAAAAAGCTCCATGTACCTTTCATGCGCACCTCTAAGGGCCAAATGGCCTTCATGCATCGTCTGCCAAAACTATGGAATGAGCTACCTGCAGACATCAGGCACTCAGACTCCCACTGGGCTCTAAAACCACTCCTGAGGTCCTACTACTCTGATGCTTGTAATTGCCACCCGAAGATTTAGTTGCCAAATATAATAATTGCCTTTGAACCGCTGTCTGTTGTCTACCCACACTGTGCACTTTAACTGTGACTACTGTTAGCTACTCTAGACCTATGTAACACTGATGTACTGTGTTTTACTGTATCTATTGTCTGACCTATGTAACCCCAGGTCGCATCTGGAAACGAGCGGTCCCCGCTCAGAATGCTTATCTGGTAAATCTCTTAAATAAATAAATAAATAAAAATATAAAAACACATGACTCTTTCCTTAAGTAATAATATCAACAAGTCCCAGCTATCCACACTTGATTACAATACTTTTAGAAGAGTTACTCTTTTCTTATTATTCATTTTGCTTCCTTTTTTTTTCTGGACTGCACTTTGCTACAATACAAACTTTGCACCTTCCCTTTGTCCACCCTCACTGTATTGAGGGTGCAAAATGGCCCACTAATGCTATGCAGTGTGAAGGCTGCCAGGTGGGTTTCCATGCTGATCTCCTAGTTGTATAATATCCTGACATTTTTCACATTTATTTATTTATTCATTTTCGGTAACCGAGTAAACCCAGAGAACCAAGAGTCCCTTTTTCAGGGGTGACCTGGAATTAGGCAAATCAAAGAAACAACCAACACATCAACTGATTGTTTAGTAAGCAATAATACCTGACAGGGTGGGCATTATTGGGAAATATCGGACTGCCCAGGGGCGTAATGAGGCCCAACGCCGCAGGCAGAGGGCCTTATAGCCTCTGGAAGGTCCAGTATTTCCCAATAATGACCACCCTGGAGAGTATTATTGCGCTTAGAAAATGGCTTTCTTAGTAAGTTTTAATCAAGTGGTAAAAGAAGAGAGGAAATGATTATAAAAAAATGAATAGAATTAGCAGAAAGAAAAGTAAATGTAGTCCATCTTTCTTTAAGGCTGTTCCAGCTCCTGTTGCTCCTACACACAGCTATCACCCCCCCTCCCCCGCAGACACACACACATCCAGCTGAACAACAAAATTAGTGTGTAGTAAATATCCCCTTAGCAGTCTCTGGGCATCGTTTTTAAGTTGTGTCGTGTTTTTGTAAGATCTTTTTTTTTTAAATTGGGCTGCAGTTGGACGTTGCGTCTGTTAAGCGCGTGACCTGAAAGAAAGTGGATAATAACTGTCTGCAATGAGGAACAACCCCGAGGTAAATGATGTATTTCTTTTAAATTGGTACATTGAATAACTGTGGGAGCATTGTGCTTTGAGGGAGTTCTGCCATCTGTGGAGACAGAATGGTAGGGTTTTCAAAATCCTGCTTCTCACTAAGAAGCTGTTCGGAGCAACGGCTCCGTTTTGGTTCCTATTAAACGCAGTACTGTGAGAGTGTGGTTGGGAGAGTGCAGCTGTGAGAAAAAAAACATTTTGTCACTCTTCCCGTGAGAGAAAAACATGGAGGGGATTTGTAATTTAATCAAGTGCTTTCAGCCAATGACGAACTAGGCTGAGCACTCCTGTACAAGGGTATGTGTGAGGTGGCATTTGGGCTGGTACTCACTTTTAGCTGGGCATCTATTAAGAAATAAATGCCCAGCTGGGAGGCTGTGTCAGTCAATCAGGATTGTGAATTCATTCTTGCCATTTTCTAATACATAATAAAACAACACAGATAGCAAGTGCTGTGAAAGATCTGTTCTACAATCGCACATAACTAAGGAGTTTAAACAGTAGTGATAAAGTCATAGAGCATCGATCATGACAATGTTTACCAGCGTAGAGGCAAAAACAAACATCTTGCAAACATGATCAACAACACAGGGAAACAGTTGCTGTTCATACATCATAAGGGCCTGAGTAGTGTTGGATTCCAGTATGTTTTACATGGCAGTTATGGGTGGGCCTTACCCGTATGCACACCACACACCTTGTAAATAAAAATGTAATTCTAATTTGCATAGCTACCAGGTCTGCATACACTGAGAGAGCATAAGTGCCCTTGGGAATCCCAGACTGGCAGTACTGCTGATAGTGCAGCAGAACTTTATTCTGCATAGTTACGGGTTCAAATCCCATGTAGGGCACCTACATTTTTCTTTCTCTCTTCTAAATTGTATTTCAGATATATGGACACTGCAGTCCTTGTAAATAAAAAAAAATATATAATTCTAATTTATGTAGCTTCAGGGTGTGTATTGAAAGAGGATGAGTCCCTTTGGAATTCTCAGGTTTCTAGTTGTCCTGATAGCAGAGTTGATAGTGTAGCAGTGAGTTATTCTGATCAGCCTTGGGTTCAAATCCAAGCTAGGGCACTAATTTCTTTCTCACTTCTAAAATGCCCTCATTATTTAATTTTGCTTCACTCCTTACTGTAAAATTGGCAGCTACCATATCATAAACAAAAGCTTATTACAGTTTGTATGAGATAATTTTGTTTGTTTAGTTAGCTCTACTGTTTGTATAATAACATCCCTATGATGAGTTTACTGTATTATAAAAGAAATTCAACACAAGGTAATTGAAGAGATGTACCTGAAAGTCCCAGCTAGAAATATTACTGTATGAATTGATGTAGCAACTGAGATAGCAGATTTTATTACAGGAGTGTTGTATATGGTTTATTTGGCGGGAGACTACCGACAGGCAGGTCTATCACCTGCTTAGTTTGGACAGCTAGAAATAAGAGTTACTTTTAGTTTTGCAACACAGCAAGTTGTTTCTGTCAACCTAACTTTAAATGTATGTGTTTAAAAATTAATATATAAAAAAATTGTGTAGAAGTCCATGCCTTTTGAGATTAGGTGCTAAGTCATTCCTTTTTTTTTTCTAGAAAAACAACAGTCTTCATTAGATGTCTTCAAGAAATCCAAAGCTGCATCCACCATTCTTGTTGCATCATCTTCAGCCATGCTAACTGGAAAGGATGAACTTTATGCAAACTGTATGGTGGTGGATAAGGTAAACCAATATTATCTGTTGGCATAGCAATACCAGTATCATGTGCTATTCCATAGTATAAGCCCCCATTAAATAGTGTATAATACGTAAGTGGGTGGGTGTAACCAGAATTTGACACACACTCGAGGTGTGGGATGCTACATAAACTCAGAGAGCGAATCTCAAGGGGTTTATAAACTCCCCCATGTTCATTTCCTTAAAGTTTTCTCGGCATCTGCTCCCTTACTCTAACTGCTTGTGTCTCTCCTCTACCCCGCCCCTCTCATTCTAGCTCCCGTAACTCCTTGCCATACTCCTTCTGTCTTCTACCCCCACTTTGACCTCCAATATCACTTTCGTCTACTACTTTTCTAACCCTAGTCTCAAGCAGCCAACTGTTGTTTACTATAATTTGTTTTATTTACTATAACTTTTGCCGCACTGATTCTCTGCCAGTTTGACATTATTGTAGCCCTCTCAGTTATTTATTTATTGTAAAACATCGGAATTACAATCTTTTGAGTCAGGGACTCATTTCCAAAGGCTCCACAACATAGTTACAGAAAAGTATAAATATGTACAGTTTAACGCAGTGACTGACAGATACAATACAAGGTACTAATATACAGGTACATTTGCAAGCTTGTCACAGTAAGAAATAATACACAAGGCAACAACAACAATTGAATGCTGGTGAAGAAGGTGGACCTATACATTGAGGTAGCTAAGGTAAGTAGTCCAATAACCACCTGTGTCCTGGAATTGATCTAGGATCAGCAGTCTGGATAGACTTGTCGCCGGGGTGGAACCAAGTACAATCGTGTAGATTAGGTAGTAGTACAAGTTGCACTGGCTAGGTCCAAGAAAAGGCTAACTGGCCTGGGTAATGCTGGCTATAAAGCCATTGACATTGGCATGGGTCTAGACCAGATTGTAGCAATAAGGAGGGTGGCCCAGCGGGGCTGAGCACTCACCGCATGGTGCACATGCAAGAGCGATTGGAGAAGATGTGGTTCATGAGGGCCTTTTTAAACTTGCCTAACTTAGACAGACTGGTTATCAAGGTTGGTAGTGAGTTGATCCAAGTTGGGCCCCTGTAGCAGAAGGTCCTTTGGGCTAGAGGGGTTCTGACCCTAGGGACTGCAGGTGAGGACTTGGAGGCACCGCGAGTGTGGACTGAGGGGGTGGCTGGGTGAAGAGCAGAGATGACTCCTGGGGAGGGGGGGTATGACCGAGGAGGATTTTTTTGGCCATGAGGCAGGACTGGTATTTCAGTCCCTCTTCAAAATTAAGCACATTTGCAAGGGAATAAAGTGCACAGGTGTGGGTGCGCTGATTGGCACTGGTCAAGAGACTGCAGGCTATATTGATGAACAATTTAATTTTGCTGAGGGCGGTACTGTCAGCTGCACCATAGATGAGCAAGCTGTAGTCAACCAAGGAAAGCACTGATGAGGTGATGGCCAGTCTAAGCGCCTCAGGTGGAAGACAGTCTTTTTGCCGATAGAGGAGGCTGATACATGTGTTGTTGGCAGTTGAGAGGGCACTGATGTGGGAGTGGAACGTGAGGGCAGAGTCAAAGTGGATGCCCAAGTATTTGTAAGTGGCTACTTGTTCAAGGGGATGGAGAGAGCTAGAGAGGACCTGGAGGGGAAGTCTTTAAGTTTCCTTTGGTGGTGTGCAAAGAGCATTGTCTTGTTTTTTTTTTAAGATTTATGACCAGTCTTCTGTCCGTGAACCAACTCTCGGCATGATTGAAGGAGTATTGGAGGGAGGACCGGAGGGCAGTGGGGCTTGGATGAGAGGCACAGAGGACCACGTCATCGTCATAGAGAAGAACTTTACCAGGGCAGGAGCTGGGTAGGGAGTTGAGACAGAGGCTGAAGAGAAGAGGTCTGAGAATGGAGCCCTGTGAGACACCCAAGTGGACAGGATGGGTGCTGGATAGGGTGCTTTTTGTTTTGATGCATTGAGACCTGAAAGATAGGTAGCTGGTGAACCAGTCCAGGGGTCCTTGGGAGAAGCCAGACTGTAGGAGGGTATCCAGCAGGAGAGAGTGGTTGACCGTGTCAAAGGCCTTTGACAAGTTGATGAAGATGGCTCCTGCAAGGTCACCTTTGTCAAGGGTGGAGTGGAGGAAGTTAGTGAACTCCAGAAGAGCAGTAGTTGTGCTATTGCCTGACCTGAAACTCTGCTGCTCCCTGCAGAGTAGGTCCTGGGTGGTAAGGTAGTCAGTTAGTTGTGTTGCCACTATTTTTTCCAGAGCTTTAGAGATAGGGGGAGAATGACAATTGATTGATAGTTACTAGGGGAGGAGCTGTCACCACTTTGTAGAATGGTAGTAATGACTGTTGTTTTCCAGGCCTGTGGAAATTGGCCAAGGCATAGGGAGCGATTGAGCAGGTCTGTGAGTGGTGGTAGCACTATGTCTATGGCCAGGCGAAGGAGCCTTAGGTCAAGCGTGTCATTACTGGGGCTGGTGCTGTTCAGGGCTTTTATCAGGTACAGTCGGGCTTCCTGCAGAGTGATGGTGCGAAGGTAGAAGGGGGCTCATGGGAGGGTGGGTGGCAGGGAGGCCAGTAGTGTGTCAAAGATGTTGCTGGGTAAAACTGTGCTGATGTCAATGAAAGCAGCATTGAGGCAGTCAGCAATGCATTGAGGGTCTGTGGAGATAGTGCCGTTGATGATGAGTTGGGATGGTGGGGGGTACGAGACTTCCCATTTAGTTCTTTAATGTTATCCCAGAAATTATGGGCAGACCCCCAGGAGGAGGCAAGTGTTGATCTATAGTAATGAGCTTTGGCCTTACAGATAGCCCATATGCATTTGTTGTGCTTGGCACTGAAGGCCTGCCTATCTGCCAGATTTCCAGAGGAGATGGCTTTTTGCCGTAGATTATCTCTATGTCTCAACTGTTGGAGGAGGGATGGGGTAATCCAAGGGGCATTGCGTTTTTTGGTGTATGACTTGGCGAGAGGTGCGAAAATGTTGCAGGCCATGATAAAGGAGCAAGTAAAGAAATCAAGCGCATCATCAGTATTGTGAGCAAGGTTTATGGGTGACCAGTCCTAGAATTTATTTAGGCTTCCGGGGTGGAGACACCAGTGGAATACCACCTTAGGCTCAGGTTTTGGTATCCTACAGGACCAAGAGAAGCTAATTAGGCAATGGTCACTTAGTGAGTTTGGGAGGACGGTGATGTCTGCAATTTTGTGGGAGCGGTTTGAGAGGACGATGTCAAGCAGAGACTTAGTTCCTTTCAAGGGGTTGTATCTGGTAGGTTGTGTCACTAGTTTGGTTAGGTCAAGTGCTGTGAAGGTGTCCTTGGCATGATTGGCAGAACTGGCAAGCAAGTTCATGTTGAGGTCCCCCAGTAAAATCTGCTCCATTTTGTGGGGGAGATTAGATAGGTATTCTGAAAGAGAGAGGATAACAAAAGTCTGGTGACATGGGGGAACATAGGCCACCATGATGATGAGGGTGCCCTGGAGGTGTCAGGGGTAATTTTGAGAGACAGAGATGACTTGGGCACTGTGATCCTGTTTGGGAAGGGTAGAGCATGGCCTAGCAATGAATCACACGTGTAAATGGTACAACCCCCTCCCTGCTTTTCCACTCTATCCACCCTAAAGAGAGTGTACCAAGGGAAGGCAATGAAGGAGTCAGGGGTGGAGATGGAGAGCCAGATTTCCACCAGAGCTAGAATGTCCAGTTGGTGCTGTAGGATCCAGCAATGAAGGGCTGCAGATTTCTTCAGGAGGCTACAAATGTTCATGGAGGCTATGCAAAGACCTCCGGCTGGTGGGGCTCAGAACATGCCAGCAGTGATAGGACCAGAGTTGGGGTGGATATTTCCGGACAGCAGGAGGAGCAGCGTGATTACCCTAAGCAGGGCTAGGTGATATCTACTGTGATTTTGTGGGGGGAAGTAAGTGGACTTAGCAGGCAGGGAACATGGGATTTGGAGACAGCAGAGGGTAGAGATGGCAAGGTGGGGGGCCAAGAGGAGTCAGTGGTTGATGAGTACCATGGACGGTGGGAAGGTGGGGGGTGAGGTGGGGACCAGGGAGTGAATAGGGTGGAGAAGGAGTGGGGTGGAGAGACAGGGGAGATTGCAAAGAAGTGGGACTGGGGGTGGGTGAAGGCAGGTACTGGTGGGGGAGGGGTAGGACCAGGATTAGAAGCAGGACCAGGCTGCACAGGCAACCAGTAGCTGGCATGGATAGTAGTGGTGACCAGGTGGGGACTAGGTATAAAGGAGACATATTGGAGCCCAGTACTATGGCAGCTACGATGGTGCAGTGGTAGGGCTGCAGGCTTTGGTGTGGAAGGTCCCAGGTTCGAATCCCAGGAGGGAAATTCAAATAAGCCCCTAGTTTAAGGCCATGGGAGGTAGTGGCAGCTATGGATGGAGGGGGAAAACATGGAGAAAAGGGGGTTATGGCAGCGACTCCCAGTGGCCACTCAGGAAATGGCTGCAGAGTAGGGAGAGGGATGGTGGGGGAAGGAATGGGGAAGAGCAAAGAAAGCAGGGAGTGAAGAGAGGTGTGCTGTGGGGAGGTATGGCTGTAGGTGGGTGGAGGGCTAGAGCAAAGGGTAGAGTGGCTGGTAGAGGAAGGGGGGGGGAGCAGGGAGATAGAAAGGTTTGACAGGGGCTGGCTGGAAAAAATGCAGCACACCCTCTAGTGGGGAATCTGTATAAGCTGCAAAGGGGAAAGAAGGGATTTAGTAAAAAAAGCAGCAGGTCATGTGATTAGGGTGGCCCTTAAATGAAGGGATGCCCCTGGGTGGGAGGCTGGCTGGGGCAGGCAGGGCAGTTGTCGCAAAGCATCATCGGGCTAACACCCCTCCAGTAGCTGCAGTGAGAGAGGCCTTAGTTTCCTTTAACAGCTGCTTGAGTCCGCTGGTGCCCCAGGTAGTCTGCTCGCTGGAAGGGTGTATGTATTTCAGTTTATGTTATGATGTACACACATTACAATTTACTGACCTGCCTGTTTTCATTGTGCCTGTAATTTTTCTGTAAAAAATGTTTGGATTGTGCCTGAAATTTACTGTAAAATGTTTGTCACTCCTCTTTCCTATTCAATCCCCTTGGTCGCACCTGGAAATGAGCCTCAGCTCAGTGTGCCTTTCTCAACTATCAAATTTTAAATCTATAAATTAAAAAAGTATCCCAAGCCAGGGTCTGTGTGTGTAAAATTATGGTTTACACCCACCCACCCATATCTTATTTTTTTATAATTACTAATGAGCATTTTACTGTGGCAGATGTATGACTAGTGCTTGTGCCACTCACGGCATAAGCTTGATTGACAGGGAGTGATTACTGCTGCCCAGTTGTAAAGAATAATTACAACAAGGTGGTTATAGCACATGTTTATAAACTGTTTATCTGAGCATTAAAAATACTCACTAGGAATTATTATAAAATTAAAAAGTAATCTATTCTTGTGCTAAAATGGAAGTCTTGGTTTTCACAGGGGTTTCAGATTTTCACGTCTGTTTTTATACGTCTGATTTTGTCTCATATATTTTATGCACCTTTTTATAGCAATAAATATCACCACTAGTGTCTCCATTAAAGACGTTCCCTGGTGTTTCAAATTCCAGTTTTTCTGATGCACTCGAAAAAGTTTTCATGGTTGTTTTCTGGCACAAGTACGTTGTTAAATATATAGATGCACTACTAGAATAATGATTTATCCTACTATGTCATGTCCAGCTATGAATATATACAGAATGGCAACAAGAAAATTGGGTCCCAAAATTGCAGCAGTTAGTATCATTCAAGGCGCTTTACTTAAATACCTGTCTGTCTTTGGTTACC
The DNA here is from genome assembly GCA_016271365.2 of Neoceratodus forsteri. Classification (NCBI taxonomy): domain Eukaryota; kingdom Metazoa; phylum Chordata; order Ceratodontiformes; family Ceratodontidae; genus Neoceratodus; species Neoceratodus forsteri. The sequence continues at coordinate 532,471,371 of CM057454.1, forward strand.
CTGTTTATATAGAGAAATAATGGATGGGGAGGGTTTGATATGAGAATTTAATGCACACCCAAGTTGTGGGATGCTACATAAACCCCGAGGTCGATTTATCAAAGCATCCCACAACGAGGGTGTACATTCAATTCTCATATGAAACAACTCCCCATCTTTCATTTTTTATAATAACAGACCAGCAATTTTTCTCCAGCAGTTTGTGAAACTGGTTGGCCCCGCCCACACACAGAATGTTGGCCAATGAGGCAGCAGCATAGTTTGACTGGCATGGCTCATGAATGTCATAACAACCAGCCGGTTGTTATGGAAACTATCAACCTGGTCAGTACATTGAGAGACATTGCTGACCAGTTATTATTTTATGTTAAAGTCCTTACCATTCTGCATGTACTTTTGAATTGTTTGAACAGAATTATTGCAAGTTTTATTTTTTATTGGGATGTTTCAATTATTTTTGTCCTGAGCCGACCACCGCTGAAACTGCAACTTTGAAAGCAGATATAACCAAAAGAAGCATGGCAACCCCTTTATTTCTTTCTGTTTCTATATTCATAACCACATTCTACATCTATCAAAAATGTTTTGTGAAAATGACACAGGTTTGAAATGGTTTTATGTATAAAAACATACAAATATTTCCCCCTTTATTGGGAATATCAGTTCAAGAGGATGTCATAGTATTGGTAATTTACTCTTTATTTTGCATTTGTGGAAATAAAGACCCAAGCATCATGACAAATGATGTGTCCTTGTTTCACATTTTCTTTCACACTCATGTTGACATCTAAAAATATTGATGTTATAACCACATAAAACAATCTGACCACTTCTGGATTTTTTTCCATAAAGAGGGATTAAGTCTCACCAATGTAACTTAAAGACAAGCATGGCAACCCATGTTTTTTGTTGTGGATTTTAAATGTTTAGATGACCATCATCTACTGGGCAAAAAATTATGACTTTGACATGGGGTTGCTGAAACTCTAGGGAACATCCTTAACATCACTTACATCAAAGTAGAAATTCTTCTTGTTTCCTTTCAGACTGCAGGGAGGCAAATTATCTACACAAGAAAACAAACTAATAGTATAAGATATGATTGGGAGGGTCAACAGTAAAGAAGGGATTAACATCATAAGGGAGGATATGAGAAGTGGTCCAGTATTTGTCAGCTGATGGTTGAAGAATGGCGCAGAGTGGAGGGGTACAGCTACACTGGGGACTGGGGGCCATCTGGGAAGATAAGAGCCTATACACTGGTGCTTGCCTGGATCCATCCAGGAGGGGAACCACAGTTCCCAATGGATGGTTTAAACATTACTTCGATGAGCATTTAAACTAGCAGTGGGGGGTGGCGGAAGAAAAAGGGGAGGCCCCCATAGGCTAAGATAGTATGTAGGGAGGTCCTGAGGGGCAAGAGTCCCATCACAGAGCAAGTTTATCATGGAGGTGTGGAGTTAGCAAAGGAAGAAGGGGGAATTGAAGCAATCAGAAAAGAAGAACGAGAAAGGGGGCACAAAAAGAAAATGGGGAAGCAACAAGCAGAGAGCAAATAAAATCTGAAAGGCTATGTATGCTGATGGTAGAAATTTTGGAAATAAGACCCCAGTCCCAGAGGCCACCACGTCAGTAGCCGACCTGGATATCATGGCCATTACCAAGTCATCGTGCACTGACAGCCATGACTGAGACATGGTCATATCAGGCTACATGATGTTCAGGAGGGACAGAGTAGGAAGGAAAGAAGGAGGAGTGGTACTTTATGTGAAGAAAAGCATAAAAGCAACAGAAATACAGGGAGCATGGGGGCAGCAGTGCTGTGGGTCACCCTCGAGTTGGGAAAGGGAACCATGATTTGTGCAGGTGTGATCTTCAGGCCTCTGGTGTAGGGGAAGGCCTTAGATAAGGAAATGTTAGAAGCAGTTTGCAAAATGGCTGACGGGGAGGTGTTGCTGGTTGGGGACTTCAATCTGCCAAATGTAGATTGGAGCATCCCTGTGTCAGCCACAGCTAGAAGCAGGGACATTCTGGACTCCCTGCAGGGGGCTTTCCTCAGGCAACTAGTTAGTGAACCCACTTGTGATGGGGCAATGCTGAATCTGGTGCTTTGTACAGTGTGGTTCAACATAAGAACAGCTGCAGAATCCAACCATGCATTGAGTCCTGGACTTCACAAGGGTTGATTTTACAAAGATGGGCGAATGCCTCAGGAATGATCTGGTGGGGGAGAGGACTTGGGGGGAGAGGAGATAGTGGGCCAAACTAAAAGAGGGCATACTGAAGGCAATGAACCTCTGTGTCAAGCAAGTAAATAAAAGAGGAGACCGCTATGGTTCTCAGAAGAGGTAGCAGAGAGGGGAAAAGCTAAAAAAGTAGCATTCAGAAGATATAAGGAGACCCAGAGAGAGAGGAGGATAGGAAAGTGTATTTGGGAAAACAGAGGGAGGCAGGCAAAACAGTAAGGAGCACAAAGGCGCAAACTGAGGAAAGGATAGCTCAGGGAGTATCAAAAGGAGACAATACATTTTTTAGGTATATTAGTAAGAAAAGGAAGACAGAGGGAGGGACTGTAGGTTAACAAGCCCTTAACACCATTAGAAAAACTTTGAAAAAAGTAAGACATATTCAACTCCATTTCGTTTTCTTTATTACTTCATATATTTTCAGTAAATAATTCCCCATTTTCTTTATTACTGAAAACAGCTGCATGAAAATAAGATTCCTGTCCCTTAGTCTGTCTGCTCTGGCTGCTTGTCTACACCTGATGTCACAATCCCCTGTTTATGACATCATAATTATCTCCACAACTACATATTGTGATGTCATAAACAGAATTATGATGTCAGGTGTGGACAAGTAACAAGAGCTGAAAGGGCAGAGATACTGTTTTTTACGCAAATACCCTTAGTAATCAGGAAATAAGGGTGAGAACTGCAGCATAAAATATGAAATATAAGCTATATTTATGTCTCAATATTAAATTTTTTCAAAGTTGTCTCACTTGTATCAGGAGCTCCTTAAAAAGGGAGGGGGATGATTGTATGGCAGGGGGATCAAGAAAAGGCAAACATCTTGAACAAATATTTCTGGTCAGTATTCACAGTAGAAGGGGATGGGGAGGGACCATGGAAAGGTGCCAGGAGCTTTGAAGGGAGGGAAATAGACACTAGTCCATTTTCAGAGAGAGTCTGGAAAGCACTCGTTAACTTGAAGGTGGACAAAGCCATGGGGCTAGTCGGGTACATCCAAGGATGCTGAGGGAGCATTGGAATGTACTGACTGCACCTTTGACAGACCTATTTAACAGATCACCGGAGAACGGCATGGTCCCGCGTAACTGGAGAAGGGCAGAGATAGCCCCACTTCACAGAAGTGGTAGCAGGGAAGAGGCAGGCAATAATAGGCCTGTCAATCTGACATCAGTGGTGGGCGAGTTAATGGAAATACTAAAAGAAAGTATTGTGGAATCTCTTGTATCCAATGGATTACAGGATCCAAGGCAGCATAGTGTCACAGGGGGAAGGTTATGCCAAACAAATGTGATAGATCTTCTTGACTTGGTGGCCAAGGAGTTGGACCAGGGAGGAGCAGTGGATGTGGCCTACCTGGATTTCAGCAAGGCTTTCAACACCATTCCACACAGCAGACTGATAAGCAAGTTGGAGAACTTGGGGGTGAGTAATAAAGTGGTAACCTGGGTAAAGAATCGGTTGGGGGGAGGACATAGAGGGTAGTGGTAAATGGAGTTCGTGCCATGGAATGGTGGGTGACCAGTGGAGTTCCTCAGGGATCAGTGTTGAGACCAGTCCTCTTTAACATCTTTATAAGTGACATAGTGGAGAAACTAGAAGGGAAGGTCTGCCTCTTTGCAGATGACACCAAGATCTGCAGCAGAGTGGACACTCTGAGGTGGGTGGAAAGGATGAGTAGGGATCTGAAAAGACTAGCAGAGTGGTCAAGGGTATGGCATTTGGGTTTTAATACAAACAAGTGCAAAATAATGCACTTGAGCCATAGGAACCCAGGAGAAGAGTACAAAATGGGCAGCATGACACTGGCAAAGAGCAAGCAGGAAAGAGACCTGGGATAATGGTATTGGATGACCTAAAGGTGGCCAGGCAGTGTGACGTGCCAGTAGGAAGAACTAGTGGAATGTGGTGGTGCATAGGAAGGGGAATGACAATGCCCCTATATAGATTGCTGGTAAGATCTCACCTTGAGTACTGTGTCCAGTTCTGGAGACCACATCTCAGGAAGGACATAGACAGAGTAGAGGCCTTCCAGAGGAGGACTACCTAAATGGTGCAGAGTCTGCATCAAAAGCCCTACGAGGAGAGATTTAAGGTGCTAAATAAAGTACCAGACTTTCTCCTCTGTGCTAAATGTACACTCTGGAGGAAAGGAAAGGGGGTGGGTTATGGTAGAGACCTTTAAATACCTCATGGGGATTAATGAGGTACATGAGGGGGGTATTTTTCAGAGAAAAAGGTGCTCTAGAACAAGAGGGCATGCTATGAAGCTGAGAGGGGTAAATTCAAGAGGGATGCAAGGAAGTACTTCTTTACAGAAAGAGTGGTGAATTCCTGGAACTTCAAGCAGAGGTAGTAGGTGCAAAAACAGTGCTGGGTTCAAAAATGCCTCAGACAGGCACAAGGGAATCATAGTATGGGTAAAGAAAGGAGGGGAAGAGGTGGTGCTGTAGATCTAGTTGGGCCTACAGCAAAAAATGAAAGTTAAAAAAATGGGCAGACTAGGTGGGCCCAGTGGCCCTTATCTTCCGACACATTCTGTGTTTCTATGTTTCTGTGTTAAAAGTAAGTATCACGAAGCGTAAGGTGATGCATTGCACAGACTGTAGAAAAGAAAAATGCTGTAATAGTTCACCATATTGTTGGGATACCAGTGGAGAGCATGGAGAAGAGAAACCTGGGGTGATAAGTAACAGATAATCCACTATAGGGCGTGGAGTCATGCTGTGATATACACACCTTGGTGTGTGCCCTGAGGTACAAGGCTGCAGGCAGAGTGCATTCAACCACCCAAGGCATGCATATGTTAGAGTACAACCACATGACCTGTAGGCATAGTACAGAGACTGCGCTGGTTCGGGTGCTCAATGATCTCCTGGTGGTGAGAGATCAAAGACACCGTTCTATCTTGGTGCTCCTTGTTCTCTCTTCAGCCTTTGACACTGTAGACCATGGGGTACTGCTTGGATGGCTGGGGTCCATCTGCTGCCTATCAGGTGTGATTCTCAGATGGTTTACATCTTTCTTATCTGGCAGAAGTCAGAGAGTGGTTTCAGGGATTTTTCCTCAGACTCATTCTCCCTGCCATGTGGGGTACCTCAGGGCTCAGTGTGGTCCCCCATGTTGTTCGCAGTGTATATGCTGCCCCTCAGAGACATTGTAAGATGGTATGGGCTGAGGTTTCACTGCTATGCTGATGATACCCAGCTCTACCTGTCTTTTGCACGTGACCAGGATAGAGCTGTTTCGGTCTTTAATAATTGCCTCACCGAAATCCAGGACTGGATGAATTTGAGCTGGTTAAAGTTGAACGCCGGAAAGACTGAGGTGATGGTGGTGGATCCGGGACACCGGATAGAGGGGTTGTGGGCTGGACAGCCATCTGGACTTTTTCTAGGTGGCTCCCTGATCACTTCTTCTGAACAGGTGTGAAACCTGGGGGTAGTGCTTGACGATGGGCTGACATTACAAGCTCAGGTGTCGGCAGTCATCAAGTCTTCCTTTTACCATTTTAGGAATATCTCCAGGATTAAGCACCTTGTTCCATTCGGGGATCTGCCTACTGTACCTTGGTTCATGCCTTTGTGACCTCTCGCTTGGATTACTGCAATTCCCTGTACCTAGGGCTTACTGGGGTTGATATCCGCCACCTGCAGCTGGTGCAGACTGCAGCAGCATGATTGTTGACGGGGGCCCTCTTGAGCCTCCCATATCACCCCGGTGCTGCGCGATCTGCACTAACTGCCTATTAGGTGGCGGATCACCTTTAAAGTTGGTTTACTGACTCATAAAGCCCTACATGGACTTGGTCCTGACTATTTAGAAAAGAGCTTCTTGTCCCTATTGTCCTGTGCGCCTGCGACAGCTCTGTTCAGCTGACGAGGGGTTGCTGGAGATTCCAAGGGTGTCATTGAAATCTTCAGGGGCCCATGCATTTATGCATGCTGCCCCTGCCCTTTGGAATTCTCAACCCCGTCAGCTTCTGGAGTGCACGACTGTGGGAAGGTGTAAACATGGCCTAAAAACCCAGTTATGGCGTCAAGCATTTTTAGACACTGATTAGGATGATCCTCAGACTGCTTTTATATTGTTGTCTACTGATTTTATTATTGTCTTATCCTATTTTATTCTATTAAATTGTATCTTGTTGTAAAGCGCCTTGATGTTTCGAAAGGCGCTTATGTGAAATAAAGATATTATTATTTATTATTATTATAATTATTATAAGTGAATTATCTGTCTTATAAAATGGTCAATATTGGGGGTTTTTTGGTGGGGGGATGAAAAATAGAAGTGCAGACATGCGGTCATTGTGGGGTAATGCACAGTCATGTGGTGTGTTTCCTCCAATCAGGAGACAGTATTTTTACTGATTTTTCTTACCCAGGGATTTATTTAACTCCAAAAATTGATTAGCGTTTTGCTCATAAAAGTGCTAAAACATTGTGAAAATGCATAGCACTTGCTTCACTGTGTTTAACAAGCATAACACTTCTAGAAAACCTATATAAATACTTTCTGTACAGTTAGCATTGTCCCAAGAAAAAAACTGCTAATCAATTATTTAAAACCCTGTCACCAATTTTATAATTAGCAAGAACCTAAAGTAGTCTGTTCAGTGCAACAGGGTATTTAGCTGCACTGTCCTGCATACCCCTGTATTTGGTCCCTGCTGTTGTGCCTTACGTCTGTAACAAGACTTTGCTGTATTTCTCTGCTTAGTTTTCTGTGTATACCTTGTACCAAGGTCACACCTGGAAATGGGCCTTGGCTCAGTGTGCCTTTCCCGGTCACCAATTTTAAATAAATAAATAAAAATTAAAAAAATATAGGTGGGATAACAGATTAGTGGGGTGCATAGGGAGAAAGATTACTAGCAGAGGAAGGGAGGTGATAGTGCCTCTGAATAGATCACTTGTGAGACTGCATTTGGAATACTATGTCCAGTTCTGGGGCCCACATGGAAGGGAGAACAGAGAAAGAATACAGACATTGAAATGAAAGGCCATACAGGTGATCCATGGGCAGCAGGGCATGGTGTATGATGAGAAAAGCCTCAACATGTATCCACTGGAGGATAGAAGGCAAGGCAGGGACACAACAGAGGCTTTCAAATTCTTTAATGGTTCAACAGAGTGCATGCAGCAAATCTGTTCAAACTAAGAAACAGTGTGTCCACCAGGGGGCATGCACTCATGCCCCTTGGTGCACTCATGCAGGAGGGGGAATGTTCAAAAGGACATTTGGAAGTATTATTTCAGGGAAAGGGTGGTGGATGGATGGATCAAATGTCATAGCAATGTTGTGGAAGCAAAGACTACAGCAAGATTCAAGAGAAAGTGGTACGCATATAAAGGAGTTATCAGATGGGCAGTGAAGGAGGGGAAAGGGAGACTGAGAGGGGGACAAAAACCTGAGCATCTCTGAGTAGGAGATCTTAGGTTAGACTGGTTGGACTGTTCAGTTATTTTCCTATCCATCACTTTTCTATGTTTTTATAAAAAGTTATTACATTTATTAAAAAATAGCAGGGTCTATCAGATACAATATTTAAATTAAGCTCAGTGTATCTAGTGGTTGTGACCTACCAGTCAGCAAACAGCGCTATCCATGAAGAGCAGGGGCCCCATTCTCAGATGTTATCAGTGTTGCTAGGTGGTTAGCACAATCACTTAGCACCATTGCTAGCAACCTTGTGCTTCATGACTTTCACATCTCTTTCTTAAGGGACTGCATAAGTGTTTGCAATAGTTCAGAAAGTGTCAGGGCCTAGTGCCATCCAAATGGCCCACAGTGCAGTCTCGGGAGCATGGTGGCCTCGACACTACTTATTGTAGCGCCCTGCACCTCTGCCAGGGTGCTGCTTGGTACAACCAGGTGGTAATGGAGATCACAGCCCTACAACCAGTCACAGTGAACAGGCAGGAGGAGGGTGATGGGGTGGGGGACATTGGCTGACATAGTACTCCGGTAGGACACCATGGAAAAGGAGGGGGGCATCACTGACCTGGATTTTTAACTTTGTCTACAATTTGTTAAGTATGTAATAAGGCATGGTCAGTTGTGTAACTGTGGATTCATAATCTGATGCTTCAAGTATGTTGTTAAGTGATGAGTACCTTTAAACACACTCTGTGTTTCTTGACCATGATTCCATAACCTGAAAGTATCTTGCTACATTTATAAAATAGGTCCTACCTAAAAAAAAGCAATATTTTACTGAGAACAAATGTATTTTTTACATGAAATTTGTTCAGAAGGAAAACTAGACTCTGTCCGTAGGTTTATTACTCCCCCACCCATGCACGCGTGCACACACACACACACACACACACACACACACACACACACACACACTAAATAAACTGGAGTTAAACTTAGGAAAATGTATGGCAATACATATGGGTAAAAAAATGAACATCACCATTACAATTTAGGGGTTTCAAAATGAAAGATTCACTAGAGGATTGAGACTTGGGAGTCACCATAACAGCAGATATGAAATTTGATGTTCACTGTCAGAAGACAGTTAAAAAAGCAAATCAGGTACTAGATTGCATTCTTAGGCACATCACCAGTAGAGAAAGTGTGGTTATCATGCCGCTGTATAGGTCATTGGTGAGGCCACACCTTGAGTATTGTGCCCAGGTTTGGTCACCATATAAAAAACAGGATATCATTAAAATAGAAAAAATTAAAAAAAAAAAAAGCAACTAAAGCAGTGAAATCACTCCAGGATACAACATATGAGCAGAGGCTAACACATCTTAAGCTGTATACGTTGCAAAATAGAAGGGTAAGGGGAGATACGTGTATGCTCTACAAGGCCCTACATGACAACACCTTATGGGGAGAATTGGGGCTAGTGCTAAAAAATAGTATACATATTTCAAGAGCTCATTCACTGAAGCTTAGTATGGGGAGGTGGAATAATCAGAAAAGGAAGCATTGGTTTAGCCAGAAGGTGGTAAATTTATGGAATGAGCTGTCAGTGGAAGTGGTGACAAGTGAGAAAATGGAAATTTTTAAATTAAGATTGGATAATTATTGTAAAAACAAAACTACAGTGATTTAAGGGAACTTGGCAAGCACTATGGATGAAAGTCTACTATAGCTTGAAACTACCTATGTAACACACACACACACACACAAACCATACATACACTTGGAGACTGCAGCTGTGTTACTTTTCCTTTTTTAAGTACATATTAAGTTTGCTTATTTTATTTGCTTTTTGGCACTGTACAGTGTTTGTGGAGTGAGACAGAGATGTGAGCATTTTTATAACATGTGCGGGAGCTGCCTGTGAGTTCACGTTGTTTTCCCATCTGGTGCATTGACCTGCTCTACACACTGCAGAGTTGTTACTATGTATTACCTTTTTTTTTTTTTTCCACTTAGTTTATTACATTTGCATGCAAAGCATGCAGAGATATTGGTACCAGTCTGAACTGTGAGAGGACTTTTGGAGGCACATCCCATCTCCACCTGTCACAGCTTCAGAATACCAGATTGCCTCCTTAATTCTGCCTGCACTCCCTCTTGCTCCCCCTTTTGTTTTTGAAGTCCTTGTACAATCACAAGGCTGGCAAATGCAAGCTGCTAGGTTGTTTTGTGCAACTCCTAATTCTTGCTTGAAACTGGTCTTGCATTTTTGGCTCCACTGCTCTACTTTTACACTGGAGCACTGCGACAGGGTAGCAAACTGGGCAGCTTCTTAGAGAATACTCACAAAGAGAACACTCCAGACACCAGTTTAACTTAAATGAAAACTGCTTTACTTTCAGTAACATGCAAAAACAAAGAGCCTGTATTCAGTGTTACAAAAAAGGTTCTTGCTGTTCAATCTCTGGTTGTCTCCCTATAACAGGGAATGCAATCTCTTTTTCCCCTTGGTTCACCCTTCGCTTTATTGGGCTCTGATTACTTCCTAACCCTCCCCCCTGAGGGATAGTCAACAAGTAGAGCATGCAGTGCAGTGAAGTCGAAAAGGGGCAACTTTAAAGCAAGAGGGGCTTGTTACAAATCCACCCACAGCCCCTACCAAAAACTGTGTTGCAGGCTTGTGAAGGGGTTTATGGGTAAAAGGAGGGTGACAGACATACACTCCGTCACAGGCATTGTCATTTTTTAGTATTTATTTCTGGTAATATTGGATCAGTGTGCCTGTCAGACTACATGCCTTCTGACTGTATCTAGGCTGCCCATTATGAAAATGTTATTTTACTCGGCCCAAGCTTCTTACCTTGTAGCTCCTCTGACATTCTGCCTGCCTGATGCCTTTGTATCTTCTTGAAAACAAGAGAGTGCGTGTCCTGAGCAAGGTAACCCCAAACTGATGTGAACTTGTGCATGCATGAGTTATGCATATTTTAAGCACCCTGAGATTAACCTATGGCCTGAAAGTAAGCTTTGTCCTGGATATAGCAATATATTTTATACAGAAAAACAAGCATGGGAACACTTGAAACTCTTGCTTTGAAAATCAGAATTGTGACTCGAGGCGTGCACATCAACTTACAGGGTGTCCAGTTCCTACTGATGGACAGCAGTGGAGACAGGTCCCAGATTACTCCCTTTCATGTTGCTCACCTCTATGAAGGAAAAGTCCCATGGGCACTGTCACAAACTCACTCAGCAGGTCAGCCCTCTACTCCCAAAGTGCCAACCTCTGAGCGTAGAATTGTGAACAGTGAACAGAACAAGGTAACCCTCTTGTCTGTTTTGTGAGTTTGAGTCACCTTAGTCCCAGGTTCTGGAGGGATTCAAACTGATAACCTCTTGTTAGTGTACCCAATTATCAGGCTCAGATAATTTTGTCTTTGGGGGGCCAGATATCTTTGCCTACGGGCACCTAACCAGGTATTTCAAAATGAACCCTTAGAACTCTATGTAGGACCTAGAGAACTTTTTTCTGTTTCCCAGTTTGGTGTCACAATAAGCACGTGCACAGTGTCAACTATAACCATCTAAGCTTCACTATAAAAAAAGAAGTTTCAAGGCACACCAGGCAGTTTCTGTTTTTAAAATATATATCTTTACTTTAAAATAGATAAAAATAGCAAAACAGTAAATACAGAACAAGATATCCCAACACATACAGCCTTAAAAACAAAACAGGTTTAAATGTGCAAATTCCTACAATCCATACACTCAGACTGGTCTTAGCTAATTGTATTCTTACTTTCTTAATCTTTCAGTGCTTCAATGTTCCTCTCTCTCTCTAAGTCAGTAAATGAATGTCATCTGTAAGGTCTGCTCAGTATATTTCAAAGCAGTCTTGAGCCGGTCTCCTCTCTGAGGTCACCTAACTCCACCTTGGTGTATTAAAGTTTATATTTTATAACACAGGATGTCCTACTAAGATATTTAAAAAAAAAAAATAGGTGACATAATGAATCGCCTCTCTTTATGACTGGTCAAAACCGGTCTGTGATTTGCTTCACCCAGACATCAAAAGTCTCTTTGATGTAATTCACTGTATACTCCAAGCAAATGCTTATTGGACTTTCCTAATTTAGTCTGGGACCTGCTTTACCCAGACATCAAAGCTTCTTTGATGTAATTCGCTGGCTTCCTGGGAAGATACCCAAAACACATGCTTAGGCCCCTTTTTCTTATGACACCTAGTGTAAAGCAAAGGATTTCCCTGAGGGCATTATAAAATGGATATATTGGTTCCTGGCTTCAAAGCAAATTGACAAAGTAATTGCACCTCAGATATCTGCAGTTCAAACTACCTCCTGACCTTTTAACTTATCCCTGGGGGGGGGTTGATGTGTCAATTTCAGCAAGCCTGCATTTCCTCCTGACAGACAGTCCATCACACATTTTTTTTATATTTACAAAAAATTATACATGGATCAGAACCAGCTGTCCAAGTGTGACAGGCACTAGTTTCTGGGGCATGTATACCCCAACCCTTCTCCCAGATGAGGTGAGCTCCAGCAAAGAAGCTCTGGCACACACACACACCCTCTGTGCACATCACCATTTGACTACATAACTTTATATTTGAACCTCCAGTTCTAATTACTTCACATTAAACATTAGCTCTGGTACATGAGAGGATCTGCGCTTGGGAGGGATGCCCAGGGGAACCCAGTACTCAATAAAAAGGTGCTCTGGAGGTGGCCATCCACTCAAGAAGCCACACTCCATAGATCTAGGAATAGCAGTACTATTAGATCCATTGAGCCTTGGTCTTCCATCTGTCCCAGGTGCAGGAGCAGAGAGGCTGCTGGGTTCAGCTTTCTGAACTCACCCATAGAAGAATCTCTTGAATTTTCCTGACTCAAAGTGTCAGAAATAAGAAAAGCATATAATAATAAATACGAAGTTAAACATACTCCCATAATGCAAAGCATCATGACATATATACGCAAATCACCACAAAAATTTAAGCTGGTTCTATTTAAGCAGAATTGAATGGCACCAACGGCCTTGTCACACAGTCTGCAAAGGGTGAGAACAAAAGACATAGCCTCTTGTTCCCCTTGGGTGAGATACAGATAAGGCACACTGATGAGTCCTGTATAGGAAGAAACACATGTCTGTGTCTTCTGTTCTCACCCATTGCAGGCTGTGTGAAAGATCGTTTGTTACCATGCATTCCTGCTTAAAGCAGACACAGCCTAAATTTACTTACTTACCTGCTACTTGCCAGCAGATACAGGCCACATGGTCTATCAAGTCTGCTCAAGTGTGCAGCTAGCATCCCAGTTTACAGATACCCTTCCCCCTTCACAATTCCTCCCACACAGATGAATGCCAAGTGAGAATGAACCAGATTAAGCTGTTTGTGGTATTTCCAGTGGATGGGGGAAATTTGGACAAGACACCAGGGAAATTCCCCTACTTCCTGCTTCCTGTGAGCAGGGGGGAACCATTTTCTGGTGGGACCAAGATGGCGGAGGAGGAGGAGGATGTCTGCTTGGTAGGAGAAGAGCCTCGTCTTCTACTATTTTCATGTTAGAGAGCTGCAGCGGTGTTTCGCTAAATTTATTTCAGAATTTAAGCTCTGAAAGAGAATCTTCAGGGAGCTTACTAAGGAATTTACTGAAGAACTACAGCCAGAGGTGTTGCCTGTAAAGGCATCTGCAGATCTTGAGGAAGAGAGTGGCTCTGAGCACAAGATTACAACTTGGTTGTGAATTCCTTATTTGCTGCAGCAGGATTTGAACCTGGAACCTGCGATTTGCAATGGCAATACAAGGATGGATGAAAAATGGTGGAAACAAGGCAACCAGAGGTGGTCATGGAGCAAGAAGAAGAAGGAAGAGATTGGGAGAGTCTGTGAGCTGGCGGCTGTCCAATGGAACTGTGCCCGGTAAAAGCGCGAAATTCAAACAGGTACTTTTATTTTCCCAACACCGAGAATTTGCCTGTTCTAGCTCCAGAAATGACTGTAAAGTTGTCCAAACAGGTAGAATTGCCTGTCATCTTGCAGCCAAGCTCGTTTTCCAAAATTAACACTGCTACTGTTTAGGTGTAAAAGCAGACTCAGATCTCGGCTTTTAATGACAGAAAATAGCGCTATGAATGACGGAGCTCTGAAGCGCCTGCTGCAATATAGTCGGGGAGGATTTAAAGAAGAAAAGTCTGGGATGCCTGAAAGCCTCAAAAAAACTGTAGCCTGTCTTTTCAGCCTGCACAAAGGAAGGAGGAACAGGACATTATTTCAACTAATGCTGAAAAGAGCTGTACCACTTTGCCTATGGATTTTACTGACTTTGCTGTCCCTATGGATAAAATAAAAGGTTTTGTGTTGAATAATAATATGAAGCAGGGGGATGCAGTAGAGGCAAATAAAAATGTGGTTTACCAGTCTAATGTAGGTTCGCAATTAGGGGTTACAGAATTTTCTTTTTCTGAGGGGCACACAAGGAAAAATGTAATTCCCATGCCAAATGCATTAGGTTTAGGTAATAAAGCAGCGTCTATTATAAATAATGAGGGGCAAAAAGACTGGACGCCAGAAAAAGCTCTAAGTGGGGCAGGTTGGTCTCTGTTGGAATCAGGTGGATGGATTCCTGACCCCACTTGGAGCCAAATCATCCTTTCTCAGGATTCTCCTGAGTGGGCTCCAAGGTGCAACTGCAGGAAAATATTTCAGGTACAGATAAGAAGGTAGAGGGTGTATGTTTTAGGTACTGCAGGTAACCTGAATAACTTGAGTGATTCAGCTGAGGCTGCTGTGTCTCATAAGGCCTTACCTAAACCTGCAGTGGAATTGTTAGTACCCCCAAAGGAACCAGATAAAAAGCCTTTGCTGTCGGAGCTCTTTTCCAATGCACAAAGAGAAGCTGCTCCAAGGAGGAATGCAGTGCGTTTACGGTATAAAGGGGGATTGGAAGTCAGACCCGACAGACATTACGTAGGGAAAGTTTTACTGAAAGATTCTTTGCATTTTTCTCCTAAGGATGTTTATGCATTTATACACATTTCGGGTGAAGATAATTTTGATATCAGCTTTAGGTCTCAACAAGCACTTGACCTTTTCTGGTTACGCTTATGGGCAATAAAATTTTCCCCAACATGGACCCCTTTATTGTGATACCATTGTCAAAGCCCTTGATTAAATTTGTCACTATAATGTTTCGAATGAAGGGTCTGGGTAGAAGATATTACATTCTGGCTAAAAAAGGTGTGATGTTTTAAGTGAACCTGAGCCTATTTTAGACTCAGAACAATTTTGGACGGGAGGGTGGAAATATAAAGTTAAGCTTAAGCAAAATGAAGCAGGAATTGAGCACATTCCAAACTCTTTTTGTTAGGAAAGGACAGAGGATGTGCTTTACAGTGGACAACCTCGTGCCTGCTATAAATGTGGAGCAAAGACTCACCTGTCTAGCGTTTGTGATCAACAGATCCGATAATTGTGGGGAGGTAGGGCACGTAACTATGTTTTGTGGTAATCCATCTTGCTGCGATTTATGTGGAGCAAAAGGTCATGTGTTTAAATTCTGCCCTTGGGCCACATATAATTTGTCACATAGTTCTGGTTCTGAGTCTTATATACAGAAAGCACAAGAAGCTGTGGTTCTATCCACCCCTTGCAGGAGGGTTCCATTTCTGTTCCTAGTTCTGTGGTACAACTCCCTGAGGTCAGAGGTACAACAGAAAGGAAAACTAGCTTGGTTTCAAAAATGGTGGTAACAGGGGAAAAAGTGTTTCCTGAAAATCAAAGAAATAAGCAGGGTACTGATGTTAGCAAAAGGACACTTAAAAAGGATGGAATGGGTCCTCTGAATATCTTAAACATTCCCCCCGTATGTTTTTCTGATGAGAAAGTAGGGAAAACAGAAATGGTAAAAAAGTCAGAGGATACTTTTGTACCGGTTCCGCAGCGCAGATCAGCAAGAAATCTGCATGCTAAAGCCCCCCAGATTGCCAGATGGAGACTAGCAATACTTATGCGGCTCTGTTTACATCTTGGGGTAAGACAGAAGGGGACGAATCAGACTCCCAAAAATCCACTATTTCAACCAAATCTCAGATACTAGACAACTATAAGGATAAAAAAAAGAAAAAAAGGAAAAAATGAAGGGTATTGACCATCATGAAGGACTATGGTGTGCTCCTGGGGTTCATTAAACACTCATAGCTTATTAAATAAAGCTAAACGGCTAGCTGTGTTTAATTTTATACATGATTTTCCTTTGTCAGTCTGGTTTTTACAGGAGACATGGATGTCCACCATTGACCAAAGGTTAGCATTTAAAAAAGATTGGCTGTGGGGCCCATCCTATTGGTCTTTTGGGAGGATGTTGCGGATGGAGTGGGGATTTTATTCAACTCTTTTTCATTTCAGTTGCATAATCTGATAGACTTGGTACCAGGGAGAGTTTTGATTTTGGATGGGAAATGGTGTGGGTTTTGTTTTCGTTTCATTAATATCTACAATCCTCAAACTAAATCAGGTAGGGTGAACTGCCTAACACTGGTGCAGCCTTTTTTATTCACGACGGTCAGAGTTTTATGGGGAGGGGACTTTAACTGCACAGTTCCAGATCTTATACATGGTAAACAAAGTGGCAAGAAAACCTACTCGCGATACTAACGCTTTAGGTAAAATCCTTAGAGATGCAGGTTTAGTGAGTTGTAATACCTTTAAATCTTAAGAATAAGTTTTCTTTCTCAAAGGGAAATCTTTTTCCTCATCGACTATATGTTTGTTTCTTCAAACATTCACATAAACTCATTCCAAATTTTTCCTGTGAATTTTCAGATCATTCATTTTTGGTAAGCACCTTTTCCTTCCAGAGATGACAGAAATAAGACACATAAGATGGAAGCTTAATAATTCAGTGCTAGAACTAAATTTTATCCAGATTAGGATAAGAAACCTATTGAAGGCTAGGCTTCAGTAGCTTTTATACACAGATATATGTATATGGTGGTTAGACACAAAAGCAGATCTACGTAACCTGTTCAAAAATACTGGGAGAAAATTAAAATGAAAATTTCTGCGCTATCTAAGTTTGAGACAGCAACTTCAGAGAATTTATCCTTAGCTTACACATCTAGGTGGGATTACTCAGATCAAATCTCCTTATTAAAAGATGCTATGAAAGAATATCAGTATGACAGAAGTAAAACAATGCAGGCCATATTACTTAATGGAGTAAAGAAATCACCTCTTGGGGACCCCTTTCAGATGTGCAAAGAACTTAGAGATTCAATGGGTTTGGAGGAGCTAAAAAGATCTGATGGGGTGTAGTAACTTCAGAGCAGGAATTAAGAGAGGTAATTAAGGAACATTTTGGTTCCCTTTAATCCTAAAAAACTATTTCTATAACAGAGATAGAGGATTATTTAAATAAGATTCCGTATCATGTATAAGGCATAACAAGGAAGCAGAATGGGATACTATCTCCCAGAAAGAAATTATGGAAACTATCAGGTCTCTAAAATTAAATATTTCACCTGGTCTAGATGGTCTCACAAATAACTTGTATAAACAGTTTTCGGATGAACTAAGTCAATGCCTGGGCCTATTATTTCAAGATTTTCTAGACAAGAATCGCATCTACCTCCTTTTCAGAAGGTTTATTAACTTATATTTTTAAATCAGGTGACAGGCAAGATATGGGGAATTGAGACCAATCACCCTATTAAATACTGACTATAAAATCTTGCCAAAATATTGAATGAAAGGCTTAAACATCACGCGAGGGGAAGTGATTTTACCAATCAATATTGTGGCTTGCCAGGAGAAGAATTCAATCTGCCATCATGCAGATAAGAGATGTAATTGACTATTTCAATGAGATGGGATTAACAGGTTGTTTAGTAGCAGCTGATCTGGATAAAGCATTTGACAGGGTCCATTTGCCATTTCTTTTAAAACTTTGAGGCATTATGGGGTGCAGGTTAAGCTGACAAATTTAATTGAGCAATTGTACCAGAGTGGATGGTTTTTCCTTTTGTGAGAGCGTAACGGCTGTTGATTTCCCTTAACTAATGGGTTCGCAAGGGTGCCCTTAAGCCCCCTTTTATATACATTTGCTATTGATCCTTTTTACTAACTGCATTGGAGGCAAAGAAATGGAAGGGATACAATATAGAGAAAACAGTCTAGCACAGCTACATATTCAAGCTTATGCTGATGATCTGGTTATATATTTGGAGGACTGTTCATCAGTTACGGGTTTATGAGAGCATTTGAGAATTTACTACAGTGTCTAACGCAAAAATAAACATAAATAAAACAAAAGGACTGATTATTGGGGTGTGGATTTGGAACTATGGCTGGAGAAAATTCATTTTCTAGAGACCTGCTTCAATTTTGGGCATTAACTTTGGTCCTCAGAATGTTCCTAATGATAATTGGCAGAGGATACTTAGGAGTGTTGAAAATAAAGTTTCTAGATGGAAGCAATGGCATTTGTCTAAAATTAAAAGAGTTCAAATAATTAAACAATTCCTTTGCCCATTATTCAATTTGTGGCAATGATATTTCCACTACCAACAGAATTTGAAACTAGTTATATAGCATCTTTTTCAGATGCTTTGGGGTAACTGTCTAAACCCGGTTAAAAGAAGTTTTACTTACCTAACAATAAAACAGGGGGGTTTAGGAATGATAGACCCAGTGGTATACGCCCATGTTTTCTTTATTACCAACTCCTTGAAAGAAGGGTTGATATCGGAATCCAGATCTGAAAATTCATGGAATTTAATAATTATGGGGAAATACTTTAAGTGTTGGACTTCTTTAGCCCCTAAACTTAATAAATATCTACATATTCCAGAGCACTTTCGGCCAACAGCACAAAAATTATATAAATGGGAAATACAGAAGACAGTAGCACTCACATATAGTACAAGGGACTTGTATCACCATCTAATGGAAAACTATACCCACAAGAGCCGGAATTTAAAAACTGCCCATTAAATTTGAACCCCATCGTGGTGGCTCAATTGAATAATCCTAGGTTGCCCAAAATCAATGGGAGGTACAGTGGTTAATTTTCTATGGAAGACTGAATGTTAGGGGAATGCGAAATATAAAGTCTTACAGGAAAGGTTATGCCCTTACCTTGAATGCATTAATAAGGAGGAATCCATGGTCCATTTTTACTAGATTGTTCCTATGCTTCAGGATTGTGGGTTTTTAGCAGATGTATGGAACCTGACATGGCTGAAAAATATGACATATGAATTCTTAGCTTTAGGAGTGTCTCCAGTGGGTTCATTCGGATTGCATAAGGGACTTTGACTTTATTTTGGGATGTCTCAAATACTTCCTGTGGCAAGCGAATACTATGGGTTATATATCAAAAGAAAATGTCGTATGTTTGCATTAGTAGGCTAATTGTTAAAGAGTTGGAGAACATTTTGCCTCTGATATGTTAAGAGTATCCCCAGGATTACTAAAGAAATTATGGAAAGGGTTTTTTCATTTTATTAAGTATAAATAAAGAAACTGAAGAAGCAAGAATAAATGTGAAAAACAGTTTGATAGCAGGTGTTCAAGAAGTAGATCTAAGAAGTTAAATGGATATAGTGTTGTAGTCTTTTTGGCTATTATTTGATTTCTGTGAAAACGTGTTGTATTCTATGTTTATTTTTGCAAATAAAAACACCCCTACTCTTCCTGGTAGGGGGCACTGGTGTGTGATGGATGACAGAGCGAGTTTTGCTCAGGCGGGTGGCAGACCTACAGGGGAGCAGATCTCCCTCCCTGTAGGTCCAGCACAGGAGAACGTACCTGAGGAGATGGCTACAGAAATGGATGGTACAGTTCAAGAATATTTGGCCCAAGCGGCAGCTGGCTATACAGATTTGCGAGGAGCAGACCTACAGCAAGAGGTTGATTTTGTTCATGCATTGAGTATTGATCAGCAGCAGCATTTGCTGCTGGTATTTTCGGCCCCAGGACACAGAGGGAGCCCCCGAAGCAGTACTCCTGTCAGAGCATCTTGTATAGCGGAACCAAAAGAGTTGGGTTTGATTGTGCTTTTGAGTGGGGCTGAGTAGTCTGTTGACAGTCTCTGGGGAATACAGAACTGACTGTTGCTGCTCCTGATGGAGTGCCTATACTTACGGGCTCCACTGAGTCAAACTCACAGTGAGTCAAGGGTTCTTGGGGTGACCATGTGAACAATTAACTACCTGTCCCTCAAGGGGGGGTGTACAGCTGTCCCTGCTATGGAAGTAGTTTCACAGCAGGGAGACCTTTTTTTCCTGGTACTACCCCAGCACAGCGAAAGAATGCTGTTCGTATACAGTATTTAGGAGGTTTGCCTCTTCCTCCTGATAGGCTGTATATCGGAAAAATGTTACTGAAAGATTCTTTGAGATTTTTCTCAAATGAAATCTATGCCTTGATTCATGCATCTGGTGACACATTGTATCATGTAAGTTTTAAAACTCCTGTAGGCCTTGATCGTTTCTGGACCTCTTATAAGAAAAAGAAACACTCAGCCTTGTGGCTTCGTTTTGT
This sequence comes from Neoceratodus forsteri, assembly GCA_016271365.2. Classification (NCBI taxonomy): domain Eukaryota; kingdom Metazoa; phylum Chordata; order Ceratodontiformes; family Ceratodontidae; genus Neoceratodus; species Neoceratodus forsteri. The sequence goes on from CM057454.1 coordinate 532,491,573, forward strand.
GTCCTCCCTGTTATGAAACTGGCCATTAAGCAGGTTACTGTGCTTTTTAGAAATGAAAGGGTGGCTGTCCATGATGTGACATATTGGTTAAATCAGTGGTGTGCGATGTTGGGGGACCCATCCCCTATCTTGGATGAGGAACACATATGGACTGGGGGCTGGAAGTATAGAGTCTGTTTGCATTCTGGGCCTCAAGGCCCCAAACATTTACAGAGTGCTTTTTTGGGGGGTCTGAAAGGGGCCACTGTTTCTACCCAGGGCAACCAAAGACATGCTTTAGGTGTGGTTCCCATCTCCACCTAAGCAATAACTATGACAGAATAAAGTGTTCTTCCTGTCTGTCTTTTGGACATAATAGTAATGACTGCACTGAAATTCAGAAGTGTAATTTATGTGACGTTCTGGGCCACGTCTTTCAGCACTATGAATGGGCCACGCATAACTGGTCAGACCGCCCTAACCAGGAGGATATTGTTGGTAAGGCTCAGAGTCTCAGCATTTCGACATAGAGAGCTGTTAAAGAACAGAATCAGATAGTGGTGATACACAAGCCTCAGGTACACGGTCCTACCCCTATTTCTGCGGGGACTGGCACTGTGATTATACAGACCCCTCCCCCCCGCTTGCTGTGCCTTTGGGACCAGACCCCGTGGATGAGCAGGTTCTTGCGGAGGATGATCTAATGGTGGTGGAGCTTGTAGCAGACTCTCCAGGGGTTTTGCAGTCTGAGGTGACTTTGACACATGAGGTTCAAGAGGTAGATATGAGGGAAATGCCCCCTCCTGCGATGACTGTAGTGACTTCAAAAAAGTGCCTATTGAAGTCTCTGAAGTCCAAAGATAAAGTTCAAAAGATGGGGAGAGCTGTGCCACCAATCCCTCTGCTGAATCCAAATGATGTGCTCCAACCTTGAGATCAGGATGTTGAGGAAGACTTGGAATGTTCCTCTATGATTTCTTCCCCAAAAGGGGTGTCTTCAGAGTCTGAGGAAGAAGGGACTGTGCCTGCTGTACAAACACTGCGGACACATCCAAAACAGAGTGGTTTGCAGTCTAGACGTAGTCAGTGCCTGGGTAAACAGGCTGTGACTTGATTGATTTAACATTTCTTATTGTTTTGTTGTTTTTGCTACAACTACTATACTACTATGTCACAACCATTTCTTTATAACATCGTCACAATTAATGTGAACAGTATACATAATGGTCGCAGACGAATGGTTACTTTTTCAATCCTTAGGGATTATCAAATTGACATTGACTGTTTACAGGATATACAGTGAATGATGTGGAATGTGCAAAAAAACTGTGGTGTTGCAGCCCAGCCTTTTTTTTCTTAACCCTGGAGCGCTGTGGCAGGGTGGGAGTTGTATTTAAAGGCTGGGATTATCTGGTCCTGAGGGTGGTCAACATTGACCCAGGGAGGGCACTGCTCCTGGATTTCACACATGGCCATAGACAATGGAGATTAATTTCCTTGTATGACCCCAATTGAAAAAATGAAGGGTAGACCTGTTCTCTGTGGTAAAGCCTTTCCTGTTTACGTCTCATCTCCTTCTCTGGGCTGGTGATTTTAGTTGCTGTTTACCAATTGCTAGTGTGGATACATTAGGAAAGAAAATGTATTGTAATTCTAATGCCTTACAGAATATTCTGCAGCAGATGGGACTTGATGATACTTATCGGAGGGTACATGCCGCAGGGGGGTATGCTTTTTATAAAGCTCAAATGGCTACGAGAATTGATTTTGTGTTTGCTGCTGCTTTTTTGGTGACTTCTGACCACATGATGGTAAAGGTTAGTCTGTCCCTGGGTGATAGTGTCAGCAGAGGCCAAAGCCTCTGGAAGTTGAATAATACAGTCCTACAAGAAACACTCTGTATGGCTGGTATCCAGGACCTGATACAAGCTCATATGTCTGTAATTGAATTAGATCATAATGTGAGTTGATGGTGAGTCTGAACTAAAAATGATATTAAATGTTTCATGAAAACATGGGCCTTTCGCTCCCATTCAACTAAGTACCTCCATTATTTGACCTTACGGGGGCAGTACATGCGGGTGATGCCATTGGTGAATGATGGGTATAGGGAATATGCTAGTCAGGTAGCTGTCCTAAAACAACAAATGGAAAAACTGCAGTATGAACAAGCCTCTTCCCTGTTGCATGAGCATCATATTAGGACCCCAGGGAAAGCAGCCACAGGTGATATTTTTGAGAGTTGTAGAAAGAGGGTACAGCAAGGGGTAATGACCTTGCTATGTACTCTGGGAGGGATTGTGGTTCAGTCACATGATGGCATTCTTAATGAAGTACACTGTCACATAGATTGTTTGTATGCTGCTTCTGATGTGTCTCATGGAGTGATTGCTGACTTGCTCCAGCCATGCGCTCAGCCGTTTTGTTTGCCTATTCTGCTTTCTGACATGGTAAAACCTATCACTGGACAGGAAGTTTGGACGGCAGTTGGCACTTTAAATAATAATACAACCCTTGGGCCTGATGGTCTGACCTTGGAATGCTACAAAGCTTGTATTTTGGATTTGGCAGGTGTTTTGTGTGTGGTGTTTAATACGATTCTTGACGTCCAGGAAGTTGCTTCGCAGTTTGGTCATTCGGTACAAATGTTTGTATTTAAAAAAGGGGACAAATGTCTTTTGCAAAACTGACGTCCGCTGAGTCTCATGAATTCCGATCTGAAAATCTTAATGAAAATTCTGGCTAGTCGCCTGGGGATGGCGGCTCCCTTCCTCATTGACCCTAGCCAGGTTTGTATGGTAAAAGGGAGGAAAATAACAGATAATCTACTGCTGTTACAAGAAGTGGCTTCTCAAGGACAGAGGGATGTATTGAGTGGCTATTTGCTGAGCCTGGATCAGGAACAGCCGTATGACAAAGTTTCCTATCTGTATCTCAAAATGGTTTTGGATCACTATGGTACACCTAGTCTTTTTACTGCCTGGATCATGGAATTATATTCCATTGCCTCTTCATGTCCTTTAATTAATGGACATGTGTGTTGTACTGTGAAAATTGCTCAAGGAGTCCGACAAGGCTGCCCCATGAGCCCTATTTTATATATTTTCAGTCTGGATCCTTTGCTCCGCTTGATTAGACAGCATCCTGGGATTACTAGTATCCACCTTCCTGGGATTCCTGCCCTTACCAAGATGTTAGCTTATGCAGATGATGTCTGTCTCCTGGTAGTAAATAAGGACTTGACTGACTGCGCTTTAGGTGTCATTCAGCGTTTTTCGCAACTGACAGGGTCTGCTTTGAATCTACATAAAAGTTGTGGCTATGTTTGTGCCCTAGTACTGCTCCCTTGCATGAAATCCAGCATATTTGTATGTCAGATAAGTTTATTAATATCCTGGGCATTACATTTGGGTCTGGTGACATGGCAAGGGACAATTGGGGGAAAATATTAAAAAGAAGTGATGAGAAAGTCCAAATTTGGAAACGCAGGCAACAAACTAAAAAGAAACGTGTATCGATTGGTAAAACTTTTTATTTGCCCCTGTTGACTTATGTTGGTGTAATATTTCCTCCCCTGAGCTTGCTGGATGTCATCATTTTGAGCCAGACCTTTTAACTAATATGGGGGAGCCATTTGAACCCAATTAAGAGGGAGGTCCTTTATAGAGCCATTAAGGACGGAGGTTTGCAATTGCTTAACCCTATTAGCTATCCCCATAGTTTCTTTTTAACACAGTGTCGGCTTTTCTCCTGCCAGGAGCAGCGGAATGGAAATGGATGGCGGCTCTCTGGTTAGCTTTGTTGTTACAAATGTGGACAAAGGGGTCCTCCAGTTACACAGAAGCATAAGCTTTGGCCTTTGTTTGTTGTGCATGGGTTGGAAGAAATTTGTCGCTAGAAAATGATGAAAGCACATCTTTCTGTGCCTAACAGAAAGATGTTGTATAAAACAATTCAAGAGGGGTTTTATCAGATTCCGGTGGCATATCCGTGTCTGAGCTGTAGTGTTCATCCTTTATTGGAACCCTATCTGGCTGATAAGCAGACTCTGCCATGGATGTGGGATGTACAGTGGTTGAGTGCCCATGGCCATCTTGGGGTTAAGGGTAATGCTAAGCACAAATGTATTGAGGAAAGGTTTTGCCCAAGAAAACAGTGTCAGTGCCTGATAGAAATGCAGGAGCATTTCTTCCTTCTCTGCCCATTTGCTGTGCAAATGTGGTTGGAATTTGATCAAAAATGGGGAGTTGCGGGTTGGTCTAAGGTCTCTTATGTCAATATCCGTATCCTTTCTACGGGTGTTGACGTAGGGACGATTCGCCTTTTATTTTCATGTATTACGTTTTTGATGTGACAGGTACATTGCAAATATGTTCTACAACAAAAAACATCTCCCCTCGTATCCTGGTACATATGATTGAGAAGGAAATTGTTAGTCATGCGAACTGTGATAAGGAAAAAATGTCTTGGGGAACAATGGAAAAAGCGGTGGAGGGGTGTACCACTGCAGGATATTATATGAGAATCTGCTGGGGTGTGCAGGGGTAATAAGGTGTGCAGTGTATGATGTACCATGAGGCTTTGCTGGTGTTATTTAGTACACGGGTGTTAATGGTCAATATTTCTTTCAGTGTGATACGTTTTCCAGTTTTTTTCCTTTTTTAGTGTCGATGTTTATTTTTCCTTTTTTTCCTCCCCTGTAACATTTCTTTTCTTCTAGGTATTTTTCAGGAACCAGAGTGGCTAATGGTTTGATTTTTTTTTGTATATTCTGTATTTTTATGTGTTTTGGGGTGTTATTTTGCTTGATTATTTCTGTCTCTACTCCCTGTATGTACTTGATGTTTGCTACTTTATGTTTCAGTTTTGTACTTATTCTTTTTTGTAATAAAACTTCCTATACTCTTTTCGATAAGTGCTATGGGATCTTTAACATCCACCTGAATTACCACCAATCCAGGCAGATGGGACCTCGGTTTGACATCTGATCCAAAAGATGGCACCTTAGAAGTGTAGCACCCCCCCCTTCCTTGCTGCACTACAGAGTCAATATTGGGACATTATCCCAGTGCCAGGTGTGGGAATTGAACCCATAGCCCTCTGATCTCCCAATCTCAGAGGCAAGTGAGCTACGTACTGAGCCACTGACACTGAAATTGTTATGGTGATTTGCATATATATCCTGTGATGCTTTGATTTATGGAGGTATGTGTGATTTTGTATTTTTTTTTTTTTAAACCTGGCTATGTTGCCAATGCCCTTTTGGGCAATCCTTGCCTTGGTGCTTTAGTGCTGAAGTTGTTTGTCTTTATCATAATGAATGTTGCTTGAGTTCATGCTGAACCACCAGCACAGAACACTCAACAATACCTCAGAAATTCAGTAAAGTTGATGCCACTGAGTATTCACAAGTACCTCCATGGAGATCAATCTCAATGTCTTCCTCAGTGGGGACCTGCACAGAAAACAAATGTCACTTCACCAGCGGGCCTATTATTCTCCCTCTCTGTGGAGACATGGGACATCACAATCCTCTCACTCTGGGGCTCTTCTTTGAACAGAACAGTCTGGAAGTACAGCAGCTCAGCACTTGTGTTCCTGCATACAGCCTTGGTGCCGGTGTCTGTCACCAGCTGAGGTGCTATGAGAAGTCCAGAGTTCAAACCTTTGGTGCTGGAACAACCTACAGCAGACACACTTAATCTGGGAACCCGCAGGGATCCTGGGGGGTTACAAAACTTAAAAAAAGTGTATGGAAAAACATAACAGGAATACAAATCTAGCTTGTTACATACTGATTTTCCTAGTTAACTTAATTTGAGTATTCTCAAACAGAGTTAGAGTTTGTAGTAGGCATTTTCTCAGAGGCAGTAATAGCAGCAGTCCTCCAGAATCCTTGGCAGTAGTATCAGCAGCAGTCTCTCATCTCAGGAGAGCAAAAGCAAACCAAGCACACCTCACTCCTCAAAGTGCTGTGGTAAAGGTTGAAACCACAAATGTTTAAAAGAAAAAACAGCACACACAACAAAGCATATACCTTCCACAATTTCTTGCCACATAGGCACGGTGGAAAAATGAATAACTGCGTCTATGTGGTAATAAACTGCAGAAGGCAAATGCTCCATTGTGTGCGTCATTTTTTTCTTTTAAAAATTGGTAGTCTCTTTTCAGGTTGTGTGGGCACTCTCTTGCAGCTGTCCCTTACAGAAATAATTATATGAAATGTTTTCATGTTGCACACATAAAACTACCCAAGTGATATGCATACTGCAAGTATGATTTAAATGTTAAATTGGAACCGATTGCATGCATATGGCATGCATTGCAGCAAGCAAGTGTGGAAACCATGATTTTTATGTTACATTGGGAAAGACTGCATGCATGTGGCATGCAGGCAAAAAGCAAGTAGTCAATGATCAAGGACACTGGTTTACCGGGATTGAGAAAGGGAATATTCCTTTTTGCACATTGTAAAAAACGGTATTGTCACCGGTGTCTGCTAAGCCAAAATCCAGTTTTACCGGTGTTTGGTTTTGTGTACTTTATTTAACAATTTATAACTCTGCTAACATGCATTTTAGTAATTTTGACCTCCACTGTTACACATCCTTCCATCCTTGTACCAATTTAAAGTTATTTTAGGTACAAGATGTGATGGCAGCAACAACACTACAGCCCCCACCCCTTTGGTGTGATGGCAGTACCAACAATGCAGTCCACATCTCTCTGGGGTGATGGCAGTAGTGACAGCACTATGATCCCCTTTCTTCAACACCCATATCCCACATGCACAAGTTACAAATGACTTGGTCTCTTTGCTTGTTAGAATTCAGATGTGAATTAATTTGAACCATCACCGCTAAGGTGGACTACCTTTGTTTTTTCCTATCTATAATTTAACTGCCTGAATTGGAGTTCTGTCTGTGACACCGCTGACCAGGGTTAGGGAACAGACTTGGGTGTTGGAGGGCCAGCTGGTGGGTAAAGGCTTGAGTGTCCAATGATCATTCACCTTCTCCTATGAGGGAGGATGGGTTCACTGTTCAGTATTTGCTGGCCCCTGGTGGAGGCCAGAAGCATGACAAGGTGTCATCCCTCACTGCAGGAGGGAGCGTGATGGATGTCAGCTTGTGCCTTGACATCATGTGGCTTGTCACGCTCCCAAGAAAATGGGAAAACACCCGCTGACCAACCGAAGGACAGCTGTTGGTCCCTTTAAGCAAGAAGCCCCAGACATGTGTCCGTTCTGATCCCTGCCATGCCCAGGATACACAGGAAGCTCTTTGGGACAATTCTCCTCTCCTGGTAGCCTCCCACAGGGTAGGGGCCCACTCAATGAAGGGTTACTTTGGGTTACCTGGTAGCACAGCAGTAAGGGGCAGTGGATGGTGGTCGGGACTCAGCAGCAGTGGTAGGGGGCCTTGGCAGGCCAGAAGGAGTGAATTGCCAGGGGGTAGGAGGAGCAAAAAAAACTGCTTGAATTTGCTTCTTTGAAATAAAGTGTCTTCACCTGAAAAACTCACAAGTGATTAGTGGAGGATGTTCAAATGGAATTATGCATCTTGCAGACACGTGGATGATTTTTTTTACTTGGTGTCCATGAAAAAGGTGTCTCCCAGTTTTCATGTCGTTGTTCAGAACTGAATTGAGCACCACTCTGCTCACCAGCATCATACAGCCCCTGGGGTCTTACCTTCTGTACATCATTGACTGTGCTTTCAAAATCCACTAGCCAAACACAAGTGCACTTAAATACTTAACATTTACTTTTTGTTGAAACAGTTTATCAGAAAACTTTATGTTGTCACAGACACTGAAATATCAGGTGGGAGAAAATGTGCAAATTATCCAATTCACCTAAATGGGGTGCTAACTGTGAAGTATTTTCATAAGTATTAAGGCAGTTTCTTCTCTGTGAACATATTTTCATCCAGACTAGTTTTCATTCAAACAACTGAGGATTTTGGATGGCCCTACTGATTTTAAACTTGAATAAGCTAGGTGGTAACAGTGATCCTGTGTTTAGCAGTCTACAACCTAGATGCTTAAATGCAAAGAATACAATAAAACCTGACTAAAATCTAAAAACAAGCTTATAAAACATAAAATGTATCTGAACATTTATCTTTACCTATACAAAATAATTTCAGCCCAAGTAAAACCCAGGTGTATTGCATGGTACCCTGACTATTATTCTATGATGTAGTAAACATATATTGGTATTTTTTTATATTCTTTGTAAAGCAGGTAAGGCCCACTAGGCAGAACTGTCTGTTTTCAGGAGTGACCTAGAAGCACTGGGGAGGTTAAGTGACTTGCTTGGAGTCGCACAGTATGCAAGTGGAGGTTGTGAGAATCAAACCCAAGTCTGCTGGATGTACCCAGTTTATTCACTGTTTGTTACTCTAACCACTAGGCATGGGTGGTTAAACTGAATGGCTGATAGCAACAAAGCAATGCGGGTGATTTCCTTACTGACTCTATATGCAGCAAAGCAGAAAGAATGCAAAGCACAGCAGCATTCATTTTAAGATGCTGAAATCTGGGTCAGCAAGCTGCTATGCCATGGTAGCACTATTGCTTGTAATCCCAATGACCCAGGGTCAGAAGTGAACTTGGATTGCTGGAGGTCTGGCCAGGAGGTAGGATCGAACACCTGGGGGATTGCTCTTCTCCTCCTCTGGGGAGGGTGGGCTGCAGGTCCTGCTGCTTTACCACCACCTGTGTGACCATGGGTGGTGATGCCTTGGTGCTGCAGAGTGATCAGGAAGGGAGGATGCTAGCCAGGATCTGGATTAGTGGCATGTCTCTATATGACCTACCTCCTTGGATCTCCTCTAGTGCCGGTGCCCTCAGGGACAGATACCAGAAAACCAGGAACAATCACCCAACATCGGCCACTGGCAGACGGGACCCAGGTGCCACAGACTTCATAACCAGGATCCATGAGGGATCCACTGAGCTGCCTGACACACACTAAGGGAGTGTGGAGGGGTGACCTGGGGTCCCCTTCCTTCCCACCTGGGGGGACACAATCCAGGCAGGACTGGGGCAGGACCACAGGCGCTCATGAGTGTTACCTGGGGGTGAAGCTAAGGGATATCCAGTCTAGGGATCTTTGAAAAGTGGAAACTGATGTTGTGAGAATGGGACATAGAGAAAATTAAAACAAATTAAAAAGATGCTGAAATCTTAGAGATTCTGTGCAGTGACATGCAATTTCTGTGAGGTACCGGTACAAGAATTCAAAATCCACAAACCAAGCAGGATTCCGTGATTGTTACCGGTAAAAATGGAAAACCAGGGTCCCTGTCAATGATAACTGCACATGAAAAAGTTAAGTGATTTACTGAGGATCACACCATTCACAAGTGGGGGTTGATGAGATTCAAACACAGGTCTTCATGGCTCCAAGTCTTCTGGCTTGCAGTTCAGTGCCTTTAACCACTAAGCCATACTGTCTATACACATATGGCTTGCTTGTATTTCAATACATACTGTATCTGATTACATCTGCACACATGCGGCATGCTTGTAGCCACTGTTATGCTTTTCAGTTTTCTTCTCTTATTTATCTTTTTCACAGTTGAACTGTAGCACACATACCAATGGAAACATGTTTTTTTCTACCCCCAATACACAAACTTACCCACAAAACCACTTAATTGTCTGGCCTGCACTCCTACTATTTTCTCTCCATAGTTTTGAATGCTTCCATGCAAACAGTCTTTAAGGTGCAAACACATAATTAGCAATAACTGGACCCACATGGCCAGCCCCCCATGCACACATACTGCAGCAGGTACAGCCATGTTGGTACAGACAAGCCACCAAGTATAGATACACAGTAAGTAAAAAGTCTCTTACTTGAGTACTAGGGAGCCAGAGGCAGGAGTCTTTAAAAGATGAAGTCCATGGGTCAGAGTACTGGGGTGTACTTCCTTGAAATGAATAGACTAATTTCTTATTACTATTTGATACATTATGATGGTGAGTTGGAGAATAATAAAGACCACTGTTCTACTAACAAGGCCCTTGTTAGTCGAGTGGTGGCCTTCATTAATCTCCAACTCTGCATCAATAATGTATAAAATAGTAATACAAAAATACCCCCATTCATTTCAATGGTGCACACCCCTGCAATCTCCTTTGCCTTTTGTCATAATGTGCCTGAGCATGGGGAGGTGGACGTCAGCTTCACTGGGGGGGGGGGATAAGCCTAACTATAGTGGGACTCCAATAGTCTGTGCATACCATACCGCTCAACTGTCTGTGAATGCAAGGGACAGCTCTACAATGTCTGTAACATCTCTAAAAGGTTCAACTTACTCCTTTTGACTGAGAAGTGATATGCAAATCAGGAAAAATTAAAATGTATAAGATTCATCTGTATATACTCTGGAGCAGTGCATCAGATTTGGGCTTAAATTCACTCAATTACTAATCATTTTTTTTCCTGGCTGAAGTTCTGCCCCCCACCCCCAAAAAGAACTTTGTCACGATTTTTCTCCCTGACTCCATTCCATTCAATACCCATCCTCTATGGGTCATGAAGCCATCTAAAGGTGAAGAAACATAAAAACACATCAATCCTTCAGTCCTTCCTCCTTCCCCAATCCCTCAGTAAAAAAAATGATTTATTTTTACTTACCTGGCCATATGGCCAGAACCTGCAGCCTGGCGCAGTGTGCCACAAGACCAGTTTTTAATCTGCTCCCTCTCTTTCCTTCTGCCAGAAGCTGGGTGCCAGAACTGACCATCACAGGTCCCTGACGTGGTCCGCAACCAAGTCACCTCAACAACTAAACCCACCCAACTTGGGTTGCTTGCTTCTTGTTTGGTTGCTGCTGTGGCTGCAGCCAGATTGCACTGATCAAGGCCTATGAATGCCACTCACAGCACTGTCACCACTGCTGCTAAGCCTAGCTTGCTGCCGTGGGGGTCTGTGCTGTTTTGTTTTTTTTTGCAAGGTGAGCGTAGTAGAGTAAGTAGGTAGCCTAGTCTTGAGTTAGCTTCTAGCTTACCCTCTGCCCCTTCAACCACCAGGGGAGATGGAGACTCATTAAGAGTAGACCAACAAAAATATGCTGCTACAACACTGCTATTGAGAGTTCAGTGCTCACCAACTCCTCCAAGTTGTAGTGTGCAGTCTGTCAACTCTGTGGCAGGAAAGGCAGTGTTTCACTTGCAAGACTTATGCGTTCTTTCTTGACAGGAGGTCATCCCCATCATATGTAATTGTGCCACCGGTAATAAGTGGAGAGAGTGGACAATACAATACAGACACAGTCGAGTCTGGAGAGCACCTGCAGCATGAGTACACACAGTCCAGGTGGGCACTTATTGTGCAAAAGATTAAATCCAAATTTAATGCCATTAATGCCACACCATAAGAACAACCTAGATACAAATTGGGGGGGCAGCTGCCCCCCTCGGCCGTACCTAAATGACCCCCCCTGCTTAATGTAGAAATTCATTCTCAGGTGCTAATGCAATGATTTCCATTGTGTTCTGAGATACTGTATCTCCACGTTTCATGATGTCTCCTGATCATCATGTGGGTTAGTGTCCCTCATTGAATCTCATTTTAAGTGTCCTTGTCCTTCATTTTAGTGGCAAAATGTGAGGTATGGTGCATGCTTCGAAGATCCTACTCAGCACAAAGAGTGCTGAGCATGGCCATTGTGTATATGCTCAATACAGAATGACATAGGGAAAGTAAGTGAGATAAAACAGTCATGGAGAAACACATTTGTAGCACTAAATATGCGTAAGGGATTTGCATGGTCCAAAACCAAAAGGATAGGCTTCACAACACAGAGGCCCCTCTTCATACATCTGGAATGGGGATTGTTGACTGCTATATCCTGGGCACTTAATGCAGTAAGCATACAATACTTTACACATTAGTGGTGATTTAATGAAAAAATCAAAAGCCATTAAACAACTTGCAAAAGGATCAGAATTAATTAGTTTACCTAATTTTTATGGGAATTCAAATAAAAATGTATTTTAATGACTCTAATTGCTAGCAGTAGTATAAGAAATAGAAACTGATGCATTTTTTAGATGAAATTTGCAGCAGTTTAGCTGCTGCACACGACAAGTGTGCAGCATGTGAACCTGATTTGATGTTTAAATGATGATTACACCAGCTTAACTGCTGCACTCATATCAAGCATGCAACATGTGAACCCAATGTAATTTTTAGAAGATGTTCACACCAGCTTACTTGCTATGCACATGTCAAGCTTGCAGCATGTGAACCTTATTTGCTTTTTAGACCTGGTTCGCTTAGGATCACTTTGTGTATGCGAACTGCATGCAAACATTGCACAATTAAGCATGTGGCATGCATTCTGCATGTACACCACACACCTATATTTCTGTAAGGGAGGGGCACTCATTTGTTGATATGAGGGCCTGGCCCCCAGTAACAATAACTGGCCAGGAGTTAACTCCTCCCCCAACCCCAATTTGTTTTGGGTCAAATGATAGGACTAAAACAACAAAACAAACTTTTGGCAGTAACTGACCCTTGGCATCTCTCATCCATCTGTCTGTCTGCCCTCACTACAAACGAATATTTAGCACAGACTGTGGCCTTTCATTGGCCCAGTTGAGGACAATTGCTAGCCTCGTTGATGTCATGTTCCCCCATCCTGCAACCTGAACCTCATGCGACACACAAAGAGAGCATTGCAATGAATTTGCACAAACATAGAGACTGTCTTTGGCCATCTATGCACTGCATTAAGGCCACTGATCTCAGAGCTTAGCACATGTGTATGGCGTCATGAGGTGCTCAGCATTGCTTCTGAGATGGGTCTAGCAGGAACCGAGAATCAGGATGCAGGGTACTTTTGTTGGTGTGCAGCAGGACAGAGGTGTCAGCATTGAAAATTGGGACAGAGTCCTAGAAGCAGCACAGGCAGACATGACAATTGCCATTTGTGGAATCAGGTATAGTTGAGAGGTAAGGAGATGCACTGTCCTTGTAAGAAGTTTTGATTGAGGGAGAGTGAAAACAACTGTGGACTGATGGCAAGAGCATGTACAGTATTTGCAAAAACAAGTAAAATCAAAATATAAAAAGAGTGCAATAAAACACTGATTTATTTGCCTTGAAGGTTACAGAGGTGAGATTGGAGCAGCTCTATGGTGGTGGTGGTGGGCCTAGCACAAAGATGCATTGGAGTTGCTAGGAAAGCTATGAGGGATAGTCGTGCACTGATATGGTACCCATGCTCAGGCTGGCACCTGGAAAGAAGTATTGTATAATTATGGGCAGATAATAACATACTTGTACTTCTTTTTCAGTCACTCAGGTGGCTTCATTTTTCTTGCCTTTTATTATAAACTTGAATGTTAAGAGCAGCATAAGCCTTAACAATGTTTGCAGTGTAACACATGTGATTAGATAGAGTAACTCTCTTAACACAATGAAAGCAGCATTTACGAACATCTACACAAAAAAAGCTTTTTATTTATTTATGATTTGTTGACATGAAGGCAGACTGAGCTGGATAGCTACAGAAGTTTCTAATGTAGGTGCATCCTGAAGGAAAGGGAATAGGATGCATTACATAATTCTATACAAGCAACAAAATGGAGAACAATATGCAGAAAATTACACAAAGACTGCAAAGTGCATTAAAGGAAACAGCTTTAAACAAGTGAAGTTATAGTACTGCAGCTGCACCTATGTTTCATATAAATGAATACTTACCCTTCTGTTTGCTTCAAAAACAACTGATTGTCAGCTGGCTCAGTGGCACTGAGGGCTGAGGCATTCTGCCTTACCTCGCGCTATGCCAGCGACCCAGGTTCAGGAACGGCTTTGGGTCACCAGGGTGCTGGCATGGGGGGAGTAGGATTAAACATTGGCTGTCCTCTCCCAGGAGGGGGGTCGTCCATCCACAGTCCTGCCATGACCGGATGGAGGTCCCGGTGGCAGGCATAGGCAGTAACAGAGTGACTGGTAGTGTGGGGCATCCCATAGTGCATGATGTGTGCATGCTTCCACACATGTGCATCATGTCAGAGATGCAAGGGGACTTGGATGGGGAGAAAATGGAAAAGTAACTAAAATACCTACAGAAACAAAAACAGCTGATTGCCATCATCTATAGTTGTTAGCGCTATTTGTGAAATTACTGTCTGCTATCATGGAAAGAAGCAATATGATGCAGTCAGGAGGTGTGCAACACAGGGTCATCAAAGTGATCAGCAGCAGTATGGAGGGCAGAGGTTATGAGGAAAGACTGGAGAGCCTTAACGTGTTCACCCTGGGAAAAAGAAGAGTGAGAGGAGACACAACGTCAGTCTTTTGCATAGTCAGTGGTATTGGCAAACTCAAACTGTTGGAGATGCTTGATCTGGTGTCCAGCAAGAAGACATGGGGACATGCCCTGATACTCGGGGCTGATAAATTCAGGGATACATTAGTAGGCCAACATGTATTGTAACACCCAGGAACAACAATGGATATGTGGAAAAACTGCTCTCCAGCAAATGGTAATGAGTGAATAAAGTATGTTGTATGGTGAGAATTACATTTGCTAGATAAATGTATTTATGCAATAGGTGTGATACCAAAAGCCATTGAATAAATCCATTTATTTCTACATATGTGGAATAAATCTAACCAACCTAGATTTATCCCACATATGTGGGATAAATGAAAACTGTCAATCACAAACACTGTGCCGGACCTACATTCTGCCACCCACACAGTTGGCACACGTAAACGCAATCAACACTGGCCCAACCAGTAAATCATCCACCTGCATAACCCCTCATGCACTCAACAAGAAAACTGCATGCAAACGACACTCCACCATACTACATTACTATCGCAAACAACACAACCATTTTCGCCACAGAAAAGACGCTGTTTCCATAATAAAACTATAAAAACCAACAACAACTTCACGACTCTCGATTTCCGATACCTTTTCCGACCGCAAGTATCACAGAAAAAAACGACTGTTACTGCATACAAAATGGCAACACAGGAAACTGCTGCAGACTTTCAAATGGAACTAACCAAATACTTAACACAATTTGAAGAAGACACTGAACCTCTACTGGAACCCAGCAATTAAATAATTCACAAAACACAGACATACCAGAAGAACCAAAACCCAGTAATAGCACCGCAGTGGACATAGACGAAGATGCCATACAAAAATATATCCAAGCAGGCAAAAACGCCAACACGATGAAAAAGACTCACAGTGATGTCATGACCGTTCAAAAATACCTCAAAGAAAAGCACAATATAGAAACTCCACTTGAAACCATTACACCAGCAAACCCGGATAAATTACTTGCTACCTTTTTCATGCACTCCACCAGAAAAGACGGAACTCCCTACGAGCCCTTAACACTACGTGCCACATTCCAGAGTGTTGAAAGATATTTAAAACACAAACGCTATCCAGAATCTATCAACATCACCTGCTTTCCTCAGAACCAGAGAAATTCTGCAGTGCAAACAAAAATGCCTCAAAAGTTATGGCAAGGGTAACAGACCAAAAGCAGCAGATGAGCTCACAGATTCCCTTATCAGCAAACTATACGACACTCAACAACTAGGCCCACACAGCCCTGATGCCTTGCTTAACACCATGTGGTTAATAGTTAGCCTATACTTTGGTGTCAGAGGCATAACGGAAATGAGAGCAGTCAAATGGGGAGACATCATCATGCAAAAAGATGAAAACGGACTGTTCTACCTCCAGTATACCAGTGAATGTCAAACTAAAACTAGACAAGACTCCAACCCAAAAGAATACAGAAAACTAAAGCCATGAGCATACGAACTACAACAAAATCCTACTAGATGCCCAGTCACCAATTACAAACTCTACATTACCCACAGGCCCAGCCAAAGTAACCACCCTGAAGCATCGTTTTTCTTAGCTATCAACAACAACATACAAACATCAAAAGTGCACAAATGGTTTAAAAATCAGCCTGTGGGTATTAATAAGCTCTCCACTATTGTCAAAACATGGTTACCAATGCAGGCATACAAACTGATAAATGTAACTAACCATTCTGTCTGAAAGCACCTGGTACAAAATTAGTGGACAGTGGAATACCACCAACGAAATCATACAAATTTCAGGCCACAAACTGCTCCAAAGCCTCAACGAATATTCAAAGCTCAATGACTCCAAACAATACCAAATAAGCACTTTACTAAGTGGCGATCAGACTCCACAAGCCAAACCTTCCTGTCAACAACAACTGACCACTATTCCTACCAACTACAAAGACCTACTTGGAACCTGCATCAGCAAACCCACCATACATGTAAATCAAGTCACCTTCAATATCATTCAAGGTAAGCATAATTACACTACCAACAAATTCACAAAAGTACTACATAAAACCCCTCCTCCACCCAATACCACCACGTCACCACCACTTCCACCCTCCAAACACCACTCCACATTACAAACCAAACTCATAATGCTCTTTTTTCTCCCCCAAATGCAGGTAACAAGTATGACAGCTACATGAAAAGACCGATGGTTCTAGATAGTGACAACGGCTCTGAATAAAGTTGCAAGCGACCATATATTCTCGATGAATAAATATCAAAACCTCTAAAAATGAAGACAAGATCTGAATACAGCAAAGAAAAAGACCTGAACATAAATTCACCTTCCTACAAAAATACTGTCAAGCCAGAAAGAAGATCTGTGCAGACCTAAACATTCCTTTCTGAAATACTGTACAAATAAGAAAAAAACCTCTGAATAACCTGACCCTACAAGCAAAAAAAGTCAAATGAAGGCTTGCAAAGTAGAACAAATTTCTAACAAAAACTGGACTTTCCTTTCTTCAAAACACATCCTGGATATTCACCATCTTTGGAATACAGACCAACTAGTAGCGGAAAGACGATCTGAATTAACTGAAAATGGAAAATAAATACATATTCTACACAGCAAAAATACTCTATCAAACCCTATGGACTACAACACAAAAATAAACTGAACCCTCACCCCACTACCCTTACCCCACCTCAACCCCCATACCCAAATCTTCTACAAAACTGTTCTTTTCTGAAAATGAACTCTTTACTGCAAGTTGCAAAAATCACACAAACCCATACAGTGTTCTAAACTATGGAAATTCTGCTCTGTACAACAAAAATAAATGCTACTGTTTGTTTTTCTGTTCAATAAATGTTGCAAAAACTTACCTTCTCAGTCTTGTTCCTTCCAATCCACCACGCCAAAGTCTGACATACAGTACCAAAAAAATAAATAAATAAATAAAACCTTTACAAATGCAGCTGCCCCAAAAAAAGCCCCAATACATCCATCTCGAACAAAAATGAAACACCCACACAGGATACCACTCCAAATTCTTCAGATCTCCACGAAATCTTCCTTCACGGTCGATCGACGAAGAAAACACCACGACAGGACTAAAATCCACAGCGTCCTCCTCAAACTCTTCCATACATCCACCGACCGGACGCTGTAGTAGCCGACTCCCCACACAACGCAATGCTCTCCGGCAACACGAAACACGAGTCCCACTCTCCAAAAGGCTGCCACCTCGAAGAATCCAACAGCACATCCTCCTCGAACTCCTTTCTCCGAACTGTGCCACAAATCTCAGCCACGCCCACCAACCAATCAGAAAGCACGCCACCACACGCACACCCAATCACAGCAATTCACACACACATCAATCACTCCAACCTCCCACTGTAAGACACGCCCCTCCAGCCAATCAAAACTACTTTACCACGTTACGTCAGCCAATAACATCACACCAAGCACTCTCCAGCCACTACAACCAATCAAATCCTACAACCACACACCCATTCACACAGCAATAAAAAAAAACCCTTCCACCATGAAAACCAAATAGTCCTCCATCAAAAAAATTAAATACCAACCACAGTTCAACCACAAAACCCATTGCATAAATCGCACATGCAATGCTTGACCGTGGAAAAAACTAGTTATTTTCACACGTCCCCGGTGACCTCGGGTAAATCACTTGTGAGGTTACCCGAGGTCACTGGAGACTTATGAAAATAACTAGTTTATTCCACGGTCCACCATCGCATATCCCCTATTTATTATGCAGCTGAAGTGAAAATAAATAATTTATTGCCATTCCAGAAGTGTCATAATGGATATTTCCACTCCAGGAACATCAAGGCAATAATTGAAAGCTCCACTTCTCTGGAATAATGGCTCGCCCACTGCAGTGTAGCAGGGAGCGGGCTGAGCCTCAAGTCACTGAATCATTCCATAATGCTGTATGTGTATGGCATAATTGACAATTGTCCTTAAAAACGTTAGTTTGGGTAAGCCATTATGTCAGGCAAGATATTTTCTGAGATGTATTCTTTTTAAGAGAAAGTAAATCTTCTAGCAATGATTCCTGCACCACCAATTTCCTGAAGAAGTGACTTCCATAAAACGTTAATACATACTGGTGGTGGATGAATGAATTAATTAACAGTGATTGATTGATTTAACTACATAGAAGTGGAGCTTTGCCTTGTTCTCTTGATGCTTGGTTCTTCTGGTGTCCTTATAGTAAGCTACTCCAGACTAACTTGGTAATAGGCCATGTCACGGCCAAGGGCTGCATGGAATTCTCTTGCAGCATAAAAACAATAATAGAAAAAAGTGTAGAAACATAGGTGATGGCAGATAAGGACCGTGTGGCCCACCTAGTCTGCCTTTTTTCCCTACCTAATGCATTACCACAGACCCTACTTTATCTGTAGCTTACCCTCTCTTGCCTAGTGTGAGAGTACTCGTATGTCTATCCCATGCATTCTTGAATTCTCCAAACCGTTTTTCTTAATTTTGCATCCCTACTACAGAAAGAAAGATTTAGCATTTTCTGGGCTTTATGATGTACCCCATGACTAAAGGCATAACCCATGGAGCCATACACATGTGCATAAGTCAGCCTTAGAAACACAGAGGCCCCTGTCCACACATGGGGGACCTCCATATCATCCAGAAATCCCCCCACATTCAATTAGTACCTGCACCACTAGTGGACCTACTGCACCTGAGTGGTGTTGGTGGGCAAGCCAGAGCATGGAACTATACTCCATGATATTTCCAAAGCAAGGTAAACCTGGCTTTGGGCACCTGGAGGGTGTAGGGTGTATGCAAATGTGTCTCGGTGTAAGTGCTCTGTGCCTCCTGCCATACAGTGGCAGCCATCCTAAACTTCAACTTTACCACAGAACAGATTACCACATTAAAAGACTACAAAACAGCATTCCCCCATTATGACAGTATAATTCAAGGCACCACATAAGCTGAAGTGTTACCTTATTGGGCTTCCATCAACCTGCACAGTGGACACCAGCTCTCCACAATTGTATTACAGGCTAAGAAAGACAGTGGGCAACATTTTTATTGCATTTAAAAAAAATGCCTTTAGAAAGGGACAGCAATCAGCCTTGGACTGCCATACTCCATAAAACCCTTCTAAAATGGAACAGGGAATCCACTGGATGGCTGATTTGGGCTTAAAGTTAGAAGTCCAGGGTCAGTCCCACCTCTGTCCCAGTCTGCCCCCACGTGTGGACCATGCCCCATCCCCGCAAGGACCTCCATGGTGGAAGAGCAAACAGCAGAGATATGTGGATGCCATCCATCTGTGGATTTAAGAACACATGCAGCAAGTTAAGCCATGCTTGCAAGTTTATTCAAGAGGGAGTGGCCCTGACCATTGATTTTGGTTACTCCTACTGCCTGATAGAGACCCCTGCTGGTGTTACAATATAATTGTTTTTCTCTGTTAAAATCAAACCTAATGCTACATGCAGAAATCTAAGTAATGTGGGCTGTACAATGGTCATGGGCAATAAATACAATATGGGTATGTCTACTATGGAGGTGGCAAAAAGGCACCAAAGGGTTCTGGTCAAACTATTTTTTTTCTAGCTACACTACTGCACCACCCAGCTGGTTATGGGACGCAGCAGTGAGGTTCAGTTGCATGGGCTGGCTGATAAATGGTGCATATTTTAGCACATTTTCTGGATCAGGCCATTAGGGTTTTATTTATTTATTTATTAGCTTTTGGTGACCGAGTAAGTGCATTAGGCAATATTTCTGTCTATTTTCAAGCACGACCCAGGAAAGTACAAGATACAGTGTAGACAACTTACACATTAACATACATGCATACAGAACAATTGCATCAGATATCCTCGCAGGGATAGACATAAAATTTTACAATAAACAGTGCCATCCATGCAGGGATGTTCTATGGGAACAGACCCAATTCATAGACATACAGGTGTAAGGCAAAACAGCAATCACACTAGCTTGGATAAGGCAGGAAGGGGACAGACACAGGTATCAAGTTTTAAGAGGTGAGACAGAAGTGCTGTTTTAAAGGAGGAGTGGGACAAGTTGCGCTTTAGACAATGGGGGAGAGTGTTCTAGGTTTTGGGAGCAAAGTGGGCAAATTCTTGTTCACCCATTTTTGTTGTACAACGTGGGACAGCGAGCAAATGTAGATAGGAGGACCTTAGGGGATGTGAGTGTCTTACTGGGCTAAACATAGCATCTATACTTGAAGGGCAGGGAGTTCTAGTCATAGAGCCAATGAAGCAACACAGTGAAATAAGGCGATGCGATTCAGGTGATAGCCAATTCAGGGACAAGTAGAGAAGACAATGGTGGGTGAAGCGAGGGGCGGATAGAGCAAATCTACAAATATTATTGTAGGTGGTGTCCCACTTTTGGAGATTAGTGGTGGCAGCATTGGAAAGGATAAGAAGAGCGTAAAGAAGTCTAGGAAGGAGGACACCTCTAGCCACCGAAACCCTAGCTACAGGGGTTAATGAGTGTCATACACAGTGGGCCACCCCGATTTTTATGTTTACGGATTGACATACTTCGTTAATTTGAGCAGAGAAATGAAGAGCCGGATCCAGCGTCACCCCAAGGTACTTGAAAGAGCACATGGTCGTGACAGCAGCACTGTCCTGGCAGAGGACACGTAACATAGGGGACAAGGCCTGCACTTTTTTAGGAGACCCGAATAGCATAGCATGGGTTTTGGGGAGGTTAAGAATAAGAGAGTTAAGGGAGAACCAGGATTGAAGGTGTTGAAACCCAGAGGTGAGATGATCACTGAGGTCAGGGATTGAGCGAGATGCAGAGAAAAGTACAATGTCATCCGCGTACATAATGGAGCTACAATGGGGTATGGCGGTAGAAATATCGTTAACAAGATTGAGAATAGCAGTGGCCCGGGGATAGATCCTTGAGGGATACCCACTAAGATAGGGGCAGGGGACAAATGGGTTTTGTGATAGGAGACAAATTGGGACCTGTTAGTAAGGTAACATGAGAACCAGACTATAGTGGGTTCAGATACCCCTAGAGAATGCAGCTTATCTAGAAGTAGATTAAGACTAAGTCAAAAGCCTTGGTTAGGTCAATGAACACAGAACCAGTGAGCAGACCTTTGTCCATATTTGACTTAACCTCACTGGTGAATAGGGTGAGTGCAGTGGTGGTGCTATGACCCGTCCTGAACCCATGTTGAACCGGTGACTGAAGGTTGAATTTAAGCAAGTGAGCAGAGATCTGGTCGTGTATCAATTTCTCAAGTAACGTGCTGAGAGTAGGAATCAGTGCTATGGGGCAATAATTGGACAGGATTCTGGGGTCACCTTTCTTAAACACCGGGATCGTTCTGGCAGTTTTCCGGGCCATGGGCATAGTAGATGTAGAAACGGATAGGTTAAAGAGCCTCATTACTGACATGGCAAGAAAAGGGGCAGCTAGTCTGAGGATTCATAGAAACATAGAAACATAGAATTTGACGGCAGATAAGGACCGCTTGGCCCACCTAGTCTGCCCATTTTCCTACCGAACAGATAAGCTGCAGATCCTAGATAACCAACAGCTTACTTCCTCCTACCCCCCACTAGGACTGTCTTATGTCTGTCCCATGCATTCTTGAATTCCCCCACTGTTCTTGACTCCTTACCTCCTCAGGGAGGCTGTTCCATGCATCCACAACCCTCTCTGTGAAAAAATACTTCCTCACATTACCTCTGAGCCGTCCCCCCTCTATCTTCAAATTGTGCCCCCTTGTTCTTGTACATCTCTTTTTCTGAAAGATGCTACCCTCTTGGACTTTGTTGATTCCCTTGAGGTACTTTAAAGTTTCTATCATGTCCCCTCTCTCCCTTCTTTCCTCAAGGGTATACATATTAAGCTCCTTTAGTCTTTCTTCGTATGTCTTCTGGTGCAGACCCTGCACCATTTTGGTCGCCCTCCTCTGGACAGCCTCCACTCTGTCTATGTCTTTGTGGAGAGGGGGTCACCAGAACTTTATTTTGATTCTAGATTCAAGTCCATCCAGCCTAGCACTTCCCCGAGCAGGAATGGATCGGAGTAGCTTAAGAACCTCCTGATGAGTGACATGGGAGAGCCTCCAGATTGGAGATCCACCTGTAGAAGGCGGAGTGCCAGTGAGGCAGCCACTAGGTAACAGTGGGGAGGGGTATAGGGCCTTGGTGAAGAAAGCGTTAAAGGCATTGACCACTGAGTGAGGGTTATTGCAAAGGGTATCATTGATAAGCATATCATTTGGCACCTGTATCTTGTTGTTCCCCAGGATCTCTTTAATCTGGTAACAGTATTTCTTCGGGTTGGAGGCCGAAGAGTTAAGAAGATTACGGAACTAGGTACTTTTGGCTGCCCGAACTTCTTTGCAGGAATTACACAAAGCCCGATATTCCTGAAAATCAGCCTGGAGAGAGGAAGATTTCCATTTTGACCATAGTTTGTCACAACACTTAATCAATTGCAGGAGAGGCCTCTTTAGCCACTTAGTCACTTTCCCACTGACCCTCCATGTAGAGATTGGAATATGTTTGTTTTGCAATGCCAGGAGAGTGTTATTGAAGTAATCGATGGCTTGGTCTATATTAGTGGTAGTATAGATGGGAGACCAGTCGGTAAGTTTTAGGTCATTTAAAAATGCCGACTGGTCAAGATTCAAAAAATTGGAAAAGGACATCACTTTGGCAGTATTACAGGCAGTGGAGGACCCCCTTACACAGTAGACAGGACAATGGTTACTAATTGAGTCAGGCAGAACTCCGGCAGTAGAGTAGCAATCATTCCTATTGGTGAGGATCCAGTCAATCATGGTACGACAGGTGCCGTTCTGGGATACCCTAGTAGGAGCAGAGATGAGTTGACCAAGGTAAGCCTTACTGATGGTGGATGCTAAGATCCCAGAGTTGTGCCCAAGTCAGTCCAGGTTAAAATCATCCAGACATATCAACTTGTTTTTCTTGGCTACAGAGGGAATAAAGTCCATAAGTTCATCAAGTCCAAGTTTGCTGTTATGAGGAGGAATGTATACCCCAAGGATGTGCAGTTTTTTTTTGCACCCCCGAGTAATAGAAGGGAGTGTAAAACCTCACCATTATTCAGTGCAAGTGTTGGCAGAAGTGAGATGCACTGATGGGACTTGTAGTAGAGTGCCAAACCGCCCCCTCTTTTGGAGGAAGGTATGTCAACCCGGTGCATATTATAGCCTGGTAATGTGTAGGCAAGCTCAGAGATAGAGGGTTTCAGCCATGTTTCAGAGAGGACAAGTATATCAGGATTACTGACCTGCACCCAGGCCTCCAGTTCAGGGAAATTGTGTACCAGACTTCTGATATTGAGATGGACAATGGTCAGACCCAGGTCCTGGGTCAGGAGATTGCTAGAGAGAGTATTAGATGTGTGCGGCTTTATTACTGGACCAGGGTTGGCCTCAATATCCCCATGCCAAGTGAGGAATAGGGCTATGATCCAGAGAGAGGCCAGAGTGTAGCACCATGAACGACACCTAGAAGAGTGGAGTTTGCTGTACAGAAAGAACTTAAGAATAGGCCTCAAGATTTTATTAGTAATGGGAACTGAGTTCCAGGTGTGGGGGAACTCGTGGCTAGCATGTTTGAGAATGTGAAATCATTGGGAGCCCTCTCAGTCCTCTCAGAGGTGTACACAGACCCATGAGATAGGGAGTCAAGGTCCAGTAAGGTAAAAAGTGCACAGGGCAGATAGAACATAGCCGCCCTTGTTATCTTAGAGAGGAGATTGCCTGACAAGTGTGACCAGAATTAGGAAGATCCAAGTATTGAGAGTAAACAACAGGGCTAGCAATAGGACTCCAGGTGAAGTTAAACAGGGTGGATCAGACTGATGGAAAGTAGGATCAGACTGTAGACAGAATTCAAGAAGAACACGAAATATGTCTAATCTTGAGGAGTAAAATTAGTGAACTAACAGTAAAAAATACCCAAGCAAGAAGAGGGCTTGCCAACCCGAGAGGTAGCTAAGCAGACCTACAGTAGGAGGCCCTCTGGTGAAGGAACAATATAAGCTGCAAATAGGAAAGAGAACAGATAGGACAAAAAACAGCAACCACGTGACAGATATATCCTATAAAAGTAATACCAGCTAAGGATGGGAGGGTACTGGGAGGCGGGCAGGGATGGAACCTGGGTCCTGGCTGCACGGCTTGAAAATGCTGACTTTGGTAAGAACACAGTGCCACTGAGTCAACGATTACCCTGATCCAAATAGAAACAGAAAAAACTGCCCAATAAATCTCAGTCAGCTCAGAAGCCCACTAATTCACCCCGACAAATGGTTGCAGTGCCCCTGCATTTCTAATCGGAGGCAGCCGGCGCTTCAGAAATGGCACCAAGTTTGAATCAAGTCTAGAAACAGAGGCGCTCCCGCAGTCAGTGTTCCTTAGTTCATACCTTTCTGTGTGGATTCTTGTCCCCATGCAGCTCCAAGGGCAGGATGCCCTGAGGATTTGAAACAGGAGCTGTGGAGAGAATAAATAGGGCTGTGAGGAACACTGGGACCGTGGTGTGATGTGACACATCAAAAACAGCTCTAGGGGCATCTAAAAACTGCTTGGGGGAGGCAAATTTCTCATTTACTAAGATGGAGGCATTCAGGTATAGCCACACCAGGCAATCAGTGGCTACAACTATGGGGGGGGAGGGGAGTGGGGAGGAAATCATCCACTTTCGTAAGATGGCGGCAAGCAGACAGAGTTCTGTCGTGGGCAAGCCAAGGGACTGGATTTAACCCAGAGTAGAGGACAATCATGTACAAGGGGATGGGGGTGATAGCCAAGGGAAAGCACAGACAGAGCAGTAGAGGGGAGAAAGAAGCAAGAGACACAGAGTTCACAGCAGTGAGGGGTATGAACCAGATCACAGCTTATGCAGAGTGGAGTCTGGTTTACAGGCAGAGTTTGGAGGAGACAGGGTTGAGTGAGTGTAAGAAACAGAATATGAGAGAGAGAGAGTCAGATTGCTAAACTGTAAATGGGGCAAAGAATTCAGGATGGTAACAGGTATTCGAAGTAATTCAGCAACTGAAATTCTCCGGTCGCTAGTTCCCTATGTAAAGTGAACTTGACTGCAGTATCTCTTATCAGCAAATCAGACTAAATTATAACAATACAATCTAGCTAATCTGTAAATGGGGCAAAGAATTCAGGGTGGTAACAGGTATTCAAAGTAATTCAGCAAAAGTAATTCTCCGGTTGCTAGTTCCCTGTGTAAAGTGAACTTGACTACAGTATTTCTTATCAGCAGATCAGACTAAATTATATCAATACAATCCATGCAACCATAGGTTCCTGTGGTGGAAGCACTTGATCAGAGTTTAAAAAAATATGAGGTTTTAAAACTACAGCTACTAATTATGAACTATGTCTTTCACTTATTAAATGAGAGTCCTGTGCAGAATAAGGAAATACACATCAAACATTGCAAACAAATCTATTATATCTAGAAACACCAAAAATAAGTGCTCCTTCTTGCAAGTTGAACTAAACCAGAACCTGGGTCCTGGCTGCGCGGCTTGAAAATGCCGACTTTGGTGCGAGCACAGTGCCACAGAGCCAACGATTACCCCGATCCAAATAGAAACAGGGAAAAAAACGCGCAATAACTCTGTCGGCTCAGAGGCCCACTAATTCACCCCGACAAACGGTTACAGTGCCCCAGTGTTTCTAATCGGAGGCGGCCAGCACTTCAGAAATGGCACCAAGTTTGAATCAAGTCCAGAAGCAGAGGCACTCCCGCAGTCAGTGTTCCTTAGTTCGTACCTTTCTGTGTGGATTCTTGTCCCTACACAGCTCCAAGGGCAGGATGCCCTGAGGATTAGAATTGGGAGCTTTCTGTATGGATTCTTGTCCCCACGCAGCTCCAAGGACAGGATGCCCTGAGGATTCGAATCAGGGTGAAATAAGTAAATATGAAATTGGCAGAAAGAATGCTGGATCCTAATTTACTGAGAGGTACATTTAGCGGGGCCATTATCCCGTCTTAAAGTAGCCCCACACAAAGAGGACTCAGCTCGCACGTGTTACTAATGAGCCTCTCGTTCAGGACAAAATACAATGAACATGGCACATTAGTGTCTTCCCAGTCCAACTCCTGACTGTAGGGGGCCACAAGAGGATAGTCTCATTTCCTGAAACATGACAGCTGTTTGAAAAAATAGCAACTTTTTATTACCTTACTAAACACAGCTCAGGCATGTCTCCTGCTTGCACTCTAGCTGTAACTTACACATGATGCAATCCGCCCTACCATGCAAGTCTCACTCATCATCTGCTCGCTATCTCCCTCTCTCTCTCTCTCTCCATGCACTATGTGTCCCCGAACTTGCTCTCGATTGAGGCATTTCATAAAAAGCCCCAGTGGGCCTGACAAACAAGCCACCGCTACACAAACCGCTGATTGAAACAGTTGCCCTACATCGGGAAGCTGCTGTTGACCTTTACTGTAACTGCTGCTCATACTTGCTTCCTTTGTGCAGCAGAGGCACAACTTAATGGAAAAATACCAGCACAACTGCACATGACAGGGCAAAGGGTACTATCTTTTCCTTTTAAATTTATTTGTACTGTTGTAAACTTTTGTAATTTAAAACACAAACTTTTTATTTTAATTTATTAACTCTGTAGGACCCACCTCATAATCATAATATGGCCCTCCAGAGGGTATGCAGTGGTGGGATAACAGTCCTTCTTGGGTGATAGAAGCAATTGGCTTCAGTTCATGCTTCATCCCACTCGACACGGGCCATTATCCCACCATAACACCCCCCTCCCCGGTCATGCCTTATTGCTTAAGTAAAGTAGCAGTGTCTATTAGCCAGAAATACATTTCACCATACCTTTTGATCAACTCTGTACATCTGACATCTTTCATTGGAAACATTATTTGCACTTTTTACTGAGAAAATCTTCAATAAAAAAAGCTTTTTAAAATAGTTTCTGTGGTATACTATAACAAACGTAGCAACCTTTATCAGTTTTTTTGCTGGTCACCTCTCTGCCTGAAGCCACTCTTCTGCTTTTCTTGCTGTATGCATAATGTGGACATGTCAGTGTGGTGTAGTATGTTTCTAATTACTGCTGACAACACAAAACTGTACTTGAATAGATTAAAAACTTGTGTGGTGGAGCCAGGCACAGCAGCAAAAGATTCTGGACCATGATCAAAGTTAATTGTCTCATGTCACTAGAAAAATACAGCAGATTATGAAATGGGTGCCAAAAATTCTGTTATCTGATTGGTCAGTAAGTACAACATGGTGTGAACTTAAGTGACACATCCCTTAGTTAGCCACAATTTTGGCACCCAAGGAACTATTTTTTTCGTTGAATCTTTTTGTCATTTAAAAAGAGAAAAACAAATCCATATATACCCTACCCATATTATAAGTGCAGTAACAGAGTCGAGGGTTGTGGATGTGCTTTACTAACCATCTCAACAGGCTTTGCCGTGTGGCTCCAAACCACCTATTGAGTAGGTTATTAGCGCATACTCATACCCTCTTGTGAGTTGTTGCTTACAAGGGAATTAGTGGTAACTGGATTGTTCTGATAGCTTTTGCACTGCTGTGTTAATGCTGGCTATGTTAAAGGGTTAGAATAAAGTATCTTCATCAAATGGTGAGGCTATGGATTCACCTTCAACCATGCATTATTTACCGCTACATAACAAAAGTACATTTGCTCTGTCATGGTCTCATATGCTGTCTAGTAGGTGAAGGAGTCTTGTATTTTAGGCTTCAACCCCCTTCCTTCACCTAAACAAAAGAGACAAACAATGTGCTTGGCAGAAATGGCCACAGCCATGTGTTTGTTAAACAGCTAATTGGAATTCGAATTGGTAGCTGATGATTTATGTCAATGTAAATATCCATCAACCTGGAATGACGTGTGCAGCAAGGTAGTTATAGGTGAACAAGTACAAAATATAAATAATTGAATATATAGAGGCCCTCCCTACCCTCCCCTTTGGAGGGGCCGACTTAGGAAGTACAACCTTGTGAGGCACTCTGTGCACCAAGGCATTAGGGACGGCTCTTAATGGGACCATCTTGAGTACGCCCTCCTCTGTCAGAGGATGCCGTGCAGTAGTGACTGAAGTCCGTGACTTATCTTTTGCCAATGGGTAGCACCCCTCTGGTACCAGCTGCCAAGGCCTCACCTCTCCCTAGCCTCAGAGCAATCTACCTGAAAAGGTGTGATAAACCTGTTAACCCTGTACAATACTGCAAGACTACAATGCTGCCAATCTTGCCAGGCTACCAACATAGAAACATGACTGTGAAAAATCTATCTACCCACTTAATGCTAATCACCATACCGGAGAAGGTGAAAAACTGGAAGACCCAGTGGGGAAAAAGGTAAAATTCCTTCCTGACCCCTAAGGTGATCCCCAATAATGGGGCAGCAGGTTCCTTACTTCACAGTTTGACACCCCTGCTTTTTTGAGGGGGGGGGCTGGGATGGTTTTGGCTGGAAAGTTGTCGTAAAAGAAGTCAGAGCCTTCATTTCACTGACCTAAATTAACAAAGTCCTTACTTCCAGCAGGTAAGAGCTCCCAACCCCTGGGAACCCAGTCTACCTGCCTTACCCTGCCCCTATTGGGCAGAAGCTACCCACTTCCCTGCCTTCACAGGTATCATCCAGGAGTGTGCCTGCAGACAAGCCTCACTGACTGCTGTTCATTGCAGGCTTTACTATTACCTGACAAAGCTAAGCACCAGGAGCAGTGCAGCGAGTAAGATGCACAAGAAGGAACAAAAGTAAGATTTTTAACTCTGTACTTGCTCCGCATTATAATCATAGGCAGCAAAATTTCAATTACAGGCTCATTTTTTCGTAACAGTTTTATCCCTTAGTATGCTTTACAGAGTATAAATGAATAACATAAAAAAATGTTATAAATTTAAAGAAAAAAATAAAGATACAGAAAAAAATGTAAAACATAATATTAACAGTAAAACATCAAGACTGTATAGTTTTTGAAATGTAATAAATGTTGAAGTGCAGGTCAACTGAACTTAATAAATATGGAATTGTAAATGCATCAGGACATTTTCTGAGCATAAAATATTCTTTTCATTTACAACTACTCACGCTGATGTTTAATGTGCTTTTTTCTGAGAGGGCGTCACTGCTGTCAGCTGAATTAAGCCCACACAGAAACTAAGGGAACATTAGTGGGCTCGTGGGATATGCATATGACCTCATCTTGAGCAAAAAATAAAGGCTCCTGAAGCACAACTAATCAGTTTTCTTTATTAGTTTAAGAATTGCCTAACTAACTTCAGAATAATGGTGTTTCCAAATATTTAAAAATATGATGCAAGTGGACAAGGTGGATGTGTAATGAAAAAAATCAGATTAAAAGTCCTAAAGCAATTCTAAAGGTGGGGTGGGGTGGGTGGCTTCCTGGATAAATTGTTGCTGGTAGGGCAGCAGACCCACCTGTGTTGTCATGAAACTAAAAGCAGGGTCAGTGCATCAGATTGGTATAGCATCTGATTTTGCTTCTATTTAGTGGCAGCACAGAGGAGTGTAGAACAGGAATAAGGACGTGTTCAATAAGTTCTTGTGCTGTGAAAGGACCACAGATATACAGTGAAACTTATTTTTGTTTTATGTACTGAAGTCTTGGATGACACCTGTGAGTGGATGCTCGTTGAGAGGTTCCCCGTCAGATGCATTAACGCAAGAAGACACAATATGGTTACAGTAAATTATACATACAGAGAACAAAAAATTCTACAGTACATGGGTTGCAATGACAAGCAGTTCACAAATTGTGCTAAAGCATTGCACATGGTACACCAGCGTCCTGCGGAAGAGAGAGAAGCAGAGGCAGACTGTTAGGGTGAGGTAGGGAGGGGCAGTGGGAGGTGGGATATGGAGGGTAGAGGGAAAGAAAAGAGCCAAGGAGTAGGGGGTGGGAAGCAAGTACTAGGGCAAAGGGGATGGGAGGCAAGTGCTTGGGCAAAGACTTTACCTAGTGGGCCAGGAGTTTGATATGCTGAGGCAGACTAAAGTTGCGGGCACAGACTAGCAGGGGCACCTACAGGTACTATTGTCAGTGAGGTGCTGATGGAGTTTGTACTTAAAGGAACCAAGGGCACTTAAAGGAACCTTGTCTATTAAGGACCCCACTGAGACCAAAGAATATGTCCTTAACAACAAGGAATCCATAAAAGCCTTCCCCCCCCCCATCAGTCTCATATTGTATGAGCCAGTAATTTTTTAATAAATGATTTTTTGCAGCCACTTTAGACTTTTTGTTTTATATTTGCAATACTGCCTCATTACCCCTAACATAGATTTCTTTGTGGTATTGGTTTGTCCTTTGTTTTCATCTGACGCCCATCAACCTACAGTAGTCTGTTTGTACATAGTCCCTGTGCTTTTTGTTTTCTCCCGCTGCCTTTGAATTGTTTAACACAACTCTGTAATAGTGCATTCAGAAACTGGCAAGAAACGGAGATTTTTATGGGACCACACAGTTTACAGGCAGCAGCAGCGGGAAAAGGGGCTAGGAAGATGGAGATTCAACTGTATGCCAGGGACAGAGCTCCAAGAGCAGGCAAGGGGGTCAATAGACCACCCAAGATAAAAGGAGGTGACTGAAAAATTGGGTATACTGTGGCCCAGATGTGGACCAAAAGGTGAAGGCTGAGAAGGTGGGGTATGAGGAGAATACTACGGCTGTGCTTACATTTGCCGGGTCCCTACCCATGTCATGGTGTCATGTATCTGTCACTATACCATGGTCAGACTTCTGTGGCTGTCGCGAGTCATCATTCTGGTAGGTACAAATCCTGTCTGTGTCCAGTCACATGCCCGAGTAATTTGCATTGTGGCTTAACAAAGTCATCACCTTGTGTATGGCAGTTTTTGGTGGCAACGTAATGGGAAGCCAATTTGTAGCTCAGATTTGTTCTGCTACAAAGATCAACTGTGTATGGGGCCCTAGGTATTTCCTGTATTAGCCTTCGTCTTATTCTGTACTGCTAAATACATTTGCATGAAAACAATGTTTCTATCATTTGGCCCTCATCTGCTCTGGCTGCTCAACTGCAAGTAACATCATATTCCACTGATTGTGGCATCATCATACTCATTTCCACAGCAGCTAGTTGGGATGTCACAAGCATAGGATTATGATGTCACGTTTAAACGTGCAGCAAACTCAAATAAAGACCTAATGCCGCAGATCCTGTTTTAATGCCAGTTTGATCAATAATAAAGTACAGTATGAGAAGAAGGTAACTACATGAACTATATCCATGGCCACTGATTTATGGTGATTAAAGTAATGAAATTCTGTTTTCAGGACTTGACATTCCGGGAATTGCACCGGTGATTGTTAGTCTAATTTCCGGATTTTACCGGGATTCTACTGTCATTCTTTTGGTATGTATAAAAATAATCAGTAGAATAGAAGGCTTAATATAGAAAGCATTAAATGAATCAAACTGAAAATAGTACAGGAAGTCATTATAAGAAAAATACAAGTTCTGTAGATTTACTGATCTAGTATAAAATGCCAAATTCCATGAAATTCTTTGTTTCTACCGGTGTGCAGGCAGTCTAAATTCTGGAATTTTACCAGGTTTTGCTTTAAAAACCAACAAGCATTTGTCAATGCCAAATGTTTACTTGCTGGC
Organism: Neoceratodus forsteri; assembly: GCA_016271365.2. Classification (NCBI taxonomy): domain Eukaryota; kingdom Metazoa; phylum Chordata; order Ceratodontiformes; family Ceratodontidae; genus Neoceratodus; species Neoceratodus forsteri. The sequence goes on from CM057454.1 coordinate 532,523,618, forward strand.
ATTGGCATTGGTAGTGTAGGAGTTAAAGAACAGCATAATAGGAATGGCAGTGAAGTACTGAACTGAAGCCAACCCCACCACCATCCTGCAGAGAATGACAGGCATTGAGTTGTGCCTTTGTGTCATCAGGCATAACTGCTACGCCATTTCACCACACCCTACCCTGCAGACACCGACAAGTGTCATGGTGTGCCTTGGGGCCTTTGGGCCTTATGCTTACCCCATTCCATAAGGAAATACGGTGAGACAGATGCAGTATAGGAGAATGGGGTGAACTTTGGGGCCAGAGAGTCTAAGGCACACCTCGATGCCGGTCACTGGCTGCAGAGTGTGGGTGGGGGTGGAATGGCTTGAGCATTACAGGCGACAATTCCAAGTCACACCCCTGATGCCTGTCAGTCTGTACAGGGTGGGGCATTATGGTTGGAAACCCTAACCATGGGTGTTTTGTGACCCCCACCTCATGAACAGTGGCAATATCAGTTCACTGGCAGAAAGCTGATTTGCATAGCGACTACATCATTTGGCACCACAGGTGTGAAAACACATTTCAAACAGGATGTGAAAAATGACAGCTGTACTGTTCATGGGGAGGTGTAAAAAATGGCAATGTTGAAAATCTGGAGAGAAAATATGAAAAAAACTGGTGAAGTCACGAGCGTGTGTAGAAACTACACTGTGCTCACCCATAATGTAATTAGTGTGGGGATTTTTTTACAGGAGATTGTCAACACAGGCATTTTGGGGCCTTCGCTTATGAGCAGTGTCAGTGTGATTTTCTTAATCTGTCCCAAACACTGATTTCCCACAGCGACCACACATTTCTGCACAGGTTTTTTTTCTTATTCAGGAAGATGACGCAGGACTTTTGCCACACTGGGGTGGGCTCCCAGCATGGCAGCTGGAAGGTTAATTTTTTGGGGGGGCAGTGGAGCCCACAGGAGATTATGCACCCCTGGCCATACCGACTTTTGCCATGCTGGGGTGGGCTCCCAGCATGGCACCTAGAAGTCTGTCTTTCTTTTGGGGGGGTACAGTGGAGCCAATGGGGGATTAGGCACCCCCGTCAGCCATAAGGACTTTTGCCACACTGGGTTGGGCTCCCAGTGTGGCACCTAGAACTCTGTTTGGAGGGGCGGTGGAACCGATGGGGGATTGGGCACCCCCATCAGTCATACAGTATGCAGAGGTGGAGGGGAGTGCATGAGCACGCTGGGGTGGGCTCCCAGCATGCTATGTAGGTGTTCGTAGGGAGAGGATGAGTGCTGGCATACGTGTAGGTAATTTGCATACTGCCGACGGCAGTATGCAAATTGCCTGCACTTTACCACCGCTGATTGTGGCGGTGTTTTCCTCAGAACTGTATGCCACTGCATCTGAACAGCTTAGACATTCATTGGCGTGATGCAGCCGCACCTGCAAAAGGGAGCAAGGCATTGGAAGTGGGGGAGGTACACCTATGAAAACTCATATGGTGGCACTATGTTTCTTGAATGTGCATGCAAGCAAACATAAAAAACCAGTGGCCTTGACCATGTGGATGTTTTAAAAATTTTTCAAAGATATCCCTGTGGTGTTTGAGGCTCTTTAACTTACCACTGCAAGTCATCTGCACTATTACATTTCTACACATAGAAAACTCCATCAGAGGAATCTGTGGGACAGGAAATCTGCAGTTCCACCCAGCTCTAGTAGCAAAGTCTTAACAAATGAAAAAAAAACAAGCAAGAACAATCAGGTTCAGAAGAATTTGGGTAGTATTCCAGTGTTATTTACTATTGTAAATCTGAGGTGAGTAGTAATGTTTTCTCAAAACAGCCACAGAGGTCTACATGAGACACTTACTACTTGCCTACCTCATGTGAGTTGCCTAAGGCCAGTTGAGTCACTTCACAATGAAAACAGGTGCAGGGCAGCTAATTGTCATGACAGAATGAGGACCAGTAATTGGAAAGAATGCATATGAGGTGCTGAATGCACATTCCTTTAGAAAGTAATGGCTAAAGTATGTTGGGCAGACTGGTACAAGCAGCTAAAGGTAAAAACAAAACAAAGCAATAAAATAAACCTAATGGAAATGGAGAGGAGGGGAAGGTTACAATTTATCATATTGACACAAGAATCTTTGCATTGAAAAGCACATGCCTGTGAGACCAGCAGAGCGAGTTAGCTTGGGGAAGAAGAATTTATAGAGACATAGGTTTTCTTGGCAAAAAAAGACTGAGCGGTCCATCCAGTCTGCCCATTTCTATGCCCAGATAAATGCACTGCCTAATGCTGGACTGGATTTAGAGATCTGATAGCCATAGTGGCTGTTCAAGCCCCCCTTCCCCAGATATCCCTTCCCTTCTTCTGCATGTGGGTCCCACTATTCCCTTATACCCGTCTCACCCTAGTTTAAACCCCGACACATCTTGGCTTCAACCACCTCTTTGAGTAGTCGATTCCATATGTCCACTTTGCACTCTGTGAAGAACTTCCTCACAGCCTTCCTGAATCCCTCCACCAGTCTCCACCCATGTCCTCTAGTCACTGTGCCCTCACTCCTCGTGGACAAGCCATCACTTTCCACACTGTTGATTCCACACAAGAACTTGCATGTCTCAAACATATCCCCCTTATAGTGGATGTAATGAATGGGTTTGATCATATATAAGGCAAAATTAGTACCTAGGAGAGATGCTTCTTAAAGGGGATGTAAACAGTGTGTGAAAATATAATACTAGAGCAACAAGATCTTGGTTTGCATAGTAACCCCCCCCCCCCGAACATTTTCAAAAAGTACTTACTTTCTCTATTTCCACAACTGTCTGGTGGATCCTGCAGTTCCCATGCCCATCATTCTCTTGGAAACGCTTGCCTAGAGGCCTCAGCTGCTGATATCTGCAAGTGATTGCAGCTGTAGGGGATTCCAAAGCACTTTACAATCCCGGGGGGGGGGTTGGTAGTGAATGTTGCTGTCATTATAGCCACACAAAGAGAATCGAATAGCACAGAGATTAGCTACAAAGAGCACAGGGAGGTTAAATAACTTATTCAGTATCACACAAGTAAGTGGCAGTTGTGGGATTCAGACCTGGGCCTCCAGATTCAGAGCTTTATGTGCGAATGACTAGTCCAAACTGCCTCCGTATTGGTGTATCCATAGTTTGGGTTAGGGCATAGCAAATGAGTTCAGAACTGCTGTTCCCCCCACTGATGCAACACCATTGCTTGTTTCAGGTCTGTCCTGCTTGACTTCCCCCTTCATCCCAGTCATTGCTCTTGTTCAGTATCCTCCCATCACAAATTGTCTGGGTGGGGAACATACAGTGACAGTGATGTGAAGTGCAACACTGCTATAAGATTTCTAATGACAACACCTCTGGTACAGTATTCATGCCCAAGCCATTTCCTCCCCAAAAGAATGAAAGAAAATTGCATGATATTGGTATACCTTGCTAAATGTAGCAAGGGAACTGTGCATTTGCATGGCTTTTAACAAATATGAGAGAGCAGAAAGAGACTATCCTTAAAGGGACAGTAAACATTGCAAGGGTCAGTCAAATTGTGAAAGCCCATAGAAAATCTTTCAAATGAGGTATTGGGCTTACCTGTAGGTATCAGGAGTCCTGAGTTATGAATACCTAACTTATCTGTAAATCAAACTAAGGCAACAGCCATTTCATTGAATCATGAGACCAACAGTGATGTCATTGAGGGGTTAGCTATAATTAACAACATGCAACTTGCCCCTCAGTGACATCACTTCCTGTTTTAAAATGGCTGCTGCCTTGTTGTGATTTGTAGATTAATTAGATAGTCATATCTCAGGACTCTTGACACCTACAAGGAAGTCCAGTGCCTCGTTTGAATTGTCTTTTCATATGCTTTCGCAATATGAGTGATCCCTGCAATGTTTACTGTTCCTTTAAGTGCTCACATGGACACCCAAAAACCATTCCTGACATCTCTCAGAAAAGTCATTCATTTCTTCAATAGGCGGTGTTCTTATCATATTTATTTCCCAAAGCAAGTATTTGTCAATGCCGAATGTTTGTTTGCTGGTATTAGCATTGGAAATGCAGGAGTTAGACAGATGCAGAATAGGAATGACAGTGAAGTATTGAACTTCGCGCTAACCCCAACTCCACTCTGCAGAGATGGACAGGCATTGGGGTATGCCTTTGGGTCGTCGCCCATAACGTTCACACCATTTCACCTTACCCTATCCTGCAGGCACCAAGTGTTGAAGTTTGCCTTGGGGTGTTCAGCTTTACAGTCACCCCATTCCATAAGGACATTCACTGAAAAGGGTGCAGTATAGGAGAATGGGGTGAACTCTAGGGCCGAAGAGTCCAAGGCACACCTTGATGCTTGTCACTGGCTGCAGGGTGGAGGTGGAATGGCATGAGCATTACAGGCGACAATCCAAAGGCACACCCCTGACGTCTGTCAGTCTGTACAGGGTGGGACATTATGGTTAGAAACCCTAACAGCCCTGGTGTTGTTGGTATTTGCACTACAAATTTTCAACATGGCCTTTTTGTGACCCCCACCTCATGAAAGCATTTGGGACCTCTGCTCATGAACAGTGGCGCTGTGATTTTGTTAATTTGTCCTGAATGTTGATTTCCCACCATGACTGAGCCATTCTATGCCAGATGTGCAAAAACACAGTTCAGGCAGGATGTGAAAAATGACTGCTATAGCATTCATAGGGAGGTGTAAAGAGATGGCAATGTTGAAAATCTGGAGTGAAAATATTAAAAATTCTCTAACTTATGAGCGTACATGGAAACTGCGCAATGCATGCTCGTAACGCAGTCATTTCGTGGAATTATTTCACCAAATTTTCAACATAGGCATTTTGTGACCTCTGCTCATAAACAGTGTCGTTATGATTTTCTTAATCCGTTCCAAATGTTGATTTCCCACAGTGACTGCGCCATTGTGTGCCAGATGTGCGAAAACACATTTTGGGCAGGATGCAAAAAATGGCAGCTGTGCTATTCATAAGGAGGTGTGCAAAAATGGCAATGTTGCAGATCTGGGGTGAAAATATTACAAATTCTTGAAGTTATGAGTGTGCATGGAAACTGCGCAATGCATACTCGTAACATAGTCATTTTGTGGACTTTTATCACCAAATTTTCAACTTAGGCATTTTGGGACCTTCCCTCATGAACAGTGTCACTGTGACTTTGTTAATTTGTCCTGAACATTGATTTCCCACAGCAGCCATGCTGGATGTGCAAAAACACATGTTGGCCAGGATGTGACAAATGACAGCTGTACTGTTCATAATGAGGTGTGAAAAATGGCAATGTTGAAAATCTGGAGTGAAAATATTAAAAATTCTCAGAGTTACGAGCATGGAAACTGCGCAACGCACACTTGTAACACAGTCATTTTGTGAAATTTTCTCACCAGATTTTCAACATAGACATTTTGGGACCTCCGCTCATAAATAGTGTCACTGTAATTTTCTTAATCTGTCCCAAACATTGATTTCCCACAGTGACCACGCCATTGAGCGCCACATGTGCAAAACACATTTTGGTCAGGATGTGAAAAATGACAGCTGTACTGTTCATAAGGAGGTGTGAAAAAATTTCACTGTTGAAAATCTGGAGTGAAAATGTTAAAAATTCTCAAAGTTACGAACATGTGGGGCCAGTGACTATCACATGGTATGCTTCAATTTGGCCACTAGAACTAAATCATCCCATTCCAAAGCAAAAATATGGGACTTCAGAGGTGCTGACTTTGATAAGAGGGCCAACAGAGTTAAGCTAGCCCTGGCAAAATGAAAAACAGGTGAGGGGGTACAGGCAAAGTGGACAAGCATTAAGGATGCAATACTTGAAGCAACATCCCATTGTGTTAGAGAGAAAAGAAAGTGCAAAAGAAGAAGGAAACCACTTTGGTTCTCAAAAACAGTAGCAGAAAAGGTCAGAGCCAAAAGGCTGGCCTTCAGAAACTATAAGGGAACGCAGCAGGATGAAGATAGGGAGGCATATCAAACTTCCCTAAGGGAAGGCAGAAAGGCTGGCAAAGGCCCAAACCAAGGAAACACTAGCACGAACAGTAAAAGAAGGTGGCAAGACTTTCTATAGCTACATTAGTGAAAGGAGAAAGTCCAGAGGGGTATTGCTAAGATCAAAGGGAATAAGGGGGCATGTGAGGAGGAGAACCATGTAAAAGCATCTGTCCTAAATAGATACTTCTGCTCAGTATTTACTGAAGAGAAGGTAGGGCAGGCCCCACAGCTCAGCACCATGGACACAGGGGGAGGGAGGTGTACACTAATCCCTTCACAAAAGAAAGGGTCCTACAAGAGCTCGATAAGCTCAGGGTGGACAAGGCAATGGGACCTGATAGCATACATCCCAGGGTACTAAAGGAGCTAAGGGTGGAACTAGCAGAGCCATTATCAGAACTGTTTAGTGAGTCTCTGAGCACAGGAGAGGTCCCAGAAAACTGGAGAAGGGCTCATGTAATCCTGCCTCACAACAGTGGTAGTAGGAAGGAGGCAGGGAACTACAGACCAGTCAGTCTTACCTCAGTAGTGGGCAAGATTATGGAGGCACTCCTTGAGGAAAGGATAGCACAACACCTGGAATCCATAGGACCACAGGATCCAAGACAGCATGGGTTTACAAAAGGAAGGTCCTGTCAAACTAATCTCATAGATTTCTTTGACTGGGTAACCAGAGTGGTGGACCAAGGGGGAGCAGTTGATGTCGCCTACCTTGACTTCAGCAAAGCTTTCAATACTGTTCCACATAAAAGATTGATTAATAAGCTGGGTAGGCTTAGGGTGGGTCAGACGTTGGTCAGCTGGGTGGCAAACTGGTTGACGAGCAGAAGACAGAGAGTGGTGGTAAATGGTATACAGTCAGAAGAGGTGCAAGTCACAAGTGGGGTACCTCAGGGATCAGTCCTGGAGCCAGTCCTCTTCAATATCTTCGTCAGTGACATTGCAGATCTACTGGAGGGTAAGGTTTATCTGTTTGCAGATGACACCAAGATCTGCAACAGAATAGATGATCCAGATGGAGTGGGAAGAATGAGAAGAGATCTGGATAAACTAGCAAAATGGTTGGAAGAGTGGCAACTGGGGTTTAACGCAAAGAAGTGCAAGATCATGCACATAGGAAGATAAACCCTGAATCCACCTATCGGCTGGGAGGGGAGTTGCTGGCAGTCACAAGGGAAGAAAGAGTCTTGGGCATCATCATCACCGATAATCTGAAATCATCCAAGCAGACCACTGAAGCAGTAGGTAAGGCTAGGGGGATGTTGGGGTGTATTAGTAGGGGTATCACTAGTCGGAAGAGGGAGGTAATAATCCCTCTTTACAAGACCCTGGTTAGGCCCCATCTGGAGTACTGCATGCAGTATTGGAGGCCACACCTCCACAAGGACATTAACCAAATTGAGGCAGTCCAGAGAAGGGCAACCAAAAGGATGCAGGGACTGCATCAGAAAACATATCAGGACAGATTATCGGAGCTCAATATGTATACCCTAGAGCAAAGGAGGAAGAGAGGTGATATGATCGAAACATTCAAACACCTTAAGGGCATTAACAAGGTGAAAGAGTCTAACATGTTTCAATATAAGAAAAATAGCAGGACAAGAGGACACAGCATGAGATTAGAGGCAGGCCGATTAAGGGGCAATATGAGGAAGTTCTTTTTCACAGAAAGGGCGGTGGATGCATGGAACGGCCAACCTCAGAAGTGGTGGATATGAATACAGTGCAGGGCTTCAAACAGGCATGGGATAGGCATAAGGGAGCAATACAGATGAGTATGAATAGATAGGCAATTGACAGAGCAAAGGCTGATGGCACATTCATAAGATAGAAAGAGAAATGGACAGACTGGATGGGCCTTGTGGTCCTTATCTGCCATGAACGTCTATGTTTCCATGTTTCTATGTGTAGACTCCGCACAACACATGCTCATAACACAGTCATTTTTGGGAATTTTTTCACCAAATTTGCAGCATAGGTTTTTTTGGGAGCCCATCTCATGAACAGTGACATTGTTATTTCATTAATCAGTCCCCAAAAGTTATTTATTTTTGTATTTAGTTTTTGTTGACCGGGTATGGTGCGCTAGCCATAGCAATGATTATTTTCAGGCATGACCCGCCGTTATTCCACACAGTGGCTGTGAAATCACTTTTTGGGACTGAATAAAAAAATGACAATGACTGAGTTCACGAGGCGGGGTCCCAAAAACCCCATGTTGAAAATTTGGAGCCAAAAGTCACAAAAATGGCCAAGATATCCACCTAAGTTTAAAACCCCCTATTTATGCCATTGTACAGCTTACCGGCATTTCTTCAGTTTGTGGTCAGCTTTGAAAAGTGCAGATGTGTTCCCACTCCACTGAAGATCGTTGCGCCAGGCTCCGGAGGTTAGTATTTGGTGAGGGGGTGTGAGGAGGTCGGGTGCGCAGAGGGTGGGTGTGGGTTGTAGGAGGTGTCACCGGAGACAACGAGAGACCATTTTTTTCTTTCACAGGTTAAAAAAAAAAAACATTGCTTGAAGGTTTTTCCTTTACAAGTTTGTTTTTGGCACACTGGGGTGGGCTCCCAGTGTGCCACCTGTATTGTTTGGGGAGGGGGACTGAAGCCAGTAGGGATTGGGCCCTCCATTGGCACAGAAAACTGGTCTGTATTTGGAGGGGCGCATGATGCCGAGGGAGACTGGGCACCCCCTTGTCATACAAAACTATTACATGGGGGACATTATGCCGATGGGTATTGGGCTCCCCCATTGGCAGATAAACTGGGGAGGGGGCATGCCGACAGGGGGATTGGGCACCCCCGTCGGCTTCCATGGGGTCTGTGAGTGGCGGATGGCAACAGCTGCCGCCATGTTTATTGAAATGTTACACCAGGCAAGGCACTGCCCTGCAATGATGGGTCACTCCCTCATTACAGTGGCTAATTTGTTTCAAGTTGGTGGCATGCATGCTGAACTAGTGTAAGCAGCAGCATGCCACCGCATTGGGTAACAAGGGCCAAGCCCAAAAATGCAGTGGTGGCTTTGGCCACCACAGTGCTGCACCTTCAAAATCCGCTTCTCTTCTAAGCTGCTATATAATGTTTCTTGTGCATGCGTGCAAGCAAACATAAAAAAAAGGTTACACAGACACGTGCAACTGTCCCATCCCAGGCACTAGGAATCTGTATTTAACAGAGAATACTTTCTGCACTTTCTGAGCCACAGCGGTAGTGGGATGAGGAACTGTTATCCATAAATATGTATTGTTTGGAATAACAGATCTCTAAGGAGCATTGACTTTTGAGAAAAGAATTGTGAAAAGAACATCACCCCTTGAAGAAGAGGATGACTTTACATGATTCGGTGCCCTGTAAACATTAGTGAATAAAATGTCAAGTTTATAGTACTTGAAACATAAGGGTGAGTGTTGTCTCTTCTTTTAGAGGAATCGCATCTGAGCAGGTACCCCCTCATAAAATATTTTCTTATCTTTCAACAGGAACTCTGGTCCCCAGATCCCCTACATTGCTTCAGCAAATCTGCTCATGAAAATGTTGGGTGACTGACCCGAGGGTTAGGTAAATGTTAGAAGAAGTGGCTTTCTTGGGCATAATCAAGTTTGGAAGAAGGAGAATTTCATTTGGAGGAAGCCAGTTAAACCAATAAAGATCAGAGCCAGATTTTCTTAGAGTTGTTTCGCGGTAAACCCTAAGGCATAATAGTCAGTTGTCTTTTTTCCCACATTCATGCCTTTTAATAAAATGTTAGACTATTAAATAGTTTGACAAGAGATTACTTTTTATCATGTTATCATCTACATCACAAAATGCATAAAATGGTTTGAACTACTAGCATATAGGTAAAATATTGTATGTGGAAAACACTCACCAATCTCTTGCTAGCCAGACCTTTGGAGCATTTTCAAAATCTGGCTCCATGGGAATGGCATATTTCTGCTAGACATTTATTCTTCCCATAACAACCTGATCGCTTGCTCATGTCATGACCTCCCCATCTTCTTTCACTCCCTTGAGAAAACCCCCTCTTCCATTCTCATATCGCTGATTAACTTTTGGAAGGCAACTCTTTGAGGGTATATGTAATGCTGTCACCAACACCGGGTGATTACTAACTCATCCACACTGTAAATTCCAGTTTAAACTGTTGCATGGGGATTGGTTGAGTACCACAGTCACCCAAGGGCAGCGTTAGTCTGCATCTCCTTCAGAACTTTGCAGGTTTTCTGTTGCCAGATGAAGTCTCAGTGCTGTACTCTGCCTGGAATGTTCCCTGGAAAACTGTAAGTCTGCACCAATCAGAAGCTCCAGTTTGCAGAACACTGTGCGTGCAGACTCGCTCCGGTTCAGGACATGGTAACCATGGAAACATGATGACCGACTGGACATTGAATTCACTGTACTAAACAAAGTACTTACTCATGTTATTCACTGCTTTTTGGCTGCTGCTGTTTAACCCTCCCTGTTCAGTTTTGCTAGTTATTGCATATGACTCTCAGACTTTAGGCCTACTTGTCTGAAGTTGATGTGAAACTATGAAAGTTTTTACTTGGTAAAAGGCAATTTCTACTGTAATCACCTTGGTGCTGCAGGCTGGGTGGATCACCTCTGCATCAATAATTATCACTTAGATTCTGTCTATCACTACTGATTCAGCTGCTTTTGTGATCAAGATTTGGAGACCTCTGGAAACAGCATTTGTTTTGCCTATCTATGTGAGACTGTTGCTTATGCCAGTGACACAGCTTGGTACATTCCAGGAGGAGCATCCTCTGACACTCTTGAGAACTGTGTCCACAGCAAACTAAACACTACTGCCTTTTTTCAGTAGAAGTGACTGATTTAGAGGAAGCCTTGGCCAGGTCGATGGATTTGGGGTACTAGTGCAATTTTGTTGGAAGGAGGAAGACGAGTTTGAGAACCTCCCCTTCATCTGAGGAAATCAAGACTTGAGAGGGGTGAGGACCCTGAAAGAGTTTGGAGTTCCATCTGTTGTCGCAGTCGATCCAGCACAGAAACAAACATTTTGCAGGCATAGAAAGACTTGGAGTCCGTTGAATCTGCACTGTACTACCTGAACACACTGCAACCTATTTTGAGTGTCATTAGTCTGAGCAATAAGATGGAGTTTTTGCCCCCCGTGTCATTTTCCACATTGCTGCACTCTTGCCCCATGGTCACAATGCCCTGTGCTTGTCCTATTCCGTCTAAAATCCTTGGAGAGACTTTGCTGTTACCAGCTCACACAGAAGTCTGTTCCACTTGTTCACCATCCTCTCTGTGAAATAATTCTACCTAATGTCCCTTTAAAAAGTATCCCCTACTAGTTTATCCGCATGCTCCCAGGTGCCTGGCCCCACCCTGCATCTGAACAGGGTTGACCAGTCCACTCTGTTGATCCCATGGATGTACCTGATGGTCTCAATCACATTGCCCCTCTGCCATCTAACCTTGAGCATATACATGTTGTGGCTAGACAGTTGTTACTCTTACATCTTTCCCTACATACCCCATATTATTTTGGTGGCCCTTCTCCTGACACTTTCTGGATAGTCGAGGACCCCAAAACTGTGGACAGTATTCCAAGTGTAGACTCACCAGGTAACTGTACGGTGGCAGAAACGCCTCTTGCCTCCTACTGGTGATTCCTCTCCCTGAGCAGTACAGCATGTAGTTTGCCTTTATGTTTGCCCTGCTGCACTGGGCTGCCTGCTTGAAACTGTCGATAATGATGTCTCTCAGGTCCCTCTCTTCAGTAGTCCATTTCACTCTGACACCCCCTATCCAGTACTCTGTTTTGGGGTCTTTGTTTCCAGTAAGCATCGCCTTGCATTTGTGTGCATTAAATTTGAGCTACCAGATCCCAGAATACTACTTCAGTTTTGCCAGGTTACCCCTCAGAACCTTGATTCCCTCTTCCATGTCAACTGTACCACATAAGTTTGTATCATCTACAAATAGACTGATCTTACCCTGAATTCCCACTCCTATGTCACAGATAAATGCATTGAAGAGTGCCGACCTAAGGATGAACTCCTGTGCGCCCCAATTGTCACATTTCTGACCCCCGAGTGACTCCTGTTTACCACCACCAATTGAGTTCTATCTTCCAACCAGTTCCCAGTACTCTTACATTCTAATACCCCCCAATTGAGTCCTATCACCTCCTCCCCCAGCACCTTTGTTCATCCCTTCTACGCAATGGAGATGCTCATTGAAAACTTGTTCACCTCAGCCGATGGAGCATTAGTAACTTGGAGTTTAGAATTTGGTAAAGGATTGATAAATCCAAAATATGTCAGGTGGCTGTCCAGCAGGGTTTTTATGTGCTTTTTTGGCACTTAATAAAGTATGCACCAGCAGTCCTATTTATTTAGTGGAGTGGTGTGTTTTTTATTGGAGGTGGTGAGGGTCCAATTTTGGAGTCTTGTGCACTGATAGTCATAGTGAGCACCTCCTCCTTGCGTGGTTTTTGTTTGTGTGCAAAAACTCCAAAGGGTTTGTTACTTGTTAGGAACGGGATGTTAGGAAATCTCCTTTTCTGTTATCTTTACTTCATTGTTTGCAATAAAAAGTGTGTGTGTGTGTGTGTATGCATAAGTGTGTGTGTGTGTGTGTATGTGTGTGCCAGCAGACCCCAACTCACTGTTACCCAAAGTTCTTCACAAAGAGGTACCCACTTCACAGAGAAGAATGCTGCCTCATTATGGTGTATGGAAGGCAAAGCTGAGTGAACTCACTAAGGGGGAACAGAGATTACCGAGGAAGGGCCCTGCAGGCTATTGTTATTAATACATATATATGGTAGATATTTATTATTTTTTTTTCTCCTAATGATTTTCCACCTTGCTGCGGTGTGACTGACAGGGGCATGCAGCCGCCGGCCTGTACCCCATGGAGGGCAGCAGGCTCACTCAGCTGAAGGGGGGGGTTGGTACAGCCTTGTTCTGACCTGCCGGGAGGCCCCACCATGCCTTTCTGTGCCAGGCCGAGACTGACCACCCCCCCAGTGCTACTCCACGACAGACCTCCAGGCAGGCCAGGCGTGGCCATCGTTCGTGCCCAGCCTTTTCCTCCATTTTTGCCCATGGGAGTGTGGATGTACAATGACATCCAGTACCAACGTCTGCTGCATCCCCCCCCCCGCATGCACCAATACTGGTAGTGCCCCCTGGTCATCACCAGTGGCTGCTATAGTGTGGTGGAGTCCCACAACCCTTCCCAGGGATAGGAGAGCAGTCCATGGATGCTTGATCCTATCCCTCCCCTACCGACCCCCGACGACCTGGGTTCGCTCCCAAACCCAGGTCACGGCATGGAGCGAGGTGTGACGTCCAGCACCTCAACCCTCAGCGCCACTGGGCCAACAACATAAGGTAGATATTTAGAACAATAGGAACACCATTTTCTGTATTTTCCCTATATACTGCATATGTACTCTTGCCCTTCCCACCCCTCCTTTGTTATTAATTGTGTTCATTGTTTGTTGTATGACTGTGTTATGTCAGTTCCTGTAGACAATAAGAACATGGGGTGGAAATTCTGCAGGAGGTGGGCGGCAATAAAGGTAAATTGTTTCCTGGAGGTTATAGGTCTATGGTTATACAATTTTCCCCTTGTGTCTACCTGAGGTGAAGGCACCATGTAAATTTAAATATCTAATGAACCCTCTGCTGCTTGTAGTCTGAACCCAGATTGGTCCCTTCAGATGGCAGTAAAGAAGGAGAGGAGCCCCTGAGGGCCCCTGAATATACATGAGCATGCCACATTTGGAAGCCCCATTACATGTAGTTCTATTATCTGTGCACTAAAATTTGAAAACCTCATATGAAGGTAGTCAGTGCTGATTCTAATATGAGCTGTAATTCTGAGATTTGAAACCAGAAATCTTGTGTTATTATCAGCAAAGCCTACAAATGCCATAGTATCAGCACGGGGTGGGGGGTGGGGGGTAGACTAGAAAAGAAGTATACTTTTGGATTTTTTCCCCCCAACCTGAGCAGACTTTAAAATTAAAAGACTGCTTAATTACGACTGGGAGGACCGACTCTGTGTAAGATTGGTACTTCTTGTACCGGCCTGCCTCGGCTCGGCTTTGGCAAGCAGTCATTTGTGACTATGCTCTGATTTGACCCTGTTCAGTACACTGCTGATATGCCATTGACCTGGTTCCTGACCCAATCTAGATAATGTAAGTTATTTTGGAGCTTTATTCTTGTTAAAAATGTGAAATGAGTGAAAAAACCTAAATAACCATTTTAAACATTATATGACATAAAGAAAAGGCTTATTAAGGGGAAAGAGGGGCCACCAAATCATACCATTTGTCCCAGTCTGCATCTTCTTCTGATATGGTTCCAGCCCGGTTTAGACAACTTACCTGTTTTGACAAACCAGAGAAGATCAGAACCTTTTGGAGAAAGATCTGAGTCAAAATAAAATACAGCCAACCCTCCAATTCGTACTTTTCAAACTACAGAATATAAATTTTCTTTAGTGTATTTTTTTTTTTAAACAAAATAATTTTAACCCATAATCCCACACTGTGGTCAGTTGGGGTCAGATGCATTGCATAGGTGAGGAAATTATGGCTCCTGTGAGGGAGGGTTCAAGATGGACACTGTTTACGTGCCCACCGATGGTCAGCCCAGGAACAGCATTGGCACTGGCTATAAAGGCAGCCATACAATAGTCCTGCATTCCACAGGAAGGTTGCAGTTGTGTTGCTTCTGATTGTCAGTGGGAGGATAAGGGAAAAATGGAGCAAAAACAAATGAAAAAAAGATCAGTCATAAACTGTACCACTAACTATAATATTGCTATTTTACGGGGGTTTCTGTTTTTCCTCTCCCTGTTGCCCTCTGACTGGTAACTGTTCAGCAGCATGCACCCTGTGAAAGAGCAGCTGGGTAGGGTACAGACCAGCCTTATCCTGACAAGTGTCACGCTGCTTAGAGTACATTAAAAAAATTGAATTTAAGTAAAAAAACAACAACA
Organism: Neoceratodus forsteri; assembly: GCA_016271365.2. Taxonomy (NCBI): domain Eukaryota; kingdom Metazoa; phylum Chordata; order Ceratodontiformes; family Ceratodontidae; genus Neoceratodus; species Neoceratodus forsteri. The sequence continues at coordinate 532,538,636 of CM057454.1, forward strand.
AAAGGTATCCGGAGAACAATGTACGGGCAGCCATACACATCAAGGCTGTGTTTCCATCAAGGGGTTGAGATGATATCACATTAACCTCAAGAGTGAAGGTCAAGAAGACCATCATGTCATCTCAACCCTGAGATGGAAAAACGAGTGAAGTAGGGCATGGCTGGCCATGTTTTATTCCTTACAGTATATGGTTTTACTGAATTTCAAAAGTGAAAAATGTACTCCCTGGAGGAGAGGAGGGAGAGAGGGGATATGATAGAGACATACAAGTATCTTACAGGGAGGAACAGGGTGCAGGAATACACTATTTTTAAGCAAAAAAGATGCTCCAGGACTAGAGAGCATGGGATGAAGTTGGAGGGAGGACGATTCAGAGGAAACGTGAGGAAGAATTTCTTCACAGAACGGGTGGTGGACAAGTGGAACACCCTGTCAGAGGAAGTGGTGGGGGCTGAAACAATCATGGGATTTAAGAATGCATGGGATAGACATAAAGGAATTCTGGAGGTCAGGGGTAAGGGGCAACAGACTTCTAGGAAAACATAAACTGAACTTACAAGCTCAAATGGGCAGACTGGGTGGGCCGTAGGCCCTTATCTGCCAACACTGTCTATGTATCTATGTATCTATGCAAAAATTCAGTTTATATATAGTAATAAGTGGGACCCAGCTGCTACCCTCCCACCTACCTTTCATCACTCATCATTAGTAAATGTCTTAAAGATACATTTTGTTAACAGATATTTTAACAGGAGATAACCATATACAGCAAATGTTTGTGACATCTGAACTGTGTACAACAACCTGTCATGACTTGGCATCGGGACTGGCTGTTCAGTAGCTCACCATAGTCAGAGGTGGTTCTGAGAGACTGGAGGATAGTGGATGTGGTGCTGCTCCTCAAGGAAATAGACAGGGAGGAATTGGGAATTACAGGTCCAACAGTCTTATCTCCACTGTAAGTGAACTGATGGAGGCACTAGTCCAGGGGTTCTCAAATGGTGAGGCCAGCCTCCCTGGGGAGGCCCCAACCTGTTCTAGGGGAGGCTCAAGCAAGTCTTGAAAAAGTACTGTATTTAAATTTTGAACTTTATAGAGTTTGAGTGAAGGGATAAGGCAAACTGAAAGAGGATAATAGTAGGTGAATGTATGTATTTATTCACAAGTCGGTAACCAGGAAGGTACTGTACACTGAGCCATAGCTTATTTCAGGTGTACCCAGGAAGTGGTGTGAGAGAATACAATTCAAAATGTAACTGCAAAATACTCAAGCAATACAAAATGAATAAAAGTGCAAACAAATTAAGAACAATAAACTAACAATGCGAGGAACAAGTGATCAATTAGACTGACAGCAGAAAGTCCAAACACAAGAGTTAACCATATAGGTACAAAGAATAAGAGCAGGAGGGAGCACAATCATCCCTGAGAAGCTGCTTAAGAGCAGGGTGAGATGGGGAGAGGCAGAGGTCGGCAGGAAGGTTATTCCAGTTAGATGGGCAACAGAAAAAGCAGTCTGACCCATTAAGGTATGGCAGCAAGGGGTAACAATGGTTCAAGAGTCAAAATATTGAAACAAGTAGGTTGTCCTATGGGGGGTACAATAAGCTTAATAACGTGACAGCAAGCTATGCAAAGAGGATTCAATTTATTCCTGATGTACTGTGAAAAGTAGGCTATTTTTCTATGGGGAGGCCCAAAAATATTTCAGTATTTTGGGGGAGGCTCAAGATCTTTTTCATGGCTTAGGGGAGGCTCACTAAGACAAACTTTGAGAACTGTTGCACTAGTCAAAGTGGAGCTAGTGGATTACCTGGAGAGAAATGGGTTCCAGGATAGTATGCAGAACAGGTTTGTGGTAGGGAGGTTTTTTCAGAAAAGCCTGATAGTATTCCTTGAATGGGAAACAAGGGCAGTGGATAAGGTACAAGCACTTGATTTACCCTGCTTTGACTTCAGCAAGGCACTCAACTTGGTGCCACACAGAAGGTTGCTGAAGAAATTAGTAGAGCTTGGAGCAGCAAAGGACCTAGTTAGATGTGTGGGATGTTTGTTGGGGAAGCACAGGATGGTGGTAAATGGGATCAAATTGGGGGGAAGGAAGGTCATGAGTAGGGTACCACAGATGTTAGTCCTGGGACCAGTCCTTTTCAAAATTGTTATCAGTGACATAGGGAAAGAATGTAGAGCAACTTGTGTCTCTTCACAGATGACACAAAGCTCTGTGGCAGTGTAGACACTGAAGAGGGGGTGAGGGAGTTGCAGAGGAACCTGCAAAGGTTCAAGAGGTGATCCAAGGTCTGGCAGCTGAAATTCAGTGCCAAAAAGTGCAAGGTGTTGCACACAGAGACCAAGAACCCTAGGAAGGGATACAGGCTGGGAAGGGTTAAGCTGGCCACTACTTCAGAGGAAAGGGACTTGGGGGTCACCATAAGTGACTCCCTAAAGCAAACTAGCCACTGTAACAAAGTCTACAGCAAGAGAACAGGAATGTTGGGGTATATTACCGTAGAAAGGGTTTTGTTAGCAGGAGAAAAAAGGTAATACTATGTCTCTACCAAATTTCAAACTGAGCAGGAGCCCACAGAAACTCATTTTTACCAGTTCTCAAAAAATGTTATGAAAGTTCCTACACCCTGTCATCTTTCTGCATTGAATACTACAGGAGGGCTTCACCACCTTCAAATGGCAGTTCCCCCACCTAAAATCTGGATGTGAGTTTCCCCACCTAAACATTTCCAGTTTAACTACTGCTCTATACAGATCACTGGTGAGACCCCATTTGGAACCCTGTGCCCAGTTCTGGAGGTATTCACATGAGGAAAGACAGAGACAGACTGGAAACTGTACAGCACGGAGTGACTGAAATAGACAGCAGAGTAGATCCTATGAGGATTGGCTCAGGGCACTAAACATGTACTTGCTGGAGGCCAGAAGGGATTGGGGCAATATGGTAGAAGTCTTTAAGTTCCAGAAAGGAATGAACAAGGCTAACTGCGAATAACTATTTATGAGGAATATTGAGTTGAAAACAAGGAGACAGGAACATAAAGTGGTGGAAGGGTGGTGGTGGGGGGGAAGAGATCCAGGAGCGACGTGAGAAAGTTTTACTTTACAGAGAGAGTGGCTGAGGTGTGGAACAGCCTATTGACAAAGGTGGTGGGTGCCAAAACCATTATTGGGTTCAGGCACAGCTGGGACAGAGTAAAATGGCTTAATACAGTAGTTACTCAGGAGTAGCAGTAAGGCAGGCAGTATGGGGGAAGCAAAGGTGAAAACCCCATCTAAACAATAAGTCACAGGGTAGGGTAGACCCTCTATCTTTAACTCCCTGAGCTCCCCATCAAACCAAGGAGACCTCCGGTGAGTAGATAACGGTCAGACTTGAACAGGTGTGATCGAGTTGAAGGTGGCACCGATGGCCCTATTATATGACACCACTGCCTGCCTCCTCTGACCTGGTTGCATAGGCAGCCTCAACACTCGATGGGTCCAGCACTGCCAGCAGTTCTGTTGGAGACAATCCCCACAAAGGGTGGCATTGGACCATCTCTGCAGTGGAAGGACCCTTGGGGGGCCCCAAATGTGAACCTCACAGTGCTATGATCCAACCAAACAACCGGATCAATCCTGAGATCATCGACCCCAAGGCCCAGTGTGAACACCAGGTCCAGTGTGTGGCCATGCGAGTGGGTCACTGAGGTAATGACCTGCAACAGGCCCAGAACTTCCATACTCTGTAGGAGGTCATGTCCAAATGAAAGTCCACCATTGACCCAGGTGTTGAAGTCCCCCCAGAATTAACCATCTGGGGGATTCCAACACCAGGCTGGCAATGAAGTCTCCGACCTCCTGCAGTAATTCTCTCTCACCACTAGGAGGACAGTAAAGAAGAAGAAGAATCCTGTAGCACGTGCCAGGACTCCCCCACATGGCAACACCCTCAAAAGACCTGGTAGGACCCACTGGTAGCACCGCAAGGCCTAGCTGGCTTTAAAACAAATAACCACTCCCCCACCTCTGCAATCCTTTTTTGGAGTGTGTATCACGGAGTACTCGGCCGGCAAAGCTGCCTCAAGAATGGGGGCAGCGTTCTCATCCAGCCAGGTCTCTGTGGTGCAAGCCAGGTCTACTGAGGACACCAAGTCTGCTATCACCACAGTCTTGTTAATTATCGACCTGGCATTGCACAACACAGCCTGAGTAGGATGAGGTGAGACTGCTGGATCAGCCACCTGCCCACTTCCTACAGTGGAGCCCTTGGGTATGGGGATCAGACAGGGTGGACCCCTCTCCAATTCCCAATTTGCCCTTGAGTGCCTTCTTGTACCCACCACCTGAATTCGTGACTCCCTGGCAGCCACTTGGGCAGTCCACTGACCCGCCCCCCCGGCACAATCCCCAGCACCCTGAATCTTCTAAATGTTTTTGCAGGGAGCAAGGGGAGCTCAAAGGGGCAAAGATCATGGAGGTAGGCCGCAGAGTAGCAGCACCTTCTAGGCTAACATCCCAGGCACATTCTGACTGTATTAGACTCACTATTCTATATTACCTTATTTCAAACCCCCCCAAAAAATTTTAAATAAAAAGCCCAACAAATTACCATAACGTACTCGCACAACCAGTCACACTAATAACAATCCCCAAAATCCCAACCATCCCAAATTAAAACAGGCAGTCCTTAAATATATGTAGGCAGTCCTTCAGTAAAATTCTCAAGTACGCAGTGCCAAAATTCCTAATAATTGTTTTGGTCTTTACTTGGTTGCAATGGGACTCTCACTTCCCACAGCACAATAAATTCAAATCTGCTTCAGGGACTCTCACTTCCCATCAGCCAAAAAATATCACAAACTGTTTGACCTTTAATGCTTCAGCTCTCTCACAGCCTATCAGTAAATTAATCAGTATATGTTTTTGCCTTATGACTGTCCCATTGTTAAGAGCTTTTAACCAAAAGTATATTGTAGCTTTGGTGGAATACTATAGCGTATACTCACAATTACCTGGTTTCCAAGTCAGTTCTCAAGACTTTTTAAATAAAATACTCCCGGTGTCCAATGCTGTGCTGCAGGTCTAGTCCTGACACCTTCTAATCCCCAGACCGATCTAAAGCCAGTGGGAATGACTGGTCTTGAAAATGACTCACTGCAAGCAAAACCAAATAGCGGTGACCGTCTGCCGTTCCCAAGTCCAGTCAGCTTCTCCATCTGGCTGTGGCAATAATTGCGTGGCCGTCTAACACACACCCACTGATGCCAAAACAGCTGACTCAGAAAAGCACAGCATCCAATCGACCCTCCATGGCACACAAGATCCTTTGCTTGAAGTCCTGTCTCTCAATGTCATCTCCCAAGAGAGCAGAAACAGGGTCACTCTGTGGCACCAAACCCACAGAATCGGCCGCAAAATCAGCTGCACTCTCTTGCTACGTGGCACAAGCTTCAGCGCTGACACTTTTGCCCTACCAGGCAAAAGCTCCCCTGTCAGCAGCAGCTCCAAAACTGAGCAACAGTTCATCCACTTCACCTCTGTTGTCCACTGTTTGCTTCCACTCTCCACTCAGAATCTTCAGCCAACAGCAGGGCTAACACCAGGGTAAGTTCCTTCCACCACTGCTGCAAACTACAGATGAATACATACATGCACCATGTTATTTCCCTATAGAAAAATAATAAATCTGTCTCCTGTTCTATGTTTACGTCCCACTAAGCTAAACTATAATTCTTAAACATACTCGATAACTAATTTAAAGACTGCCGACAACAATAAAAAAAGTCTTAATATTAAATAAAAAACTCTTGTTACATGCAGAACTCACAGACGGCAGCCTAGCATGATGACCAGGCTGGAGGAGGCAGTGGTGGCCTATAATAGGGCCGTCTGTGCCCCCTTCAACTCAATTGCATCTGTTTGTGTCTGCCCCTTATCTACTCACTGGAGGTCCCCCATGGTTTGATTGGGAGCTCAGGGAGTTAAAGATAAAGGGTCAGAGGTTGGAGCAGCGTTGGAGGAGATCTGGACTGATGGAGGACAAACTGGCCCTGAGGTTACATTATTGTGACTATCAGGGGGCAATCTCCTGAAAGAAGGCAGATTTTTTGTCAAGGGAAATTGCTGTGACAAGGAGCAGACCAGCTCAGCTCTTCCATATGGTAAACGGGCTATTACATTCGTCCTGTCTCCGAACAGGGGTAGCAGGTTCAAACACGAGATGCAAGGAGTTTGCTCTGTTCTTTGCTGACAAAGTGTCCTCTATCAGGGTGGAAATCTCTTCCAGTGTCAATAAAAAGGACATGTGGGGTTCTGCCTGAGACATGTCAGAGCACCCCTCTTGTATGGGCTGAGTTTGATCCAGCTGGAGTGTAGGAGGTGGCTGAGGTAATCTTGAGGCTGCGACCAACACACTGTGATATTGACCCGAGTTCAACCTGACTTTTGGTTGGATGTGTGGACCTGATAGGATCTGTGGTGGCTGAGATTGTCCGGAGCTCTTTGGGGAGTGGGGACTTTCCTGTGGGACTGAAGGAGGACTTGGTTAGACCCCCTATTGAAGAAACCCTCAATGGACCTGGAGTGTTTCAGCAACTACAGACTGGTCTCAAGCCTCCCTTTTTAGGAAAGGTTTTAGAGAAAGTGGTGGCCATCCAGCCCGAGACGCATCTTGCCTCCTGCACCACTTATGAGCACTTTCAACCTGGATTGAGAGCCGGGTATAGCATGGAGGCTGCCCTGGTGAAGATGCTAAATCATCTCCTAATGGCGAGAGACAGGAGAGAATGTACCATCTTGGTCCTCCTTGGTCTCTCGGCCGCATTTTACACCGTGGACCATGAGGTGCTGCTGGACTGCCTGCAGTACTGGTTTGGAATAACTGGTAATGTCATCAACTGGCTTAGGTCCTACCTCATGGGCAGAGTGCAAATGGTGACGATGGGGTTAGCCTCATCTAAGCTGATGCCTCTGTGCTGTGGAGTTCCTTATGGGTCGGTCTTGTCTTCCTTGTTGTTCACAGTGTACATGCTACCATTGGGAGACATTATTAGACAGTATGGGCTGGGTTTTCATTGCTATGCCGATGATACCCAGCTATACCTGTCTTGTGCACCTGGAAACCAGATGGTGACTTCTATGTTTAACACCTGCCTGGAGGTGATCCAGAACTGGATGACTCGCAATTGGTTATGACTCAACCCTGACCAGACAGAGGTACTGATGATGGATCCGGGTCATAGAAGAGACAAGGGGGTACTTGGAGATCCCCCTGGTCTAATCTTGGGGGGTGTTTTCTTGACCCCCTCAGTTCAGATTAAGGATCTGGGTGTTATCCTTGATGACGGTCTGACACTTGATGCTCAGGCATTGGCTGTCATCAAAAGTGTTTTTTACCATTTGAGGAACATTGCTCGGATCTGGGCCCTTGTTCCAGCAGAGGACCTGACCACCCTGACACATTCGTTTGTCACATCCAAACTGGATTACTACAATGCCCTGCACCTGGGGCTATTTATGTGAAATATGGCCTTCTAGGTCAGACTACTGACCTATAAAGCCCTGCAAACAAAGGGGAACCAGCCTACCTGCAAGAACTTCTTGTTCTCCACTGCCTGTCCTGGGCTGTCAGTTCCTCTGAGGGTTGCCTCCTTGTGGTTCCCAGGGTTTGGTTGAGACATTCAGCCAAATGAGCATTTGCTGTTGCTGCACCAGCCCTGTGGAACTCACTACCTAGACATCTAAGGAAGGTACACTTGGTGGAAACCTTCAAAAAAGGATTAAAAACATTCTTATTTAACCAGGCTTTTGATGTTTAAGTGTAAAACTTACTGTTATTTTAGTGTGGGATTTTATCGAAGTATTTTTATATGAATGATAGAATTTTTATTGTACTATTGCATGCTTTGTTGTTTGTCATTAGGCTTGTTGCCTGATACCATCTATGTAATGTTTCTGTTTTTGTTAAGCGCTTCAAGCCTCAGGAAAGGAGTGCTATATAAATAAAGTATATATCTATCATTCTTTCTGTCTGTCTGTCTGTCTATCTATCTGTCTGTCTGTCTGTCTGTCTGTCTGTCTATCTATCTATCTATCTTTCGTAAAACTGAGTAGACTGGATGGACCCATGATATTTTTCTGTCAACAGTGTCTATTTTTCTATGTTTCTATTACTTTTGAACTGTGCACAACAACTTTTGACCAGGCACAACAAGGACTTTGCTAGTATGAAAATCCACACAACAAAATGTAACCATATATTATATAAGGTATTTAACACTAGTTGTTTACTATAGATACCTACAGTACTTTACCAGCAGCCTTGTTTGGTACTGCATGCTGCTTTTATCAAAGGTTACTCCCAGAAACAACAAACTTTAGCCAGAGCTGATGTGGCGTGACAATACAAGCGCCACTGCCAATGGTGATCAAGTGCCGCCGAATGCATATGAATGCCATTCACAAGATGGTGCAGACAGAAATACGCATGCGTCATACTCGCACATGCATAGTTCTTTTGAATGGCATATTATGCCATTCCCAGGATGGTGTTTCCAACAGAAATACGCATGCACAACACATGGTCATGCGCAGCACTTCACCGAATATGGCAGTGGCGGAGCAGCCACGAAATAGTGTGGCTATGGCGGACTGGTACACATCATTTTGCACTTTTGGAAAGATCATTCTGAAAGTCCAAAACAGAAGCATTCCTAGGCCTGATCCAGTAGCTCATTTTTCTGAGCTACCACAAAACGGCTGCAGTCTCCTCCTACGCAGCCATAAAAATGGAAAGTACCAACACCATTAGTCACTTAATGGTTATGTTTAAATCTTTTGAGGTCTGAAGACCTGCTTGCTTTTGCAAAAGTTTCTGAAAAAATAAAGCACCCAAGCCAAAGGCCAAGTATATACTTGGATTTTATTAAAGTGCCATAGTGCGGAGATAAAAACATTTCTTATGGTTTACCTTCCGCCTCCAAGGTGTTACCACTGGATAGCAACCATCCGTTACTACTACCATGAAGGTGAAAGGTTTGGATGCTGTATTTTTCATTTGTTGTCTGCTTGCAGTGTAGTAGCACCAAACCTTATTCTTGTTGTGGCTGTTTTCTTTTTGTATTTTTTTAATCATTCTTCTTCTCAGATATTTTTAGATATTTACCCATAATCCACCCACCCGTGCTGCTCCTACCTGCCCCAAGGGTATCCCCAAGGCTGTGTAGGCCCTCTGTCCTGTCTCTAGTTCATGCTCCCGAGCATCCAATAGGGACAGCTCTCCAGCCTATAGTGATGTGGTCATGTTTAATGGGCTGGTCCCTCCTCTTAGCAAGTTTCTTGATTGGCATCGAGTGACAGCAGACGCTTGCTAGAAGGGAATGCTTCCAATATGTGGTCTAAGAAATTAGTAGGTAGCTTCACTGGCATGGTGGCAAGCTCCCTCAGGAGAGGTAACCATGGGGACATTGGCAGCAGAGTGTAGCGTCGGCATCTTTGTGACTTCTGACAATGAGCTCCTGAGAAGCCTCCCTATCCTTGATAGAGGAAGGACTTGGAATGGATCCTTGCAGAATGGCTGTCCATCCCTTGGCCCACTGGTGGTAGTCATTCCATGAGGAGTGTATGGAGCCCTCCCCAGAGTTGATTAAGTACTGTGGGCCAGCATGTCCAACTCCTACTGCCTAAACTGTGACTGTGAGTCTGAAATACAAATTCATGGTCCAGTGAGTGAAAGGAAGACACCTTAACTGTTAGTCTGACTGGGCAGGCTATAGTAGTAGTTGGTTGTAAAAGGAACCCATTTTTACCATCACTGCTGATACGACTGGAGTGTTTTTCTTCTTTGCATATGTAAATCCCTGAGACTGGCTAACTGCATTGCATATATTAACCAAGTGCTAACAGCGAAGTCAGAATGCAGCTTGGTAGGGTCTGTTTATCATACTACACTGCTCGATAGTCAGGCTGACAGTTTTGTGACTTTCCTACCTTCTGGATGCACAATGTATAAGTTATGTCTACGGGAGAAGGTGTTCTTAGCAACATTTCAGATGTTGACATTGGTTGACTCAAGAAGACTGCCCTTCAGGAAACATCAATTAGATAACTATCCAGTACAAGACATGTAATACTGTTATCATTAATATCAATAATTCAAAGCTGAAGCCTGTGGATGCTCCCAGTGCTTCATTCTGTTGTATTCCTCTAATGCCCCTCTATCGTGACTATTTGCTGACCAGTCTCACCAAGCCAGATCCACAGTGCCATCTGGGGACCTCCCCAGCTTATGCCTTGTTGTGGGGCTCCAGCATGCACAGAAAAATACAACATGAAGGTTCAACTGCTTTAGTAGTATTGTATTTTTACTTTCATTCCATCTTCCACCAGTGAGATGTCAGACTTGTTTCATGGCAATACCACTTAATCAAGCATTGTGGTTTCTTAGTACACAGTATTCAAATACTCAAAGGAATTGAATTTGTTTTAAACTAGTTATGTTAAACAGTTTTCTTGACTTCCCAGGGAACATCAGTGAGTGCTTATAACATATAGCCACCCTAGAGTGCTTTTGTAGATTTTGTTTTTGGTGTCCTGGGACCTGATGGCTTCCCACTGTAAAGAAGCTCCAGCATGCACAGACATGTGGCAGTCTGGTCAACTAGGGGGACCTACCCAGTTTGGTGAATCTGCTGACAATTAACTGGGGGGGGCTCTTATATTACATGAGGTGGGTGGAGTAATGCCAGATGTCATCTACTGTGGGGTGGGATTTCAACTCTAAATACCCTCTCTTCACTCATTGCAATTAAGAGGTCTGCTTATGACGCTGCCCTTTTGGCAAGGGGTGGAGTAGTGTGGCGGACATGTGGTCAGTTGCAACATCAATGTCACCATTAGGTTAACTGTGTGAGGCACTGCTGGAGCAAGAAGGCCTTCTACCTCCCCTGGGATCATAGTCTGATTCATCTACATAGTGCCCTATGCCCCACAGCCCAGGTGTGGGAGTTGAAATTGAGAATCCATCTCAGGTTCTTCATATCGTAGATCTGCCCTTTAACAACTGGTGCCACCCGGTCAGCTGCCCTGCTTTATTCTTAACCAGTTCACTCCCAGTATATATTAACTGTGTGTATAGATGTATGCATGTTTGTTGATATGATTAACAAAAATGATGTATCTCATATATTCTAGATTGATGATGTGGATATTAAGTATGTCAGTGTTGATGGCGTTACCACTGAAAGTACATGTACAGAGTTTGCCAGCACTGACCCGACACCTCAAATCCAAACACCTTCCACACTAAAGGACTCTAACCATATTATTTATGAACATAGTGAAGAAAAGGATATCCTAGAAAATAACGAGCAAGACATGAACCAGTTACACTCCAATTCATTTCCAAGTTTTCCTGCATCAAGACCATTTCATCCATTGCAGTCTCCTGGATTCAATAGTGCAAGGAGCATATCAGGGGCCAATATAGGTAAACGAAGGTATGTATATAGCATAAACTACTACATGATAGATCTGAAAATGCTATTAAATATGGAATATCCTCAAATTTCGAGGATAACGTGAAATAAATACTGACAGTGTACAAGTTTGTCAAATGGGTATGGCCAAGGAAAGGACTGAGCAGTGGCTGCTCCTGATCATAATTCTAGTTCAACCACTGGCTCAAGGTAGTAATCTTGAGCAAGTCACGTGGCCTCATGCTTCAGTCCTCTTAGCTATATTATATATAGAATAACAGCTGGGTAGCGGGTTATAACAAGAATTTTACACACACCCGAGGTGTGGGATGCCACATAAACTCTGAGAGCAAAGCTCAAGGGGTTTATAAAGGCATCCCACCACATTGAGTGTGTGTGTAAAATTTGAGTTTTACACACCTACCCAGCTTTTATTTTATATAATTGCTGGGGAGTGGTTTTTCGCCATAGCAGTTGTAAAAAATAAAGATACATCTGTTGTCAGCCGCAATCCGATCGGGATGAAGCGCAGTCCGTGGTTGGAAACTTTCCATTTTTTTTATTCAGTTTTAAATCAAGTTAGCGGAAGCAGTCCTTGAAACAGACAGTTATTTTTTTTTTTTATTTAACTTGCTGCCGAGTGCGATTTGCGGGGACGTGTCTGGCGGTAAGTTAGGGTGGCTGGTGGCTGAGGAAGGAGAGATCGGAGGTTATCATAGGCATGGAGCGTGGGACTCCCAGTGCATGTTTGCTGTTATAACCAGCTGGTTATAAAAGCAAATTATAACCAGGTTTCCCTTAGGAAAAAAGCGCTGACCAGTAATTATATGGTAATACAGGATCCTGCTGTAAGGAAGATGTTGTGTCTCAGTAACACTATCCTTTGCAAATGAATTTAGAATTATAAACTTACTGGAATTCTATAAAGTCTTAAAAACAAACTTTTTTTTATTAAATGCTTTCATTTTAATGTCCCAGTATATTATTATTATTATAAACATAATTATCACTATTATTATTATACTGCTATTAACTGACTTAGTGACACATACATTTCTGGTAACTGGAGAGTTAAGTGATTTACATGCAATAAATGACAACTGACATACTAGGAAATGTCATAGGCAATTACTAAACAGGATACATTTTATTTAGAAACAACCTAATTATTTTTCTTTTTGGAAAAAAAGTAGCTGGTATCTGGGATTTTCTGCAGCGTTAGACAGAGGTATTACTAGCAAAAAGAGGCAGGTGGTGATGCCACTGTATAAAACACTGGTGAGGCCTCACCTGGAATACTATGCATAATTCTGGAGGCCGCATCTTTGTAAGGACATACGAACATACGAAATTTGCCAGCAGATAAAGGCCTAGAGGTCTATCAAGTCTGCTCAAATGTGCAGCTAGCACCCCTTATTCTGCAGCTGCCCCTCCCTTCCACCCTCCCCCTTCATTGACCCTCCCCCTTGTCCAGTCCCATCCCCTTTTGAAGCAGTCCACTGTTCTACTGGATACCACTTCTGCAGGTAACACATTCCACCCAGCCATCACCCTCTCTGTAAAAAAGTGTCTCCTTATCTTCCTCCTGAACCTTCCTTCCTCCAGTCTCATGTCATGGCCCCTGGTGTCCCTCCCCTCCCTTACTTTGAACAGCCCCTCTGTACCTGTCTTGTTTATTCCTTTCATGTATTTAAAGGTTTCAGTCATGTCCCCCTGTCCCTCCTCTCCTCCAGCGAGTACATGTTCAACTCTCTCAGCCTCCTCTCATATGATAAGTCCCCCAGCCCCTTGATCATCTTTGTTGCTCTGTGCTGCACCGCCTCCAGTAACTTAATGTCCCTCTTCAGATATGGGCGCCAGTACTGCACGCAGTACTCCAGGTGCGGTCTCACTAATGACCTATACAGTGGCAGAATCACCTCCTTGAAGATATACCCCTTGCAATACAACACAGCATTTTGTTGGCCTTTGCAGCTGCCTTCCTACATTGTGCCAAGTTGTTCATTGACCCTGTAATGAGCACCCCCAGATCTTTCTCCTCCTCTGTCTGGGCTAGCTGCACTCCCCCCAGCTGGTAACTCTTCCTTGGGTTCTTTATCCCAAAATGCAGCATCTTGCACTTTTTGGCATTAAACCCCAGTTGCCAGGTGTCTGACCAGGTTTCAAGCTTTGCCAGATCATCCTGCAACCCCTGCCATCCCCCTAGGTCATCCACCACTGCTCCTACCTTGGTATCTTCAGCAAACAGACTGATCTTGCTCTTGATGTCCAATGATATGTCTGCAATGAATATCCCAAACAACACTGGTCCCAACACGAGCCCTGTGGAACACCACTCGTCACTACCATGGGTGTGAGGAGCTCCCCACCCCACCACCACACTCTGTTGCCATCCCTGAAGCCAGTTCCTACCCATCTCACCCAGCTTTGCACCCTCCCTGTGCCTACTAACTTCCTTCCCAGCCTTCCATGCGGCACCGAGTCGAATGCCTTACTGAAGTCCAGATACAGGAGATCCACTGCATGGCCCCTGTCCAGTTGTCTAGTTATCGAGTCATAGAACTCCACCAGGTTGGTTTGGCAGGATCTGCCCCATATGAAGCCATGCTGTCTGCTGTCCTGTAGTCCTTTGGCCTCTAGGAGGGCCACCAGTCTCTCCTTCAGGATAGTCTCCATTAGCTTACCAACGATGGATGTGAGGCTCACTGGTCTGTAGTTTCCCGGTTCATCCTTGGGGCCTCTCTTGTGGAGGGGCACCACATGAGCCATCCTCCAGTCCTGAGGTACACACCCCGAATGTAGTGAGGCATTAAATAGGTCTGCCAAAGGCCCCGCAAGGACCTCTGCCAGCTCCTTCAGAACCCTGGGGTGGATGCCATCTGGGCCTGGTGCCTTGTTCATCCTCAGTGCCTTCAAACCCTCCCGAACTCTACCCTCCATGATTTCCCCATCTGTCACCCCCTCCCCCCTGTTTCTTCCATTTCTCCCCTCTTCTCTTTAGTAAATACTGAGCATAAATACTCATTTAGTGCTTCTGCCTTATTGCACCCTGCTTCCACCCAACCCCCCTCCTTTCTAATCCTTACTATGTGATCCTTATAGCTCCTTTTCTCCCTGATGTACCTAAAGAAGTCCTTCTCCCCCTTCTTAATGCCTTGTGCCAGCCTGAGTTCCGTAGATGCCTTGGCTCCCCTTACTGCCCTTGTCACCTCCTTCAATTCCATCAAGTACTCCTCTCTGTCCTCCCCCCTTCCTGTTTTCTTGTACTTCCTAAAGGCAGCTCTTTTCCTCCTTACCCTTTCTATGACCTCCTTGCTCAACCAGCTCGGTTTCTTAGCCCTAGCCTTCTTGCTCTGGGCCTTGCAGCAGGTTTTGGTTGCCTCCACTATCTCCAGCTTTATGAGCTCCCACCTCTGGTTAGTGTCCATACTAGATTGAATTCTGGCCAGGTACCCTTTTACCACTTCCCCCATCCTCCCAAAGTCGGCCCTCCTGAAGTCCAGCACTCTTGTGCCAGATTCCACTCCTTCCCTGCCCATATCCAGTGTGAGCCATATTGAGTGGTGGTCACCCCCTGACAGCGGTTCCTCCACTGTAAGTTCTCTCACTAAGTCCCCATTTGCCAGCACAAGGTCAAGGGTATTCCCTAACCTGATTGGTTCACTGACCATTTGCAGCAGGAAGCTGTCCTGGAAGGCATCCAGCAGTACCTGCTCCCTTCTGTTCCTGGTTGTTGAGGTACTCCAGCCCACTCCTGGTATGTTGAAGTCCCCACAATCACCACACACTACCCATCTCACAGGTCCTCCTGATCTGTCCCGCTAGTTCTCTGTCTAACTCCTCCGTCTGAGATGGCGGCCTGTACACCACTCCCATTCTAAGAATCCTATTCTTGGAATCCTGGATTGCATCCAAAGTGACTCTGTACTACCCTCCTCCCTTCCTCCCTTACACTTCCAGTCCTTCCTTCACTATATTGTACACACGCCTCCTTTCCCAATCATCCTGTCCTACAAAATAACCTGTACCCTGGTACAGACAGGTCTCATCATTGTATTGGGTGGCCCATGTTTCTGTGATGGCTGCAATGTCCACCTCTCCCTCTGCCATGAGCACCTGTAACTCTGCAGTTTTCCTCTCAAGGCTCCTAGCATTAAGGGTAACCACCTTCCACCCTTTTCCCCTCTCCCATCCTGCCATCCTTTGCTAGCAACACCAATAGTACTTGCCATTTGTCCTTTGTCACTGTTATGGGGGGGTTAGCTCATATGGTTTCCCAACCTGTGGTCTCTGCATGTCTGTTGCCCAACTGCCACACCCCGCTCCTAGTTTAAATTCCAACTTCCTCTCTGTACTCCTCCATCCTCTGTTTCAACACTTTCTTTCCCTCCTCACTCCAAGTGTAGTCTGTCCTTGGCATAGAGACTACTGTCCTCCCAGAGTCCTCCCCACCCCCAACAGCCCATTACTCTTTAGCACAACACCAGGTTCTTAGCCATCCATTAAATTCCTCTATTCTCAGCTTTCTTGTTGTGCTTGCCTTGGGCACTGGAAGTATCTCTGAAAAAGTTACTGATCTTCCTGCCCCCTCACATAATTGTCCTAGTTCCTCAAACCTCCTCTGGACTATATTTACTGTCTTGTCAGCCAGGTCGTTCGTCCCAAGATGTATAATTAAATTAGGCTTGTCCCTACCACTTCTAACATATTTCAGAACAGATTGTCCCACCCTTTCCGCTGTCATTCCTGGCTTGGCCTCCACCCAAATGCGACTATGCCTCTCCCTCTTGCTACCCCACCTGACTCCTCTTAGTATTGAGTCCCCCAGCACTAAGATTCCACCCCTCTTACTCCCGGCTTGCTTGCATTCATCTCCCTCTCTCATTTCCAGCTCCTCTTCTCCCTCCTGCACATTATTTCCCCCTTTTGCCCCTGTTGCAATTCTCCCACCAGAACTCCCCCCCCCGCTCCGGTTTGGTCCAGGCATTTATCAATTACTCCTCTAATTTCATCATTTCCCTCCTCCACCTTCTTACTCTCTAGTAGTGCAAAACTATTTTCTGAAGACCCTTCACAAATGCCCGCTCCCTCTCTCTTCATAGTAACCTGTTCTCTCCTTTCCTCTCCATGACTTTTGCCACTTCTTCGCCTCCCCTCATAAGTCCCTATCTCCTCCTTCCATTTGTCTTTTGTCTCCTGTCCTGGTTTCCCCAGCAATCGTTCTTCCTGGCCTGGGCCCCTTTGTCTCTGATTCCCTTCTTCTGACTCTCTCCTCACCACTGTTGGCTTAAATCACCCTCCCTCATCTCCCCTTCTTCCTCCCTGCAGTATTAGGCTAAACCTACCCCCAATCTGCCTTGCCTGTCTTAGTTCCTCCTGCAGACCCTCGATCTCCCTTCTAAGTTTCTCTATGTGGTTGCACACTAAACATCCTCCCACACTCCAGGCAATTTTTAGAAAGATTGGTGCACCGCAGTTGTTGCAGCCTACCACCCTACCCATTGCTGTCGTTGCCCACCAGCGACCCCCACCCTTCCAGATGCAGGATACAAACACTCCCCAAGTCTCCCCTCTCCCCCTCTATCAGTGCAAAACATTCTTTTCTTTATTTCCCTTACCCCCTTTGTTGTACACGTTTAGGTAGATTGAGCAACTACTTTTTATACTCCTATCCTTCCTATCCACACTCAAAAAGAGACTTTAAGTAGCTATTGCACAACCTTCTTCAAACTCCTACTCCTCCTTTCCACAGTGCAATAGCAATGCAAACAAGTAGCAATGAAAGCTGCTAGATTTGCAGTTACTTCCCTTCCACTGAGATAGCAGTCACCTCTTCACTCGCTGCTGTTCCTTTTCGGGATGTCTGCTTCTGCTATGACAGGTGCACATCCTTTGCCCGTTTGAGGAAGTGATGTCAGAACCCCTGGTATAAAGGAAATCATGGACCAGGGGTGGGACCAGCCCAAGTCTTCCAGAAACAATCAGGTAGCTGAGACCCCTGGTCAGACCATTAGCACCCTTCCCCTACTATGCACTAAATTTTGCAGCTAGTGAAGCCAGCAAAAATGAATCACAATTCTACTCAAAGCCCCCAAAATAAGTTTGCTACCAAAAGAAACAGGTCTCCAATTCAAACAACTTCACCAACAACACATCAAAATAGGCTTGAAATTAGAAGATATAGGTCTACAATTCAAAGAAACAGACCCAGTTAAATCACACAAAATAGGTTTTAAATCAGAAGAAATAGGCCTCTACAAATGCAGCCTGCTACACAGTGAAACATCAAACAAATGAGCCCACTTATTAGCCACCAAAACAGGTTTCAAAATTCCAACAGCCCCCAAACAATACCCTGCTAGCCCCTTAGAAGTAGTAAGAAAGAAAAGAAATAACCTTTTACCAAGTAAAATCCACAAGAAACAATGTAAAAACAAGAAGAAGAAGCTATTGTACTGTACTGTAACAGACCTGATCCTTTCCCCTTCCAGTTCCTTCTGAGAAGCCAAAGCAACTGACACCACACCTGATTCAACTCCGCCTCCCTAGCTGAGTGAGACCTGGCCAGACCATTAGCACCCTTCCCCCACTATGCACTAAATTTTGCAGCTAGTGAAGCCAGCAAAAATGAATCACAGTTCTACTCAAAGCCCCCAAAATAGGTTTGCTACCAAAAGAAACAGGGTCTCCAATTCAAACAGCTTCACCAACAACATATCAAAATAGGCTTAAAATTAGAAGATATAGGTCTCCAGGTCAAAGAAACAGCCCCAGTTAAATCACACCAAATAGGTTTTAAATCAGAAGAAATAGGCCTCTACAAATGCAGCCTGCTACACAGTGAAACATCAAACAAATGAGCCCACTTATAGCCACCAAAACAGGTTTCAAAATTCCAACAGCTCCCAAACAACGCCCTGCTAGCCCCTTAGAAGTGGTAAGAAAGAAAAGAAATAACCTTTTGCCAAGTAAAATCCACAAGAAACAATGTAAAAACAAAAAGAAGAAGCTATTGTACCGTAACAGATCTGATCCTTTCCCCTTCCAGTTCCTTCTGACATAGACAGGGTGGAGAAGGGCAACAAAGATGGCACATGACCTGCACTAGAAATCATGTGAAGAGAGATTGAAGGCCCTCAATATGTACTCACTGGAGGAGAGGAGGGAGTGTGGAGACATGATAGAGACCTTCAAGTACCTTAAGAGCATAAACAAGGTACAGAGGAGTGACATCTTTCAATATAGGGGATGTATAAGAACAAGGGCCATGATATGAGATTGTAAGGGGGCAGGATACAAGGGAATGTGAGGAAGTTTTTCTTCACAGAAAGGGTGGTGAACACATAGAACAATCTGCCACAGGAGGTGGTGGGACCAGGCACAGTTGGAGGGTTTTAAACTTGCTGGGACAGGCATAGGGGAACCCTGGGGGGGGAGGAAAGAAGAGAGCCATTGACCAATTAGGGTCAAAGGCCACAAATAAGGATAGGCTTATGGGCAGACTGGATGGGCCAGGTGCTCCTTATCTGCTGACAGTTTCTATATTTCTATGTTTCTATGAGGTAACATATTTAGATTATAGGGCGGGAGGGGGACTGGGAACATAGATGCCCACTGCAGCAGGGCCTCCTCTGAAAGATGGGTACATAGTGTTGGTGGTGTGGGTGTCCACACTTTGCCAGCTGAACCCTACCTAAAGTGGCACTGGAGGCATCTACCTATAATAGGAGGAGGTAGGAGGGGCTTTTACCAAGCAGAAGAAGATGCTGGCCCATTGTATGAGATGATGGTTTAAAATTCTCATAACAGGGGGTCAGGCAGCCCTGGAAGCCTCCCCATTTCAGATACAATTATGTGAAACATATTACTTCCTGCTGATGGTATCAGGTGGTCAGACCTATGTTCTGGGGTAAATTGGAAGCATCTGATTGTGGAGATACTAAGAGTATCTGATTGAAGATCCAGGGGCCTGTGGAGTGTCCAGATGGGCAGAGGGACAGTGGAGGGCCCAGAAGAGTGAAGTACCAGTGGCTTCAGAGCAAGAACAAAATAAAAGAAGAGAGTAATCTGTAAAAGATTGAGCAGATTATTTCCATTCTGTGGTCCTCCAGAACTGCTAAAATATTCAGGTAATCTATTATGTGTTATAACAAGCAGTCAACCATTTAATATAATAACATAATTTAGGAGAAACTATGTTTACACATCTATGGAAAGTATAGCTTTATCATGGATAGCCCCCTGGAGTGTGGGTATAATAGTTTTGTTTTGCCAAGAATGCATGTTCTAGCACTAGTTAGTGCGAGTGATTGAAGGTTGAGTTTTTATATGACTTGTTGGCATGGATCCAAGATGTTACAGTAGACGGAGTAAAGATACGGGGCTACATTTGAATGGAAATGTTCTAGTTGCTTGGATGGAGCAGCATGGATTAACAGTCCTAAATGGGCAATGTATGTCTGATGATGCCAGGAAATATATACATTATTCACACAATACCGCCTCTATTACTGATTATGTGATTATACCAATTTTTCTGCTTTCACAGTTTATAGATTTTGAGATTGTTTCTAGATTGGAAAGTGACCATTTTCCATAAGAAAGAGGTTCCTCTCAATCAGTCAGCCCTGTGATCCTGATTGCAATAAGCAAAATATAGGAAATATTAATAGAAGGTTGAAACGTAATTGGGAAGTAGAGCAAAACATACAGCAGTCAATACAGTACTGTTTAGATGCAGCTTTTGCGATTGCGTTTGCATCTACTGATCTTACATCTCATAAATATTGTATGTTATGTCATATATTTGATGATGCTATTCCATTTTAGCAGTACAAAAACAATTAAGATTATGAGAATAACTGGAAAAAAATCTATTCTGCTGTGTTAGATAATGACAATATAGCCTTTTGGAATATGGCTGCAAAAAGTACAAATGAAAGTTCCAAAGGCCTACAACCATGTGCTACCCCAGATACATGGGGCCTAATTCTTAAATGAGTTGGATTGCTGCAAACTCTCAGTGCGCCAAACACAAGGGGCTTGGAGCTTGTGGTGGTCCCTGGCTAACAATTGGGATTCTCGATCCTGTGCACCACATGGCGCGAGTTAGACCAGCTTTTGCTGGTCTAACATCACAGACCTTTTTACAGGGTTTGTGCCACAAATTTGGTACAAGCCACCATAAAGGGAGTAAAGGGCCCCAAATGTGCACAACCTTTGAGATTCGGGTGCAAGGTGCAGCAGTGTGTGCGGTACAGCTGCTGGGTTTGACACACGACTTGTGCAAGCCCAGCACCATCCTTTGAGAATTGGGCCCATGGTATTCATGTTTTCTGTTTGATCAGATATAAATGAGACTTTACTTGTGCCAGATCCTCCAGATATAATTCCGGCTCCAGTATTATTTTCAGTAGACCACAGCCTTTCCCTACATGCTGCCCATGCCTGCACTGCCACCTGGCCTCTACCGGGTGGCAGTCAGAGGCTGGGCTTATAGCTGTAAGTCCTTGAAGTTAGATAAAGCCCTAGGGAGTGACATAATGCCTTCAGAACTTTTGCCTGCAACTCTATCTGATGATCTGAAATTCTTCTAAATATTTTTCAATTCTTGCATTTTGAATAGTTATATCACTGACTCATGGCGGGGAAATATTTTAATCCCCATTTTTAAGAAGGGACTAGAACACACCCAGCATTGTGTAGGTCAATAAGCCTGATTGATATACTGGCAAAGAAATTTCTTGAACACACTCCTTAATAGGCGCAGTATTGGGGAAGCATAATATTATTTTGCCAGAACGTCAGTCAGGTTTCCATTCTGGATGGTCTACACTAGATCACAGTTTTGTTATCAACCATAGTCTTCATAAATATGTTAAAATCCGTGGTCAAATAATTTACCTTGCATTTATGGATCTTTCTTCAGCCTTCAATTCCCTTTCAAGGAATATATTATGGACACTAGTCCATTCACAGTGGAGAGAGTTCTGGAAGAACTCACAAAGCTGAACGTGGATAAAGCCATGGGGCCAGATGACATCCAACCGAGGATACTGAGGGAGCTGTGAAGGGAACTGACAGCCCTGTTCATGGAGTCACTCAAATGGGTGTTGTTCCAGAGGACTGGAGGAGGACACAAAGTGGCAGTAGGGAGGAGGTGGGGAACTACAGGTCTGTCAGCCTCACCTCAGTGATCAGAAAGATCATGGAGACACTGCTGAAAGAAAGGATAGTGGCACACTTGGAATCCAGGGGTGCCTAGGATCTGAGGTAACATGGATTCACAGCAGGAAGGTTATGTCAAATGAATCTGATAGATTTTTTGATTGGGTGACTAGGGAAGTTAATCAGGGAGAGGCAGTAGATGTCACCTACCTAGATTGCAGCAAAGCCTTCAACGCTGTCCCACATAGAGGGCTGGTTAACAAGATGGGTAGTCTGGGCATGGGAGACAAGGTGGTGAACTGGGTTAGGAACTGGTTAACAGACAGGAGACAGAGGGTGGTGGTAAATGGGATACAATCTGGGGAGAGAGGTGTGACCAGCAGGGTACCGCAGGAATCAGTACTGGGACCAGTCCTGTTCAATGTCTTCATTAGTGACATTGCAGGGGGGCTAGAAAGAAAGTTCTGCATGTTTGCAGATGACACCAAGATCTGAAACAGGGTGGATACTCCAGAAGGGGTGCAAAAAAATGAAGAGGGACCTGGAGAAGCTTGAAAGATGGTCTGAGATATGGCAGCTGAGGTTCAATGCAAAAAAGTGCAAAATAATGCACCTGGGTAGAGGGAACCCCAGGGAAAGCTACAGGTTTGGGGGGGAGCTAACTGTTACCAAGGAGGAAAGGGACCTAGGGGTTATCATCTCTGATAACCTTAAGGTATTAAAGCAGTGTGCAGAGGTGGCAGGGAGGACCAGTGGCATGTTGGGGTGCATAGGCAGGGGTATCATTAGCAGGAAGTGGGAGGTGGTGATCAGAAAGATCATGGAGACACTGCTGAAAGAAAGGATACTCCAGGTGATGCCATCATATAAAACACTGGTAAGGCCTCACCTGGAGTACTGCATGCAGTTCTGGAAGCCACGCCTGTGCAAGGACATAAACAAGGTGGAAACTATCCAGAGCAGGGCGACAAAGATGGTGCAGGGCTTGCACCACAAAACATATGAGGAGAGATTAAGGGACCTCAATACGTACTCACTGGAGGAAAGAAGTGAGCAGGGGGACATGATTGACACTTTCAAGTGCATCAAGGGCATAAACAAGGTGCAGGTGGGGGACCTTTTCCAATGTAGAAAAAGTACTAGAACAAGGGGGCATGATATGAAACTGGAGAGGGAAGGTTAAGAGGTAATGTGAGGATGTTTTTCTACATAGAAAGGGTAGTTGATACTTGGAATAGTCTGCCACAGGAGGTAATGGGGGCAAGCACAGTGGAGGGGTTTAAGAATGCCTGGGACAGGCACAAGGGAACCTTGAGGGGGAGGGAGCGATGAAAAGACATTGATCATATAGGTTCAGTGGCCACATACAATGTATAGGGCCAGTGGGCAGACTAGATGGGTCTGGCGGTCCTTATCTGCTGACAGTTTCTATGTTTCTATGTAAACCTAGATCCATTTCTTTAGATAGATCCTTGGCTTCTCTACTTAATTTTATCACATGCAGATACATGGACAAAGGCAAAGTTTTTAACAGAATGTGAAACAATTCAAATATTTCATTCTAATAAAGGGGTAAACCTGGGCTGTATGCTAGCCCACCTTTTATTTAGCCTTTATATTAATGCCTTGATGTTCTGCAGTGTCACGGCAATGAGTTGGGTAGAAATTGTTTTTCAAAGTTGGGAATGTATTGGCATCTCACCTTGTGTTGTTTTTCAACACTTAATGAGCAAATGCATCTTTTTTAAAATGATTTTGCAATTCAGTTGGAATGCATCACCAGTTCTATCACATTGTGTTTCACCTGGAATCCATAGGAGCACAGGATCCAAAACAGCATGGGTTTACAATAGGAAGGTCCTGTCAAACTAATCACATAGATTTCTTTGACTGGGTAACCAGAGTGGTGGATCAAGGGGGTGCAGTTGATGTTGCCTATCTTGACTTCAACAAAGCTTTTGATACTGTCCCACATAGATGATGGATTAATAAGCTGGGTAGGCTTGGGGTGGGTCAGAAGTTGGTCAACTGGGTGGCAAACTGGTTGGCGGGCAGAAAACAGAGAGTGGTGGTAAACGATATATAGTTAGAAGAAATGCAAGTCACAAGTGGGGTACCTCAGAGATCAGTTCTGGGGCAAGTCCTCTTCAATATCTTCATTAGTGACATTGCAGATGGACTGGAGGGTAAGGTTTGTCTGTTTGCAGATGACACCAAGATCTGCAACAGAGTAGATGATCCAGATGGGATGGGCAGAATGAGAAGAGATCTGGATAAGGTGGCAAAATGGTAGGAAGAGTGGCAACTGGGGTTTAATGCAAAGAAGTGCAAGATCATGCACATAGGGAAGAGAAACCCTGAAGCCACCTATAGGTTGGGAGGGGAGTTGCTGGCAATCACAAGGGAAGAAAGAGACTTGGGCATCATCATCTCAGATGACCTGAAATCATCCAAGCAGACCACTAAAGCAGTAGGAAAGGCTAGGGGAATGTTAGGGCGTATTAGTAGGGGTATCACAAGTCATATGAGGGAGGTAATAATCCCTCTTTACAAGACACTGGTTAGGCCCCATCTGGAGTACTGCATGCAGTACTGGAGGCTGCACCTTCACAAGGACATTAACAAAATGGAGGCAGTCCAGAGAAGGGCAGCCAAACTGGTGCAGGGAATGCATCAGAAAACATACGAGGTCAGATTAATGGAGCTCAGTATGTATACCCTAGAGCAAAAGAGGTGATATGATCGAAACAGTCAAACACCTTAAGGGCATTAACAAGGTGAAAGAGTCTAACATGTTTCAATATAAGAAAAATAGCAGGACAAGTGAACACAGCATGAGATTAGATGGAGTCCAATTAAGGGGTAGTGTGAGGAAGTTCTTTTTCACAGAAAGAGTGGTGGATGCATGGAACGGCCTACCTCAGGAAGTGGTGGATATGAATACAGTGCAGGGCTTCAGACAGGCATGGGATAGGCATAAGGGAGCAATACAGATGAGTATGAATAGATAGGCCATTGACAGTGTAAAGGCCTATGGCACATTCATAAGGGAGGAAAAAATGGGTAGACTGGATGGGCCTTGCTGTCTTTATCTGCCGTCAGCTTCTATATTTTTATGTAAAACTGAGTTGCAACTCATAGACAACAGTTATTGCAAGGCTTTGTGCTGATTCTGCAACTCACTGAGGAATTCTACTGCAACTAGTTGACGGGACAGTTTAATGCAAGTTGTAGTGCCCCTTGTAGTTTTTTTGAAAACATTCATGTTCGTGGCTCTTTCATGCTTCTGATTTCTAATGGGTTAAATATTTGGTATCTTTAGAGATGAGAAAGTAAATGTTTTAATGAAACTGCGTACTGTTTTGAGCAGCAAAAGTTCTGTTTATTATGGGATCCTCTAACACAATAAATTCCATGGGCCTGATTTTCAAAGCGGACTTGGATCAGTGCAAGCTGTGACAAACAGCTGCTTGCACCAATGCGTGATGTGCCAGGGACCCTGCATACGATTCTCTTAATAGGCAGAGTCCCGGCGGCTAAGTCCCTAGGCTAGCGGCAAGCCAGATCAGGCAGCAAACACACGGCGCAGCAGGAAGGCTTGCCGCAAGCTGTGAAATGGCTGTGCGCTGGTCCAGCAGGGCTGGTGGTGATCAGTGACCCCTCCCATATGCCCAGTAATGAGTAGTGTAAACTGTAAATACAGTGGTCTAGTGGTCCCGCTCCCTACTCCGAGATGCCGGGTATTTTATATGTTATAACATTAAATATACCTGGTGGTCTAGGGGTCCCACCCTTCCACCCTGGCAAGATGTGCCCACCACCTTACACCCCCCCAACCTGAACCCCGAGCTGGGATCGGCACAGCCCTCCTCACTCCTCCTTGGCTGGCCTCGACTGAACTGTCCCTGAATGCATAATACCATATGGTACATGCTCACTGATTATCGGTGAGCCCATACTGTATTGTATTCTGTGATCAGTGACAGTTCAGTTAGTGCTGGCAGGGAGGTGTGAGAATGCTGTGCGGTCCCGCTCAGGGTTCAGGTTGAAGGTGACAAGTGGGCACATCTTGCTGAGGGACTGCTAAACCACCAGGTAAATTCTAAAATATACCATATGAATACCGGGTATATTGGGGCAGTGGGAGGGACTGCTAGACCACCAGGTAACTGTGTGTGTGTGTGTGTGTGTGTGTGTGTGTGTGTGTGGGGAGGGGAAATGTGGTGCATTGTCGGGGTGCTATACCACTCCAGAGGACATTCCTCTAAGTACCCTTAGGCCAGCCCTGGCTGGTCTAAGGGTACTTAAACAAATGTCCTTTGGGTTGGTTTTGAGAATCTAATTTTGGGGATGCAGCAGCTTGCGTTTGCCACATGTCCCCTAGTGCCAGGTCGTAGCCTATTCTTGGGTGCATGGGAGGCGCAAGCCCTGTTTGGTGCAGGCAGCCTGTGGTTGATGCAGGCTCCCTTTGAGAATAGCTCAGATGGCATTTTCTGGTGCAAAGTGCCACATGCACCATTTATGTTGGGTGCCGAGAACTTTGAGAATCGAGCCCCATATATTTTTTTAGAGATGCAGAATTTTTTCACTTAGATTTCAGACAGATTTAATGAGACAGATGTGAGCTGCAGTGCTATCATACTATGGAACAGAATTTGATGTTATATAGTACCTTTCATACACACTGGGCATGATTTTCAAAACGGCGATTATGCCGCAGTCCCCAGGTAGGCCAAACATATGGCGCATAGGTCTTGCGGCATTCTCCTGGCCAGCGATCAGGATTTTCTATCCTGTGAGCCAATTGCTGCTTGTTAGACCAACTTTTTGTGGTCTGGCTTGTGTCAATCCCAAGGGCCTTTTCAACGGAGCTTGCACTTGATATTTGGCTTTAGGTGCTGTAAATAGTGGAAACTGTCACAGCTGCACCCAAGATTGAAAAATTCGGTGCAGTTGCGGCAAATGGGTTTGGCACACTGCCTGAACCTAAGTGCCATGGTCAGGGCTTGTCACCAGCCCTGCACCGTGCTTTGAAAATCCTGCCCATTGTGTCCACTTCTCACACTAGGCATTTGCTGTCATGCCACTTGGCAATTTTTTCCATGTAGGTTTTTCTCCCATTGGGGCCACTTGAGATGGTTTAACAGCCCTGTGCCCATCCATATGGATTGACACATGTCTCCTTGGGGACCTACCTCAGTCAGGAGCAACCCTCATAGATCCCCCCCCCATGGTAGGGCCGGGGAGGGAGGGGGAAGTTCAAACTCCCCAACCCGAAGACACAATCCAGTTCAGACCAAGGAGGTCCCAGGCAACAGCACAGATCTGTGGTCAGACACGCAGGACTTCATGAAGCCCCAGGTCCCTTTTCCACTTTTCTGCTTATTCCCCTCCTGTGGCCAATGTGAATCTGTGCGTGTAGAGGCATGCATGCAACGTGAAGCCACAGACTTTCCCCTATGTGTTGACCATGCCTCCACTACCACCTGGCCTCCACCTGCTAGCAGTCATGGGCCAGGTAAACAAGACCTTCCTCCCTGGGAGAGAAGAGCAGTCCCTTCAGTGCTCAATCCTCTCCCACCCTGGCTGACCCCTGGCAACCCGAGTCAGCATCCAAACCCAGGTCCCTGGCAGGCAAGGTGTCAAGTGCCTTAGCCCTCCGCACCACTAGGCCAGCTGTCAGTTGGCTTTTTGTAATCAAACTGCTAACAGAAGTGCCACCATTCTTTACTGTTTTTGTACAGTTGGCTAGGCTTGAAAGAGGCATTGAGTGCCAAAAGATTAGTACCAAGTTTCTGCATCTCTGCCTCCACCATCATTTCTGCCTATGCACCACCTCAGCCTCCACCCACAAGAAGGGCCATTAATTGAAAGACAGATGACAGGACACAGGAAGGAGGCAGGTAATTTGTGCTTCTATCTATTAAGTGGCAGAGCTAGAGAGTGAGGGCGGGATGTGGGTATTGTTCACTAACGGATGTCCAATGCAAATGACATCTTGTGGTAAACATTGCTCCACCCTCGCTTTGTAACAATGCCTCCTAATGAACATGTAATTGATGCACCTCCTTCCTGCATACTGCCATCTGTCTTTGATTAAGGCATCCAGCTGCCTGCCAGAAGTGGGTGGGTAAAGGTGCTGGAGGGGTGGGTTGCAGAGGCAGTAATGATGGGGGTGCATATTGGTGTGTCCCAGAAGATTAGAGTTAGTGTTTTCATTAAGGTTAGAATCTGTGAGTTGAGGGGTCCAAGACTGAATGAGAACATAATATCTCTCAAGCCTCTGTCACTGGACTGAGGGGACATAAGGCTCAGAAAATGGGATGCTGGCACTCTTAACATGGAGCACCAATGAAACACAGAATGCTACACTGGCACTCACGATGTGGGTCACTAGCACTCAGAATGAAGGGCATAGGCACTCAGAATGTGGAGCACTGGCATTCAGAACTTGGGGCACTGACACTCAGAATGTGGTGCATTGGCACTTAAAATGTGTGGCAGTAGCACTCAGACTATGGGACACTGACTTTAAAAATGTGTGGCAGTAGCACTCAGACTATGGGACACTGACTTTAAAAATGTGTGGCACTAGGACTCAGACTATGGGACACTGATCTTAAAATGTGTGGCACTAGCACTCAGACTATGGGACACTGAGCTTAAAAATATGTGGCACTAGCACTCAGACTATGGGACACTGACCTTAAAAATATGTGGCACTAGCACTCAGACTATGGGACACAGATCTTAAAAATATGTGGCAGTAGCAGTCAGACTATGGGACACATATCTTAAAAATGTATGACATAGGCACTCAAAATGTGGGACACTGATCTTAAAAATGTGTGGCACAGGCACTCAGAATGTGGGACACTGATCTTAAAAATGTCTGGCACAGGCACTCAGAATGTGGCACATCCTACAGCTGCAACTTATTTGTAGTGTGACCCTGAGCAAGTCACCGTGCCTATCTGTGCTTACCCACAGTGTAGTCTCTTTCTAATCTATTTCTGTACTATTTCTTTTTTTTATTTTTTAGTGTTTTCATTAAGGTTAGAATCTGTGAGTTGAGGGGTCCAAGACTGAATGAGAACATAATATCTCTCAAGCCTCTGTCACTGGACTGAGGGGACATAAGGCTCAGAAAATGGGATGCTGGCACTCTTAACATGGAGCACCAATGAAACACAGAATACTACACTGGCACTCACGATGTGAATCACTGGCACTCAGAATGAAGGGTATAGGCACTCAGAATGTGGAGCATTGGCATTCAGAATGTGGGGTACTGACACTTATAATGTGGGGCACTGACACTCAGAATGTGGTGCATTGGCACTTAAAATGTGTGGCAGTAGCACTCAGACTGTGGGACACTGACTTTAAAAATGTGTGGCACTAGGACTCAGACTATGGGACACTGACTTTAAAAATGTGCGGCACTAGGACTCAGACTATGGGACACTGATCTTAAAAATGTGTGGCACTAGCACTCAGACTATGGGACACTGAGCTTAAAAATATGTGGCACTAGCACTCAGACTATGGGACACTGACCTTAAAAATATGTGGTACTAGCACTCAGACTATGGGACACATATCTTAAAAATGTATGACATAGGCACTCAAAATGTGGGACACTGATTTTAAAAATGTGTGGCACAGGCACTCAGAATGTGGCACATCCTACAACTGCAACTTATTTGCGGTGTGACCCTGAGCAAGTCACCCTGCCTATCTGTGCTTACCCACAGTGTACTCTCTTTCTAATCTATTTCTGTACTATTTCTTTTTTCAATTTTTTATTAATGTTTTTCAATGCCCTCTTCCTTCTCCACTCCCTACCCATGTCCTGGATGGAGATACCCCCATACTGCTGTGGTTTGGCCTCCCAGGCAGGAAAGGCTCATTCCTCCTCACCAATCAACCCTGTTGTTGGGACGCTTCATATCGGGCACTGGCGCCGGGTGCTGGATCAGTGCCATTTTCTTTGTTTTTTCCTCCCCTCCCCAAGAATGGCAGCATGCAGTGGGGTCCAAGGAGATGATGCACACTGAGACATGATGCTGCTCCATACCTCTGCCGACATCTTGCCTTCCCACATGGTGCGCCCAGCTGCACCTCCACCCATGTGCACCCAGGTAGCAATGTTGCAGTGGGAGCGACAACCCTCCCCTGGAGAAGGAGAGTATCCCTAAGATGCTCAATCCTCCCCCCCCCGGCTGACCTTCCAGCAATCCAGGCTTGTTCCCGAATCCGGATTGCCAGCGTCATACGTGGTAGCTCTACTACTGTGCCAGCAGGCCAGCCTCTCTTTGCACTATTTTAGTCTTCTGTGCTGAAATGGTAGCAACATTATCCTGCCGCCCTCTGCTAAATTGTGTTTTGGGATACTTTTTGTATGAAATGCTGGGTAAAACATTTTTCTTCCCTTTCCTTTAGTTGTAATGGGGGGGGGGAGAAAGCAGTATGCATGGATGTTTACTTCAGAGCCTCGTATTCGGTTCAGAATCTAGGAACCTGTGCACACTCCTATGCCCCTCTCCCCTAGCCTTATTAGAAGGCATCCATTTTAAAATAATGGTTAAACAAAAGAGGCAGGGGTTACAAATACTAGGGTTCTTATCCAAATGGCTAATCATCTGTGGCATCTAGTCATAAAGCTAATACGGACAGTATCATAAAGAGCTGTACATGTCATTGCCTAGGATACTGATAATGCAGGGACTGCATGTGGGCAAACTTGTCAGCAGCTATTGTGTGCACATTTGTCATATACAACCATATAGAACTGCATTAGAATAGGAATGTTTTACTGAGAGTGTGCTTTTCAAAAATTACCATGCTGGCTCTTTGGCTTCCACTTGGACAACCACCATAGACTGGCAGAAGGGAATTTGGTTTAACATCATAAGGGCGACACCTGCAATGCCAGTGCTGTACCAGAGCTGCACCGGCTACCCATATGGTACTGTGCGTCCTTGTCAGCTTTGGGTATGAGCCCACATCTCCAGTGTAGACCCTGAACACCCTGGGAGGGGTGGAAAAGAGGAAGGGGTAAGGCAGAAGGGAGAAAAATAGTCGTCAAGATCTGTTCAAGAAGCCTTGGTAGGGTGGGTAGACAAGATGGGCTTTTTTCTGCTGTCCAGTTCTATGATTCTGTGTTTTTAACCTGTAACTTTGGGCCCAGAGCCAAGACTGCTACCAATAGAATCACACAGTCACCGCTATGCATATTACATAAAAAGGGTTTTGTAAATGATGGAATCTGATTGGGTGTCAGCATTATAAGTCTCCCTATGTTAATATTTTAATTAATGTATTAATGCAGCCTCATCACAAGGGCAATGATATTAATAAATAAGTACCCACATAACTAAAAATAATGTTTTCGACTTTTTAGCTGCCATTTATACTGCTGCATTTGAAGCAATTGTGCTCCTTTACTCCCACTGTAGGCAGTCATTTAAGTCACCGTAAGGATTTGCATTAAAAAAATAAAGATCCATTTTAGATTTCTGTGCTGTTACTAAAATGTTTCACCTATTCAATTCCCAGTTTCTATCCCTTCACCAAACAGCCACAGTCACTATCCCCTTTCACTCTGGATTGGACTTGAGGACATCATTTGAGTAACAAAAAGAAGCTGGATGAAATTAAAATTAATTAAAACCCTATGGTATCCCATGGAATTAGTACTAAGTATTGAAAGAAGCTACTGGATTTTATTTCTTTCATAAAAAAATCTGTGCAACAAAGGGAACAGTCACTCAAAGTAAAGCCACTGTAGTACTGTGAAACAAAAGAAATAGACATGCACAGTGTGTAACTAGACCACACACTAGTCGTGCTAGGTAAAACCCCCCGTACATATTTTAAACGTATGGAGAGTTTTCTTCACGTACCATACCCCACAACAACATGATGCTAATTATACTACAGCTGTAGTATTACAGTTGGTGAAAGCTGAGATACTAAAGATCACGCCAGTAGAAGGGAAGGGGAAGGTTGAAGTATTGCAAGCAACAGACCAGTACTTACATGAGTCATAACAATGAGATCCTAGTAGCAAAGTTGCTAACCAAGTCATGCCAGTAGGCACCTGGTGGAAACTAATGTGCGCACAACATGGTAACTAACATTTCTGCCCCTTCTCAATATCAGATGAGACAACTCAGAGGTATAGTTTATTAGGTCTCATCTATTTGAAGGAGCCTCCAGTTCCACAATCTCCAAAATTTCTTCTCACTTTATGAACATAGACTGAATAAGTAGTCACAAGATAGAGGCAGTGGGCACACAATTGCTCCTAATTCTATTTTTGGTTGGAATAAATCAGTGTTTTCTCTTTAATTTGTGGATTTCCATGCAACCTCAGCTGCGTTCTCATGATACCCCATGATCTAAATCAGTCGGCCAGTAATTCTGAATGATGTTTATAATCCTCATTTCTGCTGCTGTTTCATTTTACATGGAGACATGGACTCTCAGGGATGCTGTTGACAGTGTGGTGGGGATGACAGCTATTGAAATGCAGCAGGGAATTTGCATCAGTGCTTTTTTTAGGAACAAACTTGTGCCCACATCACTGTCACTATTTTTGGTTATTATGAGATCCAAAAAGTGGACGCTAGTAGCACTCACTTGCCCTGAAAATTCAAGATTAATGTTAGTGCTCTCAGAAAATTATATAAAGCCGTCCAGTTCCTCCCTGCTTCCCCGCCACACCAAGACATCATCTGTGTTCCCACACCAGTGACCCCTTCTCAGATAGACTGGATTAACATCAAGGGCAGGATTCACAAAGAAGATGCACCTGGCGCAACTCAGATGCGCCGGTGCAAGTCAGATACGTCGAGCCCACGCATAGCCATTCACAGAGGCATGCATCATGCTAAGCGCAACACCACTGTGAATCGCTACAGGACACGATGGCGCAACCGCAGATGCACCAGTGCAACCAGCGATGCGCATGGGCAAGGTGGATGTCCTGCAGCCACACAGGGGAGCCAGACAGAACAACTGGAGCAAAATAGCAGGGCAAGAGGAGCAACCACAGAGCTGGAACAAACAGACCCATGGACACAAGTGTAGAGTAAAACATGTTTATAAAAGGTAATGGGCATATAAACTGTACAAACCAAAAGTCAAAAAAGGACCAACAACAATAGCATCAACAAACGGGTAAGAAGAGGAGCAGGGACGGGAAGGAGGACAGGAAAGGGACAGAAACAGGGACAGGGTAGGGTAACTATGTACATAGGATGTCCCCCAGAAAGTGGCAGGGGGACACTAGCAGCGCCGCGCCTTGCCACGCAGCACCCAGGCATGGACCGGAAGGCGCAGCATGACACCCCGCAGGGCAGCTGACAGGGGCTGAACAGTCCTTGAGAGAGGGCTCAGGGCTGCCTGGACCACCACCAGCAACAGCGGGTTGAGCCAGAACACCTACAGCAAATGACAGAAAGAACACACACTGAGGACCAGAATGTGGAACACACCCCCACCCACCACCAACCACACGGAACCAGAAAGACATCAATCGTGGAAAGCAGTACTCATCTGCCCCCAGCAGGGCACCAGGCCTGGTACCCACGTACCTCTGATGACGCTCCTCAGCTGCATTTGTGGCCTGCTGCCTGGCCCCTGGTCCTGCAAAACACAACAAACTGCACCATGAGTGAAACACTGCCACCATGCAGGATGCAGTGCCACAGCCCTCCCCCCCCGCCGGCACGTGACCATGCAGCAGACAGTGATGCCAGGCCGTGAAGCAGCTGGTGTTAGTAGGCACACACAGCCATGCCCTGCCCCCCTGGCACCAGGGCAATGTGGCATGGGAGCACCATGAGGGCAGTGATATACAAACCCAGCATGTGCCACACAAGGAGACAGCTGGACAACACCTACCTGGATGTGGTGGTGCACCCCTGCTTGCACGGCGCCGCAGCTGCGCAAGCCACTGTGGGTCCTGCCTCTGGAGGTCACCATTGCGATGTCTGCACTGCTACCCAGTGCATGGAATCCCAGTACGGCGCACAATCCGCGACGCAATGGAGGCCCACACCTGGGCCCTGGGCCGTGGGCACATGGAGGTCCTCCTGTCCAAACAGGCGCCCCTCCACAGCCATGACCTGTGCTACAAGATGTAGCAGCTCCATCTGTGACAAGTTCAGGCCCTAGGTGCCATTCTTTCTGCCCTAGGCATCTTGAACTGTGATCAGACAGCGGCAAGGTTCAAACAGGAAAAGCACAATCAAGCGAACATTTTGCACCACGTGAAACAGTAAGGCACGTGCAGCGCAGTGCACACTGAATGTGAAGCGCGAATGGCCACTGGCGACGAGCCAGTGCATGCGCAAACCAGCACGCAATGGTACTGCATGGCCAGGACATGGTTGTGCATGCGTGTTATGTGTGCAGGCGCCATGTTGTGCACAGCATGCGCCATGAATGGGTACCATGCACAGTGCGCGATCCATGGGCAGGGCTGGATCAGTGCAGCATGGACAGTGCATTGTGGGACAGCAGCAGAATGGCGCATCATGGGAGCTGTGCCACAACACATGGACACCGTGCAAGTGCAATGTAAGCGCCATGTAGAATGCCCCCAAGTCATGCAGATGCGCCAACTAGACCACACATGCACTGGTAATGCGCTGTACAGTCACTGACACATCACACAGATGCTCCATGCAAAGTGAGATGAGCTGGGAGAAATTATGCTATTCAGAGAGAATGCGCCCCAAACTGCCTCATCAACCATGCATTGGCAACTCAGCCGATTAGCATCTCATTAACAGGTGCTCAGGCCTCATTTGCATGCCCTGAGCCATAAATGCTCCCAATTCAGCAGGCTGAGTCCAAGACACTGAGAGGAGTCAGCACCTACAGGGTGAGTATACATGTTTACAGGGCTACAGCACACACTGGTGTGCCTGCATCAGAGCGTGCACAACAGGTGGGACCCCTGTACACCGCATGTGGGACCAGACATCCATTAGGTGGCACCCACGGCAAACCGTGTTATACTACAGCAGGGCTGTATCCATGGGGCAACAATGGACTGGTCCCTGCCATGACCACAGCGGATGACCAGGTCACTAGGACCCACAAAACATAGAATGTACGGAGCACTGTTGTTGAACTCTGGTGTGGATGGCAGTGTTCCAAGGTGGTGCAATGTGGGACAGGGAGGGGATGCGACGTGTACGGAGGGCCATCCGATGTGCACAGGGACACAGGGATGGAACGTATGGCTGGGGGTGGCTTGCACTGTGTGGTGGATGCAACACTGTGCCACAGGTAGGTACGGTGCACAGAGCAACACCCATGCAGGTACATTGTCACCACGGCCAGCCTGCACACTGCTGCCACCCAAACAGTGCCTGCCACCACATGGCAATCACCCTCCACCCTGCAGCTGCCGCAGGGGTGGCACCCAGGTTGGATGTGGCACCATAGTGGTGGCACACATGTTGCAGGGGTACTGGGACATGCCCATGGCAGATGGGACAGTGTCACACCCCCTGGGGTGGCTACTCTGTACCCCACACCGTGGCCTGGGTGCCATCAGTGGCATGTGTGGCATCCCACATGGACCACAAACCATGGTGCATGTCCACCTGTACTCGGCTGCCCACACCCAGCCCACGGCACAGGCCACCAGCAACACAGACCATGGTGAGGCTGCAGACAGTGGGAGGTGGGTCCATGTGTACACACAGGCGAGTCTGACACCAGAATGCCTCTCCCCACAATAGTCGACATGTCTGAGGAGGCTGGTGCTGCTGCCAGGCAGTGACCAAATGTCACGAAGAACGAGGAGAGGGCACTCATCAAGGCATGCCACGTACACCTGGATGTACTCACCAGCAGGGGAGGCAGCTGGATGGCGCGTGCGGAGGGCTGGGAGGAGGTGGCCCGGTAGGTGAACATGGTGGCACCATTCAACCGCACAGTGCAAGAGTTCCATAAGCATTGGAATGACGGCTGATGGAGGGTGGTCAGCATCCAGGTATCCCTGCAATGGACAGGGGGAGGACCTAGCTTGGTAGCACAGCTCAGCCCCAACAAGGCTCTCCTGGCTGCCAGTGTGTTGGGGACGGCCATGCATGGCATCCCAGGAGGCGGCTTCCAGATGGGGGCAGCCCATCGCAGCACACGGTGAGTAGATGTGCATCCTGACCGGGCTCTGCCATGGACAGGCGTGCATACCTGGCAGCGTGTTGCTGACCATGCTGTGTGTGACGTTAACACTGTGTCATGTGCATCCTTTGCATTAACCATGTTTTCCTTTCCCTCTTCCACAGCTCCATTGCGACTCCAGGGCGTGGCCATGGCCGACCGTGCAGCCCTCATGGGCGATGATGCGGGCCCACCCCATGGGACCAATGACACTGACATGGGTGTGTCTGCATCTGCAATGTCCATGCTCCATACACCACTGGTCATGGTCCCTGTGACAGAGGGCCCTGTGGACCCCTCCACCAGCACTGGCAGTACTGATGGCTGGTACATCGCATGGTTGGGGGCCTGACTGGGTTGTCTGATGCTGACCCGGATGAGGCGGTGGACATAGTGGACACACTCATCATGCTTGCCAGTGGCATGCAGGGTGAGGGCAGTGGCACTGACGCATGTTCCACCATCAGCAGCACCACTGCCATGGTCGACGGCAGTGCACACGGCGCAAGGATGCCTGTGCATGGGACTCTGGGTGCCAACAGCTTTCCCACCATGCTGGACACCAGTGCAATGGTGGCACAGCTGCCCGGCGCAGTGTGTGCCATGCCCCCTGCACCACTGCTCAGTGCAATGCTGGCAGTGTTGGTGGTATCCAGACAGGGTGCTGGTATGCATGCACCCACTACAGTGGGCCTGAAGGACGACACACATGGACAGCCAGCGGCAGTGCCCAGCCAAGATACACACACATCTCAGCCTGACAGGGTGCATCCACCATCCGTGGATAAGCCTGGTGAGGCTGACCCATCTCCAGTATGTCAGCGCCACCACTGTGCCGCATCACCTGCCAATGACACAGGTGCCTACCTTGACTTGTTGCGGTCTACTGTGGAAAGTCAGGAGGCACTCCGGGTGGAGTTCCAGAGCCACAGGGCTGTCATGGTCCAGGAGCACAAGTCCACGGTGGTGAGGCATGCTCAGATGCTGGCTGAGACATGCATCATGTGGGTGGGCATGACCGCGGCCATGGAGTGGATTGCGGCTGCTGCGGAGGCGGTGGCTACATCCACAGCATGCTGTGGACACCGTACATCCAGCCGGATGCCCATGAGCACGTCCCGGACACCCTGACAGTGGGACCAGGTGAGCCCCCTGCTGCTGACCCCATCGCCACTGGCATCCACACCCAATGGCCATGGCTCGGCTGGTGGGCATCAGATGGCCAACCACTGAGCACCCGTTTACAGTCTCAGTGCAGCACCCCTGCGGGGTCCCTGGGGACACCCCCTGTGGCCGGTGGTGGCACCCCCATCACCAGCGGCCATGGCAGAGCTGCCCTCATGTCCGTGGTGGTTGTGGGGCAGCCCTGTGATGCCCATGCCCAGGGGCATGTGGCAGGAGGCACACTTGTGCATACCAGATGCCCTGTGGGTGGTGCCAGTGCTGATGTGTCTGGCAGTCTCCAGCCACACGGTTGCCCTGGCACCCACTGTGCTGCCTGTGCAGGTTGTCTCGTGTGTTTGTGTGTACCACTGTCATGCCATGTGTCATGGGAATGATGAGTGCGTTACGGTGCCTGCAGTGACCATGTGATAGCCACAGTGCGCATTGACCTCTAACAGTTTGGGCATGGCCTGTGTGGTTCTGGGGTGATGCATGCATGGTGCCTGTGTGTGAGTGTGTATGTCCCCCAACGTGTACATGCGCCTGTGTGTGTGCCCCTGTGTGGCATAGGGTGCCCACCATTTCACCGTCATGCTGTCCCTACACTGTTGTGCACACATCTGCACACGTACTAACTTGCATACTCATCTGCATGTCCCGAAGTGTTCCTCCACCACTTGTGTGTGGTATGCCCGTGCCCTTGCCACCAGCCTGGGATCCCTGCACCCATGCCCAACTTCACCTCCATGGTTCTCAGGGTGTGCCCTGGCCACATCCTCCACCACCCCTCCTCCTCCCCAGAACTGTTGCCCTCACCGGCCTCAACAGGTATCCCATGGTCATGGGCCATGTTGTGTAGCATACAACAGGCCAGGAATATGCCACAGACCTTCTCAGGGCTGTACTGTAGGGCACCACCTGACCAACACAGGTACCGGAAATGCATCTTCAGCATGCCGAAGACACGCTCAGTGATGACACGTGTCGCGATGTGTGCCACATTGTAGCATTCTTCCACCACTGTTCCAGATTGTTGGATGGGGGTGAGGAGCCAGGGCCACAATGGGTATGCAGCATCACCTGTGGGGGTAGACGCGTCTCCATTAGTACATCGTGCTACACTGTGGCATGTGCCCTGTCCCCGTCCCACCCTCTGTGTTGTGTGTCCCTATCCTGCTCCCCCGCCCATGCAACCATGTGCCTGGCGGTCCTACATCCCTGCCTTGGCTGCTCCTGCCTGCCCCATCCATCATGTGGTACACATCAGTCGCGTGCCACCCTGCATCCATCTATGCACCCTTTCAAACCCCTGCTGTCCCAGTGCCCTCATGCCTGCGACTGCCCCACAATAGCCCACCCCATATGTCCTGGACATGGTGCCACCCTGTGCTGTTGGCGCTCAGTCACATGTACCTAACAAGTGTCCACTTTGGATGTCCTCAGCCTTGAACCTCATGCAGATTGCTGACTGGTGCCATATGTATGCATCGTGTGCGCTCCCAGGGTGTCTTGTGCAGACATTGGTGAAGAACTCCGTGGCATCGCACACCACCTGGCAGTTCACTGAATGGTACCCCTTTTGATTCATGTATGTGATGCCCTCCTCACCAGGTGGTGCGCAGATTGCCATATGGGTGCAGTCGATGGCCTTATGACACCTGGCATGCGTGCCACCCTGTGGAACCCCTGCATGGCTTCTGTCTGCTCTGCCTGCATGCTGGGGAATTTTATGTAGTCCAAAGAGTGCGGTAGCAGTGGAGTGAGGAACTGTGTGAGGAGGCAGGATGTTGAGGCCTGTGATATGCCAGTGGTGTCCCCAGTAGGCCTCTGGAAGGTTCTCGTGGTGAGCAGGCACATGACCGTTGTCACCTTAGTCTCCACTGAGATGGCATGACCTCGTGTGGTGGGTGCATGCATCACATCATGGCACAGCTCACATAGCTGCCTCAGCATGGCCCTGTTGGTACCGCCATGAGGCTGGCCACCTACGGTTCCTTCCAGCGCCCTTACTCCTCCTCCTCATTAGGGCACCACCGATGGCAACTGCTGCCGGGTTCATCTCCTCTGTCGCTGTGGCCCTCTGGTGTAGTTTGCTGCCTGGTGTTGTTGCTGGCAGTTTTCCTGCCTGTGCCTCTCCCTCTGTGTGGTTCCACTTCCCCTCTGATTGTGGCTGTGTGCTGCGGTTGTCATTCCATTCACTTCCTGCTGGTGTGCTGGACATAAGTCTCCTTCTTTTGTACTTATCTTTCTTTGGCGCATCTTGGATTTGCACTGGATTTGCCCCATTGATGCACCCTGGTAGTGCTCTGTGAATCGGGATGCACTTTGTATGCATGGGTACGCCCCCGTATATGCACTGCATGTCATTGCATTGCACCTATGATGCATGTCTTTTGGTGCAGAGCATCTCGTTTGTACTGGCACTTTCTCTCTGTTCCTGAATCAGCTTCAGGTGCATTTCTGACCTGCGCCAGTGCATCTGAGTTGCACTTAGCGCACCTGTTTTGTGAATCCTGCCCCAGGATTCTAAACTACAGTATATGCTTTCCATATCCCCAAATAGATATTCACATAATTGGAGGTGAATGATGCCCCCATATCAGTCCCCTTCATTTGGAGATAGAATTGGGCTAAAAAGGAAAAGATATTACAAAGATGAAACAGTGGTTTCTACAGATGGCACTGCATTGTGAACTGTCATTCAGATGGCAGCCAGCCATGGAGGTGAGCAGAGGGTCTGTGCAGGTTGCTATCAAGGGGTGCATCTGCAGTGGGTGGGGTGCAGTGGGTGCGGTGGTGGTGGGAACTCTGTGGATGGGGTGCCGTAGGAGAGCTTTGCTCATATGGGGTGGCAGGGGGGACCACTGAACACCAGGGACATTTATGCCATTTGCTGGTTGGGTGATCAGGTGCAGGGGAGACCACTAGACAGCTGGAGAATTTCGATCATTTATGGACAGGGTGATATGAGGCTGGGGGACCACTGGACATCAGTGACATTTATGCCATCTATCTGTGAGGTGATCAACATCAGAGTAGACACTGGACACCAGGTAGAATCTCACTACATACTGTTGAGATGATCAGGTTGATGAGGAGAGCAGGGTTAGTAATAGCCTGACATGGCCAGGTGTTGGGGGGTGTAGGGAGGCACAGCCAGTAAGACCTGAGTTGGGAAGGAGGTAATTAGTGCATCACTAATGGATAGTTAACCTCACCAAACCTACCAGCATGCCAATTCATCTAAATGCAAGGCACTAACAACTGCTTTGCACAGGTGCATCAGCATGCATTTGAGCCAGTTGCAGAGGGATAAGTGACTTGCTAACCGTGCCACCCAATATGGCACTTTGTGATGCTCCCCTTCTTCTTTTGTCAAAAAGTGGTGTTAGCAAGTCGTTAACCCTAAAGGGCTTCAAATATCCTGCCCTTTGTACAGTCAGCATTTTAGGTTTTGCATAGATTTAATTAGGATCTTCTGATACTGGTTGTACCCTTACCTTTTATTTCTGTGATGTGGCAAATTTGATTTTTTAAATAGAGAATTTGAAGTACTAGCCAGTGTACTTTATTTAATTCAGTGATTATGCACTGTTGTTATTGTTACTTGGAATATATTTCAGTTTCCTAGCAGGAAGTATTTAATTTGTGTTGTACTGAATCCATGTTGTACAAGTTATGTTGCTGTGGTTTTTGTTTATTTTTAGATGTAATGTTTTAAAAAGTTTTCATAAATATATATATATATATATATATATATATATAGAACTGTAAATTCAAATTCTCTTTTTTCTTTTTGTTGCAGATCTAGCCTTGATGGCCTTGATGCAGATAGTGAAGATGAGGGGGAACTCAGACAAATCCCCCAGTACCTATCCTTCCGTATCCCCTGGCTCTGCAGCACCACTGACTAGCAGTGGGGATGAGCTTGATTCTTTTGAGATAAACCCCGAATCTGACCTCAGCAGTAACAGAACTGAATCCATATCTTCCTCTGGCAGTTTACATTTAAAGGTGGGCAGATCTGGTCTTTTAAACTGCTAAAGAGACTGAGAAACAATTGGATCTGTAGTCGACATTGAAATGAAACAGTTTAAATCAACCATCTGTTCCTGTTATAATCCTGTGTGAACACAGTTCTTTTTTTATGTCAATCTTTTTTCTTCTTCTCAATTCCTCCATTACTTTGACTGACAGTGTATCCAAAAGAGCAGACAAGGAACTGTCTTAACAGTGTGACATGAATATAACCACTT
Organism: Neoceratodus forsteri; assembly: GCA_016271365.2. Classification (NCBI taxonomy): domain Eukaryota; kingdom Metazoa; phylum Chordata; order Ceratodontiformes; family Ceratodontidae; genus Neoceratodus; species Neoceratodus forsteri. The sequence continues at coordinate 532,579,881 of CM057454.1, forward strand.
AGTTGGCCGGCCATGGGTGAGTGACGGCTGAGTGACCCATGCCCTCCAGCCGTGAGAGCAGAGTACCTCTTTTTGGCCCCCCACTGACCCAGTTTTGGATTCTGTGGCTTGCATGTGAACCTCAGTCTCCCAGGTGCAGTACAATGCGCAACCTCTACACCACATTCATGGTTGTTAAATGTGTAAAGATCATTTTTACCATCTGCCATGTGATTTTTGACAAGAGTTTTTTTGCATACCTAATGGATATTAGGTTCATGGTTGTTCTACTGAATGGTTATAAATGAGACTTTCTGCATCTGTTTTAATTCACCTTTGTTGCTTCACACATGATAAATTATGTTTTTTAATAACAGTTTATTTTCAGTAGTCCAGCTGACCATATTTGGTGAGCTGACCTCACCTTTTAGACCCATCCAGAATGATAAATATATGGATTAAAAATGACAAGTGACATTTTTGTTAACATGCATCTTTCACCTGGTGCATAGTTTCTCTTTTTGTGGGTATTCTCAGAAAAGTGTTTCAAGTCCAGTTAGGCAATTCCCTTATTGATCATTATTTGTTATATAATAACTGGCCAGCAATTTTTTCCATAGGCTTAGCCAGTTATAATTTGCCGTTATAACCCTTGGGTTATAACGGCAAACACGCACCATGTCAGTCCCACAGGAGCTATTCCTGGTTGGCTCTCCACTGTTAATGGGCAGGCTAAACACTGTGAAAAACATGGCGGCTCCTCATCACGCTTACCAAGGAGCCACCACACCTGGAGTCGTCATGTTGCTTTTTTATTTAAAAAAACATATCTGGTTGATCCTGCTGTCCACAACCCGCACTGCAGAACAATTCCCCAGAAATGAAATGGCTCAGATGCACTTCACGACCCAGGAACAGCTCCGAAGTGCTTCTCAAAGGTAAGCGCCATCCCAACAGCCTGAAACCCCAAAGTAAAAAGAAATGGCTATTAACAAAAAAAAAAAAAGACTCCTCACGATGAAACTCTCTTTCCTCACTAAGAGAGAGAGAGTGTGTGTGTGTGTGTGTGTGTGTCTGTGTGTGTCTGTGTGTGTGGCTGTGTGTCTATAACAGCAGCACAATCCCCTTAGGCAAAAAATTGCTGACCAGCAATTATAATTAATAAACGATGGGAAAGTTTGCTTAAATTCGAAATTAATGGTTACGCTCGGTGTGGGATGCTTTAATAAACCCCGAGGGTGATGCAGCATCCCACACCTCGGGCAACCATTAATTTCTCATTAAGCACACTTCCCCATCCATTATTGTATATTTTAAAATTATTCATACCAACATCTCCTAACTGGGTTCCAAAATCATTAGAAGCATGACAAAACTGTACCTATTAGTAGTAAAAATGTATTTATACAGTATAACACCATTAGGGCTATATATTGCCCTATTTACAAGGTGAACCTGTGTAATTTCAACATCTAAAACATTAAAGTACATCACCAGGTACAAAAGCAATACATGTTGTAAGATAAAAGGTAGTACAAACATACATTATAACATTACAATTACTTTATACCTATAAATAGGAATTTCAGTAACCCTTCCAAGTAACCCAACTAGACAACCCAACTTAATTTACCCATTACACTCACAGCAGACAATATATTCCTGTTGTATTGCAGCCTTAAATGTAGCCCTTGACATTTTCTGATTCCTTAGTTGCAAAGGAAGTGCATTCCAACTAATCGCTGTTTTGTATTCAAATGTCGTTTTACTAAAGTTGTTTATAATTTTTGGCTGAACTAGTTCCCTAGCCCCCTTTTCTCTTTAAGTTCAGACTATGATTTTGTTTACGTAACTTCTCTTTTAAATGCAAAGGTACCTAATTTTTTATTATACCCTAGACTTGACTAATCCATATACCTTTTCTTCTTAACTCAAGCGAGTTCTATCCTAATGCACTGTACATTGCACAGTGGTGTGTACTGTACTTACACTTTGCACAGTAAGCATCAAGAACAGAGGATAAACTAGTAGTATGAAAAACAACAAAATTGCATTATAGTATATAGTTAGGGCTTATTGTGTATGGAAATCAGTGGCTCTCAAAAAGTTGTTGCACAAATTCTAAAAGCTGTGTACATTCTAAAAGTTGTGCACAGTCTAAAAGTTGTTGTGCACATTCTAAAAGTTGTGTACATTCTAAGTGTCACTGTGCACATTCTAAATGTTGTTGGGCACATTCTGAAAGTTATTGTGCCCATTCTAAAAGTTGTGCACATTCTAAATGTTGTGCACTTTCTAAAAGTTATTGTGCACATTCTAAATGTTGTGTACATTCTAAAAGTTGTGTACATTTTAAAAGTTGTAGTGCACATTCTAAATGCTCTGCATTATTGGGGTATGTGCAGTATGTGTCTTTTTACATTTTTGCTGTATGGCCAATATCCTCTGGGATAACCCTTACCCCAGTGCATTTGCTCTGGGGTTCCTTTGTTGTTCTCTTCTCTCTCTCCTTTGGGCTGCCCATGGCCCAAACCAATAAGATCCTCTATAGGATGGCTGGCTATCTCTCCTTGATCTGAGGTACAGATATAGCACACTGATGAGTCCAAATGAGGACAAAACACATGTCTGTGTCTGCTGTTCTCAGCCTTTGCTGATTGTATTGTGAGGCCTTCTGGCAACATGCAATTCTGCTTAAAGTTGAGCCAGACCAAATGAATTCATGGGCATTTGCATATGCTTCCCATGATGCTCTGCATTATTGGGGTATGTGCGATATGTATTTTCTGCAATTGTCCAGGCTGTGTGTGGGTGCTGATGTGCGATATGGCTGCCACTACACATTCCGTCACTTCACTACCAGTCTAGCATTGCTTGTAAAAGTGCTTTGGAATACACTGTGTATGAAAAGCGCTACATAAATGCTGATTCTTCTTCTTCTTTCTTCTAAAAGTTGTTGTGCACATTCTATCATTAAGTGCACCTGTGTCCTTGCTTGAGCTGACTCTCCAGCAACTGCTTTCACTTTCACTCACCATAATTTGTGCAGGTTGTGCCTCTGTGACCATACTAGTAATTTGCGATGCCCACCCTCAGCAGGTCTGAGGGGATTTCCTCTGAGCATGGTAGTTCTTACTATGCTGAGCCACTCCTCAGCTCTCCCTCTCTCTCTCTCTCTCTCTCTCTCTCTCTCTCTCTCTGTGTACTGGCTGTCACTGCTGGACTGCTACATAAGGTTTGTATGTGCTGGGCTTTGATAAAGATAGGGGAAAAAATGTTCATCAGATTTTTTTTTTTATATAGTACAGGCAGTAAATGACAATACATACTGGTAGCGCTAACTCAGTAGAGCTGTTCCTCTGCTCTTACACTCTCTCTCACTCCTTGCTAGTTCCCTCTAAAGAACCATGTACTATAAAAAATAAAATATGAGTGACCATACACAACTCGCCTTGTGTTCCAATCTCAGGGTTGAGATAACAGCATGGACCTCTCAAGCTTTGCTCTCGAGGTCCATATGCTGTTATGTCAACCCCTCGATGGAAACACAGGCTTGTTGTATATGGTCATCCATGCATTATTCCTTATATAATTCAATCAAAAATTAGCATTAGAACACAAGTTTTTACAAGATACCCTCAATAAATCTATAGCTCTTCTGACATATGCAGCATGAATGACCAAGAATGAGGAAGTTCATACTGGTTGTACTCCTATACAATGCATTGATTAAATATTATTTAACCAAAGTATGTATCAACTGGAAGTTCAAAATACTGTAGTATTATCTTAGCAAGCTTTGCTGTTTGATATCAAAATACAGAGGGAGTGATGGTCTAAAATATCTACCTTTTATAGGCCAAACAGCCATTTATCTAATTTAATTTGAACATTTATCCAGTGTCCCTCTAAAACAGCTGCCGTCATGGCCTGAAATTAAAGGCGGGCAGGTAAAAGATTTTCCACCTTTTATTTCTTATTTACTGTATGTATTTGTAATTTTGTCCACTGCGATAATCCAATGAAATGTAACAGCTTGTTTTCATGGGGTGCCAGTGTAGCGGAAGGTAACACAGTACATCATTTCAGAAAAACTAAATACACACAAACATACACAACAGAAACATAATCAGTCACAGACTGTGAAATTATAATAAAGGAAGTGACAGAGTGGTTAAAAGCACTGTGTAGATATTAAGAGAAAGTAATTTTAAAGTGCGCTTTAAACGTGGGGGTTTACAACAGGCATTTTGCCTGAATCATCAATGGAGCACTCACACAGCAACAATGGCGGAAATGCATCCAAGAGAAATGCAAAAAAGTTACCTTTATTGGTGTAATAAAGATGATGGTATTGCACTGTGCAGTTAGGGAGCCATACTACAGAGGGTCATGCCATCATTTTTATTATCTCAGTAAGGCAAACTCTTTTTGCATTTATCTTGGATGTATTTCTGCCTTTGTTGCTGGGTGAGTGCCCAGTTTCTGTGGCACTGTGACGGATTTTCCTGGTGAATGCACCATGGACTTTTGTAATCCTTCACTGTGTTTTATATTTTACCTAAGTGAATTTTTGAGTACAGTGGACATAAATGGACAAGGCTGTAGAGGCTTTCATAAAGGACAAGTCCACTTGGATAGATAATTCTAAGAGCCCCTGTCTTGGAGGTGGTCATATGTTTGGACATGTGCCAATACACTGCCACCTGGGAGACTGCGGTTTGTGAGTGAGTCTTGGAATATCACTCCAGAACCAAATGGGTAGACCAAGCACATCGCAGATATGAAGTGCTCGACTCCCGTTGAGTGAGGGTGTGGGTCATTTGGCATTCACATACCCCTAAATGGATACCATGCACTCTGTAATTGTGTACACAGAGGCAGAGAGGCAAACATTCCCAATGCATTTCTCACATCTATGGATGCTTTATAGGAGCTCCACCCTCCACTGATGAAGCATCCATGGAGATAAGGAATACACTGGGGCTGTTTACCTCTCTCTGGTTCTAAGTGATTTTTGAGTGTGTAGAATATGTGTTTTCTGGTTTACTTTGGCTACACATTAATAAAATGTGTCAGGTTTGCACTGAATATGCTTTGTAGCCTCTTTTTATGGGGTTTTGGCTGTGTGCTGTGCACTTTGTTTGGCCCTCAATTGTTCTTTGCACACAGAGCATCCCTTGATCAATGGCTGCACTTCACTCTTGTTGTTTACTGAACAGAGAAAGACAAATCATAGTACTCTGAGTTTCTTCTCTCTCTCTGAAAACAAAGCTTCAGGTTGAGGAGTTATTTAAAAGGCAATATTTTGACTCTTCTTCTGTATACTTTGGAGAATTTTCTCCAAAGTACTGTATATAGAAGAAGAGTCAAAATACTGCCTTTCAAACAGAGTCTATCAACATAGACATTAAAAAAGTGTTTTCATGCTTTGAATAAAATCTCTTCTTTTTAGCTACATGTTGTGTGTTGTTTTACCTGTGTTTGAGTAATGTTAGAAGGCACCTTTTCTCCCAGAGTGTGGTAAACCTATAGAATAGCCTGCTAGTGGACACTGTGGAAATAAAAACATTACAGGTCTTTATCGTAAGCCTGGACAAATGTCTTCTTACCAAGGAAGTACCAGGTACTGCGGATAGTAGAGTGGGAAGGGAATACCTATAAACTGAACTTGCTAACCACATTTATCAAAATTGTATGTTTTCTAAGTGTAGACCGCACTGCACTTTTTGGCTACCAGTCTCTTGCTACACATATAAGGTAATTAGCACAGTGAGGACTTATTCCCAGTTTACAACAGTGGGTGGCAAACCTAGGAATTGCAGAATTTTCAAACAGTTCATGCATTCCGCTCTGTACTGTGTTTGGTTTTATGTCATAAAGGTAATCGTGGAAAGGCGATCGCCATTAGGGCAAGTGTACATCACCGAAAATCAATTTCTTTGATGTACATTCACGGTGCAGAGCAAAAGGGCACCAAAGACAAATTTTCTTTGTTTATGTGGGGGGGGGCTCCACCCCCTCACCCCCCACTCATAAGGGGCTTCACCCCCTGCACCCCCTACTAAAGGATTCTCAACTCAAAGGGGGTGCATGTTGGGGGGGTGCAAACAAAAAAAAAGAGCACATCCTGGACCGGCGCAAAAAAACAACGTGCCCATATTCGAACCTGGTACCCCCCACCCTAGCTTGCCACCAAACCACCATGCCACACAACCAGCTCAGCAGCCCACTGCCACGCTACACCTCACAAACCCTCCCTCCCCTTCTACCCATTGCACGGCATGCTCGCTCCCCCCCATGCCTGTGTAGATATAGCGACATCCTGTTGCTATATTCGCCGCATCCCCCCATCTGGTCATCCTCCCTGTCCAGTAGCCCTTTGAACATGGCACCATTATTGAGTCACCCTTTCTGAATGCACTCAATAGTGGTCGCCCTCATCATAGGATACCCTGTGTCCAGGTTTGCTGGGTTGCTTGTTGCACATTTTTGATCAAACAATAATATTCATGAGTACAGTATGCTTATCACTGGAAAATTAATTACAGTTCATTTAATCAGCAACTGGAAACACTGTATTATTTATTCATGTTTGTTCCATTTGCATTTTTCACTCTTTGCTTCTGCTGAATGATTCAGAGGGCTGCAAAGACATTTACAGTAGGTGTGCCATGTAAGACACAACATTATAGCTGTGCCACTGACATGTTGTTTCAACAGAGCCTTACATCCTGCTTCACATCATTATGGACCCAGGAGCAGAACTAACTTTCTTCTAGAATGTCTAAGAATATATGCACTGCCACTGTCATGTGTACAGAATGTCAATCTAGTTTATGTGTCATTTATATAATTACAGCATTCCTAAAGTGGGTTTGTCACCTTTGAGAATACGTTGAAATCCAGAATATATAGATGCAATTAATCTCGTATTGTTTAAATTATCTGTATTTCTCTTTGCTTTCTTATTTACTACTGGGTTAATTTGCATGGAAATTAGATCCCTATCAAACAGAGTTCATTCCTTTGCTGAAGACATTATCCTTTCTGTGACATCACTGTTTGTTTCTGTGAAAATGAATATGATGTCTCACAAGCAGAGGACTATAGGTGCAGCAAATTATGAAGCAACAGGATCTATGGGACAGTCTATCCAGTTTCATTGTAAATGAACCTAGTAATGAAAAATATAAGGAAAAGAAACACAAAAAAGTCTAAATATAATGTTTCTCCCAAAGGGACAAATTCCCATTAAGGTGATTAGCTCTACTGTAGTATAATGTGCAGATTTCCCAGTAATCCTTTAGAAAGTAAAATTCTATTTCATTTGTGTGCTACTGCAGGTTTTAGGTGTCAGTGTTGGAAACAATTAACATTCAAGCTAGCTGAACAACTGTGTACAAATGCAGATTACATCTTATTCTTGTAAATCACTGCACTGAATAAAACATGTTAATCTGCCCAAATTATTAGTATTTGTAATTTATAGGTTTGGAAAAAATATGTAGAAAAGTATTTCAGAGAATGCATCAAGTAAAAAGAGACCCCTGATTTTTACTCCTAGGGGTTATAGCTGCATTTTTTCCAGATGAACAAACTCTAGCTCATAGTGATATAATTGTCATGTTTATTTGACTGAACAGTATGTCCATAGCAATTTTAATTAGTTTATTATTTCTCTTACAGGACTCCTTAGACTCTGTAATTCGACTGCGTTCTTATTCATATTCTTCCCCAAAGACCTCCCTAAGCAAATATCACTTTGCACGGGAATTTGTTTCAGATCCAGCTGAAGGTATGAATTGTATATTTCATGTTGTAACGACCAGTTAAATATCAATGTCAATGAATCTGTCGTTTTAAGTGCCAGTGCATTTATACCGCTGGTTAACCAGCATTGCTTGGAAAAAATGTTAACAACATTGTTGATTTTACTTAATACCATTCAGAAGGGATTGTAGAAAATGATAGCATTGGTTTCCCAACCCAGCCAGTCAAAATGAGAAGGAGTTCTTTCTGTGGTTTTTCTCATTATTTGGTGTGCGTGTCTGTGTGTTACTTTTCTGGGTTACAGCTTCCCTCACTGAGCTTCTGGAATCTTAGAAAGAAACAGCAGAATAAGCAAGAAAAGATTATTCCTCATTACTACTGATTAACCACAAAAGAACGACAAGGGAAACAGTGGGGTAGTGTTTCAAATGTAAGGAATATTTAGATTTTCATCACTCTATAAAAATCAATATTCTGTATTCTTCTACACAACCTTTGAAAGCTCAGGTGGAAAATGTTAGATTAGACTGATGTCATTTCTTGCATGGGCACTGCTTAGATTTTGTTTTGGTGATCTGGAGACAGTTGACCAAATAAGTGCTAATTTAGCAAATGAAAAAAAACTGATTTTTTCCCCCAAAATTGCTCAACATGTTTTCAAAGCTAGGGCAAATGGTTCACCTCTTTCCTTTTCAACAAAACTTTCCTCTTTATACCAGACATTGCACTGGAACTATGAATAGTTTATGTCTATGTTTCCTGGGGTTACACTAGACTGTACACATTGGAAAGCAGCTCATTGGAGAGACATATTTACAGCAAATTAAGTAACAAGAGAAGACTTGAATTATAATGTTAGTCCACCTAATGCACCCTGCCCCCCCTTTATTTACCTCCATCTAATCCCATAATATTACTGGGTATATTCAGCTTTCAAAGGAGCTTGGGCTCAATTTTCAAAAATGACGCATAGATTGTGTCAAGTTCTGCATCATACTCTTTTCTTTGACTTAGCTGCGCCAATCACCTTTGCCACAACAGCGTCTGATTTTGGTATGTGAGACACAGGTGCAACACTCTACCTGACTTATGGAAGCTTGTGCCAACTCTTTGTTGCAAGCCCAGTGAAAAAGAGTCCCTGGGATTGCCGAAAGTTAAACCAGAAAAAGTCGGTCTAACTTGCAGCAAGTGGCATATGGGATCGAAAATCCTGATCGCTGGCTGGGCAATTGCTGCAAGCCCCATGCGCCATGTCTTCAGTGCACCTGGAACTTGTGGCAAATGGGGGCTTTCAAAAACTGAGCCCCATGTGTGTTTGTGTGTGGGGAAACTCATACCCTCGAGTTATATGGTTTATGTACCTACACTGATAGTAACTGAAAAAGCACAGAAATCAGACCTCAGTGTGCTGCTTGCACTTCATAGGGTTGATGCTGTGTCTTTTAAACAAAGTTTACCTAATCAAAAGGGGAGCAGTTTAGGGGTAATTGGCAAAAGTTTCATTTTTCACAAAAAATAATTGAGTATGGATTGGATGGAGTGTGTTACTGAGGTATGTGATAAATTTAAGAAACTTAAGAGGTTTCAAGAAAGTGCTGGACAGTTACATGGGGTTAAAAAGTTTGAAAAGAAACACCCACCTCCAACTGGGTTCTATCGTGCCGAATCAACAACAGTGTTGTCGAAGTTCAGCATGGCGAGATCCCCAATGTCGACAGGCAAAATTTTGCCTGTCAGACATTGTGTTTTCTATTGGGGGGTTGCACCCCTGAACCTCCAATGTGGGGGTCTGCACCCCCCATGCCCCCATTCTTAAGATATCTAACTCCAAGTTGGAGTTGTTATGAAGGGGGGAGTGAAAGACGGTGAAAGGGTGAAATTTTGCCCTCTGGTCCCTCACAGCGACAATCTCGAAACTTGTTGAGTTTGTCACTGTGAGGGGTTTCGCCATCCCTGAGTCATTGTCCGGTCAGCATGCCCTCCAACTGACAGCTCAACAATGTCATGTCATGCAATTGCTCACTTAATGCTTATCATTTAAGCCATGCAAGTTTATTCAGGGCTTTTTATACTGTAGCAGCATCTTCAAATGCCAACTGAATAACATACAGATAAAGTGCTCACAGTGCTAAAATAGTGCCAGCACTATCTTAGTAGTGTGAGCACTTTATCTGCACATGTATTTTTTTAATTTTTGTGCTTATTAAGGATACCCAGTCTGTGCATACATTGCATACTACTAAGTATTGATTAACTGAATTACACAGTACTAAGCATATGTTTTCAATTGATTCAAACAAGTGTTAATTGATGCACGTTGTTTTGTTGCACCATTGGATATCCCACCTTAGCATATTTATTGCACTTTACTATCTGTGATGTTTGTCTGATGAAGCTCAGAGTTTCCTGAGTGAAACGTAACGCTAGTGGCATCCGCCACACTGAACTGATGTTAAATGTGTAAATGGAAGTTTGGTGAAGTGACTACTTATATGTACGTTCACTAATAAAAACACAGTAAACCATATTTAATCCATTTGCCTGGTGACTATTTTGGTGGGTGTTCTAATTTTTTGAAATAGTTTGCTGTGCATTTTTGTAGCACCACCTTCTCCCGGTACTTATTATTTTTATTTAATTTACTGTATATGGGAGAAGTAAACTTAGAAAGGTACTACTACTCAGTAAGTAGGAGAAGGTCTTTATGGGCTATAGCCTTGTTCAGTCTTACCCTCGTATGTTTATAGTTTTTCCTCCTGTGTGACCTGTCCTTCAGAACTCCCTTTAAAAACATGAGTCCAATAGTGATGGCATACAAAAACTGCATCATCTCCTCTCTGCGCTATTGTCTTGGAGACTAGAATGGTGCTGTGGAATCAGACCTCCATTTAAATGTTGCTGTGTGGTGATGCCCCCTCTAGTGTTCTGGCATCAGATATGTTTTCTCCGTTGAAGAGAACAGTCACATCAGAGCCCTCTCCAAGTTTATCAGCTAATTCCTTTAGTTATTTTAATTTATAAACACTCCTAACAATTTTCCTATTTAGTTTGTGACATTTGCATTAGTAAGAGATGTGAAACACGTGTCTATGTCTTCTGTTGGCACCCTTTGCAAACTGTGTGAGAGGCCTTTCGGCACCATGCATTTCTGCTTAAAGTTGAACCAGCATAATATTTTGTGGTGATTTGCATATGCAGCCCATGATGCTTTGCATTGTGGGAGCATGTGTGATTTTGATGTTATCTTATCTAACTTTTGATATTTTAGTGGTATTCTCAAATTCCCCATCAGTTCCCTTGAACTGGACTAAAGTCAGTTGTCCAGTTCCTGCTTAAATGCAGTAAGTTTTTCTGGTTAAAAATATAAAAAGAACTGATTATTTTACAAGTTTTATATAGCAGTTTGTGAATTTTCTTGTTTAAGGAACCAGCAATACTATTTGGCTATAGTCAGTTGATTGGTATGACCGAAAAAGCCTAAGAAAAAGCAGGGCCCACTGGATTCAAAAATTGTGAATCCTTTCACAGGATCTTGGCAAAGGCAGATTGCCATGATCCATGTTTTGATTGTTTGGGCCCTGATCATGAAGAAGAATAATCAGCATTTATTTAGCGCTTTTCATACAAATTATATCCCAAAGTGTTTTACAAGAAATGCTAGATTGGTAGTAAAGTGACTGAACGACTATTTAAACTGTGATTTGTGTAAACTTGTTTGCCCTAAAACACAAAAGAAAAGGGCAAAACTCAAGAGAGTCACAGTCCGCTGTTGAGTCACCTAGCAGCTCTCCTGAAAGACAAACGGAGAAAAGTACCTCAGATGGCAGAAAGCATGTATCTTCATGTACCCCTCTCAATGCAAATCTAGGGTTACAGAAAAAACAGCAGTCTCTGACCAAAGAGACAGATAGGAACATATAAACATATGAAAAATGCCAGCAGGAAAAGGCCAAAGGTCTGTCTTGTCTGCTTATAATGCGGACATCTAAGTGATTACTGAGGGGTCATTCACCCTCCCTGTTAGGAGTTTCCTCCTGGGTAGGAGTCCCCCTCAATGTTTCCACTTTTAATTGAAGTCCTCCTCTTTGTTTTGTCCTATCCCCTCTTAAAGCTGTCCACTGTCTTTAGGGATGCCACCTCATCTGGCAACTCATTTCACTTAGCCACTACCATCTCGGTGAAAAAGTGCCTCCCCATTTTCCTCTTGAATTGTTCTCCCATCAGCTTTAGTCAGTGTCCTTCAGTGGTTTTGTTATTGCTAGGGCTGAAGAGACCCTCAAATTTCACCTTGTTTATACCGCTGAGGTATTTAAATGTTTCAATTATGTCTTCCCTCTCCCTCCTGCCCCCAGGGAGTATATTGAGGTGTCTGAGTCTGTCTTCGTACATCCTATACTGCTGACCCTGGATCATTTTAGCCGTCCTCCATCCCATTTATAGAATATTGATGTTTTTTGTTAGGTACAGGCACCAGGACTGCATACTGTACTCAAGGTGTGGACGCAATAGGGATCTGTATAGTGGCAGAATGACCTCTACCTTCCTGCAAGTTATTCCCCAGCTATGCAGCCCAACATTCTAGCTGTTTTGGCTGCTGCCTTCCTGCACTGTGCTGAGTGTTTCAGGTCACTTGTGATGATCATCCCCAAATCTTTCTCCTCTTCTGACTTGGTAAGCTGCATACCACCCAGCCAGTTTTCAGACTCTGGATACTTAGCTCCCAAAGGCATGACTTTGCACTTCTTGGCATTGAACTCCAGTTGTCAAATACTGAACCACCTCTCAAGCTGTTCTAGATCTTCTCTGAGGTCCTGTATTCCCTTCTCCATGTCCACCCTCCCACAGAGTTTGGTGTTACCTATAAACAGGTAAATCTTACTTTTTACTATGTCTGCTGTGTCACTGATAAATATATTAAACAGCACTGAACCAAGCACTGAATCCTGTGGGACCCCACTAGTGACTACTCTAAGCCCCGAGAATTATAACTCAACCACTACCCTCTGACTCCTGTCCTGTAGCCAGTTTTTTTACCCAGGTCCTTAGCTTTACTCCTACCTCCAGATCTTCCAGTGTCCTGACTAATCTCCTATGGCAAACAGAGTCAAATGCCTTACTAAAATACAAATACAGGATGTCCACTGCCTGGCCCTTATCCGCTGTTTTGGTCACCCAATCAAATAAATTTCTCAAGTTTGTTTAGCAGGATTGCTCACCACAGACCTGTGCTGCTTCTGAACCTAGAGCCTATTATCCTGAAGAAAGCACACCAGTCTTTCCTTCAGTATGGTCTCCATGAGTTTTCCAACTATCAAGGTCAGACTGACCAGTCTGTAATTGCCAGGGTCATCCCTTGGCTCACTTTTGTCGAGTGACACTATGTGCCGTGTTCTCCAGTCTAAAAGTACCTCTGTTAAATGGGTCCATCAAGCCAATTCCCTAAAGCACCCACAGATGTATACCATCCAGGTCCAGGGGCTTGTCAATTTCAGCTCTCTTGAACCTGTCCTTACTCTATCCTCACCAATATCCCTGTCAGTGTTAGTCCCCATGTCATTTCCCACCCCTTTATTTCCTTGAGGCATCAGACCATCCTTCTTCCTGGTGAAGACTGAACAAAAATACTTATTCAGTACTTCTGCCTTCTCTTCATTACCTTCTGCTCCCCCCTTTTTTAGTTTGACAGTCCCACCCTTCATATCCCTTTTCTCCCTAATATATTGGAAGAAATCCTTCTCCCCCTTTTTCATCCCCCTCTGTAAGTTGCAGCTCCCATCTGACCTTGGCAAACCAAACTGCCCTGCCCGCCACCATAGCCTTAACACTGTACTCAACCTTGTCTTCCTCCTTCTGGGTCCTTTTGAATTTCTTGAAGGCTGACCTTTTGCCCATCACTGCCTGTGTTACCTGTCTATCAAACCAACTGGGCTTTCTGGCCTTGGACTTTTTAGTTTTCTGTTTTGCACACTTGTTAGTGGCTACCACAAACCCCAGCTTGATTATTGCCTATTTCTGGCTCACCTCTATCTCTTCAGTGATACCAGCAAGGTGCCCACTTATAATCTCTCATATCCTATTGTGGTCTGCCTTCCTAAAATGTAATACCCTGGTTTTGATGATATTTTTCTCCCTACCCATGTCCAGGTTCATTCACACTGTAATGGTCACTCCCACCCAGAGGTTCCTTCACTCTTAACTCCTGAACATGGACTCCATTTGTCAGCACCAGGCCCAGGATGCCTCTCTCTCCCTGGTGGGCTCCATAACACATTGTTTCAGTAACCCACCCTAAAATGCATCCAGCATCACCTGCGACCTGGTACAAGAAGCAGTCACTACTGTCCAAGTCACATCAGGCACATTGAAGTACCCCATAATCACTATCTCCCCTCTTGCTTTCCATCTCCACTACACTGGACCGCAGCTCTCTGTCCAACTCCTCCTCCTCCTGGTTTGGTGGTTTGTACACCACCTACAGCCTAAGTTTTCTTCTATTTATGGACTGTAAATGCACCCACAACACATCAGTCCTGCCCCCAGTCTCTTCCACTGTTGTACAGATTATTCCCTCCCTTACGTAATGCAACTCCTCCACCTCTTCCCACTCCCAGTCCCTTCTATATAGTTTCTACCCGGAGATAGAGAGGTTCCAGTCATGGCTTGGTGTGGCCCAAGTCTTTGTGATTGCTGCCATGTCCACCACCCCCTTCAGCCATCAGCACTTGTAGCTCAGCCATTTTGTTCCGTGGTCTTTGTGCATTCAGGGATATCACTTGCCACCTTGACTTCTTCCTCTCTCCTCCCCTAGTATGTCTTTCACTCCCTCTATCAGTTCTCATAAACTCCACCGCTCTTCTTATCATGCCATTTAGCTCAATCGCTACATCCCTCTCATCTTTCTTCTGTTCCTTGTCCCCCTCCTGCCCTCCTTCCCACCAGGAACTCCCACTCCCTACCTTTACGGTTAGTTCCCCATCCCACCTCATAGCCTGATTCCTTTAAACCTTCACTGACTGGAGAAGAGGCCTGTTGGCCCCTACCTTCTGTTGACTATGTGTGTTGTGACTCTTGCTGCCCTTCCCTTATCAGTTTAAATTAAGGGCAGTACCCATATATTGCCCCAACTCTTTCCTTTTAGCATCTAGGTGCCCTCCCTAGGGAGATGCAGCATATCCATTTCATACAAAGCCATCTTTTTCCAAGTTACCTCCCAGCTTCCTGTACAGCTGTAACCCTCCTCCCTCCACCACTCTGTCAGCCATACATTAAGTCTGCAAAGTACTATCCCTGGATACCAGTAACACTTCAGAGAAGGCCACAGATCTAGCCACACCCCTGCTTATCTTCCTCACCTCCTGAACTCTTTCTTGCATCACCCCCCCCCGCATTTGGCATGGTTGTATGTCCCAAGCTGGACAATTATATGAGGTTTTCCACCAATTCCCTGTGTATGCATACCTATCAGCAGGCCTACCCATTCAGCTGTCATCCCTGGCATGCACACGACCTTCCTGGAGGTCACCAGATTCCCATTTATCCCCCACTTCACCCCTTTGCAACAGAGTCTCCCAACTGTAAAGCTGCCAAGTCATCATCCAGCTCAGAGAAAGGGCACAGGGTGTCCAGTAAGGGGAACCCTAATGTTAAGGATGGAAAAAACAAACAAACAAAAAACTACAGGTTCTCTTGTGCCATCAACACCAGCTAAGAAAAAAGAAAAAGAAAAGCATCTGACTGCACCTTCTCTTGAAAGGGACCAGAAGCCAGCATTAGAAAAGAGAGCTATGCCCTCAGCACAGGAAATTACATTTTCCATGCCTTTAAAGCCATGGGAGACCTTGCCACCTACCCTGCACTCCCTCTACGGCTTCAGGCATTTATTGAACCTGTGCTAGAGGAGGAAGCGGAGGAGAAACAGGATGATGGGAATCTGCTAGAACTGAAGACAACCCTTAAACATGACTTTGTTATACCACCCACTGTCAATGAGGATTTTACCTTAGATTCCTCTTTTTGTAAGGCATATCTTTGAGACTCTGGATATCCCTTTCACTGACACTGAGGATAAATATGAGGCAGAATTTATGAGAATGCTGGGGCTGACCTCATCTAAGTGGCTCACAGTACCCATTCACAAATCCCTCAGAAAAGCCATGAGTGAGGTTTTGGTACATCCATATTCAGTTCCATTCACTGACAAAAAAGTGGTAAAGAAATATCGGGTAGAGAAAGATGCAAAGGGTAGAATTCTTCACACTGATCATAAGGGAGTTGTGCAGGGAACTGCATGTGAGAAATCTAAAGCATCACTAGCTTCCATGCCTCCAGAAAAGGATTCCAGAAAGCTGAATTACATGGCAAGGAAAGCGTACACTTCAGCCACCCTGCAATTAAGGCTGGTTGCTTACATGGCATACAATGCACGGTGTCAAAAAGCTCTATGAAGTACTGTGCAAGCCCTCAGTGAAAAGTGGATGATTAAATTGGCAGTGATCTAGCAAAAACTATGAAAGATGCACCGAATGTCATCAAGTATCAGTTCCATATGGCTTTGGATGCAAATGATACAGCCTCAAAGGTACTAACACATGTAGAATCTCTGGGGAGGTTTGCATGGCTCAGGCCAACTACAGTATCCTGTCAAGGGGACACAAAAACAAAGGCTGTGGACTTCCCATTCAAGGGACCCTCCCACTTTGGGAATAAACATGAAAAAGACTGATGAACAAAAAAAGCAACCTATAGGAATTTGGCCCTGAAATAGAGACCTTCTTCACTCCATATGGAAAGGGGGCAGGGGGTGGGAGCAGAGCCTACTATCAAAGGTCTTACTCCTACTATGACTAGCCTCCTCAGAGGGGTGTCCCAAGAGGCAGAAGAGGTGCAAGATAGAAGCAAGCAAGTCAAGTTTATTTATTGTTTGGCTTAACAATAAGCCTTTACAACACTTAATAAAAACATTCCAATTATAAAAACATAATATATCACAGATGTTAAAATGTGTTATATCAAATTCTTGCTTTCTTAATCAAGTACACTTATTATAATCTTATATTTATAAATATCTTAATCCAATAAATACCTTTAATATTATACAAGGTCTACTATATATCCATCCTATTGCACTTTACTCATTATTCACAATATGTTTTTTATTATTCTCAATTATATTACAAAACCATGCTATTGCCTCAAAATGCCTTACAATAGAAGTTTTCATTAAATAGTTATATTGATATTGGGGCTCCATATCCAGTAATTTAAGAATGTCTCCTAGAGAGTTTATTCTCTCCAGATTGATAGAAGCAAGCAACAAGTCCTAAACCACATGAAAAACACAATCCCTCACTCTGTGCAGGCTGTCATAGAACCTCTACTAGTGGAAGGCCTCCTATCTCATTACTTCCAGGAGTGGAAATCCACCACCACAGACAAGTGGGTACTGGAAGTGGTGAGTCAGGGCTTAGCCCCTAAGCTTACAGGCTTCACAAAGCTAAAGAGCCGTAAGGCATTTCCTCCACTCCAACCTCAGGGACAAGTCCTGTTAGAGGTGGAGGTAAAGAAATTGCTAAAGATAAAGGCCGTAGAAACTGTCCCTCTCTCACAATGGGGAAGAGGCCTCTTCTCAAGGTACTTTCTAACAAGAAATAAAAATCGGGGAAAGGTGGATCATTCTGGACTTGAGATTCCTGAACAGGCACATAAAAAAAGAAACATTCAAAATGATAACATTGGAAACAGTTATACAATAACATCTGTACAGAAAGGGGAGGGCTGGGATCACTGGATCTGAAAGATGCATACTTCCATATCCCTGTGAGACTCTTCCACAGAAAATACGTAAGATTCAGATTAGGAAAAGAGCAATATCAGATTGCCACACCGCCTTTTGGTTTAACCTCTGCTCCAGGGGTGCTCACAAAGCGCATAGCAGCAGTGGCTGCATCTCTGAGAAAATAAAAGGGACAATAGTGTATTCCTTACATGGATGACTGGCTAGTCACAGGAAGGACAAAACAACAGGCACTGTGACCCATTGCCATGGTGAGAAACACCCTGGACAGTCTTGGCTTTCTACTAAACATAGAAAAGTCCCGGCTGGTATCCAGACGAGTGCTGGTTTTCATAGGAGCAGAGTTGGACACTACTCAGGGGAAAGCATTCTTGCCACAGGCAAGAGTGGAAAGCCTGTTTTCCTGTGTAAGATCTTACAAGCCAAGCCAGCCAAGGTCAGCAAGGGACTTCTTGGAGCTGCTAGGGCACATATCAGCAGCAACAGCTGTGGTGCCCTGGGCCTGCTTAAAAATGAGAGATATTTAGTACCACTTAAGAGGGCACTGGCATCAAAGGTCAAATCCACTGAGCCAGCTAGTACCAGTCACAGTAAGCCTGGTCAGGGCTCTAGAGTGGTACAAAGAAGTGAACAGTCTCAGGGAAGGAATCTCATTCCAAAAAGTAACCACACCACTTACTCTGGCGCATCTGGATGATCACACAGTAAGTGGATTCTGGTCTTCACAAGAGTTGCCGGAACACATAAACCTTCTGGAGTTCAGAGATGTATTTCTGTCTCTACAGCAGTTCTCAGATCTGGCCCAAGACCAGGCAGTTCTGGTCAGAACAAATAATACCATCACAGTGTACTGCATAAACAAGCAAAGTGGCACCAGCTCCACAAAACTATGCAGAAAGGCAGTGAGAATCTGGCATCTGGCATACTCACTGAACACAGAAATCATTGCCATACATCTGTAAGGAAAAGGCAGTATTCTGGCAGATTCACTAAGCAGGATAAGTCAGGGAAAATACAAGTTGTCACTAGACTGCCAGGTGGTTCAAACCTTATTTAGGACATAGGGCGCACCAGAGGTGGAATTTTATGCCTTATTGGTCAATCACAAGTTACCACTGTTCTGCTGCAGACCACTCCACACAGGGACTCTATCCCAGAATGCTATGACTCTCAACTGATAGGGAAAGTTCCTCTATGCATTCCCTCATTCCCTCCAATTCATAGAGTATGCTGGAAATCAAGGAAAGAGTCAGCAACAATGCTACTGGTGGCACCATATTGGACAAGACAGCCATGGTTCTGTTTCCTACTGTCAATGTCAGACAATAATCCCATCTCTCTTCCCATAAGACATGGTCTTCTGACTCTGTCTCTGGGCAGGGTAACATTTCCAAACCTCAGAACACTGAGGCTGAAGGTTTGCTTCTTGAAGACCTAGACTATCCTAGCAGAACCTGTTAAGCGGAGTACTAAATATTGTGAAGGTTTTAATTGAACAGTCCACAAGAAGATTTTATTCCTCAAAATGGAAAAGATGTTCAATTTGGTGCTTAGCTAAGGGGAGTTTCTTCCTTGGAAGCTGATTTAGTAGCTGCTGTGGATTACTTAGAATGTCTGCACACAAGTGGATTGAGGACTTCATCACTGAATGTCCACTTGGTAGCAGTATCAGCCTTCCTATATGCAGGGAAGTCAGAATCTGTAGCCTCATGCCCTGTGTTCCAGAGATTTTTCAATGGCTTTCTTCACTTGCAACCCCACCCCCCCGTGGCCTAAATACATGCTTGGAACAACTAGGGCATAATAATAATAATAAGCTTTATTTCTTTTGAGCCTTACTAAAATCAAGGTGCATTACAATAAAATGACAACATAAAAACATCATAAAACAAATTTAAATCCAGATTAAAATATACAACATTAGTCAATATCTATATCACCTCCAAATACCTTTTTCCATAAGAAAGATTTTAAGCCTCTTTTAAAACCCTCCACCATCATGCACTCTCTAATCCAACGGAGTAGAGAATTTCAGAGGGTCAGCGCCACGAACATAAAAGCTCGGGCGCCGGAAGATTTTAAAACTACCCTCGGAATCTCTAGCAACCCCTCATTGGCTGAGCGGAGTGGTCGTGTCGGAAGGTAAGGCACCAGAAGATCTTTCAGGTAGTCAGGGCCCAGGCCGTATAGGGCTTTATATGTCAGTAATCCGACTTTAAAGGTTATCTTCCACTGAACCGGCAGCCAGTGCAGATCCTGCAGCACTGGTGTAATATGGGAAGAATGTGAAGTCCCCATTAACAACTGGGCTGCTGAGTTCTGCACTAGCTGCAAGCGACGGATATCAACCCCAGGAAGCCCAAAGTAAAGGGAATTGCAGTAGTCCAAACGAGAGGTCACAAAGGCGTGGATTAGCCTGGGCAGGTCACCGGATGGAACAAGGTGCTTCATCCTAGTGATGTTCCTTAGATGGTAAAAGGATACCTTAACAACCGCCGACACCTGTGCACGCAATGTCAGCTGGTCATCAAGGATCACCCCCCAGGTCACGCACCCATTCCGAGGCAGGGAGCTCCACATCCCCCAGGAATAAACCTGAGGTTTGATTTGCCCCCAGCCCCTCAATCTGGTGGCCGGGATCCACAACCATCACCTCCATCTTCCCAGAATTCAACTTCAACTAGCTGGACCTCATCCAACCCTGGATCTCGCTGAGACAGTTGTTGAACACTGACAGTGCTCTATTCTGCTCAGGTGCAAAAGACAGATAGAGCTGGGTGTCATCAGCATAGCAATGAAACTCCAGCCCATATCGTCTTACAATGTCTCTGAGGGGAAGCATATACACCGCAAACAACATGGGGGACAGCACAGAGCCCTGAGGCACCCCACAGGACAGAAAGGTAGGATCAGAGGAAAATATCCCCGATACCACCCTCTGAGTTCTACCTGTGAGGAAGGAGGTAAACCATCTGTGTACCAAACCTGACAACCCACAGATGCATCTCAGGCGCTCAAGCAACACCCCATGGTCTATGGTGTCAGATGCTGCTGACAAGTCCAGAAGGACCAAAATGGACCATTTTTTCTGGTCTCTCGCCATCAAGAGATCATTGAGCACCCAAATCAGCGTGGTCTCAGTGCTATGCCTCTTTCAAAAACCTGACTGAAGAGGGTCGTTAGATGTTATGGATGGATAAATGGTGGTCTAACTGGGCTGCCACTACTTTCTTGATTACCTTCCCCACAAAGGGGAGGTTTGAAATAGGTCTGTAGTTAGCTAGGGGGTCTGGGTCCAGAGAAGCCTTTTTCAACACTGGTGTCACCACCGCTTCCTTCAGGGAGCAGGGATATTCACCAGAGTCTAAGGAGCACCAGACTATCCTAGCTAGAACCGGGATGATAACCTCGCCACAGCCCATAATCAGGGCAGTGGGGCCCGGGTCTAAACTACAGCTTGTGGTGCGCATACCCTGGACAATCCTCATAACATCTTCAATTTCCGGCCTTTCAAAGGAACTCCAGGCAAACGGGGGGATTGTAACCACAGGCTGGACCACCGCAACTCCCATGGAGAGTGTGGTGCGAGTCTCAGCCCTGATGTCAACCACCTTATCTGCAAAGAATCAAGCAAGCTGCTCACACTGCATTTGTGAAAAGGCTCAACAAACCTGTAGACAGGCTGGGTTGCACAGCCTGTCTACAGTTCGAAAGAGCTGGGCTGGTCGGTTCTGTGTAGCAGCAATTTCTCCGGACAGGAATACTGCCTTCTTATGAGTAATTGCTGACTGATAGAGTTTATAATGCTCTAGGAGTCTAAGATGGTTGGCATCTAAGCCAGATTTTCGCCAGCACCTCTCCAACCTGCATCCTAGTTGACGCATCTCCCTCAGATCCTGATCAAATGAGGGGGATCGAGGGCGAAGGAAGAGAGGACGCACACGGGTGGGAGCAATTGAATCCAAAGCAGTGGTAACAGCCTTATTATAGGCTAGCACCAAGCACCATATCCCCTTTGAGCCCATGGCCTCTGTGGACCTCATGTTTGTGACATGGAAGATACCCTTCCTCGTAGCTATGACCACTACTAGGAGAGCCAGTAAGCTCCAAGTCCTGTGCATGGAGCCTAACTGCATAATCATGCACTGGGACAAAGTTGTCCTGAGGACAAACATAAAATTTCTCCCCAGAGTGGTGCCAGAATGTCACCTTACCCAAACAGTCACTCTACCTGTGTTTTTTCCATCATTTAGCTCCAGGTGAACAAAAATTGCACTGCTTGGATGTCAAGAGAGCGCTCAGCTACTGTCTTGACAGAACAAAAGATATCAGATCTGACAACAGCCAGCTATTTGTTACCTATGTGGAGTTTGACAATGGCAAAAACCTATTGCAAGAAAAAAAAAATTCTAGGTAGTTGGTCTCTTGCATACAATTCTAATGCAAAAAAGCAGGAAAGAAGCCCCTCTTAGGACACAGAATATATTTCACAGGGAGTACTACAGCCTCAGTGGCAGCCCTCTGGCAGATATCTGCGAAGCAGCTACCTGAAAACTGTACAAACTTTCACTAAGTGCTACTGTTTGAACATTTTCTCCAGAAGAGATTCTAGGTTTGAGATTGCAGTCTTACAGGACCTTTTTGCTAAATAAGTTCCAGACTGCCCAGGCTCTGAAAGTACTGCTATATAGTATATGGATGGTCTTTGTTCTGTATAAAAATCAGCCTGCTCAAAAACCTTGTTGTGCACATTTTAAACTGTTGTGCACATTCCAAGGTGCTGTTGTGTGCATTCTGAGCAGTTGTTCAGCACAGTTCAAAGGTCACAACATTTTAAATTCCTCATTCACCCAGCACCTAGCTGATTACTAATCACCCCAGTGCTGAAATTTGTACCTTTTAACTTGTGAAAGTCTATAAATTTAATTTCGATCATAAAACAGAACAAAGAAATGGCAAAGTTTTTTTTGTTTGTTTGTTTTTATTTAGGGAGTTAACATTTCTGTGATTTCTGTGTGCAAAACCATATACTATATAAAATAAAATATGGGCAACCACACACAGCTCGGCATGTGTTTCCATCTTGGGGTTGAGATGACAGCATGGACCTCTCGAGCTTCGCTCTCGAGGTCCATATACTGTCATCTCAACCCCTCAATAGAAACATAGCCTTGTTGTATATGGGTGCCTATACATTATTCCCTATGTAGTCTGCAGTTTTTGCATAGCATCACTATTGGACTCATGTTGTCAGAATGGTCATAGTGGCAGTTAGATTCCATCCATCCAATGGCAGTCAGCCTTTTTCCTACTTTCCCTTGCATTGTCCCTCCCTGAGAGCACACTCCAGTATTCAGTGCTGACAAGCCAGATGTACCATCAGTGCACTGTTCCCTCCCACAGAACCTCACTTCACTGCTCTGCCATCTCTAGTCATCCAGGTGACTGTATAGCATCAGGAAATGCTAACAACCCAGGCCAGAGGAGGAGGAGAGCATCCTTTGAGACATTCGCCCATCCTCAGGCCAGCCCCCCTATCAATCCAAGCTTGGGTTACAAACCCTGGATCGCCGGCATTGCAAGTAGCAGCCATGTCACTATGTTAATGGACCAGTCCATGCTGATGTTTTATCAGTAGCTTTCCAGCTTTTCTTCAAGTTGCAAACATACAAGTGTGCCTCAGTAAACCTGGTTATCAATGCTTTAATGTGGTAAATGGTAACACTTAATGCATAACCATTTTGCTAATGCTTTAACAGGAATGGCCAGATACATATAGTCAGCTTCCTAATGCATCAAGACTTTTACATGAATGCAATGTCAAATAACAAGCTTGTGTAAAGTGAAAGAATTTTGTCCCTGCTTTATATAGATGGCGTATTCAGCAACAGTGGCCGGTCCCTTCTTCAGGCTCTTTCACTGTCTAAATCAGTGTCTCTTCTCCACCCTGGTAGTAAGTAAAATGGAAAGGCAATCAGATGGCATCATGCCTGTCAGTTGTCCCTCAATAGGTGGGACATTTCAAGATTTTACCACTCAAATTTTATTTGGAATTTTAGTGCACTAACACTTTATACTGAAGTTCCAATGCAGAATACTGTACAGTGCTCTAACAATAACATGATTTGTTTTTTGGTTTTCATTTAAGGGCCAGAGTTTCACATTTGGGTGGTAAAAGGCTGACAGATATGTTTGACACTAACTACGATGCATGAAGCTATAGTGATTGTGTTACTGGTGGTGCCTCCCTGTGCTAAGGGATTATGAGCCTATGATCAACATTGCTTGCTTGCTCTAACACGTGTATGTGGAAAGGCAATCTCAGTTATAATGCAGACCTAACATTTCTTATCTTAATGATAATACTGTCAGAAACTCTTCTTTTTAAATTGGTCTCAAAAGCTGTGATGTTATTAATGTTTTTCTAATACAAGTTGTTAAGAACAACAGAGCTTGATGGTACTAATGGGTACAATTCACCAGTATAGCACTAACCAGTGTTATCCTTTTACGAGCTCTAGTGATTATTTTGGTGATGTTGCTGTCAGATTTGGTATCTCCTCATTTTCTTCTCCATTCAGCATGTTCTTTATAACAGGTTTCACTTGAATCATGGTGAAGGATTTATACACTGTATAGTCACTCTGTATATTAAGAAAATGTATATATATTCAAACAGCTGGTATGTTTTACTTTTATTCTTTTTTGTATTTTAGAACAGCGAGCTTACAGCTTGCCTGACCAGCAAAAAGAAAAAAGGTAATGTCACCTTTCGCAACTGTGTGGGTTCAAGAAGACAGTGCAAGACCCAAAAATGACCATTGTTGTACTGTTAGAGGAACAATTTTCACGATTTTCAGATGAATCCTATTATTAGAACAACCTTAATGTTCCAGAAAAAATGTTCTGATGATAACATATTAGTGAGTCAAATAATTGCAAAAAGGAGTGTTGCCACTAACATGGACTCACTGTTGGGGAGCAACTATGGTATTTGCATGTAACCAGTTACTTTAATATTATTAATTTTTAGGAACAAGTAATAACAAAAGATTGCTTTCAAAAAAGTAATAATAAGTAGTAATTGTATTATTCTAAAAGTAACTATTTACTGTGATATGAAGCCATAAATACTATTCAGTGCGATTAGTTGTCCTTCCACAGTTATATTCTCACATGCTTTTACAGCATCAGGTAGAAATACAACAAATGCAGGGCTAAGAGTCTTCTGGTATTGCAGTACTGCACCCATAGAATTTGTTTTCATAACTATATTTCATTTACATCTGAAGACACAACATGAAAAGTAATAAAATGTAGCAAACCGTAATATGCCTTGCTATTAAAATGACTTATTACTATTTATACAAAAGTAATAAGTAACTGCAGCTTATTCCACGTATTTGAGAGTAACTAATGACTGTAACTTATTACATTTTCAAGTAACTTCATCAGCGCTGCATGGACTGCTACTTTGTAAGAGACTTCTCACACATAAATTACAAAAGCTAATTTAATGGAACTGTTGTTGCAGTTAACTCACTAAAACTGTTTTAACAGTGGGCTCGGAAACTAGTAACCTTGTTTGTAACTGTATTTAGGGTTTTTTTTTCTTGATTACATGATATTTTATATATCTGACACATTACGAACACATAGAATAATTAACCTCAGACTCTGAAGAATCATGCTGTAAGGATGCAGAATGGTACTATGGTATCACTAAAACCACAAAGATAGCTTAACAATCCTGTCCTTCACAGTAAGAGTTCTTTTTATTCAGTTA
The DNA here is from genome assembly GCA_016271365.2 of Neoceratodus forsteri. Classification (NCBI taxonomy): domain Eukaryota; kingdom Metazoa; phylum Chordata; order Ceratodontiformes; family Ceratodontidae; genus Neoceratodus; species Neoceratodus forsteri. The sequence continues at coordinate 532,605,212 of CM057454.1, forward strand.
CACACTGGTATAGAACTGAACTTTTTTGTGGTTATTTTTTTTCTCTCCACCAGTCCCCATTTCAGCCAAATGTCCCTATCCACCTCAGCCCTATCAACCCATCTTTCCATCGGGGCATTTGGGTTACTCCAACCTGGACTTGAAAGCCATACATGTGGAGGGGGGCAACCTGACTTATTTTACACTAGCCCAAGAGTAAATCTTAATCCTAGTTCACAAGACCTTATTTAAATCCTACATTGTCGTGAGTTTTGCAGGTCAAGGATAGATTACAAGACCTATACTGTACCATTCAAAGGAAAAGAAAGGTCAGTTATTCAGCTGGCATATTTATTTAAGCAACAAATAAGATGTTGTATAAGCAATTAACAAGTAATTAAGCAACAGTCTCTTTAAAATACATTGATACTGGTACACTCTTGTTAGAAGCCCATTACATAGGTGGCAGTCCTTTTTCCCTCTTGGGGGGCTGGAAAGGTACGTTCTTTGAGCAGTCACATTTTAGCTAATACCCTCATTACAACTGTCTCAGTTTCAGCTTGGAATATAACCAGTCCAAATGATGACAGTTTTTGCATTTCTTAGCAAAATAAGCTCACATGTTAGCCATTTGAAACCACAGTCCCCAAAGTAAGATCTTACTTCCAGTCCTTTTGTTCACTTGCCAAAGATGAGACATTAATTAGGGAGTTTTGTTTGGCAGGGTTTGCGGTCATTTACAAACATTTGTGTTTACCTGTGTGTGTATGTGTGTGGGGAGAAGCTTGCTGGCATTCTCGACCTCAGTGGCCTGGTTCCATGGTAGATGTTGGATGTGGTAGAAGTCTATTGTCACATCATGATTGTGAGGTATGGTAGCTTGCAGAGGATGTTGCAGGTTATTTCTCTGCTGTGGTCCCATAGTTTCAAGTTATTACAGACAGACTTTTGCTTTTGGTTGATGTGATAGCATCGTTATATGGTAAAGGATACTTACGGTGGGTGATGATGGTGAGTATCTTCTATAAATGTTAAAAAGGTACTGTTCACTTCCTCACACCAAAGTTGGCATTAGATGTTGAGAATACCACACCTCATATTTTTATGCAGTACATTTTACTGAACAAACATTTTCCATCTCACATCATTAGACCGACAAAAGCCTATGCAGAATTTTGCTGACATTCCAGCTATAAACTTTTGATAAAGTTGTTTTTGCCTAAGTCAGCAAGATGGAGTTTGAATCTTGTCCTAGTTCATTGCCATACTTTCAGTTAGACAATCAACAATATAATTATAACAAGGGTTTCCTCCCAATGCAATTCAAGAAAAGCTTCAAAGTCACACACAGATGACAATAAAACAGTTTTTGTATTTCACACTGTGAGAATTAAAATGTATAAAAGACATGTTTTAATATTTTAGCTCACATTGGTTTTGTAACAAGAACTCCTAGAGGGATCTCATGTCTCCAAAATGTTCACTGACTGAAGTTGATAACACACTTGATACAACCATTTTTGCAAATTCAATGTGGCTAATTTGTCTGTGTTCGTAAACAAGTTTGAGATGACATTATATGACATTGTGGAATATGTACCAGCAAGTAATGGGAAACTGGAGATAAGAACAGCCAAGGCAACCAAACAGTCACTGCAAGCCCTTGAAAAAGTTACTAGGCCTGGCTGGCCAAGACACAAAGAGTGTGGAGGGCTGTGTGAAATGTTGTCAATGTGTGAAATGTGAAGTGCGGTCAATGTGAGAAGAGATGCATATTTAAGAAGGCGTAGCTTTTTATGGAGGCACATTTATTATTCCAGCTGAAATTAGGAATAACATACTCCACACACTGCATGAGAGCAACTTTGGGCAGAGAAATGCAAGACCAGAGCAAGAGCTGTAGCCAGGCATGGCTCATGACATTGACAGACCAGTTAGATAGTGTTCAGCATGTGCAAATTTCCAAAGAGATAACCACAAGAAGCCAGTTAAGTCCCATTCTGTTTCTAATTTTCCATTGCAGAAGGCTGTGGCAGGCATATTCTGGTTCAGGGTGTAAAATCACCTTATGGTGCTGGACTGTATTTCAAAGTATCCTGAATTTGAGCTGATGACAGACAAAACTACCCAACTCACTATAACACACATGGATTCTGTTGTAGCATGTCATGGTATCTCTCTGGAGATTGGCGGTGTCAACATGCCATTCAGAAGTAATGAGTTCCAAAAATTTGCACATGACTTGGGAATCAAGATTTCAACCTCCAGTCCTACTGTACAAATCCATAAGTAAATGGCATGGCAGAACGAGCCATACAAAACATCAACCAGCTTCTCAGAATGGCAGACAGTGATGGGTGGGACCCCTATGCAGCCATGTTGGAATATAGGAAATACAAATAACTGACATGCCAAATTATCTAGCCCAGTTATTAAGGAGCAGGACATTGCACTCCAAGATTCCCAGAACCACAAACTGCTTAATCCTCAGGTAGTCCACAGAAGTTGTTGATCAATTGAAGAAATGTCAGGCACATCAAAAATGCTACTATGACAAGATTGCTATAGCACTTCCTAATGTCAGTCAAGGAGATGCAGTGAGAATGCATAAGGGGACACACATGGGAGTCTGCCATCATAACTGTAACTGCCCCTTCATCCATGGTCATACCTTGTATCTAACCCAGAGGGATGGCAGCACCAAATAAAATCAGTGTCATCTGTTTAAGGCACATGAACCACCTTTCACCACTGTGGAGTCACACTGTGATGAACCAAATTGATCCAGTGCCATGTTTGCAGGCATCTGGGATGAGGTCTTATCTCAACATTATATATCTGACACTGCAGATGATCAACAAACTGAAACTGTGGCTACAGAGGCAATCAGCACCAGCAAGGTAACATCTAGAGGGAGGATGATGAGAATGCCCTCCAGATAGAAGGACTGCATGTTATGAGCTGGTGATAAAAATCATGCTTCAGTGGTGGACCATGTGCTAGCAATTTGTGGTCTCTATGCTAATAAGAGAGTCACTAGTTCTATATGGGACTGTTGTTGTCAGTAAAGTTACCGAACCATGCATGTTGATATGAATATATTTAGTAAACAGTTATTGGTTAAAGCCTAGTTAATGTTTAAATCCTTCAGTATATCACATTGTATTATTGACAACTGAAGTATCTGGTGCAATGAAAGCTGATAAGCCAGGAATAGTAAGACTCTAGTGATGTTTTTGCTTTACTAGTTACATTTTAAGGGGTATAATTTTCATACTTTTGATAGTTAAAAAAGGGAGATGTGACAGAAAATATTTTATGCTGCAGTGTTGAAAGCTGTAGTGCTACCTTGTGGATCTTAGTATGTATTACATCTGTACATCACGTTACGTGTTACCCATAGAAATTGACAGCAGATAAGGACTGCTCGGCCCATCTTGCCTGCCCGTGTTCCCTACCTTTATTAGCAGCCACTGACCCTACTTGGTCATTGACTTTAGCTTCTTCTTCTTCCAACCTCCAGGGTTCCCTTATGCTAATCCCATGCATGTTTAAATCCCGCCACTGTGCTTGCTTCCACCTCCTCCTGGGGCAGACTATACCAGGCATCCACCACCTTTTGCATGAAATAAAACATATTCACATTACCTCTTATCCTGCCCCCTTCCAATCTCATATCATGCCCCCTCATTCTAGTACTTCTCCTATACTGGAAGATGTCACCCACTTGCACCTTATTTATGCCTTTAAGATACCTGAAGGTTTCTATCATGTCTTCCCATTCCATCCTCTCTTCCAGTGTATACATGTTGAGGTATTTTAATCTGTTCTCATATATATCTTTTGGTGCAAGCCCTGTACCATTTTAGTCACCCTTCTCTGGACTGCCTCCACCCTGTCTATGTCCTTATGAAGGTGTGGCCTCCAGAACTGTACACAGTATTCCAGATGAGGCCTTACCAGTAATTTGTTTAGTGGTATCACCACCTCCCACCTTCTGATAGTGACACCCCTTCCTATGCACCCCAGCATGCCACTGGCCCTCCTAACTGCCTTTGTACTCAGCTTGGCCACCTTTAGGTCATCTGGAATGATAACCCCCCAGATCCCTTTCTTCCCTTGTGACTGTCAGCAACTCCCCCCCCCCACCATCCTGTAGCTCTCTCCAAGGTTTCTGCACCCCAGGTGCATGATTTTTCACTTCTTCACATTGAACCTCAGTTGTCACACTTCAGACCATGTTTCCAGCTTTCCTAGGTCTCTCCTCAATTTCTCCACCACATCTGGAGTGTCCATCCTGTTGCAGATCTTTGTGTCATCTGCAAACAGGAACAAATGATTCCCTCCAGCCCTTCTGCTATGTCACTAATGAAGACATTAAAAAGGACTGGCCCCAGGACTGATCCTTAAGGTACTCCACTGATCACCACTATTTCCTTGGATTCCATTTACTACCACCCTCTGCTTCCTGCCCCCTAACCAGTTTCTAACCCAGTTAACCACCTTGTATCCCATGCCCATGCTACCCATGTTATTAACCAGCCTTTTATGTGGAACGTGTCAAAGGCCTTGCTGAAATCAAGGTAGGTGACATCTACCACACCTCCCTGATCCACCTCCCTCATCACCCAGTCAAAAAAATCTATTAGATTCGTTTGACATGATCTTCCTATTGTGAATCTCTGCTGCCTTGGATCCTGGGCCCCTTAGATTCCAAGTGTTCCACAATCCTTTCCTTCAGCAGTGCCTCCGTGATCTTATACACTACTGAGGTGAGGCTGATTGGCCTATAGTTTCCTGCCTCCTCCCTGCAACCAGCTTTGTGAAGAAGGACTACATGTGCCCTCCTCCAGTACTCTGGAACTACGCCTGTATTGAGCGACTCACTGAACATGGCTGCCAGTGGGGCAGCTAGCTACCTCCATAGTTCCTTTAAAATCCTGGGATGTGTGCCATTTGGTCCATTGTTTTGTCTACCTTCAGTTTTGTGAGCTCCTTCAGGACTCTCTGTTCTGTAAATGGAATGGTGTTCACCTCCCTTCCCCCGTTGTATCTGATGCCCAGCTGTGGTCCCTTCCCTTCTTCAGTAAATATTGAACTGAAGTATTTGTTCAGTATTTCTTCCTTTTCCAGGTCTCCCTCCACACCCTCTCCTCCATCCCCTCTGAGCCTTACAATCCCTCCCCTGGACTTCCTTCTTTCACTGATGTACTGTACCTATAGAATGTCTTGTCCCCTTTCTTCACTGTCTGGCCTAATCTTTCCTCTGCCTGCTCCTTAGCGCTCCTAACAGCTTTCCCTGTTTCCTTCAGACAATTCCAGCACACCACCCTATCTTCTTCCTTCTGTGTCTCCTTATACCTTCTGAAGCTCAACCTTTTGGCCCTTACTTTCCCTGCAACCTCTTTTGAGAACCACAATGATTTCCCCCTTCTCTTGTCCTTGTTTCTCAGCTTAATGCACTGGTTTGTCACCTCCACTATGGCTCCCTTTAGGTGTGCCCACTGCTCCTCAACCCCCCCACCTCCCTCCTTGCCAGGGCTTCTTTAACACAAATTCCCATTCTAGTAAAGTCTGCCCTCCAGAAATCTAAGATCCTTGCCTTTGTGTGGCTTGGCTGCGTCCCTGTAACTATAGTATGTCAAACCACACTGTTTAGTGGTTGCTGAACCCCAGGTTACCTTCCATCTAGATGTCTGTGATTCTGTCTGCACTGGTCAATATCAGGTCCAGAATTGCCCTGTTCCTTGTGGGCTTTAGCACTAGCTGCCTGAGGTCTGCTCCTTGCAGGGAGTCCAAGATGTCTCAGCTTCTGGCTGATGCAGCTGCCGGGATGGTCCAATCCACATCTGGCATATTAAAATCTCCCAGCAGTAGTAACTCTCTTCTTGTAGCCATTTTGTGTATTTCATCCTCTAGCCCCCTAGCCACCTCCTCCCCCTGAGCTGGAGGCAGTAGATCGCCCCCGTGTGAAGTGCAATGCCATTGCCTGGCTCAAGGGTGATCCACAATACCTCTCCCTCACCCTGTCTAGCTTCTTCTGCAGTTGTCTTTATACTTTCCCTGACATACAGGGCTACCCCTTCTCCCTTTTTATTCTCCCTATCCCTCCTGAATAGAGCATAACCTGGTACACTTACCTCCCAGTACCACATCTCAGTTATTGCTACTATGTCCAGGTCAGTATCTGTCATGAAGACCACCAGGTCTGGGATTTTATTTCCCAGGCTGCGGGCATTTGTAACCATGGCCTTTCACATTTTACTGCCTGCCCCTCTTCTATTCTCTCTTTTGCCCTCCTGTTTTTTCCCTCCAGCCCCAGATACTGTATCTTTTCTCCCTGCCTCCTTTCCCCTGCTGTACCCTCTAAGACTAGTTTAGGTGTACCTGCCAACAACTTTTTCTCTGGTTCCTCCATTCTGGCTGCTCTAACATGTGGGGATGGGCTGTTTGAATTTCCCTGCTCCCATTGGACCTCCCCCTTGGCTAATTTAAACACTTGCCCAAGAAGTATTTAAACTGTTCATTGAGGACAGCTGTCCCCTTTCTGGATGGATGTAGGCCGACACCCTTGTACAGGTCCACATCATTCCAGGTGGGTCCCCAGTCCCCAATGAAGTCATAACTTTGATCTCTACACCAGCCCTCCAACCAAGTGTTGAAGCTTCTGATGCAGAGATTCCTAGCCCCTTCCCCCCTCCCACCATTGACCAGCAGCACCTTTGAGAATGTTACAGAGTTTGCTACCTTCCCAAGGTGCTCTCCCAACTCCCTGAAGTCCTCCTGCACCTGCTCTATGCTTGCCTCATCCCTGGCTAGGTCATTTGTCCTCATGTGGACAATGATCTGTAGCCTCCTCCTTCTTGCTACCACTTTAGCCATCCTCTGGATCTGCTGTCCCTCCCTCTGAGCTGTGCCTCCTGGAAGGCACTTAACCTCCCTCTTCACCCCGCTACCTGTCTCCAAATCCATTCCATGGACAATTGAGTCCCCCACCAGAACATTCTCCTGAAGACTGCTGCGCAGCATCCACTGCACTGCAGCACTCCCTACATCCTCCTCTTCTGCTCTATGTTGCCTTCTGCTATCTACACTACCTTGGTTTTCTTGTTTTTATCCCATGTCCTGCTTTTAGCCCTCTGTGCTAAGTATGGTCCCTAGGTGTTTTTTTTTGTTTGCTTGTTTCTCACTTCTCCTCCCCTCTTTCTTTATCTCCCCTTTCTACTTCATCTCTCTCTCTCTCTCTCTCTCTCTCTCTTTCTCTCTCTCTCTCTCTCCTTACCTCCTAAGCATTTTGCATATGAAAGGGATTTTCTTTACTTGCCCTGCAAAATTGTCAGTATGCTAGAGGGTGCTTTCTTTGTGCTCAGCCTGTTCCTGTAGGAAGTTTTAACTATTGGCCCTCTATAAAGCTGGGTGAACCCCGGGGTTGGTGTGATGGGGGAGGGTGTGTGGGCCTATCTTTGACTGCTTTTCAACTTTGGCTGCTCTGCTCTGGATAAAGAAAAACAATCAGTTACTGTGCTGTCTTGCTCTCAAACTTCTCTGTTTCCCCTTTCTTATGGCTACTGTTGTTCACTCCCAGTGAAAAGAAAACAAACAAGGGCAAAATTAGCAGCCCCAAATCAAGTGTCCTTAGTAGAGTCCCCTGTTCCTCTCCTGCACAAACCCTGACCTGTAAAACAAAATAAAGGGAGACAGCATGGGAGTTAGTACCTCTCTCCTCGCCCCCGTGGAAAATCTGTGCTGCGGGAGACACAAAGCAGATTTAAATGACCTTGGCTTGGTGTTCTTTTCCCGGCTCCCTGCCGATTGGTTTCTGGACTCCTTTTGCTTACTCTGCTGTGCTGTTCCCAGTAAGAACTGCAGACCTCCCCTGCTAACTTTGGCTGCTCTGCTCTGGGTAAAGAAAAATTATCAGTTACTATGCTATCTTGCTGTCGAACCTCTCCATTCCCCCTTTCTTTTAGCAGCTGTTGTTTACTCCCTGTGGAAAGAAAGAAAACAAACAAGGGCAAAAATCGTAGCCCAAAATTAGTTAGAGCAAGTTTTATGATCAAGAAGATTCCAAGCTCCCTGAAGTATGTGCTGACTCATGAATCTAACATCTGTGGCAAAAGAAGTCATGAGCATCAAGATACAACTAAGGTATAAACTGCAGAGATGATGGTACTGTCTGTGCTGATCAGAAAGCTGAATATTTAACAAGGAGCTGATCAGGAGGCTAGGTGGTTTTCTGAGTAAGGAAATTTACTGATATTTTATGGCATGAGACTGCATGCAGTAAAGAACTGCAAATATCAACAGGGCAGAAGAGCTTTGGTAAAACTGCTAAATAGAGCAGGAAACAGGACAGTCTCAATAGACTAATAGTATTTTTCTGTCATTATCCATCTATGTATTGTATCTGTGTCTAAGAGTCTTCTGATGTCAGCAATGGATGTGTGGAGATGGGTAAACACAAATTTAGATGACTGCTAAAAAGTGGGTGTAACATAAAAGTAGGCAGTAGATTATGCTAAAAAGAAAATATAGGGACACAACAATAGAAATTGCAAAAGGAAAAGGATCCACAGAGCAGGTGTGGAGGAGGCTGCTTTGGAACAGAAGAAATGACCAGGGGCTGGGCTGACAGAGAACAGGGTCTGAAAATGTGCTCACACACCAGGAAAACCTTACTTTAGGAACCTCTGGATTGAGGAGGAGTTCCAGGAATGTGAGACAAATGAACAAATACAGCAGATAAAACAAACTCTAGCCAAAGCCAGAATGGCTGCTAATACATTAACCTGACAAGGGATATAAAAATATCACCAAAGCAGGAGTAGGAGAGTGATGACTGATGAGGCACTCAGCCAGCCTACCAACTAAAACAAACTGGGTGAACCAGGGGTGGTCATTGGGAGACTAGCTTTCAAAGGTGCCACGGCGATGCAGTAGCAAAGGAGCACCCTTGGGCTGTAAGTGCTCCACCCCTTGGCAGCTGAAGTCTTAAATTCTGTGTCAAGAGGTTGTGCCATGTAACTGCACACTAAAGCACTACCCAGAGTGAGGACATTCCCACTATGGGCCAGATGAGAAGGACCCTACCCCGAGATTCACATGCTTAAGATGTAGACTTCGTGAGTGCAGAGCAAGACTGTCAGCTCACAGAGCATGACCTAAGCCAAAAAAGGTAATGGACATGGTTGATATTCCTTCCAATTTGTTAATGAGAGCGTGAATCAGCACTGAGTGTTAGATAGGAGAAGGTGAGGCGAAGCCAGTGGCTGTAGATTAGGTAGTAGATTTTTGATAAGGAGGCTGGGTGAAGCCAATGGCTATATATGATAAGGAGGCAGGCCTTGAAAGGTTGCAAGAAAACTCTGTAACCATGCAATTGAAAGGTTCTGAGAAAGCTCTGCAACCATGAGAACTACCAGGTGGGGCCTGGGTGAGGTAGGAGGCTGCAGTGCAAGCTGGCATTTGGTGATTTCATAGTAGAAGCAACCAGTGGAAAACAAGCCAAGTCCAATACGGAAGCCAAATTGATGGTGACATGGAAGGTGGGTGTTTAGGAAGTGTGAGGCTGTGATGCCAGTGATTGAATCAATGAGGCTTATCATAAATGAATCAATGTGTTTTAGCAAATAGGAGACATGTAGCATGATTTGCAACAGCTATAAATTGGGCAGCAGCATAGGTAAGCATGATACATTGCATATTAGGTAAGCTAAATTACATATATGCTTGGCCAGCCAGTTCCATAAAGGAGCAAATCATAGTTTACATAAAAGCATTTGATGCTATGGTTTCAGCATGAATAGTGATCTGATATGATTGCATGAACAGTGAATTGATATGATTGGCATGAATATCTTAATTGCCATTAAGGCAGAGATGGGTTATTCCAGTAAGGAGCAAGCAGCACAGTAATGGAATGCAAAGAACATCTGAAGCCATGTAAGCTGCGAGATTACTGATTTGTATATGAATAACTGAAAGTCATGAAGGCAAGAAAGCAGGGCAAAATCATATGCTGTAGGTTACATAAAGCATGCTCCCACTACTCGGAGCCATGAAGCCTCACTGTGATATTACAATCCCCCACCATGGGAATAATAGAAAGCCACAGCTGAGCACTGTGAGACCAGACAGCACTGTAATGTTGATAGGGTAGGAACACCCAAAATAAAGGTGCTTATACTGGCAAAGTCCCAGTTAAGGACAGCCAAATGATGGCAGCTGCTGAGGCAGTAGGGCAACAATAAACTGCAGCGCAGCTGTAGAACTGGGAGAGGCAGATAGCTTTGCAGAGTGAGCCAGAATCAGGAGCAAACAATTATGTTGAAGCACAGGAGACAGCAGAGAAGCAACAACAGGAGCTGAAGCATACAATACAATTGCAGGAAAACTGAGGAGTGATAGGCAGGAAAGCAGCAGGCTGAGCAAAATCTGGTGAATAAATGGAGCCTGAGAGTACAGGCACTGGGCTGCTTAAGGTAAGGAATAACAATACTGTATGTAACCTGAAGCACAAATAAACAATGTATATACAGGGTGCTAGAAAACTAGAAAGCCCAAAAGAAACAGACAAACGCAAGTACAGGAGCAGGAAGGAAACAAGCACACAAGGAAACATGGAGCAGCCGGCAGCAAGCAATACAAACCAAAAGCAGGAGAACACAAAAAAGAAGTCAGCACAAACCAAGCAGAGTCCAAGCACAGCAACATAGGAGAAGATAGACTGACAGAGCCCCTGGCTGCAGAAAAAAAGTGCTTCAGAAGGAGACTGGGAGGAGCTGCTTATATAGCTCAGGAAGGGGGTGTGGCTGGTTGCATGTACATTGAACTATAGGCATGGCCTTTCAAAAATACACAACTAAAGATGTTTTTTGCTATTAGTACATTTGTGACCATATTGCACAAGTCATTCACAGTAGCACTGTCAAGATTCTTACAAACAAAATGAAAGTGGTGAGTCCAAAATCTTATTCAGGTCTATTGGAACCTGTCTCCTCAGGTGAAAAATCCACCAGGACTCCCTTGTCAATACTTTATTTAAATAATCTCCCCTTGGGTTAGTTTTGGTACATGTTTTAATGCCACATATCTGAGACAAGTTGATTTCTTATTATGGCAATTCTTAAACGTGCCTAAAACGCTCTTGTCATTTTTGATCACTCTGATGTGTTCGAACATATGTTTTCTAAGCTACCTGGTGCTCCTGCCAGCATATTTTTTGGCAGGAACACCAGACAGTGTAAATAACATATTCTGTGGCACAAATGGTAGAGTGCTTTATTTCTACCAGTTTCTCTGACTCACTAATTGGAAAACATTTGCCTTGTATGGCAAATTTGCAGGCCTGACACCATTTACAAGGAAAAAGCCCTTGGGTTTACTCTGCATCCACATACTGTATTTGTGGTTTACTCAGTATAATGGCTACTTGTCAACAAATCACCTAAATTCAGCCCTCTAGAATATGAAACTCTCATTTTTGGTCATACAATCAATATCTCACTGAGTGGCCACCCTGAGAACTGAAAATATTGGTAACAAAACAAGTAATTAATGAATTACTTTCATAAGATTTCCTATGCATGTTTCTTTGTTTTCTCTTAGGACTAGATGCCTAATTCTATCCCCCCCTCCCCCCCATTGCCCTATCCTTTGCTCATGGAGTGTGTTATAACATCCAGTGTGCTCTGCATCAGTCATACTCATCAGTTTCATCCAAGACCCCATCACATCCCTTTTGCTGCTGAGTCACTGGTGGTTCTAGACAGCAACAGAGCCCTTCATCCCAGAAAATGAGTGTGACATACAGTAAGAATGTCTGCCTCATATGGTATATAAGGATGCAGTGCTGGCTGTAGAAGAGATCCTAACCAAACAGAAATGAAGAACAAGATCAACTACTAGCTAATATGATCCAATCTTGAACAAATTAGGGGGGCTCACTCAAATATTAAAAACTGTTGTTATTGTTGGGGTCAGGAAACAGAATTTTCCAAAATAGGGTTTTTGTTTTGAAGAGGATTGAAGAATGATGCTTCATTTTACTGAGATGGTAGTTTGATTTTGCCAGCATGAAGAAGTTGGATTAAAAAAATGGAGCAGTCTGAGATTTCACACTCTTGAATGCAATCTTTAATTAAGCTAGGTCTAGTCAGAGAGCTCGTAAAATGTGCTTGCTCATTTTGCTGGCAAGTAAGCTGGTGTGCTACCAAAATGACTTGCCAACAGATCTTGAAGCCAATGTTTTGATATGCTGGTATAGACAGAACCAATAATAGTAGCTTATTTGCTCTCTTGCAGTGTACAGATATATACTTCTGTTTGCATCAATGTATATATGCTTTGCCTCCTATGGTGATTTTTAGAAATCTGTTATCTTCTGTAGGGAGCTTAGTTTCCGTAAAAGGGCACTCTCAGCTGAGGAAGAGGGCAGTCCAGAACTATCAGATTCCCTGCAGCACCTGACATTGTCGGAATTTCTTAAAGAGTATGTTAATACCCCATGTGTCCCTTGCTATCACCATATGCTATAACCCATTCTTAACTCATTAACTTCACTAAGTTTTCATGTAATAACACTGCTAAACACCATCACATTCAATGCTGTAGAAGAACTCCCACTGTAGGCATGCTGCATTAACAATTCATGTTAAATCAGTGACGAATGAGGTTCATATGCAACAGCAAAAACACCAGGATTATTATAGCATTGTATTACTCAGAGGCAAAACACTGCTAACTCATCTGAAGTAACTACTTTGTCTAATTCTACTTTTGAAAAATGGAATGACTGACAAATTTGTAACATTGGCCAATCAGTTTTATTGGCTTAGTGCTCTGGATGGTCTCAGAAGGACTCCATTATGGATTTTATAGGATGCGAAAGGTACCTCAGTTTAAAATCCTTACAGAAATGCATCAGTACTCTAGATTGCATTAAAGAGCTGGTCCCAAATATATTAATTTTCTGGGGCCAGAAAAATGATTCCTCTTACTATAAATCACGGTCCAACAAACTCTGAAAACCATGTTGCTTTAAGAATGGTGTTTAAAAAAAAAAAAGTACAATTTTTTTTTTTACCAGGTAAGGACATTGGCTGCTACTATTGTGGTAAATGAATTGCTTAATTTTGCTCTGCAAAATATGTTTATTAAATTCACTTTGTCTATATGTTAACTTAAGCCAATGATATATAAAGTTTAATTGTCCACATGAAATAATTTGTATAGTGTCTGAACACTGATATTGGTTACTTTTTGTGCAGAATGGGTCACTGGGAGTTTTCCTACAGTATACACTTATGCATACATAATATGTGTTAATGCTTCCTTTAGTGTAGTGCATCTCTGTATTAGCAATTGTAGGGCCTGATGTACTAAGGGATTGCTCCAGAAAACAGTACCATCTCCATTTAAGGTTTATTAGGTGTGTTTTGAGGTACACAGGAGTTCGTTATTAACAGCTTCAGTACTGCAATAAAAGGCTTGAAGTTTGATGTTATGTTTAGGATTGACAATAAGATTACTAGTACAAATCAAAAAAAAATGCTGGTGTTAGAAACTGGCAAGACAACAATAACATAAGGTGAAGGAGAATCCAATACCATTTCTTCTTTTTGCTCTCTCTCTCTCTCTCTCTCTCTGTCTCTCTGTCTCTCGGTCTGTCTATCTCTCTGTCTCTCTCTCTCCCTGTTTCTCTTTTTCTCTGTCACCATGGCTCTGTTGTATTTTGCTACTAAACACCAGGGAGCTACACTAAAAACTGGAATACATTCATAAATGTTAGTACATCAGGCCCCCCATGTGTCCAGAAAAGTTCATAAAAGAGTGTATTGTGGATTTTTACTTTGTGATGTAAAGAATTATTGCTCTTCTACTTTAATAACAGCCACTTCTTATTATTAAATGCCAGAAAACAGGCAATGGTAAACGTTTAGCTGAAGGGATGATGCATACTAAAAGGTAAAGTAGTGGGCTGTCATTAAAGTACCGAAAGACTTAAGAAGCAGAAAGATATGGTTTGATAGTCACAGCTCATGTTACATTTTCAATAGGGAGCAGAAAAATAAATGGCTTGAAAACAATGTATGAACGCTATCTCAGGCTTCTGACTTTAGTTGAATATAGTTTCACTAGTGTGATATTAAACAACAACTGCCTTTCCTCACAGGATTGAGGAAGAAGAGTGGGACAAATACATCATCCCTGCAAAATCATCAGAGTCGGAAAAGTACAAAGTTAGCCGAACATTCAGCTTCCTCAAGAACAGAATGACCAGCACACGGAATAAGTCCAAGGTACTGAAAACTGGATGTATAACAAAATCAACCCTAGGGCACTGAGCTGCAAACCTGGAGACCTGGGTTTGACTCCTACAACCCACACTTGTATACTGTGTGACCCTGAGTAAGTCACTTAACTTCCTTGTGCTCACAGATCACACTTGGAAACAAGCTTTGGCTTAGTGTGCCTAAACAGTTTCCTTTCCTTTCCCTTTTTATTTTAACCAGCCTAATTAGAGTAGTGTAGTGGAAAAAACTGTTATTGTTAAAAAAGTCAATTACTAGTTAAAATTAAAAAATATTAGCATACCTTTTAAGATTGCTTTGTTAAGTGTTTCATATCAAGAATATGATAGTAATCTTTATAAAATGGGTTTAAGAAACTTAGCAATCAGAGAAACTTAATTTGTCAAAAAAAATCACCTGACCCTGTATTAATTCCCCCCCCAAAACACACTGGCTGTGATATTCAAAAGGGTTGCACATGCGCGAACCACTGATGTGCCCTAGTGCGATATTCAAAAGGGGATCATGTGCTGCACAAATCCTAATGCACCGGGGCGCATCAGTAGTGTATGCAGCGCAAGTAAGGGCAGGGCGTGCCCATGCATACTCTGCACATCCTGATATTTAGCCCAGGATGTGCTAGACATCTGCAGCGGCAACCCCTACTTGCGCCGCACACAGTTGAGCCAAAATAATAAGGAGCAACAGCTGGCCACCCACAGGTGAGCTGCCATATTACAGGGTGTGACACGGCAGCCACCAGCTATGGGTGGCCACCCGAGCTCCAGCGTCACCGCCAGTCAGTGTCGTGCCCCCCCATGCCCGATCGTGGGCTTTCAATACTAATATGAACTCGGGTGGTCCAGTGGACCCCCTTCCCCAGCCTGATTGTGGGCTTTCAATATAAATATTAACCCTGGTGGTCCAGTGGACCTCTCCCCAGCCCGATCACAGGCATTATGATAGAATAACATCCCTTGTGGCCCAGTGGCTGCATCCAGCCCGCTCACGGGCAATCCAATGTAAACAGTACCCTGGTGGTCTAGCGGTACCCCCTCCAACCGCCCACTCAGTCCCACCACCCCGCTCCCCCCCAGCCATCAGCGGACAGCAGCAGCACCCCGCCCAAAAGCCGCCCGGCTGCCTGCCAACTGACAGCGTATGGTATGGCTGTATGCCCACTGATCCACAGTGTGGGCCAATGGGTGCGCAGACCGTACTGTACTACTCAGTCCCAATATGTGAATGAATCCATTTAGTCACATATTAGGACTGTTTAGTACAGTACGGTCTGCATGCCCATTGGCCCACGCTGTGAACCAATGGGCGTACAGCCATACTGTACACTGTCAGTTGGTGGGCGGTTTGCAGCTTGTGGGTGGGGTGCTGCTGCCCACCACTGACTGGGGGGGAGTGGGGTGGCGGTACTGAGTGGGCGTGTTGGGAGGGGGTTACCTCTAGACCACCAGGATAATGTTTATATCGGATTGCCCGCAATCGGGCTGGATGCAGCCACTCGGCCACCAGGGATGTTATTCTATCATAATGCCTGTGATTGGGCTGGGGAGAGGGTCCACTGAACCACCAGGGTTAATATATTTATTGAAAGCCCATGATCGGGCTGGGAAGAGGGTCCACACTGGACCACCAGTGTTAATACTATATATTTATTGAAAACCCGTGATCGGGCTGGGGAGAGGGTCCACTGGACCACCAGGGTTAGGCTTTTTTTTGGAAGACTGCGATTGGATGTTGGGGCGCATTGCTGCCGAGGGGCAGGGGGCATCGGTCCCTGATGGCTGCTGCCTGGAAGGGCGCCAGGCGCACGTCACTGGGGATCGGCACACCTGCATGCAAATGGGACCATAATAACATGCAAATGGCCCCATTTGTGCCTTGCATGCATTATGGCCCCATTTGCATGTCCACCGCTGAATATCACAGTTGCTGCACCTAGCGCAATGGCACTCACGCTGGCGCATCCCCTGCTCCTCTCTGGCCACTTGTGCTGGCGCAGTGCCACTGTGCCATGTGCAATGCAGGTGGCCACAGTGCCATATTCAATGGTGCTGAGCGATAGTGCAGTACCATTGAATATCACCCTGTCACTGCCCTGGCGCATCCCAGTTGCACTGCACCCAGGCTTGCGCCACAGCCTGGCGCAATCTGAATATCCTGGCCACAGTTCGTGGTTAACATAACCATATATATGTAGTAACAACCTAAATACATCAAAATAATTTTTTTTAAATTAAAGCAAAAAATATTTTCCATTTTATAAATGCAATAACTAATTTCAAGTCATGGGTTCTACGAGAATTAGTGCACTTCCTGGGTGCATTGAAAGGAACTCTTTCATTGGCCTCATGCCTACAAATTCAATTAGGGTGCATATTGATTCACGAGAAACCCATGCCCTGCCATGGATTATTACTTACTTATTTTCTTGCTCATATACCTTGCTAGACCTACCATGGTATTTGACTGACATTATACTGTATGCAGGGTGTAAATAACTGAAGCACAATTTTCAGTCTCAGAGCACAGCAACATGGCCTAAGCCTTATCTGGGGGTCCTTCCTTTCTCAAAGACAAGCCTACTTTATAGCTTAATAGCTGCCAAGTGTGCCTGTGCACACCACTGTGAGTCTGTTATCACCTGCTTATAGCAGCCATCACCAGGGGAATTGGAAGTGATATGCTAGTAGGCCTGGAAGGGCTGCCACCCCAAGCAAACTAGTAAATCATCAAACATGTTTTTGAAGGTCAATTATGATTTGTAATTGTTATTTATTTATTTATTTGTTTTTGTTAACCAGGTAAGGTGTACTAGACATAGAAATGCCTATTTTCAGACACAACCTGGGAGGTTACAACAAGGTAAATACATGACAAGATTGTTGATATACAGTACAAACATTAGGCAAAAATAGAAAAGCAGTACAAGTAAGCAATAGAAACAAAGTGTCTATTTACAGACATGACCTGAGAGGAAAACACAACAACAAGGGGAAGTAAATAGCATGTGCAACAGATATACAGTCCAACACCTGGCTAAGAATGAAAACAAATTGAAAAACGTACAATAATCAGTACAAGTATGGCTAACAATAAGGTAAAAACACAACCATTTTACAGAGAAAACAATTATAATATAAGCTAAGTAAGAGCCAATTAATTAACACCATCAAGGGTGGAGGCTAACGGCAGTAGGTACTAGAAAGAGTTTAAGGGGGATGGAAGGAAGTACACTTGCTTAATTTAATAAGGTAATCCAGGTGGAGTTTTTTGAAGAGGTCATGACTGGGGACTTGCTGGACATCTAATGGAATAGAATTCCAATCATGTGAGGCAGCAAAGGAGAAAGCATGGGCACCCATTGATGTTTTACTCCTTGGTATATGCAGGAGAGTATGGTCAGTCAACCTTAGGCCATGTGAGGAGGTATGCCAGGACAGCATACTGGTTAATGATGCCAGGGTACCAAATCTGATAACACTGTCAGAGAGCCAAGAGAGAGGAGTTGAGCAGATGGGGAGGGCCATTTTAGATCAGGATGGGGCTGACAGTGGTGCTTGTGGCAATGGGAGGTAGAGGTGTAATGGCAGATGTTATTGTAGGTAGAGTTCCATCTGTGCAAGGAGATTTTGGAAGCACCTAAGAAAATAACAGCACCACAGGTAAGGGCTGGAAGAAGGATGCCTCGTGCCACAGCTAGCCTGGCAGAGGGGGTAAGGGCATAGCTAGTCTTATAAGCAACCCAGAGTTTAGCATTCACAGATTTACAGATAGAAGAGATGTGATGATTGAAGTTTAAGGATCCATCAAGCAATACACCCAGGTATTTGAATGAGCTAACTGTTTCTAACAGAGAGCCATCTGCATGGTGGATTTGTAAGTTGTTAGGCTTATTTCTGAGTTTGACTTCGGAGCCAAACAGCATAGCTTGTGTTTTGGTAATATTTAAGACAAGCTTGTTGATTGAGAGCCAAGCTTGAGTGGTCAAGTACTCAGATGAGAGGGTTTGGTTTATATCCGCAATATTCCTGGAGCTGTAATATAGAATCAAGTCATCCTCATACATTATAGACAAACACAAGTGGGTATGTAAAGAGATCTTGTTGATAAAGATGGTGAATAGAATGAACCTTTGGGGAACACCTATGTTTATGACAGCAGGATTGGACAGGGCAGAACTGAATTTCACAACTTGTTGATGATTAGATAGGTAATTTTCAAACCAGTGCACAGTTGAGAAACCCAGAGATAGTAGGTTGGCAAGGGGAAGGGGCTGGTCAACAAGATTAAATGCTTTTAGTTAGATCTATGATGATTGCACCAGTGAAGGAACCCTTGTCCATGGCAGTAATGACATCATTTGTAAATTTGAGTAGTGCTGTTGTGGTACTATGTCCTTTACAGACACCGTGTTGGCAGTCAGAGAGAAGGTTATTGTTTAGGAGGAAGGAGATAGTTTGTGTAGCAACCAGTTTCTCAAGAATTTTGCTTAGAACAGAGAGAATGGCTATTGGGCGATAGTTGGAGATGTTCTTTGGATCCCCTTTTTTTGAAAACTGGTGTGATTCTGTAAATTGTCCAAATACCAGGGACTAAGCTATGGCATAGAAATAGGTTGTAGATTTTTGCTGGGGGGGGGGTGCAATGAAGGGAGAGGCAAGTTTCAGTAGTCTGGTCTCAAGCCCATCAGAGCCCACACTGGCACTATCAGAGATAGCGTTTAAAGTTTGAGGACATTGGCTCTGAATATGGTTTTGCAATAGAAGGATGGATACAGAGGGGTAGAGTCAAGCACCGTAGAAAGGGTATTGGATTCTGTGGAGGTGAAAGAAGATGTATATGTAGATAAATCCGAAAATTGGAGGTTAAAAGAGTTAGCTATTGTAACAGGGTTATTACAGTGGGTACCATTAATAGCCATATTGTTAGCAGAGTGGGATCTGTTTACCCCAGGGAAGGTATTTATGTGAGCCCAGAATTTTCTGTAGTCCTCTGTGGCATCTGTTAAGAGCCCTTTATAGTATGAGCTCTTTGCTAGCCTAATGTTTCTTTTGCATGCATTTCTTTGGGCCCTGTAGGTGCTATAGTCAGAGGGTAGACCAGACATTGTAAAACACCACCAGCTTTTATGTTGCTCTCTAAGCTGTGATAGGAGGTCTTTGTGTATCTACCTTGTATGTGTGCCCCGGGCTCTGCGCATACAAGAGGGAGTGTGTTTGTCCTGTATTGCACCAAACTGAGCTATAAAGTAGCTGAGTACAACCTCAGGATCATTGGCATGATATATGGGGGATCAATCATATTGGGAGATGTCATTTAGGAACAAAGCTTGAGCTAGATTAGCGAAGTTCCTAAAGGTAATGCATTTATGAGGGGGAACTGATAGGCTTGGAGAATGCCATATGCAGTATATTGGTGAGGGATCAGTTAAGGCATCAGCCAATGTTCCAGCTGCCAGTATCCTGTCAGTGCGATTTGATAGGATCCAGTCAATAAGCGTGCCAGATTTAGAGGAGGACACAACCCTTATGGGGTCATTAATGAGCTGACGAAAATTGTGCCCTTGGACTGAAGACAGGATAGACACATTGGCTTTACCCAACCAGTTCAGGTTGAGGTCACTGAGAAGGAGAACCTCATTTTGACCAGTGAATAAGTTAACTTGGTGAAGTAATTCATCAAGGCCTGAGAGGCCGCTTTGGGGGGGAGGTTGTAGGCACATGCTGTATGTAATTTATTTGTGCCTAGGAGTAGGACAGCATAAAGGGATTCACAGCAAGAGAGGGAGGAGGTTTGCAGGGCGGAGAGGCTGAGGTGAGATTTGGAATATATTGTGACCCATCTCCCTTTTTTGGAGGTGAGCGTCATCAAACGTCACCATATGATCATCAAGAGAGATCATGATCCGAGATCATCATCTAGATCATGGTTTAATCATCAGGCAAGTAACTCTCAAATCACCAATTGATGAGTATTGATCCTTTTTGTAGGTTTAAATCAGCATAATGGTTTTTAATTATTTGTAAATGATCAAGTGGTGATCACTGATGATTTTAATGGTTCCTTGATATAAGACTGTAAGTCACATGAGTAATGGTAAACAAAGTTTTATTTTTGTTACTAATATGAAAATATGAATGTATCAAATGCCTACCAAAGAAAATTATTTATATTATACTGTAAAACTAGTTATTTTCATGCAAAATAAATTTAGCGCAAATACAAATGCAATCATAATTGCGAAAACTTATTTTAGCACAAAGTCACAATCACCGCATTCACTATAATGGAAAAAATACTAAAAGTGCTAGTTAGCGCAAATTTATTTTCACACAAATTGATGCTTCATGCTTCAGTAGATCATGTGAAGTCAATTGTTTATCCCCTTAGTAAGAGCAGTTGTGAAGTTTAGAATAGGTTATATATTTGCATAACTAATTTACATATTGCAAATTCATACATTATGGACCAAAACAATGGTAATTTGTGTTTTCGATATAATTTTGACTTGACAATATTATTTTACAGATCATAAGGAAAGGTTTTGTGCACAAACCAAGTACTTTTAGGAACTCACCACAACCATATAAGGAACCACTAAATGGAGTTAAATAAATCAATTTAAGCTTGTTTTTATCAGGTGTAAGAAGTGAGGTCAGGTGTAAGAGTAGGTATAAATAAAATCAGTGTGTTTGAATATAAGATGTTTAATCAATGGACTTTCGGATTAGGATTAGTCTATGGATGGGGTTCAGGGATGGGAGGGGGGCCACTAAACTGCCAGGGTATTTCGGACCAGACTCTTGTTTCTTACATCAGGGCAGGGCAGGGCAGGGCAGGGGAGGGGGTCCACTGGCCCTCCCACTGGACTAACAGGGATGTGTTGGGGAAGGAGTTTATGTTGTGATCGGTGCTGGGAGGGAACTGTTTGGATCAGATACAGTGTTTTCACTTACATTCGGGGATGGTAGGGTGTTGCTGCTTGACTCCTGGGCCGGGCAGGCTGCTGTGCACCTTCCTGCACTGCCATAGCCAGCCTGTGGGTGGCTGGCCGATTTAGGCCTGCTATCCATGGCGGATCTTTGTGCCACACATTTTTGGACAGCGAGGGGTATATTCCCTCTGAATATGCCCCCTCCACTCACATGGCATACATTGCTTCTGTGCCCTGGCCCATTCCCTTGCAGCCAGCACATCCCCCCTTTCTGAATATCAGGCTGCCATGTATTGTTGTGGTTGCATGACGCATCACCCTGTGCCACAGGGTTGTGCTGCACATCTCCTTTGAATATGGGGGCCTAGTACTTTAAGTGTTTCTCTAATCTTTGCTTAATACTGACAACACATCTTATCAATCAATCAATCAATCAATCAATATCTTTATTTAGCCAGGCGGAACACCATTGAGCAGGGCTCATTTACAAGATGGACCTGGTAGTTTAAACAACAGCAAGTCACAATACAACAAATTGGAGTACGTATAGCAACATTAGCAGCCTATGTACAGTCATTACAAGTGAGAAAGGCGTGGCTTGGCATGGTGGTGTACAATAATTTACAAATAGCAACGTAAGGCTTGACACTGAGAACAGAACAAGGCAGCACAATTTACAGGCATGGTACCAGTAAGATGCAAGAATTAAAATGATTAATGTTGATATTTTCTTAATTATGCATATAAAACCCAGATTTTTAAATAAAAATACTTTTCCCTGCTAATACCGTACCCGTATTTGTAGGAAAAATCTGTGTATTTCACTCTTTTTCTTGCTCTTTTTTATTTCCTATTATGAACCCCTTGAAGCGTCAGCTTTATAAAAAATACTCTATTCACATGTCAGGAAATTTAGCCTGGATATTGTATTTTCTTGATCTATTGTGACACTAAAGCTGTTCAATGGGTGCTTGTGGTGTACTGTGCAACTAACAGGAGTTGCATTTATGCTGTATATTGTGTATAATGCTCACATTTCCATGGTCACTCCAGATCTAAAATCTATGTGTCACTGTGTGCCCCGTTGTGAGTCACCACCATCATTATAAAGTGCTTGCAAGGGCCAGTTTGTGCTATTGTAATATTTTAAACCCTACTGTGCCACCTGCTGTAAATGAGAGTGCCCACAGTGGCATGCAAGATGATCTGCAATTGCTGCTGTGCATTATGAATGTCCTTGAAATACACACCAGTATGTCAGCAGACACAGTTCCCAACTGTAGATGTAATGGGGTGACACGTGTTAAAAAATGAAAAATAACACATGAATGAGACATTCAGGGCCATTATTTGTCACTCATCATATAAATTGGACAATGAATAAAAATATCACTGAGCACCAGCCCAGAAATGGAAACATTATAAGAGTGAAAATAGGGGGAAAAAAAACCTGTTCCTAAGACATACAGAAGCTGTAGTAAGTAATTTTTTTTAAAATTGTCATTGTTCCTTTTTAACAACTGTGCAGTGTGCAGAACATCAGCAGCTATATTCTCCAGCTCTTCTGGTGTCCCCTCCAGAAGCTGGAACCTTCGACTCTGGCATCCTTTCCTTCAGCAAGACCTCCACTTCTAGCGCCCCTCCAGCAGCTGGCCCCTCTCTCTCTGTCAACCTGTTTGGCAGCTGGACACTCCTGTTTTGATGTTCTGTCTGGCAGCTGGACACTTCAGAAACTGGACCCTGTTCTCTGACTCCAGTATCTATACCTTACTGGGCAAACTGTATTGGCTGTCAGGCCATCTTTTATGGCATTTTTTCATGTTTCTGTTTTTCTGTTACTTTTGAAAACTTGAGTTTCATGATCAATCCATGGCACAGCTTCTCTGTGGAGACTGGAGAGAGGAAAAAAAAACATTCTGTTCTTACTTAAAAGTCCCAAGTCACGCCAAGAAGCTACGTCTGTAACCTATGCATAACAAAAATAAATAAAATCAAAGGTAAGAATTTGTTTGGTTTTCTGTAATGCAGAAGTCTTTATATTGTCAGACACATATTTAAAAACAGAACTGACATGACTTCCGGGGCCTGATACTCAAAAATTCTCATGGGCACCACTGAGTCTTTGCCCATGCAAACCAGGGTTTGCTCTGGATGCCTGTATTCAAAATTTGGCTGTTGCACAAGCAAAGAGAGTTAGTGCCCACACAAAACATAATGTATGTGGGTGGGCAAGGGGAGGGGCCTGGCCATGAATAGCCACGTGTCACACTGTCCTGTAAATAAGAGGCATGCTCCCTGCCTGGACATATGACAGCTGGCTGAGGAAGGAGAGCTGCACTGGTTGCTGTATGTGCACACGTGGCACCAAGGGTATGGGTAAGGCTGGCTTACCGCGCTGACATCCTGGGTTTGAGAATGGACTCGGGATTCGGAGGGCCGGTGGGGGGGGGTAGAAGGATTCAACATCCCAGGGACAGCTCTCCTTCTCTGGGGGAGGGGGAAGAGAGTCTGGTACTATGCAGACCTCTGGCAGAGGCTGGGGGTACAACTGCGGCCAGTGCCACACACTAGGGAGCAGGGCAGACACTGGCATCATTGCATGCCCTTGCCACCAGGGAAAAGAAACGGCAAAAACTACACAGCCACTAATGACAGCCCCCACCATCTGCTCCCGGTGCAGACAGAAGATCTGCCGGGGGGTTCCGCTCCTGTGACCCCACCCTCGGGGGCAAGCCAGGCCTTAGAGACCTGTGTTCCCTGGCAGGGGGTGCTCGGCTCCTCCTGGGGGGTAAGCCTGGGGTGGAGGGGGCAGCGAATGGAGCAGGGACCAGAATCTCCAGCAGGGGTACAGAGCCAGTGGGGGGAAAAACATGGTACTGGTAAGGTGATGGGATGTGTGGGTGTTCAGTGATATAGTGGGGGGGTACTAGATGCCAGTGATTATGGAATTGAGAATGGTGGTACTGTGCATCAGTTCATGGAGGAGGACTACTGGATGCCAAGGAGGGTTTTCCATTCTACTACTGGCTAGCGATCAAGGGAGGAGGGAGGGTGGCCACTAGCACCAGGATTTTGTTTTATTACATTACGGACTGGCAACTGGGGTGAGAGGGAAACCGTTAACACCGGGGAGTTTTATTTTTAAATTATGGGCTGGTGGTCAGAGGGAGGGAGTGACCACTAGCAGCATGGAGTTTTTTATTGCATTACGGCTGGCAATCGAAGGGAGAGGGGGGCCACTAGCACCAGGGAGGTTTATTTGTATATCATGGGCTGGCAATCTCAGGGAGTGGGGACCACTGGCTCCAGGGAGTTTTAGTTCTACATTACAGACTGACAATCAGAGGGAGGGAGGACTAATAGCACCTGGGAGTTTTTTATTACATTATGGGACAGTGATTGAGGGGGGGACTAATAGCACCAGGGATATCTGCACATGTCTGGGACTAGGTAGTCAGGAGGGTGGCGCCACACTAACCTGCCACATTAGCTATGCAAATGAGCCCATAATGGGCATGCAAATGACCCTTTAGTGCCTTGCATGCCCAATGGATTAATTTGCATGGGTCCCTTTGAATATTGCATACAGTGCTCCAGTGCTATCCACTCTGGTGACATACTTCAGGATCCATGTCAGGGCAAGACTACTTAACTTAGTGCTGTGGTGCCATGGCCCTATATTCAGTCAAATAATGCTGGTGCGCTGTTCGACTGAATATAGCCGCCTCAGGCTCCCTGGCAGTCACAAGGTGCAGCACCAGGTTTTGCACTCCGCTTTGCACTCTTTTGAATATTGGGCTCCTGGTCAGAATTAAAGACTTTCAGATATTCAGAACAGGTTTCATTTGAACTGCAGATACAATATTACTATGGATTACAGACAGCAGGCTTCTAAAGTGTCAACTTCACATATCACAGAATGGGTTGGAACTTAGCCCAGGAGACATGTTGAGCAAACTAGCCACTTTTTCAAGTGCACTCAAACTACCCGGTACCATAAGTGATGCCACGTCCATGGCCACTACCTCTACACCATGGACCTCACCTAGTTTCACCATCCTTAAAGCAGAGGTGCAGTGAAAAATGTTTTCCTAAAAAAGCTAGTTTCAGCTACAATTAATAAACATATTAACATTCCGGTTACTTTTCTAGGTACCTCCTCTGCTGCACACCATAAGATTTTTTATTTTCTTGAGCCAAACCCTTACTAGGTTAGAGTGGTATTTCTCTTTTTTTCTTGAAAAAAAAAAGACTAAAACATTTGTGAGATACTCAGGTTTTGGTGTAACTGGAAATTTTACCGACACATAAAACTGAAAAGTGCATGGAATCTTTTATTGTGAAAAAAAGGTAGGTCATATACAAAAGGTTCAGTGCTGAAAGTTCTCAGGGCACAAAGCAGCATTTAACTATTTCAGGAAAAGCTACTTTTAAAATAAATGCATTCAACATAGTTTATGTCTTGCCCTGCTCCACACCAGATTTAAGTGGGAGAGGAGTGGCAATGCCATAAAAACAACTATTTCATAAATTATTATAATTTCTATTATAAATTTTATTGATGATAATGTTTCATAGGTTGGGTTTCAAGTCTATAGCTTTCACCAAGAGGACTTGACATTTTTCTTTGGATAATGTTTCTACCTAGATGTGTATCTTGTTTACTTTTCAGAGTTCTTAGTGTATCACTTTCTACTGTCTCTTCAGGTAACCTATTCCAAGGGTCCACCACCCTTTGGTTTATCCAAGACCCTCTCTTATTTGTCCCATAATGTTCTCCCTTAAGTTGATATCTATGTGACCTAGTGTTTTTGGTAGTGGTCTTCTCTTCTAGACCCATACATTCCCATAGATCTCTATTTCTGTATCCTGCATATACAGGGCAGAGGTCACCCTTTAGTCTGCAATATTCCACTGTATATAATCCAAGTTTCTGGAGTTTTTTCCTCATATGTCAGATGTTTCAGCCTGGTAATTCTTTTAATGACTCTTTTTTGAACCCTTTCCAAGTGCCCTACATCCCATCTATGGTATGGACTCCAAAACTGAGCACAGTACTCATAAAAACATAGAAATTGTTGGCAGATAAGGACCGCTAGGCCCATCCAGTCTGCCCATAGGCCCTATACATTGTATGTGGCCACTGACCCTGTGTGATCAATGGCTTTTCATCACACCCTCCCCTCTCAGGCTTCCCTTGTGCCTGTCCCAAGCATGCTTAAACCCCTCCACTGTGCTTGCCCCCAGTACCTCCGGTGGCAGACTATTCCAAGTGTCGAATACCCTTTCTGTGTAGAAAAACTTCCTCACATTGCTTCTCAATCTGCCCCTTCCAATTTCATATCATGCCCCCTTGTTCTAGTACTTTTTCTACATTGGAAAAGGTCCCCCGCCTGCACCTTGTTTATACCTTTGAGGTACTTGAAAGTTTCAGTCATGTCCCCCCGTTGTCTCCTCTCCTCCAGAGAGTACATATAGAGGTCCCTTAGTCTCTCCTCATATGTTTTGTGGTGTAAGCCTCGCACTGTCTTTGTTACCCTTCTCTGGATATTCTCCACCTTATCTATGTCCTTGCACAGGTATGGTCTCCAGAACTGCATGCAGTACTCCTGGTGAGGCCTTACTAATGTTTTATACAATGGCATCACCACCTCCTGCCTCCTGCTAGTAATACCCCTGCCTATGCACCCCAGCATGCCACTGGCCCTGCCTGCTGCCTTTGTACACTGCTTTGATACCTTAAGGTCATCAGAGATGACAACAAAAAAAAAAAATGTGGGGAGTAGTGCACTGTAATGGCTGTGGGGCAGCAGTCTTCCGGGAGTCTTTCTGGAGGCTGAGATGCTGCCCTATTTGTAGACAACTCTCTGCCCTGAGGGAGGAAGTTGCCTGTCTTCAGGCCACACTGGACAGTAGTACGGTGACCTTCCCCCAGGCCACACTGGACAGTAGGAAGGGAACCTCCCCCATCCAGGGAGCACCACAGCCACCACCACTACCTCAGAGATTGCGAAGAAAACACAGCAGTTGGACCACAGTGGGCTCAGAAAGGGTGAGGATGGTGGAACGGAGGCACACCCAGTCAGTTGTTCCACTCCACAATCCATACACCATTCTGGGGGAGCATAGCTCCCCTATGGATGCACCCACAGAGGAGACTAAGGAGGCTGAGGACAGCTGTCACAAGGAGGCCCACAGGAAGGAGGCAGAGGACACCACACGGAAGAAGCAGCTCCTGGTGGGGACTCAATTATTAGGGGGATAGAACTGGGAGGAGCTGGGAAAACTGGTAAAGGTGCCTGCCTGGTGCCATGGCTTGGAGGGGACATGGGCGCATCCTCAGGATCACGACAACAGCTGCAAGGATTCTGAGCTGGACGTAATTGTCCACCTCGGGACAAATGACTTGGCTCATCATGAGGTTAGAGCAGTGCAGGAGGACATTGCAGAGTTGGGGAGGGCCTAAGACAAGTAGCACACACAGTATCCTTCTCAGAGGTGCTGCCTGTCAAAGGCATGGGTGAGGCGAGGGTAATTGGCACCATGCAGTTTAATGAATGGTTGAAAAAATGGTGTGGAGCACAGGGGTTTGGCTTCATTGGGGACTGGGGTTCCACCTGGAGGGACAACAGCCTATACTGGCAGGATGGTCTGCATCTGTCCAGGAGGGGACCAAGTCTTTTGAGCAATTGGTTTAAATGCTTCTTTGGCAAGCTTTTAAACTAGTCAAAGGGAGAGGCACTGACAAGCAGCAGAAAAGTCCCAGCCTCTCCCTACAAAACAGGGTACTAAATGAGAAAAAGACCAAGGTAGAACGGTCAGTGGGGGATGCTGCAACAGAAGGTAAAGCCATCAAAAAATGGAGAGCAATGAGTACCAATGCCCGTAGTCTAGGTAACAAGCTTCCTGAATTAGTGGACTTGATGGAGAAGGAACATCTAGATATTGTGGCAGTCACAGAAACATGGTACACACAAAACCATGACTGGGACATAAACATACCAGGATACACTATCTACAGGAGGGACAGGGAGGGTAAAAGAGGAGGAGGAGTAGTTCTTTACATAAAGGAAGGAATAAAAGCAACAGAACAAAAGGGTAAACAGGGAGGAGAAGAAGCACTGTGGGTAAATTTGGAGACAGGCAATGGCACCACAATCCTACATTGGGGTTAGAGTACAGACCCCTTCAGGGGAGGAAATGGACAAGGAAATGATAGAAAGTATACCCAGAATGACAGAAAAAGGGAGATACTGCTGATGGGTGATCTGAATATGCCAGATGTTAACTGGAGTGCAGTTGCAGCTGCCACTTTGAAGAGTGCAGTTATTCTAGATGCCCTACAGGGGGCATGCCTTAGACAACTAGTACTGGAGCCCACTCAAGAGGGAGCAATATTAGACTTGATACTCTCAAATGGAGATGGAGAGAGGATCACAGATGTAGAAGTGGGTAGCCATCTGGGAACTAGCGACCATCGAACAGTATGGTTCACAATAAACACAGTAATAGAGTCAAGCCATACAAAGACAAAAGTACTGGACTTTAGGAGGCTGACTTTGCTATAATGAGTGCGTGCCTAAGGAATGCACTAGCAAATGGGCAGGAAGGAGGGTGGAAGAACAAAGGGAATAATAATAAAACTGCCATCACAGAGGTAACAAGCCTTTGTGTGAAGCAAATAAACAAAACAAGATGATGTAAGAAACCACTATGGTTCTCAAAGGAAGTGGCAGTGAAGGTTCAAGAGAAAAAGCATTCAGGAAGTACAAGGAATCGTGAGAAGGAGCAGGACAGAGAACTGTATCAGTTAAAGCAAAGGAGGCTGGGAAGGCAGTCAGAACAGCAAAGGCCCAAACCGAGGAAAAGATAGCCAACTCAGTTAAGAAGGGGATACAACTTTTATAGGTACATCAGGGAACGAAGGAAGACCAAGGAGGGATAGTGAGGCTTAATAAAGGGAGGAGGGTGGGAGAGGAGACTGTGAAAAGGCAGAGATACTAAACAAATATTTTTGCTCAGTATTTACGAAGGAAGAGGGGGATACATAAAACAAACAGTAGTAACACTCTGGATACAGAAGTTGATACCGCCCATTTACAGAAGAAAGGGTTCTGAAAGAACTCTTAAAACTGAAGGTGGACAAAGCAAGGGGTCTGATGGGATTCATCCCAGAATTCTAAAAGAACTAAGGGTAGAACTAGTGACACCACTGACTACCCTTTTAACAAATCATGGGAGGATGGGTGGTACCCGAGGACTGGAGGAGGGCAGATGTGATTCCCTTCACAAAAGTGGGAGCAAGGCAGAAGCAGGAAACTATAGACCTGTTAGTTTAACCTCAGTGGTAGGAAAATGATGGAATCACTTCTAAAGGAAAGAATTGTCGAGTATCTAGAGGCCAGAGGGGCACAGGACCCAAGGCAGCATGGATTCACAGCGGGAAGGTCATGCCAGACGAATCTGATAGATTTCTTTGACTGGGTGACCAAAGTAGTAGATCAGGGAGGGGCTGTGGACATAGCCTACCTAGACTTTAGCAAGGCATTTGACACAGTCCCACACAAAAGATTAATATACAAGTTAGCCAGCCTGGGAGTGGGTCCCAAGATGACAGCCTGGGTAAAGGATTGGCTGGAGAATAGGACACAGAGTTATAGTAAATGGAGTCCACTCAGAAGGAAGGAGGGTTACTAGTTGGGTACATGAGTTCAGTATTAGGACCGGTCCTCTTCATGTCTTTATAAGTGACATTGCAGAAGGACTGGAAGGAAAATATGTCTCTTTGCAGATGACACTAAGATCTGCAACAGAGTTGATGCACAAGGGTGGGGTGGAAAGGATGAGAAGGACTTGGCAAGGTTAGAGGAATGGTCAAATGTATGGCAGCTTAGATTCAATGCTAAGAAGTGCAAGGTAATGCACCTGGGAAACAAAAACCCAGGGGAAGAGTACACAATGGGGGGTGAGATACTAACAACAACAAGAATGGAAAGGGACCTGGGGTAGTCATATCAGATGACCTAAAGATGGGCAAACAATGTGAGAGGGCAACAAGGAGGGCTGGGGGGATACTGGGATGCATAGGGAGAGGCATCACCAGTAGAAAACAGGAAGTTATTATCCCTCTGTACAGACAGCTGGTGAGACCCCATCTGGAGTACTGTGTGCAGTTCTGGAGACCCAATCTCCACAAAGACATAGACAGGATGGAAGCTGTCCAGAGGAGGGCAACTAAAATGGTGCAGCGTCTGCACCGGAAGTCATATGAAGAGAGACTTAAGGAGCTTAATATGTATAGCCTCAAGGAAAGGAGGGAGAGGGGGGACATGATAGAAACTTTCAAGTACCTCAAGGGAATCAACAAAGTCCAAGAGGGTAGCATCTTTCAAAAAGAGGTGCAAGAACAAGAGGGCACAATTTGAAGATAGAGGGCGGCTCAGAGGTAATTTAAGTATTTTTTCACAAAGAGGGTTGTGGATGCATGGAATGGCCTTCGGAGGAGGTTGTGGAGTCAAAATCAATGAAATTCCAAGCATGCATGGGATAGTCATAAGCCAATTCTGGGGGGTGGGCGTAGGAAGAAGTAGGCTGCTGGTTAACTAGGATCTGCAGCTTATCCAGTAGGTAGGGAAATGGGCAGACTGGGTGGGCCAAGCGGTCCTTATCTGCCGACAAATTCTATGTTTCTATGTTTCTATGAGATGATAACTCCAGGTCCCTTTCCTCTTTGGTGACAGTCAGTTCCCCTCCCCCCAACCTGTAGCTCTCCACAGTGTTCCCTCTACCCAGGTGCATTATTTTGCAGTTCTTTGCATTGAACCTCTGTTGTCACTTCTCCGACCATCTTTCAAGCTTCTCCAGGCTCCTCTTCATTTTCTGCACCCCTTCTAGAGTATCCACCCTGTTGCAGATCTTGGTGTCATCTAAAAACAGGCAAACCTTTCCTTCTAGCCTCTCTGCAATGTCACTAATGAAGACATTGAACAGGACTGGTCCTAGTAATTGACCAATGGTTTCACCAGACATTCATACAGTGGCATTATCACTGAACTATTCTTGCTTCTTATGTTCCTCAAGTTGCAATTCATCGTTCATTTTTGCTATTGTTGTGACTTCAGTACTGTGCTGCTTGAATAGTATATCATTTGTGACAACCACACCCAAATCTTTTTCACTTTCTGTGCATTTCAGTACTTTACCATTTAACTAGCATGTTGTTTCTACCAAAATGCATAACACTGCACTTGTTGTCTGGGGTAGTCTGAAGATTTATGCTATCTTGCATAGTGTTGACAATAGTACCAATGGTATCACATTATTATAGTGACTCAGATTGAGCAACTCGATTTTGAGCAACTCAACTTGAGCACTTGTGATCTAAGTTACCTTGAAAGGGTAGCGAGCGTGGTTAGAGCAAGTAGGTAGAAACATAGAAACATAGAATTTGATGGCAGATAAGGACCACTTGGCCCACCTAGTCTGCCCATTTTCCTACCTAACAGATAAGCTGCAGATCCTAGTTAACCAACATCTTACTTTCTCCTACCCCCCACTAGGATTGCCTTATGTCTGTCCCATGCATTCTTGAATTCCCCCACTGTTCCTGACTGCACGACCTCCTCAGGGAGGCTGTTCCATGCATCCACAACCCTCTCTGTGAAAAAATACTTCCTCACATTACCTCTGAGTCGTCCCCCCTCTATTTTCAAATTGTGCCCCCTTGTTCTTGCATAGCTCTTTTTCTGAAAGATGCTACCCTCTTGGACTTTGTTGATTCCCTTGAGGTACTTGAAAGTTTCTATCATGTCCCCTCTCTCCCTTATTTCCTCAAGGGTATACATATTAAGTTCCTTTAGTCTTTCTTCATATGTCTTCTGGTGCAGACCCTGCATCATTTTGGTTGCCCTCCTCTGGACAGCCTCCACTCTGTCTATGTCTTTGCGGAGGTGAGGTCTCCAGAACTGCACACAGTACTCCAGATGGGGTCTCACCAACTGTTTGTACAAGGGGATAACAACTTCCTGTTTTCTACTATTGATGCCTCTTCCTGTGCATCCCAGTATCCCCCCAGCCTTCCTTACTGCCTTCTCACATTGCTTGCCCACCTTTAGGTCATCTAAGATAATTACCCCCAGGTCCCTTTCCATTTTTACTGTTGTTAGTATCTCACCCCCCATTGTGTACTCTTCCCCTGGGTTTTTGTTTCCCAGGTACATTATCTTGCACTTCTTTGCATTGAATCTGAGCTGTCATACATTTGACCATTCCTCCAACCTTACCAAGTCCCTTCTCATCCTTTCCACTCCATCTTGTGTACCAACCCTGTTGCAGATCTTTGTGTCATCTGCAAAGAGACATACTTTTCCTTCCAATTCCTCTGCAATGTCACTTATAAAGACATTAAAAAGGACCGGTCCCAGTACTGAACCCTGCGGTACCCTGCTAGTAATCCTCCTTTCTTCACTGTGTACTCCATTTACTACTATCCTTTGCATCCTGTTGTCTTGCCAATTTTTTATCCAGGCTACCACCTTGGGACCCACTCCAAGGCTGGCTAACTTGTGTATTAATTTTTTGTGTGGGACTGTATCAAATGTCTTGCTAAAATCTAGGTAGGCCATGTCCACAGCCCCTCCTGGTTCACTACTTTGGTCACCCAGTCAAAGAAATCTATTAGATTCATCTGACATGACCTTCCCATCATGAATCCATGCTGCCTTGGGTCCTGTGCCCCACTGGCCTCTAGGTACTCAACAGTTCTTTCCTTCAGAAGTGATTTCATCATTTTCCCTACCACAGAGGTCAAACTAACTGGTCTGTAGTTTCCTGCCTCTGTCCTGCTCCCACTTTTGTGAAGAGGAATCACATCTGCCCTCCTCCAGTCCTCAGGTACCACCCCATCCTCCCATGATTTGTTAAAGAGAGTAGTCAGCAGTGTCACTAGTTCTACCCTTAGTCATTTTAGAATTCTAGGGTGAATCCCATCAGGCCCCATTGCTTTGTCCACCTTCAATTTTATTAGTTCTTTCAGAACCCTTTCTTCTGTAAATGGACTGGTATCGACCCCCGTCTTCAGAGTGTTTCTCTTGTTTGGTTTAGGTACCTCCCCCTCCTCTTCCTTTGTGAATACTGAGCAGAAATATTCGTTCAGTATCCCTGCTTTTTCACTGTCACCTTCTACCCACATTCCCTCCCCTTTATTAAGCCTCAGTATCCCTCCTTTGGTCTTTCTTCACTCCCTAATGTACCTATAAAAGGTCTTATCCCCCTTCTTAACAGAATTGGCTATCCTTTCCTCGGTTTGGGCCTTTGCTATTCTGACTGCCTTCCCAGACTATTTCTGCTTTAACTGATAAAGTTCTCTGTCCTGCTCCTTCCGTGTTTCCTTATATTTCCTGAATGCTATCCTTTTCTCCTTAACCTTCCCTGCCACCTCTTTTGAGAACCATAGCGTTTTTTTCCTTCGCTAGTTTTATTGATTTGCTTTACACAAAGACTTGTTGCCTCTGTGATGGCTGTTTGATTACTCCCACTGTTCCCTCCACCTCCTTCTTGCCTGTTTGCTAGTGCTTTTCTGAGGCACTCCCTCATTTTCCCAAAGTCAGCCCTCCTAAAGTCCAATACTCTTGCTTTTGTATGGCTTGATTGTATGGCTGTATTTATCGTGAACCACACTGTTTGGTGGTCACTTGTTCCCAGATGGCTACCCACTTCTAAATCTGAGATTCTTTCTCCATCCCCATTTGAGAGTACCAGATCTAAGATTTCTCCCTCCCAGGTGGGTTCCAATACTAGCTGTCTGAGGCATGCCCCCTGTAGGGCATCAAGAATGACCCTGCTCTTGGATGTGCCTGCAGCAAAGGTGCTCCAGTTAACATCTGGCATATTCAGGTCCTCCATCAACAATATCTCCCCTTTTTCTGCCATTCTAAGGAAGCTTTCTATCATTTCCTTGTCCATTCCCTCCCCCTGAGATGGGGGTCTGTATACAACCCCCATGCAGATTGTGGTGCCATTTCCTGTCTCCAGGGTGACCCAGAGTGCCTCATCTGCTCCCTGTTTACTCTTTAGTTCTGTTGCTTTGATCCCTTCCTTTACATAGAGAGCTACTCCTCCTACTCTTTTACCCTCCCTGTCCCTCCTATAGATTGTGTATCCTGGTATGTTGACATCCCAGTCATGGTTCTCTGTGTACCATGTTTCTGTGACTGCCACAATATCCAGGCAACCCTCTTCCATTGAGGCCACTAGTTCAGGAAGCTTGTTACACAGACTACAGGCATTGGTACTCATCACCCTCCACTTTTTGATAGCCTTACCCCTTTTAGCCCCATTCCTGTCCTTACTGCCTTTGCCTTTTTTTACATTTACCTCTGTCCTGTTCCCTAATAACTTCTCTACCTTGGTGTTTACCTCACTAATTACCATGTTTTGGGGGGGGGGAGGCTGGGATTTCCCTGCTCCTTTTCAGTGCCTCCCCCATTGGCTAGTTTAAATACTTGCCAATGAAGCATTTAAACCTCTCACCTAGGATCCTGGTACTCCCCCAGACAGATGCAGACCGTCGCACCAGTATAGGTCTGCATCCCTCCAGGTGGCCCCCCCAGTCCCAAATGAAGCCAAAACCCTGAGCTCCACACCAGTTTTTCAACCACTCATTGAATTCTGTGGTGAGGAGTGCCCTGCCATCACCCTTGCCATAGACAGGCAGCACCTCCAAGAAGGTTACCATATGTGCTACTTGTCTAAGGCCCCTCCCCAACTCTACAAACTCCACTTGCACTGCTCTGATCCCATTCCTAGCTAGGTCATTTGTCCCTAGGTGGACAATGACATCCAGCTCCCTCCCTCGTGCAGCTCCTCCCATGATCCTGAGGATTCGCTTCCTGTCCCTCCAAGCTGTGACGCCAGGAAGGCACCTTACCTCCCTCTCCCCTTCCTCCCCCATTTCTACCCCCCTAATGATTGAGTCCCCCACCAGGAGTTGTTTCCTTCCCCCTGTGGGGTCCCATGCCACCCTCCTGTGGGTCTCCTTTGTGAAGGTTCCCAGCATCCTCCTTGGTCTTCACTGCAGGTGCCTCCATAGAGGAACCGCTATCCACCAGAAGAGCGAATGAATTGTGGAGAGGTACAGCTGGAGGGATGCAACTCTGTTCCACCACCCTCTCCCTCTCTGAGCCCACCCAGGTCCAGTCTCTCCTCTTTCTTGGCAACCTCTGAGGTAGTGGTATTGGCCCTGGTGGTCCCTGGGTGGGGGAGGAGGTTTCACAAATCCTAGCCAGGTAAGCTTGGAGACGGGCAACCTCCTCTCTCAGACCAGAGAGATGCCTGCAAATAGGGCAGCATCGCAGTCTCCAGAATGTCTCCCAGAACACTGCTGCCCCACAGCCATTGCACTGCACCACTCCTATCATGTCTTATTTTGTGTCCCCTCTCCTATTTCTCTGTATGCTTACTCTCTCCTTTCCTTACAACTCTCACCCTTCCTGTTCTGGGACAGCAACTTCCTATCTTCTTCAGTAGCCTTCTTCTTCCTTGCTCAGTGTCAGACCACCAGCAGCTGGGGGAGAGTGAGCTACTTTTTTCCTTTAGGGTTGACAAAACCAATGTTTCTCTATGATCCTTCCCTTCCTTCCTACTGCCAAACAGGAAGTTCCTGTTGACAGTCAAATCCAGTGGCTATAAAAGTAGAACTGGCTTAGGGTGGGATGGAGGGCAATTAGTAAGAAAAAAGGCTAGCAACAGGAAGTTGTAATTTGAGTCACCTGCTTTTATAGTGTCTAAGCCACGCCCCAATTAAGCTCTCTCTCCTCCTACTGGTTTAGCAAAGTCAGCTGATACAGTACCCTTCCTAGCACAGAACACACACTGACTTTCTTTCTTTTCTTTCTTTTTTTAAGCCTAAATAAGATCCCTTCTACTTCTAATAAAGTAACTGTCTACTTAATCTCAACAGACACTGGCTCCTTATGAGATATAAGTGTTAAATTAATAAGAAAATGTAGCTTCTCTTAGTTAGCTGCTTTCTGCTCTACAAGCAATGCTAGCAACAGGAAGTTGTAATTTGAGTCACCTGCTTTTATAGTGTCTAAGCCACACCCCCAATTAAGCTCTCTCTCTCTCTCTTTCTCTCCTCCTACTGGTTTAGCAAAGTCAGCTGATACAGTACCCTTCCCAGCACAGAACACACACTGACTTTCTTTCTTTTCTTTCTTTTTTAACCCTAAATAAGACCCCTTCTACTTCTAATAAAGTATCTGTCTACTTAATCTCAACAGACACTGACTCCTGCTGAGATATAAGTGTTAAATTAATAAGAAAATGTAGCTTCTTTTAGTTAGCTGCTTTCTCCTCTACAAGCAAGGCTAGCAACAGGAGGAAATGGCAAAGGAATAGGAGAATGAAGGACAGGAAGAGGAGGGTACAGGCAGGAGGCAAGGTCCAGGCAGGTAGCAGAGGTACAGTAGTTGGGCTGTAGTTTGAGGATATGCTGCAGAACTGGTGTCCTGGTGTGGTGGTGAGGGTGGCTGCCTATAGTGAGGGAGGTCCAGGGTTCGGAGCTCAGTAGAGGTAAGAGTTTCGCATGTTTTCTGTGTGTGGGACTTTGTTTTGTTTTTTTGGCATTCTGTTTTCCCCATCCCTGACATGCACCTTCTGGAGTTGAGAATAGTAATTTGGTGGGGGGGGGTAGAAGGGGGGTGCCCCCCACATACATGTGTGTTTTTTTTGCCTGATCATTGTTGTTGGCTTCATCGGGGCGTGTACATCTTTGTTTTGTGTTTCAGTGATATACACTCACTATAATGACGATTGCTGTTTTGCGATCCCTATTATGATATGGAAAGCAACAGTTTTGCTGTCATCAGCAAACATAGTCATTTATGATTCACTTAATGTCTGAAGTGTTGTTACAAACAGGATAAACAAGGTAGGGCCAAATACTAATCCCTGGGGGAACCCACTGGTTACATCACTTTAAAACAATTATCAATTAGAGAGTGTCTCCATATTTACAGTAAATAGCTGGTGATTCATTTTGATTCTTCCTTATTTTCAAAATTCACATTGAAAAAAACCTTCTCTAAAATTCAAGCCTGCTTGGGCCATTTAAAATGAGTCAGGCATTGCTTAATTGTAGAAGACAGAAAACATTTAGTGATTCAAGCAATTTTTCCAGTTTTAGGTTATGAGGGCACAGTTTATCATCATGCTTCTGAAACCACTTTAGCCCCCTTAAATACAGTATATTATCGAGTACTATGCTTTAGCTTAAAAGAATTATGGGCTAAACTGGCTTCCCCCTGCCTCTAGGACAGAACTACATGACTCTCATTGGTTTATAAGGCTGTTGATGATAAGACCGCTCCTTATCTCTCTGACTGGTTAATGGCTCCTTCTTACAAGTATACTTTATGTGAAGTATGGTAGCACTGTTCCCAGTTGCCTAATCACTCATCTGCTCATGGTACAGTAGAGCACATTTCTCATTAGGTGCCCCTCACGCCTGGAGCAGCTTAGCGCCACAAATTCACAGCTGTTCAAATCTTTCCTCATTTAAAAATCCTGTAAAATTACACGTTAGACACCAAACTGATATGTACATGCTTTGGAACTTGATTGTTTGATTTTGTGTTATGTTATTTTATTTTATTTTGCTGTTGTACTGTAAATTAACAAGGAATATCCTGCAAACAAGGCTTGTATCTAATGGAATCTATCCTGTAACTCTAAACCTAAAAAAAAAAAAAAAATGGATTTTTTTTTTAATAACTGGGAAACTGGTCACTAAATCCCATGTAAGTAAGTAAGTGAGTAAGTAAATTTTTATTTCTTTAAGGCGCCCTTCCAAAGCTCAGGGCGCCTTTACAATATCAGTCATACAAATCGAAACCACAACTGTAAACAACATCAAATTCAAAAACAATGTAATCCTCTAACATTCTGAGAACTAAATACTTCATATTCTTCTTATATATTCTCATTTTTTCATGCATTATTTGATGACTAAATCACATGTACCACTACATACCCAATAACATCTGAATGGGGATTTGCATTGTTTCTTACTCTAAGGGTGTCTCCTCCTCCTGAGAGGCACACTAGCTACTGAGTATGGCAGTTTTGGTGGGCTGTGCAAAGTTGCAGGAACAGTCCACCCATTGTGCACTCTCCCTGATGGTGGCTCAGAAATGAGCCCCCCTTTCATGGTGGATGGGTTGACTTATGTAACCCCACCTGAACTAAGCAGTTTGGGAGCTTACTGTATTTTAACCTGGTTGATAGCATAGTACTCGATTCCAGCAAGTAAGGAGTTAACGTGTGCATAAAAACCTAAAATCTGTTGTCAGGAAAAGGCCCCGTGGCCCATCATGTCTTCCCATTCTCCCCTATCTACTGTTTAATAAGAGAGCCCCAGCAGCTCTTCATCCCCTTTGCTCCTTTCCTTTCTGATAACATTTTTTTTCCAAGCCTTTGCAACTGTTCCACATGTTTTAAAGCAGCAGTGCAATGAAAAAAAGTTATTCCAAAAAGCTAATTTCTGCTATGGTAATGAAAAATATTGGCAGAACTGCTGATTTGGGTTTTCTGGATGCTTCCTATGCTGTATACTGTACATTTGCATTTTTGTCTGGATTCTTACCCTCCTCAGGTCTTCAATATTATTTCTGTGCAAAAATAAGGTAGCCATCTTTTTTTCTTGAGAAATAATTATTTTAAAACTTTCATAAAATTCCTAAATGATGACGGAAACAGAAAATGTTACCACCAAAATAAACTGGAAGTCATCTGGCATTGATTAGGAAGAAAAAAGGTGGGGTCAAATTTTAACCTAGTTTAGTTGCACTGCTGCTTTAATTCTCCCACTGAGTCTGCACAGATCACCTCTTTCAGCAACTTATTCAATCCCTCCACCACTCTTTCTATGAAACAGTGCTTCTTCACATCCCACCTAAATTTTCCCCCTGTCAGCTTAATGGTGTTGCCACTGGATATTGTGTTCTCAAGCAGTTAGAATAATTTCCTACTATCAACTTTATTTACCCCAAGGAGATATTTGTATGTTTCAATCATGTCCCCTTTTTCCCTTGTCATCTCCAGTGCATTCATCTTTAGATCTGCCAGCTTCTCTTTTTAAGTTCACTCCTGCTGCCCCAAAATCATCCTGATCACCTTTCTTGCACTGCCTCCACTCTGTCTCTGTCTCTGTCTGTCACCAAATACTCAAAAACTGCACACAGTACTGTAGGTGAGGGTGAAGCAACAGGTATAAAACACAAACTTAGTCCCTGCATGCAGAAAATATATAAACATCAAGTATTGGTGAATACAAATAACAAAAAGGCAGTTGTGTTAGTAGTAGATCCAGGTGGCATACAACATACAGTTTAATTACGGTATGCTCTATAAAGGCAGAGCACTACAATAATTGTTCAGTTTTACAGTGTCCCTTGATACTACAGTGCACTAAACCCTGAACCTTGGTAGAGAATGGGAAGCCCAAAGTAAGTGAGAGAGTGAGCAGAAAGGGGGTTATGATGACATACTAAACTGCTGCCAAAGTATGGTTGCTGAAATATCACAGTGGTAGAGAGGGGCAGGGTGGGTTGGGGGTGGGGTGGGTAACCAGAGAAGACAAGAAGAGGAGAGAGTAAAGTAGTGAGAAAACGGATGGAATGTGATATAACATAGTAAATATGGGAAAGTAAGTGAAGAAATATATAAAAACAAGTAAAAAATAAATATGCAGAGAGAAAATACTTAAAGAGAAGAAAGAAAGAAAGAAAGAAAAATATATGTGCTAACCATGACAATGGGATTCAAGCAAATGACCCAAATCCAGCTCTGAAGCCCAATATTTTACAGTACTTGACAAGCTGAAAGAAATGGCTTGAAGTGTAGTGCAGCAGATATGAAAAGCTTTAACATATAAGTCCATGTACAGTGTATTCATTCAAATCTCATTTTGCATACTGTACAAAGTCAGTACACCTAAATAAATGCAGGATCATTCCAAGATTGTAAACACTCATAAAAACTGAATTTGAACATATAAAAAAATACATTTAATACAAAGATTATATGTATCACCATGCTTATTTACTCTGTGCATATGTACAATTTTGATATCTAAGTCATGAGAGTAGACAGTTTTATGCAAAGCTCAAACTATAAAGAAAGAAAAATAATATCAGACGAAGGGATACATATCTGGTTAATCCTTTCTTTGTAAACTGGACTTCTGGAAATAAAATATACGAACCCTAGAGATCCTAAGTCCAAATAAAATTGTAAGTCAAGTCTCATAAATATGATAGCGATATGAGATACAACGAAAAAAACGTTCCCATTTCCCAACAATAGAAGATTACAGTAACTGGAAAAGTAAGCAATAGCAAAATCCCAAAAGAATAACTTTCAAACAAAAATAATTTTTCTTTTTGTATAATACGTATAATTGTACAAAACATATATGTAGTGAGTAATTGCATGGAAACTGAGGGACCGATTCACAAAGCTTCCGGCATGGCGGGAGGGGCTTGTGCCAAAAAGAATGGCGCAAGGTGCACCTTGCGTCGAAAGATATGCCAGGAGTGATTCTCAATGTCAGAGGTGTGCAGTATTATAATACAAGCACTCAGTGACAGTTCAGTCGGTGGTGTTTTATGGAGGGGTGTGCCGGAGCCGGCTTGAGGTACAGGTTGAGGGGGAGGCTGGGAGGACACTACATGACAGGGTGGGAGGGGGGCCACTAGCCCACCAGGGATAAATGCATTGTTACACATATTTATGGGCATATTCAGGGCAGGGAAAGGGACCGCTAGACCACCAGGGATAAATATATATTTACAGGCATATTTGGGGCAGGCAGGGGGAGGGACCACTAGACCACTAGGGATGGGGGCAAGGATGACTGCCATGTCTGCAGGAGATTGTGGCATAACTCTCCCATGCACCAGGCATTTGTCGCACAGGAGAGGTTGCCACAAGTGTGGGAATTTAGGTGCTGGGACCCTACCTGTACCTGAATCTGGTGCAGGGTCCCTGGTGTACGGGGCTTGGGCACAAGCAGCTGTTTACCACAGCTTGTGCCAAACATAACCCTTTTTATGACTCAGGCCCTGAGTTTCATGATACAGCAGTATAAACAAATGTACTGATAATACTGCAATAGGCAGAAAATAATACCCAGGAAGTTATAAACTCCATGGGCTGTGGGAACTCTAGGTTTCAACTAGCCAGTTATTAAAATATCGAAGGTAGGAAAATAAAACATGAAATCCTAATATAAACAATAATGTAGAGCACATTACATAACTATTGGACAATGAGTTCCTACAAGTCAAGTCAGTTTTGTA
This sequence comes from Neoceratodus forsteri, assembly GCA_016271365.2. Lineage (NCBI taxonomy): Eukaryota > Metazoa > Chordata > Ceratodontiformes > Ceratodontidae > Neoceratodus > Neoceratodus forsteri. The sequence goes on from CM057454.1 coordinate 532,646,794, forward strand.
ATCTATGTTTGCTCCTATTATATACAGTATGTAACTCCAAGAGTGGTGACCCAACTTTGGGCTCATGTTTGTACCTATTTAGTCCATATGTGTGTGTATGTATGTATGTATATATATATATATATATATATATATATATATATATATATATATATATATACTGCATTTGGCATTATTCTGACCCCAACTTTGGGCTCATGTTTGTACTTATTTAGTCCATATGTGTGTGTGTATATATGTGTATATGTGTATGTATATATATATATATATATATATATGTATATATATATCTATATATATACTGCATTTGACATTATTCTGACCCCAACTTTGGGCTCATGTTTGTACCTATTTAGTCCATATGTGTGTGTATATATGTATATATACTGTATATATATATATATATATCACACACACAGTGGAATTCCATAAGGCTGCTATTATGGAATTCAGCATAGAGCAAGCCTATTGGAGTATTAGAAGCAGCAGTTGAAATTTAACCTTGTACCCCTGAAGTGTTTCCCTGGTCTGGGCTCCATTTTAGGGTACCGCCAATAAGATTTTTTAAAAATATGGAAACGTAGACAATGATGGTAGAAAAAGACCAATGGTCCATCCAGTGTGCTCATGGTTCCCTATCTAACCCCAGAACCTATTGTCCATCCAATGTTCTAGCCCTCCCATCCATCCCTGTATTCCCGTCCCTGTTTCTATTGCTCTGGGTAACCACTTTACCCTTCACTCTGCTCCAACTATGCTTAAAACCATTGATGGTTGTAGCACCTATTACCTCTGCTGGTAGACTGTTCCTTGTTTCCACCTCCCTTTCTGTAAAATAATACTTCCTCATGCCCCTCCTGAATCTTCCTCCTGTCAGTTTCCATGCGTGCCCTCATGGCCTTGAACTATTACTTATGCTGAATAATTCCCATCAGTTCACCTCATTCCTTTCAGAAACTTGAAGTTCTCTGTCATGACTTCCCTTCTCTCTTTTGGTCTGCAGTGAGTACATGTTCTGTGCCTTGAGGCGCGCTTCTTAAGACCTGCCCTGCTGGCCCTGAATCATCTTTGTCACCCTTCACTGCACTGTCTGTAGCCTGTCCTTATTTAGGTGATGACTCTAGAACTGGACACAGTATGCCAGGTGTGGCCTCACCAAAGATCTATAAAGGAGTAGTATCGCCTCTTTCCTTCTGCTGTCAGTACCCCTCCTGATACAACACAGCATTCTATTTTCCTTATTATAGGCCTTGTTGCACTGGCTTAATTGTCTGCGGGTACCACTGATGATACCTCCTAGGTCCTGGTCCTCAGCTGCAGTGCCAAGCCTTACCTCACCCATCCAGTACTCAGTCCTTTGGGTTCTTGTTCCCTAAGTGCATCACCTTACACTCTTTTTGGCATTGAATTTTAACTGCCAAACCTTAGACCACCTTTCTAGCCTTTGCAGGTCACTCTGCATTCCTCTGGTTCCATTGTCGCTGTCCCCCCCTGAGCTTAGTGTCATCTGCAAAGAGACGCAACCGTACCCATCAATGTTGCTGATAAACATATTGAAGAGGAATGAGCCCAGGACAGATCCCTGTGGTACCCTGCCAGTTACCTACTCAGCTCAATATGTCCCTAACCACACCCAGATCCTCCATCATCTTCAGTAAGCATCTGCAAGGCACTGAGTCAAAAGTCTTGCTGAAATTGAAGTAGAGTAAATCCATGGCACATCCCCTACCCAATACACTTGTCACCAGTCAAAGAAAACTATTAGTTTGTATGTCAAGGCCTGCCTGCCACGAACCTGTGCTGTTTATTGTTCTCTAGGTAACCCACAAGTTCTTCTTTGACCAATGACTCCATCAGCTGCTCTTGCCCTACAACAGAGATAAGACTGGTATGTCTGTAGTTCCCTGCTTGTTCCTTGTCTCCTTCCTCTTATGTAGTGGAACTACCTCCACCACCCTCCAGTCCTTTGGAACTACCCTTGTCTGTTGGGAGCTACTGAATATTTCTACCAGGGGTTCAGCTAGTTCCACTCCCATTTCCCTGAACACTCTTAGATGCATCCCATCCTGTTCTGAGACCTTATCTATCTTTAGGGCTGCTAGCCCTTTCCATACCTTTTCTCTGGAAAATGCTGACTTCCTTATATCTGGGCCCCACTTTGTGGCCACTTTGATGCCACTGTCTGGCAAGAGCCTGCCATCCTCCCTAGTGACAACAGATCAAAAGTAATCATTAAGGATGGCAGCCTTTTGCATGTCTTCCTCTATCACCCTATCTCCCTCAGATAGCCTAACAATTCCCCAGCCTTTCTTTCTTTTTTCTCTAATTACCATAAGAGATGTTTATCTCCACCCTTGACCCCCTCTGCAATATGTAGCTCTGTGTCTGCTTTTGCCTCTCTAACTTCCCCCTTTTCCTACTTATTTCTCAGAAATTATTCTCCCAATTCTTCCTTCCCCTGATTTTCTTTTTACCTGGAGAAGGCCTTTCCATTGGCCTTACTACTTCCCTGATCCTTGCCAAGAGCCATAATGCTCTCTTAAACATGTTACGTTTGGTTACAGCTCTCATGCATACGTTAGATGCTTTGAGAATGGCCCCCTATTTTGCCTTCCATCTCTCTTACAGAACTCCTATGCAGTCTACCCCAACAAACTTGTCCAAAACCAACTTTTTCAACCTGATGAAGTCTGCCCTTCTAAAATCAAGGACCTCAGCTCTTGATTGACATTTTCCAGTCTAGGGCCAGTATGAATCAAATGGAGTTATGGTCGTTGTTCCCTACTGGCTGTCCTACACTCACAGCTCCTACTACTTCTGAGTTGGTCAGCACTACATTGAGAATGGTGTCCTATGTTTTGGGTTCCTTAACTACCTACACTAGTACACAGTACAGAAATGTATCCAGCAAATTATGACTTCTGGTGCTTCTGGCCACTGGAACATCCCAGTTGATGTCTGGTATGTTCACATCACCCACTACCATTACTTCCTTCTTTGACACTCCCCTTTTTAGTTCTTCCATGAGTTATTTGTCCCTCTCTTTCCCTTTCCCTGGTGGTCTTTGGATCACCCCAAGTGTAGTTTCTTGCCCGAGGTTGCCGTGAGTTGCACCTCTGTCTCCCCATTAGTACCCCTGATGCTCCCATCTTCCACAACTTCAGTGCCATCCTTGATATAACCTCCAATTCTATGTTTTCCTGTGTCCCTCCTGATCAATGAGTACCCAAGGAACCTCAGGTCCCACTTGTTATTTTCTGAGGCCCCTGTTTCCCTGATGGTCACAGGGTCCATCTCAGTGTCTGTCGTCATTGCCTGGAGCCCACTGATTTTATTACCCAGGCCCGGGGTGTTAAGGCAGACATCCTTCCATCTACTTCCTGAACTCTTTTTGCTATTTACCTGTCTTTCTCCCTTATTCTTCCCTGGTCTTCTTAGCATGTTCTTTTTCATGATGATTGCCCACTTTGTGTTCCCCTTCTCAAGTGTCTTCCCCTAGCTCAGTTTGGACCTCAACTCTGTTTTTACCAGCTGTGCTGCCACAAGCCCCCAAATATAAGGGAGTACTGGCTAGGTTTCCTTTCTCTCTCCTATTACTGTGGTCCCCCTAGTTCCAGTCTCCCCTGCAGTCAGTTTAACTGTCCTATTTAGATTTCAAACTTCTGTCCCAGTGTGCTGGCTCCTTCTCTTGTGGGTTGGAGTCTGTCAACCTTGAAGAGTCTCTTCTTCCAGAAGTTCTCCGAGTGCCTCACAAAGTGGTACCCCTTCTTCTGGCACCATCCCTTACGTCAACCATTAAACTCCTCTCTCTCTCTCATCCCTCCTCATTCTGTCCTTCTTCCCCTTCCTGCTCCACAGTGTTTCTAGGATTCCCTACAACACCAGATATCTTTACCTGTAATTTCTTGTTTCACCACTTCTCTGTTTCCCTCCTTCTCCCCCTTCTTTTTGTCCCTCTGTTTTTTTTGTTTGTTTTTTGAATCCTCTGCCACAACTCACTTGACCTTCTGCTGTTTTGTTCCATCCCTATGATCCCTACTGCTTCCCCGCACTTGTCCTCAGTCAACAGTTCTCTCTTTCTGGTAGCACCCTGTGTGTTATGTGGGACACTAGACCACCCTGACAAGAATTCCTTGTCAAACTGCAGCCCAGATGCCCTGCAGATACAGGTGCTGCACTGCTACTTCAGGAACACTGAACACTCAGTCCAGTGCAAATTAAAACTTTTAATAAAGTTCTGAGTGCTGTTACATACATGGCAATGGCATGGTAAATTCTCCTTGCTTCAAGGCTATGGTCACTCCATCAGGAGAAATTTAAAGAACTGACCCAAAACACTGACCAAAAAGCACTTAGTTCTGCCAACTCACTTACACTGCCATTTTAAGTATTAAATAAAATACATTGGGTGTAGCCTAACTGCTGTGTTCTCTCATCCCTCTTAGTTCTCCAAATACTGAGCCACCAGAAAATCACCCCTTTAAATATTATGTCTTCTCTAAGCCTGCTTCAGCTCCTCCCCAGACGCACACTGTCTCTGTGATATCCTGTTTTAGGAACTTGTAAGTTTTCAGGTAAATCCTGTTCTTGTGTATCTGATCGAGGCTTCAAGCTGTCTAGGTTTCCATGCTCCAGGAGGAAATAAATATGGGACTCCTTTGCCTTGCTGGAAGATATACTTAAAGGATATAGAACAGTAGAAGTAATATGTTTTATTCATAAAATTCCCTCCATGCAGATCTCTGAAGGCATGCCTCAAAAGACTAGAATGATGGGGGCCTATTGGTGGTTCCCCCTCAAGAGGGTCTGCCTGATGACATCCATCAGGGAGTCCTGAGCACTGGCCGACATGTACCTAAAGTTGTAAGATATGAGGAAGCAGGTGACTAGTGTACAGAATGCCAGAAAGTATTTGCAAGGGTTACCATACAATATTCCCAAGATATTCAGGGTTTGTACTTATAAAGTAGGCAACTCAGTGGGTACATCTAAATTGCTGACCCTTTTTTTATACTTAAAACCAAGGCAAGGAAACCAAGGCTCTCAGGCTTACCATGCCTTCGGATGGAATAAGAATGGGACTCCTTGCCCCTGCTGGGAGATCTGCTTAAAGGATAGAGAGTAGTAGTCATCATACATTTTATTCATAAAATATGAACAAGGATGACCCAGTTGAGCAAAGGCTCATTTCTAGTGGGATTCAAGTACAAAGCATTTTAGGTTAGTTGTATGTTGATATAATAAAATATGTTCCAGCGCAACATATGGGTAGAAACAAAACAAATGCTATGCAGGCAAAGATGGTACAAACATGAGAAGCAGTACCATCTTATTTATTTATTTCTTAAATTTTGGTGACCGGGTAGGCCCACTGAGCCCCGAAGGTCCCTTTTTCAGGGGCGACCCAGGATAATAATATAAGTTATAAGAATGAACAAGGACATAAGGAACATTTGAGGCATTGTGAGTTACATCATGAGGTGGTTACAGTAAAGAAAAATTGTGGATACAGGCATGGTTACAGGCATGGTAAAAGAAAAGCAGTGGATACTGGCATGGCTTACAGGCATGGTAAAAGAAAAGCAGTGGATGCAGGCATGGGTACAGGCATGGTTATCATCATGACATGTAAGCAATTGGTAGTACTTTGCATATTGTTTATTCAGGGGTTGCACATGGCCTCTGGTAAGCAGTCTGTATAAGGCAGGTAGTAGGAAGGTTAAGCTAGGAGACGGGAGTTGGAGAGGAGGGGAGTACCTTAGGAGCTTTAAGTGCCATGACAGTGGCATGCGCTTGAGGTCAGCAGATGGGACTTAAGCCTGGTGCGGAAGTTCATGAGTGAGGAGAAGGCCTGGACCTGGGGAGGGAACTTGTTCCATTGGCAGCCTGCTTGGGAGGAAAAGGATCCTCCGCTAGCATTTGTCCTTACCCTAGGGACTTCTAATAGCATTCTATCTGAGGTCCTTAGGTTCCTTGGGTTGTGTTTGAGGGTTATGGTCCCGGAAATGCTTGGCGGAGCATGGGGTTTGAGAAGCTTGTAGGCCTGGACAAGCAAGGGGTGTTGGAGGCGGGCGACGACCAATGTGGGCCAATGAAGACTGGCCAAAGTGTCACAGTGGTGACGTCTCGAGTGGTCTAAGGTTGCAATATGAGCTATTTTATTATATAGGGTTTGTATCCTGGTAATCTCTTGTTTAGCCATGCCCTGTATAATAGGGGCCGCAAAGGTCAGGTTGGGTAGAAGGACGCTGGTAGCTATGGAAAGCCTGGCTTCAGGGATGAGTTGGTCCCTGAGTCAGTACAGGGTGCCAAGTTTCCGGGCGAGGTCCTGGTGACCTGGTCCATGTGTTCCTTGTATGTGATATTCTGATCCAACATGAGGCCTAAGTATTTGGGAGGGACTACGTTAATGGCTTTACCAAAGAGTGAGGTTAAGGAGAGGGATGAGGACCTGTCAAATTCCAGGGATCTTGGCCCGAATAGCATTGCCTTGGTCTTGTCGGCATTTAGTACCATTCTGTTCTTACATAGCCAAGTCTCTAGTGAAGTGAGATCCTTTTGGAGTAGAGGGCCTAGGGCAACCACGTCACGCAGGGGTCGGAAGATCACAGTATCATCAGTGCACTGCACAACCGAGCTCTCCCCGCAGTGGGTACGCAGGTCGTTGGTAAACAAGGAAAACAGGAGGGGGCCTAGAATTGAGCCCAGAGGTACACCCTGGTTTAGGGGTAGTGGGTCAGACAAGGATGTATATGCTGTCTCCCTCAGCAGTAGGATTAGTCTGCAGGGGTAGAGGTGACACGGAGAAGTCATCCTTAGCGTAGATTAGACCCCAATTTTTGGTTTCTCTGTCATTGCGGTAGAGTATTGAGCCCACGACCTGAATCTCATGGTCATGGATGTGGGCTTTAGCCAGGTTTCAGAAATGGTTAGTAAGTCCAGTTTGTAGAGGTCCAACCAGGCCTGGACTTCGTATTTTTTGGTCTAAGACTACGTATGTTCATATGTGCTATCTTCAGACCCTTGGTGGCCGCCCATTGATGGTCCTGGGGGGATGCTACCAAGATATTGGGTACGTATGGGCCAGGGTTAGGTTGGATCTCACCTGATAGGAGAAGTAGCAAGACTAGTAACCTGAGCAGTTTAGTGCTAGGTATTGAGATGAGGTGTCTTTGATGTGTCCTGCTCATATAGTAAAGCAGGTCATAGCATACACCCTTTTTTATGATCTCATGCTCTGTTAAGAGGCTAGATATACCTGAGATAGGGTAGCTGCTAAGGAAGTCGTGTGGGGGGATATTATGTAGATTGCTCACTGGTTCTGGGGGGAATGGGTCTATGAACCTGTCCACCCAGAGTAGGGTCAGTGAGTAGATTATGGCAAGTAGTACACCCCTATTAGGGGGAGGGACACTTGGGTTCCTAGCACACCAAGGAGGGCGGAAAGAAGCTTATACTAAGTAAGGCATTATTATTGGATGATGTCAGCGTAGCATAGGTAAGAATAGGGTGCTCAGAGTCTATCTGACTTGAGTCTGAAGGGTGGATGGCAGACACTGAGGGCTTCCTGTTTTCAGCTGCAGAGCTGTCGCACAGGCAGTTTTAAGGTAGTTGTCAGCCTGTTCAGTGAAGCTTAGGGGAACCTCAAACCACAACCTCCCCTTGTAGCAGCACCAGAAAAGAAGTAGAATGATGATGCAGGCCATACTGCCCATGATTGAGTACAGTGATTTGTGTAGAAAGACCAAGAATCCCTCTAGTGGCAGGCATGTATAACCTGCTAATGGAAAATTAGCCAAAAAAAAAAAAAAACTTCTATTACACCTCCTGGTCTTGGTCGGTGGCTGGCTGGGTGCCGGCCGACCATGGGGGAGCTGAAGCAGCCCTGTTCAAGGGCAGGCAGCTGGAGAGAAGAAAAAAAGACCTCTTCCACCAGTAGAAGTATAATAATGGGGCCTATTCACTAACGGTGCAGATAGGTTATGCGCCGCATAAACCCGGTGCATAGTCCACCCGCACCTGGCCGCACACACTATACCCCCTGCATGCCATGCATGATCCCAGTACGCCCCCCCACATGCCCAGCACACCGGCCGAATGTGCAGTTCTGCGTGGGGGCAGACCAGGGACAGGTACGGGGGGCATGTTAGCACTCTGTGCCATTCACAACGGCGCAGGTGCCTTGCATGTGAGGGGCGACTGCTACACCTTCTGGAGGCAGCCATAACTATTACATGCCCCTCCAATTGCCGCTGCTGAGATTGGCAGGGAATGCAGGGGTTAACATCGGACCCCTCAATGTATCCACCCCTAGCTGTGGGGCACATTTGGGAGGGTGGGGGATGTGCAGATGGGGTCCCTCACACCTCAATCCACTGTCTGCTTATGCTCCCATTGGCAACATGGTGAGTGATGGGGGGGGCAAGTGATCCATTAGAGGTCCCAGTCCGGGCAGCCGATTGGCTGCGCGGCCGGGGCTGTAGCCCCGCACCGGACTGCCCCCACATAGCTGTGCACCAGGGGTGGGGCCATGTAACGGAGCCGGGCAGGGACCACTGTTCGTGAATGCGGTCCCCACCCAGATCTCTGGCAGTTGCGGAGCTGCGCGGGGGGGGGGGGATATGTGCGATTCCTGCATATCCCCCCACCGTTCTTGAATAGGGCCCAATATAGAAACATACTGTAGCAATATAGAATTTGATAGCAGATAAGGAGCGCTTGGCACATCTAGTCTGCCCATTTCCTTACCTAATGGATAAGCTGCAGATCCTAGTTAATTAACAGTCTACTTCCTCCTACCCCCAACTAGAATTGCCTTATGTCTGTCCCATGCATTCTTGAATTCCCCCACTGTTTTTGACTCCACGGCCTTCTCAGGAAGGCTGTTCCATGCATCCACAACCTTCTCCATGAAGAAATACTTCCTCACATTACCTCTGAGCCATCCCCCTCTATCTTCAAATTGTGCCCCTTGTTCTTGCACATCTCTTTTTCTGAAAGCTACTATCCTCTTGGAGTTTATTGATTCTGTTGAGGTACTTGAAAGTTTCTATCATGTCCCTGACCTCCCCCTTTCCTCAAGGGTATACATATTAAGCTCCTTTATTCTCTCTTCATATGGCTTCTGGTGCAGACCCTGCACCATTTTAGTTTGCCCTCTTCTGGACAGCCTCCATCCTGTCTATGTCCTTGCAGAGATGGGGTCTCCAGAACTGCACGCAGTACTCCAGTAGGGGTCTCACCAACTGTCTGTACAAAGGGATAACAACTTCCTGTTTTCTACTGGTGATGCCTCTCCCTATGCATCCCAGTATCCCCCAGCCCTTGTTACTGCCTTCTCACATTGCTTGCCCACCTTTAGGTCATCTGATATGATTATTCCCAGGTCCCTTTCCATTTTTGTTGTTGTTAGTATCTCACCCCCCTTTGTGTACTCTTCCCTTGGGTTTCTGTTTCCCAGGTGCATTACTTTGCAATTCCTTGAATTGAATCTAAGCTGCCATACTTTTAAATATGCAGAAAAGAAGAGTACAGACACAAGAAGCAAAGTCCCTTCCCACAATTAACCCTTTGCTGTGCCACCAGCCTGTATACCTGTCCTAAAAACCTACATGTTCTAAATTTTCTAGCAGCCTAAAGGTTGATGGTAGAACCAGTAAGTCCAACAATTTAATTTTGGAAGGTATATACCAGCTAATATAGCTGGATAAACCTTCAACTATTTACTTTTAATGTAAGATCAACAGCATAACAAGAGAAATCTGCAAAAGACATTGGAGTCACCCCATGCCAGCTCTGACTGAGACTGGATGGAAGGGTCACACTAAATTCAGGAGGTAGCAGATAGGTCCTAAGTCTAGGATGGCACCAGTCTCCTCTGGGCAGATCTATGAAATAATGCCCCAAAAGATTATATCCCACTAGAATGATTGGAGGGCTATTGATGATTCCTCCTCAAGAGGGTCTCCCTGATAGCATCCACCAAGGAATCCTGAGCATTGGCCAAGCTGTACCTGAATTTGCAAGATAAGAGGAAGCAGGTAATTAGTATGCAGAATGCCAGAATGTATTTGTAAGGGTTGCCATTCAGTGCTTCCAAGATACTGAGGGCTTGCATTTATATAGTAGGAAACTCAATGGGTACATCTAGATGACTACACCTATTTTATATAACACCAAGGTATTAGGCGTTATAATAAGGGCTCAGAGGGTTGGAATTGGGTGCCTTTAGTGCCAGGAGACCCTCAGTTCTAAGCCTGCCTCATATGTGTAAATATGCTTGACTGGCACTGTACAGAGGCCAAACATATAGCCCCATCTTTGTAGTCTTACTGCTCTGTAGCTGTAGCTGTAGCTGGACAAACTACTTTTAGCAAATGGGACTTTACTATTGGACATGACAGAGAAAATTATTTGAAAGCTGTGTAAGTACAGTATCATCTCCATAGCAGTAAGTACACTGCCTGTAAATAAACTGTTTTTGTGAACTGAAACTACCTTGTATGTGCATGTTTGTCTAAAGTGAAGAGAACAGAGAATGTAAGCTGCTAAGAGCATCATTGCTAAATGAAAATTTTCTGCATGTAAGACAGTATTATGCCAGCAGTTGAGACAGTCAGTTATAGTACCTGTTACCAGTGCTACTTCCTATAGGTCTGCTAGATATAACTAGTAAATCTACCGTCAGTTTGTTCTGCTGAGGTATGCATGTGCTGGGGCACTCTAAATCCCCCAGATGGAGACACCACACCATCTACACCCATGTTGTAACCCCAAGACATTCATGAACAAAGGCCATCCCCTCAGCTTAAACTCACACATCCCTTGAGGGCTCTGGTAAAAGTGCTATGCCACAAGACCATGGATTGGGGGGTTGGGGGTGGAAGTGCCTTATACGTACTGTATATCACAGATATAAGAAATAGTGAAATAGTGATCCATTACTTTAAAGGTACACTGTCAACCCCATTTGGCCTCAAAGTGTCGCTAGTTTAAAAAACACTTTTTATGATTGTTCTCATTCTATTGAGACTGCTGATTGGCTGGTTGCTTGATTCAGGCCCCTGTTTCCTTTTAAAAAGTAAAAAACTGAGTATCAACCATACTGGTGTTACCACACCAAAACATGTTTGTTTACATTTCTTGACGAACTACAGCTGCATCTTTCCTGGACTCAGGATCACCCCCAACACTATCTAGCTACTCATTATGCAGTGGGAGTAGATGAGACCATTGTATCACTAGTGGCTGCACAGTTTGAGGATGTTTCTAATGTTCAGAAAGTATGCAGTAAGGGTAGGTAAACAATTAGGAGCAAAACAAGGCTGTGTATAACTATACATTCCAATGCATTTCCAAACATATGAAAATCCCAGCAGAAGCAGGCCTTACAGTCCAATGAGTCTGCTCGATTGTGCAGCTAGCCCCTCAATTTACAGCTACCCCACCCTCCTCACCCCTCTTCATCACAACCCCCCCTCACCCTGTCCCAACCCCTCTTAAAGCCCCCCCAGTGTTCTACAGGATACCAACTCGGGCAGAGCATTTTATTTATTTATTTAAACTTTTGTTTACCTGGTTAGCAATATGAGCCAAGGCCCTTTTTCAAATGCGACCCGGGACCACAATCTATGTTACAGTCAAAATGTAATGCACAATACTTATACACAATACAATACAATACAATCATACAACTGTAACATAATAACATACAAACAATAAGTTAGTAGCATTCCACCTGTCCATCACCCGTTCAGTGAAAAAAATGTCATCTGATTTCCCTCTTGAATCTTCCCCCTCCGTTCTCAGCTGATACCCTCTCGTATCCCTCCCTCTTCTAAGCTGGAAAATCCCTTCTGTATTATCCTTATTTATACCCTTGATGTATTTAAAGGGTTCAATCATATCCCCCCATCTCTTCTGTCCTCCAGGAAGTACATGTTCAGCTCGCCCAGTCTATCCCCGTAGGACTTTCCCTCCAATCCCTCGATCATCTTGGTCGCCCTCTTTGCACCTGCTCCAACAATTTGATGTCTGTTTTCAGGAATGGGCGCCAGTACTGCATGCAGTACTCCAGTTATGGCCTGACCAGAGAGCTGTACAAGGGAAGGATCACCTCCCTATTTCTGGAGGAGATTCCCCCTTGATATACACCCCAACATCCTGTTGGCTTTTGCTGCTGCCTTCCTGCACTGAGCTGAGTTGTTCATGCTGCCAGTTACAAGCACCCCCAGATCCTTTTCCTCCTCAGTGCTTTCCAGCTGCACCCCTCCCAGTTGATAGCTCCTCCCCTGGTTTCTAGCTCCAAAATGCAGTACCTTGCACTTCTTGGCATTGAACCCCAGCTGCCATGTTTCTGACCACTCCTGTAATTTGGTCAGGTCCTCCTGCAGCCCCTTCCACCCTTCGATGTCATCTACCACAGCTCCCATCTTCATATCATGGGTGAACAAACTTATCCTACACCAGACTCCATGTGAGATATCAGCTGTGTATGTCTCAAAACAGCACTGGTCCTAGTACCAATCCCTGTGGTACCCCGCTCATCACGTCCCCTGGTGATGAGAGCCCCCCACCACCATCACCCTCTGCTGCCTTGCATTCAGCCAGTTGATGATTCATCTGGTCATCTTTGTTCCCCCCGCCCGGCCTCCCATGTGGCACAGAATCAAAGGCCTTGCTGAAGTCCAAATACAAGACATCTATCACATGGCCCCTGTCCAGCTCCCTGGTCACCCAGTCGTAATACTCAATTAGATTTGTCTGGCAGGATCTGCCCGAGACAAACCCATGTTGTTGGCCATCCTGGAGATCATTTTCCCTTAAAAAGGTCACTAGCCTCTCCTTTAGTAATGTTTCCATGAGCTTCCCCACAATTGATATGAGGCTCACTGGTCTGTAGTTGCCTGGTTCATCCCTAGGGCCACTTTTGTGAATGGGCACCACATGGGCCATCCTACAGTCCTGTGGTATGCATCCTGTGTCCAGGGAGGTGTTGAACAGGTCAGCCAGTGGTCCTGCCAGGATCTCCGCTAGCTCCCTGAGTACCCCAGGGTGAATGCCGTCTGGTCGCAGTGCCTTGTCCACCCTCAGTGCTCTTAACCCTTCCAGAATCCTGTCCTCTGTAATCCCTACATCAGTCACCCCCTCCTCCCCACTACCCACTCCACCCCCCCTTGGGATATCTGCCCCCCTTTCTCCTTCGTGAACACAGAGCAGAAGTATCCATTTAATGTCTCTGCTTGATCCACCCCTTCTCCACCCACCCTCCCTCCGTCCTTCCTAATCCTCACAATCTGGTTCTTGTTCTTCCTTCTTTCTCTAATGTATCTGAAGAAGTCCTTTTCTCCTTCCTTAATACCCTGTGCCAGTCTCAGCTCTCTTGAAGCCTTGATCATTCTGACTTGCCTGGTAACCTCCCTGGACTTCTTCATATACTCATCCTTGTCAACCCCTCCACCTGATGTCCTGAGTTTCCAAAATGCCTTCCTCTTGACTCTCACCCCCTCCATAACCTCTCAAGTCAACCAACTGGGCTTCATTGCTCTTTCCTTCTTATTCCTTGTCTTTGTACAGTTCCAGTGGCCTCCATCAGCCCTTTTTTAATAATATCCCATTTTTGAGTAGCATCCATGTCTGGTTGAATTCCTGCTAGAGACCTACCCCAAATTTCTCCCATCCTTTTAATGTCCACCCCTTTAAAGTCAATCACCCTGGTCGCCGTACCTCCTGTTTCCTTACCCATATTGTGAGTGAATCACACCGAGTGGTAGTCACTCCCAGCCAGAAGGTCCTCCACCCCAAGTTCTCTTACAGCCTCTCCATTTGAAAGTGCCAGGTCCAGTGTCCTCTTCAGTCTACTCGGCTCATGTACCAACTGCACCAGGAAGCTGTCCTGAAATGCTTCTAGTATGACCTGTTCCCTTGCAATCGCAGTGGTTGTAGTGCTCCAGTCCAGCCCAGGTAGGTTGAAATCCCCCACCACCACTGTGTTCCTCTTCCTACAGACTCTTCTGATTTGCTCAGCTAGCTCTCTATCTGGGTCATCCCCTTGTGCTGATTGTCTGTATACTACCCCCATTCTCAGCATCCTACCTTTCGAGTCCTGAAACTGCATCCATAGGGCCTCTGTTCTGCCTTCCTCCCCTTCCCTTCCTGCCTTATATACCTTATCCCTTCCCGTACATAGAATGCCACACACACCCCCCTTTCCCCTTAGTCCTATTTTTCCTGAATATTCTATACCCTGAGATCCACATATCTCAGTCCTGGTACTGGGTTGCCCACGTTTCTGTGATGGCTGTAGTGTCCGCCTTCCCCACTGCCAGGAGAGCCTGCAACTCAGCTGACTTATTACCTAGGCTCCTTGCATTCAGCCTGACCACCCTCCACCCAGTTTCCTTCCTTACCTTTCCCTGGTTTTCCCGCCTCTCTCTTCCCCCTATGCCTCTACCCTGACTCCTATCCTGTTAACTTGGGGGGTAAGCTCGTCTGGCTCCCTTCTCTGGGATCCCTGCCTACCAGCTGTCCACTCGCCACCTCCCACCTAGTTTAAACCCACCTTTGCTGCTATGTACCACTGTATACCCTGCTTTAATACTTCCTTCCCCCTTCTTGCTCAAGTGTAGCCTGTCCCCTGCATATAGATCTTTATTGTCCCAGGTTTTTCCCCAGCCACCCACTAACTCATACTCTTTGGATTGACACCATTCCCCCAGCCATGTTTTGAACTCTCTAATCCTTCCTTTCCTCACCGTACTCGTGCAGGGCACTGGGAGCACCTCTGAGAATGCCACCAATTCATCTGGCTCTTCGCACAACCTTCCCAGCTCCTCGAACCTCTCACTCACAACCTCAACCATCTCCCCACCAGGTCATTCATACCCATGTCCACCACAAGATGTGGTTTCCTCCTATCCCTCCTTGCGCACTTCAGAATTGATTGCTCTGCCCTGCCCTGCCCTGCCCTGCCCGCTGTTAACACAGTTATGGACTCTACCCATATACAACTCTGCCTTTCCCCCTTACTGCCCCATCTTATCTCTTTTAGTATGGAATCCCCCAACAGTAGTATCTCCCCTTCATTATTCCTAGTCCCCACCCCCACCCTATTACCAAAGTACCTATCTCTAATTGCTGCTACATTTGTAGCTCCACCCATTCTTTCTATGGCTCTCCCCCCCCCTGACTTGCCCTCCTTCCCCTTTGACTCCCACCCCCACCCCTGACCTGTTCTCCCTCGCTGTTCCTTCTCTTTCCTCTACCTCCTACCAACCTCCCTGGATCCCCCTTCTGCCCTTCCTGCCCTCCATACCAGCATTGCTCCTCTCCATTTCCCTCTGACCATCCCTCCAGTTGTGCTCCTCCCCATTTTGCCCAAGTCCCCCTCCTCTGACCGACTACTGTTCCCTGTGCATTCCCTCCCTGTCCCTCTCCTGCCCCTGAGATCCTTTCCCCCCCTCCTCCTCCACCAATGTTGCCACCACCTTACTTGATATGGCCTCCCCTTTTCAATTGTTCTGCACCTTCCTTCATGCTTGCCTCTGCTACTTCCCCATCTGCTTTTCAGCTCCCTTTTCCTGATCTTCCCTCCCATTTAGCACCTCTAGTGGATCAAATCTATTCTTCTGTTCTAAGCCCACTGCCTTTACCCCTGTGGTTGACAGTCCTCCCCTTGCTCCCTCCTCCCTTGTCCTCTGTGCAGGCTCTGTACCTTTATACTGTATCACCCTCCAGTCCCCCAGGATTCTCTTTTGCCCATTGCTGCCCTTATCCAGGATTTCTGTACCTCCGCTGGTGCTTTCCCCTATGCCCCTCCTCTTGCATTCATGCTCCCCAACTTTCCTCCAGTCCCCATCCCTTCTTCCCCTTCCTACAGCTGAGTTTGCTCCTTGTTCCCCTGCAGATCCCCTTTTGGCTGTGCCTTGTGCCTCCACAGTCACCCCTCTAGCTGCTGTAGCTCCCTTGGTGGGACCCCTCATGTCCTCCCATCGACTCCTCTCCCTTTCCCAGCTTAGTGCCCACCTCAGCCATCCCACCTCCTCCCTTAGCTGTGCAGTCTGCCTACATACCAGACATAACCCCATTTTCCAGGCTATATTCAGAACCATGGCTGACCTACAACCAGTACACCCCACCACCCTCCCAGAGATGACCTCAGCCCTTGAGGCATTGGGACCCTGCCCTGGATCTGCCATCACCCTGCTCCATTTGCCCCTCCAATGTGGTCTCTCCCCCCCATATTCTTCTCTTGCCTATATGAAGCTTTTGGTTTAGGCCCAAGGGTAAGATTTTCCCTGTTTAAAAGCTATGTGTTTCCATGCCCTGTGGCTTTCATACCTCTGGACAAGGAATGAAATGGGCTGCTCCTGGCAGTCCTGTCCACCAATCGTAGGGTAGCTCCTCCCCTATAAATGTGTAGTACTCTGGAGTGGGAGGGCTGGGGGAAGGTGGGAATTGGGTCCTACCCTGACTCTCGTGAGAATCAATCAGCCTTGACTTGACCCTTTCCCTACCAAGTCCTCTCAATCCCCACACAAAGATACAAGGCCAAACTGCAGCTTCCTGTCTGAGCCCCACACCTTGAGTGAATCTCCCACACTAACAGCGCCAAAACAATTCAAACAGCACAGATTAAATATCACAGCCCAGAATTCCACTCAGTAACGTTGTAACTTATTTGAAACCCACCACCTTGTCCCCTCACAGAACAAAGAGTTCTAATATCAAAATTAAACAGAAAAATTTCAGTTCTAATAAGCAAGAAAGCAGATTAAACAACCAGCAACATCAATGAATTTTAGAGACTGTAAGCAATCGTAAAATGTGGGTTTGTACCTAGAAATAATATGATGCAAAAAAGGTTGACAGTGTCCCTTTAATGGGTGGGCTCACATAACCACCAATGGAACAGAGAGGAGTGCTGAAAAGAGGAGAGGAGATGAGAGGAGAGGAGAGGAATGGAATTTGGTCCACAAAGATAATCCATGGCCAGCAGGGCAAGGCGTACAATGAGAGATTGAAATGTATTTACATGTATTCTCTGGAAGGCAGAAGGGGGAGACATGATAAAGACTTTAAACTTCATGAAAGGGTTCAACAGAGTGGAAACAGTAAGTTTGTTGCAAGCAACATGAGTTATGAGTGGGAGGTCATGCCAGACAAACCTGATTGACTTTTTTGATTTTTTAATGAGGATGGCCAGTAAGGGACATACAGTAGAAATATACGTGGACTTGAGTAAGGCCTTTGACTCAGTCCTCAACAGAAGGCTGGACAAGAAGCTGAGAGACTTCTGGGTAGATGAAAGGATAACTAGATACTGTAGACAGAAAACTGTTGCGTCGCCCTGTTTTGGGAGCCAAATTAAATCCTTCACCTTCCTTTTTCCATTTATAAACTGGAAGAAGGCTTTGCAGATTCCGGTTTCTAGCCCCTCTTTAACTTTCTTAATCTGAGTCTTGCATTTCAGTACTGCTCTATACTCAGCCCTGGTGGTATCCCATGAAAACAGCGAAGCAACATGGGCGAGTCAATAAGAGCAAATGAAAGACAGTGAGTGTTTTGTGAATGACATGGTTTTTGTAGCGAGTGGTTTTGTCAGTGGGGAAGTACAGGAAGACGGATGTAGTTCACCAGCTGTTGTGTGCTCAGTAGTTAAATGAGCTACTGTGGGTAAGCCATTGAGCTGCCACTGTAGCTTGGTGGTTACAGCCATCGGCAGTGTGCATGTCAGGTTTGCTTGATCTGGGTGTGAGGCTGGGTGTTTCTGTTTTTTTTTTTTTTTTTGGTAGTTATAAAGTGTTGTGCTATGATTCACATCTCCCCCACCCTAGAGGCAATAAAACTCTTTCCAGCACTCATAGACCTGCTTTTTGTGAAGGATCAGTTCTTTTAGGTCCCTGTTGAGCCAGGGGACCACTTTTTGCCCCGTTTTCCCTTGCTGCTTACCAGGATGCAGACCTCTGTAGCTGCCTCAAGCAACTTCTTCAACAAACTCCTAAATTTGCTTTGTATTTCCAGACCCATAATCACCAGGTCATTCATTTTATAATAGTTCTCCTTTTTGAAGTTCCAGGTGACTTTGGCCTGGCTTGTCTTCCTCATATTGCTTACCAGCCAGAAGAAAAACCAAGATGGAAAAAAAAGAGGCCGTGTATGTCAACTTTTTAATCTGTTGCTCAAAGGTTGGCCAGGTTAGAAGCAGTCAAAGATTCCAGTTGAATTTCATAAGCTTTTCTGAAACTGAGGAATGCTGTGATACTTCTGTCTAACCCTTGTCTGTACATATCGCCCAGTCATATACGTGAGTTGCCATTGTAGAGGAAGATAAAGGCTGGGTAAAGTGGCATTATAAAATGCGCTCAAGAAATCCTGTAACCTGACTGGCTACAACATCTTCTGAGCCGTGTCCTTATCAGAAGATATTGTGGCCAACTGGCACTACCCTTCACTCCCCTGCCCCATTACAACAACCAATCACTGAGCTGTGTCAACCCTAAACAAAACACAGGCTGGCACAGCTCACAGTGGGGAAATGGCAGCCTCTGTCTATGAAAAAAATCTTCATTATCTGCCCCCTCCTCATAACCAAGCTCAAACTACAGCGAATCACACAATAAATAATAAAAAAACCACACTGTAACCTCACAACTTTCAGTTGAAATCGCCGCCATCCCAACAGCTGCCCGCGATCCATCGAGCATCCTGCGTGCTGCAAACAAAACAGCTTTCCCAGCTAGCTCATGCGCTCGATCCTGATATAGCGATTTGTGCCTCCTGCATTTTCCACTCATACGAGCTGTAACAAGAAGTTGCTTCATCAATCTCAACAGAAAGAGACACTTTTTTATTTTAGAATAGTTACAGTTTTTAAACCGCGACCTGCCCATGAAACCAGGAAGCAAGTGTCTACCACTATGGTGGTCATTGAGTGACGCTCTCTCTCACTCAAACCTGCTGTAATACACATGTGGGACAAGCTCACTCCCTAACAAAGCAGTCTTCTTAAAAGCACAAAATACAATATGAATTTAAGAAAAAAGAAACTACAACAAAATAAAATAGCCTATCTCTGCTGTTCTGGGGGCTCAAACACTTATAAAAGGGAACTATTTTTCACTATTTGACCTATTAAAACCATTTTTCATACATATCTTTTAAACATTTTTTTTATTTATTTTTCTTACAATAATTTCCTGTTATGCCCATTTTATAAGGCAATAAGAAGCTCCGAGATGTGGGTTATCTCCTGGTAAGAGCACGCCGGGGTGCATAAGGCACTCAACACAAGTGCCTCATGCCGAACAACACAACTGGGCATGCTCTTTTCAGGAGATAACCCACACCTCATCGTGTCTTATTGCTTGCATAAGGTAGCATTCATAGGAAGCTCCATAGTAAAAGTATAGCAGTGTCAAGTGTCAGGTCACTATCTTGAGTGACAAACCATGATGAATAGTCATGGACATCACTGTTCACTAGCCTGAATTCTTGCAATATGCCAGATAAGCACTAGAGCTCACTGATGTAATGACTTGTGGGAACACATTCACATGCAGCATTGTTTCTGTGCAGTGCCACTTGATGACTCTTTAATAGCCCTGTAGATAACAATGTATATTTACTATTTGAAAACAGTGGCATCAAGTGATGCCAAACCTTACAACTGGCTGTGACTTAGGCCATTGCTACAGACTTATCTGGGTATATTTAATAATAATGGAGCATGATCTGGGCATCACTGTCACAGGAGTGTTGGAGGGGTATTGCAAGGCCATGATGCTAGTGCATGTAAGGTGATTCAGTAGATGTGAAAGATAAATTCCACAAGTGGAATTTTAGTGGTATCACTCATTATGTGTCCATGAATAGTCAAAGTTTGCTTTTTGTGAAGGACCAGTTCTCTTAGTTCCTGTTGAGGCAGGGGATCACTTTTTGCCCTTTTCCCTTGCTGCTTACCATGATGCAGTCCTCTGTAGCTGTCTCAAGCAAATTCAACAAACCCTAAATTTGCTTTGTATTTCCAGACCCATGTTCACCAGGTCATTCATTGCAGAATAGTTCTCCTTTTTGAAGTTCCAGGTGATTAAGGCCTGGCTAGTCTTCCCTATCACAAGAAAGGGAGTTACTCAGTTGTGGCCACTGCTTCCTACTGGTTCCTGTGCATTCACACTGGAGATGACTACATCCCTACTGCTGAGACAAAAGATCATGGATGGCCACAGACCTAGTACCTTTGTTGGACATGGTGCTCTAGGAGGCAATTCTTGAAGGTGGATAGGAACTCAGTGTCAGACCTGCTTTTCTCCCCTCTCAGGACAACAGTCTATGCCCAGGAGATTGGAGTTCCTTAGAAGACTACATCCAAGTTGACTGAGTTAAAAAACAAAGGATGAGCACTCACCAAGCCACGGAAAAATAAAGCATCTGGGTTGCAATTAGGGCTGGGTAAAATGTATCTTTTGCCAGCATAATTATGGCAAAACTACAATTTTACTTCCATGAAATGTTGCAACATTTCTGGAAAACATTTGTGAAATTCTGCCAGAATTGTGGTTTTAGTTATTTCCATCTAATTTAAATAACATTTGTCTCAATTGCACCAGAGGTGGTGTGATGACTTTCCCAAAGCCCATACAGAAGTGCACCAAGATTGAAAGCTTTATCTTTTACGATGATTGAGTTATAAGCCTCCATATTTTTAGAAATTTAAAAATCACTTTTCACAGTTATGTAAATTGCAGAATTTTAAACCCCTGTATCTTTAACACAAGAGAACGGAATATCACCAAATTTGTTAGGTTCATTGGCGGTAAATATTAGGCTTTGAGGCCACTCCCATGGTCAAGCAGCAGAGCATGTTGCTGCCATGCTTATGACCAGGTTCATAAGTAAGCCCAGGAAATCACGTTGGGAGGCAGGCCATGGATGCGACAGCTTCCACTCCACAGTGCATCTTAGCTGGGGAGGGTTGGCAGCCAGTTCCACCTATATGGTGACCTGTGCTGCTGGACAAGGGAGCTTGCTCCTGCTGCAGGGGAAATTGTGGCTGTGCGAGGCTGACAGAGACACTGCCCCCACCAGGGAAGATGGGAGGGGAACAGATGCTGGAGAAAAACATGGTAGCCAACTGAATGATGGCTGGGTTCAGCCTGATGAGGGTATCACTATGAGCAGGGTATATCCATGAGAAATGTGCTGTGACCTGGGAGAAAAAACAATATGGGAAAAAAAAGAGGGCACGTGTGTCATCTCTTTAATCTGTTTCTCAAAGGTTGGCCAGGTTGGAAGCAACCAAAGATTCCAGTTGAATTTCATGAACTTTTGTAAAATTGTGGAATGTTATGATACTTCTGTTGAGGCCATGTCCATACATTTTGCCCAGTCATACTCTTAAGTTGCCACTGTAGGACAAGATAAAGGCTAGGTAAAGTGGTAATAAGGCTGCATTCATAGGAAGCTCCATAGTAAATGTATAGTAGTACCAAGTGTCAGGTCACTATCTTGAGTGACGAACCATGATAAATAGTCATGGATATCACTGTACACTAGCCTGAATTCTTGCAATATGCCAGATAACCACTAAAGCTCACTGACATAATGACTTGTGGAAGCACATGCACACGTAGCATTATTTCTGAACAAGGCCACTTGCTGACTCTTTAACAGCCCTGTAGATAACAAAGTATATTTACTATTTGAAAACAGCGGCATCAAGTGATGCTAAGCCTTACAACTAGCTGTGACTTAGGCCATTGTTACAGACGTATCTGGAGATATTTAATAGTTATGGAGCATGATGTGGGCATCACTGTCATAGGAGTGTTGGAGGGGTATTGCAGGGCTATGATACTAGTGCAGGTAAGGTGATTCAGTGGTGATGAGTACTTTTCAAAAGTTAAATTCCTCAAGCAGAATTTTATTGGCATCACCCATTATGTGTCCATGAATATTTGAGCAAAGTTTGCTTTTTGTGAAGGACCAGTTCTCTCAGGTCCCTTTTGAGTCAGGGGACCACTTTTTGCTCCCTTTCCCTTGTTTCTTTTCCAGGATGCAGACTTCTGTAGTTGTCTCAAGCAACTTTTTCAACAAACCCCAAATTTGCTTTGTATTTGCAGACCCGTGATCACCAGGTCATTTATTTTAGAATAATTCTGCTTTTGGAAAATCCAGATTACTTAAGCCTAGCTAGTCTTCCCTGTCACAAGAAAGGGGGTTTCTTAGTTGTAGTCGTTGCCTCCTACTGGTTCCAGAGTATTCACACTGGAGATGACTGCATCCCCACTGCTGAGTAAAAAGGTCATGGTTGGACACAAACCTAGTACATCTGTTGGGCATGGTGCTCTAGGAGGCAATCCTTGAAGGTGGATAGGAACCTCAGTCTCAGCCCTGCTTTTCCTCCCCTCTCAAGGCAACAGTCTATGACCAGGAGATTAAAGTTCCATGAGAGACTACATTCAATTTGCCTGTGTTAAAAAACAAAGGATGAGCACTCAGCAAGTCATGGAAAAATAAAGCATCTGGGTTCCAGTTAGAGCTGGGTAAAATGTATCTTTTGTGAGCATAATTCTGGCAAAATTGCAATTTTGCTTACATTAAATTTTTCAAACTTTTTGCAAAACGTCTGTGAGATTCTGCCAGAATTGTAATTTCAGTTATTTCCATCTAATTTAAAAAGTGTTTGTCCCCACTGCACCAAAGGTGGTGTGATGGCTTTCCCAAAGCCCATACAGAAGTGCACTAAGTTTGCAAGCTCCATCGTTAAGGGAGATTAAGTTATAAGTCTCCATATTTACAGAAATTTAAAAATAACATTTCAAAATTATGTAAATTGCAGAATTGTAAGCCCCTATAACTTTACAACTAGAGAACAGAATATCTTCAGTTTTGTTAGGTTCATTGATGCTAAATGTTAGGCTTTGAGGCCACCCTCATGGCCCAGCAGCAGAGTGTGGTGCTACCATGCTTATGACTCAGATTAGTACGTGAGCCCAGGTAATCACGTCGGGAGGCAGGCCATGGACAAGACAGCTGCCACTCTACAGTGCATCTCAGCTGGGGAGGGTTGGCAGCAGATTCCACCCACACTGTGTCCCCTGCGGCTGGGCAAGAGGGCTTGCTCCTGCTGCTGGAGATTTGTGAGCCTGACAGAGGTACTGCTCCCACCAGGGGAGATAACAGGGAAACAAATGCTGGAGAAAACTCAGAAGCCAACTGAATGATGGCTGGAATCAGCTTGATAAGGGTATAACCCTTTGCCGTTTTGCTCCATCTTTACCCAAACCTACTCACCGATGCGTACTATACACCAGTCTGGGATGGTTTACCCCCTCAGCCTTCTGACAGTTTACTTCCTACTGTTTTATAAATAATATAATATCCTCCCAGATACCTGAAAATTGGCTCTACTGTTCAAACCTGTGACCTCTGTCTACCCACTGAGATCAGCTGACAAATCCCTTCTTGTCCAACTGAGATGTAATACCAAAATGGGTGAGAATGCTTTCTCTAGCTGGGCTACTAAACTATGGAACTCCCTTCCACTGAGTCTTAGAATCTCCCCTTCTCCACACAGCTTCAAACAGAAACTTTGAATGACTCTTCTAAGCTCTGAACCCTGCTCCTGTTCTCTATCTACCCACTCCTGTACTGGTTCCTCCTAGTTGCCTTCTGGCTCCAGCTCCTACTACTCTCAAACCTGCCTGGAAATCTTGCTATTTTCTCTCTTCTAGCACTTATTCACTAGTTGTATGACTTATGACCGTTAGTTATTTGCACTTATATTTTTGTTTTGTTACTATATATAGATTCCTGCAAATGCATTGTAATTGCTGAAAATTTTATGTAAGTGTACTATGTCTGACTTCTACTTGTTCCCATGATGTTTTCTTGTATCTACTATTGTCTGCATACCTTTTGTTGTAATCTCCCGGGTCGTACTTGAAAATAGGCAGCTACGCTGTCTAGTGTACCTACCTGGTTAACAAAAACTAACTAAATAAATAAATAAACCCTGTGAGTGGGGTATATCACTGAGAATTGAGCTGCTATCCAGGAGGAAAAAAAAAGCAATATGGAAAAAATTGACTGTGTATGTCAACCTTTTAATCTGTTGCTTAAAGGTTGGCCAGGTTAGAAGCACCCACAGATTCCAGTTGAATTTTAAGAGCTTTTGTGAAATTGTGGATTGTTGTGATACGTCTGTCAAAGACATGTCCATACATTTTGCCCAGTCATACACTTGAGTTGCTATTGTGGAGGATGGTAAAGGCTCAGTAAACCGGCAATAAGGTAGCATTCATAAGTATAGTGGTACCAAGTGTCAGGTCACTATCTTGAGTGACGAACCATGATGAAGAGTCATGGACATCATTGTGTACTACCCTGAATTCTTGCAGTATGCCAGATAACCACTAGAGATCACTGACGTAATGATTTGTGGAAGCACTTGCAGCATTGTTTCTGTACAATGTCACTTGCTGACTCTTTAACAACCTTGTGTATAATAATGCATATTTGTGCTATTTGAAAGCAGTGACACCAAGTGATGCCAAGTCTCACAACTGCTTATGACTTGGATCAATGTTAGATGTATCTAGATATATTTAGTGATGGTGGAGGATGATGTGGGCATCACTATTGCAGGAGTGTTGGAAGGGTATTGCAGGGCCATAATGCTAGTGCATGTAAGGTGATTCAGTGGTGATAAGTACTTAGCAAAAGTTAAATTCCACAAGTAAAATTTTAGTGGCATCCCTCTTATAGTGAACACTTTTGATGGTTCCAATTGTTCACTAAGTAGGCATATTAGCACCTAGCTATAGTGAACACCTCGGCTGACTCCAGAGGTGTTCATTATTTGTCCATGAATATTTGAACAAAGTTTGCCAATTAGTATTTTTAATTATCTGCAATAAATTTTAACCTACTAAACCACATTTATCCAGCTTAATTCGATTCTTTGGCATTTTTACTTTGGTATGCATGCCAAATCTTGAGTATATACTTGCAACAGCAGTGGAGCTATAAACAACCAAATATTTTGAAAAGTTTCACACAGTTTAACAAATAAATAGTGAAATTTTGAACCCCTGTAACATACAATTTACACAATCAACTGCCTCTCTATTTAGCAGTTTTTATGACTCTTCCAAGAAAGTATGCATATAAATTTTCTATTATCTAGCTCCAAAGGTGGCCAAGTTGTAACCATAGAAATATTTTCAGAAATGTTCACATGAAAAATAAATTGCCAGCCTTTGAGCCCCTATAACTTCCCCACCACTCATCCCCATGTCACAAAACGTGGCATGTCTTCAGGGCATCTCCAAATGACAAATGTCAGACCTCAACTACTGAGCAAGTTATGACCAATGAAAGAATTTCAGGCAATTCTACAAAATGTTGCAAAATTACATTATGTATTCATTTGTTGACCGGGTGGGCGCACTGATCCAAGGGACCATTTTCAGGCATGACCTGGGCCATGACGATGGCACAGAAACATGGTACAAAGGAAATGGGTATAAAGGGTAAAATGATGGTGAGTAGTTAGAATACACAAGTGCTACATTAAGTAATATGATACAAATGATACAGATTTGTGCAAAAGTGAGCATAAAGTGACCGCAATACAATCATGCACACATCTCATCAGGAATGCTAAGGCTAATTTCTACAAGGAGCAACTGGAAAGAACCTGGGGTGATGGGAGGTGGTTTTGGGACAATGTAAAGGCACTCACAGGGAAGGACGACAAAACACAGCCATCACTGCTAAACATTAATGGCACAAATACCATGGACCCCCACACCATTGCCGAAGAGTTCAACTCCACCTTCATGGATCTTAGCTCTGTTCTAATCGCTGAATACCTCAAGCCTATCAAAGCTGATAATAGATGCCCACCAGACATCAACTCGCACCCTCAATTTTACTTCAAGAGAGTCACCGTCAAAGAAGCACTGGGTTATGTTGAAAAGGTCCTGGGGAAAACCAGAATGGGGTCTGACAACATTGACATGAAACTGCTGGTGCTAGCAATCATTCCCCATCACTACAGTTTTCAATAAATCCCTTCAGCTCACCAAATTCTCTTCTCCTTGGAAACAAGTGCTGGTGAGGTGTAAGGGAGGTGATAGGTCACTGACCGCAAACTACAGGCCCATCTCTATCCTCTCCTTCCTCTCTAAAGCACTGGAAAGGATTGTGGCAGACCAATTTACTGACTATATTCACAAATACCAGCTGCAATATCCC
This sequence comes from Neoceratodus forsteri, assembly GCA_016271365.2. Lineage (NCBI taxonomy): Eukaryota > Metazoa > Chordata > Ceratodontiformes > Ceratodontidae > Neoceratodus > Neoceratodus forsteri. Next base: position 532,673,053 of record CM057454.1, read on the forward strand.
CAGCAGCAGGGCTTTAGGAAACTCCACAGCACAGACACTACACAGGGGGATTTCACTGAGTATGTCCATAAGGCATTGGATGAGAGAAAACTGGTTGGGTCCATCTTCATTTACTTAACAAAGGCATTCGACACAGTCAGCCACCCACTCCTCTTGTCTCAACTGCATGCCCTTGGTGTTTCCCCAAATGCTGCTTTATGGTTCCTGGACTACCTAACTTCCCAGTCTCAAAGGGTTAAGATAGGTCACTCTGTATCTGCATCCAAGGAAGTCTCACTAGAGGTACCTCAAGGGTCCATCCTGGGTCTACTGCTCTTCAGCATGTTCCTGAATGACCTGCCCGATGCCTGCACTAGCAAAGTTATTCTATATACGCCGATGATGTTGTCCTACTTAGCTGTCATTCTCGCATAGAGCACCTACAAGCTGAGCTACAATCTTCCTTCCAGCAATTGGAGACCTGTTTCTACTCCCAAAGGTTGCTACTAAACAACAACAACAAAAAAATGATGCTCCTCTCTAGCCCCCAACTAAAAAGGAGATGCCCAGAACTGACAATCACAAATCACCTGACTGCCCCACTGAAACAGGTTCACACCTTCAAGTACCTGGGTGTCATTGTGGATGATACCCTCTCATATGTTCAGCACATTGACATGGTGGTGAAAGCTGTGAACACAAAATTAGGGATCCTGTTTAGGCACAAGAAAAGTCTAACTGCTGAAGCCCTCTGGCTCTCAGTCTCCAGCTCTGTCCTCTCCCTGGTCAACTATGGGCTGGTAGTTTATGGTGCTGCCACTGATACCGCCCTTAAAAGGGTTGCCACTGCCCTTAAAAAGATATGCAGACTATTGCTAAATGCTGACCGCTTCACGCATATATGTACCCTGTATGATCTGGCCCACATACTACCGTTTCAATCCAGAATCAGATACCAAACTTGCCTGCTGGAGAAAAAGGACACGCTCTCCCTAACCCCTACCTGCATTGCAGACCTGGTAAAGGAAGCAAGCTCCAAATGCAACACATGAAGAACAGTGACAACACAGCTTGATGTCCCATTCCGTAGAACTTCCCTAGGACAAATATCCTTCATGTACCGAGCTCCACTATGGCTAAATGAGATCCCTGCTGCAGCTCTTAATACAACGAATGGTTGGTCCTTTAAAAGAGAACTGAAGCAATACCTGCTGAACTCAAATGCCTGTGACTGCCTTACCTGAATCCATATCTTCAACCTGGATACCCCCCTCTTAAACACCTCTTACTCCCTTACCCGAGTCCATATCCTCAACCCAGATACCCCCCTCGTCTGTCTGAGCTTTCCTCCTGTTTTACCTACCCTGGACCCTCACCTGCCATTCCATGCCACCCCTGCTCCCTCCTCCATACTCCCCAACACCTCCCTTTCCACCCACTCTCCCCTAAATATTCTCCTCTCCCAATCCTCTCTCTCTCTCTCTCTCTCTCTGCCCTCTCTCTCTCTCTCTTCCCCTCTCTAATCTACCTCTTGTCTGCATTCTCCCCCCTTTCTTTCTCCTACCTTTTCCGATACTCTACCTTGACAGGCCCCCCTTGGGCAGTTATGCTGCGCATTGCTAATTGGGAAACCTTGTTGGCACTCCCCCCCTTTCTTTTTCCTACCCTTTCTGATGCTCTACCTTGACAGGCCCCCATGTGGCAGCTATCCGTACGTTGCTAATTAGGAATCTTCTCCCGCTGTTTAATTTCAGTTGTCTAGGTTACTCAAATGTATTGTTTATCTATTTTCTATATTACATAGCAATTTTACGTTTTGTGTTAACTGTCAAGTTTTTGTTATGTCTCTGTTGTTTTACATCCTGATGTGGAAGCTTTGTAAAAGAGTGTGTACTCAAAGGTTGTTTCCGAATATACAAATAAATAAATAATAAAATAAGTCAAGTGCACAGAGGTTCAGTGGCAGTGCAGTGCTGTATGAAAATTCTGTGAAATCTGAATTTGCTAATTTTGCCTAGTCTTAGGCAAAATTACCGTGAAAGATGTATTTTTATTATTTTTAAATCCAGTGTAAGACTTTGTGCAAAACAAAACAGGAATGCAACTCTTGTAGCACTCAATGTTTCATGGCCTTCTTGGAGCATTGTCAAGAAGAGTAACAGCCCCATCTTGTGGACCTTCATGAATTCACTGCTTAGTAATAATCGGGGGGTGCACAGGCTACAGAAATGCATAAAAGGTGCACAGTTGTGCAAATGATAAAGAAATGCACAGAATAAGCTATTAGAAACACCTAAGATTAAAAACAATAAATCTGGCCCCAGTCAAAGCAGATTAAATTACAGATCTGTTATCAAAATAATCCATTGTTAGTCACATTTTCATGTTCTACTCAATAGTCCCTGCGAGGATAAAAAATGTGAAGTACCACAGCATGAAAAAGACAATTTATCAACACTGTACAGAAATAAATAACATCTGTTTAATTTTGTTTTATTATTTTTTATTTAAAATTGTGGTAACTGGGTAAGTACCCAAGCACATACAATGTCCATTATTTTTTATTAGTAGTTTATCTCCTTTCACTACTGACCTGGTCCAATTCATGACTATTCCCCCCAGTCCCATCACCCGGCTTCTCTGGGGCATACCTGCTGCTGTTATCCTGGAGTCATCAGCCAGAGGATACTGGGAGAGCCCAGCTGCCGATGTGGAGCCAGTGAGGGACCAGACCACTGTCCTGCCAAGGTCGGGGATTTTCTGCCTTGGTTTTCTCCCCTGAGCACACGTCAAGTGCAATGAGATTTTGTCTGTACTCCATGGATGAAGCCCATGCTGTCACCTTCCCTGATGCCATGCTGCACTGCCACCTAGAAACACTAGGTGTCACAGCCACTGAGCAAGACATCCTCTCCTCCTACCCCGAAGGAGGAGAACTATGCTTAGGACACTCAGTCGTCCTTCCCTGGCTGAACACTGAGTGACCCGCATCCATTTCCTAACCCAGGTCACTGGTGTGGCAGGAGGTGAGGCCCTCCATGCCACTGGGTCAGCCTCAGTGTCCATTTTGAAAGGAGGTCCAGAACTATGAAAAACACAAAGACGCCATGAAAAAAAAGTCACTTAAAACAGTTACAGCAAGTATCAACTAACAATTTTTTTTATAACTAATTGTAAAAGCAGCAAAATTATGAACAGTAATTAAATGGTCAGGAATGGAGTGCCACAATTTTACAAGTGAGTAGGGGAACAACCTTTTACCTGGTTTTGTTTTTGTTCTGAAGGACCGAAAGTTGCAAATGACTAGTAGTTTGAATATTTCTTTATTTATTTATTTAGTTTTTGTTTACCGGGTGAATACCATAGCCAAGACATGACTATTTTCAGGCACGACCCAGGAGATTGCAATAGGTAGGGATAATCAGGGAAATACATTTTGAATTCAGGGAAGCAACTAATAATAAAAAGCAAATCAAAATTTCACAATTACCTGAATAAGTAACAAGATAGGTCAGAGTGATTATAGACAGTAACATAAATTCAGTGACTAGTAATCATATGTAGCTAACAAACAACTGAATTAAGAGCAGCTGAAGCAAAAACAAAATGAGACCTAAGTGCCTAATAACATGACTAGATGGGCTAAGCAGAGAGCAGTTTGCAGCAGTGGGGAAGTGAGAGAGAATGCAAATTCAGGGGGGTTTGAAGCAGGCAACAGAGCATTGAAAATATGTTACTGAAAACAGACTGGACAAATTACCCACATTATTCCCCACCAGAATATTCCAAAGCATAATTGTACCAAAATAAGGTACACAGTGTTGCAGAGTTAATCACCTTAGGTTGCTATAGAGAGAGAGCAGTGATGGGTTGATTTAGCAGCTTCTTAATCAAAGCGACTAGTGCAATTAATACTACACTATACTGTACTGTATTATACTATACTATACTATACTATACTATACTATACTATACTATACTATACTATACTATACTTTAAGCAATAATACATGACAGGGAGTGGTATATCATGAGATATTATACAATGGCAAGAAAAAAATCCTAGACTCTGGTTGCTCAGTCTTGGGCTGGACCAGTGATGTTATCCCAGTACAACATCACAGGTCTAGTCTCAGCCTCACTGTGAACCTGCAGATGAGCTTGAGCTACTTGAGCATCTTGAGCTTGATTGTTTCATCTGCTCTTAAAAAACAAAAATATTTTTCCACACAAAAACATCTTTAAAATGATTTTTTTAATTTTGTATAACAACGAGCTATTGTATAATAGCAATAATGCCCTTCAGGGTGTGTGACGTTTGGGATAACGTCGCACCTCAGTTGTTGGACGCACTGGGCCTGCGGCCTCATGCCCAACTACCTGAGGTGTGACGTTATCCCAGCACGACACACACCCTGTCGGGCATTATTGCTTAATCATCACGCCTCGGTTGCATTGTGAGGCACGAGGCCACAGGCCGAGTATCTCATGTACCCAAGAAGTAACGATATCCCATGATGTACCACACCCTGGAGTGTATTATTGTGATTATAAAATGACCCTAAAGTGTTAGTAAATGGCTGATCTTGGTAATCAGTTTTGGACTGTGATGTTATTGTGAGATATCAACACAGGTCAAAGTCTGATTCAGCCAATCAGCTTCCAGGATTTCTCCTCTCCATTTTATAATGTAGTATACTGTACTGTACTATACTATATATTATAAATATGGGGGTCAATCAATAGTTGGTTTGCTTAGGATAATAAATGCTAAAATACACACCCAGATTTTATACTGTGCAGAGGTGTGGGGAATGGAGAAAACAGAACAGTTGGAAACAATTTTAAATAAATTTTATAAATATCTGTTGGCTGTACCTAAGGGTGCTGCATCATGCGTAGTAAGATTATAGTTAGGACAATTTCAAATCAAATGTTTTGCAGAAATAAGGTTGGTAAATAATTGGCTTAAAGTGCTTAACATGCAAGATAGCTCCTTTCCTAGGATGTTCTTAGAGGAAATGTTATTGTACTACTCAAACGGATTTACTTTCCCAAGCACTAATGTTTTGAATATAATTGTTAAGCAGTATGGATTATTGGACTTCATAACACTTACTCATAAACTTTTGTATAAAGAAATAAAAGAAATTGTTAAGATCAGAATTAAGGACATTCATTTCCAGAGAGAAATAGCTATGGCCAAAAACTTCAAATTTAGTAATTGGTTGGCCAACAATGTGAGAAATCAACCTGGCCTTAACCAATATTTACATTCAATTAAAAATCCTAACAGTAGAAAAGCTTATAAGAAGTTTAGATTTGGACTCATTGAAAGTAACACTCTGAATAAAATATATGGTAAAGGAAACTTCAAAACACGTGCTTGTGGAAAAGATGAAGATTCCCCTAAGCACCTCCTCTTATTTTGCACTTTTTATTCATTTCAAAGGAATCGTTACCTGGGTGATATACTTTCAAAACTAGACATGGAACCTACATATCAGTTTAATTACTTGTTAAAAACAGAAAATATAATACATTTAGAAAAAATATCAAGGTTTTGTAGGTTAATAGAGTATAAAAAGTCACATATTTATTTCCCTAAACACACTTCAGTTAAGGACTTTGGTGACCTAAACAAATAACACATTTTATAACAAAGAATTGTAGATGTAAGTTTGTGGGTTATGTATTTGTAATTTGTTATATGTTGAAATGTATATGTGGATAATGAGATGTGTTAAATATGTAATATATGTATATTTATTGATGTTGTAACAACAATTTAACTTGTTAATAACATCTTTGCTTACTTACTATACCATACTGTACTGTACTATGCTATGCTGTGCTGTGTTATACTATACTATACCATACTAAACTATGCTATGCTATGCTATACTATACTATACTATAGTATACTGTACTATACTATACTATGCCATGTTATACTAAACTATACTATACTATATTATGGTTTGAGAGGTGGAATAAGACAACTTGTCCATGCAAGTCTAGCTCATAATTTACAGTAGGCAGGATTTGTATCTACCCCCTTATATCCAGGAGTCCACTCCATTTTAAATGTTTTCAGATTAGTACTATTTGCTATGTTCTGTGGTAGACTGTTCCACAGATTCACTACCCTCTGTGTATAAAATAATTTCCTAGTGTTTGTTTTGAAATGTGTAGGTTTTGTTTCTCCTCGATGTGTATACTTCTTGTCCTTTCCCCATATTTATTGCTTCCATCAGTTCATTATCATTATACATATTAAATAGTAATTACAAATCACTGTGTCCTTCGCTGTTTTAAAGTGTGTAGACCTAGTATAGTAAGTTTCTGTTTGAGGAATTTTTTCAAATCTCTGTATCATTCGAGTACCTTATGCTGAATACATTCAATTTTTATGCTTCCTCCATATTGAGCCCGCCCCAAAACTTAGAGTCATAATCTAATAAGTGCCAGATGTATGATCTGTGTACAGAGGCAACACTGTACAGTGTTCAGATCTATGAGTGAAATGCCATTTTATGGTATTCAATAGATGATTTGCTTTTGCATAAACAGCCATAACTTGATTTTTGGTTTAATGTCATCCCTAACATAGACTCTGAGGTCCTTTTCACATGCTGTTGTTTTTAATTTGACTCTGTCCATGTACTGTAGTACTATTTCTTCATATTGTTTTTTTCTAAATATATAACCACACATTCAGTGTTCATTCACATACCAGGCCTGTATAGTACAGTATGGTCTGTATGCCCATTGTCCCATGCAGTGGACCAATAGGCGTACAGACAGTACTGTACGCTGTTAGTCAGTGGGCAGCATGCAGGTGGGGTGCCGCTGCCCGCCGCTGACTGGGGGGGTGCTGGGTGGTGGGGGACCACAGTGGGCGGATGGGGAGGGGGGTATCACTGGACCACCAGGAGTGCCTTTGTGATTTCAGCCTGAAAACAGGCTGGGGGGGGGTTCCACTGGACCACCAGGGATATTTGTAACATATGCCCTCGATCGAGAGATAGAGAGTGGTCCACTGGACCACCAGGGATAATGTTAACATATGCCCATGATCGGGCGATGAGGAGTGGTTCACTGGACCACCAGGGATAATATTAACTTATGCCCATGATCGGGTGATGGGGAGTGGCCCACTGGACCACCATGGACATTTGTACTTTGGGTGGGGGGAGCACAATGCTCCCAGGGCAGGGGACTAGTGGACAGTGTTCTGGGTGGGTGGGTGGCCACCCACGGCTGGTGGCTGCTGTGTTGCACCCTGCAATATAGCAGCTCGCCGATGGGTGGCCAGAACTTGCTCCTGGTTTTCCCAGGCACAACTTTGCACCTCCCTGAGTGGTGCAAGGGGGGGTTGTGCCAGCATATGCACCGCACTTCGCAGGCAGAATATCAGGATGTGCCGCATAGGCATAGGCTCGCCTCCTGCACTTGTGCCCGATACATTACCGATGTGCCCCGGTGCATCGGGAGTTGCGCAGTGCAACTTGCCCCTTTGAACATCATGCTGGGACACATTGGTGGGTTGCACATGGTGCAGCCCTTTAGAATATCCCACACTATATGTGTATATATTTACACACACACACACACACACACACAAACATATGTATAAATATATAGTGTATAAACATTACTCCTCCACTCTCAATGGCCACCTCCATGCTCCATGCTTTAACAACATGCAAATATTAAATTGAGAACCCCTCATCTTTATCACCCAGCTGGAGCATTTATCTGTACACTTGTGTATATGTACACTGTACCTGTAGTAAACTTTTATAATGGAAATAAAACGATATAATATTAAGCTGTTTTGTAAAATCTTATTTATATTTTTTCTAGGCAAAGTCTAAAGAGGGTAAAGAGAAAGAAAAATTGATCAATGGGCACCAACTTACAACAGGGTCATTTACAGGGACATGTGTGGTGTGTAGCAAGGCTGCTACAGGAAAAGACGTGATGCAGTGTTTAAGTGAGTACATTAGGTTATGCTGTCCTTTACTATAACATTTGTAGTGTATTATATTTATAGCACTGTTCAATTAGAATACACTTGCTACCTCTTTTAACTAGAGGAGGTATTACATGTAAAGAAAGGGCCACTGTCAAGAAAGACAGTTGTAATGAAAATAAGAGATTTGGTTTCCTAACAGTTTGGCTAAGATGGGTTTCTAATTTCTGTGACTGTTTGTTATGATTTACATCTGAGTCAGTTAAAGTTTTACTAGACAAGAAGTCCTTCTGTTTTTGATAGATATAATGGTAATCATTCCATTCAGAAGAGCTCCATGTGTTCTGTTAAGCCCAAAAAGACTCTGGAGAACAGAATATGCACTTGTTAGCACAAGAAGAAACCTGGAAGAAGAAATAAAGGCAACAGCAAAGCACAGTAAAACAAAGAAACCACAAAACTACAACAGGAACATAACATTGGAAATGTGACGTTAGGATAAAAAACCTCCCCTGAGCCATGGTGAAGTGGTGTCAGGGTGCTTCTTGGGTCTGAATGCTTATGAAGTGCACTGTTCACACTGCTATGACTTCAGTACTGTCTTTCAGAGCATTCTGTGTGGATATTTTGTGATGCTTGGAATGCAGTGCTGAGCTTAAGGCAACACCAATGCTGCATCGCCTGGTTATCCAAATCATAACAAAACCACATGCCACTGCTTCACCAGGGCTAAAGGGACTTTTTATCTAAATGTGACATTCCCTTACATCTGTGGCATTATGGTTCAACTGTAACTGATGCTTTCACAGTTTTTTTACAATGAATTTCCATAATTAAAAAAAAAAGGAAATTTAATAACAGATGTTCAGTATTGTGTATTGATAATGCCAGTCTTTTCTGGCATTATTAATAATTTTAGTGGCAAATACAACTCAGCCACAGAGCCACTTTCCTCCCTTACCCCACACTGTGTAAAACAGCAGAGCAGGGACACACCCCGCTTCAGCCACCCCTGTACCAAGCAACTCCTGGTGTTCAGTGTTAGCCCTTGCCTCACCTTGCCCCAGGCAGAAAATTCCTGGTGCACAGTTGTACCCCCTTCATCACCTTGCCACAGACAACAAACCCCTGGCATCCAGTGGCACCCACCATCCCTCACCCTGACCCAAGCCAAGCATCCTTGCTGTCCAGTGCCACCACCCTCACACATTCTACTCAGTTCCATGTCTCCCTGGCATACAGTGGCACCCACCATCCCACACCCTGCCTCAGTCCAGTCATCCCTGCTGCTAGTGCCACTACCCTCACACATTCTACTCAGTTCCATGTCTCCCTGGCATACAGTGGCACCCACCATCCCACACCCTGCCTCAGTCCAGTCATCCCTGCTGCTAGTGCCACTACCCTCACACATTCTACCCAGTTCCATGTCTCCCTGGTATACAGTGGCACCGTTATGTTAACTCCTACACCATTCCAAATATACCTGAGTCCAGTGGCACCCCCCTCACTCTTTGCCACACTCTAAGTATCCCTGGCATCCAGTGACATCACACTCTTTCCATCCTGTCCCATTTTGAGGGCCCCTGGCATTCAGTGGTTCCCCATTCCCTCACCCTGACCCAATCCAAATATTCCTGGTGCTCAGCCCAGTGATACTCCCTCACCCTGCCCCACTCCCAGTATGTCTGCTGTTCAGAGTCCCCCCTCACACCTTACACCATTTAGGAAGTTATCCTTAGCCTCCAATGGTACCCCCACACTCAGCAATGTCACACACCCTCAGATGGTGTATGGCTCAAATCCTTCACTCACCTCCTCAGTAAACTGCTGTCTGAATAAATCACATTCTGTGATTGACTGATTGATTGAGTAATCGATATCAAAAGTTTTACCAGGAAAGACATACTTTGCTGGTAACAGCTCATTCCCAGAGGCATCCTGGCGGGAAGGAAGATAGAGTAGTACTCAATACAAGAATGTCAAAGTGAAGATAAGAATAATGCAGGAACATTTATTGAAACAAAATAAAATGCAATACAATAAAAATGCATTACAATAATAAATAACAGTAAAATGAAAAAGTAGTAACATACATAACAGTTATGCAATCACAATGTACAATCCATAGTGCTAACACAAAATAAGGATGTAAAACAAAATACAAGTTAGAAAACACATGCATCCAGTGTGTATTTTATAAATCCTGGCTTGGGATACAGCATTTATCACAAACTGAGATTTGGGAAATACATGTTTTGTGTGTGTATGTGTGTGTAGTTCAGAAATCTCACAATGCAATTTATTCAGATTGTGGTCAGCCACAGAGAACTGCACTTCTGCAGATCTTGTATTTTTATTTTATCACTTATTGTTAAGTTTGCTTTTTCTTCAAAACACCATGCATATCATCCTTTGGGTAGGATTTAACATTCCTGTTTTTAAATCCCAGTCATTTTAGTTATTAATGGACAGAGAAAGCCATGGTTGCATATTTTAAGTGTTGTTTGCACTTTATAGCACAAAAACACTGATCTAAATGTCTTCAAAATTGATAAGTCCTGAGATGCTGGGACAGAATGAATGGCTTCCAAATTACATGCCCTTAGGTCAAGAGACAGTTAGAAAATATGTGTCTTCGAGTACCTTCTCAACCCAAACTGTAGTAGTGGCACTACCGTCTAGTCTCACCTTGGATTCATGCATACTGTACCTTCAAACGCCATCAAATCCAAAGTCTGATTGCTGTTAGTAAAGAGGTTTTTCTTTCATGGTGTCTAGTCCCCTCCATACTTCATTTACTTCCATGGTATGGTGCTTTCCCTTGTTCAGTGAGATCCCAGAAGTCTATGCTATTAATACCCTGTTATGATTATGCTGTGATTGTTATATATGTCCCATCTGCCTAGGCAGACACACTTCCAGCTCTTGCTGGGACTGGAACCTCGGATCCTGAGTCCCAGAGGCAGCAGCACTAACCATTCAGCTGAAGGCCGTATACCCCCTCAGGTATGCCATGCCCGTCCGGGGCTTGGACATTGTGGCCAGAGGAGAAGCTACAAGCCTGCCTCGGAAGTGACCCATGGTCCTGCTCCTGCTAATTGACAGACTGCATGGCTTCTTTCCCCTGCTGTAACTGCCACCTGGGATCCTCCGAACTCTGGTTCGTTGCAGGGTCCAGAATCTACAGACACAGCCGAATTAGGACCCACTAGCCCAGCCTGTACTGAACCACACTCTGGTGGCTTGCTTGGAGCTGCGGGTCAGAAAGCTGTGTACCCCACAGGTGTGCTGTACCCAACCGGGGCTTGGACCTCTCCGCTGGAGGAGAAGCTACAAGCCTGCCCTGGGAAATGACCCATGGTCCTGCTCCTGCTAAGCGGCAGACTGCACAGCTTCTTTCCTCTGCTGGAACTGCCAACTGGGATCCTCCAAACTCCAGTTCATTGCAGTGTTCAGAATCTACAGAAACAGCCAAATTAGAACCCACTATCCCAGCCTGTATTGAACCACACTCTGGTGGCTTACCGGGAGCTGCGGGTTGGAAGTGCAGTTCAGGACTAGTAACCCACATGCTGTCTTGCCTTATTGCTTACATATGGCATGACCAGAGGTTAGAGTAACACTCTGTTAATCACCTGTGGGGTGTAATGTGGCACATGGTGTAGCTGAGTGCCATATTGCCCCGGTGGGTGATTAACTGATTGTTAATCTAACTCCTGGGAGTGCCTTATTGCTATAATAATTACTGGCCAGCATTTTTTTCTATTGACAAAGTAGGTTGATATTTGCTGTAATAACCCGCTGGTTATTACGGCATTCACGTGCTGTGTTCATCAAAATACACAGCTTCCTCATTGGCTCCCGTTTTCTAGGTGGGCGGTCCGAACAGTTCTGAAAACATGGCGGCTCCATCTTTCCGTTACCGACGAGCTGCCACAAACAGACTTGTCGCTCTTTGTAATTTTCTGCCACGTTCCCCAGTCTATCTGGTTGATCCTACCTAACAGGGTAAAATAAAAAATATTTACCTGGTTGATTCTGCACTTCGTTCGCTTCGCACACAGGCTATCGGGCGTAATCAGGAACGGGTCCTGGGATGACAGGCACGGTCCCAGCAGAAAACTGTAAGTTTAGTTCAAAAAATAAACAGCAAAATCAAACGGCCAATTCTGGAAAGAGAGGGACAGGGAGACTGTGTGTGTGTGTGTGTGTGTGTGTGTGTGTGTGTGTGTGTGACAGAAGTAAGCCTGCAGTATGTGTACATGTGTGACAGAAGTCAGGCTGCAAAAAAATTGGTAAACAGCAATTATAAAAAATAAAAGATGTGGAAATGTTTGAAATGAGAATTTAATCCACACCTTCGGGGTGGGATGCTTTAATAAACCCCTCGGGCTTCGCCCTCGGGGTTTATGTAGCATCCCACACCTCAGGTGTGCATTAAATTCTCATATCACACACTTCCCCATCCATTATTCTCTATATAAAAAAATGATTTCAAAAGAGAAGTGTTAGAAGCGTATCATTAAAATGTTTTTTTTTCTCATTAAGATGGAGATTAATGTACGGCTATCAAAATACTGACAGCCAATCAGAATGGAGCATTTCTGAGATGCTTTTTATAATATTTCTTAATCCTGTAGGAATCTATCATTTGCTGCTGATCATATCTAGATTACACTACTTTGTACAGACAACATTTTAGACATACATCAGTGATTATACATCCCTCTAAAGTCTCCTCCTCTCCAGTGAAAACACATTCAAGTCTCAGGTCTTGTCTGGTACCTAGATTTTGAATTCCATTTTCATCATTTTCATCATTCTCTGCTTTTTCTGACCCACCCATATCCTTCCTGAAGTGCAGTGACCAGAAGAGCGCCCAATTTTCCAAATGTGGATGCACATGTGCTTTATTCCGTGGCATGATAACTTCTCAGAGTGGCCACTGAAAGGAAAGGAAGGACATTAATTATTTTTTTTGTGAAGCATTTCATACAGTAGAAATTGTACGGCAAAGTACTTTACAATCCAGTAACAGGAAAGGAGAAAACATTTTTGCCATGAGGTGCACAGGAAGATACAAACAGTACAGGAGATTACAAAGAGGTTTAACGTGAGGGAATTAAGTCACTTGCTCAGGGTCACACAATGAACAAGTAGAGGTTGTGGGACTAGACATGGGTTCCAGATTCACAACTCTGTACTCTAACCACTAGGCCACAATGTTTTTAAAAGTTCTCGTTTTGGTTCCTAGAATTCTATGTGCTTTCCATGAGACTGTAACACATTGTTCTGCTCTTAAGGTCATTTGTGACTATTAACCCCAAAGTCTTTCTCTCTGTAGCTAGTCAAGCTACTGTTTTACAGACTAAAAAGGCATGCAGAAGTTCAGTGATTTGAAATGCAAGACATCCGTAAATTGCTTTAAGATGTCCAAACATATCCTTCAGATATAGCTAGTAGGTTTGCGTTTTGTGAGATCCACTCTTCAGATTATGAGGAGAAATATGTGAAAATGATATGCTGTAGAGAGGCTTTAGTTTTACTAAGCTCTCCAGAAGAGGTAAAGCAAAATTTCCACTTGTCTTGCTGGCCCACTAGTGCAGCAGCAGTGTCTCCACTTGTAACACCGGCGCCAAGGGTTCGGGAACAGACCCAAGGAGTTGGAGAGCCGAACAGGGAAGGAGGATTGCACATCCCAGGGACTCTCCTTCTCTGGGGGGGGTGTGAGCATCCAGTGTGTGACTGACCTCTGGTGGAGGCCAGGGGGAGCAGCTGCCAGAGCCTGCACTGTTGGGAGGCATGCCAGACGTCGGTGTCCATGCACCACATGTCAATGCATGCCACGCCTCCCATGGGAAAAAGTTGCAAAAATGCCAGACCTCATAATCATGCCATGTCTTGTGAGCCCTGCACCACCGACTGTGGCACTCAGCTGTGAACCAGGCTGTAACTCTGTTGGGAATGGCCTGACCTCGAGGCCCCGGCCCAGGGAGCAAGCCAGGGAGGAACACCAACAGAGGTCTCTGCTGGGAACTGGGCTTCAGCTCCATCAGGGACATGCCTATCAGGTGGCCTCAGCCTGGAGAGGGTGGGTCAAGCCATGGAGGAACACCACCTGCAGTAAGTTCTTGGGGGGGGGTGAGTGCTGGGCCGGCAGTGGGGGCTGAGCTGAGGCAGGACTGATACAAAAATAAAATTCACTTATCAACACTACCCAAAATAAAAAAAATAAAAAAAAAACTTTGCCACTTGCTAGCATACCCTAGTAGTAGTAGATTTTATTTATATCTGGCACCCTTCCCCTGAGGCCCAGGGTGCATTACAATAAAATGCAACATAATACAATAAAGATGCCAATACAAATACAGAACCATAAAAACAAAATAAACAATACAATTGGTACACCATAATGTGATGATATGGAACTATTTTTCCTTGCATCCATGGGCCTTCAAAAAAAATCACTTTTAAATCAGAATGTGATAAACAGGACCTAAGAACCTACCTGAATGAAACTAAAATTGTGATATTTGGCACTACTTTTAATAATAAAAAAACACCATTTTAGCAGGACAAAGAAAGAATAGAAACAGTAAAAAAATATACTTATCTTGGCATAAAGTTTACAAACAACATTAAATGGAATCAGCACCTAAAGGATCATATAATTAAAACCAAACACACAGCAAAGGCATTATAATTTGACTAGAGTCATGGTGGTTATGCATTGAATTCAGCATTAATAGCAGGAGAAATGAAATTAAATCCTATACACCTCTGTGCTGCTGAAGTGTAGGGAAAAACAGATGCAAAAAATATGGTGGTTCTAGTGTTCTGTTATTACAAGTCCTTGTTAAGAGTTCCAACATCAGTTTCAACTGGTATGGTCAGGCCAAAGCTGGGGGAAATTTTGCTTCATGCCCAAGTGGCACTAAGACTAATATCCTATTGGTTAAGAGTTATCAGTAACAAGAATAGCATTCTACCTAAAGAGTGCTTGCAGGAAAAAATCTTACGGCAATCGCTGGACAGATGTTCAGGCTGGATATCAGCCCTGCTTCAACATCTGACCAATATTAAAATCAATCATGTGTGGTCTAGTTATTTATTTATTTATTTATTCAATTTTTTTATTTATTAATTTTTTTGTTTATCTATTTCAAACGTTTCACCAGGAATGACATGCTGAGTTGGTAACGGCTCATTTCCAGATGCATCATGGGGGAAGGGGATAGGGAACACCATAAAAGGTATTACAATAAATATAAACAGAATATAGCAAATGTTATTTAAATGAAGAAATACCAGCAATTATATATGATTCAGACAGACATATGCATAGGTAAAGAGAAGATAAATAGCCAGTGCAAAGCTAGTGAGGGGCAAAGGAAAAGGGTCAAGTACAGCTGCAGGAAGGGGAAAAACAGTCCTGGAGAAGAGACTTTAAGGAAAAAGCCAAAGAGGCAGAGCGACTAGACAAGGGTCGGGAGGACCATAGTTTAGGAAAGCAATAAGAGAAAGCAGATTGACCAGCAGTAGATTTCCTAGATGGAATAGCAAGGGAATGAGAAACAATGTTACGTAAAGGACAGCAGGAAGCTGAGGGAGAGGGTAAAAGGGAAGTAAGGTAGGAAGGAAGGGAAACAAACCAGAATTTAGATATAAAAGATGCACAGCGGGAAAAGTGCCTGGCATCAAGAGAGGGGAGAGAAAGAACAGAGTAGAGTAGAGTGAGCAGTGGAGAATGTGTGGGGAGCAATCTAAAGTAAATTGGCAGAAAGAGTTGGCAGTGGTGGATTTGGGAGTACCTTTGTAGATTATATCACCATAATCAAAAATAGGGAGGATATTTTTTTTTTTAATAATTTTTATTAATTTTCCAACTTATACAAAATGTACAAAAGTACTGACAACATATATAGTGTGATCCAGTACAGACACTTAAAACCAGGAAGGGAAGAAAAAAGGGAGGGAAAGGGAGCGGGAGGGATGGAGGGATAAAACAGGGGAAAGCATAACTACTTTATCAGGTCAACTGTTGATGAACTGTGGTACAGTACAGGGTACAGAGTGCTTGAGAGTTGGAACTACCAATAAAGCAAAGCATCATATGGTGATGGGGGAGTCAGGCATACCCCCAGGGGAGTAACTGACAGCACCAAATTGACCACCCCCAGTACTGCCTGTCCACATGACAGTCCCTGTGGACTACCAGCAGTGGTGGTGAAGGTTACACAGAGTCGGAGATAAAAGATAGGAGGTAGGAAATAGATACTCACGGTGATAAGGCTGGGTGGGCCAAACCTGCAACCGGGGTGATGTCCCCTTCATAGCTGAGTATTTGTCATCTCCGCAAGGCACCTAAGCAGAACCCAGGTAGAAGCGTCTTCAGTTCCTATTGTTCAGTCAGCCTTCAGTTCCTGAAATATGAAAAGTAAGCCCACAAAGGAAATAGGTCCAGGGGGGATAACAAGTAATACGTTCAACCATCAACAGACAGCACAGACCCCATGTAGCTCAATCCAGTAACTGTCTCTGGGCCCACTTACATCATCACTGTGGGTCTATATTACATACATGCTTGTGCCCCTAAACTCCTTCACTAGAACAGCTATGAGTATGGGGTGCTCTCCCCCGGGTGCACTTGCACCCCCCACAACCATAACAACCCATCTATATTGGGTGGCACCTAGAAACAGGGAAATAGCAATCTGGTAGCACTTGTGCTTTAGCCAACTTCTGCCAGGGGATTGACATAGTATATGTATGGACCCTAACATTTCTGGAACTTGGCCATCTGATAGTTCTTGAGGTGGGAGATTTTATCGAAGGCTGCTATTCTCAAGAGTGAGGCCAGGATCTTGCGACACATGATGAGAGGGGCAGTAGTGCGCCATCTGCAGACCAGAGCCCTCTTAGTCTGGATAGCCAACAGGGCTAGCCATCGGTATTCGTGAGTGGTGAGGCATGGGAGATCCCCCTTTAAGCCTAAAAGAAAGAAGGCAGGAGTCTGTGGGATGGATTTCTGTAAGACTAAGAAAGCAATTCGGTATACCTGATACCACATGTTCTGGAGTTTAGGACAGGACCAGAGAACATGTGCCAGGTCTGCTCTTGGGCCAAGGCATCTCCAACATTCATCTGGGGAAGGAGTTTGGCTTTGTGAAGAACAGCCGGAGTTTTATACCAGGAATGGGACATTTTATTTTAGATCAACCTGGTAGGTACATCCTTGAACCAAGTGTGCAAATCCTTCAGGCCTGCTCCCATTGGGAGTCCATAATAGAGCACTGCAGCATCTTCTCCCATTTGACCTTTGCTAGGCTGGATTGCGAAGGTAGGGTATCCTGGAGCAGGTTGTAGATACAGTCTGTCTGGCCCTTGGGGTGGTCGTTCCAATTCTGGAGGGTCAGCTCAGGTGGGGACTGCCTGGCCTGGATCAGCAGGGGTTGTAGTGCCGCCCACATCTACAAGTACCTCCAGAAGTCTGCTTGGGGGTAGGTCCCACCTTTCCCGCAGGGTCTGAAAAGAGATCACACACAGGTCTGGCAGGGCCAGGAGGTCAGTGACCTTCCTAATGCTCCTGCTGCCCCAATGTGTCCAAGCCACCCTGTTGTCAATGGTGATTTGGGGGTTGTGCTACAAGGGGGTAGTGGAAATGGACGGGGGACCCAGACCCAGTTTGGTCACAGTGGTATGCCAGAGTTTCCTGGAGGCCACAATAGTGGGAGCCACTACTTTCAAGTTCTTGGGGGATGGAGGACCCCCAGAGGGAGCAGGAGAGAGGAGGCATCTAAGAGGCCCATCAGGTCTTTCTCCATCTGCACCCATTGTCGGCCCTCCCCCTGTGGCTGTCTGACCCAATGGGTAGTCTGGGCAGCCTGAAAGTCCCATTTGTAGCCCTCCATCCAGGGAAGGCCCCACCCACTCCCGGGACCAGTGAGCTCTGAGCTTGTTATGGCTGAACCATGGTTTCAAGCCCTCCCACAGTGGGTCCCCAATCATTTGGACAGCAGGCTGGGTCCACTGTTTGGGTGGTATGATTGGGAGGTGTGAGAGGAGGTAAAAGAATCTGGGGGCTGTAACCATTTTGTATGGCCGCTTTCTTCCCCGCCAGTGTGAGCCGAAGTAGTTTCCACCTTTCGAACTCCAGTTTGGTGCTGGCCAGTAGTGGGAGTATGTTAACACCCCAGATATCATCCAGCTTTGGGAGTACAACTATACCCAAGTATGTGATCCCAGCCAGGGCCCATAGTAAACCTGTCTTCAGTGCGGTTTGTTGGGTGCAGTACTCATTGAGTGGCATCATCTCAGTTTTGGCTTGATTCGGCCTGAGCCCTGATATCTTGGCAAATGCTTCCAGGAGGTCCAAGGGGGGGCACTGAAAGGGGGGCATCAGCCGGGGGTGGAGGAGGTCATCAGCATACATCAGGGTCATTTACTTACTCAAACCAACCAGTATTTCTCGGATGGCAGGGTGGTGTCTAACCACTGCGGCTAAGGGTTCAACTGCCAGCACAGACAGTAGAGGAGACAGAGGGCAGCCTTGCCGAGTACCCCTCTCCAAGGGAAACTGGAGGGAGATCATCTGATTAGTAGTGACCCTAGCCATTGGTTTGTTATAGATGGCTCTAACCTTCCCTTTAAAGCCCTCCCCTACTCCCAGGCGAGCTTGGGCTGCATCCAAGTAGTCGCACTCCAGGGAGGCAAAGGCTTTTTCAAAGTCGACTGCGATAGCTGCAGTGTTGACAGCCCCCTGGCTGCATGCATCAAGTTCAGCAGGGCTCTCAGATGGTCAGAGCTATGCCTTCCTGGTATAAAACCCACCTGGGAGGGGTGTATCAGGGTGGACAGCAGGGGACTCAGGTGGGTGGCAAGTATCTTTGCATAAACCTTGCTGTCCACAGTAATAAGGGAGATGGGACGGTAGCTGCCCAAGTTAGTGGGATCTTTTCCTTTCTTGGGAATAACAGTAATGTTGGCTTCTCGTAGGGTGGGGGGGCAGTATGCCAGCAGATTCGGCTGCCCTGAATAGCTCAGTCAGTAAGGGGGCCACAAGCTGATGAAGGGCCTGGTACAAGTCAGTCTTGAATCCATCCCCACATAGGGATTTACACCCCTTCAGGTCCTTGATGGCAGCCTCGACCTCCACTACTGATATCGGCGCATCAAGTACTGTGGACTGCTGGTCCTGGAGCCTGGGGGTCCAGTCCAGGAAAGGCTGAATCTCTGTTGGGGTGGGTGGTGTGTGAGGAGTGATAGACCTTGGAGTAGAAGGCAGTCATCACCTAGTTTATGTCTGAAGTACTAGTCGCCAGTTCCCCTTTACCATCTTGCAGGCTCAGTATATGGCTGGCAGCCTGCTGTTTCCTGAGCTGGTATGCCAGTACCTTGCCACTCTTATCTCCTCCCTCCCAGAATGTGCGCCAGTGCTGGAGTATAGCAACTTCAGCCTTTCTGTTTAGGAGTTGATTGATCTCGAAGCATATCCCCAAGATCTCTTGGCCAGTGGGTGATGAGGGGGCGAGAGAGCTCATGGCCTTGTACTTGGCCTTTGCCAGATCGATTCGAGATTCCAGGTCCACCAGTTTCTGCTCCCATTCCCTTCTTTTGGTCGCCACATAACCCATTATGCTGCCCCTTATGGTGGCTTTGAAGGCCTCCCAAGTATTCCCTGGGGAGGTGTCGGATACAGTGTTGCCCTGGAGGAAGAGGGAGGCCTCCATCCTAGCCCAGGGGATAAACTCTGGATCACGCATGAGGAGTGGGTCCAGCTTCCAGGAGCGGGAAGGGGTTTCAGTCGGGCCCCATGCTAGGATAAGTTGAACCGGAGTGTGGTCCAAGATGGACCTCGGGAGTATAGCAGAGTCCAGGGTGGACTGCAAAAGGGGTTGCGATGCTAGCCAAAAATCCAGTCTGCTACATGAGGAGTGGGTTTCCGAGTGGTACGTGTAATCTCATACACGAGGGTGAAAGAGCCTCCATACATCCGTGAGGCCCAGGTCCTCCATAATGAGGTGCAGAGCCTTGCCACCTCTCACATGTGCTTCTGTACTCATATCATTCCTATCTAACTGGGATACCAGGGTCAGATTAAAGTCCCCCCCACCAGAAGCGCAGTGTGATGTGGTGAAAAGGAGGTGAGGGTTTCAGCTAGTGCATTAAAGAACCTGGGGTCATCTTGGTTAGGGGCACATATGTTGCACAGCACTATAAGGCCGAATAGAGTATCATAAAAGCCCATCACCTACCTCCCCTCTCCATCTGCTCTGCTATCAGACAATTTCCAGGACAAGGCTTTATGCAGTAGAATGGCCACCCCTTTCTTTCAAGATGTGGCCTCTGCATGTATAAGTTGCCCCACCCAGTTGTTCTGTAATAAAGAATGGTCAAACCCAGAGAGTTTGGTCTCCTGGATGAAAGCCACCTGGGACTTGAGACGTTTGAAGTGGGAAAGGACCTTCTTTCTCTTGATGTGGAATTCAGTCTCCTGACATTCTAGGTGTGTATTATTACCTCTGCCATATTGCCGGTGGGGGGGGGGCAGTGGGTAGGCCCCCTGTGAATGAATCCAGGTGGGATCCAACATGCTGCCCCAGATACAGCTCTCACTTGGGGTAGGGGACAGCTACGTTAGTAATACTGGGAGTTGTCCCCTCATATGAGTCTGAGACATGTATGTGGGTGCACCCTGGAAGTCACGTAAGGTGGGGCCCTGCTCTTAAAGCTACTATCTAACAAGGCTCATTAACAGTGCTATACAAGTTTGACTCTCAACAATAACTATATCAAGACTTCAGAAAATATACAACACAGTATTATTTAAACACACTCAAATAAAAAAGGTATTTAAAGGTCTCTGACCAGACTGTGGCCAGCTGTGTCGGTAGCCAATAGCTGGTCCGGCCAACCCCGAGGAGTGGCTTAGCCCAAGGGGGAATCAAATTATTGACCTAGCTGGGTAGGGCACCTTGGGGCAAAACATCAGCCCCAGGCAACCATTTTCACAAGCGATGAGTGGTCAGGCTACTCTCCACTTTGTCTAAACACTAACTCCAGAAGGGAGAGCCACCTAACGGAGCAGCAGGGTTCCCACTGAATCTGTAGGCCAACAGAAACAACTAACCAGGGCTTAACTAGAGGGACCCTCACCTGAACCACTCTGAATCCTGGCCCCACCGAGGTGATACCGGGTTGTCCTGCGACAGCACGGTGGGGAGGTTTGAGAAGCAAAGGCTCTTGCTTATGTCCAGGGCTGCCCAGTCAGGATAGAGAGCCTGTAGCTGCGCGACCTTTCCTCCTGGGGGTACCGCTGGGGGGGGTGGGGAGTTAACAGGACGCAGGGACATTGGGGTGGACAGTGAGGGTGCCCACATATTCTCTCCCTCTGCTGGGGGGGGGGAGTGGAAGAGCACTGATGTGTCATGCTGGGTAGGGGTATCACTCATTCATTGCGGCATAAAGCCAAAGAAAGGTCCCTCCAAACAGGTGGAAAGATGGGGGTAGGCGACCCAAGATGAGGACCTGTCTGAGCCCCCCCTTCCCATTGGGGGAGAAGAATCATCAGGGTCTCAAGAGGGTACAGCAAGTGGGCATCCTGGGGTGCCCAGACCAGTGAGCACCAAGATCCCCATTGTACCTGATGCTCAGACAGAGGGTTGTGGGACCCCACGGGGAAGCGGGGAAGGTTGGGAGCTGGACAGCGAGCAGGTCGCAGTCTCACTATGCCAAACTGTGACACGCTTTTCTCCAACTGTGCAGAGGTAGGCCCAGCCACTGACACTATTCATCGAGGAGCATCTCCTGCAGTGAGGAGGTAGCAGGCCTATATAGCATCGTGAATGACAGGGGATCAGGAGGGGTACAGAACGGTAGGCAGCTGGGTGCTGTGAAAGGTTCTTGAGTACCAAGTAGGGGGCATACAGGGGTATAATGCAGTGCCTCCTTTTATAATATTTTTATACAATACCGAGCCCCCCCCATGTCATATCACTGGCATCACAGTACAGTAGTCCTGCTGGGCGATAGTTAGAGGAGGGGGCAGGAGTAAATGCAGACCTGCCCAACATACAAATCCACCCGGCAAAAAAGGAGCGGGGAGTCACAGGCGAGTGCACACATCAGGTGTAGAATGGCGCACTCATATTACTCCCCGCAGCTTCCATTCCACATTTTAACACCACAACCCCCATTAATCTCCTCATACAGGTCACCCCACAAAAATGCTGCACTTATCTGAAGGCTCCTAAGTACAGAGAATGGGTACAGGAGGTGTTCGCCTGTCTTCAGTTCTCGGGTCGGGAGGTTTTCCTTGCACTCTGCACTGTAGGCCCACTGCAGTCCCCTGCGCCTCTGGAGCTGAGCACGTCACTGGAAAGTCTGAGGCATCTGCCCAGTCTTGCGCATATGGATCCAGCTCATCGGGGGCTTCCTCCAGTGTCCCGGTGTCCATACCCTGGCAGTCGGCAGTCTCGTTGGGTGGGGTGACCAGTACCAATGGGGAAAACCTGTTCTTGATAAAGTACGGGCTGGTCACCTCATGATCCACTGTTTCCTCATGGTGGGTGGGTAGGGGTTGCCCAGGTCTCTCCTCCGTGTGATCCTGCAGGTGATTCCTCTTGCCGTGCACCTCCTGTTGTGGCTGCTTTTTCAGGTTTTGTGGTCGCAGCTCCCATAGTGTGTATTGAGGATGGGGCCCGGGCGAAGGGGCCGGCTGGTCCCGTTTGAGTGGGAACTGCCTGTCAGTTTAGTCATTGGATCTAGCCACAATAGGGCCATGTTCCTGGTCAGTCCATCGGTTGTTATCAGGGCTGGGGAAGGTCTTAGCAAGAAATGCAGCCACAGCCTCTGGCATGGAGAACTGTAGAGAGGTGCCGTTGTAAGTGAATGTCAAGATTGCCGGATCAGGGTAAGTTCATGAAACAGGGTTACCAAAGTGTGACATGAGGGAGAATTTTTCAAATCAACAATAGATCAATTTTAATAAGCTTGTCAAGACACTGTGACTGAAGAGTCAAAAAGGAACCAGATTATGAGATAACTCCCTAGCAGGGATTTGAGAAAAATCACCTTCAGTGTTGCACATGCAACGGGGACACCAAATGTTGCACATGCAACAGTGGATACAACTGGTGTTTAACTTGAAAAAAATATTTTTATTTTCTTTTTACTTTATTTTACTAAGCATTTCAAGACACTATGACCCAAGAGTGAAAAGGGAGTATGCTGTGGGCAGACTTTATATTATACTTGAGAGAAAAGCACCTTCAGTGTTGCACGTGCAACAGGGACACCAAACATTGCATGTGCAAGAGTGGCCACAACAGGTGTTTAACTTGAAAAAAAAAAAAATACTTTCATTTTTTATTTATTTTGCTAAGCATTTCAAGACACTATGACTCAATAGTGAAAAAGGGACTATGTTGTGGGATAACTCCATATCAGATATGAGAGAAAAGCAATTTCAGTGTTACACGTGCAACGGGGACACCAAGCGTTGCACGTGCAACAGTGGACACCACACAAATGTTTAAGTTAAAAAAAAGCATTGCCTTCACCCCCCTCTCTCACCAATGTCCTGCAATACTTTTAAGACCCAATCCGAAAAGAAAATCACCCACTCAAAAAAAGCTGGATGCTGCTGCTGAAAATTTGGGAACATGTAAAAATTGTAATTTGCTTGGACACCACAGTTGCACACACCACGCAAAACTTGAGTGAACCAGAAATGTTATATGCATTGAAAAACTAGGGTGACAATGTTTTCATTAACAAAATACAACACCCGATGCAGTTTTTAACATAAATTTACTGAAGTGCAACTAAAATAAAGTCTTCATTGAAGCAATGGAATGCACTGTGGTTTTGCATGTCACATTTTGCTAGGAAAAATATGTGACATTCTGGAGCTGGACATGGAATAAAAATAAAATGGTTGCACCTAGGTTTCTCAAACTATGAAATGTATCTGTACTTGTGGCTGTCTTTTAAATTTACTTATCATGACTGCAGTGGCTGTTGTTAATTTTTTTTTAAATCAACATACAATGTATTGGGCACATTGGTACCCCATTTCATGAACTTACCCATAATGCAGTGAGAAGGGAATGCCCAAATCATGCAGATTTCTTCTGGCCTCAGTGAAGCCCTTCCACCCGGTCGCTAGATCTTTGGAGTAATCCTGGAACAACATAATATGAATGCCACGCCAGTCCAGAGCTCCCAGTTCTCTTGCCCTGGACTGGATGGCCTTCTTTTCAGCAAAGTTCAATAAACATGCCAATATAGGTTGGGGTCTCTCCACCGCTGCAGGCCTCGATTGCAGAGTTCAATGAGCTCTCTCTGTTCTGATCCTGGCACCAGGGAGCAGTTTCAGAATGTCAGGGAGTGTATGTTGTAGGAATTGTGTAACTCACTGCTCCTTGCACCCCTTGGGGAATCCAAGGAGTCGCAGGTTGTTTCTGCGACTCCTATTTTCCAGGTCATCCTGTTTATCGTGTAGCCCTCGAATTTGGTCCACTTGCTCACACAGCGTGGAGCAGTGGCCTTGAAGGATTTCTTCTTGGCTCAATGCTTTTTGCTCCACAAGATCCAGTCTGGAGTTGAAGTTAGTTAGGGCCCCAGCGGTGTTATTGCAGGTGATGGTAAGCTCCTCCATCCAGCACATAATGGTGACAAACATTTCCTGGACGGAAGGCTCGTAGCTTTCCTTACTGCTATGTGCCATGCGGTGAAGCGAGCAAATCTGGTACAAACGGCTAACAGGCAGAAAATGAGAATGATTCCCTCCAAACTCAGTCAGGACAAGGCGGTGATGTTCCTACATCAGCCAATCACTTCTAGTGGGACCAAGCCTGCAAGAAACACAGATTAGAACTGGATTAAATGTTCCGATTGGCAGCTACTAAAGATTCAAGCAGCCATCTTGTTTGGCGGCCAAGCCACCCCCTGGGAGTATCATTTTTATGTTGCTTGCACGCACGTGCAAGAAACATAGTGCCATCATCCGAGTTTTCGGAAGTGTGGCACCCATCTTCCAATTCAGTCAGTGTGTTTGCAGGTGCGGTCCCAGTTCCCCAATCACTGCTGCAGCTGTCTATGACAGCAGTTGAAAATGCAGTGGTCGTACAGTTGAAAAGGAGAGCTCCGCTTCAGTGAGCAGAGCTCTCCTCCCCCTTCACACACACATGCAAGCATGCATACTGCATGCTGATGCGCTCCCTACCTCCCACACACACACTGTATGGCCGATGGGGGTGCCCAATCCCCTGTCAGCTCCATGCCCCCCCACAAAAGCTGTCCTGGTGCCACACTGGGAGCCTACCCCAGCGTGGCAAAAACTGTTATAGCTGACGGGGGTGCCCAATCCCCCGTCGGCTCCACAGCTGCACGCCCCCCAAAAGCTTTCCAGGTGCCATGCTGGGAGCCCACCCCAGCGTGGCAAAGCTTGTTATAGCCGACAGGGGTGCCCAATCCCCCACCGGCTCCATGGCTGCACGGACCCCCCCAAAAAGCTTTCCAGGTGCCACGCTAGGAGCCCAGCCCAGTGTGACAAAGCTTGTTATGGCCGACGGGGGTGCCCAATCCCCCGTCAGCTCCAGCCCCAAACAGCCTTTCCAGCTGCCATGCTGGGAGCCCACCCCAGCGTGGCAAACGTCCCGTGTCGTCTTAATAAAAAAAAGTAAACCTGTAAACAAAAAAACGGTTCCTCATTGTCTCCGTGCACCCCCACAACACACACCCACCCACTGCACACCCTGCCTCCCCACACCCCCCACCCCACCCCATACTTACCTCTGGACCTTGGTGCGACGATCTTCTGTGGACCGGGAACACGTCTGCACTCTTCAAAGCTGACCGCGAACTGAGGAAATGCCAGTAAGCTGCATGTTATGAATAGGGTTTTTTCAACTTTGTTGCATATCTCAGGCATTTTTGGGAATTTTGAGCCCAAATTTTCAACATGGGGTTTTTAGGACCCCTCCTCATGAATTCCTGCACTGTCATGGCATTAATCGGGCCCGAAGGGTGATTTCACGGTCACTGCATGAAATCACCTTTCAGGACCAATTAATGAAATAACACTGCCAGTGTTCATAAGGTGGGCTTTCAAAAAGTCTATGTTGAAAATTTGGTGAAAAAATTCCTAAAAAATGACTGTTTTACGAGTGTGCGTTGCGCGGTTCCTCGCGGGCTCGTAAGTTCGCCAATTTTCAATCTTTTCTACTCAGATTTTCAACATTACCATTTTACCACACCTCCTTATGAGTAGTGCAGCTGTCATTTTTCATTATCTCGCCCAAAATGTGTTTCATTCCATGTAGCGCATAATGGTACAGTCAGTGCGTAAATCAATGTATGGGACACATTAAGAAAATCACAGTGACACTGTTCATGAGCAGAGGTGTTAAAATGGCTATGTTGAAAATTTGGTGAAAAAGTCCTAAAAATTACTGTTTTACGAGCGTGCGTTGCGCAGTTCCTACCCACGCCCGTAAGTTCGCAAATTTTTAATATTTGCACTCCAGATTTTCAACATTGCCATTTTACCACACCTCCTTATGAGCAGTAAGCTGTCATTTTTCACATGTCACCCAAAATGTGTTTCTGTGCATGTAGCGCACAATGGCGCAGTCAGTATGCGTAATCAATGTTTGGGACAGATTAAGAAAATCACAGTGACACTGTTCATGAGCAGAGGTCTTAAAATGGCTATGTTGAAAATTTGGTGGAAAAATTCCCTTCAGCCGTTCTGCGATGTTACTAATGAAGACCCTGCAGCACCCCACTGGTCACCCCCTCTCCCTAGACTGCACCCCATTTACCACCACTTCTGCCTCCTGTCTGTTAGCCAGTTTCTAACCGAGTTTAACACCCTTTCCCCCATGCCCAGCCTACCCAGCTAGTTTATCAGCCTCCTATGTGGGATGGTGTCAAAGGCTTTGCTGAAATCAAGGTAAGCATTGTCCACTGCCCCACCCGGATTCACTTTCTTTGTCACCCAGTCAAAGAAATCAACCAGATTTGTCTGACATGATGTCCCCACTGTGAATCCATGTTGTCTATGGTCCTGGGCTCCTATGGCTTCTAGATGCTCCACTATCCTTTCTTTAAGCAATGCCTCCATGATCTTCCTCACTACTGAGGTGAGGCTGAACAGCCTATTGTTCCCTGCCTCCTGTCTGCTGCTGCATTTGTGTAGAGGGACCACATGTGCCCTCCTCCAATTCACTCATGTTGAATGACTCAGTGAACATGGCTGCCAGAGGTACTGCTATCTCCCTTCGCAGTTCTCTTAATATCCTTGGGCGTATGCCATCTGGTTCCATCGCTTTGTCCACCTTCAATTTAGTGAGCTCCTGCAGGACTCTTTTGCCTTTGAATGGACTATTGTTCACCTCTTCACCCCCTTGGCAACTGCTGTACTGCTGTGGCCCTTGCCCCTCCCACTCTTCTGTGAATACTGAGCAGAAAGACACAGTGGAAGACTTGGGAGGAAGGCATGGAACTATCACTTCCAAATACCTAAACCGCACATACAAGCAAGCAACATTCGGCATTGACAAATGCTTGTTAAAATAATCTCATGGCATATAGGAAGCAGATATTTTATTTGTTCCTGTAAAGTGCACCAAGCTTGTGGTGAAGCTTTTGGTGAATGGCATCAATATGAACAAAGAAATCAACATGATGGTCAAGTCAGACACCAAGGTACTTAATAGAGTAAACATCTTCAATCATAACACCATCAAGGGTGTGCAAAGAGGGGAGAAAGGCTAGTCTAGACAGCCTCTGGTAGGTAACAAAAGTCATGGAGACAGTTTTTTTTTTTTGGTGTTGCGTGATAGTTGGTTAGAATTAAACCAGTGCTGAACATTGTCAAAGTCAAGCTGAAGCAGTGAAGTGAGATCTTGAGAAGAGGAGCCAGATGTATCATTACCATACATATGGATAGATCCACTGGAAAAGACAGAGAGAAGGTCATTCAAGAATATAGAGAAAAAAATAGGACCCAGATGGACACCTGAGCAGAGAGGAAGTGGTGATAAGGTGGAACAGCCAGGTTATATTAAGAGTATAGACTTAGATCCCTTACAAAAAACAGACGCATGAAAGGGCTCAGAATTCAGGTCTAGATAAAGTCAGAGGACTTGAAAATTACCCCATGGTATAAGCAAAATAAAATATCACATGGTATTGAGGATTATATGACATTATATGACCTTACCTATATATCCTGAATTTAGGAGATTATGACAGCTGCCAGGTTTGAATTATTGCAGTCAAACTCTTGAGTATTTCAATAAAGAACAGGTTACAGACCTTGCAAACACACCCATTGAATGCCCATGCAAAATGTCTAAACAAGTGTAGGGCTTATGGGCAGACTGGATGAGCCTAGCAGTCCTTACCTGCTGACAATTTCTATGTTTCTATGGGTTATGCTGAAACCATGTATCATGTAACAATCCAGTACACTTTACAAATAAAATGGAAAAATCTATTTATAGGCAATATTCTCAAAATATATGCTAGTAATTTACATGATTATTGCATCCAATATCTGCCAAGATGCAGAAGGTATTGACAAATTTTATTACAGTGTGATAACAAAAAAAAAGCAACTTAATGAGCCACCCTGTAAGAGTGGGATAGGTGAAAAGGCATTTTATGCAATAGTGATGCCTTTAAGTTTCCAAAGAGATTATCTTCCTCATAAAAGGGTTTAATCAAGTCCTCAAGTTTTTCATCTCCTTGAAGACTTACATGCCTGACACTTTTCAGCATCTGCTAATTCCTTTTTATTAATCGCCTCCCACTGGCAAACATGTTGAATAACATGTCCTTCTTCTGAATAATCTTATATCTCTCTCTTTCTAACTAGTATCTTGTAACTGTCTCATTCTAACTAGTACCTCAATGCCACACCAAGTTTTTAAATGTGAATTTACTTTATTTTAATCTTTGTAATGTGGTTGTCACATCTCACACCCAAGACATAGTTGAACTGGTGTTGAGGGAGTGACCAATCTCCAAGGGATATGCATGTCTGTAGGGTGGAGGAGCAGCACTGTGCCACTGTAAGGCTGCCCCTGGTGACCCAGGGAGAGGGGAGGCTAGCAACAAAAGCCTCACCCTACTTTTCTGATGCACAGCAAACTCCTGATGTCAACTATGGAAGTCACTTACATCCAGCCACATGCTGATGACATGTGCATTTGGCTATGTGCCTCCTCCCTGACTGCTCCATTTTCTTGAAGCCTCAGGGAAAGGGTGCTTAACAAATAAGCTTTATTACTACTTGCTGTTCCCTGAGTGGTATAACACTTCTCCCTGGATATTATGAATAACAGTGTGGTCGTGAGAGGAATCCTAGACTTCTTGGGGGCAGCCACACTCCTATTTTGCAAGAGAATCTGAAATGGCCTGGCCCAGGGTGCTCTACGACAAAGTTAGTACTATCGGTTTTGATGGAATAAATTTGTATTCAGTTTCACCATTTATGTGAGTAATTCATTATTTTTTTTCCAAGAGCGATGGTTGTGTTTTGTTTTACTGCTGTGCAACAGAATTGGTCAATTTGCCCTTGATAGTCACCATGGGGACCACCATTGCAGAGTTCTGAAGAAACTAAATGGCTCACACTCTCTGGCTGAATGAATTTGCCCTTAATTATATAACCTACAAAGTTACTAGCTCCAATTTTTCTCCAACTCTGGCCTCAACCCTGATCAGACACCTTCCCCCCAGTAACTTAAGGTCCTCATCTTTCATTCCCTTCTCTACCCCATGTATGAAAACAACCTCAGGGCAGAGATCCTTTGCATATCTAGCCCCACTTCTGTGGAATCCCCCCCCCCCATTAAGCTCAGTCAGTCTGTTGGTACGGTCAAGTTGGGCCTCAAGGAAAACCTCCTCTCGCTAGCTGGATTAAGCTGCTGATTCACTACTGTACCAGACCCTCACCTTCTCTTACTCAATAATGCCTTCCCCCTCCATCCTACGTTTTTGTAACTAACTCT
Organism: Neoceratodus forsteri; assembly: GCA_016271365.2. Taxonomy (NCBI): domain Eukaryota; kingdom Metazoa; phylum Chordata; order Ceratodontiformes; family Ceratodontidae; genus Neoceratodus; species Neoceratodus forsteri. The sequence goes on from CM057454.1 coordinate 532,703,038, forward strand.
CAGTGTATCTGATACTCTTGAAAGTCTTGCCACTTACTGTTACCTGCCAGCAGTTGAACCTGCTCACTATAGTATACTGTGTTGCTTAAATGTACGCCCTTGTCTGTCAATCACTGTATGCACCTCATTCTGTAACTAATTCTGGGTTGCCCCTGAAAATGGGACTTCTAGTTCCAGTGGACCTACCTAGTTGCCAACATCTAATAAGTAAATAAATCAATAAATAATTGTAGTCTGGGTTAGAAAACAAAACAAACTGCAAAATAACATGAGTCTTTTCTGCATTTAATAAACTGTTACAGCAATTACCCTTCTAAACTTTCTAGTTATACTATTAGATGCCTATTTATGGGGTGTCATGAACAGGACAGAATATAACTTTTTCTAAGAAGTAAAGTAATAGATTTGCTCAAGGAAAATTATTAGTTATGTATTTATTTATTTATGTATGTATATATGTACGCATTTATTTATTAATCAGTTAGATGTGCTGAGCTACATATGCTGACGCCAGAGCAAAAACTTTACAGTGATGTCGTCAACAGCGACAACAACAACAAATCACTGTAAAGTCCGCTCAGGACCCCAGCATGGCTTCCCTGAGTCTTGTACCCCCTTCCTGCACCAGATCTGACTCAGAGTTGATTATAATAAAATACGGGGGGAAGGGCACAGCCCCCATATTAAACACATTACATTTCCAACGGCACAGTGCCAACCACAGTTGCAGTTGACATAGTGCCATCGCTGTGATGGCGGACAGATTTTCTGTCGAACCAGCATCACAGAACCGGTGAGCCACAGGCTCATTTTTTGCCATGCCTGGGATCCATACTGAAACAAGACACAGATGCACAAAATGAAATTGCATGGCATATTCAGTACTGTGAAAAATAGCTTGCAATGCATCATGTAACACACTTATACTTGGATGGGATGGAAGATCGTATATGTTTGGTTTGACATTATGTTCAGAATAGAATCCTAAAGGTGAGAGGTCTCTTCTTGACATTCTCAAGACTTTTTGAGTACTGTTCTATTTATTTATATTTTCACAGATTGCATTATGAATGTACATAAAAGCTGCAGAGATTCGATTCCAGGGTGTACAAAGGTAAAATCTAATGGGAAGGTTTAATACTGATTGTAGAAAACTGATTTGCTTAGCAAGTATGTTAAATGATATGTATTGCTATACCTGCTGTAGCTAGAATGTTTATTTCCTGAAAAGGTTGCATTTGGTTAGAAAAAGTATTTTTTTATCCATCACCAAGTAAGGGGATGTATTATGTTATCAATATGCTTGTCTGTCCATCAGCTGTTTCCCTCAAGTTAGTTTTAGTGGCACATCTTGGGTGTTTTATCATTCCATTCAAAGTTGATGCCTGCACAATCTGCAGTATACTGTATGCATTTCATAAATAGTAAATAAATCCATCTCTACCCTGTGTGACTTGGGTACAGAATAGTAAGTTGATTTTTTACATTTTTATAAACATCTCACCTCTGATTCCTATGTGTCAAATGTACCTATTTAGTGGTTCTGCTTTGCAGGTGATAAAGTAAAGTAAATAGCAGTGGTAGTAATAACATTTATTTTTAAACAGCAAATACGCACTCATGCTGAAGCCTGTTTTCAGGTGTATCCCCGTATCACATATACAGTTTCACATGTATCATGTGAACATTGGCCCCGATTGTAGTACAGTTACATCTGGCGTAACGGCACTTGCGCCAAGTAGAATGGCGCATGTAGCAACTTACACCAGCAGTTGTGACATGCGCGATTCTACTATATGGCCTGCAACATGGCACAGGTCACTTGCACCAAACAGCTGTTACGCCGGCAGTTGCTCCATAAACCCTCTGCGACGTGGCACTAGGGGGTTTATGGCAGCAGTTGTGCCCCATTCCAGAAGGGTAGCAACAAAGTCCCCAATGTTGGGATTCTACAAGAACCCCCGGAGGAGAACCGACAATGCAAGTTACACCAGCTTTTAGCTGGTGTAACTTACGGACGCCCTCCGGGGGTCCTGTAGACCTGCCAGCAGTCCTTCCACAGTTGCCCTCCCCCCATGCCCAGCATACCCAGTGGGTGCCCGCGGGTTGCCCACCCCCTGCCCCTGATGCTGACATTATGTGCCTGCAGGGCTGCCCAACTGCCTCCCAAAGCACATTAAGTGCCCATGAGCTACACCTCCTGTCCCTGAATCCACCATTGATATGCCCCGCAGTCTTGAGCGCAGTCAAGCCCCCACCATGCCCGACCCTGAGTCACCGCGCACGCATTGCGGCATTTACCAATCCAGCCCTGGTAGTCTAGTGACACCCACCCAGCTGTGCCAGTCCACCCAGCACCCCCCACCCATCCCCAGCAGGTGACTGGCACAGCCACCTCTCACCTCCATGCTGTCGCTGACTGAGTTCAGTAGGGCGCTACTGTAAAGGCGTGCTCAGAAATTAATTTGTGGCGCATCTTTGCAGTAACACTCTACTGAACTCAATCGCCGGCTAACTGTGGAGAAATGAGAGTGAGTGAGGCTGTGCCAGTCGCCAGCTGGGGATGGGTGGGGGGTACTGGTGGACTGGCATGGCTGGGTGGGGAGCCACTAGACTACCAGGGCTGGACTGGGTAAATGCCAGTTGCGGCAGTGACCGGGTCAGGGCACGGGTGGGGGTTGACTGCACTGCCCTGTGGGGCATTCGCTATGGTGGATTCGGGGGACAGGAGGTGTGGGCAACCCTCTGGGGCGCAATAATGCACGCTTCAGGGGCAGTTGGTGTAGGCAGCCCTGTGGGCACATAATGTCAGCGTCGGGGCAGGGGTGTGGGCAACCCTCGGACACTAATGTAGGCTTCGGGGGCAGTTGGTGTGGGCAGCCCTGTGGAACATTAATGTATGCTTGAGGGCAGTTGGTGTGGGCAGCCTGCAGGCACCGCTAATGTATGCTTCGGGGCAGGGTGGGGCAGCCCTGCAGGGCACATAATGTGGCTTGCTGGGCATGGGGGGGGTACTTGTGACCTGCAGTGGACCTGTTGCGGCTTGCAACATGCTCGCCAGGTGCGCCCTCTGTTTGGCATACCTGACCGCATGTCGCAAGTCACAGGACTTAGACGCGGTGACCCTGCCCCTTCTAGAATAGGGCACAGGGTGCAGTTGCGATTGGCGCAAGTCGCATTTGGCAGCGACTTGTGCCAACCTTCTAGAATCAGCCCATTGACTTTTAGGATGAAGGTCAAAGGCTAAGCATTAGTCACCATGTTTTGGTGTCAGTGTTTTAATTTGTGTTTTAATTAATACCTTAAAAAAAAAGATGATAGCTAGACAATATAAGGCATTCTGTGTACAGTAGTATGTAACCACATGACTGAATCCACGGACCTTTACAAAACAGCTAGAAACATAGAAACATAGAAATTGTCGGCAGATAAGGACCGCTAGGCCCATCCAGTTTGCCCGTAGGCCCTATACATTGTATGTGGCCACTGACCCTATGTGATCAATGGCTTTTCATCACTCCTTCCCCTCTCAAGGTTCCCTTGTGCCTGTCCCAGGCATGCTTAAACCCCTCCACTGTGCTTGCCCCCACTACCTCCTGTGGCAGACTATTCCAAGTGTCGACTACCCTTTTCTGTGTAGAAAAACTTCCTCACATTGCCTCTTAATTTACCCCCTTCCAATTTCATAGTGTGCCTCCTTGTTCTAGTACTTTTTCTACATTGGAAAAGGTCCTCCACCTGCACCTTGTTTATGCCCTTGAGGTACTTGAAAATTTCAATCATGTCCCCTCGCTGTCTCCTCTCCTCCAGTGAGTGCATATTGAGGTCCCTCAGTCTCTCCTCATATGTCTTGTGGGCAAGTCCTGCACCATCTTTGTTACCCTTCTCTGTATAGTCTGCACCTTATCTATGTCCTTGCACAGATGTGGCCTCCAGAACTGTATGCAGTACTCCAGGTGAGGCCTTACCAATGTTTTATACAATGGCATCACCACCTCCAGCCTCCTGCTAGTGATACCCCTGCCTATGCACCCCAGCATGCCACTGGCCCTCCCTGCCGCCTTTGTGCACTGCTTAGATACCTTAAGGTCATCAGAGATGAGCTGGCCCAGTGGCGCTGAGGGTTGAGGCGCTGGATGCCACACCTCGCACCATGCTGGTGACCTGGGTTTGGGAACAAGCCCAGGTACTGGGGGTCAGCAGGAGAGAGAGAGAGAGGATTGAGCATCTGATGGACTGCTCTCCTTCCCTGGGGTGGGATCCAGGGGCGCTCTCAGTGCAGTAGGGAACTCTGGTGCAGACTGGAGGTCTCTTGAGAACTGAGCCCCATAAGAGAGGGACGGAGTGATGGCAGACGTCAATGACCAGGATCACACAGATGCCATTGCATGTCGCACTCCAGGGGAGGGGACTACATAAGAAAAAAATCCCTACCCTCAGGGATAGGTGATGGCACCACCACCCCTGAAGCCACATTCCAAACACCGGGCACTCTCCTCTCCTGGGCCGAGCTCAGCCTGGCACCCTGGCACACTAGATTTCAGATAGAGTGCCCTGTGCAGATAGAATGGCCCCACCTCAGGGGGGTGCAGAGCCGAGGGTCCGCCAGGCTGGTGCCGCGATATGAAGGTGTCTCAGGTAGGAGGTAGAGCTTGGGGTAGTGGTGGCTGCCAGAGAGAGTTCCTTGGTGGACGGTATAAAAATAAAATATACAAAAAAAAAAGGTCATCAGAGATGATAACCACTAGGTCCCTTTCCTCTTTGGTGACAGTCAGCTCCTCTCCCCCAACCTGTAGCTCTCCCCAGGGTTCCCTCTACCCAGGTGCATTATTTTGCACTTCTTTACATTGAATCTCAGTTGCCACATCTCTGACCATATTTCAAGCTTCTCCAGGTCCCACTTTATTTTCTGCACCCCTTCTGGAGTATCCACCCTGTTGCAGATCTTGGTGACATCTGCAAACAGGTAGACCTTTCCTTCCAGCCTCTCTGCAATGTCACTAAGGAAGACATTGAACAGGACTGGTCCTAGTACTGATCACTGTGGTACCCCACTGGTCACCCCCCTCTCCCCAGATTGCACCCTATTTACCACTACCCTCTGTCTTCTGTCTGTTAACCAGTTCCTAATCCAGTTCACCACCTTGTCTCCCATGCCCAGACTACCATCTTGTTAATCAGCCTTCTACGTGGGACGGTGTCAAAGGCTTTGCTGAAATCTAGGTAGGTGATGTCTAATGCCCCTCCCTGATTTACTTCCCTAGTCACCCAATCAAAAAATATATTAGATTCATTTGACGTGACCTTCCTGCTATGAATCTGTGTTGCCTCAGATCCTGAGCACCGCTGGATTCCTTATGAGCCACTATCCTTTCTTTCAGCAGTGTCTCCTTGATCTTTCCCACCACTGAGGTGAGGCTGACTGGCCTGTAGTTCCCCTCCTCCTCCTCCCCCCTACTGCCTCTTTTGCGCAATAGGACTACATGTGCCCTCCTCCAGTCCTCTGGTACAACACCTGTGCTGAGTAACTCTGTGAACAGGACCACCAGAGGCACTGCTAGTTCCCTTTGCAGCTCCTTTAATATCCTCAGGTGGATGCCGTCTGGCCCCATGGCCTTATCCATCTTCAGTTGTGTGAGTTCTTTCAGAACTCTTTCCCCTGTGAATGGACTGGTGTCCACTGCCCCCCCCCCATTGCCTCTGCAACCTAACTGTGGTCCTTGACCCTTCCCCTCCTTAGTGAATACTGAGCAGAAGTATTTGTTCAGTACTTCTTCCTTGTCTAGATCCCCCTCCTTACACTCCCTTTTCCTCTTTGAGCCTCACAATCCCCCAGATTTTCTTCTTTTGCTGATGTACCTATAAAATGCCTTATCCCTTTTATTTACAGACTGTGCTAAGCCCTCTTCTGTCTGTGCCTTCACTCTCCTAACAGCCTTCTCTGCTTCCCTTAGACATTCAAGGTACACCTCCCTGTCCTCCTCCCTTTGACTCCCATATGAAGAACGGAGATTAGGATAAGTGCCATAGATCAAGTAGGGTCTGCAGCAGAAATGAAGGTAAAAACAAATGGGCAGACTGGGTGGGTCAAGCAGCCCTTATCTTCCTTCAGATTCTATGTTTCATGAGTTCTCCATGCACTGACAAGCTGCAAATGCTGCTCACAGAGAGTCGGCGTCCATGGTGGAAGCCCTGGGGAGCCCTGGCAAACTATGGGCTCATTACCCTTGGGAGAAGATGGTGTCTTCAACTGTGTGGCTGCAGGCAGGCTTGCAGAGCTGATTACTGGTCAAGGAGCTCTGCAGAGTCCTGGATCAGCTCTTCTGTTGTCCTGCCCTTCACAAGCACTCTGTGCACTTACTGGTTGCAAGTGCGATCAACTCCTACTGCTCACAGACAGTCTGTGTCTGGGCTCATGACCCTAGAGGAGAAAATGGTGGCTATGACCACGTGGCTGCAGGCAGATATGCTGAGTTTGAAACTGGGCGAGGAGATCTGTAGATTCCTGGATAAGCTCGGCTGTTGTCCTGCCCTTCACAAGTGCCCCATATTCTGATAGGCTGCTGGTGCTCACAGAGAGTCTGTGTCCATAGAGAAAGCCCTGGTGCGCTCAGGTAAACTGTGGGATCTTGATCGTAGTGGGCAAGATGGCTGCATGGACCACCTAGCTGCAGGCTTCCTAAGCAGGTGACTGGGCGAGGAGATCTGTGGAGTCCTGGATCAACTATACTGTTATCCTGCCCTTCATGAGTGGTCTGTGCCCCAATAGGATGCAAACATGAGCAGTTCTTGCTGCCCACAGAGAGTCTGTCTGTGGGGGAAACCCTGGGGAGCCCTGGTAAAGTATGGGCTCAGGACCCTAGCAGGAAGCTGGTTGCTCCAACTGCATGGATCTAGGCAGGCTTGCTGACTTGGTGACTGGGCAAGAAGATCTGTGGTGTCCTGGATCAGTTGTACTGTTGTCTCCCCTTCATGAACACTCATTGTGCTGATAGGCTACAAGTGTGAGCAGCTCCTGCTGCTCACAGGGAATCTGTGTCCATGAGGGAAGCCCTGGGGAGCCCTGGAAAACTGTGGACTTTATTACCCTGGGGGGGATGGGGCAATGGCTAAAATAAGTTTATGAGTGTATGTTAGAAGAGAGTACTCTGGAGATGACTGGTCATTTTGGGATGTCAAACAATATGGCATATCCAAGTGCAAAATTTATGATTTATGACATACCCAAGTAAAAAATAAATACTTATTTTCACCTGGGTTCTTTAAAACAAAAATAACCAATTTATGTGTTGCAATCTGTGTTCACATAACTTGTATTTACAGTACCACACTATGTATATAAGATGTATAATGATGATGTAGTAACAATGGGTCCGATTCACTAACACAAATGTTGCCGTGGACCCCCAGCTGCATTCAACAATGCGTGTAAGGGCGCATAAGTGCAGCACAATGCACTTATGCACCTGCCTCCTAAGCCCCTCAGGGATGTCCATGCTGGTGGGATGTTGGGGGTGTGCCTGCATTATGCGGCATTCAATAAGCTGTGTAGTGCCAGGCAGAGGGGGTGCCAGTTATGCCTGCCCGGACTTGGTGAAACATGGTGCACGCCCCCGTGAATGATGGCTGCCATGCACGGTGGTAACGGAAACCTGTCCACTGTGCTACCCCAGCCCACTAGGCTTCAGGGGAGGGCTGGGACAGTGGCCTGGGTAACTGCCCAAAAGTGTGTCTACAGTGCCACTATATTAGGCTGTTCCCCTACTCCCTGCGTCCTCTGCAAGGGTGCAAGGGATCCACTCATGGACCCAGTACTGGCATCCGACTGGATGTCCGCCTGGGTCCACAGCTCTGCCCCTGACCGCCCACATGACTATGCACCATGGGGGCATGGCCATGGACAGGTGCCCCACGGGTGCTAGCAGTAGTGGATATCGCTTACTTTGCAGCTGTCCAGGGCTGCATAGTTACGCGGATGGGGTACGTGCCTCAGGCGCATATTACCCACTCTTTAGTGCATCAGGCCCAATATGTATAATACATGTCAATGCTCAATGTGTGTCAATGCTCGTAGTCTGCCAAACAAAATCTCTGGTCTCACAGCCGTAAAGTGCAGATGCACAATTAGACTGGGTCACTGTTACGGAAACATGCTTCACTGGGAACCACTCCTGGGATGTATGTCAGAGATGACATATGTGTAACAGAAATCCAGGGAAAACACAGTAAAGCAGAGGCCCTTTGGGTTACACTAGGAGCCAGGGACAAAGCCCCTATCTGGGTAAGAGTCATATACAGACCTCCATCCCAGGAGGCCAACATAGACAAGGAGCTCTTGGAAACCATCTTGATGATGGCAGACAGGGGTGAGTTGTTGCTGTTGCGGGACTTCAGTCTACCAGATGTGGATTGGTACTCATACACAGCATCCTCAGACCAGAGCATAGAGTTTCTTTTTGCACTAAGGGGAGCAGGTTTGAATCAACTGGTGAACTCACCCATCAGAGACAAAGCAATATTGGATCAAGTGCTAACAAACAGCACAAGGATCCCAGAAGCAAAGCTGGAAGCCAATCTAGGGACCAGTGATCACAGTTCAGTGTGGTTTGCTGAGTACAATATGGAGGAAAATAGTCAAACCAAAATCAAGGTACTAGATTTCTGAAAAGCCAACTTCCCCAAAATGAGAGCTATGATTGCAGTGATGCTAGAAGAAGGAATCACAGGAGATGTACAGGACTGTTGTAATACTCTGAAGGCTGCTTGGCATACAGTAACAACTGCATGCACTAAGCAGATCAGCAAGTTCAAAAGAAGGAAAAGGCCTCTCTAGTTCTCTCACGAAGTAGCATCCAAAATCAAAGAGAAAAAAAAGACTGTTACACAATTCAAGCAAACAAAACATGAAGCAGATATGGAACAATACAAGAACAAATTATGTTTTATAAAGTACCTTATCATCATTTTTATAGTATAACTTAAAAGCGTTTTACAAAAATATAATACATAAACACATATTAAAATCCACATCAGACATATGTGCTCATAGAAATAATACATAAGGAGGCAGTATGGTGCAGTGGTTTAAGGCTCTGAGCTGCAAATCTGGAGACCTGGGTTTGAATCCCACAGCCCCCACTTGCATACTATGTGACATTGAGCAAGTCACTTAACTTCCTCGTGCACCCAGGTTGCACCTGTAAACATGCTTTCAGCTTAGTGTGTCTCACCTGGTTAAATAATTGAAAAAAAAAACATTACAGAGTGCTTGACAGTCATCTTCTTGATTTTACCTACTGCTTAAAAATATTTTGCCAGCTTCTCAAGTGACTAGGCATCTTCTGTATTCAACAGTATAGGTTTGTCAGACTATCTGTATCAATCTTGTACAAACTGTTTACGAAAGGTGCTAGCCAGTATGCTCTTTCTTTAACATACCAGGTACAATACCACATAACATGGATAGAATTCTCTTCCCCTCCATGCGTACAATCACAGTTTCCAGATTCAGTTCCTGGTTTTCTATATCTAAATAGCAATACATTGTTATATAAATTGTTCAAATTTATAAGTACTGAATATTACTCTGAGTTTTAAATCTGTCAATATCTCCAAATATGGTTTGAATCCAAAATAATAATTATGTTTAGCAAACCATTTGGATTAATGTGAGTTAGTTATATGCTCCAAATCTAATGTATTCCAATGTTTCATAACTTTTTTAGTTATGTAGGTCTTGTACTTTGTAGTCAATAGAATACCCTTATTAGTTGTAGCTTTTAGACTAGTTAGTTTATATTTTTAATAAGGTTGTTCAGAGTAGAGTACCAGTAAACATCCCTAAAGTTAAAATTAAACCATAGTTACTTTTTATGGTAACACAATTTAATAATAATAATAATAATAATAATAATAATAATAATAATAAATGTATTTATAAAGCGCCTTTCGACTTACCAAGGTGCTGAACACATTAAAACCATAACATCAAATATAAATCCAATAATACATACAAATAAATCATAACATAAAAACATCAAACATTAAAATCAGGTAATAAAATATGAAGTAAGATCTCACCAGTGAGTTACTCTCAGGCCTTAGAAGTCTAAATCAATAGTTTAGCTTTCTTGATTCTATAAGAGCATTGATATTAGGGAGACCAAGTTCTACTCTTAAATAGGGGGCAGGACAAGCAAATCCTACTCTTAATATATTACGTAATGCTTTATATAATGGTGTCATCATTTTGTTCATTTTCTTATATTCCCAAACATCTGCTTCTTACAATAGTTGTGACTCAAACTTAGCTCTAGTAGTTTCAATAATGGATGGAGAGTAAAATCCCCATATTTTGCATTAAATCTTATTAATCCTCCAAGTGTTTTTTGAAGTTTTTCTGTAACTGCTGAAAAATGGTTGGACCAACCACAATTTGCCTGAAACATAATGCCTAAAGGTACATAGCCAGGAACCACTTCTATTTTATCTTTCCCAATGTACCAATTTCCTGTTTTCTTGTTACCTCCAAAGATTACAGCTTTTGGTTTCATTAGATTTATTCCTAGTTTTAGTTCTTTGGATCTGCCATGTATAAAGTCTACTTTGTGTCCCAAACCCATTTGGGACAGTGAAAGTAGCATGACATCATAAGCATAAGCAAGCAGAGGACAGGCTAGGGATTTAATCTTAGGGGAGTCTATATCTGATTCTTCATAATCCCTTAACATCTTATCTATATATAATGAAAACAATAATGGTGTTAATACACACCTCTGTCTAACACCATGGTTAATATTAAATGAATAAGATAATTGTCCTTTTTTCCTAGTCTGATCTTAGTCCACGTTCCACTATATAGTTGAGCTATAATGGATACCAAGTGGCTATCAATACCTCTGTTGAGCAGAATTTTCCAGAGTAATTTACATGAAATCATATCAAAGGCAGTTGAATAATCTATAGAAATTGCATATAGCTTTTGATGTCTTAATTTAACATATTTTTCAATACAATGTCTAAGTATAAAAAACATTGTCTATCGTAGAGTAGTTTGACCTAAACCCTGCTTGGAAAACTAATATACCTCCAGTTCTTTCACCTTCAGCTATTAGTCTAGTAAGTAATATCTTTGAAAAAAATCTTCAGATTACTATCTAATAGACTAATAGGTATACACATAGCAGGGTCTGATATATTACCTTTTTTATGAATGGGTACTATGTTCACCCCTTTCCAAGTCTCAGGGTAACCGTTATTTGATATGCATTTATTATACAGGATAGTTAGAAACGTTGTCCATAGGGGAGTCTCACAGAGGTATACCACTGCTGAGATACCATCAGGCTCTGCAGCTTTTTTTTAAGAGAGTATATCGCAATATATACCTCATCTCTAGTTATTATTTTATAATTTCCATTAACAGCTGTCAGACCATTAGAGCACATATCTTCTGTGTTGTAATAGAATATATTAAAAAAAAAAACTGAACCCATCTAGTTTCAGAGACGTAAGTATCAACTTCAGTTTTATATTTGTTGGTATCTTTATTCTGTACTGCATTTAACATCGGCCACCATTGCTTTTTATGAAATTCACATTTCTTTTCTTTCAACATCTTTTTGTACTGCTGCTTAATAGTGTTTAGTTCAGCCAAAATCTGTCTGCTATGTGACTTCTTATACTGTTTATATAATTTCCTAAGAGAGGATTTAAACAATTTACATTCATTATCAAACCAATGATTTTTAGTTGGACCAGAGGAGTGTTTAGAAGAAGTGTCTCGCTTATTTTTAATTTCTTCAAAGAGTAAATATGTCTGTTGTAACAAATAATGAATAGCCTTTTGGACTAGTTCTTGTAACTCATTCAAAAGTAGAGAATTTGATAATATTGGTACAAGGTTATGCAACGTTTTTATATTCCAAGTAATTTTCTTGTTAGATCGAATTTCAGAAAAAAGTACTGGTGGTGTATTAATATTTCGGGGAGCATCCTTAACATCACATGATTTAAGTATTAAAGGGGAATGATCACTTTCAGTCCTATTAGAGATAACCAAACTTTCCTAGAATGTGGTCTTTTACTAGAGCTCTTCTAGTGGAGACATATGTATATTCTCCCTCTCTATCTCCCAGTATTCTCCCATTTAAAGGCATTAACATGAATTACATTAATACATCAGCCAGCTGTTTCCTGGCATTATTCGTTCTTTTGTCCTTTGAGTTTCTCATCTCCATGTTGTCTGAAACATATGAATACATACTGACAGACCTGTCACATAACCTGCCATAATTACTAGCATGAGCATTAAAGTCTCCTAACAATAATCCAATTTTGGAAAATTGGAGATAACATTCATAATTAATTCTGAAAGGTCCTTCCATATTTCTTTATGATGAAACTCAGAATTATTTGGTGGAATATAATAATTAACAACCACAAGCTCTTTAGATTTCGTCTTTAGGTGGATTGCGATAAAATTATCTTAAATTTTTTCAGCAGACAATTCCTGAAAAACTTCCAATTTTTGTACAGACTATCAGGCTACCAGATTGTCTTCTAAATTTTCCCAACTTCATTACAGGGGTATGAAAGCATTCATACCCTTTTAGCTGAACCTCATCTTTATCTGAATGCCATGTCTCCTGAAGACAGATTACATCAGATCTCTTAAAGAAGCCAATGCAAGCATTATCTGAGAGTCTGGAGACCCACCCAGAAATATTCCAGGACATATACAAGGGATCTTCAACAGAATCAATTTTCTCAGAACTAGTGGAATCATTCTTTACAAAACTTATGGAATCATCCTTTATAGATAGTCAGATTTCATCATTATATCCAGCCAGCATCATAAATGTGTTTCTTATGGGTACTGGCGATGATATTCTTCCTTGGATATCATTTGTATGTCTTTTAATATATTAAACATTGGAGTGAACGATATATAATCCCATCAGATCCAGTTTTACTGTTTGTGTTTGTATCAGATCTGCAACTTTACTATTTGAAACCCAGATATCCACTTGACTATCAGAATTGGCTCTAAGCCCTGATAGTGAACCCAGCTTATCCAGTGGAACATTTAAGAAATTCTGGAATTAGATTCTGATAGCGTCTGTAAGCTTTTGATCAGCTTCATGTTCTATCATATTCATTCAAAACATACTCAACATTTTATGCACATTTATCTGGGTATAGTCATCACCAATAACCTTAATAAATTGCTTTCTATTGGGGAAAGTAAGAATCAGTTCTTTATCTTGAAATAGCCAACTATTCATCCATATATAGTTAGCTATCCTAGGTGAAATGAACACAATATCTATAAGTGTAGCTGCAGTAACTGTGATATTTTTTTATCTCAATTATATCATCGTCAGTTAAGTTAGAATCAATAACAGAATTCAAATATTGTAACACTTATAATTCAAAATTGGCTGGATCAAAGTTACCCCAATTTCTGGGCCATAAAACCTAATTAATGGATATGTCTCTGTCCAACTCTTCTCATGGGCTACATGATCAGCTTTGGGAAATGCATAATAAGTTTCAGATTTCTCATACCTCTTGACTCCCTCCTTATATTCATCTCTTCCTCTTATCTCAAGCCTTAATTTGTCAGAGACAAGTCCATTATTTGATGTTGCCATTATAGAAGTTATTCTTTGTGTACCACCACAAATTTCAGTCAGCTTGTTAACCTCATTTCCCAGTATTTCAAGTTTTGCAAGTATTTCATCACCATTTCTTTCACTAGTTTGTACATTCCCCATTATCTGTTCGATCATTGAATTTTTCTTGGATCCCTTTACTTTCAGTATTCCTATTTTCATTGCTATTTTGCTTTTGTTTAAGCATCTTTCTTTGATTATAATTCTAATTTGCTTTTTTACTTTCTCCTTATCCTCTTTTGTCTTCAAATTTTATTTTAATGTTTGCTTGTCTTTTCCATTATTTACATCATTATTCTTTTCCTCTTTCATACTATTTTAAACTTTTTTTTGTTGTTTTTTTATGAGCTTTCTTCTCTTTCTTTAAATTTTCTATGGGTGAATCTGGGATAATTATAGTGGAAAAATCAGGTCTTATAATTTCTGTTTCCTCATTTACTACTGTCCTAGAGACTTCCTCCTCAATTAAGGAAACTGACAAGGATTCCCTAGGGAGGTGTATTTCATTTAGGATTCTTAATGCATCATCAAGATGAAACCTGTTAATGGCAATATTTTCTTTTATGGTATCTAATTCACTTCTAATCACTATCATTTGTTCCATCAAAGTAAGACTGACAGCATGCAGATGTTTCATAATATTGACTATATCTTCACATATAGAGGTTGGGTAATACATAAGGGAGCTCTCCTTATCTACTATTCTGTTATTCTGAGAGAGTAGACTATTCTCCAAAGGGTTCAAGATTACGATCTTATGTGCACTAGTATCTTTAGTACTGGTTTGTTGTTCTTTTTCTAGATTTTTCAGACCTTGAAGGGTGGTTTGAAAATCTGTAAGAATGGACTTGATTTTTTGCAGCACATGGTTTGTGTTATTATTTGCATCTTGATCTAGCCTAGTCATAGATGCTGGTGGGATACATATGGTAGTATTTATTTCATTATTTTTCAAAGTGTCCCATCCATCTATATATATAAACTAATTTCCTGCCTGTTCTTAGATTCAGTTAATCCTTCAGCAGAGGGCCTTTTAGAGACTTCATTGGGAACCATATTGGGGTAGAGGCAGCAAATACTAACAGCTCCTCATTATCAGATGTCTTATCAATTGCTTGTCCCAAAGGTGTTTTATTAACCTTTTTTCTTAATAATGGAGAAATTGTTGTCTGTTTTAAGTCCACCGGTTTTATTTTAGGATTTTTATTATTTTTTGTTTTTATTGTCAAATTTACTGTTATCTTTTTTTGTGGACTTAATTCCTTTGACTTCTGTACTATCTTTTTTTGTTTCTAATTTTCAAGTCCCTTTTTTAGTTTTCTTTTGCTCCATATCACACTCTAATAAGTCATCTATCTCCCCTTGCCAACTTCCTATTTCAGTTAGAGTCTCCTTTTCACTTCCTGGGTATTGTTTAGCATTCTCTCTTGGAATATTGTCCAACATAGTATTTGTTGGGTCACCTACTAAGGCAGATTGTCCCCTTGATAGCACCATTTTAAAACAGCAGCAATTAAACAATAGCAGCAGTTAAGGAAAACATCTCTCCTATAACCTTATACCATTAAATGTAAATGCACAAATTAGTATATTATATAAACACAATATTACCTATAGCAGATGGATAAATAATGCTCATCAGATACCATAAATGTTCCAATAAAAGAACAAGTCTGAAAGTGCTCAAAGGTTCTAAAGTGGTTACAGTTAGCTGCTCCCAAGTCCCAAATTGCAAATGATAATCTGTTGAGTAAGTTCAGACCAGACAGGTAGCTGTACTATGCTTAATAAATTTAGTTCCAGCAGACTCCTTCTTGTAGTTTATCTCCACTTTATCCACACACTATCCACACCTTATGGCTTTAATATCCACTTTATAAAGGGCTTTTCAGATTCAAGTTCAGTTTCTTTTCTGAATGTATCAGTCTCGGTCTCAGTCCTGCTCATTTGCCAAGTAGTTACTTGGTTTGATTCTTTAAAATATTTGGTACAGTGCCCTTTTAGGGTCCTTTTTTCACTTCCATGTCTCCTTCTCATTAAGTTAAGCACAATCCCCCTGTGTTTTAAGTTCAGGAGCAGTATTCCAATACACCTGGGGTGGGATATTCAGACTACGCCAGGCAGGGGCACAAGCCTGGGTGCAGCACAACTGGGATGCACCAGGGCATGGTCCAGGCGATATTCAACAGTGCTGCGCCATAGCTGAGCACCATTGAATGTGGCACTGGGGCTGCCCGCACTGCACACGACACAGTGGCACTGCGCCAGTGCAAGTTGCAAGTCAGGAGCAGAGGGATGCACCAGAGCAAGTGTGAGTGCGCTAGGCATAGCAACTGTGATATTCAGTGCTGGGCATGCAAATGAGGCCATTATGCATGCAAGGTGCAAAGGGGGCCATTTGCATGTCATTATGGCCCCATTTGCATGCAGTGCACCGATCCCCAGTGACTTGCGCCTGGTGCCCTGCCAGGCTGCAGCCATCAGGGACCGATGCCCCCTGCCCCTCAGCGGGCAATACACCCCAATGTCCAATTGTGGGCTTTAGGTAGATATAAATTCCCTGGTGGTCCAGTGTAACCTACCCCATTGTCCGATTGTGGGCATATTATATTCATGTCCCTGGTGGTCCAGTGGACCCTACCTCATTGCCTGATCGTGGTCTTTTGTAAAACGTACATACACTGGTGGTCCAGTGGACCTACTCCCCTGCCCGATCGTGGGCAGTAGTCATAATGATATTTCCTGGTGGTCCAGTGAACCAGCTCCCCTGCCCGATCGTGGGGTGTAGCTATAATTACATTCCCTGGTGGTCCAGTGGATCCGATCCCCAGCCCAATCGTGGGCAAATGAATAGAATAATTCCCTGGTGGTCCAGTGGACCTGATCCCCAGCCCAATCATGGGCAAATGAATAGAATAATTCCCTGATGGTCCAGTGGACCCAATCCCCAGCCCAATCACAGGCAAATGAATAGAATAATTCCCTGGTGGTCCACTGGACCCGATCCCCAGCCTGATTGTGGGCTTTAGTTGTAATGACATTCCTGGTGGGCCAGCGGTACCCCCCCTCCCCCCGCCCACTCAGACCTGCCACGTTGCTCCCCCGGTCAGTGGCAGGTGGCAGCTCTCCACCTGCAAGGTGGCCGGCTGCCTGCCAACTGACAGCATACAGTACAGCTGTATGCCCATTGGTCCCCTGCATGGGCCAATGGGCGTGCAGACCGTACTGTACTACACAGTCCTGAAATGTGAATGAACCATGAAGTAGGTCCACAACTCTCAGTTGGGTGTTACCAGGCCAGAAATTATTCGAAAGGGGCAGTCCCCCAATTTTGAAATTGGGATTCGCATATGTCGGCTGGGAAACATCCTTTACCAAAGATACCTGGAAAAAATTATGCATTTGGGAATGTACTCGAAGTGTTATTTCTATGGGCATAGTCTTGAGAACTTTAGGCAAATTTTTGAGAGGAGAGAAAATGAGAGCCTTGGGAGATATATTGTGCGGAGAGAGTAAACTTTGCTCAATTTGATACCACAAGGGAATGTATTGAACACTCCCCTGACATGAATTGTTTCTCATCCAATATGCTAGGACCGAGCAGACAATAAAAAACTGATAAAGGAGCAGATCTGGGAGTTGTAGACCCCCCATTGTTCTTACTCCTCTGCAGCTTAAAAACATAGAAACATAGAAGTTGATGGCAGATAAGGACCGCAAGGCCCATCCAGTCTGCCCATTTCTTTTTCTACCTTATAAATGTGCCATTGGCCTTTGCTCTGTCAGTGACCTATCTAGTCATAGTCATTTGTATTGCTCACTTATGCCTATCCCATGCCTGTTTGAAGCCCTGCACTGTATTCATAGCCACCACTTCTTGTGGTAAGCCATTCCATGCATCCACCACCTTTCTGTGAAAAGAATTTACTCACATTCCCCTTAATCGGCCCCTCTAATCTCATGCTGTGTCCTCTTGTTCTGCTATTTTTCTTATATTTAAACATGTTAGACTCTTTCACCTTGTTAATGCCCTTAAGGTGTTTGAATGCCTCGATCATATCACCTCTCTCCCTCCTTTGCTCAAGGGTATACATATTGAGCTCTGTTAATCTGTCCTCATATGTCTTCTGATGCAGTCCCTGCACCATTTGGACTGCCTCAATTTGGTTAATGTCCTTGTGAAGGTGTGGCCTCCAATACTGCACGCAGTACTCCAGATGGGGCCTAACCAGTGTCTTGTAAAGAGGATTATTACCTCCCTCTTACGACTTGTGATACCCTACTAATACACCCTAACACCCCCCTAGCCTTACCTACTGCTTTAGCGGTCTGCTTGGATGATTTCAGGTCATCAGTGATGATGATGCCCAAGTCTCTTTCTTCCTTTGTGACTGCTAGCAACTCCCCTCCCAGCCTATAGGCAGCTTCAGGGTTTCTCTTCCCTATGTGCATGATTTTGCACTTCTTTGCATTAAATCCCAGTTGCCACTCTTCTGACCATTTTGCTAGTTTATCCAGATCTCTTCTCATTCTGCCCACCCCATCTGGATCATCTGCTCTGTTGCAGATCTTGGTGTCATCTGCAAACAGACAAGCCTTACCCTCTAGTCCATCTGCAAGGTCACTAATGAAGATGTTGAAGAGGACTGGCCCCAGGACTGATCCCTGAGGTACTCCACTTGCGACTTGCATCTCTTCTGACTGTATACCATTTACCACCACTCTCTGTTTTCTGCCCGTCAACCAGTTTGCCAACCAGTTGACCAACTTCTGACCCACCCTGAGCCTACCCAGCTTAATTATCAATCTTCTATGTGGAACAGTGTCAAAAGTTTTGCTGAAGTCAAGGTAGGTGACATCAACTGCTCCCCCTTGGTCCACCACTTGGTTACCCAGTCAAAGAAATCTATGAGATTAGTTTGACAGGACCTTCCTTTGTAAAGCCATGCTGTCTTGGATCCTGTGCCCCTATGGATTCCAGGTGTTGCACTATCCTTTCCTTAAGGAGTGCTCCATAATCTTGCCCACTACTGAGGTAAGACTGACTGGTCTGTAGTTCCCGCCTCCTCCCTGCTACCACTCTTGTGGAGCGGGATCACATGAGCCCTTCTCCAGTCTTCTGGGACCTCTCCTGTGCTCAGAGACTCACTAAACAGTTCTGCTAATGGCTCTGCTAGTTCCACCTTTAGCTCCTTAAGTACCCTGGGATGTATGCCATCAGGTCCCATTGCCTTATCCACCCTGAGCTTAGCAAGCTCTTGTAGGACCCTTTGTTTTGTGAAGGGAGTAGTGCTCACCTCCCTCCCCCCATGTCCATGATGCTGAGCTGTGGGTCCTGACCTACCTTCTCTTCTGTAAATACTGAGCAAAAGTATCTATTTAGGATAGATGCCTTTACAGGGTCCTCCTCCTCCTCACATGCTCTCTTTTCTCCATTAAGCTTAGCAATACCCTCTCTGGACTTTCTCCTTTCACTAATGTATCTATAGAAAGCCTTGTCACCTTCTTTTACTGTTCGTGCTAGTTTTTCCTCAGTTTGGGACTTTGCCTGCCTTACTGCCTTCCCTGCTTCCCTTAGGAAGTTTGGCATGCCTCCCTATCTTCATCCCGCTGTGTTCCCTTATATTTCCTGAAGGCCAGCTTTTGGCTCTGACCTTTTCTGCTACTGTATTTGAGAACCAAAGTGGTTTCTCTTCTTTGCACTTCCTTTTCTGTCTAACACAATGGGATGTTGCTTCAAGTATTGCATCCTAATGCTTGCCCACTTTGCCTGTACCCTCTCACCTGTGTTTTTTGCCAAGGCTAGCTTAACTCTGTTGGCCATCTTATCAAAGTCAGCTCCTCTGAAGTCCCATATTTTTGCCTTGGAATGGGATGATTTAGATGTAGTAGCAATTGAACCATACCATGTGATGGTCACTGGCCCCCAGGTGACCTTCTACCTGAGATCTGTGATCCTTCCTTGTTAGTCAGTACTAGATCTAGGATAGCCCTGTCTCTCGTGGGTTGCTGTACCAGTTGTTTGAGGCCCTCCTGCAGGGAATCCACTAGGTGTCTAGTTCTGGCAGATGTTCCTGCTGGCATTGACCAATCTGTATCCGGCATGTTGAAGTCTCCCATTAGAACCTCCCCTTTAGCTGTCATGTTTTGTATATCTTCTAACAGTAATGTGTCTATGTCCTCCCCTGGTCTGGGGGCCTGTAGACAACCCCAGTTCTTATGGCTGTCCCATTTCCTGTTTCCAGGGTGACCCACAGTTCTTCTGGCTCCTTATGTGTATTCTGAATTTCTGTAGCTTTGATATTTTCATTGACATACAGGGCCACTCCTCCCCCACCCTTTTTGCACCTCGATCTCTTCTGAACAATACATAGCCAGGTACTGAAGTCTCCCAAGTGTGGTTACTGGTAAACCACATCTCACTAATTGCTACTATGTCCAGTTCAGCCTCTGACATTATTGCCTGCAGGTCTGGGATCTTATTTCCCAGGCTGTGAGCATTTGTGTACATGATTTTCCATTGGCCAGATTTTGGTGTGTTAGTTGTTGGGTGAGGTTTGGTATTACCCCAAAGGCTGTATGGGAGACGAACCTTTTTTCTTACCTGGTGATGCAAATGAACTGCAAACATTCTGAATCCCTGTTTTGACCACTGGCTGAGGGAGGGTGTTCTTCCCATTCGACGTATGGGGTGATGCACCCTCTCCCCATTTGCTAGTTAAGTATTGTCAAGACATCAAACTTCTGCCCCAATGCACTGACTCCTCCTTAGTCAGATGCAGTCCATCAAATTTAAAGAACTTTTCGCTCCCAGAACTGTTGCCAGTTCCCTACAAATCTGTGTCCTTTTTCCTGGCACCAGCCCTTGAACCACGTGTTTAGCTCCTCATCTCCCTTCTCTGACCTTCCGTCCATCTGCTCCCTCTCCCAGACTGGCAGGATCTCAGAGAAGGAGATGTATCACGAAATATATGATAGTTTGTCACCCAGCCTGGTCAGGTGTTCCTTGGTCTCCACAACTGACCGGCTGGCGAGATCATTAGTCCCTATGTGTACTAGGACATCAATGTTTTCCTGCTTTGTGAACAATTTTAGCAATGCGGTCAGTGTCTCTCCATGCTGATGTACCTGGGAGACATCTGACCATTACCCCTGGCTGAGATGGGTATCAACTCCCGAATCATGGAGTCTCCTATGATCACAAGTTTTTGGATTTTTGCTTTTTTGTTTTGGTTCCTGATTTGGGTGAGTTTTGTTGTGCTAGCTCCTGTGCTGCAGTGTCCTGCTCTGCAGTGTCTTCTGCCTCTTTGTTTGATTTCAAAGATAGAGGCAGATACCTGTTTGTAGTGTTTATATGGTTTTTGGAGGTAATATGTTGGAGAGCAGAGAGTGATGGGGCACCCGATTTGCCCCTCCTAACCACCTGCCAACCTCCAAGACCAACTACCCTCTGCGGTCGAGGTTTTTCTGTTGGATGCTGGGGAAATGGCGGGTGGTTCTTATAATGTATTTCCTCTTGAATATGAAATTTGAGGCATGCAATCTCTACCCATGCTGCCCGGAGCTGAGCCCTAAGATCGCCAAAGGCCCAGCATGTAGGACAGTGTCCTAAATCCTGTACGACTGTCCTTCTGAAAATTGTTCCACAGTACCTGCAGTTAATGATATCCATTCCAGATAAGTTGCTGGGTTTATAACCTAGTCAGAGTAATTAGAAGGAAAAAAAAGGAAAAAATGCAAGTAATGGTTTGATTGTGTTTGTTTAACTTGTTATAAAACAAGTTAAATTACTAGTGCCCTGTAAATGAGCTCACCTTGTGGAGGTTCCCACTGATCCACCCTTCCTGCTCTGCCACAGAAAATGTCACAACTGTAGCCCTATAAAAGGAGTGTAGTGTGGGGTGGTTGAGGATGGGGTGGTGGCTGGGCCTTCCCCCTGCCGAAAAAAAACACGGACAAAAGAACAAGGAGGTAAGAGCAGAAACAATCAGTCAACAACAAATGCAGTAACCCTGAAAGCTTATCCTAATGTTAGATAAAACTGTAAACCTGTAAAGCACCACCTGTAATAATTTAGAGAAGATATACTGTAAGAAACACTTTGCTACAGAGAAAAATAAAACAATGAAATGTTAGCAACAAACAGTAGCAATCCCTGTGAGTAAAAAATAAAAACAACACCACACAGTAAATCTGCATAGCCAAAATAAGTCTTAATCCTTTTCCCTTGCTCTGGTAAGTTTCTCTACTCTGCCTTTCAAGCAGTCTTAGAAGGAAAGAGCTCAGGTGAAGCTAGGTGCCTTGGCCAGCAAACCAAGGCCCGTTGGCCAGCAAACCAAGGCCCATCGGGGTGTCTTCCCACCCCACAGAAAATTAGACATAATTTTGTTGACCTGAGTAAACCATGCTTTGGGTAGGAAGGGTTGTATCATCTGTAAGGGATACAGAATTTGTGGAAGGACGTTCATTTTCAAAACATTTACCCGTCCGCAGAGAGTAAGTGGTAACATGGCCCAGCAGGAAAGGTCCATTTTAATCTGCGTCAGAATTTTGTCCAGGTTGTATTGTTTCATCTTGGTCTCCATACGGGAAAGATATATACCCAGGTATGTTAATTTATCCCTGGTCCAACGGAATCCAAGGTGAGCAACTTCAGCCTGGAATGTATGAACATTTAAAGGCATCACTTCTGTTTTTGTAATATTGAGTTTGTAATTAGAGAAAATCCCAAATATTCTGATAATTTCTAGAGCAGCGGGGGCTGATTTTGAAGGGTATGTTATGTGAAGTAAAATATCATCGGCATAGACAGAAATTTTATATTGATTGGGCCAGATAAAGATACCGGTAATATTTGGGGATAGCTTAATACATCTAATAAGTGGTTCCAGATATAAATCGAACAAAAAGGGGGAAAGTGGGCATCCCTGTCTAGTTCCTTGTTGTAGCCGGAAGGGATGAGATAGGTACCCATTGCATAGTATACGTGCAGAGGGACAAGTATATAATAGTTTGATCCATTTTATATACTGCGTTGGGATATTGTAAAGTTGTAACAAATGAATAAATATTCCCAGGAGACCCTATTGAACGCTTTCTCTGTATCCAGGGACACCAAAGCAGCTGGAATTCGGGAGTCCCTGGATGCAGAGATCAGGTATGCCAACTTGTGCCTGTGGTCAGACGAGACCCTGCCAGCCACAAAGCCGACCTGTTCACGGCTTATTAGACATTGTCAGACATTAGATAGCCTAGTGGCCATAATTTTTGCCAGTATCTTTATATCAACATTAATTAATGAGGTCTGGCGGTAGTTTGCGACCTGAAGAGGGTCTCTGTCAGGCTTTGGGATAACCATAATAGTGGCCTCGAATAGAGTAGGGTCAGTAATACCTTGCTCAAACATGTAGTTGTAGGTGTCTAAAAGAATTGGTCCAATTTGTTCTTTAAAAAGTTTGTAGAATTCTACTGTGAACCCGTCTGGGCCTGGTGATTTGTCTGTGGGCAGGGAATCAACAGCCTGTGTTATCTCATCTTGACAAATGGGGGCTTTAAGCAAGTTTACTTGAGATGGGTTGAGTTGAGGGAGCTGTATTGGCTGCAAAATTGTTCCAGCATTTCTGGACAACAAGATTGAGAAGCGTGAGAGTACAGAGTTTTGTAATATTCTTGGAAACAATTAGTAATTTCTCTCGGTGAAGTGACTATTTGTCCTCCAGAATTTTGAATACTAGAAACAATTCTATCTGAGGCTTGTGCCTTGAGTCGCAAAGCCAAAAGCTTTCCAGCTTTGTCTCCCTAATTAAAATACTTAATCTCAGAGTGTATAAGAAGATACTTTACATGTTTGGTCAGAATTGAGTTGTATCGGTCCCTTAAAATTTCTAGGGCTTTAAACTGATCCTTTGTGAAGTTCGGGGAAAGTAACATCTCCATGTCCCTAATGTCACGCAGCAAAGCAGAAGTAACTTTAGAGGTTGTTTTTTTGTTAACCGTTGCCATGCAAATTATTTCCCCTCTAATTGTGCTTTTTAAGGCACCCATAGCATGTCTGTCTTAGTCATGGAGGGGGTATTTATCTCAATAAAGTTTGTAATAAAGCCAGCCGGCTGATTTTTCAGGTATTCTGATTGAAATAATTGACAATTGAATCTCCAAACCGTATCTCTAGATATGGGCGGGCCAGGATTCCAGCTTAGTAAGGTGGGATGGTGATCTGAGATCACCTTGGGAAGGTAATTAGAAGTTGTTATAGCCAAGAGGTGTCCCACATCTACAAGAAAGTAATCTAAGCGACAAAATGAGTTGTGTGGAATAGAATGGAATGAATATTCTTTCTGGTGTGGGTAAAGGGCCCTCCAAGGATCTATTAATCCAGTGGAGTCCATCATTTCTCTGATGGCAACCTGCGCTGGGGAAAGAGATGGAGAACGACTGGGGGAGTGATCCGTAATATTGCAATAAACAAGGTTCCAGTCTCCTCCTAGCATTTTGGGGAAACGGGACCATGGGGTCAAGTCATTCATAAGGAAAACAAAAAAGGACGGGTCTTCCATATTGGGGCCGTATATAGAACCAAGTACTACCTCTGATTGGCCCAGCAGGGCCTTGATCAAAATATATCTGTGCTGAGGATCTACTATAGTATCTATAAGTTGAAACCGGACTCTTCTTGCAGCAAGACTGGCAACCCCTCCCTTTCGAGTATCCGGTCCACTCCCAAAGGCCTGGCCTACCCAGGATCTTCTTAATTGTGAGACCTGGGAAGGGGTCAAGTAGGTTTCCTGAAGAAACACTATATCAGTGCCTAGCTTATGAAGATGCAACAATACTTTTGCATGTTTAGCCTGAGATTGGGACCCCTTTATGTTCCATGAACATACTTTATATGGAGTCACCTTGCTGACAATTTTTTACTGGACTATTCAGCTCTAGGCCAAGAGTAGAACTATTGTTCAGGTTATCAATAAGATAACCCTTTTTGGATGACTGCTGTACTGCATACCTGATCCCACCCACTCTGAATTTCCCTTTGACCCCCCCCCCATTTATCCCTCCACCTCCCTCTACTATACATCACCCTTCCCCTGTACACAGCCATTTTGTAGGGGTTCTCCCAGGGCCATCTCCCAGTCATACTGTAATGCATAATCCCGGGCCACCAAAACATCTGGCTGAGAAACAGTCCAGGGAACCCCCTACCTAAAGGCCATGTGCACCCTCCCTTCATCCTGGTTCGCAACACCCTCCTTGAAATTGCAGTATCCAGATCTTCCCTTTCCCTCCCCAGCTCCACAGAATGAGATTATGGCATAAAAAAAAAGGGGGTGGTGTACATCTCACGTAATTAAGAGAGTAGTATTGTACTCACCACTTTCATTAACTAGTTACGAGGAGTATTTCCCATAAAACATGATACAAATAATAAAGTCCTCTGTACTTCATTGCCTAAATTGGCTTTTCAGTCTCTTGAGACATATGCTTTCTGTTTTAGTTCGGTCAGAAGAAGAAAAAAAGAAGAACCATATTGTGAGGTAACATAAGCAAGTCCCCTCGTATCAGAGTTCTTCACAGTGTTAACGCCATCTTTAGTATTCGGTCCCCCATACCCTTCCTCTGCCCCTTCAGTCCCCCTTAGCATTCCAGTACTTGTTTCCAAATGATGCTGTCTTATTTTAGCATAGCAATGATACCCCTTCAACATTGTAACTTATAGAAGGGGAAGAAGGGGGAAAGAGAAATGAAACTGCTGAAAATAGTATCTAAAAAAAAAAACAGAAGGGGGGGGAGAGGTGACCAAACAGCGAAACCCATATGAACTCTTCAGTCTTCAGATCTTCTTAAAAATATTAGTTAATAACACCCTTGTAATTTCTATACAGCTTTGGACTCTGTGGAAACGTGCACTACTCAGTAATTAGTCCTCCGTGCAAGTTCTCTTGTCCATGAAACAGAGCAAGTGCCTATCACACTACGCGCCCTCTTAATTGATCCTTCCTCGAGTGGCAGGGGAATAAACAAGGAAAAAACGCAATTCCTCCTTAGCTCAGAAGGAGCACAATCTACACTCTGATTCAAAGATTTCGGAGCAGTTCCATATCAGAAAGTGCAATTCTACAGAAGAAAAAGCTGGTTGAGTGGTCCAGTCGATATGTAGGTTTTAAGCGCCCTCTTGTGGTGATAACTTTGAATGTCATTAGGGTAACATAAAA
Organism: Neoceratodus forsteri; assembly: GCA_016271365.2. Lineage (NCBI taxonomy): Eukaryota > Metazoa > Chordata > Ceratodontiformes > Ceratodontidae > Neoceratodus > Neoceratodus forsteri. The sequence goes on from CM057454.1 coordinate 532,728,926, forward strand.
TGTGACAGTACAGTATACTGAAGCCTTAATAAAACAAAGGAAATAATCGCTCCATGGATGGTGAATCCTTCACGATTGTTCCATCTCTTCCTTTTGTGGCTTCTTCATCATCATCTGGAAAGGGTGGTGGGAGCCAAAGGGAGGGAAAACAAAGTCAAGAATAAGTCCAGTTCTCATTCGTTTTCCTCAGTGAATTTGGTCTTTCCCAGTCATTGTGAGCCACCGTTATACTGCAATAACTCAAAGAGTTCCCAGGTCCATAACTAAAATTTGCTGGAGCTGATATTTGTTAATTAGATCCATATCCAACACAAGTTTGTTTCAGTTGTCTGTTCACTTAGTACCAGGACTAACGATCCCTCTCAAGCTCAGTGTGGCTTAAACAGATCTGGAATCAGCCCTGTTAATTCTGCTTGAGCTTGCTCAGCTGTATCAAAACTTCTCCAAGTATTTTGATGGTACACTGACAGCTTGGATGGATACTGAACTTTGAATTTGATGCTGGCAGCAATTAATTTTGTGACAATGGGGTGGTAAGCAGCCCTTCGCTGCCTTATGGTTGAGGGGAAATCTTGAGCAAATCTCAGCTTCTGTCCCTCCCATAGAATTTCCTGGAGGCTCCTAGCCTGCCCCAGCACATGAACTTTATCTAAGTAAAGAAATTTTAAGAACAAGGGCCTTGGTGGTTGCCCAGTCACCGGTTTAGATCTGAGCGAATGATGGGCCCTCTCTATCACATAGGTGGTGTTATTAGGTGAGGGACCCGCTATTTTGGTTAGCAGCTGCTGCAGAAAAGTGATCGGGGCTGCTCCCTCTGAATCCTCCGGGAGACCAAATATGAGAATGTTATTTTGGTGGCTGCGGCCTTCTAGGTCCTCCAGTTTAGCCTCCATCTTGCTCACTCTTTGGCGCAGTGCCGGGAGCTCAGAATTGATTGTTGTCCTCCATCCCTCCAGCGAGGCCGTTCTGGCCATAATGTCTTTAATCGCTCGGTTGGTGTCAGTGAGTTCTGTTCTCATAGCCTTCATTTCTGAGGTGAGTTCCTGAAGTACTACCCGAAAGAGATTTAGTTCTTCCAAAAATTTCTGTTCCATGAGAGGGGTGACTGGTGGCCCTGATGTCGATGATGAACCCGCTTTGGTAGCTGTTCCCGGTTGTCCCTTGGCCCTTTTGGAGTTCTTCTCTGGCATCTGCGGCGGTATATGCAGGGGAGGTGCCTGGCGCATCTCTGCCTCCATTTCTGAGTAGGCCTGAATCTTGTTTCGACTTTTACTCCCGGCCACTGCTGCGACTGCCTTTACCAGTTTCACCGCAAGTTCAGGGAGCTGTCAGAAGTTATGCGGTAAATGCACTTCTAAGGTTAGCGCAGTAAATGTTGATAAATTGACTCTAAAAGGTAGAGCTGGGGAGGAGATGGGTTCTCTGAGCTGCTACTCCTTCCGCGGCATCACGTGATCCCATCAGGGAATGTCATTATAACTACAGCCCATGACTGGGCAGGGGAGCAGGTCCACTGGACCACCAGGGTTTTATTTATAATATGAACGCAATTGGGCGATGGGGTAGGGGCCACTAGACCACCAGGGATTTATTGCTATTATGCCCGTGATCAGGCAAGAGCACGATGCCCGTAGTGTAGTCTCAGGAGTTTGGTGTGGCCACCCTGGCAGGTGTGGTTGCCGTGGCTGGGCGCCCAGCAGTATGGTGGCTGGCCTGTGGTGTCCCCAACATGCTCCTGTTTTCCACGGGCACATCTTTTCACCCCCCCCGTGCAGTGCAAGGCGGGTTTGTGCCTGCATATGCACCGCCCATCCTGGCTGAATTCGGGATGTGCGCATATGCATGGGCACACCCCCCGCACTTGCGCCGCATACATTAATGGTGCACCCCGGCACATCGGGAATTCCACAGCGCAACATCCCCTGTTGAATATCGTGACAGGGCACATCAGTGGGTTGTGCATGGAGCAACACCGTTGCGCCATACGCAACCCCTTTGAATATCACACCCCTTGTATCTACCCCTTTAAGAAAAAAACACAAGGGTATACTGTAATAAAAATGGTTTTCAAATGAAATTTAATATCAAATTAAGATCAATTGGTGACTTCAATGTGAGCCACTATAAAAATGACTACCATAATAGTAACACTAGAAAGTTAGTCCCTAAATACCTGAAAGCACGGGATAAATGTGATATACAATATAATTATCAAATTAAGAAAAGTAATGCCCCAACTATTCTAGCATAAATCACTGCTGAATGTAAATTTAATAAATCAGTTTATAAGATTACAATACTCAGATTCTTAATTATGAAATCTATTAAAATCTCTGCAGATGGTGGTCAGTGAATGGTATTGTAAGCTAATCACCAGTTGCTACAAAGCTTAGATTTTTAACTCAGCACTTGGCACTACCAGAACATTTTTGGCCACAAGTACTACCGCTGCACCCATCAAAGGGCCGAAAAACCTTTTGAACTGAGTGAATTGGCACAAAATTAGAACACAGGAGCATAACCTAACAGAAAAAAGTATATTTTGCTCAAATCCTCTGCTCCGCTTGCTTGTAGCAGTTACGAGTAAGTAAAACAGACTCCGTGCAGGCTGAGTGCTGGCTAAATAAATAAATAAAAATCAGTGATAACATACCGTAGTTATTACATGTGTAAACCAGTAGTCTCTGATTTATACATATAGTTGCTCTGATAAATGCATTTATAAGATACCTTTTGTGTCCACACCTATTGCATAAATATATATATTATAAAATAGGGTTCAAACTAATGACCAAATCAAACAATTTCATTGGTTGAAACGCAACACATGACCACTGATTATTTACCTAGGAAATGCATAGTTTGTAACTACATCCTTTTGACAAAAACAAGATCATTACACCACATGCTGGCAACAACATTGTACTTTAAACAGCAACAAAAAATACACTTTGCAGGATTGTGTTTCATGGTGCCACTCATGCTGCTATGTTCAGTGGCATCTATTACATCATATTCTGCTCTCAATCTGACTTGGAAAAAAGTTCCAAAACGGACAACTTTAGAGAGCGCTCATGCTTCAAATGGCACCCAAACTGTGCTTTGTAACCAGGGGTTCCAAATACCTGATCATCCACAGACTAGCTATGGACTCTACTAGAAAACCTTAATAAAGCACTGAGGTATCACAACGTTGTTGACAACAGGTATATGTTTCCATGCTATGTCTTGAAATAAATGTGCAGTTTCACGTGGTGCCGAGCCTTTTTGGTTTTGTGTTGACTGTGCTTCTAACACTAGCACAAATCAGAAGTGGTTTGGAGCAAATCATTTTGTTGCAACATTGCTAGAAGAGCCAGAAAACATTTAAACTGCACCAAATAATCAATCTCATAAACAAGGTATTGTAAGACAAAAGCAACTGGCAGCATATTACAAGTGTCATATCTGGACACTATTCCACCAGTATACAAAAGGACACTTACAAACAGTATATACATATATATGTGTATGTATGAACACCATGCGCAGTACCAAGCCTATGTAACAACAGTCATATGTAACAGTAATTTCTTCACACTATAATGAACCATGACAAATGAAGTAGAATGAACTACTTTAAATCAAGCAAGCAAGCAAGCAGTCCTTTATTTATAAAACGCTATTCCAAAAGATCATAGCATTGTACAAGTATTATTAAAACAATTATCAATCAGGTTATATCAATAAAACAGATAAAACAGCTGGACTTTACATGTTAAGAAAAGCTGAATCAAATAAATAAGATTTTAGGGCAGCTTTAAAGGCCTTGACGGATGGGCACTCTCTGATCCGATGAGGTAGAGAATTCCACAGGGCCAGAGCTGCAAAAGTAAAAGATCTGGATCCTGAAGTTGTCAAATGGACTCTGGAAATCTCCAGCAATCCCTTGTCAGTGGAACAGAGAAAGCAAAGGGGGCAGTAGGGATGAAGGAGGTGAGAAATGGAGGAGAAATGAAGAATTGGTATTCATTAAAATAAAAGCATAAACAAGCATAATAACCTATTGTTTATTTTTTCAACAGTAACCCCTCCCATTTTATAAGTATACTAAGCCACCACAGGGTGTTTGGTTCCTGGTGAACAATGCATGCCCGGGATACACTGATGGATACTCAGCCTCTGGCCTTGTGCCTCAGAATGTACACAGGGCATGCATTATTTACCAGGACCACACACCCTGTGATGGGTGGCTTATTGCTTACATATAGATATATATTATTATTTTGGTCATGGGCACACATTACAATGTGATGTTCATTGTTTTATCATATTTGACTTGCAACAATCTAGAAAACACATTTTACATACATTGACTGATTATCATTATTGTACTACTATACAGTAGATCAGTGTCTAACATTTTCTTTGCTCTGCAGAAAGCTCAAGACAGAAGCCAGAGTTTTACCAAAAGCAAACCAGTTCCAGTCCAACAATGTAAGTTTTGCTAATCACAGAAGAAATTGTTAGAGTACCGCTTTGCTTAAAAATTCAGATTTGATATTGCAGAAATGATGTGCAGGCATATGTACAGTTAGGATACCCTGAAATCCACACAGAAAAGGCTGTATTAAATCAGCTATCTAAACATCCACTGTAGTTTGTCAAAGTTGCACAAGCATTGGTATTATATGAGCAATTCATCTTCATTGTTTTCCATTTATTATAAAATGAGTGGCAAACCAAGACATGATTGGTCAAACGTGATCACGTGACTGTGCATTATTCAAATTCAATAGCACAAGTCAGAAATACTTAACATTCTAAGCCCTGTTACTCAGCTATAATAACTGGTCAGCAATTTCTCTCAATGTACTGACCAGGTTGATATTTTCCATAACAACCGGCTGGTTGTTATGACATTCATGAGCCATGCCAGTCAAACTGTGCTACTGCCTCATTGGCCAACATTCTGTATGTGGGCAGGGCCAAACAGTCTCACAAACTGCTGGAGAAAAATTGCTGGTCTGTTATTATAAAAAATAAAAGATGGAGAGGGTGTTTCATATGAGAATTTAATGCACACCCTTGTTGTGGGATGCTTTGATAAACCCCTCGAGCTTTGCCCTTGGGGTTTATGTAGCATCCCACAACTCGGGTGTGCATTAAATTCTCATATCAAACCCTTCCCCATCCATTATTCTCTATATAAGTGTCACAATCAGGAGAACCATTTTATAATTTCAATAAGGCACTCCAGTGCATATGTAATTGTGTGATGACATCACTTCTTTGGTGTGTAAGGCACTCGGGTTCACCTCATTCCTCACTTCACAGGACATACTGTTGTCCCACAACATACCAACACCATCAGCATTGTATAGTGGTTAAGGATGTTGAGCTGCAAAGCTGGAGACCTGAGTTTGAATCCCGTCAGCCCACACTTGCATACTGTGTGACACTGGGCAAGTTACTTACACTAACTTCTTTGTGCTTCAGGGTCATACCTGGAAACAAACTCCAGCTTAGTGTGCCTTTCCTGGTTAAACAATTTCCCTTTTCACTTTCCCATCTAAGCTACACACACAACTTGCACATCTTTAATCAAAACACTTCATTTAGTTGTGTGAGAGACACTCGTATTTCTATAACAGTGTCTCATGCACTGTGCTGGAGTAATGGGCTTCTCCCCAACTGCTCTCACATCAACATTTTAAAGAAAACAAACAGGTAATTTAAAAGACAGAATTAGCGTGATCTATAATAATTTAATGGATCTTGTTGGAGGGCCTCTTGTGGATATAAGACAGTCACCTCTTGTGTCCTTAGGATGCCAGAACTGCCCACCTTCAGTTTGTGTTCTCTTGTCCTAAGAATAAATGAGGTGACACTCTTGTATCAATAAGAGGCCCTTCAACCCGACCCATAAATATATAGAGCACTAGAAAAATTCAGATTGTGGTCCCACTAGTATCTTCTGATGCAGTGGACAATATTATTGCAAGCATTGTCTAGCTCCATTTAGTATTTTGACATCAGATTTGATGTGCATTAATAGCTGAAATCTGTATCGACGTGACAGGGCTATGTCAACGTCACACACCCCTTCCATTCATAAACAAAGATTATGTTTGTAACCCAAAGAGTTCCAGAGTTAACCATTAACCAGTTAACCAGTTTCAAATAACTTATCTTTTGAATGAGTTAACATTAGCAATGTTAGTACCAGGGAATTATTATTATTTTTTTTAATGAACACTTGGTATCAGGTCAACATGGCTGTGTCACTGTGATGCAGTACATGTGTTTTTGTACATTAATATTTGTATTTACATATTGTTTGTACATAGATAATGACAATACACCTTCAGAAGCACATATTCTTGAACCCTGCATGTTAAAATCTCATACTATAGATAGTTAAAAAAGCCTGACTGTCACTTTTCCAACAGTTTATAGCAGTGGCTCTTCTTATTTATAGTTGCAGTAATGGCCTCTACATTTATATTAGCATATCAATACAGTACATTAATATAGCAATTTAACAGGCTTTTTTATTTTAAATACAATTTTTTAAAAGTACTTTCAGGATTTGCTGCTTTTTAGTTCATTTATATTGAAAATGTGATGGCATACCTCTTAGGCATGTAAAGTGACTTTTCAAAATGATCTAATTGTGTTACATAAAGTCTTCATTTTCCTTGAGTAATCCTTATTCCTTCTATAGTTTTGCAGGCTAAACCTGCGAAAGCATCAAAAAATAATAAAATGAACATTTTGAGAGTATAGATGCATCAAAATGTTTTATAAAAAAATCTTTAAACTATTTGAAAATATGTAAAGTGACAATTCAATTAAATTCAGTTTTATATATAATGCCATTGAGAAGAGCTTATTTACAAAGGTGTCTTGTTAGCGCAGGCTTCAGAAGCTAGACATCCACATTTCTGACACAGGCAGTGATAGGTACAGGTACAAAGGCAATGGCGTGATCACATTGTAGTGGTAAAAGCATGGTACAGGTGAGATACAAGAACATTAAGTGCAAGGTTGCAGTTTCCTATGATACGCCCCTTGATTGGTGACAGCAGGGTCTTTGCCCAGATGAAACTGAATGGAACCAGTTCATTACTTTTTGTACTAGAGAGCAAGGGACAGTTGCCCGACATAGGAATTCCAGCAATGAGGTCCAGAATGTTGAGCATCTGTGGTTGAAGGTGAGAGACCCTTGGAATGCATTGATATGGAGAACAGAACAGTCTGCTCGATTGAGCCAGAGGAGTGTATGGCTCTTGATCAGGCCTTGTGGGCAAGGTTTTTGGATATATATGTGGGGACATGGGGCTCTATTTTTAAAGGTTTTCTTTTTTGCCCTAAGTCCTGTGCATCAAATTTATGGCACACTTGGCCTGCAACACAAAAATGTGATTTTCTAGCCTATGTATCACGTAGACACCTGCTAGACCACTTTTCTGTGGTTTAACATGCATCAGTGCTGAGACTTCTTGCAAGCTGCTTGTGGACAGTCTTTGCTGCAATCTGCAGAAAAGGAGATCCATGTGCTGTAACTGCATCTGAGATTAGAAAAATCTGGCGCTGTTGTGGCATTTGGCTTTGGCACAGCAGCTGCAGCAACATATGGGATTGGCACAAGGATTGATGCCTGCACTGCATTAGCCTTTGAAAATATGCCCCACTGTCTTTAGTGCACTTTAGAGATAACAGAAAAAAGTGCATTTCTCTTCTGTCTCCCAGGAGCAGCCAGTTTAAACCACTGCATAGATTACAGTGGTGAGTGTCATACAGGCAGTTGAGGAGTCTGGCCAGTTGGTTGTATAGCACTTCTAGTCTGGCCATGCCAGTCCTGGAGACATCAAAGAGTAAGATATCTGTGTAGTCAAGAGGGTAATGTCATAGACTATGTTTTTTTTTCCCAGCAGTCCTGGGACAGGAAGGATTGTTTCTAAACAGAAAAACAATCTTCACACCTAGATTTCTGACAACTTTGTCAATGTGGGTGCTCCCACTGAGAAGCGGGTCAACCCAGAAACCTACATATTTGTACTTTCTAATGCCTTCAAGGAGATCCAACTGTAGTAGTAATGACCAAGGGGTAAGAGCCAATGTAGCTCTGCAGTCATGGGGCAGAACCAAACACCATAGTCTTTGCCTTACCCTCATTTAATAACAGCTTTGATTTGTAGAGCTAGGACTGCAGCTCATGGAATCCTCTTTGGAGAGCAGTCTGCATGGCAGTGATGCTAGCTCCAGAGATACAGAGTACCATAATGATCAGTGTATAGTTGATAGCCCACACATCCGACACCCTGTCCCAAGCCTTTACAGTATAAGTACTATGATCACAGTCTGTGTAATATTAGTACCATGTACCACAAATATCATGATCATGTTTCTTTATGGACTAGTATCCCCAATGTGTTCCATTTTCTTCCAGCCCACTGTGTTTTGATTGGGACCAATACCCAGTAGCTGCTTTTAATCTGTTTGGGTGGGTGGGCAAGTGACTGCCTTCACAACCAATGCATGTTCCACTTTATGGAGGGTTGGAGCTTGAATGTTGAACAGCTCTTGCCATCCCCAGAGGAAATAATTGCCTCCCCACTAAGATGAGCTGAGCTCCAGCTGACCTTAATGCAGGAGACTGTCTCAGGTGATAGCATATATTACTGCTGCACCTCTATGCCAGACCAAGCTACATTAATTTTGCATCAGTAATCTTCCTTAAAGGATAGGCTTCATCTCAATGAAAACAGCATGCTGCAATTCCTATCCCTCCAAGTTTGTAGGTATTCATTCAAATGTGGTTGTTTCTTGTAGTCTATAAACATTTTTGTGCTGCTTTATTTCATTTTGAATCTGTGTTATCATGACCTGTGCTGCAACTTTTATTTACAAAATGGGCAAGAAAAATCCAAAGATCTGATAGACCAATGGCTTTCCAGACCTGTGAAGTAATTAACCTAGAACTGCACACCTCTGGAGAGGGCCTTGCAAGTCTTGAAACTTTGTTTTCTAGGCTGACCTAACTACACAGAATTATCTCCACACTGCTTCAGAATTCTCAGTAATTGTGACAGGAAAAACAAAACAGGTTTGACAAACAACATTTGTGACTTACTTTCCAGCCAGTTTGACTTTGATGGGACAAACCCAGCTGTTAGGTGTGAGAACCGATTTATCAGTGATAAAGATTTTTTTTTCATTGTTTTGGTGCCATTTTATAAATGCAGTTACATACTTCGGAGCTTGTGGTTATTAGGTAATTACTGCACTTTCCTGCTCTACCCCACAGTTGAAGGGCACTCGGCTGATGCCTTGTGCCTCCAACCCATAGTGTGTGTGGTAATTACCCAATAACAATTTGTACTGTATGTTATTGATTACTTACCAGCTTGCATCACTTTCAGTGATGTCACAGTGGGATAATCTTTTCTTGAGCCTCACAAAGGAAATCAGGCACTGGAACAAAATTATTTTATTACCCTGAAAGACTTTGTCAAAGAAATCTTCAAACAGAAAGGGTTGGTCATGTCTACCTGAACATTTCTTTGACACATTCTTCCAATGTTAGGGTAAGAACTGCAGTATTTCTAATCTTATGGTACATTAGACCTTCCTTGTAATTCCAGTATTTATTATAGAATTGGAACTAGAGTGGAGCATAATGAAACTGTGTGTACATTAAAGTTAGCACATACAGTACATAACTCAAGTGAGATGAAATCTCTAACCCCCCAGAAGACAAAGGCCTGTTTTAATTATGAGAAATCAATATTTCTAGTTTAACTGTTGTGTCTACAGTTAGTTGAATACAGCAATCAAAAGCACATTTGGATATACTGTTGCACAGCCTGAACTTAGTTGTTGCATTTCATGAATTAACACAAAATGTATTTTCTGGTCTACAGCATCATTTAAGGATATGCCCCCACCATCTGTACCACCTGCTACTTTGTCTTCATCTTTGCCCATTGGATTGCCTGCTGTAAAGAGAGATCCTCTACAGCTAGTTCTCCCTCTGTCCAGGCATCACTCTTCTACTACCAGTGTAGACAGGTAGGAAAATCAATCCATTTTAGTTGCTTTCTGCATGTATTTTGGTGTCTTGTATGATGGTACATGTTTTTGCTTTGTGCTGCAGGAGACATGTGCAGACCTTGGAGGCAGATATGGATAATAGCGCATGGAGGTCTCGATCCCAGTCTGATGAGTTACTGCAAGTGGTAGGAACCCCTACATCAACAGAGTCCTTTTTAATTGAAGGTGCGAATCAGATAAAACATTATCATACTGAAAGTCCTAGCCAGTCAGAACAGTATTCAAACACAAAGTCTAATGATCATAGAAAGGACTATAGCTTGGTTGCAATGATCAAGATGGAAACATCCACAAAACATTCATTCCATATTGTGCTGGTATGATCCTATAGAACAATGAAGAAGTTGTTTTTTTCCTTTTCCATCCTCACCTGGCATTTCATCAGGTCCTGCTCTTTTGATTCACTGCCTTTCCAGGACCTCCAGTACTCAACGTCATCTTCCCCATTAATTTCCAGACAACCACCTACCAATCTCTCTTGTCCTCCTTGGCTTAGTTCCTGAGGTCAGCCCCATCTGAGCCATGTTGCCATCATAGCAGAGGGATAGAAAAGCATTCAGTGGCAACATCATGCAGACAACAGGGAGGGGGCAGCAAAATTTCATGTATCTTGTGGATGTGTGCGGCCCTCTGAGGCAAGTCATAATTTGGCCAATGAGGGTATTTTCTCCCCAATTTTTAAGTTCCCCACCCACCTCCCATCTGCAGTACCATACCAGCTTACAGCAGCCCTAGGGAAGGGGTATCACAAAAAAGACAGCAGATATTTAAACTTGCTGTGCAATCTAATATATTAAAGTGCCCAGATAGTATGCATAGCCACAGTGTAAAAGTGGCATCATAAAACACACTGACACAGAACTGCACTATGTAGTGGGACTTGCTGTTCCTTTGTCAGTATGGGAGAATTCCATTGGGGTAGCCTTCATTTTATATGGACATCTTTTTTTTTTTTTTATTTAGTTGTTTAACCAGGTATAGCACACTAAGCTGAAAGCTTTTTTACAGGAGTGACCTGGGAGACAACTTAAAGGAACAGTACACATATCTGGAAAGGAATACTAATAGCATAACAATTAGTTATGGTGACTAGGGGCCTGAGGCTGTGTAGTCAACCACAGAGTCAGCAATGTCACCTGTCCACAATAGGTATCAGAACAGCAATCAGAACCTGCCCACTGCTGGAAGGAGAGCATCCAGACAGATTCTGTGATATTTCCCTGCCAGCCTCTGATCCTGTTGTCACCAGTGTACCAGAGCAGTCCCCCCACCACTTGGCACCACAGAGCCAGCTATGACAGACGTTTTATCCACATTTGGAGACTTCTACTTCTGTTCCCCATCTGAACTTTTCCTTTAGGAATACCATCAATTTTGGTCCTGGGGGAGGAGGAGGCGAGAGCCTCACTTGTTGCAGACTGATTACTGCCATCTTTAGTCTTTAGCCACAAAACTGACTTGGAGCCCTATACACCTCTACAGGTTGCATGGAGAGGCCCTGGGAGCACTGAGTCACCCCCCTGCACATGTGGCTGTTCCACATATCTGCAACTGCATGTTCACCCCCTAAAGAGTGTGGCCCAGACTGTTTCTCCACCTATACACATGTGGTCTTGTTGGGGTCTGTGGTCCCTACAGTAGAATTCTCATAATCCAAAGGTTAAACAGATACTCAGATTTGATTGTCTAACTGCCTTGGGGGAATCCCTGCACATACCTACGTTAAAAAAGTACCAGCAAACCGCCTTTTCTCTTGCTTTCATAGAACTTCACCCTTTATTGCCTACACATAATATGGCTGCCTAATGTCTGTTCCTCACCACAATATTTTAAAAAGGCCATGATTCCATCAGTACAGCCACTGCTGCACATTTCTGCCAGTCCCAGGTTTCCAGCACACCTTATCTGCTGCTGCTACACTCGCACTCTCATGCTCTGGGCTCCTGCCATACAACAAGAAAGGGGATGGTCAGCTACCATCCACACTCTGAGCTGTCCCTTTTTTCACCATTTTCACACTGCTTCCTGCTTTGGTCTCCTGTGAAACCTACTACAACTGTACCATCTACCAACCATTTAAAAGGGAACTGACAGCACTAAGACCAAGCACTAAGCACTAGGGAGGCAGTATAACACAGTGGTTTAATGCTCTGAGCTGCAAATCTGAAGACCTGGGTTTGAATCCTACAGCCCCCACTTGTATACTGTTTGACCCTGAGCAAGTCACTTAACTTCCCTGTGCTCCCAGGTCACACCTGTAAACAAGCTTTTAGCTTAGTGTGCCACTCCAGGTTGGGGGGGGGGAGAGCCCCACACCGAAGTATGGAGCTGGCCCTAATTTGGACTCCGAGAGTAAAAACATTTTGTTTACTTACTGTTTATTGCAGTATAGTAGATTGTATCACACTAATTCTGTTGACCTGAAAGCTGACATTTTTTGTAACTACAAATCCCAGAATCCCCTGCAGCTGACATCAGAGAGGGGCTGCAGAAGTTAGAGATTCAATAGTCTGCAGTGTATTTTGGAGTTTTTATAAGCTCCAGTGGTATGTTTGTTGGTTCAGCTGTTCTCCAAGGGCTAAGCACAGTCATCTGTGATTGTACTTAGCCCAGGGAGGACAGCAGGAACAGAAAGCAAAAGATCAGAGCTTATAAAACTCTAACATGTACTGCAGGCTATTGAATCTCCTAGTGCTGCAGCCCTCCTCTAATGTCAGGCAGCAGCAGGGGATTCTGGGATTTTTTTTGTTGCAGAAAATGTCAGCTTGCAAGTCAACAGAATTAGTGTGATACAAACTATGTACTGCAGTAAACAGTAATATGTTTTTACACACAAAGTACAAGTGAGGACCAGCCCCCACCCTTGGGCGTGGGACTCTTAGTGCTGACAGTTCCCCTTTAACAAAGTAATGGCATCATTTTCCTAAATATGCACCCAAACTGTAAAATAACCTTACATTTTTTTTATTTGTTTTTTAAGTACACAATAAACCTTGGATAATAGTAATAATAAACTTTGTGGTGTGGTATATCATGGAATACTGCCACTTTTTAGGAGCAGGAGTCACTCAGTCTTTGGCCTTAACACACTCAACTCACCCGAGTCATGGCACATATCAAACCCTGACGTATAGGACCCGATTCTCAAAGCCCTGCATCTGATGCAAGGTGCTTGTACTGAACAAGATATGGTGCAAGGTGTACCTTGTGTCCAAGGCTGCCTCCACGCAATTCACAAAGGTGGCCTGCATCAACCGCAGGCCGCCTGCCCCAAACAGGGCTTGCACCATCCCTGTACCCAGAGCTGGGCTGCAACAAGGTGCAAGAGGCACTGCAGCAGATGCAAGCTGCCACAGCCTGGGCATGGGATTCACATACTGCACTCTGAAGGCAGAATTCTAAGTACCCTTAGACCAGCCAGGGCTGATCTAAGGGGACTTAGAAAATGCTCTGCTGGGCGCAACCCCTGTATGCAGCACTATGCCGCAGTCCTCCAGTAGTGCCAGGGCCCATGTCATGCCCATGGTAATGTACAACCCCCCATCTCCTATGCAGCCCATGGTACTAGTACTGTCCCCATCCCACCCCGAACCGTGATGCTGCCCCAGTACATTTCCTGCTAGTGCCACCCTCATGGTGGAATAGTGCCCCCCAACCCCAACAGATGGTGCCCAACCCATCCCCAGATAGAGCAGGGGACCAGCAAAGCCCTCCACACAGATCCATGGAGGTCCCTGACTGCCCAGAATGTGCAGCGGACTGTACAGTGTACATGATAATATTAGCGTGTACACTGTACAGTCCGCTGCATATTCCAGGCAATCGGGGACCTCCGTGGAGGTCTGTGTAGGGCTATGCTGGTCCCCTGCTCTATTTGGGGATGGGTTGGGCACTGTCTGTTGGGGAGGAGGCTGGACCACCACCGGGAGGGTCACTGGCCTGTGTTGGGGCCATTGGGATGGGGGTACCAGCTGGGCATTGCCTCAAGGGGCTTGCGGCACACCCCGTCCATGCACCATGCATTGGATGCATGGGGGGTGCTGCCATGCATAAGGGGACCTAGGCTCCGAGACGCATCCCATACCTGAATCGGGTGCAGGGTCCCTGGCACAGGGGGCTTTGGCGCAAGCTGCAGTTTGCCGCAGCTTGCACCGAACGCAGCCCCCTTTGAGAATCGGGCCCATATTATTCTTTATTTATCCAGTGGCTAGAACAAATACTCAAACTTGACTGGCGAACAGCTGTGGGAGCATCCCTGACTGTACCCACAGTAAAAATAAATGCAAGCAAATTACATTTTTTGCTTGTCTTCGTAGTACTCCTCTGTTCTCTGCTTGTAGTTTGCCAAACATAATATGGTTGCTCTGGCATCAGTTCCTCACCTCAGTGTTCTATAAATGGCCCCACTCTGGTCAGTACAACCACTGCTGCACATCTCTGCCAGTAGGTATCCAACACACTTTCATCTGCTGGTACTGCACTCTCTGGCTCTGAGCTTGACACACAGCAAGAACAGGCTGGCAAACTACCATCCATACTCAGAGCCATTCTTCCTCCTACCATTACCACACCACTTCCTGTTCTCCTCTCCTGTGGAACCTATGGCAACAGCATCACTTGATGACCATACAACAATGTAAGGGAATAATTTTTCTAACTGTATACCTGTAATGTGAAAGTCATCATTAATAAATATTTTTAGAAGTTGTTTATTTCTTATGGTCTCTAAAAGACCTTGGATAAAAGTAACAATATACTCCAGAATGTGTTGCGTCCTGGGATATTGCCATTTCTGAGGTGTGTAAATCACTTGGCTTGTGGCTTTGTGACTCAAGACACACTCAGAATGTGGAATGTGGCAACATCCCATGATATTCCACACCCTGTCACGTATTATTCATTAGTTGTAAAATAAACAAGAAAAATCATGCCCTCTTAATGGTCAGTCGGGGTCTTCACCCTTGATTAAATTTCTCAACGTACATCTGGGCATAGTCCAAGCAGTTAGTTTTAATTTAATTAGAGGGTTTTCATCTTGTTTTCTGAGTTCATTTTATAATTGCAATAGAGCACACTAGGGCATGTGTTGTTGTGGGATTAACCCTATTCTCTTACGCTTTATGGCACTTGGCTATAGCTTGTGATGCATCACACGAGGCAGGGATAAATCCCACAACACACACACACAAACACACACACACACTATTGTACATTATTGCTTAAGGATCATGTTCATACTGTATACGGTCCCAAGAGGCCAAACAGACTACACAAGGGGGACCCCTGCTGTAAGTCATGCTCATCCTTCAGGCACAACCCCCCAGTGGCACTTCAGGCCCGGTAGGCCACCAAGCAACACAGAACCAGCCCTTTCAAATATTCATTGAGGCATAGTAACCACAATTTTCTTTATTTAAAACGTTTCCCGGTCCAAGGGGGATACGGCATCTCACCTTCTCGGTGCAGAGCAGGGGATCCATTCTGCAGCCTACTTGGGTATCCAGTTGGATCCCCAGTGCCTGGCCCAGCTCCACTTCCTGGAAAGCCTCCTGCCAACATGCAGAGCTCTGCATGTGATGAGAGGGATAGGCAGGACTCTGGATGCCATTTGGTACAAACTGTAATCAAGGTGTGGAGCTCCACGGACTGGATATCCACAAAGTATATATCATCCTCGCCCCATTGTGGATCTGTTTCTCATCGTAGTACCTCTAAAATGCCCAAATGATTTTCTTAAACTCACTGAAGAATCAACCTAGTGCCAACTAATTGGCAATTTTAAAATGACTAGTTGACTATATGAAACATATTTAGTTTTACCTTATTAACTAAAAAAATACCACCAACAGCTTAATCTTGTTCAAGGTTAGTTGGCATTCATCTGTATCCCCCTCCCCCGGGTCGTGCCTAAAAATAGGCAGGATTTGTCTAGTGCACTTACCCGGTCAACAAAAGCTAAATAAATAAATAAATAATGGAATGCTGAACTATATCATTGAACAGAGCTGACTTTAGACACTCTTAGTCCTTATGGCTGCCTGGGGCCCTCTTGTCATGTCAGTACTAGTGCTAGTCATACGTCTCCGAAATGTAAATCAATCTTATTTATTTTATCCACAGTATACTATATGGTTAGCCCTTATTGTGTGTCAAAATCAGGCTATTTAAAAAGTTCATTGTGCATGTTTTAAATTGTGTACATTGTAAAAATGTTGTTGTGCACGTTCTATTGTTAAGTGCAGCTGTGTTCCCCCTTGTACCTACTCCAGCCACTTTGGCTCTGTCTGTAGTGCTCCGGTCCCTCAAGCAATGATCAACGCTGTGAATAAAAAATGGCAATGGTGTTTTTTCTAATGAAATCACTGACTTGAAAAAGTTTATACTTGATCAGGAAAACAAATGGACTACGAGCCTGAGTAAGTAATCAGATTTCAAGATTTGCAATGCTCTTGCTGGTGCATGCTACTATCTGCAGTAGCATGACTGTGAAAAATACCACTGCTCTGTGTGTCAGTGAGGGAGCTGACTCAGTTGTATGCATTGGGTGGGGGCAGGCTGGTGTATAGAATATCAATGATATTAAAAACATATATACTACATGGGCGGCCATACACAAATCTCTTTGTGTTTCCATCTGTGTTTCAAGATAACAGCATGGAACTCCTGAGCTTCGTGCTCGAGGTCCATATGCTGTTATCTTGTCCCCTTGATGGAACCACAGGCTCGTTATGTGTGGTTGCTCATACATTATTATGTTCTATGAAAATAACACATAATGGGTAACACTGGACTGGGCTGAAACTTCCAAAATTGATGATACCATGAACTTGTCTGCAATGTGCTGTGGTGTTCAGTTACAGGGTCTGATATTACTGAAGATATCCTGCTATTATTATCACGATGCACTTAGTTTTAACTGGTTAAATCTCTAGGAATAGCTATTGTTTAATGTGCATCAAGCTGATAGGACTATGCACTGCTAAACAGAGTTACTGAGAGTTTCTGTTTGACGTGCTATGACATGGAACACGTTATCCCAGAGCACCACTGTAACAGCCCAACCAATCTGAAGCATGGTAGTGGAATTGGCTAGGGGTGGGTTGAACTAAATTTGATGGGGCCCCAGAAACATAAGGCTGTTACAGCATTAATATATTGTGATTTTGTCTCTGATGATTCTTTCCTTAGCTCTCAGAGCTGCATTATTCTGTGGGAGGAAAAGAGGCAAACATAGCTCTGTGATTTAAAAAAGTTCTTCCTGTTGTTTGTGCATTGTTATTTAAAGGGGAACTGTCATCAACAGGGTTTCTTAATGTCTAAAAGACCATAAACAGCTAATTTGAGTGAGCTATTGTGTTTATCTGTGAGTCTTTGCAGTCCAGAGTTATTCATATGTAAATCAGTCTGTAATTAAGGGCTGGGGGCAGCCATATGCTTTAGGCTCCTGACAGGAAATGTTGTCACCGAAGATCTTGGTCCTACATTGACTGTAGGTTAAATAGGAAACCATCTGTTTTATTACGTGTGTTTTAAGGTGTTATTACAACACTTTCTACATTTATAATACTTGTTTTGTATGTGCATTGAAACTAGTGAGTTATCACCTTTACATTTCAAACTGTTAGTAAAAATAATCCATCTTTATGGTTGCTTTAACATCTAAGCTATACTGCCAGCTGATCATCAAAAACTACACATCTCAAGGCTGGCTCTGTGGTGCCAACAGGTAATTGGGCCCCATATCAGGATTTCTAAACCCTGTCTGTATTCATGTCAGCACAGATTTCTGGGGCTGCCACAGCACCAACTTCTGTCTTTTTCCATTCCCTCTCTTACAGCCTTTTCTCTTACAATTTTGTGTGTGAACTCAGGTCTGCAAGACGCCCATTTGGCTACATACCTACTGTCCTGGAATCATGGGGCCAGCCTTGAAATGTGTAGTTTTTGATTATCAGCTGGCAGTATAGCCTAGAGGTTAAAGCAAAGAGCTGTGAACAAGCTTTGTTCATCCAGCAGAATGGGTTTGATTCCATCATGCTCTACCTGTATATTGTGTGACCAGAGCAAGTCACTTAACCTCCCTGTTCTCCCAAAACACACCCTGGAACAAGCTGTAGCTGTGTGCCTTTCCTGGACAAAGACAGTAAATACAATCTGAGCATGTGTTATGATTCTAAAAATATTATGCTCCTTCTATCCAAATTTGACTTGAAAAGAAAAAATAGGACACCATTACTTGTTTATTAATTGCAAAAACATAGATGGACAACACAGTTAAAACATGCATAACCTGAAATGCATTATTAAAAGAGTATTTTACTTCTTTTGATGAAGTTAAAAGTATAACAGTTTCTTACTGAAATACTTTGGATGGAATGGGATTTTCTACAGTGAAAGAAAAAAAAACAATTTGGTTGATCCTGCCACCCATACCCTTCAAGCATGTCTTACACTCTGCAGGTATGTCGATGGACCACAACTTTCCAGAATGCCATTCCCACTGTAATGTAAAAAAAGAAAAAACAAAGGAAGAGACAGGGTGTGTGGTGTGTGTTTGTGTGTGTGTGTGTGTGTGTATCTTTGATAGAAGTGCTGCACTAACTGAACTGTGCTGAAAGGGAAAAAAATTATCACCATTAATTAAATGAAGTAGTATATGGGTGGGTGTAAAAACCAGACTTTTGCACACACCCTCAGTGTGGGATGCTGTTATAAACCACTCAGACTTTGCCTTCGGAGTTAATGTAGCATCCTACACCTCGGGTGTGTGTAAAATTTTGGTTACGCACACACACCTATAT
Organism: Neoceratodus forsteri; assembly: GCA_016271365.2. Classification (NCBI taxonomy): domain Eukaryota; kingdom Metazoa; phylum Chordata; order Ceratodontiformes; family Ceratodontidae; genus Neoceratodus; species Neoceratodus forsteri. The sequence continues at coordinate 532,747,825 of CM057454.1, forward strand.
ACTATATTTTAATAATGCAGTTCAGATTATGCTTTTTTTAAACAATGTTGTCCGTCCATGTGTTTTTACAATTAATAAACAATTAATGGTGTCCTATTTTTTTCTTTTCAAGTCAAATCTGGATAGAAAGAGCATAATATTTTCAGAACCATAACACATGCTCAGATTGTTTTTACTGTCTTTGTCCAGGAAAGGCACACAGCTACAGCTTATTTCTGGGTATGTTTTGGGAGCACAGGGAGGTTAAGTGACTTACTCTAGTCCCACAATATACAAGTAGAGCATGTTGGAATCAAACCCCATTCTGCTGGATTAATGAAGCTTGTTCACAGCTCTTTGCTTTAACCTCTAATTTGTACTGCCAACTGTTAATCAAAAACTACACATTTCAGGGCTGTCCCCATGATGCCAGGCCAGTAGGTACATAGCTACATTTGCATCTTGTAAACCTGAGTTCACACCCAAATTTGTAAGAGAAAATGCTGTAAGAGAGGGAACAGAATAAGACAGAAGTTAATGCTGTGGCAGCCCCAGAAATCTGCACTGTCATGAACACAGCCAGGGTTTATAAATCCTAATACAGTATGGGGCCCAAATACCTGTTGGCACCACAGAGCCAACCTTGAGATATGTAGTTTTTAATGATCAGCTGGCAGTGTAGTCTAGAGGTTAAAGCAATCCTAAAGATAGATTATTTTTTACTAACAGTTTGAAATGTAAGGGTGATAACTCACTAGTTTCAATGCACATACAAAACAATTATTACAAATGTAGACAGTGTTGTAATAACACCTGAAAACAAACTTAATAAAACAGATGATTTCCTGTTTAACCTACAGTCAATATAGGGCCAAGATCTTCGGTGACATCATTTCTTGTTGGGAGCCTAAAATACAGTATATGGCTGCCCACAGCCCTTAATTACAGACTGATTTACATATGAATAACTCTGGACTGCAAAGACTCACAGATAAACACAATGGCTCACTCAAATTAGCTTTTTGTGATCTTTCAGACATTAAGAAACCCTGTTGATGACAGTTCCCCTTTAAGGGCTACTTTATATGAAGTACAATAGAAATAGAGACCAATTACTAAAATGATTAACAATGCATTGGTGCAACAGTATGATGAGTCTAAATAACATTGAGAACTAATACTTTATTATTTACCCATGTCACTTGAAAATAAAACATCAGGGGCCAGATATTCAAAAGATAGTGCTAGCGCTAATGGGGTTTGCGCCCATGCTATCCAGGTTTGCTTCCTTTTATTTGGTGGGGGCTATATTCAGAGGTTCCTGTAGTGTGCATTAAACCTGTTAGTGCTCAAGCACTAACAAAATACTACAGCAGCATTTTCAGAGGTTTGCAATGGTGGTAAATAGTGGCACTACTTATTGCCACTGAAAACGTCATCTTTACTGAGGCCTAAACCCATGTCCTCATCCCATTGATAGTGTGATGGTTGTGGTGTCCAGTAGGAACCCTCACCCCTAACCACCCATTCTGTGTATCATGCACCTCTCCATGATGTTTAGTGGCATCCCCTACCCCCTGATCTCCAGTTCCCTATATTGGTCACCACTCCCTGGGATCGCGTGGCACTTCCTCCCCCCAATGAGCCATCCAATAGAAGAAGCACCCCCTTCCTGGTATCTAGTTGCACCCCCTTCACTTCAATCAGCCATTCCATTTAAGCAGCACCATACCCTTGTGTCTAGTGGTACCCCTCCTTCTGATCACCTGTCCCATAGAAGTAACACCTTCCCTGCTGTCTAGTGCCAACCCCCTCCCAGATCTCCCATGCCATGTATCAGTTACCACTCACTGGTGTCTATTGGCACCTGCCATCTCCCAATCACCCAGCCCATGTGCCCTACAATATCCCTGGTGTCCAGTGGTACCCCCACCCCTGCTTCCAAATGCCAGTTGACAGACAGACTGGTGAATGTTGGTGGTCCAGCAGCCCCTCCACCTGCCCTGCCCACATGAGAACACTGGCCATACAATCCCCCATTACTGGTGTGTCCAGGGAAATATGGTGAATCCTGATATGGTGACTGGTACAGTCATCCTCTCCTCCTCAGCTGACCACTAATGACTGACGGTGAGTCAGTGAGGGCGCACAGTATACATGTACTGTATGCACGCACACTGTCAGCCCATATGGTGGCCGGCTGAGGATGTGAGGGGAGGGCTACACCAGTCATGCTATCAGGATTCACCCATGTCCCCAGAAACACTGGTAAGAGGGTGTTGGATGAATGATGTTCTGGGTGTGAGCAGGGAGGGTGGGGGGAGTCGCTGGACCCCCAATGTTTGCTTTTCTGTTTGTCGACTGGCGTTTGAGGGGTGGGGATGGGAGTACCCCTAACCACCAGGGATACTGTAGAGTACATGAGCTGTGTGATAGGGGGTTGGGAGCGACTAGACACCAGGGAGTGGTGACCAATAGATGGACCAGGTGATCAGGGGAAGGGGTGTCACTAGACACCAGGGAGTAGTGACTGATGATGTGTCCAGCACCCACAGGATAGTGCTAAAGGGCCACCGCTCACCATGCAAATGAGACCATAATGGGCATGCACATAGCCCCTTAGCCCCTTGCAAGTCCAGTGGGCTCATTTGCATGGTGTGGCTAAATATAGCCAACATGCTCCTGGTGCTATCCACTTTCAGGGCACTATTCCCTGTGGGCTGGATACAGCCCAAATCAATGTTGGGGCAGTGCAGTTTGACTTAGAGCTGCACCAGCACAGGTCAATATTCTGTTGAATTGCACCAGTCCACTTTCCAACTGAGTATAGCAGCCTCTGGGCCGGGTGCAGGTGCAAACAAAGCACAACCATTTATGCTGCACTTGCATTCATTTTTGAATATCTGGGACCATATATTTTAAGTCACTAATGATCTTTATTATGATTTGAAAAATGGTTTTACTCACTGTGTGACCTAGAGCCAGTCATGTAATCACTCTGTGCTCAGCCTTCTCTTGCTTTTTCTGTGCCTCTACTTAATCCCCCTACTCCACGCCCAATCTATCCTTAACCTCCCTCAGTGTCCCCTAACTTTTCTGTGTTCACCTAATAGTTGTTGACCACAGTTCATGGCACGTAAAGTGCTTTGACACATGTTATGTATGCCAAAAATTATATAAAATCAAGTTTCCTCCTTCCTTCCTTCCTTCCTTCCCTCCCACCCTCCCTCCCTTATCTTATTAATTGCTATAAGAAAGAGTCGGTCTGGTGTCTCATCAACAACCCAGTACACAAAGATGTAGGACATATAGGTTCAAGGGTGATCACAAACCCTTGTTCATAGAGCCATCAGAGGACAGCAATAATGCAGAGCTTCTACTTTTGTTCTATGTCAAGGGAGGGGTAGAGTATATCACTCTGCAGCTCCCACTACAGTAAATTTTTGAGTTAGATATAGCAGGATCTAGAAGTAGAACACAGACTGTGCCCCTCATGAGTGTGATTAGGTGCCAGGGTGTCTCTTGGGAGTGATCATAGTAGAGACCAGGGTAGGGATAAGAGGATCTGGGTAAAAACAGGGGAAATGGAGGATCTGGCCCTAATAAAACAAAGACGCTATAACATATAGTGTCAACTTTAACATCTGCAATTGTTTCATAATGTTTTCTTTCCTGCTGTTTTGTTTATATGGAACAGACACAGTCGATGCCCAGCTGCAGAGTGACCTGTTTGCAGATGGCCCTGAGTTTGAAGCTGAATCATGGAGTCTTGTTGTGGACCCAACATTCTGCAATAAATATGAAAAAGATGTGATCAACAGACAAGACGTAATTTATGGTAAGCATCTCCTAGGTTTATTGGAATATATGAATTAGACAAAACATATTGATGTAGGAAGTACAGTAATTTTACCCCACATGACATTTGGTATCCATACAAAATCCTGACACCCAAAATCCTGACACTAAAATCTTGATGGCCACAATCCCGACGCTATGGCAGACCTCCAGAATGCCACATTCCCCATGGTATGGAGACCCCGAGGTATATATATATTTATATTTTACCAGTGGTTCAGGGCTGAGTCCCCCACGGAACAGTATCAGAAATTGTGCTGTCAGTATTTTCTTCCAGTCCAGATTGTGGCCATCTGGATTTCATTAGTCTGGCTTGTGTGCATTGGAATTTTGTAGTAGACCCATGCCATTTACAGCATATTCTACTTTTTTCAGTTTTCTGTTTTTTACAGCTTTCCTCAATTGCTGTAGAATGGAATGTCTCTATGTACTTGCTGCCTCAGCCACACATGTGAGCCATAAGCCCAGAGCAAGGACTTTGGCAGGAACTCCAGTTCTTTAACCTCAGTGAAGTGGAATCTGGTTCCTCCTCTTCACCATGGGGACCATTTTACTCTGGTGTGTCCCTGGACTGCTCTGGCAACATGATTTTAGAAGCCAGTGGGAGAACAACCCATGTCCTCCATAAATACTCTAAATGCTGATGTATGATAAGCCAGGAGAGGGTGCCCCTGCACTGTGCAGTTGACCCTGCCCCACTCTAGAAACCAGACTCTTCACATCTACAATGCTGTTGAGCCCCTTACAGCTCAAGGAGGGAGAGTTAAGTTTGGATTAGAACTGGGGTCTGTTTCTCTGAATTGAATTGCACAGCACTGCCATTCTGCCCACAGAAATTTTCTAACCCCCCTACAGCTAGCTAGCTTGCTTGCTTGCTTTCTTTTTCTTTCTTCTTTCTTTCTTTCTTTCTTTCTTTCGTTCTTTCTTTCTTTCTTTCTTTCTTTCTTTCTTTTATCTTTCTTTCCCTGGGAGGTATTGCTTAACTCCCTGTCCTCCCTGAGCCTCAAGGGGGGTAGCCAAGCAGCAGCATCTATAGCTTTCTACCCTACAGATAACATATGTCCCATTGAGATTGTAACAGGCAAGCAGTATAGCCTAGAGGGTTAAAACACCATGCTGTGAGCCTGAAGACCCAATAGACCTGGGTTTGAAACTCTTAACTGCCACTTGTATGCTGTGTGACCCTAAGTAAGTTACTTAAGCTCCCTGAGCTACTGGGGCACATGTGGAAACAATGTTTGGCTAAGTGTGCCTTTCCTAGACCAAAAATAAAATAAATAAGTGACTTCTGGAACTTAAACCTGGGGACTGAACCCATGTTTCAATCTTACAGTACATGTTGTCTACAAATGTGTGGCTAGAACTGAGCCTCTCTATTCCTCTCTATTCACGGTAGGTACTCCAGAGGTTCTGGGGGTTGGGTGAGAGTCAGATTTGTGTACACTTTGGCTGTGTGTTCACCTGCCCACTTACCATGTGTTGGAAGGTAGAGTGGTCAGGTCATTAGGGCACTGACTGTGAAACAGGAGATCACAGGTCCAATTCCCACTCCTACCTCAGGTGCACTTTGTGACCTTGAACTAACTACTTGATCTCCCTATGTTTCCGTTCCCCCAGCTATAACATTTAGTAAAAGCAGGACACCACTGAAAATAAGACATTACATCTCAAACTGGATTATCCTGGGTATAACAGCTATAAAACAAAATGAAATAAAAATGACAATGCATTCAGGATGCAAGGAAAACCATTTCATGCAGCTTCCAGAGATACGTGCTTGCGCTGGCAAGATACCAAATCGCACCTGCTGAGTATAGACAGTGTTTACTGTATCTCAGTGCTTTATTAAAGCTGAAGTAGATTGAAACTGATCAGATGAGCTTGTAGTCTCCATGTGCTTCCTTTTTTCCAGGCACGCTATCCTTGAGGCTTCCAGCTCTCAGTTACATTTGTATATACCTGTATATGGAGCATGCATGTTGTTGCCCTCTAGTGGCCGCATTGCAAGAAACAGTAAACTTAACCATTTCTAAACTACTTACTTAGTTTGTTGACATGTCTTGCTCCTTTAGTTTGCATGCCCAGGGTAAACATAAACTCCAATGCATTGTGAAGCAGTATTATGCTGGCAGTATAACCTAGAGGTTAGAACAAGGAACTGTGAATGAGCTTGGCATATCCAGATGACCTGTGTTTGATCTCCATAACCTCCACTTGCATAATGTGTGACCCTGAGCAAGTCATTTAATCTCCCTGGGCTTCAGGATCACCCCTGTAAATGGGCCTTGTCCCTAGTGAGCCATACCCAGTTATAAAAGAATAAAAATTAACAATGAATGAATGAATAAACAAACTGCAACAAACTGGTTTACCCCCACCCCTATACTTTTTCCCATGACAAACCATGTGTTCAGAATGCATTTTCCCACATTTAAGTATGTGAAACAGCTACTTAGTTTACATTGGGCTAAGGTTTGACACTACAGCTTGGTAAAAATTATAGATTCTGCTTCCATGAAAATGTCATTTAACATCCTTGATTTTCAAGGAATTTTACTAATATTTGCCATGAGCAAAATTCACCCAGTTCTGTGGAATTTTGCTTTGTTTGATGGAATAATCATGTGAACTGTAGGATTTCACTGATGAATTGAGAAAATCTTCTTTACAATTAAACCATTCTGCAGACATAGTAAAGTCCATTGCTTATAGTTGAAATCCTTAGAAACATACAGTATTCCATGAGCATTGCAGTTATGTGATGGTCTTCATTTAGGCGGGTATGAAAGGAACAAAGAGTTATTTGCTATATGAACCTCCATCTCATGAGAGAGACCCATGTATCGACTGTAACTCCTAGAAAACTGACATCAATTTTTATGTGTAGTATTTTCAGAATTCCATGATTTTTCAGACAATTCTGCCATTCACTGTCAAATTCCATGGAACACTCCAACTTTTGTTTCCATGATACCTACTCATCCTACTCTGCTGTGCAGCTTGACAGTGTGTGTTGAAGGAACCAGATCTGCTGTTCTTTGTGGCTTAATTTTTTTTAATCCAAGAAGCAACATTTCAAAGAACATTGTAGAATTTCTTTTTTGTGCAAGCTTTGTTTTTCTTGCAAATTCCTTGCAAATTTTCATGTGTTTTTCAGCAATATAATTCAAATGTTATTGACTTTCCTTGTTGTGAGACACTTTTGTTTGCCTGACGGTATGTGACAACAGGACATCTTCAAGTTTCTTTATATTAAATATTCAATATACTTCTCACCGAAATACATCAACAAGTTTGGGAAACAATAACTTAACAGTAAATATCTTGTTGGAGTCTTAATGTTACTGTGGTGTCTCACATTATGTCATCCCTTAGGCCTCAGTATAGTGAATAAATAATCCCTACCTTCATCAGTCTTATTTACCAGATGTCCAGTTACTGCAGGTGTACCAAACTCATCCAAGAATCTGGTATACAATCCACTGGCAACCTGGATAGCCAAACAAAAGTGCAGATTCGATTCCATTTCTCTCAAAAGTACATCAGTAATCAAAAACCTGTTGCATTCTCTTTGGTATTGCCATTGTTTTCCAGATGACATAGGTTGCTTAGACTGTCTGTTTCTTCAAAGTGGCACCCGTGTCCTTCCATATCAGATACTGGTCCCTTGTCAAAAGCAATGCCATTATGAATACATTGCATCTCTCTTGTGGTTTCCAAATCTGGCAGTGCATCATCAAAGATACTGGAAATACCTGAAGTGCTGCTGTAACTGTCCTCACTGTGTTTTATCCATCCATGTATAAAATGACTTTAAATGCTAAATGCTATGGACACCAGAATCTTTCTAATCATAGGCTCTCATTAACTTGTACATTAGATCTGTTGCTTTCTGGACTACATAGTAAGACCGTGCCATTTTCATGCCAGATTAGCAGTAAACTCATTATCCTTCTTTGACAATTGGTATCTCTATAAACACACACAATCATTTTCTTTAATAACAGCTGGGCAACACAAGACATCATAATAATGTTTCTGTTTACACAGAGCATCCTCTACAGTGGTACAAACCACCTGAAAGGCATGTTAGTGTGCTCTGCTAAGACTTGCAGTGTAATCCTGTATTGTAACAAAATGTCTAGGTGTTTGCAGGGTGCCCAATAAGCCAACAAGTATAACTGCATCTCTGCCAATATGTTAAGAACAATGTAGTATTCCCTGTACTTTCATTTACACTGAACTGTACAGTCATTCCTAACAACTGTAAGTTGCTATCCCTGTATCTGCTGTCTTTACCAACAAATTCAGCAACAATAGTTCCCAAACCTGAATAACTCATTCCACAAAATTAGCCAGTGGATACTATATGGTTGTTAACAGATTGTTTACTCCAAGACAAGAACAGACAGAGTTGAAGAGTTTTGCTCTAAATGATCTAACATTGTTCAACAGAATGCATTTAGGGCATCTGTTCTGACACAACAATAAGTTCTACAAATGTGTCTGCTACTATCTTAGTATTTGCCTTTCTGATGTTTACAAATACTGGCCACCCAATAAAATAATCAAGAAATACTAGCACAATTTGCTATAATGTTTTATTGTAAGAGTAAGGTTCTTTAAGATTCATATATATCATTTCCTTTGATGATGTCTCTTTTGGGAAATCAAATTGTGAAGTACTGCCTTTACTTTAGGGTCTGTACAACTTTGCTGCCATGTTATTACTGTATCAGGCATTCTTTCTCTGAAGCTAAGTATCTTCTTTCCACAGCATTTAATGTATGGCTGGCAACTGCTATCACAGGTTCACTCTCTAGAACATTCTGGCATAGCATGGCCTCATGACCCACATCACTAGCATCAGTGTGGATGGTGAATACTTCAGCAAAATCAGGAAAACATAGGACCGGGGGCTCAATCAGTTTTGATTGTAATGTTTGGAGAGCTACAGCACTTCACAATTTCTGTCACATTCAGAAACAGAATTTTTATGCAGGAGCTAATTAAAATGTTGTACTACAGTTACAATATACTGGCGAAATTAGGGATAAATCATTGATACCATCCAGAAAAGCCTATGCTCTCTTCTCAGTGTTGCTTGCCTCTGTTTCAACCTCCAGTATCCCTGTTGTACTATAGATGTAGTGTGCTGAAAAATGATGCACCTCCCAGAGTATCTAGGATGTCATCTATCCTGGGGATGGGATACCAGTCTTTGTGATGTTATTCAGATATCTAAAATCTACATAAAACCACTGCCAGCTTCCTCCCATTTATTAAGGGTCTAGGACTACTGGTAATACATAGGCACTTTTGGTTTGTATTGTACTACAATACCATCTGCTAGCATTTGCTGCAACTGCTCTTGAATAACCTTCTTTTGCAAGGTCCATATCCATAGGGAAAACTAAATACGGTGAATGATTCCTTGTGTCTGTTTCTTTTTCAATTTCTTTTTTTCCCCTCCTTACTACCCTCTTGGTCCACTCCTTCGGACTTGATCAATCTCATAGATCCCTCCCATGATGTCTGCCCCTAGAATGCCAGGCTTGCTCCGTTGTCTCCCCTACCTTACTTCTCTATTCCAGAGTGCCTGCACAATGGAGTCTGCCTGTGGGTAGGTAAGCTGGGCTAGGATTCATCATCATCCTGGCCCGAGATGGGGTATTTCTGCTTTTTTCTTCCCCTTGGTCCCCCTTCCCCTGAGGGTGTCAGCACACAGGACTGATGTCCAGACAGATGGCATGCTGATGTACGCTGTTGTCAAATGCCTGCAATGTCCTCCCCTTCCCGACTCCAGAGAGCTGCCTGTGCCTGGATGTCCATGCTTCCACAGGTATAGGTGCGTCGGGTGCTCAAAACACCCCAGGAACCCACCCCAGGAGGAGGAGGAGAGCATCCATTGGGACACTCACTCCTCCTCCTCCTCCCCTCCAACCCCCACCAGCTCCAAGTCCATTCCCAAACCCTGATCACCAGCATGGTGTGAGGTGTGGCGTCCAGTGCCTCAACCCTCAGCTCCACCAGGCCAGCATTCACTATGTCTGTTTTATGATGAATCACATTTATCCTTCCCAGTTTCTCACAAACTTAGCAAGAAGCTGTCTGTCACTTTGTTTGAACTTATCAGCCTTTTCTAAACTTAGCAGTTCAGACTTTCCAGTGTTACATTACTTGTCTTATTGTCTTCAACTGCTTTATTAATGTTATCATATTATTATTATAAATTATGAAATCATTCTTAATCAATCGGGATTGTTTATTTTAAACATTACAAGGACTCTTACAACCATAAGAGGGTGTCTCATGCACAAAGGTATAAAATTCTGAAGTTCTATGTTGGCACATTTCCCACAAAGAGGAGTCTCTGACATTCTGCAAAGTAAAACAGTTTAAATTAAAATTCTATTTTTTAAAACAAAGGTGTTTAATATTATTTATAATGTGCTTATAATGTATGTGAAGTTCACATGTCTCTTATGGTTATGAGTTTCCTCTCAAGTCCTTTGTGTGCCTGAACTGCTCAACTTTGCTTCACAGTTCTCTCACCCATAAAACTCAAGAATGCACTCTTAAGAGACACAGTCACTGTACATACTGTATAGACACATACAGTAAATGAATCTGATTCCTTATTTTTATTCTTGGTTACATTTAGACATGCTGGCAATGTCGAAGACTGCGCCTATCCTATCTCTGCCATAATAGATTCAGTTTGACAGCAGCATTCATCTGGAATTAACTCTGCTCCCTCTGGAAATTTTAGATTTCATTTATATTCCTTATTATCTTTAGCATAACAGTCCATTGGCTATGACCTATGGTTTTCCAAAAATCAATTCCCAAAAGTGCAAAATATTTAATATCTTGGAATGAGTACTACTTTGTGTACAAAATGCCCTCCTCTCAAGGGTAATATCTATCTCAGATCATGCGCAGTGGCAGAGCCAGATTTAGGAGCATTTGGGAGCTGGGAGGTTATTCAGTCAATCACAGGCTCAACAATGGGCATTAAACAAAAAATAAAGATGGTGGTGGGGTGCCACTACTCACACTGGGGCAGCCAGGAGGGGCGACCACCCCCCAGTCCCCCCTCTAGCTCCGCTACTGATCATGCTGCTGGGACACACTCTGCACTACTGTATCTGTACGCCTCAGATAAGGCCCTTCCTTCCATGGATACAGGGGTACATTAGTTAACATCAATCGCAGCCATGCTTCTTACCCAGTTCATAGAAAGGTAACCCAATATCAATCAGAGCTTTCCCACACATATTATCTAATTTCATAGGGGATAATCTCTCAAATGTTTCACAGAGCTTGAAGCAAACTAGATATACTCATGCCTGAGTCTAACAATATATAAATAGTCCGTGTCAGTTTTGATAACTTCTGTGCAATTTGCAGTTTCATCTCAAGAGTCTTGGTCTGTAACATCTGTGTCAATTGTCATCTGCTGTATATATCTTTGGGCACCTACCAACCAGGTATTACACTATCCTTTTTTCCCCTCAGGCAGCCCTATTTTCTCCATCCACATCTCTGCATATTTCATAGGACACATCATTTCCAGAACTGGCATCACCAGAAATAACAGATTTGTTTCACTGCCAGAGGTACTGGTCCCAATTCACAAAAGTGCTGGGAATGATGCGCTCCCCGGGCGCTCCGAACATATGGTGCAGTATGGGGCTTGCGGCATTCCCTGACCAGTGAGTAGGATTGTCGATCCCATGCGCTGATTGCAGCAGGTTAGACCAGCTTTTACTGGTCTAACTTGTGGCGATCTCGTGCACCCTTTTCATGGGACCTGCACCAAATATTTGGCGCAAGTTGCTGTAAATTGGGAAAAGTGTCACAACTACGCCTGATCCTCTTGAATCAGGTGCAGTTTGCGGCGAAGTGTTTGGTGCAGCTGCACAGAAGAACAGACTGATGCAGGGCTTAATGCAAGCCCTACTTCACACTTTGTGAACTGGGCCCACTGTGTCTAAAAATTACCAGTTACATTCACCTCTCCTTGTTCTACACTGGGTGTCAATTTCTCATGGGCAATTGCAATGGCTGGACTTTTGTCTTCATGAAAAGTCTGACCTTGTTTTGGACAGGACCATGACAAGTATCCTACTTGGTCACACACACATAGAATCTTTTTGTTTCTAAATCAGTTTGGTGAAAAGGTTTTCTCTGTCTTTTATTTTTATGTTTTCACAGGCATTGTAGAAGAAGTAGTTTATTGTTGATCAGTTATTTAAACCATTACAACATAAAAGGAAAGCATTTAACATTCACTGGGCATGAGTTTATCAAAATATTTGCATATACATTAAAAATCATAAATCTATAAACAGTATAATACTGATCATCATTCTACATACATAAAAACTGCTTTGATAAACTTTAATAAACAAATCAATAAATTCAAGGGCCGCTGTTGTTTCTCACGAGAGACAGCCCACCCAGATTATACCCATAAGTCACCTGGCTCTCCTAGTTGTACCTTCCTCATTCGAAGGTCTCTCACTGCGTCAGCCGAAGACGAATTTGTGTCAGTCACTCTGCCTTGGTCCAAAAACTGATATGCAGCTTTGTGACTACCCTAACCCTTACAGAAGTCAAGAGATCACATCCACCTGATCCAAATAAAGTGCACCTGTACTTCTGACTATGTACCCATCCAGGGTCCCATTGGAGATACCCCGCAGTGCATGTCACCCCGTATCCCACTCACAGAAGACCCAATTGAGTACCCATGCCAGTCTGTATGGTGTGCTGCATATATTGGATCAGGGATCTGGATCCATAACTAAATGCTGAGTCAGTTCGTCGCATGTGTTGAAACTGTTATCAGAACTAGGCCCAAGCATCTAGACTCCATTATCACCTCACTACTGTACTGCAGTGATAACCTCTTACTATAGAAATTAACAACCTTTTTGTGTCAGGCCACCATAGACACATCTGGCTAGCCGACCCCAATTTGCCACAAAACAGTTCCCATCAAAATCCATATAATTTGTTCATTACAATCATCTAAAATTCAGCAGCAATCACCTAGCTAGTGTATTGCACATTCAGTATACTATAATATTACTCCTATACATTTTCTTGAAACTTAGCATAAGCTAACAGTCTCCCAACATTCACGGGTTCTTGTTTGCTCTCCATACTATAACTAGCATAGTGAATCAACTATTTGTTATAATTCAAGTATTTTGGTAAGTGCATACCTCAGTAATCAGCCCAGTATCAAAAATCAACTTAACTTCAAAATATAGAACATAAAACATACACTAAAATCTATTTGCACTAAAAAATGCATTTAGGGCTAGAAAATGAAAACTATATGGTGCCCTCTCAACTCTAGAGTCCAGATGTTTAATAGGCCGTATAAGATATTGAGCTACAGTTGCTCTAAGGGAGTCAGTCCATTTAGGAATAAGATTGAGCACACTTATTCTGGACTGAGCCTATATATAAAAATTGAAAACCATAGACATACTTTACCATTTATATAGACTTACAGATCTAGGTATATTATAGGAAAAACATTGTTCCACAACAGCAGCGTCTCTATTATAAAAGTCCAAACTGCAGTGACAAAACACTCCCTGAAAGGCAATGGCTCCAGCATCCTTGCAGAATAAAGAACTAATATGCAGTTTGTGGAACAAAATACTGCAGGGCTCCTAAACAAGGAGTCCTGCTAATTTAAAAGAACTTGAGGCAACCCTCGGAGTCCAAGCTCATGTGAGGCTCGATGATTAACTGAAATCACTGAAATAACAAGGGAACAACAAACTGTCCAAGGTGTCGTTATGCTTACCAATCAAGATAAGTTCAAATGAAATTTTTCTACCTCCAACAGCACTTAAGCAGCATTCTAGTATTATTTATAGGTTGGTTTAATTTAACTCCTGGTTTTTAACTTAAAAAATAGAGCCATTCATGTCCGTACATCGTTGTACTCACAGCTGCACCTCATTTGCCTTCCTGGTCTCCTAGTAAAAATCGTTTTCTGAGCACAGCCTGGTTTTCGGGACCATTTCATAAATTTTCAGGCATCTCAGTATAAACAATGCTCTCTAGCATCCATAGCCGCTTAATCCTGGAAGTCATATTAAATCACATACAGCTAGAGAAAACAACAAAAAACAACAGAAATGCACTCCTTTAAGCGCAGTAAACTTAATACACTTTACAAAAGACCCCAAGCCCTAGGCAATGATTGGCATACCTTTAGAAGGCATTTTACAAGCCTTATATCATGTATCTTCCACAAATCTCCTCATTCCACCTTGTTGTAGGCAGTCAAAATTAAAACCATCTCCAAAAGACCTTTTATCCAGGAGTCTCCCTTATACTTTCTTTTTCTTCTCTTTTCCAGCCAGTTCTGGGGAACAATTCCGGCACTCAGGGAGAAAACGCTGACTCAAAACGGGGGCAATGCTAGTACAGCATATGGAAAAGTGCATACATATAAAATGCTAAACTGAAGCGCCAAACTGCCGACCAAAAACTCAGCCAGTGCCGGGGACCAGCAAATAGAGCAACAAAAAGAATCTCAACAAAATTTCGGTTTCATTCATAGAAACTGTATAAAAAGACAAATAACAGCTGAAAGCTACGGCATTATTGGAAGTAAAACAAGGAGTGGGGCAGCATTGCCTTCACAGGCATTGACTGTCCACTTTCTAAAGTCATACATTAGGTCTCCTAATAACTGTTGTCTGCTTTTATTAGCCACAACAGGATTACCCCTTTCATTTTCTGTTTTTACAGTGCCTGGTTGTTTACTTGCAGCTGGAGTACAAGTGAATTCTGGCATATGTGAATCTTCAACTGCTCTATAGCAACTGTACTATATTTTTCCATTTCACATATCTGCTATTCTGCTTTGCTCCCTGCCAACACAAAGGCATCTGAAACCTGGCTCTTGATACTACCATCATATACTTACTTTGTGGTCTTTATTTTCTCTCTGCTTTATCGATCCTTTTCTCTTTTGAAATTCTAGGATCAAACTTACACAGTCCCTGAAATTTAGTGAGGAATTCATCAGTGGTTTCCTTTTTGAGTTTGTCATGCATGCAAGCACAGACAAACTCGTTGAAATGAGAGTTGCTATAGAGGAGTGTGGTGGAGGTGCATCCACTGGAAAGCTCTGTTCCAAGGGGCAAGTCTGTGGCAGGTGAATCAGTAGGCAGGCTGCTGATGACTCACTTTCTGTTTTTGGGGCAGAGTTGAC
This sequence comes from Neoceratodus forsteri, assembly GCA_016271365.2. Taxonomy (NCBI): domain Eukaryota; kingdom Metazoa; phylum Chordata; order Ceratodontiformes; family Ceratodontidae; genus Neoceratodus; species Neoceratodus forsteri. The sequence goes on from CM057454.1 coordinate 532,762,916, forward strand.
AAAGTTTTCAAAGGACAGAGCCAAACAAATAGTGGCGTGGCTCGGTTCTTTGATGTGTAAACAGCCCTGCATTATGTTAACTTCTTGGTTGTGCATTCACACTGCTGTAGCACTTACAGTGATGATGGCTGATGTGAATGCACCGAGCTTGTGAAAACTGTATTAATCTCGGTCTCCCGCCCCTGAAGCGCTTACCCTCAGGGTTTGGGTTTTCATCTGTAGAAAACACTTTTTTCTTGAGCCTGAACCGACTTAATTTTATGTAGTAAAAGTCTGCGACCCGGAACTATGGTGGGCACTGCAGGGGCTCCTTTAACTGTAAAGGTGTGGCACTGCACCTTTACAGTTATCGGAGGCCCTGTAGTGCCCACCATAGTTCCAGGTCGTGGACTTTTACTACATAAAATGAAGTCGGCTCGGGCGCAAGAAACAAACGCTTTCATAGATGAAAAAAGCAAATAAATCCCTCCTGCTCTCTCCCACTGCTCCTGTCCTCCCTCCATTACTGTTTAAGCCCCCCTCCAGCAAATCACTTCCTCCCGCTCCCTCCCACTGCTGCTATCCTCCCTGCTCCCTCCGTTCTGTTCCAGCCCCTCCACACACACAGCAAATCCCTCTCTCTCCCTCCCTCCCACTGCTCCTGTCCTCCCTCCACTCCCATTTGAGCCCCCTGCCAGCAAATCAATCCCTCCTGCTCCCTCCCACTGCTGCTGTGCTCCCCATACCCTCCGTTCTGTTTGACCCCCTCACACACACAGCAATACCCTCCCCCTCCCTTCCACTGCTGTTGTCCTCCTCACACCCTCCATTCCCCATCCCCCTGGACATTGGGGAGCCCACTCCCAGTGTCCATAAATGTACACATCCTGTCCTCTAAAAAAAAATATATATACACCCACGGAGTCTTTATTTTTTTAAACCTGAAAAAAAAAATGGTTCATCTTTGTCTCCTTATCCCCCTTCCCCATCCTGATCCCCTCCCCACTGCACATCAACCTCCCCAGCCCCCCTTACCAATACTTACCTCTGGAGGTTGAGCGCAATGGTCTTCTGTGGACTGGGACACATTTGCACTCTTCAAAGCTGACCGGCAAAGTGAAGATTTCAAGGTAAGTTGAATAATAGGAATCGATTTGGGGGGGGGGTCAACTTAGGGTGAAATCTCAGCCATTTTTAGGCATTTTGGACCCAAATTTTCAACATAGGGTTTTTGGGACCCACCACCTGAACACTGTCACTGTCATTTCGTTACTTGGTCCCGATAGGTGATTTCACAATCGCTTCATAGAATCACCTTTCGGGACCGATTAATGAAACAACAGTGCCACTGTTCATGAGGTGGGGTCCCAAAAGCCCATGTTGCAAATTTGGTGAAAAAATTCCAAAAAATGACTGCATTATGAGCATGTGTTGCACAGTTTCTATGCACGCTCCTAACTTCACCAGTTTTTAATATTTTCACTCCAGATTTTCAACATTGCCATTATTTCACACCTCCTTATGAACAGTATAGCTGTCACTTTTCATATCCTGCCTGAAACATGTTTTTGCACCTGTGGCACAGAATGGCATGGTGGTTCTGTCAAATCACCTTTTGGGATGAGTGAATGAAATGACAGTGGCACCTTTAATGAGGTGGTGTCATAAGAATGCTACATTGAAAATGTGGTGTGAAAATATTAACAAGCAACAAAGTAATGAGAATGCACTTAAATTAACAAATGCAGGCTCATACCTTAGGTACTTTTCAATATTTTAACCACAGATTTTCGTCATAGCCATTTCTTCACTGCACCTCATGAATGTGACAGCTGCCATTTTCCAGATCCTGAGCAAAATTTTGTTTGCGTCCCAAAAGGTGATTTTGCAGCCACTGCGTGAAAGTACCTTTCAGACAGGAGTTGAAATTGTACTCTTCCTTTCTTCATGAGGTGGCATAATAAGATGGCTATGTTGAAAATGTGGTGTAAAAATATTAACAAAACAATGAAATTATGAACCCGTGTTGAAGTTTGCCAACAAAGGCTCATAAACCCCCCTTCCCCAAAATTGCACCAGTGCACATGACAAACTTTCGGCATTGACAAATGCTTGTTACCCTAGTGTCTGACATGTAACTCATCTTTAAGCTGATCAGGAATCTCTTGCTATTCAAAGAACAGAAAAACACACTCTTAGAACTTGACTGTATTGTCAACTCAAGTACTTTATGACACCCCCACTATACAGCTTCTCCTTTAAACATGAATGGCAACCATTCATCATTTCACTCCTGATGAACCTATAGGCTATTCCAAGCTCATCCATATTTGAAAAAAGTTCCTAGGGAAAGGTTCTTCCTGAAGTATAGATAATTGCTGAGGCGTTGTTACTAAACAGAAGTACAGTGGATTACACTTAAGGTTTGTCAGCTCTGAGTATTGAATGATACCTTTCTGATTGCTTCTCTGCTGGCTTAGATTCCTGTTAACAGTCAGAGCTGTACTTATAGAAAACTCTAATGTAGTAGTAGTAGTAGCAGCAGTAGCAGTAGCAGTAGTAGTAGTCATAGTAGTAGTAGTAGCAGTAGCAGTACTAGTAGTACTTACTTACTACTTGCCAGCAGATACAGGCCACAAAGTCTATCAAGTCTGCTCAAGTGTACAGCTAGCACCCCACTTTGCAGCTGCCCCTCCACCTTCACAATCCCACACAGATGAATGCCAAATGAGACTAAACCAGATTAAGCTGTTTGTGGTATTTCCAGTGAATTGGGGAAATTTGGCCAAGATGCTGGGGAAATTCCCCTACTCTTTTCGATAAGTGCCATGGGATCTTTAACATCCACCTGAACTGCCACCAATCCAGGCAGCTGGGACCTCAGTTTAATGTCTCATCTGAAAGACTGCACCTCAGAAGTATAGCACCCCCCTCATGCTGCACTACAGTACTACAGTGTCAGTACTGGGATATTAACCCAAGTGCCAGGTGTGGGAACTGAACCCACAGCCCTCTGATCTCCCGGCCTCAGAGGCAAGTGTGCTACCTACTGAGTCACTGACACTATTAGTAGTAGTAGTAGTAGTAGTAGCAGTAGCTACAGCAGCAGCAACAGTAGCAGTAGTAGATAGTAGCAGTAGCAGTAGCAGCAGTAGCAGCAGCAGCAGCAGTAGCAACAGCAGCAGCAAGCAGCAGCAACAGCAGCAGCAGCAGTAGTAGCAGCAGCAGCAGTAGCAGCAGCAGTAGCAGCAGCAGCAGCAGCATGCAGCAAGGCAGCAGCAGCAGCAGTAGTAGCAGTGCAGCAGCAGCAGCAGCAGCAGCAGCAGCAGCAGCAGCAGCAGCAGCAGCAGCAGCAGCAGTAGCAGCAGCAGCAGCATCAGCAGCAGCAGCATCAGTAGCAGTAACAGTAGCAGCAGCAGCAGCAGCAGTAGCAGCAGCAGCAGTGTAGAAGTAGCAGCAGTAGCAGCAGCAGCAGCAGCAGTGTAGCAGTAGTAATAGTAGCAGTAGCAGCAGCAGCAGTAGCAGTAGTAGTAGTAGAGTTTATTTTTTGTGGCACCCTTCCCTGGAGGCTCAGGGCACCATTACAATAAAATACATATAAAAAAACAGGTAATAATTAGCACACAGACAATGCAATACAAGTCATATAAGCTATGTCAATTTCCACTAAAAACAATCACATAAAATAGCATAAATATTAAAATTCATATAAGAAAACTGGAAGTGCTTCAGACCTACATGACTTCCTCAAAAGCGTATTCAAAAAGATAAGTTTTTAGCCCCTTTTTAAAAATATCCACTGAGTAGGCCTCCCTCAAGGTCTTGGTTAATGAATTCCAAAATGCTGGACCCAGTATTTCAAAGGCTCAGTCACCCAAGGTTTTTAGTCTGGCCCTTGGGACTGTCAGGAGGCCCTCCTCGGATGAAGGAAGTGGATGAACTGGGGTGTATGGATGTGGGAGCTTACTCAGGTAGGCTAGACCCAGTCCATGCAGGGCTTTATACAGTAAGTTAACAAACCTATTTTAAATGAGATCCACAACTTCACCAGCAGCCAGTGCAGATCACGCAGTGCAGGAGTGTCATGATATGGCATGATCTTGACAAGCCCATGAATAACGGGGCAGCTGCATTCTGCAGCAACTGCAGGTGACATAGCATACCTCCAGAAACCCTGAGATAAAGAGCATTACAATAATCTAGCCTCAAGGTCACAAATGCATGGATCAGTCTGGCCAGGTCTTGGGGTGGGGGGGAATAAGGGATCTAATCTGGCAGATGTTCCTAAGATGGAAAAAAAAAAACATTCCAGACTATTGTCAACACCTGAGACTCCGTTGTCAGGACTTTGTCCAGAATGACTTCCAGATTCTTTACCTGAGGGCAGGTTAGCAGGCTAGAGTCACCCAGTCTTCATCTGAATCACTGGAAAATCTACATTTTCTCGTATCCAATGTACTAGATTCCAGTAGCTTTATACTGTAGGTCCCTACTTGTGGTGCCTCAAAAGTTACCTTGCTTGTCCACTTGCATTTACACTTTTGTACATCATAGTTTTCCTCTAGTATGGACTTCACTCCTCTACCACTTAGCAATAGCAATATTCTTCTCCACTAAGTTCTCAGACCCACTAGCAGGAGACTCATTCTGTTCCCTTGTTTACATGTACAATGTGATTGAGGAATTGGGATCAATGCTGTTAGTTCAAGTTGCAGTACCATTCAGTATACATGAACAGCTGATTCCGGTTCCAGAGACACGATTCAAGTTTACATGTCAGTTTTTGGAATACCAGCAATGGATGCACAATTAATGCGAGCATGCCCAATACTTGCTGTTGTGTGTTGGCAAAGGAGGACCAATTAAAAGTGCATGCCTTCAGGAACAATTGTGCAACTGATGCTGTTTACATCTGGAGCACATTTTTGTTCTATAGGCATTGATTCCTGTGAACTGCATACTTTCAACAGGGTTTCAAAAGCAATCTAGTGCACCAGTTGGGTTTACGTGTATATATAAGCCACAATTTTTTCTCTGATCCCTGTTTTTTCAGTGCTTGATCCGGGTCACAGTGCACATGTAAATAGGGTAAATGATTAAGCTCAACAAACTGTGAAAATCACAATTACAAGGTGTTAAAAGTAAGCAGAGGATTTCTGTTACCAGCAAATCCCTTAGCTATCATGAAAACAATAATTTCCAGCTTCTGCAGCAGTCAGAAAGTATCTTCTTTCTTCCTATCTGTATTCAGTACATTAGTCGAGTGCCATTGTAAAGTTTATCTATACTTTATTAAAGTTTAAGTAGGCAGGAAGAGAGCAGATTAACTTGGTAGCCTCCATGTGGCTTTTCTTTTTCCAGGTGCACTGTTCTCAAAGGCTTCCAGTGATGGTATACAGTGTATCTTATATTTTGGCTCCCTCTGGTGGCCACTTAGCAAATAATAAGCCTAAAAGGTTCAATGTAGTACAGTAGAATCGCTAACCATTTCTAAATGACTTACAGAATTCATTACATGAGGTTGTACTAGTTTATAGTTATTGATACAATTACTGAAAATGGATGACCTTGTAACAAATATATTGTGGAAATAGAAATGAATGTCATAGGCACATCAAAGTGATCACAATGTGTCTCTCTCTCCCTCCCCCCACCCCCATATCAGAATTGATGCAAACTGAAATGCATCACATCCAGACAATGATGATCATGTCGGAGATCTTCAGGAAGGGCATGAAAGAAGAGCTGCAGCTAGATCCCAGCACTGTGTACCGACTATTCCCCTGTCTGGATGAACTACTGGAGATTCACAAGCACTTCTTCAACTGCCTGAAAGATAGGAGACAGGAGTCTTGTGAGGAAAATAATGACCGGAATTTCCTAATTGATCGGGTGGGAGACATCCTTGTACAACAGGTAAAACAAATGTCGAAACTGAGTGCCCCTTTTAAAACTCATAACAATATTATGGAGTCAGCACTCTGGTTAGCTGACAAACAGTGTGATGTTAACTGATTTATTTTTTGATTTGTTTATTTGAAAATGTTACCTCCAGGAAAGAACACACTGAGCAACAAGCAGCTCATTACCAGCTGGGTCTTGGTGGGAAGGCTACATAGTATAGATGCAGTCAACAGATCCAGAAGCTCCAGCTAATATTGGTACCACAACAATGTGGAGTTTGACGAAAGAAAGTAAAACAGCTATAACATAGGAAGCCTACAGTTCCATTTTAGAACCATGGGAAGATATAATATTATTTAAAATAATTAGACCTGGTGCATCATTAAGTATACCCTACTAATGACGTTTGGTACATTGCACATAATTAAAATGATTTAAAATGTTACATTTTGTATATAGAAAGTGTTAGTTATCACTACTGATGGTGTTACTATGTTATTATTATCTATAATAATAACAATCCTCAATAGACTGTCTCCACTAAACAGAGAGAGCGAGAGCAGACATTTAAGACAAATCTATCCAGAACTGGTCTGCCCATATTTTAAAAAAACAGAGGTCTGTTTGCATTCGTTTGGGCATGATACACCACAGTTCAGATGGCCTAACATGTTTATACTGTTCTAACTTGTTGGTGAATGTGTGGCAGTGTTTGACATTGGAATCGATTTGCAGCTATTGTTTTGATACACATTAGATTTGTGGCAATGTTTCTTAAAATAAAACTGCTGCAGATTGATTTTGATTTCTTACGCAAACTGATGTAAATTGTGTTTTTTTTTGGTCATAGAAAAGTTTTTTTAAAACAATAGGATGGATGGACATAGACACATGTAGGCAAGCAAGCACACAGCACACAACTGCATCTGTAGCCATCCTTATGGCAAATCTGGCCGTGTATGTTCACAGACACATTTGAACAGGCTTTGGAAATGGCAGCTGCTTTCTTATGGGAAAACATAATTTGTTTATTAAAATAATTTTTACAATTTGTAGGATACACCTTTGTAGCTGTATCTGGCATTCTATACAGGATACTGCCATACAACTAATATTGCCACACAGATGACAGGTGTATTTTCTACTGCCTGTTAAAAGAGTAAGCTTAAAGCAGTGGTATAACTGATTAAATAACACTAACCTGTCTTCTTGTTGCCCTGATACAACTGAACCCCCATAAGTGTTTGTTATTTAAATCCCATTTATGCTACAGCTTGAGAGATGGTGCAGTTGGGAAGCAGCCCCATGAATCCTAAAGCACAAGGACTTAGAACTGCCCTACTACGATCTCCTGGGCCAGCCTACAAACTTGCATTTTCACATGTGACTCTATGCACTCAACTCAGATAAAAAAAAAAAAAACAGCAGATAGGAAAAAAAAAACATATTAACTGTACCGCATGTTAATAGGGTCATATGTACATTTCCAGGTTTCATTACATCCTGGTTCACCTTTAGACTTGCTTAATCTCCTATTTTACAATTGTCTGCCTATTTTTTGCACTCCACTGTATTTAGCATATGCTTTTTTGAACATAGACAACGATGACAGAAGAAGACCAAAGGTCCATCTAGTTTACCCAGAGTTCCCTATCTGCCCTGGGACCTATTGTCCATGTAGGATTTTATCTCTCCCAGTTCACCCCCTGCTCCCTTCCCTACTGATACCAAACTGAGCAACCACAAAACCATTCACTCTCTCCAAGCCATGCTTGAAATGACTTATGGTCTTGGTGTTCACCATCTCTGCTGCAAACTATTCCATGGCTCCACTACCCGTTCCATAGAAAAAGAACTTCCTCACATCCTCATATACATATTCCTCACACGTCAGTTTTGTCCACACCATGGATGTAACAGCTTCCAATTTTACTAAGGGAACATTTTTATTCTTTGTACTGTGACTACTGTATGTTTGTACAGTACGTTTATTATGGCTGATGGCAAAACCTTAATGCAGAAACAAAATTATGATTAGGATGTTGAACTATATCACTTATGTGTTTCACACCGTTTGTAGTGTAACATTCTATAGTTTCAGCATATTTTGCTGTTAGGGCTTTAACAACCTTAAATAAAATCATTAGCACCTGTCCTCCAACTGAGTATTATGTATTGTACTGCTGTTCTTTGACTATTCCCGTCCTCAGGTTGACCTGGAAATGAGCCTTGGCTCAGTGTGTCTCTCCTGGTTACCACTTTTCAAATAAAATAGATAAAAAAAAACTTATAAGTGTGACATAGACAGCCAGTTCTGAGTGCTGTATAATATTTTTTTTTTCTATGAAATGGAGTACTGACTGCCTCTACTGAAAAATCTAATGCTCTAGGAGTGACCTCAACCCCCAGTTTTCAGCTGACAGATGCAAGGTAAGAGAAATGCTGACAGCATGTGTATCATACACACTCAGTTTTTAGATACAGTGTGTTACATAGCAGACCAGGAGCTAATTACAGAGTTGTTTAAGTTAACTTTGTTAAGAGGGAAATCATAAAAAAGGTTTATGATGTTGAAAAGAAAACCCAGGTTATTACACAGGAGTGCGAGGTTGTAAATGCTCATATGAAGCCTGTGTGAGGAGGATGCAGCATGGATCAAAAGAGATGTCATTTGAAACATGAGTCATGCTAAAGGATTGCAAAATTGATACTTTAAAAAGACTACTGTTTTTTTTTTTATTAGATATATTTTTTTAAATATAATCAGACAGTGGAGGAGCTAGCTGACCTCATCCAAAAATGGGCTGGCCAATACAGTTGTTTAAGGAATAATTCTGTTTTACAGAGACACATTTTTACCTGGACTCTGACTGCGAAACATCTTGGGAGCACTTTTAAGCAAGTATTTAGAAACTAAGTACTGAAGTAGGAATTGCACTGTTTAAAACCTTGTTCTTTTAATAGATTTGCATGTCTTGTGATATAACAGTTCTGTATTTTGTGTTTTACATATTTTTAACTATTTTAGCAAAATTCTTTTTAGAAATTACTTGGTCTGTCTTTGACTGCTTTTTAGTTGTAAGAAAAGTATATGGTTATTGCAGCATACTGAACAGAAGCTTGAATGGTGGTACCAAACTGGAAAGAGAAGCATTTTAAATCTGAGGTCTTTATTAAAGTTTTAAAGGGTTCATCTCTGTATACCTGGTTAGGTGCCTGTAGGCAAAGATATCTGGCCCGCCGAAGACAGATATATCTGAGCCTGTGCATTGGGTATGCTAACAAGAGGTTAACAGTTTGAATCCCTCCAGAACTTGAGACGAAAGGTTGATCCAAACTCACAAAAACAGACAAGAGGGTTACCTTGTCTGTTACACTGTTCACAAGACTGCACTCAGAGGCTGGCACTTTGGGAGTAGAGGGCCTAACCTGCTGAGTGGGTTTGTGACCGATTGGTTGGCAGTGGTGGCATTATTTTGGTATCACAAGCTTTATTGTTCTTTGTCAGCTGAGATCGTAAGCTCTCTTGCAAAGAAAGGAAAAAGACAGAGTTTTATTTTAAAAAGGAAGCAGAACTATATATCACTTGGCTTACAGTCGAGTTCCTACCCATTTTATTTTTTTCTCTGAAGTGCAATCAGAGTAGCCATAGTCAGGGAAGAAGAAGATGGCTTCTGACTACAGCAGGTACACTGTAGCTTACTTGAAGCAGTTGTGCGGGGACAGAGGAGTCCCGTCCAAGGTGACAGCCAAAAAGCAGAACCTCATAGAGGCCCTGATGGTAGGAGATACACAGAGCAGCGAGTCACCGACCGTGACTGAAAAGGACAGCAGGGCCACTGTCAGTGAAGGGCCACAGCAGCAGGGAAAGGTCACCCATATTCTGGATCCAGAAGTACTCAGGCTACAAATTGAGTTGCACAGGATGGAACTGGAGGCAGAGTGAGAGGAGCAAGAGGTGGCCTGAAAGGCAGAACGAGAACAGAGAGAGGCGGATCAAGAGGCAGAGCGATAACAGAGGGAGGCAGACCATGAGGAGCGTGAGCACCAGTGAGATGCAGAGGAGAAGAGAGAATGAGAATGCCGAGATGCAGACCACGAGGAGCAGGAGCGCCAGAGGTAACATGAACTGGAGAAGATACGACTTCGACCAGCAGCACCAGAGCAGGTAAGTGGCTTGGGTTTAACTGGGACTGCAGGACTGGATTACAAATTGAACTCCAAATTAATAGCCGAGTTTAAGGAAGGGGAGGACATGGATGCCTTTTTAAATTCTTTTGAAAAAGTTTGTATTCAGGCTAAAATTCCTAGAGAGTCCTTGAGCTTCCCACTACCCCTGCTACTTACTTGGAGAGCTTGGGATGCATTGGGTCAAATGGATAATGAAGACAGTAATGATTAGAGAAAGCTAAAAGCTGCACTGTTAAAAAAGTTTGAATTAACTGCTAAAACATACAGAGCTAAATTATGTAAGCTCAGGAGAAGCCCTGATATGAGCTACAAGGAGCTAGCCATGAAACAAGGTCAGTTTTTAAAACGTTGGTGGGAAGGAATTGAGGCAAACTTTGTTGATAAAATTGCAAATGTGATTTTATTAGAAAAGTTTTATTGGGCTTGCCCAGCAGAGCTAAAAACCTGGCTAGAGGACCGAGATCCAAAAACAGTGCAAGAGGTTGCTGAACTCTCGGATCACTATGCCAAGAGCAGACCTGCTCTGAGAGTGAATGGGGTGGGCGTGGCAGTGCAGAAAGGGAAAAGCACGCCTTCAGGGCAGCTAAAACCCTCACTGCCTCCACCGAAACCAGTTAGCCCCAGGTTTCAATGAAAAGATATTTCTAAAGTTAGAAATGCCTTTTGGTTGTGTAAAGAAGCTGGGCATATTGCAAGACAGTGCCCCAAAAAGACGAGCCATAATACACAACAGGGTGCTAGAAAAGAAGTGGGTTGTTTGTGTGTCCCTGAGAGCATGCCAGTGAACATGAGGGAACACATGCACCCAGTCATAGTAAATGGTGTACAGACGCAGGGGTTAAAGGACACAGGAGCATCCCTGACATTACTAAAGGGGGATCTGGTACAGTCTGGTCAGCTTACAGCCAATAAATACGTAACTGTACAAGGGTTTACTGGTGAAGAGAAAACATTGCCACTCACTAGTGTTCTCCTGGACTGGGGTGAAACAGGGGGGACTGTGCAACAGGTGGCTGTAGCCAACACATTAGCAGTGGATGTGATCCTGGGTAACAATCTCCAGCAGGGGATGGTATGTGCAGTTACCCGTAGCCAAGCGGCAAGGGAAAATAGTAGTTTCCTGAACCCCACAGAAACCAGTGTGGAAACCACTGAGAGACCGGTTCCCCAGCCTGTGTCTCCAGATGGGAAGACTGATAAAAAGGGGGGTAGAAATTTCCCCAGTAGCAAGTAGCCACACAGCTACAGAGGGTTACTCTGAAGAGGGAGGGGTGACCCCTTGTCAGAGGGTTGGGATTGACAGTGATTCTGAGTGCCCTGATGCTAGTGTTAGGGACCTTAGTTTAGCAACTGAAGGGGACCTGTCCCAGGCCTTGGGACTGTGTGAGGCGTTTGCAGCTGCTCAGAGGAGTGACCCTAGTTTAGAGAAGCTGAGGGCTTGGGCAGACTCTGACAGAGCACAGGGAGGTGACGGCAGACATAAGGTTTATTGGAAAAATGGACTTATGTATACACAGACAGTACAGACAGAGGAAGGGATGCTAGGCAGGCAGCTTGTCGTTCTCCAGGGATATCGTGAGCAGTTGCTCAAGGTTGCCCATGATATTCCCTTATCTGGTCATCTGGGAATTGCACAAACTATGCAGCAGTTAGCCCAGAATTTCTACTAGCCTAACTTCACCCAGCAGGTGAAGGAGTATTGCAAGTCTTGTCACCGGTGCCAAGAAATAGGGAAGGTGGGCAAGAAAACCCAAGCCACCCTGATCCCCTTGCCCATAGTGGAGGAGCCATTCCAGAGGGTGGGAATGGATATTGTGGGGCCTTTAAATACCCCCATCTCCTCAGGGAAGAGATTCATCCTGACTGTGGTGGATTATGCCACCCGGTATCCAGAGGCAGTTGCCCTATCTTCTCTGAGGACAGACAAAGTGGCAGATGCCTTACTTGGGATTTTCTCCCGTGTTGGGTTTCCGCAGGAGGTAATCACTGATCGGAGGGGTTCCTTCATGTCGGACCTAATGAAATGTTTATGGGAAAAGTGTGGGGTGGTGTGGAGATGCACAACACCGTATCACCCACAAGCCAATGGACTTGTGGAATGATTTAATGGTACCCTAAAGTCAATGCTCCGGGTGTTTGCTGAACAGCATGGCAGGGACTGGGAGAAATACCTTCCCTACCTGTTGTTTGCATATAGGGAGGTGCCCCAAGAGTCAACAGGATTTACCCCCTTCGAATTCTTATATGGATGCCGGGTATGTGGGCCCCTAGACTTGATCCGGGAGGACTAGGAAAGCAAGCACGCCACCCAGGGAACTCCCCTTGTGGATTACATCCTTAGGTTTAGGGAAAGGCTGAAGAAGATTATGGGGACAGCCCAGAGCAATCTGGCAGCTGCCCAACAGAAACAAAAGGTATGGTACGACTGCAGAGCCAGAGCTTGCTCGTACAAGGTGGGTCAGGAAGTCGTGGTCCTTATTCTGGTCCGGAAAGACAAGCTGCAAGCTGAGTGGGCAGGACCATACAAAGTGGTTAGGAAGATAAATGACGTGAACTACATTGTGGAGTTACCTGACAGAAGACAGACTGAAAGGATGTACCATGTCAACATGATGAAGCCATATACAAATAGGGCTGACATGGTGTTTGCAGTGAGTAGTCATGGGGAGGGGACGGACAAAGGAGGACTCCCTTCTGGATTTTCTGGAGGAAAGTAAGCGGGAGTCCTCTGTGAAGGCAGTCAAATTGTCCCTCCAGCTGGCCCTGGACCAGGTCCAGAAAGTAAGGGAGGTTTTAGCAGACTTTGCCCCCTTGTTTAGCACCAAGCCTGGACTAACCCCCTTAGCGACACATGATGTGGAGACAGGGACACAGACGCCCATTCGGCAGACAGCATATCGGGTGTCAGAGGCTGTCCAAACGGACAATAGGAGGGAAGTGGAGGAGATGCTGGATTTAGGGATAATTCAGAGATCCCACAGCCCCTGGGCCTCACCTGTAGTCCTTGTGCCTAAGCCAGATGGCTCAACTTGTTTCTGTGTCAACTGCTGTGGACTGAATGCAGTCACAAAGTCCGACGCCCACCCGATGCCCTGGACAGATGAACTCCTGGACAAGTTGGGAGGGGTGACCTACCTTACAACCATTGACCTGATGAAGGGGTATTGGCAGGTAGAGTTGACAGACAGAGCTAGGGAGAGGTCAGCATTCATCACTCCAATAGGCTTATTTGAGTTTAAAGTAATGCCTTTCGGATGAAGAATGCCCCAGCCACTTCCCAAAACTTGGTGAACCAGGTGTTAAATGGTGCTGAGGAGTATGCCGTGGTGTACCTGGATGACATTGCCATCTTTAGTATCAGCTGGGAGGAACACCTATCCCACCTTAGGGGAAGTGCTGGGCAGGATACAGAGGGCCGGGCTTACTGTCAAAGCCGAGAAGTGACAGGTGGCCATGGGGGAAGTGGCATGCCTTGGGCATGTAGTAGGCCGGGGACAGCTCTGTCCTAACCAAATAAAGATAGAGGTGATCCAGGCATGGCCCAGACCAGAAACCCAGAAGCAGGTTAGGAGCTTTCTAGGGACAGCAGGGTACTACAGGCAATTTGTACCCAATTACAGTGCCCTGGCAGCTCCCCCTATCTGACCTGACAAAGAAAAAGATGCCAAAGAAAATTACCTGGGGCCCAGACTGTGAGGAAACCTTTACCAGACTGAAGGAGGCACTGTTCAGTGCTCCAGTTGTGACAAGTCCTAACTATAGCAAAACCTTTATAGTTCAGACAGAAGCCTCAGATGTGGGTATTGGGGCAGTACTGAGCCAGACGTCCAGCCAAGGGACAGATCATCCTGTAGTGTACCTGAGCAGAAAGCTGCTTTCCAGGGAGCAAGCATACTCCACAGTGGAAAAGGAGTGTCTTACCATAGTGTGGGCCCTAAAGAAATTAGAGCCATACTTGTATGGGCAGCATTTTGTGGTGCAGACTGACCACAACCCCCTGGTTTGGCTGACGCAGATGGGGAAGAACAATGGCAGACTACTGAGATGGAGTCTTGCTTTACAAGGGTATGATCTAGAAATCATACATAGAGCTGGATTGAAGAATCAGAACTCAGATGGACTGTCTAGGGTCTATGAGGAGTGAACTGATTTGGGAAGCGCATCCCATGTAAGGGGATAGATCCCCCAAATTCAGTCTAGGTGGGGAGGAGTGTGACATAGACAGCCAGTTCTGAGTGCTGTATAATATTTTTTTTATATAAAATGGATTACTGACTGTCTCTGCTGAAAGAATCTAATGCTCTAGGAGTGACCTCAACCCCCCCCCCAGTTTTCAGCTGACAGGTGCAAACTAAGAGAAATGCTGACAGCATGTGTATCACACACACTCAGTTTTTAGATACAATGTGTTACATAGCAGACCAGGAGCTAATTACAGAGTTGTTTAAGTTAACTTTGTGAAGAGGGAAATCATAAAAAAGGTTTATGACGTTGAAGAGAAAACCCAGGTTATTACACAGGGGTGCGAGGTTGTAAATGCTCATATGAAGCCTGTGTGAGGAGGATGCAGCATGGATCAAAAGAGATGTAATTTGAAACATGAGTCATGCTGAAGGATTGCAAAACTGATACTTTAAAAAGACTACTTCTTTTTTTATTAGATATATTTTTTTAAATATAATCTGACAGAGGAGGAGCTAGCTGACCTCACCCAAAAATGGGCTGACCAATACAGTTGTTTAAGGAATAATTCCGTTTTACAGAGACACATTTTTACCTGGACTCTGACCACGAAACATCTTGGGAGCACTTTTAAGCAAGTATTTAGAGACTTAAGTACTGAAGTAGGAATTGCACTGTTTAAAACCTTGTTATTTTAATAGATTTGTATGTCTTGTGATATAACAGGTCTGTATTTTGTGTTTTACATATTTTTAACTATTTTAGTAAAATTATTTTTAGAATTTACTTGGTCTGTCTTTGATTGCTTTTTAGTTGTAAGAAAAGTATATGGTTGTTGCAGAATACTGAACATAAGCTTGAATGGTAGTACCAAACTGGAAAGAGAAGCGTTTTAAATCTGAGGTCTTTATTAAAGTTTTAAAGGGTTCATCTCTGTATACCTGGTTAGGTGCCCATAGACAAAGATATCTGGCCCCCTGAAGACAGCTATATCTGAGCCTGTGCATTGGGTATGCTAACAAGAGGTTAACAGTTTGAATCCCTCCAGAACTTGAGACCAAAGGTTGATCCGAACTCACAAAAACAGACAAGAGGGTTACCTTGTCTGTTACACTGTTCACAAGACTGTGCTCAGAGGTTGGCACTTTGGGAATAGAGGGCCTGACCTGCTGACTGGGTTTGTGACAATAGGTAGACCTCTTTTAGTGCTTGGTGTAAACCAGACTGTAAGAGCTTCAGGATGAACATGGCACAAATAAGTGATGCTGTACACACTCTCTAATTTTTACATGTTCAAGGGATAGGCTCATCTCTGACTGGTTAAGGAACTTGAGTGTACCACCATATTATGTGTACAGTAGCTGGATAAACCTAACCCAAATCTCTCTTTTTCCTTCCTTCCTTCCTTCCTTCCTTCCTTCCTTCCTTCCTTCCTCTCTTCTAGTTTTCAGAAGAAAATGCAAGCAGAATGAAGCAGGTATACGGGGAGTTCTGCAGTCACCACAAAGAAGCAGTGAGTCTCTTCAAGGAGCTTCAGCAGACGAACAAAAAATTTCACAACTTTATCAAAGTAGGTTTTCAAAAATTGTGAGAATGCCTTTGTGCTCAGCTCATTGAGAAAAAATAGAGTAGCTCTTTACTTCAGTCTGTACATACATAAACATAGTGTTTCAGCAATTACAGTTCACTAGAGAATGCATTTTTTATTTTCAGTTTTTCTTTCCATAGTTTATAACACAACTTGGTAGCTTGTATAAAAAGTCTGCATAAAAAGCAGATGACAGTCCTGTACTGGCCTCCTGATTTCTTTTGTTTATGACATCATAGTGCTTACCTTGACCACAGACTGGGATGCCACAAACAGACATTGTGAAGTCAGTAAGGGACAGTCAAATCCTTTCTAAACAAAAAAGGTGAACTAAGTACTGAATCATTTGAGATATACTGTATTTAGCAGACTAATAACAAGAAAAAATAATAAAACTATACAAAGCTGCAGATGAACATAGCTATACAATGGATAGACAAAATGCAGAAGGCTGATTGGTAGAAATTCAGTTCCACACTTGATGTTATCCGAGCACAGCTTCACAGATGAAACTAGTGCCCACAAAACATTTTACTTATGACCCTAATTACATGCATGGATCCCCTTTATAATTATAATAAGGCACATACATGAGTTGCTGCGATAACATTACATCCCAGGTGGTTGAATGCACTCTACCTGTGGCCTTGGGCCTCACAAAATGCACCCATGGTGTGCCATTATCCCAGCATGATGCACACCCTGGTGTGCCTTTTGCTTAAGTAATGCATATATAATAATTTTAAGCCTTTTATTCTAGTAGCTGCTCACCATTTAAAAAGTGAAGAGGTGCTAAGCTAAATGTTGCATATATTAGATATGAAGGACTCACGCTAGTGGAAAAAGAAACACCTGCAATGAAGTTACGGCAAAACTGAGTCATTTAGAAAAAGGCAAAATACTTGTTTTGTAATAACATCATGGTGTAAGAAACAAAATGAACAAGAACATGCCATAAATAGTTAATTCTCTGATTTTGCTGTTTAAAAGCTAGAGTTGTTTCATAGGTTTCATAGGTACCTTGGAGCTAAGTAGGCATTACCCATCACAGCTTGCCAATTAAAAGGAGTAACCATCAATGTTCTTTCTCAGTATTCTCTTTTTAAAGATTTCCATACTACTGCTTTCCACCACCTCAACTGGCAATGAGTTCCAAAGGCTTACCACCTTCTAATTAAACCAGGATGCCCTTTTCCTGGTATGGCAAGTTTCTCCCATCAGTTGCAAAATGTGTGCTCTGGTATCATATTTTAATTCTCTGGTCCTTAGATCTAGACAATCCCATAAGTCATTATTTGGAAATGCCTTATAGACCAGACAGAGGTCCCCCCTCAGTCTCCTGTATTCCAACGAGTATAACCCCAAGCCTTTCAGTCTATCATAATTCAGATGACTCACTTGACTGGAAAACCTAATTACTCATTTATACTTGGAATATGCATGGATAAGCACTATAGTTAGTGCAGTCTTTCAGACATATAACATTCTGAGAAATCACCTTCAGACTGCTATTTAATTTACTTTATATTTTCTGTTGTAGCTGCAGAGCAATAATTTTCTGGCCCGACGTCTGGGCGTCCCAGAGTGTATCTTACTGGTCACTCAACGTATCACTAAGTATCCTGTGCTGGTGGAAAGAATCCTGCAATATTCTAAAGGTTAGTGGTACCTTTTTGTCTCAGAAACATAGAAACATAGGTACAGTACTGTTGGAAGGAAAATATCTTTAGTCCATCCAGTCTGCCTGATAGGTACCCCTACCTCCACTCCCTGACCTAATGCCCTGATTAGGTTTTAATCCCCCCACCTCTCCCCATGAATCTTTCACCTTCTTTGTTCTCCCTGGTGGAACTATCAGACCACTTACTCTGTTCCAGCCATGTTTGTATCCATTCTCTTCCCCAACCAACTCTGTCAGTAGACTGTTCCGTGGCTTAACCACCCTCTCTAAATTAAAACTTCCTCACATCCTTCCTGGACTTTCCTCCTGCCAGCTTCCGTTCATACCCCTCATTATTGCCTCTGCCCTGTTTCTTTTGAATAGGCCTTCGCAGTTCACTCTGTTCCTATTAGGAATGTGTAGGTCTCTGTCATGTTTGACCATCTCTCTCTTTTAGCATCTAGCAAATACATATTCAGGGCCACTAGTTACTCCTAATGGGATTTGCCCTGTTGATCATGAATCCTTTTGGTGATGACCCTTTACTGTTCTGACTGAAGTCTAATCCTGTCCTTCCCCAGGTGCAGACTCCATGACTGGGCTCAGTACTCAATATGGGGCCTCACCAGTGACCTATACAGGGGCAATATTAACTCTTTTCTCCTACTGTCAAAACCCTACCCCATGCACCCTAAAATTCTAGTTTCCTTGCAGTAGGCGTTATTACACTGATATCTTCATGATGATGATGATGGTGGTGATGGTGATAATGTGAGACTACCTAGAATTTGAATCAGAAGAAAGCAGATCTCGTGCTCATAGCAATCACAGTCCAATTTATTGCAACAAAAGTCACTGGTTTATAAAGGCTCTCCAGATTGTTGCTTTCAAAAAAGCTTTATTTCTGTCAAAATTGCATCCAGTATATACAGTTAGAGATGTTGCAAAATAAAATTTCACGAGCGAAATTGCTGCAAAATCAGCAATTTTGCTGAGTGAAATATTTTGCAGTTTCACCTAAAAATGTGCTGCTTATATTTATATCCCTGGTGTCTAGTGGTCCCACACCCCAGCCAATCACTGGCCCAAACTGAGAAAAATCCAAAGTCCCTGACTCCATGGTGTCTAGTGCCTCCCCCCCCCAGCTGATCACCAGCCCAAACCGTAGTCGGGTCTCAATCCTTCATATTTTAAAGGTGCAAATCGCTGATATTTTTGGCTATTAAGCAAATGAAAATCTCAAAACCGGCTTTGGACAAAGTCATTAAACATGTAAACATGTTTTATGGGAATTATCCACATGTCCCTCTCAACATGAATGTCCTCCTGCCTGGACCTCAACCTGGTTCTCACCAGGATCTTGCAAAAAACACTTGAGCCTCTGGTGGAGTGTAACAGTTGCTTCTAATTCTCCAAAGTAGATTTTCTGATGGTGTTTAGTGCAGCCAGGTTGGCCAGAGCCCTGCAGTTATGCTTTAGTGGCCCTTTTTATTTTGTGTTCTACAGAGACACAGTGGTCCTGTGCACAAAGACCAAGCTTTTACATATGGTTGTGTCTGAGATTCATGAGCTAGTCCTTGTTTTTGATGATTTTTGTTCCTAGACTGCATGGTGATCATTGTGTGGAGGTACTGCATTATACACAAATAGCATTA
Source organism: Neoceratodus forsteri (assembly GCA_016271365.2). Taxonomy (NCBI): domain Eukaryota; kingdom Metazoa; phylum Chordata; order Ceratodontiformes; family Ceratodontidae; genus Neoceratodus; species Neoceratodus forsteri. Next base: position 532,782,075 of record CM057454.1, read on the forward strand.
CAAAACAATCCATTAAATGAAGCATAAGGGCTAAATAATTATGAGTTATCTACCATGAATTTTACAGTGAAAAAAAAAAAGAGAGTGAACACTAGCAGTGTATAAATTAGAAGTCATGCTGCGCAGAGGATAACCATAAAAAATTGGTTGGCCATTGCTGGAGAGCGGGAATGTAGGTTTGGATCCATTGCCAGTAAGGAAAAGGAAAAAAATAATAATTTTGTTAAAGATGTGTTATTCTAAGATTCATATAGCATAGCATTTTATAAATTTAGTAGCAGCTGTAAAGTTGGTTACTGTGTTTATTGCCTGCACTATAGTTGTTTGCTTAACGCTACTTAAATGCTTTAGCAATAATTGATAAGTGGAAGAAATCCACATGTGGTTCTTCATCTCAATCTTTTTTAGTGTTTTTGCATGCTTATGATGCATTTGTTAACACATGCTCCCTTTTCAACATTAGTGCCCATTTACTTTTATCAAAGTAATGAATTCTGTGCATCGCCTGGATCGTTTAATATCCCTTAATATTGAAATAGGCAAATAAAACTAATGTCAAGGGATTCTTATTAATGGTATTCAGTTCTGTAATAGATCAAAGCTAACCTCTGTAGTAGTAGTATTAAATGTTTAGAACTTTGGCTTTTGCAGACTTTGGTGATAATTTGTAAAAAAAAAAAAACTCCCGTCAAGATTAACAATAATTTTCCTGTCCTCAAATTTGTGTAGATATAAAAAAATCTGCATTTCCAACTTCTTGGTGTCTAGTAGACCCCCACCTCCCCAACCTGCCATCAGATAGTGCCCCCCGCTGCCCCCCCAGTACCTTGTTTGGACACCAGCACGGCCCTCCACTCACCTCCATGGCCAGCAGCCTGACTGAGTGCTTCAATAAATGAGCCCGTGCTTGTACAAGCATGCGCTCATTCATTGAAGCACTCAGTCAGGCTGCTAGCCATGAGGGTGAGAGGAGGACTGTGCATGTGACCTGATCAGAGTACTGGGGAGAGCAGGGAGGGAGCTATCTGACTGAAGACAGGGTGGGGGGTCCACTAGACACCAGGGACAGGGGAAGGGATTGTTTTTTTTTTAAAGATTGGGGGCCTGAGTCATGGCTGGGGAGGGGAAATGACTCTGGGGGTGCCTTGAGGGAGAGGGTTCATTAATTCAGCAGGTGATCAGCCAGGGGGGTCAATTAGACATCAGGGACAGGGGATTTTTTTTTTTGTTTAAGATTGGGGGCCAGGGTCATGGCTGGGGAGGGGATGATTTGGGCGTCATCCTTGTCAGTGGCCTGACGCTTGATGCTCAGGTGTCGGCCATTGTCAAAAATGGATTTTACCATCTTAGGAACATTTCCTGAATCCAAGCTCTGATCCCTCCCGAGGATCTGACCACACTGGTGCCTGTGTTCGTCACTTCCAGGCTGGACTACTGTAATGCCCTGTACCTTGGGTTACCTGGAGGCAACCTCCACTGGCTGCAGCTGGTGCAGAATGCGTCAGCAAGACTTTTGATCGGGGCAAGAAGATGTGAACATATTACCCTGGTCCTCCATGAGCTGCACTGGCTGCCTGTCAGATGGAGGATTGTCTTCAAGATAGGGTTCCTTACCTATAAGACCCTACACAGAGGGGGTCCTGTCTACCTGCAAGATCTCCTTGTTTCTTACCATCTGGCTCAGGCACTCCATTCTGCTGAGGGAGGCCTCCTTGGGGTTTCCAGGGTTAGGTTGCAGCATTCTGGAGATAGGGCACTTGTGGTGGCTGTACCTACCCTGTGGAACTCCTTACCAGAGTATTTGAAGAGGGCCCCCCTCGGCAGAAGTCTTTAAAAGGGGGGATAAAAAGGCATCTATTCCAACAGGCATTCTTAAACTTTTGATTATGGAATGATAATTTGTATGACAATCAATATTTATTTTAACTGTTATAAGTACATGTGTTAAAGTATGATTTTAATTGTTGGATAATTGTATTGTTGTTTTGTAACAGTGCTCAGAGGCTCAGGAATTGGGTGTTCTATAAATAAAATTATCTATCTATCTATCTATCTAAATAACTTTGGGGGTGACTCGGGGGGGGTCTTCAATTCGGCAGGCGATCAGCTGGTGGGGGTCCACTAGACACAAGGGAGTCTTAATTAGTGGCAAAATTGCAAAATTTCACCCATGAGTGGCAGCATTTCATCTGCAAGTGGCAAATTTCGCTGGTTCAAGGGCAACATTTTGCATTTCACCCCACAAAATATTTCACAAAATGCATAAATTCTGTGAAATATTTTGCTGGGTGAAATCTTCCAGTTTCACACAGCACTATATACAGTAACAGAACCAAAACTAGGACTTAAAACTTTAAAAATGACAAATATTCTGAACAAAAGTATTTAGGGCACACCAATCTCTGTAGGGTACTGTATTTTACAGGAAAATGGTGCAATGCACATAAAAATTGTTAACATAAGCCTGTATTTAGCATGTTGGGAAAGAAAGTAATTCAATTTCCATAGGAAATAATGGTAATTTACAGAAAAAAATAATAGGATAACCAGTAACTACCCAGGTGTATGCAACATTTCCTTGCTCTTATTCTCTTGTTGGGGTTCAGTACCACTGCATGGCTCAAATGTATACCAGGTGATAACGTACAAAGTACTCTAAACTTGCAAGTGTGCCAGAGCAGTGAATACCGAACCACCTCAAGCACTGACTAAAATGGGCCCACAATGCACATAACAGAACTAAAATGCATTTACACCAAACAGCTACCACTGAGCTACTTCCTTCATGCTTTAGTATCAACCTTGTTTTTAAAGTAATGCAATAGCCTAAGTGTCTACCCTTAATGTTTAAAACCTTTAAGGGCAAGATAATCAAACTAGCATTTAGTTTTAAGTATGCATGAGTTACTCTTGACGGTTCATTGAATGTTGGTGACCATATTGACATCATAGTAAAAATGTGCATAAAGTCCTGGTATGCTCTACAGTGATGAAATGTTTCTTATGAAAAAATGTACAAAGGTATGTGTCTCAAACACGGCTTCTCTCAGTTGTTGACAGTGAGATACAAATTTATTCCTCAGTCACTGTCAATGGACTTTTCAAGGGTACAGATTTTGTATAATAAAATATGTAGATATACTTTGCAATGCAATGGACTTAATCATAATTGTGATCTTTACTCTTGCCTACAAAGGCTGTTGTTTGATCAAAGAGTCCTGTATTACATGGGTAATTATGATTTGAAATGTTGTAGGAGGGAAAGTGCCATAATTACTGGTGTGATTTACTCTTTTAGTGGACAGCTACTGCAACAGGGGTTCGTGTAAAATAAGATTTGTTATTCCCAAGAAGAACACCAAATGAGCTCAGCATATGTTGTCATACAGAGCTGCACAACTGTGGAGCTCTTTCCCTCTAGACTTATCTTCATTGAAAACTATATCTTAATGCTTTGTACAGTTGTCTATGTTGTACTTTTGTGACATGGATTACTTGTAACTACATGCACTCAACAGGTTATTCTCATGTTAATTGTATTGTGCGCTTATTATTTTCAGGGTACTGTAATAACTGAAAACAGACTTTTGTTTTCCCAAGTGTTTACCCAGTTTTTCAAATAAATAAAATAAAACAGGCAGCCTGGAAAATATTGCCGATAAATCTTGTATGATCACGTGATGCAGCATTGGTGTTTCCCTAACATTGGCACACAGTCTTTTAACATTGCTGTGTTAGTAATATTTAGGCGCCTGGACAGACAAGGTTAAAGTTAAGACTGTGTCTGTGCTACCATGTTTCATGTGATGATTTAAACTCTGAGGAGTACCAGGACACAGCTTCACTTTAGCCTAGTGGACATTTAAGCCCCAATGTTGCATTACCTTACTTTTGTGACTTTCAGCTTCAACCCTAACTGATGCTTTGGCGTAGTTTTTTACAATTGCTGTATTATGCAATATAGTCAACATCTGCAGCATATTGTATAGCGATATCTTATTAAAGTTCCTGATACTAAAGATATAGAATACATGGTACACATGAACTACAAAACAGTATAGAAGCAGGACCTCCATGAAAACAAGAGGCTGCATCTTAACTGGGCTACCCTGGGTAATAATGCATAAACATTTTAGGAGTTGGTTAATGTTATTGACCTTCCTAGACTAACATGGCCCTTTTTGAAAAGAACATTTGTTGTCTTCAGTACAGAAAAAGGCTGGAATGTTAGCATCCTTTTGTTCATAATATAAGGAATACAGCACACTCATAATGGCATGATGCATCACAACTAGTGCAAGGTTTCCAGTGCTGCTCTAACCACTTCAGCTTTACTTATTAATTAAAAACAGTTTTTCACCTAACTACTATTGTGTGGGCACTAACGTTAACAAGACCACAAAAATGATCTCCATGGTGAAAACGTCTGACCAGATGTATACTGAGCCGGAGAAAGCAGTGATCGTCCATGCACTGCCTTCCCCTCTAGGAGATGACCTGGGGCCTTAGTACTTGAAGCAAGGCACCTCATTTACCACAAGCCCTGGCCTCATGGTGGAGTCCCTCACTGTGGAACACTTCTTGCAGGAACTCACTCCCTTGAAGGACATGATGCTCAATATGGTAAGTAAATTAAAAGCCATAAGATCTGTTTCAGTTGAACTCCCCCAGTGAGCCAGTGACGTGCAAGCACAGTGAGCTATTTGGACAGTTGATGTGCCCAAACTGATCTCAAACTCACTGCCCTCTGTCAGAAGCTGATCCATCTTGAAGAGTGGCTGGAAAACCAGGAGTGCTGGAGCAGATGTAATAATTTGGCTATTGTCAGGGTCCCAGAGGAAAGTGAGGGAAAGGACGCCCTCCATTTTGTGCAAAGTTTATGCAAAGAGATTGGAAGTTCCTCACCGAATGGGCCATGGTATGCCATCAAACTTATCCATAGGGCATGCAGCCCATGCCAGCAGAGGGGGACTGCCAGCATCCCATTACCTTCAAACTTCTCAGTTTTTCAGACAAGGCACATATCCTTTCAAAAGTCAATGACAGTAAAGAGCTCCTTTGGGAAGGATGGCGGATTCACATTTTTCAAGGTCTTCCGCTCCAGGTGTGAGAAAAACAAGCAGCGTACAAATCCATTAAAATGAAGTTATATGCAGCCACCATTAAATTCTGCATTTGTTACCGGGCAAAGCTATTTGTGGATGTGCACTGGGAGCCTAAAACCTTTCTTTTGGCTGACCAGGCAAAATGGGAGCACCCAAATGTTTTCCCAGATCTTTTTAAAAAACCCTGACTACTGGCAGTCATGGAAGTGTTGTTGGCTGTAATACTGCACTGCTTTAATTGTTGAGGACATGGTAGTTTCATTTTGCTGGTGCATGTTAGTTGGATTGCTTCACTTAGTGCCTTGACCCCACCTCCATTTGCCTCCCATCTCAGATACTGAGCCTTGGGACTGTCCTACCACGAGCATCTATTCCCTCCCTTATTTAAATAAATGTGTCTGTCAGGCAGTGTGTCATCATCATCTTCCCTTTTGTCCATTAACTCTGGAGAGTGGACTGTCATAACTGGTCTCCTTTACCTTCAGCTGCTGAGTCGGATGCTTTCAACCTTTTATGAGAAGCCCCTGGATGCCAGTAGGGTTATTGTGCTTTCTGCTGTAGATGCTTTTGTCCCCAACTTACAGATTATCATGCACCAGTCACTGCAATCCACTCATGGGAGCGACTCTACAGCTGCACTTGTATCCTGTTCACTCCTAGGTATTCCCCGAACGAGGTTTTCTCATGTGACAACTTGCTGCATCACTGATGGTCTTGTTCACCTTCTTCCATGTATTTTGCAGACTGGCTTTGTAATGTACTTGGGGATTCATTTTATAATTTTTTAATTTTCACAGGCTTGCATACCTAGTGCAGGCTGATTAATTGCCTGGCTCTCATTACTGTTGTTACACATTATTTGGTGACAGGACATTGTCAGATACTCAGTGGTCTGAGATCTTCATCCTGATTTCTGGGCCTGTATTATTTTCCATAAATACTTGACATGTTAATTTGTTTATGAATATCTGTCTTTCTCTGTTATGGTGGGGACGCTGATGATGATGGCGGGTGGCTGTTGGGGGAATGCACTATTATGTTTTTTTTTTGGCTCTGAAGTGGGATATTGTTACTGCTGGGATTGGGTCAGGTCTTAGCAGTATTTGATGTTTTTGTGGGCCTTTCTGGGCACCTTATAGGACCCCCACTATTGATGGACTCCTAGCCGTAGGTTGCTTATTGCAGCTGGGGCCCTCTCTGATCACCTGACCCTTTTTATACAAGAATTTATTAGGAGTGAGATGGCTTCTTTTCCACATAAAAACTTTTGTGATTGTTTTGTTTGAGGCCTTTGAATCTTTCTTGCAGATGAGAACCATTACTCGAGGGTCCTTGTGTGTTTTCTTGACCCATATACTCAGAGACCCTGGGTACCCCATGTCAATTCGGTCTTTTGGTACATGGGTCTCATGATGGGGGCTGAGGGTTCCCCATCACTCTAGTTGAATTGTTTTGGATTTCCTTATGTAGTACCTCAATGGGAGTGGATTGGGGCAACACTGTTTCCATGGAGTCTGGGCGAGGACCGATCGCGGACCATTTAGCATGGGAGTACGGTCCTCGGGACCAGGGGCATTGCTTGAAATGATGTTACTTGTTCTATGGAATTATGGTTATGTGGTTTCTTGTAAACTTAGGTGAGCTGGGTTGGGCTCAAGCCAAGCTCGAGCCAAAGGCATGGCTCAGCTTGGCTTGCCAACAATGGAGAATTTCGAGCTGACTGCGAGCCGAGCCACAGTCTGGCAAAAAAAGGCTCATTGTGTTCAATCTGAGGTGGCAAGCAGAATTTTATGCACTCTGACACTCTATTGCTAAGCTTGTTCCCTAATAACAGAATCTAACATGCAGTTGGTCAAAGACAAGGGGAGTGGTTGTCGGGTGTGATGACTCACAAACACGCACAACAGGACACAGAAGCTAATAGTGAATGGAACACATTCTGAAGAAAGGGAGGTTACTAGTGGAGTACCTCAGGGCTCAGTACTGGTCCAGTCCTCTTTAACGTCTTTATAGGTGACATTGCAGAGGGTCTGGAAGGAAAGGTATGCCTCTTTGCAGATGGCACAAAGATCTGTAACAGAGTTGATACACGGGGGGGGGTAGAAAGGATGAGAAGGGACTTGGAAAGGTTGGAGGGATTGTCAGACATATGGCAACTTAGATTCAATGCAAAGAAGTGCAAAGTAATGCACCTGGAAATGAAAATCCAGGAGAAGAGTACACAATTGCAGGGGAGGTACTAACAACAACAATAATGGAAAGGGATCAGGGTGTAGTCATATAAGATGACCTAAAGATGGGTAAGCAATGTGAGAAGTCAGTAAGGAGAGCCAGGGAGATACTGGGATGCATAGGGAGGGGCATCACAAGTAGGAAAAGGGAAGTGGTTATCCCTCTGTACAGACAGTTGGTGAGACCCCATCTGGAGTACTGCGTGCAGTTTTGGAGACCTCATCTATGCAAGGACATAGACAGGATGGAAGCAGCCCAGAGGAGGGCAACTAAAATGGTGCAAGGTCTACATCAGAAACCATATGAAGAGAGACTGAGAGAGCTTAATATGTATACCCTTGATGAAAGGAGGGACGGGGGGGACATGATAGAAACTTTTAAGTACCTCACGGGAATTAACAACTTCTAGGAGGATAGCATCTTTCAGAAAAAGAGATGTGTAAGAACAAGGGGGCACAATTTAAAGTTAGAGGGGGGCAGCTCAGGGGTAATGTGAGGAGATTCTTTTTCATATAGAGAGTGGTGGACGCAAGGAACCGCCTTCCTGGAGAGGTTTTGGGGTCTAAAACAGTGGGGAATTCAAACATGCATGGGACAGACATAAGGCAATTATAGTGGGGGGTTGCAGGAAGTAGGCTGTTGGTTAACTAGAATCTGCAGCTTATCCAATAGGTAGGGAAATGGGCAGACTGGGTGAGCCAAGTGGTCCTTATCTGCCGTCAAAGTCTATGTTTCTATGTTTCTGTATACGCACACACACAGTGCATGACACTCACAGAGCAGCTAACATCATGATCCCTCGTAGAGTTGCTGTTCATGTGAGCATGTGCCAACTGAGGGAGCGTGGATGAATCCACATTGAGAACTGGAGCCCGCCAGTCCCGGACAGCATAGGGATTTGTGGGAGGAATTGATTGGACAGGACACAGGACTTACTGTGGCAGCACCGTGCCCAGAAGTGTGTGACTGAGAGTGTGGGACAGGATGGCAAGAGCCGAGAGGAGACAGTCAGTTGGGGCGGATGGTCATGCAACAGCAAGGGAGCAAGCTGGCGTGAAGGATGGGAGGGAAAGTTTAGTGTCAGTCACAGACCAGTGCGGCAGTGTGGGTGTAACTCAGTAGGCCGTGAGCGCCCGTGATGTGAGCAGGTGCGAGTCATGCGATGGTCATTATGTCATGCTGGTGATGATAATAGAGCCTCAGCCAGCCTGGAGAGGAGGAGGACCAGTACAATACAGGTACAAGTTTTAAAATGTATTTTGCGGGAAGAGGACAGATCTGTTTGACTGCTAAGCAGTAAGCACTTCCAAGTCTGTGGAGCATTGTTTGTGGACTACCATTTGCTGCCACAGCTGCTGGTCAAATACAAGAATCCATTTCTTGTTGATCTTATGGCCTGGGGAGTCACTGAATGTTCACTGCAAAGTCCAGGCAATGTTAGTATCCAGCAAAGTGGCATATATGATATTTAATTTGTGCCTGCATGCAAAAGACAACCAGCTGGAAGGAAAAAGGAGGTAGTAGTACTAGTACAACTACAAGCAAGTATGACTGATTGCAACATGTGGTATTTTCCTTACTACACACTGTCTGCCACTAACCACGCACGCAGTCGTTAGGAACACTGAGTTCTGGGCTGGCAGCAAATGTGATGCAGCTTTCTGCCATGCAGCTGAACCAAGGATGCAATTTTTTTCACTCTGACTGGGGAGATCCTCATGTTTTTCCCTTCTATATTGTCCAGTAAAACCTCAAATCCTTTTCCTGTGCCACTGACTTCAACCCTCTGGTTGTAAGGGGCATGGGTGAGGAACTTCAAGGCAATAGGTACTGTATGGCCTAAGTGAACTGATTGTGAGGCGGTACATGTGATAACAATTTTGTCTACAGAGCAAACATATCACTTTTGTCTCTTCTTCTGATGTACCACCTGTCCTCTGACCAAGGGAGGGAAAATCCTGATGGTTGTCATGAAACACACTGCAGCACCTTTATCATGCTGCTCAGTCACTGGGCCAGTAGTATTTCCTCCAGATTCAGAAGACACACAGGAGATCTGGCTAAGTGGCTATGTGACCGGTTACTGTGCTGTAAATGGTTTAATGGTTTTGAGGTGGCCATCTATCTTTTTTTTTTGTTTTGTTATCTATGTAGAAGGAAGGAATACAAATGACTTGACAGCAGGTGATTGCTAAGATGTGGTGACCTCCAGCATCAGGCAGGATGTCTTTTAAAACTGACTTGATTGAATGCAAATACTGAAATGCGTTGTCCAGCTCTGTTGAAGTAGGTTTTATGTGTTGTGACACATCAGTGCAGTGGAACTCTTCTCCCTTCATGTCTCATGAATTCTGTGAATGAGATGGGGTGCACTAGTTTCTTCTGTTCGTTTGGTTATTGCCTTAGTTAAGACAAGCACAGGCTGCAATGTAGTACAACTAATTGGGCACCTATAACTTTAGGTAGTTTTAATATATTGTATAATGTGCATGAACTGTTCTTGTTCAGGTTTATATAAACTTAAGACAGCCACTGGGTTTATAGTTTAGTAACACAGACCGGTAAAGATCTAGCTGTCTGTTGCTTTAATTTCTATTACAATCTACTGCATACAGTGCATGGGCATGGCAGTGTTAGTCATAGCTGGTCACAAATAAACTAAATTGATATAATTTCGTAGTTGTGATGTTAAATGTGACACCTCAAAGGTGAGACTGCTGTTTAGTGTCAAGTAAGTAGTCATGACAGAGTAGTCCCCCCCCAGCTCTGGCAATTGAAGCGAAGGGAGTGAGAAATCAAAGCATGTGGATGTGGTGCTCTAGAGGGTTTGACAAAAATTTCGAGCAGGGTTTGCGTGGACACTTAGTATTTTGAGTGAGCCCCAGGTGGTGGAGTGGATCTTGACTTTGGTGTAAAAGCCATAAAAGAAAGTGTCTTCTGTGCACTGTTTTGTTACAGACTGCACCTGAAGTTGGGGGCCCTTATATTTTTTCCTCTATCAAGACCCTCTTTTGTATTTTCAGGTTCTAGATCTCATCACTAATCATTGCAATTTATTCTGGGCACAGTCATTAGTGAAGAACTTTTTTTTTTATTTTTTTTTTTTTTTATATTGAGGATAGCAGGGTGAATTTGTATTCCTCTTTCATGAAGTCCTAAATTAATGAGACTTAACAAAAAATATCATGCAAAGCATAAAGAAAACTGACCAGTTCATGCACCAATTGATGTGAACTGTGTTGAAAATGTTAACAGAATATATTCAGACGAGTGGGCAAGCATTTGTTACAGTACTCAAGAGCAAAACATTGGACAAAAAAACAAAACGTCACCAAAGGCTACAATCTACAGATGTTCTCCCCACTCCTGAAAATGCTAAACCATTTCTAGACATTTTCTGCTGAGTGCATATCCCCCCCATACCTAAAGAAATATAGTAATGGTATGGAATAAGTCTCCAGGACAGTCTCTAAAATTAATGTAGTCCATAAATAATCCCAGCAGCTGGAAAGGGGAGATGCAGCACTGTCAACCTGCAGGCTCTGCCTTGCCTGGGATGAGGCTGTTGCTGATCTCCACACAATTAGTGTGTGTGGCACAAGATGTGAAACCACTGTTCCCATGTGTCAGTGGAAGAGCGGCTCATTATGTAAAGACTGCAGCATGGTGAAGGGCTGTGTGTCCCCACCACTGCACCACTCTTCCCCCCCACCACACTCACTTTCCCTGCAGAATGTGCCACTTAGGTCTGTGACTGTGGGGCCATTCACTGCACTACTGAGCTGGGTTTTGCAGGGGATGTTCTCTGTGCCTTGAAAATGCTAAGAGCTAGGTGTATGCCTAGTACCTTGAACAGCTATGGCTAAGGTGGTGAGGCTCTCGGTGTATTGAACTGGGAATGGGAGTCGGAAGCTCAGTCTGTCTGTGGTGTCCATGTGACAGGGTGTGAACTCACAAGAGCTGTATTTAAGTAATAATTGCATGACAGTGTATGTGTGTCATGCTGAGATAACATCACACCTTGGGTGGTTGGGGACAAAGATGCAGGCGTGTGTCCAACACCCAAGAAGTGACATTATCCCAACAACACACACCATGGAGTGCCAAGTACTATGAGTACTATACGTCATAGTTGTTTGGGAAATGCATGAGATTCTGTTAAGAGATCAATGGGACAGACTAATGTTCATAGTTATTTTACCCTTTGGCTCGGATTGTGATTTGGCTCTAAGAGCAAAGCCAGAGCCTTGGCTCAGCTCTGGTTAGGCTCTTCTTCAAAAAACCAAGGCTTGCTCACCTATAGTTTCTTGTTTTGTCTTAATTTGTTACTGTTTTTGTGGTTCTTTTCTAGGGGACTGTCTGTTCTTGGGGGGTGAGGGAGGGTTACGCTGGAGTGCCTCTGGGTTTCATATCTTGGTCTTTATGGTGATAGAGGATCCAGCTTAGTATCGGGTGCTATTTTTGAGCTGGGAATGAAAATACACCTTTTATCACCTGGAATGTTAGGGGGGCCCTGAGCAAACAAAATGTTATTCCCTCCTTAAACAACTTGAAAAGCTAAAGATTGAGATTACCTACCTCCAAGAGAGCCACCTAAAAAGGGACATTCTCAACTTATTTCATAGAGAGTGAGTTGGGCAAGTTTGTTGGGACAGAAACAGTACAAAATAGAGAGGTGTTGCTATCTTTTTTCCCCTGCAGATTCCCTTCCAATTGATTGCTGAAATTTGGGATATAGAAGGCAGATATGTGTTTCTTCATGGCAGGCTGGGCTTGCATGAGTTGTTACTAGGATCAGTTTATGGTCCTAGTTTGGATTTTCCTCTCTTCATTACTAAACTTGCCCCTCTCCTAGCTCATTTTATAGATGTCACTATGCTTATAGGAGGTGACTGGATATTGTATACCAGCCTGATCTGGATAAATCAGGTACTGTTAGGAAGGGCGTATCTCCAGGTCAAAAAGTCTCTGAGAAATATTTGATTCCTTGGGACTTACTGACCCCTGGAGAATTTTACATCCCCCAGAATGTGGTTCTACCATCCACTCCTTACCATATGGCTCCTTTTATTGATTGGAGATTTTTGTCATTAGTCAAGAAGACCTCCCTAGCCTTCTGAGTTGTGAGATCAGAGAGCTTGTCTTGTCTGATCATGCTCCTGTGTGTATGGTTCACATCATTTGGGGTGGGGGATGGGTAAGGATTCTCTGTGGTGATTCAATAATCAATTGTTGAGGGATGAGAATATAGTTGAGAAGCTGAAGATGCACTCCAAACATTTCTCTGAGGTCAACTTAGGATCTGTAGAATGGTTGGATGTTCTTAGGTGGGCAGCCAGATGTGCTGTCCAGGGGGAAGTACATCCAACTTGCCTCTAAAAGACATAAAGCAAAGCATTGTAAGTCAGAGGAGCTCCAACAGGAGATCAGAGCTATAGAGGACCAATTAAAACCTACTGCTTCAGAACAGATGTAGATATCCTCAATTCAGTTAGGGCACAGTATGCCAACCTACTTAACAAGCAACTGGAACTTGCCATTTCTTGTGCCAGGGCCAAATATATATCACAAGAGAGCAGGTAAACTGCTAGCACTACGTCTATGACAGCAGGAAGCCTTGTGGATAATAAAAAGGTTGATGGTCACCCAATCCTCCAATTTAGTTACTCACCCCCAGGATATAGTTGCAATTTTTAGAGTTTTATGTGGGTCTTTATGCCTCTGCTCAGCAAGAGCCAAGAGACAAAGAAGTTCATTAGCTATGCACCTGTGTGGCTAGTGAACTTCTTTGTTCCTTGGATTCCGAACAGCATACTAGCCCCAACCTACTTTATTGTTATAGTCTAAACTATCTGTTGAGTTCCAACAGTGGTTGATTTTGGATTTCCACTCAGCGAAACCCTGGGCTATTGGCTCACATCAAGAACTTTCTTACAGGGGTGCAGATCCCTCACCTCTTGGAACAACACTGGGAGTCATCCAGAGGGGACATCTTGGTGGAGGAAGTCTGTACTGCGATCCCACTCTTAAAACTGGATAGGGCCCCTGGCCATGATGGTTTCCCTGCCAATTTTATGTGACCTTTTCTCAAGAACTGGTTCCTTTTTTAACTGAGGTCTTTAATTACATTTTTTTTGAAAGCCTGACAGATAGTTCCTTCAAAGAAGTCCGTATTACCTGGGAAGGACACATTTCTGCCAGGTAGTTACCATCCTGTATCACTTACTAACACAGATTTTAAAATCCTGGCAAAGATCATAGCTAGTAGGTTGGAAAAGGTGTGGGATGGACTCATTGCTCTAGAGCAGGTCAGATTTATGAGAGGTCTTGTCTCGAGTGATCACCTCTGGAAATTGTACTATCTTATTGCAGCATCTAGGGAGAATCAGGTTCCTGTGGTCTTGGTCTCCCTGGATACTGAGAAAGCTTTTGACTGTGTTTCCTTGCCCTTTTTATTTTAGACTCTTAAGTCTTATAATCTTCTGGATGAATTTAAGTGGGTGAAGGTCCTATACCAAAATCTAACCACACGTCTTTTTTGTAATGGAGTCCTCTCTGACAAGTTTGGTTTGGATGTTGGGTTGCAACAAGGTTGTCTGCTCTCTCCCCTACTTTTTAATCTCTGTTTAGAGTCTCTTGCACAATGATTGATGGCAAAGCCAGAAATACAAGATATCCAAGTAGGCAGGGAGGAATTCAAGTTTTCAATATATGTGGATGATATGTTCTACATATTAGTCATCCTAAATGATGTTAGACACCCTAAGTGATCTCTTCCAGTGGCCTTGGAACAGATTGTTGCCTTCGGTAGCATTGCAGCCTATCAAATTAATATTGGAAAAAGCTGTGTCCTGCCCTTAAATCATTTAGTCAGTAAGCAGGAAATAGTGGATTTAGGGCTTTAATGGGACTCAAAGTCCTTAATATACTTGGGCGTGGTGTTTTCCAGACATCATTTTTTTTTTTAACCAGGAGAGACACACTGAGCTGAAGCTTCTTTAGAGGTGCAACTTGGGAGCACAAGGAAGTTAAGTGACTTGCTCAGGGTCACACAGTATACAAGTAGGGACTGTGGGATTCAAACCCAAGTCTCCAATTTTGCAGCTCAGAACCTTAAACCACTGCACTATACTGTCTTCTAATGCAGTATAGCATACCGCCTCCTAAGGCAGTTATCTTTCCAAACTTAAGAAAAATAATCTTGGCCCTCTCTTTCAGACTATATAATTGGACTTGCAAGTATAACTTTATTTATTTATTGAAATGTTTCACCAGGAAGGCACACTGAACAACAAGTTGCTCATCTCATGGTGTGACCTGGGGGGAGGGGTTACATAGGGTTGTGAAGGATGATCAGTTACAATAGTATGTGGGTAGTACAAACAATACAACATTGTAAGATTATGCAACAGTTGGAACACAAGGTAGTGTGCAATAAACAGTAGTAGAACATTGGGTAAATTACAATACATGTCCAAAATCATACAAAAGAACATATAAATGTACAAAACAGTAATAATGCGATAGAACCATTTATAGTGCATGAGTGCACCAGGAGCAGGTTCGAGGTACTATGCAAGTGCTGTTGGAGTAAAAAGGATAGGGTTAGGTTGTGCACACTGGTGATCCAGAAGGTGCAGGTGGAGAAGAGAGGGGGAGAGGCAAGAACTGAATATGTGGAGAAGGGGTAGCCATTTCCTGATTTACCCCTTCAGGATGTTGAGAACCCTGCCCGGGGGGGGGGTCATGGTAGGAAGGCAGAAACTGGGATGAGGTATTAAGGTGGGTTAAAGCAGGAGACAGCTGAGGAAAGGTAATTGCGTAGGGCAGAGGTAAGGGAGTAATTGGAGGAGGTGTCATATTTCAGGGGAGGAATTCCAGATTTTAGGGAAATGGGCAAAATTAGTCTGACCGATGAGGGTGGAGCGGTGAGGGACCGTCACGGTGCGGGTGTCATTTGATCTGAGGCAGTGTGGGGGGGGGTGGAGTGGAGGGAGAGAGAGAGAGAGAGGATGAAAGATGGGAGGGGAACCCCCCCAAACCAGAATTTGGAGGGTAGTTTGTCACAGTGAGAGATGCATCTGTGAGATAGTGGAAGGAGCGATAGGGTTCACAGTGGTGGCAGCAGGAAGGGGAGTCGATAGCAAAGCAGCGGAAGGAGTTAAAGAGAGTGTCCAATTTGGTCAGGGAAGATTTGGGAGTAGCACCACAGATTACGTCACAGTAGTCAAAGATGGGGCGTATCATCTTCTGGACAATTTCGCACCTCACAGTCAGCGGGATGCAACTACGATTCCTGTACAGAGCACCAAGCTTGGGGCGCAGTTTCTTCAGGATAGCATAGATATGCACTGAGAAGTTGAGGTGCCTGTCCAGCCAAACTCCAAGATATCTAAATGAGGAGGTGTCCTCCAAGATGGTCCCATCAAGGGTGTGGAAGGAAGGTAGGTAGGGCCGGGAGCCTAGAGATCTTCTGCCTGGTGCCAAAGGTCATTGAGACTGTCTTCTTGGTGTTTACAAAAAGCTGGTGAGAAGCAAACCAGAGCTGAACTTGGCTGAAGTCATGCTGTAAGCTGGTTTGCACAGCAGCAGGGTTTTTGGCGGAACTGTACAAAACAGTATCATCAGCGTACATGTGGATAGAAGATGATGAACAGGCTGTGGGAAGATCATTAAGGAAAATGGAGAAGAGTAGGGGACCAAGCATTGAGCCTTGAGGGACACCAGTGTTGATGGGGAGTGGAGGAGAGATGGAATCAAGGATTCTCACTGACTGGGTCCTGCCAGTGAGGTAGGATTTAAACCAGCTGGTTGCTGACGGAGCAAGGCCAGCTGAGAAGAGTGAATCAAGAAGCAGGGGATGGGAAACAGTGTCAAAAGCTTTGGCTAGGTCGACAAAGATGGCCAAGGTGATCAGGCCATCGTCCATCCCTGAAAGGATGGAGTCAGTAAGCCTGAGGAGGGGGGTGGTTGTTGAATGGTTCTTCCAAAAACCAGATTGGAAGGAGGTGAAGAAGGAGGAATCAGAGAGGAAGGGTGATAGTTGAGAGAGAACTAAATGTTCTTGAAGTTTGGCAAGGGTAGAAAGGAGGGAAATGGGGTGATAGTTGCCAGAAGTGGATGTGTCACCACCCTTGGGGAGAGGAAGGACTACAGCATATTTCCAGGATGAGGGTACTTGGGCAGAAATAAAGGACAGGTTAAGGATTAGGGAGATGGGACAATGGGTGGGGAGGTAGTAACAACAACAAAAAAGGAAAGGGACCTGGGGGTAATCATATCAGATGACCTTAAGGTTAGCAAGCAATGTGAGAAGGCAGTAGGGAG
Organism: Neoceratodus forsteri; assembly: GCA_016271365.2. Taxonomy (NCBI): domain Eukaryota; kingdom Metazoa; phylum Chordata; order Ceratodontiformes; family Ceratodontidae; genus Neoceratodus; species Neoceratodus forsteri. The sequence goes on from CM057454.1 coordinate 532,798,739, forward strand.
GGCGGGGGGTATACTGGGATGTATAGGGAGAGGCATCATCAACAGAAAACAGGAAGTTGTTATCCCTCTGTACAGACAGTTGGTGAGACCCCATCTGGAGTACTGTGTCCAGTTCTGGAGACCCCATCTCCATAAGGACATAGACAGGATAGAGGCAGTCAGAGAGGGCAACTAAAATGGTGCAGGGTCTGCAAGAGAAGCACGTATGAGGAGAGACTAAAGGAGCTTAATATATATACCCTTGAGGAAAGAAGGAGAGGGACATGATGAAACTTTTAAGTACCTCAGTGGAATCAACAAAGTCCAAGAGGTAGCATCTTTCAGAAAAGAGACTTGTAAGAACAAGGGACACAATTTAAAGATAGAAGGAGGGTGGTTCAGGGCAATGTGAGGAAGTATTATTTCACAGAGAGGGTAGTGGATGCATGGAACAGCCTTCCGGAGAAGGTTGTAGGGTCTAAAACTGTAAAGAATTCAAGAATGCATGGGACAGACATACGGCAATTCTTGTGGGGGGTAGGAAGAAATAGGCTGTTGGTTAACTAGGATCTGCGGCCTATCCTGTAGGTAGGGAAATGGGCAGACTAGATGGGCCTAGCGGTCCTTATCTGCCGTCAAAGTCTATGTTTCTATGTTTCTATGAGATAGGATAGGATAAGCAATTGCAGGAGCAAAAAGGTAGAGAAGTTTAGAATCAAGCTCATCTGGTGAAATATAGAAACGTAGAAACATAGAATTTGACGGCAGATAAGGACCGCTTGGCCCACCCAGTCTGCCCAATTCCTCACCTAATGGATAAGCTGCAGATCCTAGTTAACCAGCAGCCTACTTCTTTCTACCCTCACCCCCTAGAATTGCCTTATGGCTGTCCCATGCATGCTTGAATTCAGCCACTGTTTTTGATTCCACAACCTCCTCCGGAAGGCTGTTCCATGCATCCACAACCCTCTCTGTGAAAAAATACTTCCCTATATTACCTCTGAGCCACCCCCCCATCTTCAAATTGTGCCCCTTGTTCTTGCACACCTCTTTTTGAAAGATGCTACCTCTTGGACTTTGTTGAATCCTTGAAGTACTTGAAAGTTTCTATCATGTCCTCCTCCCTCCTTTCCTCAAGGCTATACATATTAAGCTCCTTTAGTCTCTCTTCATATGTCTCTGGTGCAGACCCTGCACCATTTTAGTTGCCCTCTCTGGACAGCTTCCATCTTGTCTATGTCCCTCTGTGGAGATTGGGTCTCCAGAACTGCACACAGTACTCCAGATGGGGTCTCACCAGCTGTCTGTACAGAGGATAACAACTTCCTGTTTTCACTGGTGATGCCTCTCCCATGCATCCCAGTATCCCCAGCCCTCCTTACTGCCCTCTCCCATTGCTTGCCCACCTTAAGTCATCTGATATGACTACCCCCAGGTCCCTTTCCATTTTTGTTGTTGTTAGTATCTCACCCCCCATTGTGTACTTTTCCCCTTGGTTTTTGCTTCCCAGGTGCATTACCTTGCACTTCTTAGCATTAAATCTAAGCTGCCATACATTTGACCATTCCTCTAACCTTGCCAAGTCCCTTCTCATCCTTTCCACCCCACCTTGTGCATCAACTCTGTTGCAGATCTTTGTGAGGAGCCTTTAGAGGGGTTGAAGGATAGGAAAGCATTAAGAGCTCCATCAGAGGAGATAGTAGAAAAGGAAAATGGGGGCCGGGTAGGAACTGGCTGAGGCGAAGGGCTGAAGTTAGTAGGTGGCAACGGGGAGAGGGAATTTAGAAGAGATGCGGCACACAAGGTGTAGTAGGCATTAAATTCATTGGCCATGGAGCCAGGGTCAGAAATTAGAGAGTTATTTATTTTGAGAACTGGAGGGTGAGGGTGAGAGTGAGGAGAGAATAGGACATGAACTACCCTCCAAAATTTAGATGGAGAGTTAGTGTTAGTCAGGAATGAGGAGTTGAAATAATCAGACTTAGCCAGTCTAGTAGCTTTAGTATATGAATTGTGTAGCATTCTGTACTTAACGTAGTCGTTTGGATGTTTAGTAGATTTGTGTTTTCTCCAGGCCCGATCATGCTCCTTGAAGCAGGCCAGTAGTTCAGGGGTGATCCAGGGGAGGTGAAGCCCACGGACTCTGGTTCATCTGAAAGGAGCAATGGCATTCCAGGTGGCAATGAATTTATCCTTAAAATAGTCAAGTGCTTGGTCGACAGAAATGGCAGTGGAGACGAGGGCCCATTCGGTGGAAGCAAGTGCAGTGCTGATTAGGGTTAGGTCTAAGGATTTAAAGGACTGGAGCTGTATGATTTTAGGGGGAGGTTTGGGATGATGAACCTTACGTACAATGAAAATGGGGTTGTGGTCACTTAGGGCATCGGGGAGGAGACCAGATTTAATGATGCGGTGCAGGTGGGTTGTGAGTGCCCAGTCAAGCAGGGTGTGGTTTTGTGTTTTGGGATTAGGGCATGTGGGCTCAAGTATAAGTTGAGTGAGGTTTAGAGCAGTGACATCATTGCATGCTTGTTTAACTTGGGAGACAACCAATTTAGATTCATGTCACCTATTATGAAAAGTTCACCAGATTAGGGAGAGAGGTGATATTGGCTAAGAGTTCAGTTGTGACCGAAGGTTGAATGCAGGCGCAATAGATGCCAGCCACAAAGGTTGGGATTGAGAAAGGAAGGGTAATGCAGGTGACAAGGGCTTCATAGGTAGCTGGGATGGAGGTAGATAGGGTGGTAGTAAACTGCAGTGAGGACAGGATATACATGGCCACCCCCCCTCCATGACCAAATCGATCTTATATGGAGATGGAATACCCAGGGATAGCAATGGCATTGTCGGGGTGCTTTTTTTGAGCCATGTCTCAGTAATAATTAGGATGTCAGGGGTGTGTGAAATCATAAGAGTTTGTAGGAGGTCGATTTTAGGTAGCAGTCAGCAGATGTTCAGGTGGAGGAGCTTCAACCCGTTAGGGAGGGTTGTAGTGGAAGTGGAGTTTGGAGACATGTTATTTGGGTAAGGAGTCAGGGTAGGAGAAGAAATATGGCCAGGGTTGGGGTGAATGTTCCTGATGAAAGAAGGAGGACTTTCCTATGTTTATCACTCTGGGAAGAATTAATATTATAAAAGTGAACCTCTTGACTCATCTTTTATACCCCACTGGAATGTTAAATGTTGTTTTACCTAGATATTGGTTTATACCCCTGCAGATCATGATCAATGACTTCCTTTGGCACGTCAAAACAGTCCGGAGAGCTTATTATGAGTTGACCAACACCAAAAAACATGGTGGCCTACGATCCCCAAATTTCTATTTATTATTATTTGGCTCTCCATAAAAGTAAATATCTTAAATGTGGGCCGGCGGACCGGGAATGCAGTACAGGCTTATGAAAACAGTGGTTAATGATAGAAAAAGAACTAGGTTGGGCCCAGGGTTAACATTTATCTAGTCTTCTTTATACCAAACCTGCTTGTCTCCTCACTTGCCTTAAACCAACTCCCATGTATTGGACCTTATGAGCCCATGTTCAGTTATGTAGATGCCTACTTCTTGATTTGGTTTGAGATGTCTCCCAACCCATTTTGAACAGTCCCAATTTTAAAATAGCCAATCGCCCTATTACGAGTAGGTTTTTGCCAATGATCCCCTTACCTCAGTCACTCAGATTTTAACTGACAGACACATAACTGATGTTTATACTTTGCAAAATGTATATGGAGTACCTAATCAGGTGGTATTTAAATATCTGCAATTATCCCATGCCATCTCATCCCATAGGAGACCATAACCTTGGTCGAGTGTAGGGAACAGTCATCTGGGCACTCTGTTACAGGATGCTGCCTCTCTGTACTGCAGCACTTTATAAAACATTGCATTTATAAAATCCAGCTAGGCTGTCAGGGACATGTTTTTGTTGATATGAGTCCATTCAACTGACCTGGACTTCAGAGGATTGGCAGTGAATCTGAAAAGACCTCTATAAATTTATAAAACAAGACATATATTAATTGATTCAATTAAAATCTTACATAATTCATGTTTTACCTCACTGAGATTGTTTCAAATGGTAATCTGGTCACTCCACTTGTACAAGATGTGAGATATCAGACAGATCTCTGTTCCATACATTGTAGGAATGTGAAATTTTTGGTGTAAAATTAAATAGCACTTAGATCCCATGCTGGGATAAATGGCTACATTTACACCTGAGATCTGTGTTATAGGTCATTATCCTAGCAGGTTTTTGGGCCCTGGAAAGGATATATCACTTTAATCACTGCTACAGTCAAAAATGTCATTTTAATTCACTAGATGGATGATAAAGTTCCATCATGGGCCGAATGACATAATGAGATTTTAGGTGCCTTTAATACTGAAACACACATTGCTAATATCTCATCAGCATCATTCAGACTGGTAATGCTAGGAACCGTTATATGTTCTTCTTTCCATTATAAGATAGGGATTACTCTTGTAAGAGGCGCCCATTTAGTGTAGGGCATCCTTGGATGTTAGACAACAATAGGTTATTTTTGGTTGTTATGTAGTCTTGATGGACCCTTATTGTATGTGGCACTCCAGATAGGCGGTGAATTTATACTTGTAGGGGTTGGCATGTTGCTTGTTTTCCTCCTTTCTTGTGTATTTGTTTTAGCAGTATTGAATATCTGCTGCCTGCATGTACTTGGGTTATTTGTATTTGTGCCTTTTCAGTAATGTATATTAAATTAAAAAAAGGACTACAGCAAACTCAATCATACACCCTAAAGGTATAATGCTATTGATTTGTTCTGGAGAAAATTTTGGTCTTATTTATCTTTGTCTCCAACATCCCAAGATAGCATTATGCCCCTGTCTTTTATGGACGTGTTATACATGTTATAAAATCATTACCTAGGAATGATGTTAGCACTTAATGAGTACTGTGATTACTTAATGATTTTATAGATACATTAGCGATAGAAGGCCAGGGGGAGGACTATAAGACTCAAAGGGAGGAAGGGGTGTGTGTAGAGGTGACCTAGAAAAAGCATCAGTACTGAATGAATACTTCTGTTCAGTATTCATGGTAGAGGGGAGGATAGGACCACAGCTAGGCATCAGAAACAATGGGGAGAGGTAAACACCAGTCCTTTTACAGAAGAGAGACTCCTGGAGTAACTCACAAAACTGAAGGTGGACAAAGTGATAGGACCAGATGATATGCACCCAGGATATTAAAAGAATTATGGACAGTGCTAGCAGCACCACTGGTGGCCCTGTTAAGTGAGTCCATCAATACAGGGGTGGTTCCAGAAGTCTGGAAGGGGGCAAATATGTCCCTATTTATAAGAGCGGGAGCAGGGAGGAGGCAGGAAACTATAGGTAGGTCAGCCTCACCTCAGTTTTGGGCAAGATCATGGAGGCACTGCTCAAGGAAAGGATTCTACAACACCTGGTAGCCACATGAGCACAGGATCCCAAGCAGCATGGATTCACAGCAGGAAGATCATGTCGAACAAACCTGATAGACTTTTTTGAATGGGTGATGAAAGAGGTGAATCAGGGAGGAGCGGTGCATATTGCTTACCTTGATTTCAGCAAGGCCTTTGACACTATACCACACAGAAGACTGGTTAACAAGCTAGGTAGCATGGAGGTGGGCCCTAAAGTGGTAAACTGGGTTAGTAACTGGGCAAGGAACAGGAAGCAGGGGGCGGTAGTGAATTGTATCAAATCCAAGGAAAGAAAGATGACGAGTGGGCTGCCTCAGGGATCAATCCTGGGCCAGTCCTTTTTAATGTCTTTATCATTGACATTGCTGAAGGGCTAGAGGGGAAGGTTTTCCTATTTGCAGATGACAGAAAGTTCTGCAATAGAGTAGACAACCCAGAGGGGGTCGATAGAATGAGGAGGGAATTAGGAAGGCTGAAAAGATGGTCCAAACTGTGGCAATGAAAATTCAATGCAAAGAAGTGCAAAATCATGTACCTGGGGCAAAGAAACCCTGCGGAAAGTTACAGGATTGGGGGGGGGTGATGGCAGTTACTGGGTAAGAAAGAGATCTAGGGATAATCATCTCAGATTACCTAAATGTGGCCAAACAGTGTACTAAGGCTGTGGAGAGGGCCAGTGGGATGTTGGAATTTATAAGAAGGGGTATCACAAGCAGAAGAAGGGAGGTAGTGATGCCTTTGTACAAAATGTTGGTGAGGCCTCACCTGGAATACAGTTTTCAGTTTTAGAAGCTGCATCTTTGCAAGGACATAGAAAGGGTGGAGGCAGTCCAGAGAAGGGCAACCAAGATGGTGCAGGGCTTGCATCAGAAATCAGAAGACATATGGGACAGATTAAGAGACCTCAATATGTAAACACTGGAGGAGAGGAGGGAGGGTTGGGGACATGATTGAAATCTTCAAGTATCTTAAGAGGGCTTGAACAAGGTGCAAGTGGTTGACATTTTCAGTACAAGAGATGTACAAGGACTAGGACGACAAAAGATTGGCGGGGCAGGTTAATGGGAAATGTGAGGAAATTCTTCTTTACAGAAAAGGTGGTGGATGCTTTGAATAGCCTACCCCAGGAAGTGGTGGGTACTAGCACAGTGGGGAATTCAAACATGCATTGGATAGACATAGGTGAACCCTAGATGGGGAAGAGAGGTGAAAGCCAATGACCACGTGAGGGTCAGTGACCACTGATGCAGGCAGGTACTATGGGTAAACTAGGTGGGCCTAGCGGTCCTTATCTGCCATCATTTACTATGTTACTGTGGAATGGAATGGAATAGAGTGGAGTAGAATAGAATAATAGTGTATAGTAGAGCATTATAATGTATGGTAGAATGTTATTATAGGTAGAAATCTACCTTTTTATAACAACGTTTTACCATTGATGTGACGTCATGATCTTGTTAACCCATCAATGGTACGTCACATCAATGGGTTAACAACCGGGAACAGTCTGGGCATGCGCGCAACTGGATCGGACTGCTTTGAAACGGCCGCGGCGGTGAGGGCAGAGCGGCGGAGACTGAAACAAAACTGCAGTAGGGAATTGCTTTCTCTTCAAAACCTAAATGGTACTATACACTATAAAATATAATGTATGGTACATCGATAATAACTATTTTTAACCAATCTCAAAGGTTGCCATGGTGACTTAAACCTCTCGAGCTTCACGCTCGGGAGGTTTACCTCGTCACCTTGGCAATCTCTCGATAGTTGACAAACGGTTAAGCATCGATGACCATACATTATCCTCTATGTTCTATATAGAAATCCATAATTTTCAAAATGCTGTCGTACCACAGTTCAAAGGTCATGGAATGTGATTGTACCCTTCTGTGGTAGACCAACATTCTAGAACCTCTAGAGACTGCATAAGTTTTCAGTTTTGTTGTGAAATAGAAAAAAAAACACAATGCACATGTAACCCAACCCCCCCCCCTTGTGTCTAGGGGCCGATGTTCCCGAGGAGGGGGGCTACAACATAGATTTCTTCTCTAACAGGCTCCCAAAACAGTTTCAATGAGAAATAAAAAAAATGGATCTTACCGGGCAGATGCAGACCCCTCGTCCCCCCACAATGTCCAGAAGGGAAGTACCCGTTAATTCATTACCAATGGTCACAGATCCACCCTCTAGTTCAGCATTCCCAGAATCTTTGGGAAACTTCTCAAACTGCTCTGGGGAAAAAGGCTCTGGGATTTTCTAAAACTAAGAAGTGATTTCATTAGAGATTGAAATAAGTTAAATCACCCTGAGACCAACTTTTCAAACAAACCCAATTTATTATCCCGGACCCCCCCCCCCCAATAATCTTAGGTGGGGCCCGGGGCTCAGTTGCTTAAACACTGAAGATATACAGCTCCACGGTGCTAACTTTTGTATACTGTCAAGAAGAGGAACAAGGCAGAGATACCAAAGGCAGAAATGTTCATCTACACCACATGCAGCGTAAATCTCATGAAACTAGGATGGTAAAGCTTCCAGAAATGAGGTGCACCCAGATTCCCTGGCATGAGTCAATACCAGCCCAGCATTTTCTTTTATGCCCATTATGTACACAAGCGGTAGCTTCTCTCACACCAGTGCCTGACTCACTTGGCCATTCCTTTACAGGGACCTGGACCCTACAGCTCAGAAATCCCAATTAGCGCTATTCTGCCTCCACACAACAAGCACCTCTAATACCGACCTGCCCCACGGGCTCACTGGAATACTGATGGACACCTGCTCCCTTAGCCAGATGCAGGAAACAGGCTCCCACTTAAAGATGTACCTGGATGGCCTAAATCTGCAGCCGTTAGAGCTGTCCCCTTCCAACCTTTCCATGCTTGAGCTGAGCAACCGGCCCAGAGGAGACTTCTAGGGTACTCCATGGTCCACTCTGCAAAGTTCGCAGCCCAGGGCCTGTCTCTCAAACAGGCATGCACAGATAGAGCCACACCGGGCCCTCTCTCAAACACCCTGGGCTGCCCTGCCATGTAGGAAAAGGAGGGCCACTGCCACCAGCTCCCCTTCTGTGAGAGCCCTGCCACAGCTCTTATGACACTGACAGCCCAGGAATCCAACACCCTTAGCAGAGCCCCTTAAACATCTCCCAAGGCCCAACCTTCCTCATACCTAACTACTGGATCCTCTCACCACCCCAGCCTCCAGGAGACCCAGGACCCAAATGACTCCAACTAATGCTGCCTGTTGCCACCCCAGTGGATACCCATTCTATTCCTAGAGCCTCACTGCTGCTTGGATGCCCTACTTACAGGGGGGTTCCCCTTCAACGGCCCTAGCAGAGTCTGACGACCTTCTGTCCTCCTGCCTATTCTCCCATATCTTTTCCTCTCCCCATCCCAGTTCCTTCCTGCTTATAGTGGCTAAGTAGGTAGCACACTCGCCTCTGATGCCAGGAGATCAGAGGGCTGTGGGCTCAGGTCCCACATCTGGCACTTGGGTTAATATCCCAGTACTGACACTGTAGTGCGGCATGAGAGGGGTGCTGCACTTCTGAGGTGCCGTCTTTCGGATGAGATGTTAAACCGAGGTCCCATCTGCCTGGATTGGTGGTAGTTTAGGTGGATGTTGAAGATCCCATGGCACTTATCGAAAAGAGTAGGGGAATTTTATTAAGCAAAGAAAACACAACATCAAGCATAAAAGTGTAATTCAAACGGAAAAAAAAAATCATCAATAATCATATATCAACTGAAAATAAACAAGTCAGAACAGGAAAGAAAAAAAATACAGTCAGCAGAGCACAACAGCGTATATACAACATCAGTGCAAAAAATTAATATGTTTCCACAATAACTGAAAGCACTGTAGAGAAAGCTGACGATGTTCCAATTCCATTAGATTCAACAAAGTTGTTTCCATCTGCAGTATAATAGAATGTGGCAATGTCGGAAGTTGCTGTAAAACATACTGACAGCGTGCTTGCCACAAATAATATTTACACATGGAAAAAATAACCCTCAAAGGACTGTGATGAAATTTGTTCCATGGTCCAGAAAAGTCACCCAGTATCAATGTTTGATAGGTGATTCTAATTAAGAAAGGCCATTGCCACTTGTTGGCTAAAGTTTTCCAAAATAAACGAGTGTCTGTACATTCAAAAAAGAAATGAGTCATTGTCTCTTCTATCTGAAAACAAGAAGGCTTAGGACAATACCGTTCTTGAGAAGACTTATGTTTCAAGTTGCCTCGGACATTTAACCTGCCATGACAACATAGCCAGGTGACATCCCACATATGATGTGGGATTCTTTTATCACGAAGAAACAGTAAAGCGTACTTCATACGGGAAGGGGTACATTCTGGAAACAGCAACACTGGTTTTGTAACATTTAAAAAGGTGTCATAGAGTTGTTGTCTAGTGAGCGTCAGGATAGATGATTTTCGCAATTTCCAGAATCGTAACTTACGGAAACTGTCTGTGGCATATGATGGAATATACAAATTACAGGAATGTCTGGGTGGGAAAGCATCCCATTTATCCATAACAGACAGTATGGCATTGCTGACCCATGTATCGCAAGTATGGGAAGTGTAATGGACGCTTTGAAAGAGGTGAAAAAGAAGGAAAGAAAGAAAAAAAGCTATGGGGTGAACCATCCCAAGACCTCCTTGTTGTATGGGTAAATATGTGATGTCCCTTTTAATAGGATTAAGTCGGCTACCCCATATCATCTGAAAAAAAATACTAAATAGTCTCATCTCTAAGTGTTGGGGGGCATAAACATAACTAAGATATAAAAAAATAGGAAGTAAACATTTTTTAACCATCAAAACTCGTTTCTTCTTCCCCAATTTCCAAGTTTTCCACAGTTGTACCTTATTCTCTCCAATAAGAATTTGCTTGTCCCAATTATATGTCACCACATCTGCAACATTGAACCATATGCCCAATATCCGTTGCGGGTCAGTGCTTGTCTGAATTCCACCTACTCTGGGATAGAGGTGGAATCTGTATCTAAAGGAACAGACATACTCTTCTGGAGGTTAAGGGTCCCACCCGAAACTGAAGTAAAATTCTGAAAGATCTGGACTGCCCTATCTCCAGAATCCTTATTGCGTACAAATAAAAACCACATCATCTGCATATGCAGAATTTTTTTCCGGGAATAAAGTAGAACTGGGTGCTAACCCCACAATTTGTGAGTCCCATTTAATTTGTCTAATAATGGGGTCTAAAGCAAAAGTATACAATAAAGGGCTTAATGGACAGCCCTGTCGTATCCCAACTCTCTGGGGTAAATTATCCCCCAAATATCCGTTAATTAAAGGAATAAAACTAGCTATGGAAAATAAACGAGTAAGCCATGTGAGAAAAACATCTGGTATACCATATAACTTCATGATCTGGAATAAGTACGAGTGATGCACTGAATCAAATGCCTTCGCTTAATCCAAGGAGAGAACAAAACCAGCAAGGCGACTTGTCTGTTTTGCCTCAAAATTTCCTTAGCATGATCAGATTTGTTTGTATAGAGCGACCAGGAATAGCACAAGACTGTGAAAGGTCTATAACATCAGGTGGCAGTTGTTGTAATATAATACTAAGTAGTTTTGCCAAAATTTTATAATCAGTATTAAGGAGATGAAGCAGTCTCCAATTCAGTAGTGAACATTTATCTCCATTTTTATAGATAAATTTCAAAATAGACAACCCAAAGTCAGAAGTCCCGTCCCGTCCCTGTAATACATAATTATACACCTGTGTCAAAGCTTCCACCAAATCGTCCTTAAATGTTTTATAGAATTCATGAGTAAGGCCATCTGGACCAGGGTCTACTCCTAATTTAAGCTGGGAAATGGCACAAGCCACTTCCTCTTGTGTAATTAAGACTATAGAGTCCATAGCACGATGTGCAGAGACCTGTGGGACAGGTGCCGTAAAAACCTCAGACAAGACAGTCGGACTACGGGGCGTATCACCAAACTGTGTCTGTAAATGGGAGGTAGCAATTGACAGCATGCCAGAAATAGAGTAATCAATGTTGCCCAACGGGTCATAAAGACCCTGCATGACCGTAGTATGCATCCGTTCCTTATAAGCTAGAAAAGGGTTAGCGGAGGGGGAAACCAAAGTACTAACTCTCATCAAAAACTTTAAGGTGCGGGCACTATCATATTGATGTGCAAACATGCATCGATGTAATTTTTTGATTTGTGAAGAATAATCAATAGGGGAGGAAGCAGAATATGACAAAAGTTTATATAATTGATTTCTATAATCCAAATATGTAAGATATTTGTCCCTGGCCATACGTCTGCCCATAATCTGAAAAAAAATCCGTAAGCCCAGTTTTGTATCATGCCACCATGTCCATACGGAATCGTAGCAACAAAGGACAGAAATCCGGGCCTGAAAAAGTGATCATACTTGTGCCTGAACAGTAAGATGGGAAAACAAGGAATTGTTAAGTTTCCACAGGTTTGAGTTCGATAAAAAACCAGAGGAGCAGACCCCAGAGAGAATTTCCCAGTTAACAAATGATGATCAGAGAGCTCAGAGGGGTGGATCGATATCTGATGCGGGATACAATAGTGTGAGGAAATAAACAGTCAATCCTAGTATGGTAAATGGATCTATAATAAGTATATCCAGCATCTGATCTCAGAGCATGATAGGCATCAGTTAAACCCACATCCTTCACTAAAGTACATATAGCATGAGAGTCACAATATATTTTTTTTCCAGCCGCTGTCCTACAGGAAACATCTATAGAGTAGTTGAAATCATCACCCCAGATAATGTGTTTATGGGTACAGCGATAAGGTTTAATTAGGTCAAGTAAACTGATTCTAGCAGCTTTGGTTTGAGGAGCATAGAGGCTGATAATCTGAAGGAATGGCCCTGAAAGTGCAGTCTAGAATCAAAGCTCTACCTGGAAAAATGTCTACAATGTGTGAGATGGAAAAACAGCAGATGTAAACAGGATTGCTCCCCATCTGCTAAATCTTCACCAAGTCCATCTGAGGGACCCACACCCAACCCCTTTTAACTTGCTTAATGTCAAAAATAGACTTCAAGCGAGTTTCTTGGAGTAAGAGAACATCAGTATGGAGGGAAGCAGCAAAATGAAAAAAAGAAGTCCGTCTTTTGTAGTTCTTTAGACTACAGACATTAAATGAGGAGAGCGAATGGTAGCCAGAGTCAGAAACTAATCAGCCACTCCATCCATGACAGTCATATTTTACGTTTTACTCCCTTCTTTGTTCTGTTAAGTTTTTACGGACAACATCCAGAGGCCTGGGACCAGAGACTTCCATATCTGAGGGTAAAGCGAGGTCTCTGAATCCCATCAGAGTCCTCCCTCCCCTTTCAAACAGTCAAAGGCATTAGAAATGTGCTCCTCACTAACTTGTTGAGATTTGTGAGTAGTTGCCTAGTAATCCATCTGCATTGAGTAAAACCTTCCAGGTCCCCAATAGGTAGGTCAGAGGTATGTGTGGTAGTAAGGTGCAATATGGTATCCACCACATCCTGTGTAGGTGAGGAGACATCCGTAGCAGTGGGGGTCCAAACTCTGACTTGGGAGCCACAGTCAATATGGGAGGTGGTTGGGAGGAGGGAGGAGTGGAGGGCTTCAAGGGTCCGGGACAGTGACAGGGGTAGGATCTTTCCTGTGCCTTATCCTGTGCCTTCTGGACTAAAGTGTCAGGATTCCAACCCTCATTGCGATTCTTACTAGCCCAGGGGCATTGATGGTAGGCATGGCCCTTCTCATTGCATAGGTTGCATTGGAAAACGTTCACAGGACATGCTAGGGTGTCCATATCCCCCACATAAACTACATTTCAACATATCACAGGTGCTACTCAGATGTGTATGCACACCGCACTTGTAGCAGGCCCTAGGCTGGCCCCCATAAAAACAAACGCCTCTATTCTTGCCTAAAAAGAAACTATTGGGAAGATGTACCATCTCCAAGTTAACTTGGAAAAGCTTAGCCCGGAATTTCCACCCACCAGTCCACAGACCTTCCTCATCAATAATAGCTTCGGGGTGGGGGGACAAAACCGTACACCTATTTTGTAACCAATGGTAAATATCGCTAACACTCACGCATTCATTACGAAACATAATAGTGACAATACGCGCTGCTGGTTTTGTCAATGGAATCACATAAAAGGGCGTCCATAAAGGAGTGTGTTTCAAAGTCGCATATTTGTGCCAAAACCTATCTAACCCCACATTAGTTTTAAAGCTGATATCAAAGTTTCTTCACCAGAAATGTGGATCAATGCATATATTTCTGAGGCCTGAAAATGCATAGAACCCTTCAGCAAAGTCCTAGCTACATAATATCGGTCCGGGAATTCACTAAGACCCCCTCCTAGAGCGAAGGCGAACAGCATTACTTCTGGGGGCCTGTTCCAATTTATTTTTAAAGAGGTCAGAAAGAACAGGACCCCTACCAGAGGGTGGAGGCAGAGCTGAGGATGGAGGTAGGGCTGAGGGGCCTTCCCCTGGATCATCCATTGGAGGGGAGGGCATCAAAACAGTAGTAGGGAGAGACGTAGATATACATGGTAAAGGAGTCAGGCCCAAAGCAGGTGCCTGTGTGGGTGTATCAGGGGGAACTGTAACAAGTTTAGAAGGGACCAAAGGGTAAGGGGGTGAAACAGTCCCAGAACCAGGCAATGCCATAATAGGCACAGTCATTTGGGAGGGCAGGACAGAAGGGGGAGAAGGCATCAAAACACTAGTTTCACTGGGTAGGGTGCAATGTCCCACACCCTCATGAGAAGACACAGCCCCCCTCCCCCCCCCGTAGTAGAGACATGCATAACATTCTCTAATTCTGCAGTTTCAACAATATCCCCCCAGTCCTTCCCAGATAAAGCAGTAGGTTTTGAAATAACAATGTCTGCAGAGGGAATAATGTCCCCAGGAATAGGTACCTTGGTGGAGCTCATGCAGGGCGGTGCAGGCCTGTACGGGGAAAACAGTACTCCATGTTCGTCCTCGTCCCAGGACAAATCCAGTGTCCAGGTGCCCAAAGCAGTCCTTGTCCAGCCAGCACGAAACAGCGCATCCGATGCAGTCCATGATGGTTCTGCCATCTCCAGAGCATCCTGGCAAACCAAAGCACGCACTGAGAAGCTTAGAGGTGGTAGTGGTGTCAGAAGAAACTGCCGGTAAAGTCTGTCCGTGGACTCCCGAAAGTGGCTCTGAAGCCGTGCAAGCTATCCCGAACCCCTCACTGGAAACAGTAGGGGGAATAACACTGAGAACACAGGCTGCATTCTCCAAACTTGGTTCCACTTCTGGACATGGTTTCACTGATGAAACTAGAGGAATTCGTTCTCGTGCTGGTAAGGAGGGATCCCGTAGTGTAGTCGTAGGAAGCGGTCTAGCCACCATAATAGGCACAGAAGGCGACTCCGCCAACACTGAAACTGAATCAGGAGGTGCCGCAAACGGCAGCGCAGCAGTGCAATCCATGACCTCTCTCAAGCAAGACTAAGCACACACTGAGGCCTCCATGTCGAAAACCAGAGATACCCCTACTGGCAAGAGTAGGGGCATTTTTATTACAACCATAACAAATCATAACAGAAAGCAACCATTCAAAAATCAGGCAAATACGAGACAAACAGAGAAGGCAAAAACCAAAACACACAAAAAGGAAAAAAAAAACAAGAACCCCCCCCAATAAAACATAATACAGAATATAACAATAAACATATGCAAGACTGCAAAGAAATCCATCCATAAAAGGGAAAAAAAGGTCTGTCAGTAAGTCACAAAATCACCAAAAACCCCAATATATTTTCCAAATGTTTCGTTTGAGTAATTTTCTTTCCCCTTCTTTAATACGAACAATATTTTGCACAATTTTGTAAAGCAGATCCTCAGGGGCAACATAATGCTGTTGAAATAAAAATCTACACCTAACTTGCCAAACCCAATACAATATAATAACAGCTATTAAATTTAGGGTACTAAAGTCATACCCATTCCATGAAGCCAGAAATAACCCAAAAAACAAAGATCTAGGGTCCCACACTTTCCACTCATGGTGCCAGTATTTACGGCTCCACAAAAACCAAAATTGTGCAGTAAAAGGGCAAGAAAAATATAAATGTACCATAGTCTCTATTATCTCATTACAAGAATCTCTAAAACAGTAACGATCTAACAACTGTTTATGTTTATGGTTCCCCCAAACATTAATTTTGCCGTGCACACCTAGCCATAAAATATCCCACATGACTAAAGGAATCCTAGTATCAGTCAGGCGATTGCCAATCATAGTTTTGTCAGAAACCCTAAAATCAGGAAAGACAGCCTCCGAAAACCAAGAGTCCACTATGACCAGGTATAAACGTTTTCAAGAAAGCTCAGATACCATTTGTACCGTAATATGCCACGTCTTAAGCATGTCAAACACCACTACTCAATCAGAAGACAAGACCTAACTCCATTTATTTTTATGCAAAAAACTTGCCGAAGACCATTCCCACAAAATCCCCGAAAGGGAAGTACGAACCAATGGAACCCATGAGTGAGGCAGCCAAAGGACCAGAGGTCTCAAATTGGTGGAAAAAAAAACGGAATAAAAGAAAACAATCGGGTGAATCATATTGACCCCCATGACGGTAATCAGCATATAAAATATTTCTTTTAACAGGGTTCAACCGACTGCCCCAAAAACAGGAAAAAAAAGACCCATAAGAGGCACAAAAAACTGTTTAGGTACTGGAAAATGTGAGCAACATATATAAACAAAGGCAATAAACAAGTTCTGATCAAAAAACCTTTTCTTTTCCCCATGAACCATTTATTCCATCTACAAACTTTTTCCTTACCTTCATTCAAACGCAATTCCCAGTTGTACAGTGCCATGTCAGACACCCCAAAAAACAGACCCAAAATCTTGTGGGGAGAGTCCACCAAATGAATACCACCCAGATGGGAACTTCCAATAGAGAGTCCCGCTAAATTGAAACAGACACTCTTTTGAAAATTCAAACGAGAACCAATACAACTGAGAAAAACAGGAAGAAAATGACACAATAAACGGCCTACCAGTACTGACGGAACCAAGACACATAAATCATCAGCATAACATAGGACTTTATAATTATTCAAACCCAGACCAAATACCCGAAGTCCAGGAGATCTTTAGTAATCGAATAACAGGGTCTAGAGCTAAGATCAAACAAAGTGGGCTTAAAGGACACCCTTGTCTCACACCTATTCAGATGTAACAAGGAGATCCAATCCACCCATTCACAAGGCCTAACATAAGCCAAGGAGTAACATAAGCTAAGCCGATTGACAAAATTGAGGAAACCGATGCCCGGAGAGTCAACCAAATAAATTCTTGAGACACACCATCAAAACTTTAGATAAATCAAAATTAAATAAGTAACCAGTAAGTGCTCCCCTGTGCCCATGAGAAAACAATTCTCTTACCAGGATCAAAGCATCTCGGATGGACCTACCCGGGACCGAACAAAATTGAGAGGGAGAAATCAAAAAGGGCAACAGTTTCGAAATCCTATTACCCAACAATTTCGCAAATATTTTAAAATCCATATTCAACAGTGTAATTGGACGCCAATTTCCCAAGTCAGATCTATCACCCTTATTTTTAAAAAGAAAAAGCATCAACCCCACATACATTTGGTCCGAAGCGGTCTTCAGACAAAAAGCATTAAAATGGCCAACAACTGAGTAGGCATAACATTCCACAAAGATTTATAAATTTCGAAGACAACCCGTCTGAGCCAGGTGCCACCTTATCTTTTAAGTGGAGATGACTACCATCACTTCTTCCCGTGAAAAGGGGCCAAAACAACCTGTTGCTGAGCCAGTGACAAGGTAGGTACATCCGAGGCTTGCAACAATAAGTGCATGTCTTCCAATTCAAATACCGGAGATTCAAAGGTAAGCTTTACAAAATCCTCAACACACTGTAAAAGTTGAGACGTCCCTGTCACAAGGTTACCCTGATGGTCAATGAGCTGAAACATCTGCTTATCAAACCCCCTGTCCTTGCCAGTATCATAGGGGTTAAATTGGCTCTGTTTCCCAGAAGTCCAAAATCGTTGTTCAAAATTTAAAGACCTCTGCCTATCATACTGGACTTGAGTCAGAGCCGATTTAACCTCCCTAATACGATCCCCACAATCCAATTGTGACAAATAAACCACAGAAAACAAGTCATACAGTTCAGCCTGAAGGAGTCGAGATTGACGGTGCCTACTATCCACTAGAAGTCTAGAGCGGAATTTAAAATAGGCCCTCAAACATATCTTTGTATCCACCCACCACTCAATCATAGAATCATAAAGAAAAACCACAGAAGTCCGATCCAAGAGGAGATCCAAAAAACCTTTATGAAACTCCTGATCCAATAATAAAGACATATTCGCCCTCCAAACCCCAGGCCCATGAGCAAACACCCCCCCCCCAAATGTATTTGCAACCCTAACAGATTATGATCCAAAGTAGCAACCGGCAAAACTGTGCCCTGAAAATCCCCAGTATTCCATGAACAAAGCCAAAAATCAATCCTGAAGGTCAGGTTGCCTTTAGAAAAGGTATATAATGGACTGTGGGCAAACACATCCACCAAATCCAAGTCTGCAACAATAGCTTTTAAAGCATGTATATCACAATACACCTTCTTCATAGAGGCAACATCTAAACTGGTATTAAAATCCCCTTCCCACAAGACTATTCGAGTCGTAAACAAATAAGGTCTAATCAACCGAAAAAGCTGCACCCTAGCAGCTTTTTGTACTGAGACATAGATATTAATAAACTGATAAGGCAAAGTACGCCACAAAACATCTAAAATCAACACCCTCCCAGGGACCAAATCCACCAGCTTTTGAAAAAGAAATCCCGAAGTAGAAAAACAAAACCCAACACCAGAACAAAGCTCTTGACCAAGAGACCAATAAGAAGGCCCAAACCCCCAATCTCTAGTAGCCCTATCAACCTCCATAGTAGTGTAAAGGCAGACATCCTGTAAAAAATAAACCTCATAAGATAAGGAATGCAAAGCTGAAAATGTAGCAGACCGTTTATATAGTGATCTAACTATTAACATTCAGGCTAGCTAAATGAATAGTAGGTGACATCAAAGACATAACAATAATAGCAACAAAAGAAAGGAAAAATCCCAAAAAAGGAAACCAAATCATTTCTTCTTTCTAGTTCTAGTAGTCATTTTCTTCAGATTAGTCCCAGGGACAGCAGCCAAAGAAGTAGGAACTAAAGGATCCTCCGGTTGAGAAGAAGGAGGGAGAGACTCAGCAGGATCATCCCCATCCATAATGTCTCCCCAGCTCTGTAAAGGTTCATGGGGGTTAGCCACCGAAATGGAAAACTGTTGCGCTTCCTCTAGCAGTCTGGTGGAGCGAAGTCGCCTACCCACAGGATGAAAGGGCTCCATAACTACCTCAGGAAGGGGGGGGGGGGCTGGAGTCGGTACAAAGGGAACAGAAGTAACAGGCGAAGGATGAGGTGCTAAAGGAGGGGAGATAACCACTGGGGCCTCCGGCCTCTGAGGGGCAGCAAGGTCACCTTCAGAAACAGTCGAGGGTCGAATTGGAGACACAAAACCAGGAACCGGGTCCGAACCAGAGGGAGGTGACTTACTGGACGAAGCCGATTTAGAAATATAAAAGTCATGTTCCATGTAATCAGTAGTATTATGGGCAGCCCACGGGCAGGCTGCAAAAACATGAGAATCCTCACCACACAAATTGCAAGTAGGAGGAACAGTACAGGACAATACCGAGTGACCAAGCTCCCCACAGGCCGCACACTTCAACTGGTCACAATCAGAGCTTAGATGGGACAAAGACCCACATCTATAGAAAAAGCGAGGCTGGCCAGGATAAAACAAAATACCACGGTCTCTCCCTAAATAGAAACAATTAGGAAGATGCTGAATCCCTTCCTCAGTCATTTTAAGTTGGACATGAAACTTCCACCCTCCAGTCCAAAATCCATTGTCATCAATTAGGGCATGGGGCACCCCATTCACAGTACAGCGTTTTTCCAACCAATATAGAATATCCAAAACATTCACCCCATCATTTCGAAAAAGAACAGTAATAACCTTAGCAGTAGGCTTAGTAATGGGAATGACAACAAAAGGCTTCCAAATAGGGTCTGAGCGGGCAGCATAATATGCAGCCCAGAACTTATCCAATAAAGTAGCCGAACGAAAAGAAACATCAAAGTTATGGTCCCCTGAGGTGTGGATAAAAGCATACACCTCAGTCGGCATGATACCTAAAGAGCCAATAATTAAATGCTTGCCTACATAGTTGCGGTCCGGAGGAAGTTCCAAACCACCCTATAGTAACACGAGATACAAAACGCTCCTTGCAGGAATATCAGATGACTTGAACAAGGAAGCATAACTGCAGGTTTAGAAGAGGAAACATCCCGCTGAGCTTTAGGCACTGCATCCACAACAGGATCCAAAACTGTGACTGAACTTAGGACAGGAAAGGACTGACCTGTAGAAGGAGAGGCAGGACGCAGTTCGGAGGGCCGTCGACCATCCTGAGAGGCCACTGGAACCGAAGATACCGGCAAACAAGGCTGCAGCTGACGAGAATCCAAACACACAGCAGGGACTGCAGGAGCCAAACACCCAGTATCCCCACAAATCACTGGAAGCAATGCAACGTCCTGGTCCGTCTCTGAATTGGGAAACCCCGGCTGACATGATGAAACAGAGGGTTCCGGGTCCAGAGGCAACCCTGTTCCGGGCAGAGGAATGCTAGGGTCAGGTATCCAGGAGGTGGGAGTCTTGACCCACCCTGCCTTCTCGAGAGCCAACTCAGGGGACCAGGAAGAAAGTCTCGCTGAAAACGGAAAAGAGTCATCCTCCGATAGGGCGGCCGACACTGTAGCCGGATCGACCGCAAAATCCTCCACGGTATCCAAATTACTCTTTTTCGCTGTCCCAGGGGTGCCGTTGACTGCAATCCAGGCGTGACGCTTCTTCTCATCCTCCAAAGTCGGGACCACCACGGGTCAACCGAAACATCCATCGGAATAAACTGAACAGCATCAAGTTGCAAATCCATAGCTCCAGCAGGTAAGGAAGCAGCTAAATCACACTCAGAAGACATTTCAGCAGGGTCATCAGAAGGCACAGTTGCAGGGCCCAAGGAGCTCTCCACCAACACATCCACACACTCAGCAGTCCGAGACATACTGAGAGCAGTCCAGTCCTCCCAGGTGTCCCCCTACTGCAAGAGAAGGGGAATTTCCCCGGTGTCCTGGCCAAATTTCCCTCATTCACTAAAAAAATACCACCAACAGCTTACTCTGGTTTAAGGTCAGTTGGCATTCATCTGTATCCCCGTCCCCCGGGTCGTGCCTGAAAATAGGCAGGATTTGTCTATTGCACTTACCCGGTCAACAAAAACTAAATAAAAAAAATAAATATACTTTTTGACCTCTGCTGCCCCCTAGTGGTGACCAGCAAAAATGGCACTCTCCCAGGGCACCTTCATCAAACCCTAAGCCCTGGGAAGGGAGGAGGGGGACTCTAAGGTGAGCAATAAGCCCCTCTCAGATGAGAGGGGCTTACTCCACATTCACATAATACTATTCACTACAAAAATACAGGGTGAGCAACAATGCATAACCAGTGTGTTCTACCACCTTGGTGTTCTGATTCCCATGGACCTCTCCAAGCTTTGCTCTAAGGAGTCAGAGGAGTTCAGAACCCTTTTGTACGAGACACACTAGTGTCGTGTAGTTGCCATCCAGTATTCTCTATGAATATTTATTATTTATTTAATTTTGTTTACCAGGTAGTAGAACAGAACAGAATAGAATAGAATAGATTTTGGATTTATATATCATCTTTAATACACACCACATCGCAAGCACTTTACAGATCAATGTGTTAGATTCTGGTAGTACAGAGCCTGTATGTGGTATACATGCAGCAGCCATTAAGTGTTTCAGTACCACACTTCTTCACAGAAAGAGCAGGGGATGCCTGAAACAGCCTGCCAGAAGTGGTGAGGCGAAGACAATGGGGAGCATCAAACATACGTGGGATAGGCGCATGGGTATAATAAGTAAAGGTAAGAGAGGAGGGAGGGAGGGACACCTGTGACCAATTAGGGTTCAGGGTGTAGTAACAGGAAGGGAAAATAGGATGGACTAGATGGGCCTACCGGCCCTTTTGTAATGACACATTCTATGTTTCTATATTACACACATTGGAACCGGTGTTATTGAGAGAAGGAATGTTGCCCGAGACAACTGAGATAACTTCCCATCTCTTTTAAATAGTACCATGGAGTATTTAACTTGCATGTGGACAGTTGTCAGAAATGGGCAGAAGTTACCTCAAAATGATGGCACCTTAACAGTGCAACACCCTAGTTCCAGTGTTGAGCATTAGCCCAAGTGTCTGGTGTGGGACTTGAACCCACTACTATCCACTCTTCCTGGCCCAGAGGTGAGAGTACTACTAGCTGACCAACTGACACTGATGTAAGTTATAGTGTTATGTTTATGTGATATTTCAGTGCTTTTGTCATATCTTATAGTTTTTCTGAGATATGATAAGCACTGAACAATTTCTTACATAGGATGATTTGGTCAGGAGACTGTATTATTATCTCCCCAAATCCCCTTTAGCAACTTATATTGCCAAGCCACTAGGGGATGCTGTTCTCTCCCTTGCATTTTCCACTCCATTCTAAATAGAAATTGATGTATCCTATCCCTCTGCTTACCCGGTCTCTCTCTCATCAATCCCCCTGAGAAACCAGTCCTCTTAGTAATCTCCTCCCCTGTCTCAGTTTTCCTCCCCTCCATGGGACTCGAACTCTTGTTTGCATTGTCCAGCCCACTCAGAAGCCTACAACTCTGTCCATTAAGCCACTCAGCCTGTTAGTATCTCCACCTAGTCTGTTCTGCTGGTACCTTAGCCCCCTTCCACATCTTTCACCATCTCCCTAGAGCCTCACCTGCAACTTTTATTGATCGGCTACTAGAGGCCACTGTTTCTTCATTTTTACTTACCTACATCATATATTGTCTGGCCACTAGAGGCCACTGTTGCTTCACTTTTACTGTCCTCAGTACTTCCGTGGCCTCCCATGTATTCCTCTTCATTCCATCTTAGCCCTTCTCTTCTTTCTTCCTTCCTGTCTCCCCGCCGTTTCAGTCCTGTCCCATCCTAATACCACCCTTTCCACATCCTTCCCCCTGTGTGACCAACCTACCTACCTTTCATGTGCCCCCAACCCTTTCCAACTACCATATACTGATAATTCACCCTGGGTTACTCAACACCTCTCTCATTAAGCTTGAAGTCATCCAACATCTCCTGCATCCAGCCCCTCCAAATGCCTACAACTCTGAGGATACGGCTAAATCTAAAAGACATTCTCCCACTATCACTTTCTAGTCTTTCTCCTACTCCTAGCTGGGGTTGTTGAGCTAAACCTAGCCCTTGAAACATATCTTTCTGCAGGACCTCCCCAAGGGCTTGAGATTCTTCCATATAAATGCCCATAGCCTCCCTCCTAAACTGGACAATGTAAAAGTCTGGGTCACTCAGTGCTCCCCTGACATTCTGTGCATCATGGAAATGTGGCTGTCCTCACGTATCCCGGACACTCGGTTTGTTCTCCCTGACTGTAACCTCCACTGGCAAGACCATGGAAACAGGAGAGGAGGGATTGCGATTTACCCCCACAACTCCATTTCTTGCACTGTCACCCACCGTGAAGTTGTCCTGTAATCTCATGAACTCCTCCTGGCAAAGCTCACTTTTCTGTCCTCAATGGCACTTTTTTTTGGAGTTCTGTATGCCTCCCCCAAACTCCCTCCCCCTTCCTTGTCTCCTGCATCACCTCCACTACCACCCTTGCTTCTGCAGGCGAATTGATCCTTCTTGGTGACTTCAATCTAGACTGGCTCTCCCCTCATCATGACACATGCTTCCAAATTGAAGCACTAAACCTGGACCTAGTTGATCAAGGAGGCAACTTGCCTCAACCATCGCTTCCAGTCCCACACCCTTCTTGACTGGGTACTATCAACCCACCCTCACCATATCAGCTCTGCAGGTGTACTGCCTGATGTACTCAGCGATCACTGTCCCACCTTTTGTATCAGAAAGATACATCCTCCTCCAAATATATCCAGTATTGACCCCTCAAAATGCTCAACTCAAATAAATTACTCCTTGACCTGGCTATGGCTAACTGGTCATCGGTTCTCTCCACTCCCTGTGTTGATTCTGCTCTCACCCATTTCACAACAACCTCCATAGAAGTATGGGATGTCCATGCTCCATTGAAATCAGTCAGGGTTAAATGTCATCACAATCCCTGGATCTCTTCAAAAATCCTATCCACGTACAAAACCTGCACCCTCACTTGGCTACGCTTCAAAACCACATTTGACCCAACTGACCTGCAGAATTACTGAACCCTCCAAAATAGCTGTACCAAGCGTATTCAGCAGGCAAAATCTGAATATTTTAAAAACCTGACTGCAGACCTCCAACAACTCCCTGTCCTCCTTCTAGGACGATCTCCATTCGCTCCTGCACCCCTCCTCAGAACCCCCCCACCCAGTCTTTGCGTGGCAGGTTCCCTAGTTTCTGGACCCTACCTCTGTTGCAGATGCCCTAAATAAGTTCTTAATAACCTGCGCCCTCCTGCAAGATCTCCCCCTCCTCTCCTGCCCCTCCCCCTTCCCCCACGTGGCCCTCTGACTTTTAACTGCCTCTGGTATCCTCAGTGGAAGTCCTGACGGTTTCCACCCTAGACTTCTCAAAATCTCTGCACCCTCCTTTTTGACCCCTCTAGCTAACTTCCTCAATCTGTCTCTCTCCTCCTCTACCATCCCTTCAGCCTGGAAGTCAGCTATGGTCATAACCCTTCATAAAGGGGATGATCTCACACTGCCCCTGGCAACTACAGCCCCATATCACTTCTCCCCTCACTTGCCAAGGTCCAAGAATCACTTGTCCTCTCAAGGCTAAATGGCTTCCTCTATGCTTCCAACACTCTCTCCCTGGTATAATCAGGTTTTAGGAAATTCCACTCAACCACCTCCTCCCTTCTTCGCTTTACAGATGCCATTCATTCTGCAATAGATCAAGGGCAGATCACCTCGGCTATTTTCATTAACCTTGCAAAGGCCTTTGACTCCATCTCCCACCCTCTTTCTAAACAAGCTTAACACCAGTGGGCTTTCCTCAGCTTCTGTCTTCTGGTTTAGCTCCTACTTAACTGGTAGGTCCCAGTCAGTTAAAATCAGCAATGTCCTGCCCCCCATCCTTGCAGGCTTCCCCCAGGGCTCAGTCCCCAGACCTGTTCTCTTTACCCCGTTTATTAATGACCTCCCTTTTTATGCACCCATGCCAAGATCCATATGTATGTGGATGACAGTGGCCTATTTCTATCTGGTCCCTCTGCCCCAGCCGTCCAGACTCCACTGCAGTACGACTTTACCACAGTATCTAACTGGTTCAATGATAACTGCCTAAAAATGAATAACAAAAAGACTGTAGCCATGACTTTTTGCTCCAAACAGAAACTTGCCAGTCTCCCTGCCCTCCCTGCCTTCTCTACCCTAGCCAACACTCCTCTTAATGATGTCCTGGCCTACAAATACCTAGGCGTGTGGCATGATCCCTCGCTAGACTTCTCCTCCTGCTTTAAGGCCCTTTACTCCAAATTATAGTGCTCCCTTTATTATCCACCCAACTTGGTGCCAGTGTTTTTGGGTGGATAAGAGAGGGTGGTAAATAATAGAGGGTGCATATTAAGTGAAGAACTGTACCTGAAAAATGAAAAAATATTAAACATTATATCGGGAGATTGCTGGCGAGGACATAGCATGTACAATGCAGACACTTTTTTAATATTTTAGTTTTGTATAAAATGTTTTATTTTGTTGCAAAATTATGGATAAAAACAATGGACAAACATTTTAAAAGGATTTCAATAAATACAGTACAATACACATACAGCACTGTGGTACGGTGCAGTAAACTGCATGAAAGTGCATCTCAGATAAACATCTTAGATAAACAAACATGTGGATTGTCAGCTGCAAATTTAACGATTAGGCTCTTCTGAGCTGTGATTAGAGCAAGATGCATTCACTTTCCACATGCCGCCTTGGCCATCATTCTGCTGCCAACTTCCCAGTTCCCTTCAGCGTCACCACCAGCACCTCGACCCCCAACCCTGGAAGTGATGCTTTTATGCAGTCCCAAGCAGTCTAATTTAAATTTCTTACTAACAGGAAAAAGGATCAACAAAAGCACACTGTGCTGGAGTAAGCAGTGTTTAAATTTTTTTTAAATACCCCCTCCCCCCAAAAAAACACTTGTAAATCAGATATGTGCCACACAGGCACGAGGGGAGCTATGGAGAGTTATGGAGGGAAGGAGGGTGACTGACAATTTGTGGCAAATGAATAATGAATAATGATGCTGCTAATGTCCACAAGATGAACATTTACAATTTAGTAATTGAATTAAATTGTGGCATTTTCAGTACTTTGGTCCCATCATGTGGCGTGCTTTGTGAGGCGTGCGTCGTGATGATGCATGACACTGGCTTGGATGGCGGAAGACAGAGGGAGATTAGAATCAAGGACAGGGCACTCGGGGAACAAAACAAAGGCAGATGGTGGACACGAGGAGGCAGATGAAAGAGGGGATTTACATGGGGATGTGATCGGGGCCAGAGATAAGGAAGGCGGTAACTGAGGGTGGTGAATTATCGAGGGGCAAATAAATGAGGGAGCACAGTATGTCCCAAACTGGATCTACTGCACCACCATAAGGATAGTCTTTCCATCCCAGTCAGAAGCAACTTGCTGGTCAAATGGATATTCCCAGCTTTTGACTATACCAACATTGTCTTCAGTGCAGCTCCAGCCACCTCCCTCACCAAACTTGAGCACCTCTTCAGCGCCTCCTGTTGTTTCACCTCAAACCCCCCCCCAACACATCACTGTGACCTCTACTTCTCCTATCCTCCAATCCCTATTGTAGAGATGCACGTCCCACTGCTCCACTTTCATCTCTAAATACTGGTTTGGAACTCTTCCTTCCTACCTCTCCTCTCTCCTTTCTCCTCTCTCCTAAATCCTGCTACTCCCTCCTCCTACAATTCATGCACGAATTGCTTCTGCTCCTTCACCCTCCCACGAGCATGCACCTTGGCTGGGAAACTAGCATTCTCACTACTGTTCTCCTCCCTCTCTTCCATTTCCTGTATTAATTAGTGACCACATGTTTCTTGTTCTTGTTGTCTCACCCTGCTATCAAATATCCTGTACAATACTCTGTAATGCAATCCTATAAGGAAAATTTATTTGCTCATTGTATTATACTGTAATGAAAAATTTATTCTGTATCATATGGTATATTTTATTTTTATTCTGTATTATACTGTATCTGAATGTTGCTATCCCTCTGTAATAATTGTACCGCCTGTCCCCAGGTCACACCCGGAAATGAGCTTCAGCTCAGTGTGCCTTTCCTGGTCACCAAATTTTAAATAAATAAATAAATAAGACTGCATTCACCAAAATGTTATGCAGGTATTACAGTTAGCTACCCAGTATCCTTATAGCACATGCAAGTATGGTGTTGAGGAGACTATTCAAAATCAGATGGAAAGGGCAAATACAAAAACCTTCCAAACAGTCTACAGACAATACGTGCACTCCCTATACTGTAGACAGTGCATGCACTCCCTGTCATTCCATATGGTGGCCAGCCAAGGTGGTGAGAAGAGGGTTGTGCCGGTCACCGTATCAGATCCCCCATGTAGCATCAGCCAACTAGATACTGGGGGGGGGGGATGGCAGGGTGGTGTGCTCAGTGCAGGTGGTGTGGGGGTGCTGCTAACCACTGTAGTGAATGGTGACACCAGGGATGCTGTGGGTAGGGGTACTACTGGACACCAGGCATTGTATGGCATTTGTGATCAGAGGGTTGGGGGTGCCCATAGACATCAGAGACAGCCTGCATTTACAGTGATGGACATTTGGCGGGTGGGAGGTGACAATAGACACAAGGGCATATCTGGACCAATACAGAGAGAGGTGTTTGTGGATGTGGGGTGTCATTATACACCAGGTAATATCTGGACCAGTATGGGGATGGGTGGTCAAAGGGTGGGGGATGCCACTAGACACCAGGGGCATTCTAACCACTTACAGGGAAGAGTGATTGGAGGGCAGGGGGTGCCAGTGGAAACCAGGGCATCTATTGTTTACAGGGGCTGAGGTTTGGAGGATGGGGAGGGGGGCACCTGCAGTACTGCTGCCCAGCAGCAGGGCCTTCACCCTGTTAAGTTGGAGTTTGCAAAGGCGGTAACTTGTTCCAGTTCGGGTGGCATTTACCACCTATTCAAACCACTGAATTTGCCGCTGCACTCATGCAGGGGTGGACTTCCTCATTTTAATGGGTGCAATAGTAAATTCTGCCCAGCTGAGGTACTTATTTCTTGCAGATGATACAAAAATCTGCAACAGGGTTGACACTCAGGAAGGGGTGGGGAGAATGCAAAGGGATCTGAGGAAACAAATGGAATGGTCTGGGGGTGGCAGCTGGGTTTCAGTGCCAAAAAGTGCAAGATTATGCACATAGGACTACAGAATCCAGGGGCTGTGTATAAGAGGGAATGGAGCTTACAGTTGCCAAGTAAGAAAGAGACCTAGGGATCACCATATCTGATGACCTCATGGTAGCTCAGTAGTGTGACAAAGCAGTGGGAAAGGTTAACAGGATGCTGGGGATGCATTTGGAGAGAAATTTCTGGCAGGATGAGGGAGGTGGTGTTGCCATTGTATCGTTCACTGGTAAAGCCCCACCTGGAGAACTGTGTCCAGTACTGGAGGCCGTATCTCTGCAAGGTCATTGAAAGAGTAGAAGCAGTACAGAGGAGAGCAACCAAAATGGTGAGGGGGTTGTATAAGAAGCCATACAAGGAAAGGCTGCAGGAACTCAGTTTGTACTCCTGGAAGGGACGTGAGTAAGAAGAAACATGATTGAAACCTACAAATACTTCACAGGAGTGGAACACAGTGCAAGTGGAGGGTCTATTTCAGAGAAGGGAGACAGTAGAACAAGAGGACATGCAAGGAAGCTAAGGTGGAGACGTTTAGGAGAGATGTATGGAAATACTTCTTCATGGAAAGGGTGGTGGAGGACTGGAACAGCTGACCAAAAGAGGTAGTGTGGACTAAGACTGTGAGAGCTTCAGGCATGCATGACATAGGCACAGGGGCATACTAGGTAGAGGAGCAGGAGGAGTGACACTTATGACCAACTAGGGTCAGTGGTAATGGAATAGGCAGGAAAAGGATCAGACTGGATGGGCCTAAAGGTCCTTTTCTGCCAACAAAATCTATGTTTGTATGTTTCTGTGTTTCTATTAAAATAACGCTCGGGTGCTAACAGGCTTTGCCTATGCTGTTGGAATGTCTGAATGTAGACCCTGCCCATAAATTGGGTGAAAAACCCTGTTAGCATGGGCAAACACCCCTTATCGCCCAGGCTACATTTTGAATATCTGGCCCTACATGTCTCGAAACATTGGATGTGTCTAAGAAGAGATGGCCATGGAAAATATTTTATAATAAAGATCTGAAGGGTAAAAAGTTGACTGTTTGGAAGTTATTTGTATAGGTATTATAGTGCACCATATATTATATAAAGAGCAGTATCTTTAATGTAACTAACATTGTTTTTTCTTTCTTATGTATGGACTGCATCAGTAAGGCTGTCGGTAGATTTAGAACATATTGAACTTTAGAATGTGTATAGAGGTCCATGGCACAGCACGGGTTAATAATTCTGATATTTGCAAAATGAGTTCTTACATAAAAAGTGAGCCATCATTCATTAAATGTTTTTAAGATAATCAAATTATTATTTTTTATAAAATGGATGCTGTTGTGGGAGACCATAGCAGATGTTCACTTGGAATTCATGTCACATCTGCTCATTATGCCTACAGCTCATTCCCTTGCCCAGCTTTCACTCTCATAATCCATGTGGTTACATTTTTCTGCCTAATATCTGTGCTGCCCTTTACAGAAGGAACAGAAGAACACAAAGACTTGAGCAGAGCTCTCGGCCTAATTAAGGATTTCATAGCAGCAGTCGACTTGAAGGTCAGTGAGTATGAGAAAGAGCAGAAACTGCTCGAGATCTTCAATAAGACTGAGAACAAGACATACACCAAGCTAAAAAATGGACGTACCTTCAGGAAGCCAGATCTTATAAGTCAAGAAAGGGCGCTGTTACATGAGGTCTGGTGTACTGGAAAACTGCCACTGGACGTTTGAAAGGTATAGTACAGTGTTTGCAAACAGTTTGCTTAGTTTTTAGTTTGTTATCCCTTTCTACAGACAGTTAGTGAGACCCCATCTGGAGTACTGCGTGTAATTCTAGAGACCCCATCTCCGCAAAGACATAGACAGAGTGGAGGCTGTTCAGAGGAGGGCAACCAAAATGGTGCAAAGTCTGCACCAGAAGACGTACGAGGAGAGACTAAAGCAGCTTAATATGTATGCTCTTGAGGAAAGGAGGGATAGGGGGGACATGATAGTAACTTTCAAATATCTCAAGGGTATTAACAAGGTACAAGAGGGTAGTATCTTTCAGAAGAAGTGATGTGCAAGAACAAGGGGGCACAATTTGAAGATAGAGGGGGGACGGCTTTAGAGGTAATGTTAGAAAGTATTTTTTCACAGAGAGAGTTGTGGATGCATGGAACAGCCTTCCTGAGGAGGTTGTGGAGTCAGGAACAGTGGGAGAATTCAAGACTGCATGGGATAGGCATAAGGCAATTCTAGTGGGGGGTAGGAGGAAGTAAGCTGTTGATTAACTAGAATCTGCAGTTTATCTGTTAGGTAGGGAAATGGACAGACTGGGTGGGCCAAGTGGTCCTTATCTGCCGACAAATTCTATGTTTCGATGTTTCTTAGCACATGATGTCTAAGGAAATTTCCTCCATCAATATCAAGCTGGCACAGTTATGATGACACTGGTGGTACACAATTTATCTATAGTAATATACTTATACATATTGCATCAGATACATAACTGTGGTAATCAAGGAACTGTCAACACCATCAGGAAACAGTTCCCGACAAGGAAAGAATTATGGGCATCGCACCACTGACATTTTCATTTTTTGTTTAAAAAATATTTAAAAATTGCTTACTAAATTTTTCAGGTGTCTTGTCATGAGTGTTGTGTGTTCTTAAAGTAGCAGATAGCTTTGGCACAGTAAAAGTCACCCAGAGCCTACTTCTTCCTGCTTTGGTCATTTTTTTTAATTAAACACATCTAGTTCAGTAATTTGGCAATGAAATATACATTTCAACTGTGCCAAAATGCAAGGGACGTCCCCCATTTTCCACTATATAGCTCTCTGTCTTACATAGACAGGATGATGTCCTCATTCTACATTAAGAATTTGAACCAAAAGGTCACAGTAATCAATGCTGCTCAGTCAGTGAGCAGCAAAATCTATGAACATGAAAGTACAACTTCCTGCAGTGTTCTGATCTTCTGTCTGCAAGAGCTGGTGATGTATCCTGCATTTTGCCTCTATGTCCCACATTTTCATATGGATATCCTACTGCAGTTTGGTGATGAAAGGTTGAGAGGTATACAATGAACATACCACTAATCCCACAGATACAGACCATCAAGTATGAAAATGGGATCAGTACACAGTCACAAGTGTGAAGGAGCAAACCAGGGTACACACAGCCAACCCCAGTACCTCTACACTTTGGGACCATGCACAAAAGCAATCCTGTGGTATGTTTGCAGTAAATCAGTCTGCCAGATGTTAGTGCACTTAAACAGGGATTGTGCCCATTGGCACAATTTTAGTGATGTATGTGGGTTACAGAACATGAACAGTCCCAGTCACATTCTGCTATGCCATGCTTTGAGCTCATCAGCACCAGTGCTACTGCTAGAAGCATCCCTCCCCTGCTTGGCCTGTAATTAAAGGCTCACATTTGAGCCTGGGGCTCTTTGTTTATTCATCTCCTCCATGAATTAATCTGGTGATCCATTTTCCCACACTCTCACCCCAGTTCTTCAAGATGCCTTGGCAACCAGTGGAATCACCCCAACCCTATTCCCTCATATAGTCATATTGAATGTTTGGTTCCACAGTAGTTTCTGTCAGAGATACAAGAGCTTTACGACTTACCATTAATAGTTCTCGGGGGTCAGGGAGAGCAAAACTCTGTGGTAGGCTTTATGAGGGTTGTCATGCTTTAGGAAAGGTGATCCTCACCCCCACAACTGTGTTAGCAACTTTGCAGGTATGGTTTGTGAACACTGTTCTGCGTAATAAGTGAAGTGACTCAAACTTAGCGTTCATTAGCCACTGTCCCTTGCAATAGAGAATGGAGCCCCAGATGTGGAAAGTCACCACAGTTTGTTACTGTGAGTAAGCAAGACATGTTCCAACTTAGACTTAGAAAATAAATGTTGATCCCACAATGTGCAAAACTAAAACATGGTATTGATCAGCCCAGCCTTAAATCTTTGTACCTCACTTGCATCAGATAGTCTTTGTCTGTAGTTTTGGTTAATGTTGCTACAATAGTATGAGGCAGTAGTCCATCTTCTTGTCTTTTCTTAAGGATCTACATACTCCTTCCAATTCCAGATTTCTATCTTCAGGTGGGCTATCCATAAAAGTCGGAAAGACTCTTTGTAATATTTTTGTAATTGGTGATTTAGAGTCCCAGTTTTCAGGAATACCTACCACCCTTATGTTTCTTCTTCGTGCTCTTGACTCAAGGGGCTTGATTTTCAAGAGCCCTTAGACCAATGCAAGATACAATGCTTGAAGACTGTGGTGAACTCTGGGTGCATCAGGGGCACTGCACCCAATGTTATAAAAAAGGAGGGTCCCTGCACAAAAGACCCAGGAGTTGCCACAGCCATGCACCAAACATTAGGTGCACCTGCAGGAATTGTCATAGGGATCTGCCTTCCCCACCCAATGCAACACTAGAGGAGCTGCAAGGTTTGGGGGTGAATCTGCATGCAAGAGGGGGACTGGGGATAGAAGAAGCATGGGGTACCCTAGGGACATCAGGGAGACAGCAGGAATGACTGGATGTGATATGGCACCTGGCAGGGGTGCCATTTGCAGAGTCATACAGGTGATCAGATGGGGCCACGTTATCGGGGGTTGCCAGGGACAGACAGTGACATGGCTCCTGGTGGGCACAGCCCTGGCACATGTCCCATAGTTGCAACAACTCAGAGCTCTGTAGGTGGGAGGCAGCTTGCCACAACATGGGAGGATGAGTACGAGGGACTGTTGTGGTGCCCGGAGAACGTTTTCCCACCCCACTGGCAGCCTCCAACCTTCAGCTCCTGCCTTCTGCACACGGGTTGTTAGTGATTGCCACCAATGGAGTATGTGCCAGGGCTGTGCCCAACTGGGGCCTTGTCACTGTCTTTCCCTGGCAATCCCCACAAGTGGTTCCATCTGATCACCAATATGGCTCCGAAAATGGCAACCCACTGGGTGCCACATCACACCTTGTCTTTCTCGTTGTCTCCCTGATGCCCACTAGGGTACCCCCCCATGCTCCTTCTACCCCAACTCTCTACTATCAGGTCTCCCCAATCACCAGAGTGTTTGGCAGTGACGCATGTCCCTTAGACCTCTTCCTGGCTGGTCTAACTTGAGCCCCATGTTGTGTCCATGGTGGGAATTCTGAAATAGCAAAGAAAGAGATGTTGCAGCCCCACCATGGTGCATGCCCCCTTGTGACCTGGTGTACGGGCACTTCTGTTGTAGGGGTGGTTCAGGGCAGCTTGGGTGCAAGGCATCCTGATTTCAATGCAGCCTACATTTGAAAAACCTAATTCTGATGCAAGGGGCTACTTGTGCCATACCCATTTGGTGCAGGCACCTTGAGTCAAACATATTGGTTTGAATATCGGACCCAAAGTCTGCCATTTTATTCTAATTTCTCATATGTCTTTGTCCTGCTTTTGACTAGTTCTTTTAGTTACAGTCCTATCATCCTCCAGATGAGGCATTCTTTTTTTCTGCTTCTTCTGTTCTCTCAAAAACTTCAGTGTATTGTTAATTTGTAAAAAGTATTTAAAAGTTCAGGTCATTCCAGTGCTGTTAATGGAGGCTATTTTGTGTTTAAGCTCCTTTAATTCATGTAGGATTTCCTTGGCCCAATCTGGGATTGTTTTTGAGTCTTGATTTGTGTCCTGGCTTGTTTAATTTTTATCTTCCCCATCTTTCTCATCCTGCTGCTGCTGTTCTGACTCTAGTTTTGAATCAGATACTAATTGTGACTCCTGTCCAGTATTGTACTCTTGAGCAGTTCTAAATTTTTAGAGAGATCTTCCTGACTGACAGTAATTTCTGGCAGTTTTAAAAAGAGTATTGTCCCCTGCCAAAAATGGTCCTATGGCCAGTACGTTTTCAGTAATGGAGATTAAATCACCCTTACTTCCATAGTCAGTATGTTGTTCCTAAGAGTCTCTTGTTTTGTGCCTTCATTAAATACAGTAGAATTTACTTCTTCCATTTTTTGTTGTTCTAGATAAACAGGTTCCAGGTAGACTTGTTTTGGCTGCTGTATATGAGGGCTTATGTTTTTTATCATTGCATCTTCATTAATTTCTTGCATATGCTTAGCTTTTTAAGCCCCATAGCTTCTGAAGTATGAAAGGTCTCAAAAAGTGATATACCATTTGCTTCATGGCTGATGGTTATCTTGTACTCCATTTTTCTGGTAACCTCTGGCTGAGAGGTACAGTAGCTACAATATGTTGTTCTGTTATTTGGTTTCTTGAATTGGTTTCTGTGCTTGTGTTTACCAAATGTGATGGCACTACAAAATTTAGGCCCATGTTACCATTGCCTTTTGTGAATAAGAAGGTAAGATGCAGTTGGTTGAGCTGGCCCGGTGGCCCTTTGGGTTAGGGAACTGGACACCACACCTCATGCCACACCGGTGACCCGGGTTCGGGAACGGACTCGCGACGCCGGAGGTTGGCAGGGGGAAGGAGAGGATTGAGTGTCCGGTGGACTGCTGTCCTGTCCCAGGGTGGGTTCCAGGGGATAACTCGGCATACCAGTGACCTCTGGTGGAGATCAGGGGGTGCTGTTGATGCCAAGCCATACAAGTGGGTTGAGTGGCAGCGGCTATCAGTGACTTGATCGCGCAGACATCATTGCACGTCTGCACTCTGGTGGGAAATGACACGCAGAAAAAAACCTGTCCTTGGGGATAGGCAAAGGCACCTCTGCCCCACCGGGCCACACTCCCATTACTGGGCATTCTCCTCTCCAGTCCCCCTCACTCAGTCCAGCACACCAGATTACAGATAAAGTGCCCAGGGCGGATGGGTGGCCCCACCTTGGGGGGCTCAGATCCAGGGGGGGGCCATCGGGCTGGAGTGAGGAGGGGAGGTGTCACAGGAGGGAGGTAGAGCTTGGGGGTAGGTGGAGAATGCCAGAGAGAGTTCCCTGTAGAGGCGGTGCATAAACAGAAATGCCACAAAAAAAGATGCAGTCTGTTACTTGCTGCTGTTCTGATATGCTACATTTCCCGAGTTTCTCACCGCCTCTGTATTAAGGCAATACAACTGTGTCCATTTGTAGAAACTCTTCTGCTTTCAGAGATTTCTCTCCATGATTATCAGTATCGATCAAGCTACTTGTATCATCAGGTTGCTATTTCATGGATTCTGGCATCTGTATGGGCTTAACAGCAGCATAAAGACTGGGAAAGGAAAGGGTTGCTTTACTCCTACTCCTACCATGCCTTTTGCAATTTTTATTTCCTTCTGACCAGACTTAATATCTCCAGATTCTTCTTTCCTCTTACTCATTGACCCAGGGTTGTTTTTAGCCATTGTTGTCTGAAGGTAAGGGGCTGAATGCTTTGCTTGTTTTGTTAGCTTTTGTTGGCGTTCCGACATGGCTCACAATCTACTTAGGGAGGGAGAAATCAGTCACCACAATAGCTAAGTCTGTTACTTTCATATAACTTTGCTCAGCCTTTGTTGTAGTAGTAATGTTCTTTCAATTTTATTTATTTATTTAGTTTTTGTTGACGGGTAAGTGCACTAGACAAATCCTGCCTATTTTCAGGCACGACCTGGGGAGGGGATACAGATGAATGCCAACTGAAATTGAACAGATTAAGCTGTTGGTGGTATTTTAGTGAATATGAATATATATGGCATCCTTTCCTGGAGGCTCAGGACACCCTT
The DNA here is from genome assembly GCA_016271365.2 of Neoceratodus forsteri. Taxonomy (NCBI): domain Eukaryota; kingdom Metazoa; phylum Chordata; order Ceratodontiformes; family Ceratodontidae; genus Neoceratodus; species Neoceratodus forsteri. The sequence goes on from CM057454.1 coordinate 532,834,510, forward strand.
ACGAAAATGAAATGTATTTTGAAAAATATTATTAGAAATACATTTTCATATATTTCAGTATATTTATATCTCTGTGTTGTAAAATATATTGTAATACATTGTAAATCCAATATATTGAAATATATTGCTGAAATCTGAAATATATTGGTATATGCAGAAAATATATCTAGTATGTCTGTTTTAGCATATCCCATATATTGGAAAATATATTGACTTTTTTTCAAATATACTGTATTAAGTATTGATAATGTGTGTAATCGATATTGATAACATGTGTATAGATTCATCATTGAAACATTGAAATGTCATTTCTTATACTTAAATATAAGTAATATACATGTGTACTAGCTTTATGATATAATAAAATATTTTCACTTATTTGTATGCACCACTATATATGTACAATGCTTTGTTATTGCATTCCAAAATGTACTAAACATATCTCGGAAATGTATTCATAAATATATTCCTATGTTATCTTATATGGTTACAAATATACATCAAATGCATTTATAAATACAGTATGTGTATAATACATTGCGCAGTGTTCAATGTATATCAAAGAAAGCATTTCCCAATACATGTTCAACACATTTATGAAATAAAAATATACGTAATATGTATTCAACATATATTGAGCATGTATATTCATAAATAATTGTCAATATATTGTTATACTCCTGTCTTATATATACTCTTTTATATATATATATTTAATATATACCACATGCATTGATAATCAAAACTCCAGTATATTGTCGATATATTGATCCTGATTGAAAATATATGAATTATATTAATGAATGCATTCATGCAAAAGCCTTGCATACATTTGAATTGTATGCACATTATGCTACTAGTATGTTGTAATATGTGCAATTTATATATTCATACACAGGTGTATATCTATCTCTATCTGTGTGTGAGTATATATATATATATATATATATATATATATATATATTGTGGCACATTAGCTCCTCTACAGTTTGGGTTGAGTAGCCACTTTAATGCAAAACCTCAAATTTTGTACCTTAATAACTTTGCCACCATATGATGGATTTGCCTGAAATTTTGCATGCACGGTCTAGCACCACAGATCTCTCGATCTGGCAAGTTGCATTTCAGTCAGATGCACGGTTTATCCATTCAGTCCAAAAACTTCAGGGATGATGCAGCCTTGGCCACTGATGTGCCTTTCGAAGATTTAGTGAAAAAATATTAAACCGTTCAAAAGTTATTCAAAAAATAAATTTCCCAATATAGTCAATGGAAATGTTAACAAAAATCACAAAACTTTGGGCTCTTTTACTGTCACAAATGGTCTTTTACTTTCGTGAGTTGGCCATCTTGTTTACAGTTAGTGACACAGAAAAATTTCTGGTGTTTAAAGTTGGGAACCTCTAGGTAAACACCATTGTTGTGTTTACCTAGTTGGGTCCTGAGGATGTTAGCTATATCTTTTGGGGGTTAAACCCCAGAAATACATTTTAAACTTTTTCTGAAAATACTTTCACAAAATACTTTTGCAAATGTGAACGTTTTGATTTATTTTGCAAAACTTTCATGATTTGTGAAAGTATTTTACGAAAGTATGCTCAAAATAAAAACAAATCTTTGCCAGCCTCCTGCAAAAAAATGGGTTGGTCTTTTTGGCTGAAATTTGCAGAGTGGCAAGCCCTGGTCCCACAGATGTGCATTTTGGTAGTTTGGTTCCAAAGTTACAGCATTCTGAATTTCAGCAGTTTTCCCATAGGATAACATTGCAGCATCAGTGACGCCTTTTGGGGTCTGTATCTCAAAAACAGTTTGCGATACAGACTTTTCATTTCAAAAATTCTTAGTCCTCCCTAAAGGGGGACTACATTTAGAGCTAGATTGAAAGGTCCTAAAACCCATGAAATCTGAATTTGTTTTTCTACCTTGTACGGTTCCCGAGATATTTACGATTTACTGTTCCAGTTGCTCATTTTCATGTCCGAGGACCATTATTACACCCACAGACTTCATATTCACAGCACTTTTTGCTACCCCTATCTTAGACGCAATGTACGATACAGATTCGGTCAACTTTATGTTGCAAGAACTACTCTCTCTCTCATGATTACATCCACACCTGAATTTTCTTACTAGCTGCTACGGTTCCCCAGATATGGGCAAATTAGTGTTACAAGGCTTTCTTAGCCTGCAGGGCTACTGTATGGCTCCATGCTTATGTGAAAGTGGGAGCACAGGGCCCAGAGGGCCCACACTTCCACAAACACATATCATTATGCAGAAATTGGCAGCTTGGTGGGAACATGGGGCCCAAAGGGCCCCACACTCCCACCAACACATACCATTTACTATTTATATTACACTTTCTCAAAAAGAAGGAAATTCATGGCAAAAAAACTCTGTTAATGCATCAGTTAGGGTTGTTTCCACAATGACAAAAGTGTGGAAATGCAATGTTAGTGTTACCACCCCACCACCCACCCCCATGCCCCATCCTCAAACCACTAACTCTGCATTTCCCCCACCCCCACACATAGATCAGTATTTATACCACCTAATTTTGTTTCTCTTTTAGGTCAGGGTGAGATCCTACATATACTTGCTTTATAACGTGTGCCTTTCCTTTCAGTATGTAAGCTAATGTTGGGAATTTAAAATTATTGTAGTACTAGCAATTATCATGATTTTGTCTGCTAAACTACATTTTCAAAATATGCAAATTAGTTATGCAAATGTACACTTGGGACCAAACTAAGCATTTACGAAAATATATGTAACATATGAAATATATATGTAGCTTGTATAATAAATATATGTAATGAATAAAAACATGCAGTGTGTATATATATATATATATATATAAAATCACATGCCCCCACAATGCAAAGCATCATGGGCTGCATATGCAAATCACCACAGAATGTTATGCTGGTCCAACTTTAAGCAGAATTGCATGGTGCCAAAGGCTCTCACACAGTTTGCAAAGGGTGCTAGGGTGTGGTGATTTGCGATGCAGCCCATGATGCTTTGCATTGTGGGCATGTGTGATTTTGTATTTTCTTGAAACTTGGCTTCCCAGCCAAATACCTTTGGGTAACCTTGCCTCAGTGTTTGCGCACAGAGGTTCTTTGTCGTTTATATATATATATATATATATATATATATATATATATATAACATATATAAAATACATGTAGTTAATATATATGTGTATAAAATTATATGTAACATAAAAATATATGTAATATATATATGACATATACAGGTATGTTGCATATATAAATTATATGTGTAACATGTCTAAACATATATGTAACATATATAAAATATATGTAACATATTCAAAATACAGTATGTATTTTGAATAATACTAATATATTTCAGTGTATTACTAATAGATTGATATGCTTTCATGAATGCATGAGGCAGAAATACCTTATGATTATATATTTCTGTAATATGTTGTTTTATGTATTTCATCATTTCTGTGTATTGACATACTTAACATAATTTCCAGTATATTGAAATGTATTTCATTTTGTAATAAAATATATTCTTTCAATACGTTTAACATACATAAGATCGCTTGCAATTTTTTTAAATTACAAATGCATGGTTTTAGTTTATGTGAAAATGCACTGTGTATTACATTTCATTGCAGTCAATGTATTTCTCAGTATATCGACATATATTTTTCATAATGTAAGTTAGTAATATATTACATCAGCATATTTAAAATATATTTAATAAATAGTATATAAATATTAAATTTGGACAATGTATTACTCAATGCAGTGACATACATTAACTCATATTTTCAATGCATTGTAGTATATTCCATTTTCGTAAGGGCACCATTACAATATCACACAGTAGCATTATTAAAACAGCTTAACCAATTTTACACAACCCAACATAATATTGTTTAAAACAAGATTTGTGACCACCAATTGAACATGAATTTTAAGTATCATGCTTTTTACGTTTGTCCGTGTGCTAGCACAAAGCGAACATATTGCTGTGATACTGGATTTCAGAGGCGTGTCACTGTTGGGTCCAGTGCAGCTCAAACTGCAGTGGGATCATGACAGTCCAGTGATCAGCAATGCTGATCATGATGCTGCTCTGCCAGTTGATAAATGGAAACTGTGTCTGGTTAAAAGAAGTAGCTGTGAATATCAGACAGCTGTTGCCTTCCTTCATCTGCAAGATGCCGCCCACCAACCAGTTGAGCAGTGTTTCTGCAGATCACAGAAAAGATTGACCTTGATTTATGTGGTAATCTGCACTAATCCCTTTTAGTGCCTGTTTAACATGTCCCAATTAAGGGCAGCTGCTTTATACCTTAAAGCCTCTTCATGCTCTGTCTCCAGCATGAGCGAGTGAGCTGCATTCAAAATAAATGGAGCATACATCTCTCTCCCCCAAGCCCCAATAAGGATCTCCCTTCCTACCCTCTCCACAGTCTCTGCCCTCTCTACTGACACCTACTGACACCTGTGTCCAACATGAGTTGGCTGAATCAAAAATGGAACTCTCTGCTCTCTATGTTATGTGTAAGTCTTCTGATTCATGTCTCCAGTGAGTGGCTTGACTGAATCAAAAATGGAGCAGATGGTTTCAGTTGGCTGAATCAAAAAGTGGAACTGACATCTCTATCCGCCGTCTCCGCTGTCTCTCTTTCTCTCTCTCGTCTCTCCCCCCACACTCAAGACTGGAATTAACATGCAGTTGTAGTGGAAGGGGAACTGTAAAATAAAGAAACTTCTACTGTCTCCAGTGAGTGAGTTGGCTGATTAAAAAAATGGAGCTGACATCTCCCTCTGCAAGCTCTACTTTTGCTGTCTCTGCACTCAAACTGCAGTTGCTCTAATGGAAGGGAGAACTATAAAATAAAGAAGCCTTTACGGTCTCCAGCAAGTGAGCTGGCTGATAAAAGAAACTCTACCCAGAGCCAATACAGCTGCAGCTGAGTTTGCAGAAGAGGATCTGGAGGAGCAGAGACATGGAACCACTTACAGCTGCACTGTGGAGTGTGTGAGCTGGCAGTCCACATATGTGTTGGCATGCATCTGTTTATTCCCTGCAATTAGGAGTATCAGTGGCTCAGTAGGTAGCACACTCACCTCTGAAGTTGGGAGATCAGAGGGCTGTGGGTTCAGTTCCCACATCTGCCACTTGAGTTAGTATCCCAGTACTGACACTGTAGTGCAGCATGAGAGAGGTGCTGCATTTCTGAGGTGCCATCTTTCAGATGAGACGTTAAACCGAGGTCCCATCTACCTGGATTGGTGGTAGTTCAGGTGAATGTTAAAGATCCCATGGCACTTATCGAAAAGAGTAGAGGAATTGCCCCGGTGTCCTGGCCAAATTTCCCTCGTTCACTAAAAATACCACAAACAGCTTAATCTGGTTCTAGGTCAGTTGGCATTCATCTGTATCCCCCTCCCCTGGGTTGTGCCTGAAAATAGACAGGATTTGTCTAGTGCACTTACCCGGTCAACAAAAACTAAATAAAATAAACAATAGCAGCACATCAGGAGCTCCCCTGGTGCTCCTGGACCCTGAAATCATTTAGTTGGGATCCGGAGACATGAGGGCTGTGGTGCAGAAGCTGAAGAACTACTTGCTTAAAGAACACCAGTGACAGCTCTGGGATAGTATATTTACTTAATAATGAGATGCTAATGAAGGCATCTTGGCAGTTGCTATCACAGATCACTCCCACTTTCTGTGTATGGAGCCCAGAGACTGCTCCCCATCCCTCTGTGCTACATCATATTACCAACTTTGCCAAACTGGATGTGGAAGCTTCCTCTATGATGTATCCTGTATCAACTGGTCTGACATCTATCACTCCCATGATGTTCAAATACCCTTTATATCTTCATTGATAATTTCACAGCACTTCAGGATAAACATACCCAAGGTCAACAGAAAGGTCAGGGGTAAACAAACAATATGGCTACACAAGGACCTGCTTGCTAACCTGTGCACATGAACAAACTCTGGAAGAAGTATAAAGTATCCAGACTACCGGAGGATTACAATACCTACAGGACCTCTCGGAGCACTTGTAAAAACAAATCAGAACAGCAAAGCGATCTACTGCCGGAACTGCTCACAAACTCGGCTAGTGACCCTAGAAAATTCTGGACACACATCAAGACCTTTCTTGAGGCTACCCAGTCATCGACCTCAGGGGATATGATCCTAAATGGTGTACATTGCAATGACTCGAACACTATAGCGAATGCCTTTAACAGATTATTCACGGACCTGTCTCAGTACACCTCGTCCTTCGCTTCACCTCCCACAGCATCTTAGCCTTACTGCACACCCCAGAGATCTGCATCTGGTGCTGACCACTGCCAACTAACTACTACCCCTCCTTTCCACTTTAAAGCTATATCTAGATCCGAGGTCCAAAGGCTATTGCAAAACATATCTGACAACACTAGCCCAGCTCAGATTCACTCGAGCCACGACTCCTGAAGCTAGCGGCACCATTGATTGCCTCGCCACTGGCCAAGATTTCACTCTGTCTCTCTCTCAGCATTGTCCCAGATCTCTGGAAGATTGCCACAGTTACGCCTATACTTAAAAAAGGATACCCAAAGGATATCAACAACTACAGGTCCATAACCATCCTCTCTGTGCTAAGCAAGCTACTGGAGAAGCTTGTTGCAACCCAAACCATTGACTATCTCACAAAGAACAGCCTTCTCTCAGACACTCAGCATGGTTTCAGAAAAGGGCACAGTACCTCAACCGCTCTTCTCAAATTCTCCACCGATGTACTCTCAACATGGACAAAGGCCTACTCACTGGAGCAGTATTTATCAATCTTACCAAAGCTTTCAATCTTGTTGATCATCCCCTGCTTCTCTCAACCCTGCATAGACTTAACTTCTCATCCTCAGTAGTTGACTGGTTTAACAACTACCTATCAAACAGATTACAACTTGTTTAATTCAACTCCACTGTCTCGGATGTGACCAGCACTGATATCAGAGTACCCCAGGGCTCCATCCTGGGACCCCCTTCTTTCTTGTTATACATCAACAACATAGATTATGCCATACTCTCCTGCTCAGCTATCTTATACGCTGATGATCTCATCCTCTACTGCAGCGCTGACAAAGTTAACATCATTAACAAAAACCTCTCCTCGGATTTCAGGAATGTGCAAACATGGCTAAATGCTAATAAGCTCATCCTCAGCACAAAAAAGACCCAAGCCATGCTATTTGGCACTGCTCCCAAACTCAGGGCCTGTAAGGAACCCCTCCTAGTCCATAACTCTGGGGTGTCACTCATCGACTGTGTCACATCCTTCAAATACCTGGGAGTCCTCCTTGATAAATCCCTTGATTTCAGTCTGCACATCCAGTCAACCTATAAAGCAACAAATGCCAAACTTGGAATCGCCTATAAGACTTGTTATCTGCTAACACCATCTGCCAAATTGGCAATTGCCAAGGGTATTCTGCTTCCAGCACTGACATATGGTGTCTCCACTTTTGCTAATGCCCATAAGACTGCTCTCCATAAATGGGATGTCGCATATAACAACATATGTCGGTATGCCTCCTCGTCCCATCGCCTCAAACACCACTGCACACTGTATAGCAACCTAGGCTGGCTCTCCCCAACTGCCTACCAACTATATTCCCTAGGGACCCTCATAGACTCTGTTATCCATAACCAAACCCCCTCTTCCCTTGCAGCTCTACTTGTACCACAGACACCTGCCCACGGACTACGCTCGGCAAACAAATTTCTACTCACCATACCCAGGTGTCTTACTTCAAAAGGCTCTAAAGCATTTCACTGCACTGCCCCAGCCACCTGGAACTCCCTCCCTCCTGCCCTGAGGCAGGCTAACTCCCACCCAATCTTCAAAAGAACTATATCACACCTATCCCGGACCCTGCACATGCTTTGATCCCACTTAATGCCTCACAGCTGACCACCCTATTCACCTGACACTGCTACATTCTAAAATGTTTTGCTATAAAATGTCTTTATAGCTGCCACTTAGCCCAGTTTCAGTTATTTGCATGTACTAATGTCACTTTTGTCATCTCTGCATAGCTATATGTATTATCTCAAATACTGTCTGACTTGATCTGTATTCTAACCTACCTGTACTATATACTATGTACCTGTACTATATACTATGTATTGTATGATCTCATCTCATTCTATGTATGTATTCTCCCGGGTCGTGCCTGAAAATAGTCAACTTTGGCTAGAGCACCTAACTCGGTTAACAATAACAAAAACTAAATAAAAATATTAATGAAGGCTGTCGGGCTCATTAATATTCATGAGCAGCTCATTATTCTGTATATATTCAGTCCCAGAGCGATCACTGGTGTTCTTTAAACAAATAGTTTTGTGGCTTCTGCACCACAGCTCTCATGTCTCTGGACCCCAACTAAGTGATTCGATCTGGGAGCACCAGGGGCACTCCTGATGCTCCACTGTTGCAGTGAGGGAACCGATGTGCACCAGCGTGCATGTGCGGACTGCCAGCTTGCACATTCTTGGTGTGGCTGCAAGTGGTTGGGTGTCTGTACTCTCTAGGCCCTCTTTACAAAGAGAAACATTATGTGGGCCAGAATGAACTGAAACACCATGATGGGCCCGCCAAAGCGTAAGTGAGGAAACAATGCAAATGGTACCTCTGGACAGAAGCAAAATAGTGCCTATGAAAAGACTGCATAGACACAGTGTAGTACTTCACAGACTGCAGAAGCAACTGTGGTGTATCTCCTAAATTGTTGTTCATTCGGAGTGTGAGTCCTGTTTTGATCACATGATGTCTGCAGACCTCCACCCACTGCAGCAGTACAAATGGAACTGACATCTCCCTCTGCAGTCTCTACTCTGTCTCTTTCTCCTTCTCTGTGCACTCAAGCTGCAGCCACTGTAGTGGAAGGGAGAACTGTAAAGTAAAGAAAAACTCTACTGTCTCCAGCAAGTGAGTTGGCTGAATAAGTAAATGGAGCTGACATCTCCCTGTGCAGTCTCTGCTGTCTCTCTCTCTCTCTCTCTGCACTCAAACAGAAGCCACTGAGGTGGACGTGAGAACTAATACAGTACAGTACTGTATTAGAAACATAGAAACAAAGACTTTGATGGCAGATAAGCACCGCTTGGCCCACCTAGTCTGCCCATTTCCCTACCTATTGGATAAGCTGCAGATTCTAGTTAAAAAACAACATACTTCCTCCTACCCCCCCATTATAATTGCCTAATGTCTGCCCCATGCATTTTTAAATTCACCCACTGCTTTTGACCCCACAACCTCCTTCTCGAAGGCAGTTCCATGCATCCACCACTCTCTGTGAAAATATTTTCTCACGCTGTTCTGAGCCATCCACCTCTGTCTTCAAATTGTGCCCCTTGTTCTTGCAAATCTCTTTTCTGAAAGATGCTACCCTCTTGGACTTTGTTGATTCCTTGAGCTACTTAAAAGTTTCTATCATGTCCTCACTCTCTTTTCCTCAAGGGTATATATATATATATATATATATTAGCATATATTAAGCTCCTTAGTCTCTTTTCATATGGCTTCTGCTGCAGACCCTGTACCATTTCAGTTGCCCTCCTCTGGACTGCCTCCATCCTCCATCCTGTCTATGTCCTTCCAGAACTGTATGCAGTACTCCAGATGGGGTCTCACCAACTGTCTGTACAGAGGATAACAACGTCCTGTTTTCTTCTGGTGATGTCTCTCCCTAAGCATCCCAGTATCCCCCAGCCCTTCTTACTGTTTTCTCATTGCTTGCCTACCTTAAGGTCATGTGATATGATCACCCCCGGTCCCTTTCCATTTTTGTTGTTGTTAGTACCCTCCATTGTGTACACTTCCCCTAGGTTTTTGTTTCCCAGGTGCATTACTTGCACTTCTTTGCATTGAATCTTAGCTGCCGTACTTCTGACCGTTCCTCCAACCTTTCCAAGTCCCTTCTTATCCTTTCAACCCCCCCCCTTGTGTATCAAGTCTGTGGCAGATCTTTGTGTTGTCTTCAAAGAGGCATATTTTTCCTTCCTGCTCCTCCTCAATGTCTCCTATAAAGACATTGAAGAGGACCAGTCCCAGTACTGAATCCTGCGGTAACCCACTAGTAATCACCCTTTCTTCAGAGTGTACTCCATTTACTATTACCCTCTGTGTCCTGTTGTCCAGCCAATTTGTTACCCAGGCTACCACCCTGGGACCCACTCCCAGGCTGGCTAACTTGTTTATTAATCTTTTCTGTGAGATTGTGTCAAATGCCTTGCTAAAGTCTAGGTAGGCCATATCTACAGCCCCTCCCTGGTCTACTACTTTGGTCACCCAGTCAAAGAAATCTATTAGATTCATCTGACATGACCTTCCCACTGTGAATCCATGTTACCTTGGGTCCTGTGCCCGGCTGGCCTCTAGGTACTCAACAGTTCTTTTTTTCAGAAGTGATTCCATCATTTTCCCTACCACTGAGGTCAAACTAATGGGTCTGTAGTTTCCTGCCTGTGCCTTGCTCCCACTTTTGTGAAGAGGAATTACATCCAACCTCCTCCAGTCCTCAGGTACCTCACCATCCTCCCATGATTTGTTAAAAAGGGTAGTCAGTAGTGTCACTAGGTTGCCCCTTAGTTCTTTTAGAATTCTGGGGTGAATCCCATCAGGCCCCATTGCTTTGTCCACCTTGAGTTTTAGGACTTCTTACATGACCCTTTCTTCTGTGAATGGACTAGTGTCGACACCCCCCCACACCCAGAGTACTTCTATTGTTTGGTTTAGGTACCTACGCCTCTTCTTCTTTTGTGAATACTGAGCAAATGTATTTATTCAGTATCTCTGCCTTTTCGTTGTCACCCTCTGCCCACCTTCCCTCCCTTTATTAAGCCTCACTATCCTCCTTGGTTTTCCTTCACCCCTGATGGGGGATAGTTTTCGTTTTAGGGACAGGAATGTTTTGGCTTTACTGTGAACTCCATGAGACCCCAATCCAAGGCCGACAGATAGCAGGACTGGCAAGAGCACTTCATAACAGACAACGATGGACTGTTTTCTTTTTTTTCAGGATTAAAAAAAACAATGAGGACAGTTTTCTTTCTTTCAGGAGATTTTGCTGTTAATTGAGGATACCAGATTGGGAATCCCCAGTGTCAGTATCTTTATTTGGGGAGGGCACTGGCTTGCGTAAGCACAACCAGTGTAAAAAAGGCAGTTCAGGATTGTTTTTTATTAATTTAGATTTACATAGTTTGGGTGATTCTGGGTCTTCCTGAACAGGTGGGGCCCTAGGTACATGCCTATGCCTTCATCCGGCCATGCTTGTAGAGAGCGGTGACAGAGAACAAATAGCCAGCAAGTAAAACCCTCTCTTTCCCCACTATGTCATCCACTTGCAGAGACACTAAAAAGTATGACCGCAAGCTGCAGGATGCTATGGCTTGGACTTTTGCTTACTGAGTCCTGCCTTACTCAGGGAGTGGTGAGAGATACCCGCGGCTGAAGACAGATGCACAAAATCACCTCAGTCCAGCGAACAGCCACACAGAGAGCATGAAGAAAAGCCACACCATGGCTAATACAGAAGCGAGGGGGGCAGGGGAGCAAGGACTAGGGAGAGAGAGATTGTGGCAGGTGGCAGGAGCCCGCCAATAAGGCAAGTCGCACCATGCTAATGTAGAAATCTGGGTGGGTCAGAGAACAATGGGTGGCAGGAGAAAGCTGTAGCCATAACTCCAGCCATGTGCATTAGTGTTAACTGTAGAGATGCAGCAAAATTTTATTTTGCCAGCAAAATCGGGAATTTCGCCACACAAAATATTTTGTGAAATTCAAGAATGTTGCTGGAATTTGGTCTTTGCAAAACGTGGACTTTCGTGTGGGTACTGTAAAAAAAAACTTTTCCCCTCCACATCCCTGGTGTCTAGTGGTCCCATCCCCCCTGGCCGATTGATGGCCCAAATAGAAAGAATCCCCACACCCCCGGCGAGATTAAGCCCCATCCCCCATGCACACACAATTTGAAATTAAATAATTTCCCTGGTGTCTAGTGGTCCCTTCCCTGGCCAATTACTGGTTAGAAATAAAGAATGACCCCACCCCCACCCCGAAATTCACACCTGTTACCCCAAACCCCTCCTTTCATTACTCTCAGCAGTGCTGAAAGTCCATCACTAGAGAAACAATTAGCAACAGAATCTACACCTGCATTAATTAAGCTCTTCTGTGCCTATGGACCCTTCTGGCTCCCTCTGTAGACATCTGATGCCTGACCCCAATGTCATGGATCCTGGAGGTCAGGGTGGGTGATGAGTGCTGTGCTGTTAGAAGACCACAAGGTACTGGCCCTACAGTCTTTATTTTACATGGCTCCTGCCCTTCAAACATGTATTTATGCCCACCTCAATGTTTCATGCAGTTGTGCTTAGTGTCTACTGGTCAGGGCTGACAACTGGGGAATCCCGAGTCAGTTGTGAGCATTGATTGCTCACTTCATCAGCGGCATGTGGACGCTCCGATGTGTGGCAGGATCCAGTCCTCATAATGGTGCAGGAGGTGCCACATATGCTGCTGCTCCCTCACTTCATTTCTTGTCCCCATCAGCTGTCCTGGGGAACCACAGAGCAAAGATGCTAGTGGCTTTTGCTGCAGTATGGACTTTGTGGAGCCATTAAGCTCTACTAATAATAGTAATAATAAAACTTTATTTTTATGGCACCTTTCCAAAACTAAGGCCCCAACAGGTTTAAAACAAAGCGACATATTGCACAAATTACAGCAGCTTAGTTAGTACACAAACGTCTAAACAAACTTATAAAATTAAAATAAAATAGTCAATCAGTCACCAAATGCTTGGTACCACAGATGAGTTTTTAGGGCTCATTTAAATCCCTCCACAGTCATGCACTCATGTAACTGGCGGGGTACAGAATTCCAAAGAGAAGGGGCCGTATGCATAAATGCCCAGGCTGTAGAAGATTTCATGCACACTCTTAGAATCTCTAGCAACTCCTCACCAGCTGAGCAGAGCGATCACCTGGGGCGGTAGGGAACCAGAAGCTCTTTCAGGAATCAGGGCCCTGTCCATGTAGGGCTTTAAAAATTAAAAGACCGACTTTAGGTGATCCACCATTGTACTGGCAACCAGTGCAGACTGCGCAGCACTGGAGAAATATGACAGAACCGAGAGGTTCCCCTCAAAAGCCAAGCTGTTGCATTCTGCACTAGCTGCAAATGGCGAATTTCTACCCCAGCAAGCCCTAGATACAGGGGTTGCAATAATCCAAGCAGGAGGACACAAAGGCGTGAACCAGCGTAGGAAGGTACTTCGGACAGAACAAGGTGCTTAATCCTGGCAATATTCCTCAGATGGTAAAAAGAGGTCTTGATGACGGCTGACACCTGTGAATGTAGGGTCAGTCCCTCATCAAAGATTACCCCCCAGATTACACACCTGTTCAGTGCCGGGAGTGGTAAATCCTCAAGGAATAGTCCCGAGGGTGAACCCACCCCCGATCCCCCATCCGGCATCCTGGGTCCAAGACCAGCACTTCAGTCTTTCCTGAGTTCAACTTCAACCAGCTCAAATCCATCCACTCCTGGATTTCTACCAGGCAGTTATTAAAGACTGAGAGAGCCACATTCTGGTTGGGTGCAAAAGAAAGGTCCAGCTGGGTATCATCAGCATAGCAGTGAAACCTCAGCCCATACCTCCTTACAATGTCTCCAAGGGGCAGCATACACACTGCGAACAACATGGGGGACAACACCAATCCCTGAGGAACCCCACAAGACAGAGGGATTGGGTCCGAAGAATAAATCCCAGACACCACCTCTAAGTTCTTCCAGTGAGGAAAGATGTAAACCACCTACGGACTGTACCTGACAGGCCACAGATGAGCCTCAGATGATTGAGCAGAACCCGATGGTCCACAGTGTCAAACGCTGATGAGAGATGAAGAAGAAGAACCAAGATGGAACGGTTGTTCCGATCTCTAGCCATCAGGAGATCATTGAGCACCTGAACCAGCGCTGTCTCTGTAATATGCTTCTTTTGGAAACCGACTGGAGGGCTGAATAGATGTCATGGATGGTCAAATGGCTCTCCAGTTGTACGGCCACTACCTTCTCAACCACCTTTCCTAAAAAGGGAAGGTTAGAGATTGGTCTGTAATTCACATCGCAGTTTGAGTCCAAAGAAGCTTTCTTCAGGAGGGGTGTTACCACTGCCTCCTTCAGGGAGCTAGGAAACTCACCTGTTTCCAAGGAACACCAAACTATCCATGCAAGGACCAGACCGATGGAATCAATACAACCCAAAATCAGGGAAGTTGGTCCTGGGTCCAAACTGCAGTATGTAGAGAACGCACCCTGGACAATCCTCATGACATCCACAAACTCCGGGTGGTTGAAGGTACTCCAGGAAAGCTGAAGACTAGTGGCCAAGCACTGGTCATCAGCAGCAGCACCCATAGAGTGTGCTGGCTGGAGAGCTGCCCTGATGTCAGCCACCTTAGTTGCAAAGAACTGAGCAAGTTAATCGCACTCTATTTGCGAAAACACTTTCCAAACTTGTAGACAAGCTGGGTTGCACAGCCTGTCCACAGTTTGGAAAAGCTGAGCTGGTCAGTTCTGAGCAAATGCAATCTCCTGGACAGGAACTCTGCCTTCTTACAGATGATTGCAGATTGACAGGCTTAGTACTGGTCCATCAACATAAGGCGGTTGGCATCAAGGGCAGATCTCCGCAACAAAGCTCTAACCTTTGTCCTTGTCGCAAGCATTCCCTTAAGGTCCCATAAAACCATGGAGACCAAGGGCAAAGGAGAGAGGACAAACACGGACAGGAGCCATGACATCCAGGGCGCTGCAATGGCCGTATTATAGGCCACCACAAGGTTCTTTGGGTCGCTGTTTGCAACTGGAATGGACGATAGGTCAAGCACTGCCATAAGGCCTTCAGAGTTAACATCTCGTAAAGGGCGGTACTTGACCATCTCCACGGGGTAGGCCTTTGAAGGAGGGGGTGCTAAAATTGAACCCCACAGTGTAGTGATTGGACCATCCAACTGGGTCCACCCCCAGATCTGAGGCTTCAGTCCTCAGGAGGAATACTAAGTCAAGGGAGTGACCATGTTTATGGGTAAGACAAAGAACCTCTGTGCGAAACACTGAGGCAAGGGTTACCCAAAGGACATTTGGCTGGGAAGCCAAGTTTAAAGAAAATACAAAATCACACATGCCCACACAATGCAAAGCATCATGGGCTGCATATGCAAATCACCACAGAATGTTATGCTGGTCCAACTTTAAGCAGAATTGCATGGTGCCGAAAGGCCTCTCACATAGTTTGCAAAGGGTGCTAACAGAAGACATAGACACGTGTTTCGTCCTACCAGGACTCATCAGTATGCCTCGTCTGTTTGATACCCCAGTGGAATGGACCAGCTACCCTAAGACAGTGTGTCTTGGATATGTTGTGGTGAATCCATTAGAATAAAAAACTATTTAAAAGACAAAGAACCTCTGTGCACAAACCCATGTTTATGGGTAGCAGTGGTAACTACCTGTGTAAGGCCCAGAGAAGTCATCAACTGGAGGAAGTGTTGTCCAAATTGGGAGAGTTTGTCATCGACCCAGGCATTAAAGTCGCCCAGGACCATCAACCTGGGGGACTCAAATGCCATGTCGATGATGAAGTCCGCCACTTCCTGAAGGAACTGTTTCCCATCCCCAGGTGGACAGTAGATGAGGATGATCCTACAACCTACACCTGCTATCACAGAACACTCAAATGACTCAGGCTCCTCCACTGGTACAATTGTGAGGCCCAATTTGGTCTTGAAACAGACCGCAACCCACCCACCCCACCGTGATCCAATCTCGAGTGGTGAATCACAGAGTAACTGGCTGGAATTGTGGCCTCTAATACAGGGCCAGAGTTCTCATCCAGCCAGGTCTCAGTGATGCAAGCCAGATCCACCAAATTTACAAGATCTGCAATAACTGCAATCTTGTTTTTAATGGATCTGGCATTGCATCCTACCGTTCGAGTTGGATAAACATCCAGGGCTGCCTGAACTACATGCCCACCCAATTTGGTGGTGCCCTTGAGTATGGAAACCAAACACGGAGGACCACGATTTGGATTCCATTTCGCCCAGGCGTCTTCTTTACCCTACAACCCTGATGTGATGGCCCGTTCATTCAACCTCCACTGTTCGTACTAACATAAAATAAACAAAGCACACACACATGCTAACCAAAACCACAATAATTAAAATAGATAAAGTATAAAGTCACAATCTTTAAATCCAGATCAGCTGGCAGTTTAAATAACAAGGAACCACACAAAGCAGAAAGTCCTCAGAGTTACAGAAAGTCGCAATAATAGGAAAAAACCCAAATTTCCAGTCCCGATGGATCTCTCACTTCTAGGGAGACAAATAAAATTCCCAGGAACTCACACTTCCAGGGCAAAACAGATATAAGGTCTTAATGGGTTCTTCAAACCCCTTAGTCACTCTCACCGAGAGAAAAGTTGGAACAAAAGTTGGAATAAAATCCAGTTACTTCCCAATCCACAGGCACTCCCACTGCCCAGAGTTGGTAGGATAACAAGGCACTCTCACTGCCTTATTATAGCCAGGAAGAATCCTCTTTGGTGGGTCACTGGCAGCTCTGAGGCTAATGCAGCCCTCGAAAAATACACCACGGGGTCAACTGTGAAGTGCACAGCCAGTTCTATGGGTCTCCATCCAGGCAAGCCTAAGCAGTGAGACTAGTGGAAAAAAACATAGGGACCACCCACCCAAGCAGCTGGCTACCCGCGGAATAGGCAAGCCCCCACCCAACTGCGTACTCACAGTACAACCCACCAGGAGGATTGGGACCAGACAGTTATCACCTCAAATTAAAATGCTTCTGCCCACCAGACGGACACTCTGCAGGGATCTGACAGGGCGCCAACTCTCACACTCTCCTCAAACAGTTAGTATGCTTCTCCAAAGTTTGCCTTTCCTCAGTGCTTCAACTCCTCACCAGCCGGTGGCTAAACAAGACCACCGGCAGAAGATCATAACCACCAGCAAAACAGTTGTAAGCCCTACAAGTTAGATACAATCCAGAACAGGGTCCAGTCAATTCAACTAGCGGGAAACAGTTGGTCTGAAGAGTTGAACATGCAGGGGTGATAACGGGGTGATAACGTTCCGCAGCCAACTAACCCCAGTACAGTTGGTCCAAAGATTTGAATGGCAAGAATGATAATGGGGTAATAAGGGGCCACAGCCGACTAACCCCAGTGCACACTACAAGGAAATCCCCCTGCGGCTAGCTGGCGTCACTCCTGGTCTCGGCACACACCGACTGCAGCTCACCAGAGAATGTCAGTAAGAAAGGAGGCTCAGGAGAAGCAGCACTCCTGAACTGGGTATCCCCAAAACAACATTCTGGTGGACATCCACAGAGCTCCCGACAGTGTCCCAGGCAGGTAAACTAAACAAAATAAAACAAATGAAATACAACAAAATAATACTAAGAACAGCTCAATAAAACAAAACGAAGCGAGCTAGAAAACAGACTAAAATGGACTAAAACAAATGTAACCCCTAGATGGCGCTATCCCAGGGGCTACTACCCCTGCCTGATTTGCCACTAACAGGTTGAGGGGCCTGGATCCAATGGCGGGTGCCTCCACCCAGAGGTCAGGGTTTGCAATAGTTAAACTAACCCTGGTCACAGCCCTCTGGGACACTGCAACCCCTTTCTTCCCACTAGTAGGCCCACACAATATATCAGAATTACCTTCACAGTATACACTTACCCCAAGGTCTGGTTCCGCACTGGGACCTCCTGTGAAATGAGATACAGTGCAACAATCACAGTACAGTACTTTAACATAGACAAATACCTCAGGCAGTATAACTTTGCAGAAACAAGCAGCTCTGATTTATTTAGAGGATATAACAAGGACAGGGGAAATCAGGTTAATTAGCTTATCACTCTAATAATCTACCTATGGCTCTGTGACAGGCCTATCCCTATCAGTTACTGTCCCTGGGTACCCAAGCCCTAGTGGCTAGTCCAAACCGTGGCAGCTGGTAGGGGCCCTTTCACACAGAGAAAAGGAGAATTAAACAGTCAGCAGTACAGTAATTCCATTTGGATTTAATGTGGCAATTCAACAGGGAGCGACCCTGAATTAGTACTCACGACCTCCAAATAAGATAGGGTCCTTCAATGTCAGCAGGGCTCACTTGAGGTACACAAACCTCTTCACACATTTATATAAAAGAAAGCACTATACCAGGCAGGCTGCATCTGTATCCCGATCGCAATTACTGCACAATACCCGGGAGAACACACAGCAGATTCAGTTCCTGACAGACCGAGTGCAATTTTCAGCAATTCTTCCAGTCTTCTACAGGGTGAGCCTGGTTTCTACTCTTCAGAGATCCTTTGATTCTTTTCACAGGACGGATTCAGTCCTAACAAGCTGCAGACCGGAACTCTGGGCCTTACACACGTTTTTTGACTAAAACTGCACACTGAAAAAGCACAGGGCTCCTTCCTTCTTCACTGCCAAAGCTCAACTCCAACTCCAACCGACAAAACTGGCATTTCCTTGAGTTCCTCCCAGTTCTTGACTGGATTGGCTGTCACTCACAATAGACTGCTGCTGTTGGTCCAAAAGGCACTGAAGTCTAAACTACATCTCCCAGAGTCACTGCCCATACAATCCTCTTGTGGCTGGCTCAGATTATGAGTCAAGGCACCATTTTAGAGCTAGCTTACCCCACACTGATTGGTCCAGTTCAGCAGTTCAAAACTAGAATGGGGAACTAGCAGACACAGTTCTGACTGCAAAGAAAGCAGGTTAGACAAACTGTAATTTCATTATTACTCTAAATAATTTCTGGCAAACAGTTACATCTTTCAGATAGGTTCCTTTGCACTCCTAGTGACTGCAAAATGAAGTGAATTAGCAGCAGCTCGAGTGGTACTCAGAGAAGAAACACACAGTCCCCCATACAACTAATTATGTCTGCAAGCAGACAGCTCTTAAAGAGACAGTACCAGAGGCTCTAAAACACTCACTGATAAATGGCTTAAATGCCAAACACCATTCAGGCTTGGAGCATTCAAGCAAGCTCCTGAAGTCTTTTGGGAACCCCCATTTGCAGGGGTTACACCCTTCCTGGTCTGGGAAAGCTTGACGTCCGCGCCAAGCAAGTACTTCTCATAAGTTTCAACTGCAAACATATACATTTGCATTAGGCTCGCACATGTAATCATCAGTCAATATATCATTTTACCAAGAACACATTTCTGAAACATTGCAGTACGTCACTTTACACAGTATTACATACACATTGTACCATAACTCAAGTTATTACCTCTTGTACATGAAACCTGAAGAGAGGGCCCTTCCCTATCAGTTACCTTGGGGCTGGACGGGCAAGGGCACCATACTTAGAGGGCAACACAAGTAACTTGAGTTAGCACTGACGCTCAGTTTGGGCAATGAGCCTCGGGACACATACACTCCTTTATGGACAACATTGAGAGGCAAGTCCACAGGCCTCCCAAGTGAATCATAACTGAGGTGCACCACAGGCTTTACAGCTCGACCAGTCTTTCTAGGGGAACTGTTATAGTCTCTGCACTCTGAGCCTCATTTTCAGCATTGTCCTCACTTGTCAGGGAGTCTCCATGGGGGTAGAGAGGCTAGAACTTGGGGCACTTTCAGCTCCAGGAGTTACAGTTTCTGAGTCCACAACATTTGGCTCGCATGGAGAGCTGGACACTGGCAGTGGACTGTCAGGGCACTCAAAATACTCTTCTTGTTCGGTGTATCACCAGTCTGCCCCAATCTATCATTTTCTCCCTGAAAGCTCAAACAGTTCAACCATGCACAATGATTCCATTTCATCTGATCTGATGCTTTGCACTTCACTTTCTGGGAGCATTGGCTCCAGGGATGAAGCTGGGGCTTAGACAGTCCAGAAGGCCCAGCTTTGTCTCCAGTATTGACTAGGGATTGCCCTCAAACAATTGACTCAGTTCGTAAGAAGGATAGTATTCAAAGTCACTCTCACTTTCTTCCGATATGGACTGACAGTCATGCTCAACTGGGACTTGTGGAGGGGAACACTTTAACTTTGCTTCTGTAGGTGCAGACTTTCTTGATCTTTTTTAGCAGCAGCTCTAGTCACTGGTCCAGAGGGGCATCTTCTAGGGGCTCAGACTCAATCAGGATTTGTCCAATGGGCAGTAAATGATTTCTATGCATTGTTTTTACATCTTTTGAATTATTCTCAGGCCTTACTTTGTACACTGGCAGATCATCTAGTTTGCCCACTACAATGTGAGGGAGATGGTGCCATCTGTCAGCAATCTTGTGCTTGCCATGCAGTCCCAGATTTCTTAGCAATACCCGATCTCCCTCCTGGAGTTCCTGTGCTTTCACCTTTTTATCATACCTTTCTTTGTTGGCCAGATTTCTTTGGCAGCCATGGTTTGAGCCAGTTGGTACGCATGAGTTAGCTGGGCCTTTAACTTTGCACATACTGTAAATAGTTGTCAGCTTGAACCCCATCAGGAGAGACCCCAAACACACATCTACTGGTAGTCGAGCCTTCTTCCAAACATCAGGCGGTAGGGGGAGAATCCAGTGGCATCACTTTTGGTGCAGTTATAAGCATGTACCAGGGTGCTAATTTGTTGGCTCCATCTAGGCTTGTCCTTTGGGTGCAGGGTGCCTAGCATATCTAGCAAAGTGCGGTTGAAACGCTCAGGCTGTGGGTCCCCTGGGGTGGTAAGGAGTGGTTCTGGACTTTGACTCCCCACAGAGAAAGCATCTCTTTGATCAGACGACTCTCAAAGTCTCTCCCTTGATCAGAATGGATTCTTTGTGGAGCCCCATAGTGAACAAAAGTTTTCTACAAGTACTTTGGCCACAGTGGATGCTTCTGGTCTTTGGTGGGGAAAGCTTGGGCATATCTCGTGAAATGGTCAGTGACCACCAGCACATTACTGATATTTCTTTGATCTGACTCCAAACTCAGAAAATCAATACAGACCAGCTCCATGGGTGCACTGGTGGTGATGTTAACAAGGGGCAGCCCTCTGGGGCAAAGCTTTCTCTGTAAGCAGCGACTACAAGTTCGAATGTGTTGCTCCACATCAGCCCCCATCTTAGGCCAATAGAATCTGGATCTCACCAAGTCAAGTGTTCTGTCTATACCAAGGTGCCCATGTGGTTGTGCAAGGACCTCAGTACTGAGTCTCGAAAGGCAGTGGGCAGCACTAGTTGTTGTTTGTCTACTTGTCCCTCTGTCTACTGTTTCTCTGTATAACAGTTTATTGATCAGTTTCAACTTAGGACCTTCTTTGTATAACAGTGCAGTTCTCAAATCAGTGGAGCGATTTGGACACATCTTTTCCTGCATAGAGGGCTTCTAAAGCTGCTTTGATCATGGGATCGCGGATTGAGCCCGCCGAATACTGTCATTGTCCAGCTGAGGCAGTGCACCAATGTCTATTGCAGAAAAGTGGCAATAAGCAGCAGGTATGCAATTCTCAGAGGCTCCCAAGCAATCCACCATGCAGTCCACTGCGTCCGTGGACATTTGTTCCTCCCTGTCAAACTTCGCAGAGTGCCCGAATGTCAGGTTCTGCCAATCGGACCCAATCATTCTGGGGAACAGGCCTCCGAGAGAGCATCAGCATCTATGTGGTTCAGACCTGCTCGGTATTCGAGCATAGTCATATGTAGATAATGCAGAAAGCCACCTATGGCCAGTGGCATCCAACTTAGCTGAGGTCTGCACATAGGTCAAAGGATTATTGTCAGTTTTACTAGTATTTTAGCCCCATACAAGTACTCATGGAATTGGTCAACAATAGCCCACTTCAAAGCTAGAACTCTAACTTATGTACAGGATAGTTCTTTTCGGATGGGGTCAGGCTTCTACTGGCAAAGGCCACTGGTCTCAGGCCATTCTCGTGTTTTGGTACAACACAGCCCCAACCCTTGCAAGCTAGCATCAGTGTGCAGGACGAAGGTTTTCTTGGATCGGCATAGGCCAGCACTGGAGCATGGGTAAGTTGATATATGATCTCATGAAAAGCAGTCTCATAATCAGGAGTCCAGCGGCCCCAAATACTTCACTCGGATGAAAATACACTCTTTCAGTCTTGAGGGACGCTGACTTTTGGTATTTTTTGTGGTTGGGGATACCCTTGAGTAAGGTTAAGTAAAGGCGGATCACTCTTGAATAGTCCTTGATGAAGCGCCGAAATAACCACAGAATCCCAGGAATCTTTGCAGTTCTTTAGATTTTTGGCCTGGCAGGTGGTCAAGGCCTCAACTTTACTTGGGTCGGTCTCTATTCCTCGGTGGATACTATGTGTCCCACATACTTTACTGATGTTTGAAAGAATTGACACTTATCAATGGACAGTTTAAGGCCAAAGTCCTCCAGTCGGTCCAATACCTTAAATAATCTGCTCTCATGTTCCTCCAGTGAGCTGCCAAACACAATAACATCATCTAGGTATACCAGGCACTCTAGTAAGTTCATGTCCCCACTGCACGCCTCCATCAATCGCTGAAAAGTGGCTGGGGCACCTGAAATCCCTTGAGGCATCCTCATGAATTCATAGAAGCCAAGCGGACAGATAAAGGCTGTCTTCTCACGGTCCTCTGGGGCCATCGGGATCTGGTAGTACCCACCGCGGAGATCCAGCACAGAGAACCACTTGCTCCCGCTTAGGCAGTCCAAAGCATCCTGAATGCGGGCATTGTGTACTGATCAGGATAGTCCGCCGTTTAAGGTGCGATAATCCACAACATCCTTACTGTTCCATTCTTTTCCTCACTACCACAATGGGGGAAGCATAAGGGCTTCTGGATTCTTGTATTACACCAGCAGCTAACATCTCTTGGCAGATGCCGCCTCACATCATCTATGTCAGCAGGTGCCAGGCGTCGAGACCTCTCACGAAATGGTCTTTCGTCATGCAGCCGGATATTGTGCTCAGCTCCTTGCACGCATCCTACATCCCATTCCTTTAAAGAAAACACCTGGTCTCTGGGCAAGCTTTCACTGATCCTCACTTTCCATTCAGCTGGCAGCGGGAGTCAAATCAAACAAGTCAGGCTACTCTGTCATTCTTCCTTGAACTCTGTGCTGGGTAGCACTGCAGTGTCTGCACAATGCACATTAGCCAGGATGCAACCTCTGTTTACTCGAATGTCTCTTTCAGACACATTATGAACTTGGACCATTACCCTTCTGGCATAAGCATGGGCTCTAGCGGGCAAAATACTAGGCTTGACCAGCAGTCCCTCTGGCAATTTTCCATCGCCTGGTGCATCCAACATTAATATTTTATTCTTAACATCCTTTCTGATACGGACCTCTCCCTGTAAGGTACACTGGGCATTTGGCGCCAGGATCAGAGACTCAGGATCCTTCTTCCATACAATTCCGACTGGTTCCTCTGGTTCTGTTTTTTCAGCATCTCTCTGTGCCTCATAGGCCTTCTTAATTAAAGCCGGAACTCTTAAAGCTCTACTAGTCTTTGACCCCTGTTTTTCATAACACAACTGTGCCAGCCTTCCGAACATATGAGCATTTGTTCCAATCAACAAAGGGACACCATCATACAGTCCAGTGGGGGGACACACTAAGGCTAGGGTCTCTACTTGTTCGGCCACTCCAGCCACGGAGGTGGGGAAGACAGCCAAATTCGGATATACCCGGAATAGGGTAGGCCTTTTCACTTAACCCCATACATGCAGTCCTTCTAATGGTTGTAAGGGTACGCCTGACAAATGCTTCTGATACCAATCCTGGAACATAATTGTCACTTGGGAGCCACTGTCTAATACAGCTCTTGTAGACACTCCATTCACCTTTACAGTGGTCTCCATGGAGGGACCCACTATTCTGGACCAGTCTGGAGAGGCGGTAGTGGGGGCCTGGGCAACTGACCTTGCCACAAAAGGACGTGAATTAGCATTTTGGTGCCCTCACTGGGATCATGTCGTGCACCTCTTAACCACTGATTTCTTCCTAAGCTCTCCTTGTAGCCTATATGCAACTTTGTCAGTGTCTTTGGGACTGGCATCCTTTCATGTGCCCATCTTTCCCACAATTATAGCAAAACATACTTTCTGGAGTTTGAGCTGGCCGGCGCCACACTGGGAGCCAGGGCGGGGTATTACTAACTGGAAACCTGGGTGCCATCTCTGTCTGCGGCGTGATAAGCATTTGGAGACATCTCGCCGTTTCTCCACTTCCATGGTCAAGGAATTGAGTTTGGAGCTGTTATCAGCAGGAGATACATGGTGGGTACCCCACCCCATAGCAGATGCAGTCGGATATAGGTCAGTCTGCATTTGGAGGCGGGCCTTCATAAAGGGACTGTTTTTGAATTCCCGGATCTCTCTCAACAGTTCGCCCCATTGTGGCATATCTTTTTCCTTGTCAGAGCACTCATTGACTGTCAACCTCTGCCCCTGAACTTCACTTGATGGGTCACCCTCAGTCACTCGGGTCGTAGCCACAGCTGTTGGTGCAGGTACCTCCCGAGGTCGCCTTTTCTCAACTCCTCGAATTTCTCTCATTAACTCATCATAGGAGGGTGGGGATTCCAGTCGATTTGCCAGGCGAATTGAAGCAACAGCAGTTCTGAGAAGGGGCAGACTTAAGGATTCTGTCCAGTCTGGTTCGTCCAGTTCAATCGCTGGCAAACTACCCTTTCTGAGGCATTCTTGCAACAATTTTCCAGCCGAGAGACATACACAGACAACAACTCCCCTTGGTACTGTTGTGCATTCTTACTCTCCACCATAGGTCCTCATCAGAATCTGGGCCCCATACACATTCTCCAAGGCCTCAAGATAGGCCTGTGCAGTCGCTTCAGGGTTACTGGCCTGCTTAGCACGGATGGTAGCCAGGGGACCTCGGAGGCTCTCACTAACCTCTTCGCCGCTCCGAGCATTGCCATTCTAGCACTTGGGGGCAACATAGTCTATCCAGGTCTCCCAGTCATCCTCCCTTGGGGGTGGGAGGGTGCCAGAGAAGATCCTCAACCTTCGTAAGAGTCGGACTAATGGCAGGTGCAGAAATAGGAGTCTGCATTGGTTCAGCCACCATTACGGGCACTGGAGCAGGAGAGGGTGTTGGGGAGGAACACTCCCAGGTGGCAAGAATAGTTTCTTCAAGTCCTCCACAGTTTTCCCTCTCCCAGCAACCATTCAGCAAATTTCTCCTCAAAAGTTTCAGATAGTGGTGGGGCTGATTCCTCCGGTCTTTACTGTCCTTAGTTATCACCTCCAAGCAGTGAGGGCTCCTCTGGGGTAATGGTCTGTGGCACTTTGGAGCTATCTATGGGATCCTTAAACTCTACTAGGCCAGGAAAGTGTGGGTGAGCAGATTAGCATGCCGACCCACCACCACAGGGTTTTGTAAACCTTCCACCTTGGAAAGTACTCCCTGCACAGTGTCCGTATTGATACCCAGGGGATGTCCAGGATAAGCATAGCATTTTGGGGGTCGATCTCCTCCCAGTACACCACTCCACCAGCCGGTGCACAGCCACTTCTGTCGGGTACCCATTTTTTCTTAACAGTGGTTCGTAATATGGCCACTAGAGGACACACAATCCCAGCGGTGAGCCTCCAAGATGTAACCCTAGATGGCGCTATCCCAGGGGCTACTACCCCTGCCTGATTTGCCACTAACAGGTTGAGGGGCCTGGATCCAATGGCGGTGCCTCCACCCAGAGGTCAGGGTTTGCAATAGTTAAACTAACTTGGTCACAGCCCTCTGGGACACTGCAACCCCTTCTTCCCACTAGTGGCCCACACAATATATCAGAATTACCTTCACAGTATACACTTACCCCCAGGTCTGGTTCCGCACTGGGACCTCCTGTGAAATGAGATACAGTGCAACAATCACAGTACAGTACTTTAACATAGACAAATACCTCAGGCAGTATAACTTGCTGAAACAAGCAGCTCTGATTTATTTAGGGGATATAACAAGGACAGGGGAAATCAGGTTAATTAGCTTATCACCTAATAATTCATTTATGGCTCTGTGCACAGGCCTATCCCTATCAGTTACTGTCCCTGGGTACCCAAGCCCTAGTGGCTAGTCCAAACTGTGGCAGCTGGTAGGGGCCCTTTCACACAGAGAAAAGGAGAATTAAACAGTCAGCAGTACAGTAATTCCATTTGGATTTAATGTGGCAATTCAACAGGGAGCGACCCTGAATTAGTACTCACGACCTCCAAATAAGATAGGGTCCTTCAATGTCAGCAGGGCTCACTTGAGGTACACAAACCTCTTCACACATCCATATAAAAGAAAGCACTATACCAGGCAGGCTGCATCTGTATCCCGATCGCAATTACTGCACAATACCCGGGAGAACACACAGCAGATTCAGTTCCTGACAGACCGAAGTGCAATTTTCAGCAATTCCTCCAGTCTTCTACAGGGTGAGCCTGGTTTCTACTCTTCAGAGATCCTTTGATTCTTTTCACAGGACGGATTCAGTCCTAACAAGCTGCAGACCGGAACTCTGGGCCTTACACACGTTTGACTAAAACTGCACACTGAAAAGCACAGGGCTCCTTCCTTCTTCACTGCCAAAGCTCAACTGAAACTCCAACCGACAAAACCGGCACTTCCTTTGAGTTCCTCCCAGTTCTTGACTGGATTGGCTGTCACCACAATAGACTGCTGCTGTTGGTCCAAAAAGGCACTGAAGTCTAAACTACATCTCCCAGAGTCACTGCCCATACAATCCTCTTGTGGCTGGCTCAGATTATGAGTCAAGTTCTGATCGCCAGGCACCATTTTAGAGCTAGCTTACCCCACACTGATTGGTCCAGTTCAGCAGTTCAAAACTAGAATGGGGAACTAGCAGACACAGTTCTGACTGCAAAGAAAGCAGGTTAGACAAACTGTAATTTCATTATTACTCTAAATAATTTCTGGCAAACAGTTACATCTTTCAGATAGGTTCCCTTTGCACCCTAGTGACTGCAAAATGAAGTGAATTGGCAGCAGCTCGAGTGGTACTCAGAGAAGAACACAGTCCCCCCATACAAACTAATTATGTCTGCAAGCAGACAGCTCTTAAAGAGACAGTACCAGAGGCTCTAAAAACACTCACTGATAAATGGCTTAAATGCCAAACACCATTCAGGCTTGGAGCATTCAAGCAAGCTCCTGGAAGTCTTTTGGGAACCCCCATTTGCAGGGGGGTTACACAAACTAAAACAACCGCTAAGTTGCCACAACAGCCAACAGCACACCCAGCCCGGCGGCCATCATATTTCAGTAACCTCACATTTAATGGGGAGGGGTTACACTTTCAATTGCCATGATTTTAAATAGAAAACAGAAAAGAGACAGAGGTGGACAGAGGTCATGCAGTTATCACTAAGTTAGCACTAAGAACCCCCCACAACCCCATCCTGTGACAAGATCATGCAGGAATCTCTCAAACTGACCCACTTCCTGATGGTCCCATTCTGTGACAGGTTTATGTATGGGTCTCCCTGATTAAGCCACCTCTTGATGAGCCAGTTCTGTGACAAGGCTCTACAAGTCTTGCTCATATATGCCACCTCCTGTTGAGCCAATTCTGTATTAGGGTCCTATGGGAATCTCGGAGATAGAACCAAACCCTGTTGTCCTGGTTCTATGTAAGGGTCATGGAGTCTCTAATGCAGAGTGACCTCTGAAACGGGGTTGCTGCCTGATTCATGTCATTAAAAAAAAACATTTCCTTGGTGTCTAGTGAACCCCCTTCCATGGGCCACTGACATAGCCCTCCACTCACCTCCCAACCGGCAGCCCGACTGAGCTCTTTTATCAAAAGGGCTCACTCCGGCTCTTTTGGTAAAGAGCTCAGTCGGGATGCTAGAAGGTGAATGGAGGACTCAGCTGAGGCCCTGAGGAGGTACTTTATGGGGGTGGGGGTAATACTACCAGACAGGTGGGGTGCACTAGACACCAGGAAAGGTTGTGTTTTATTTTTTAATGACATGAATTGGGCGGCTGGTCAGTTACAGACATCGGAAGGGGGTTGGGGATGGTGTGAATCAGGGTGGGGGGTGGGGTTGTTCTTCATTTGGCCGGTGATCAGCCAGGCGGTGGGACCACTAGACACAAGGGAAATTATTTTAATTTGAAAATATGTGGATGGGGGGACAGGGCTTAATCTCGGGGGGGGATCTTTCTACTTGGGCCTGCAATCGGCCAAGGGGGTTGGGACCACTAGACACCAGGGATGTAGAGAGGAAAAGACACCACGTGTGGTCACTTTTTGGGAGTGTGGAAACCACTTTTTTTTATGGCAAGTTGTTCTCCCCGGCTCTGAAATGCAGAATTTCAACTGCAGGTGGTGAAATTAGCATTTTGCTGGCGAAATTCCGCATTTCGCCAGGGGGATTTCGAATTTCACACCCACAAAATATTTCACATAATGCAGGCATTACACGAAATATTTCACTGGGTGAAATATTTTTATTTTGCTCAACACTAGTCAACTGTAAAGCTACTGAAAAAAATTAAGTGCTCTCATTGGAGCGGTTCATTTCTTTTAAGCAGAGAATGCACCACATCAGCAAAACAGAACTAGTGTCATGACCAGAGTGCCTAGTCACTGGTGTACACTGCCAAGCCCATTGCAGTTTCAGCTGTCATTGGCTTGGCAGCACTAGATACTTTATGATTCAGAAATCTGAGGGTCGGTGAATTCCCGACTCTTTAGAAAAGTTACAAAACAAATTCCTCTGCAAAATGCTTAATGTTCTATTAAGCAATCTGGGTGGGATATTCAAATGGGTTGTGCATGGCGCAACAGAGTTGCATCATGTGGAACCCACTGGTCGCCCTGGTCAGATATTCAATAAGGAATATGCACAACACAAATCCCTATCTTGTGAGGTGCATCGGTAATATATCTTGGCCATGAGTAAGGGGGCGTGCTATGCATATTGTGCACATCCGATATTCAGCCCAGGATATGCTGTGAATATGCAGGTGCAACCCCTACATGCACTGCACACAGTTAAACCATAAAATAAGGAGCAACAGCTGGCCACCCACAGGTGAGCTGCCATAATACAGGGCACAACGGCAGCTGCCAGCTGTGGGTAGCCAACCGAGCTCTGGCGGCACCGTCCGGATGGCAGTTTCCCCTATGCCCAATCGCAGGCTGTAATAATAAGAATTTTCAGGTCCACAGTGACCTGTTTTTTCGCCTTATCACAGGCTGTAATATAGTAGTTCAGGAGTTCAGTGACCATCTCTACGCTCGAAGAGTTATTTGCTGGCACTCACCTCTCACCCGCCCACGCTTGCCACCCTGCCCCCCAGTCAGCGCGGTGGCAGCACCCCACCCGCAAGCCGCCCGCCAACGCATAGTACGGCCAGTTTACTGGTCTCAGCGGTTAACGGGCATGCAGATCAGACAGTACATGTCCCCGACATGTGAATGGATACATTCACATATCGGACCGTGTAGTATGGTACAATCTGCATGCCCATTGGCCCATGCTGTGGACCAAATTGGCGACAGCTGTACCTGTACGCCAGTCGCGGGCGGCCGGGCGGCTTGTGGGTGGGATGCCACCCGCCGCTGACCAGGGGGCGGGGTGGGAAAGAGGGCGGTTGGGGAAGGGGGTACGGTACCGCTAGACCACCAGGAGTGTTTTTATATTACAGCCCGCGATCGGGCAGGGGATGGTCCACTGGACCACCAGGGAGGTTATATATATTACAGCCCGCGATCGGGCAAGGGATAGGTCCACTGGACCACCAGGAGTTTATTACTATTTATGGCCCACGATCGGGCATTGGGCGCATTGCTGGTGAGGGCAGGGAAGCATTGGTCCCCAAGTGGCTTGCTGCCCGCAGGGTGCCAGGCACAAGTCACGGGATCGGCGACCTGCAAGCAATGGGTCATACGACATTCAAATGGCCCCATTTGGCGCCTTGCATGCATTATGGCCCCATTTGCATGTCCACTGCTGAATATAGTGGTTGATGCGTCAGCGCAATGGCGCTGCACTAGCGCATCCCCCTGCTTCTCTCTGGCCACTTGCACTGGTGCAGTGCTACTGCACCATGCGCTATGTGGTGGTCACGGAGCGACATTCAACGGCGCTTGAGCCATGGCACAGCACCATTAAATATCACCCTGTCAGCGCCTGGCACATCCCAGTTAGGCGCTACGCCCAGGCTTGCACCACAGCCTGGTGCAGTCTGAATATCCCACCCTTTGTCAGTATATCTTAAGGCTGAAACTATCATGGCTATCAATGGTTCCACCAAGCTGGTTCGACAGAAAACCTACTAACTAGCTTTGCAGCGATAGCACAATGTTGACAGCGATTGTAATCTGCATTGTGCTGTCAGGAATACGCGTGTGTTTTCTGCAGGGGGCTATGTCCCCCACACCCCCTAGATTTTATTATAATCACCTCCATGATGGAAGTGTTTTGGGAAGGGGGCACAAGATCAGGAGAAGCTGTGTTGGGATCCCGTACGACCATTACAGTGACCGGTTGTTTTTTTCGGTTTTGTCACTGTAAATGGCCAGTCCCTGTAATATTTTCAATGAAGTAACATGCTACAGCCATCAACACTTTCACTTTGATCTGCATTTTAAGTACTATATAAAATCCTTGTTATGGATAATGGATGGCCACATACCAAGATGATGTCTGGAGGAAGCCACATACTCCAGTCCAATGTTAACTGTTTTTCCCTGGCTTAAATCAATAAAGACTTAACTATACTCTGTCAGCCTGGGACACCTGTGCACAGCAATACTAGGGGTCCTATTCAGACAGATAGAGCACACTGACCATAGTGTACTGCCTGTCTGAATATGGAACTGTGTTTGCGCTGTGGACAGTAACTATGCATGGTGCTAACACAACCCCCTTCAGGAAGATGGCCTACAGGAGTGACTAGAGATAGCGCATCCCAAATGGAATAGCAGCATTGCTCCTATGAGTCAAGTTCATTACCCTGCAAGCTAACTAGCACATATAGAATATAAGGTGCCAAGGGGTTATTAGCATGCCATTATGCGCTCATCAGCAGCTCCACACAATATCACCATGCACAGATGCACAGAGATATCATGCAAAGCTGTGGGCACCCCTCCCCTGATCACCAATGCAACCATTGTAACCAGGCTCTTCCATGCACTCTTGTGGTCTAGTCTGGTGGACAGCTTTCCTGGATATCTGCTTCATTTTTTTTCCATAAAAGTTTTTAAGTTTGAAGGTTTACAAACATTTGCATTTATCAAGTCATACATTCAGGAAAAACAACACACTTTCCCTGTGTAAGCATCTAGTCATATATCAGAGAAAGAAAACCTACTACATTTGAACAATAGATGGATATGCCAACATGCTATTCTATAACATTTATTACCAATAAGTTCTATAGTATCATGCATCAACCTATTGGCATAGGAGTGATTACATTTGTACATTTGAGTTTCATAAAGTTTGATTAGGCGGCGTGTACTGTATCTTACACAGAGGGTGGGGTTTGAGAGGGACCAGTCATTGGTGGGGGTGGTGGTAATTAAGTGTCAGGTTCCTTTATAGGTTCATTTGTTTTACAATGGATCTTCAGGGTGAAAGCACATTCCTTTCTGTTGAGAATACTGGGCTGTTGGACAGGTCAGGTTAGAGGGGGTCAAGTCCACCTATTGGGAAACAAGGTGACAGGGTGTTTGCTTTCTATTTCAGGTAGGGGCCCCAAGTTCATTACATATTGAGAGAGGTGACCACCACCACGAGTCACTCTCTCACATCTAGTCTTCAAAGATAGAAGATTCAGCCATTCTGAATAGGTGGGGGGCTCTATTTTGCACCAGTGTCTCAGAATGACTATTTTGACAGCTGCTAGTGCTCCAGTTGCCCAAAGTTCTTGTGAGCTAGTGATGCATGAGTCTGGGAGTAGTAGGCCCATAGGGCAAATTTTGGATCCTTGGCCCTGGGTAGGAGGACTATGTTGCTACATGTGGTCCAGACTTTCCAGGTAGGTGTCTTAATAGCAGGCAGTATCACAACACATGAGATAGGGAAGCCTGGGGAGCAGCATCTCCAGCAATCACTGTGAGGTAGTAGACCTGTCTTGTACAGCCATGGTGGGGTGCAATATGCTCTGTGCACAATCTTATATTGGAGTGTTCTGGCCTGGATTTCTCTTGAGGACTTAAGAGATGTGCAGCCAAATTTTATCCCATTCTGTCTGGGGTATAGAAATATCTAGTTCTTTCTCCAAAATTTCATGTGGTCCAGCTGTGGGAGGTTGAGGTGAATGTTTTTCCCATGTACCTCAAGTGAGTGGTTTGTTGTCGATGCAGAGGGAGGGGTTGTCCCAAATGGGTGCGACTGGGTTGTTTTGGGCTTCCAGTGAACGGCAGAGGAGAAGCTCGATCAAACCTTCCTGGTGTATTTTACACTAGGAGGTGTGTCTCTGGGTAGTTTTCAGTCTGGAAATAGGAGAGCAGCCAGTAAAGGCAGGCTTGTCTGTGCCAGTTCCAGACAGACCCATCTGGAAGGTAAATGCAAGAGATCAAGTTTCAGGCATGAGAGAGCCTGATGTAGGATTACCATTTCATGCTGTTTTTGGAAGTTGGGTAGACCAAAACCTCCTTCTCTCCATGGTCTAATCAAGGTTTGTATCTTAATTTTGGTGGTTTCTCATTCCAAATTAATCTAGACATCTTAGTTAGCAAGGTTTTAAAGAAAGTAGGTAGCGGTATTGGTCGGTTACCCAAGATGAAGTGAATTCTTGAATGGTAATCAATTTCACGCATTAACTCTGCCCCATATGGAAAGAAGGGCAGATTTCCGGTGTTGATATCTTTAGAAGTTTGTTCAATATAACTGCAGTGTTTGCCGTGCATTAGTACAGACTCTGTACTGTACTCTGTACAGACAGCTGGTGAGACCCCATCTGGAGTGTTGCGTGCAGTTCTGGAGACCCAATCTCCATGAAAGTCATAGACAGGATGGAAGCTGTCCAGAGGAGGGCAACTAAAATGGTGCAGGGTCTGCACCGGAAGACATATGAAGAGAGACTAAAGGACCTTAATATGTATAGCCTCGAGGAAAGGAGGGAGAGGAGGGACATGATAGAAACGTTCAAGTACCTCAAGGGAATCAACAAAGTCCAAGAGGTAGCATCTTTCAAAAAAGAGGTGTGCAGAACAAGGGTACATTTTGAAGATAGAGGGGGCGGCTCAGAGGTAATTTAAGGAAGTATTTTTCACAGAGAGGTTGTGGATGCATGGAACGGCTTCCGGAGGAGGTTGTGGAGTCAAAACAGTGGTGGAAATTCAGGCATGTATGGGACAGTCATAAGGCCATTCTAGGGGGTTGGGGTAGGAAGAAGTAGGCTGCTGGTTAACTAGGATCTGCAGCTTATCCAGTAGGTAGGGAAATGGGCAGACTGGGTGGGCCAAGCGGTCCTTATCTGCCGTCAAATTCTATGTTTCTATGTGTCTTGAAATGTTGGTTTCAGCTGTATCCCCAGACATGTAACCCTCTCTGGAGAACATTGATAAGGGTAACTGGAAAAGAGAGTTGGGGTACATTCAGGGTTAAGTGGCTGAATTTAGGACTTATAGTAGCTGTATTCAATTTATACCTAGACATGTGGGAGTATTCCTGTATGATGTTATGAAAGGTATGAAGGGAGAGCTGGATGTCCATTAGATAGAGGGTAATGTCATCAGCAAATAATGAGATTTTATGTGAAGTGTCTGCTACTGGAATTCCTAGGAAAAAGTACCAAGTTCTGGAATTTGGGGAAAGGAGTTCTGTTGCCAAGAGGAAAAGGGAAAGGGGAATTGTTTAACCAGGAAAGACACACTAAGCTGAAACTGATTCCAAATGCGACCTAGGAGCACAAGGAAAGGTGACTTGTTTCAGGGTCACGAGTATGCAAGTGGGGGCTGTGAATTCAAACCAGATCTCCCAGTTTGCAAATCAGAGCCTTAAACCACTGTGTTACACTGCTCCCCTATAGGAATAAGTAAGTAAGGGGACAGGGGACAACCCTGCCTTGTTCCCATGCAGCTGGAAGGGTGGGGAGACTACTGTGTTCATAAGTACTGTAGCAGAAGGGTTCTTGTATATAAGCCTGACCATGTCTACAAAGCCTGAGGGTAGAACAAAGCTTCAGAGGACATCAATAGATA
Organism: Neoceratodus forsteri; assembly: GCA_016271365.2. NCBI lineage: Eukaryota > Metazoa > Chordata > Ceratodontiformes > Ceratodontidae > Neoceratodus > Neoceratodus forsteri. The sequence goes on from CM057454.1 coordinate 532,868,792, forward strand.
TGCCCACCACCCTGTCAAAGGCCTTTTCAGCATCCAAAGACAGGCTGGCTGTGGGTCCAGAGGATTTCCCAGCTTGCCACAGCAAGTCAAGGGTACATCAGATGTTGTCAGATCCCATAAAGCCGGAAATGAAACCGACTTAGCTGGATGGATAAAGGAGCTGATCATGGGTTCCAGTTGGTATGCTAGGACTTTCACACAGATCTTGGCATTGACATTGATAAGCTTAGATGGGACAGAATTGAGACCACTGAACACTGTCCTTCCCATTTTTGGGATCAGTATAAGAGCCTGTAAGAAGGAAGGTGGTAGAGCCCATTGGGTCTCCTTCAATGCCCAGGTCAATTTTTGTGCCAAGACCTTCCCAAATGCCTGATAGAAGTGTGTGTGTATCCGTCTGGTCCTGAGGATTTTCCCAAAGAGAGAGAATTAATGGACTGGAGAACTTCCTCTATGAAAATAGGTATGGTAAGATTTTGCTTAGAGGTGGGTGAAGTTGGCAAACTTCACTCCATGGATTAATCTGTGAATTTTGCAGAATTTTGAGAGTTCCGCATGGCGATGTTCTGCCATGAAGTGTGGAATTTCACACACAAATTGCTGTATTTCTCCAATGAATGGTGGAAATGCACTACAATTCCACACTTCGTAGGTGAAATTCTGCTCTTCACTGGCAAAACTCTGCACTTAATAGCAGAACTTCACCATTTCGAAGTTTCTGAAGGTAGGGAAAATTTTGCAGAGCTCCACGGAGGTGAACTGTAGCCGCTGTGAGGCAAATTCACCTGCAAATTTAAACTTCAGCCCACCTTTAATTTTTCACAGCATCTGAGGGCACTTGGAGTAGGTGAAGGTCCTTGTAAAAGTGGCCTAGCTCTGTGTTGAATGGGGTAGCCTCCGATGTGTACAGTGTTCTGTAAAAGGTTTAAAATTCTTCATTTATGAGAAGGGGGGAAAGGGATACATGTCAAATCGCTCACGCTATATTAGCTCCCGACAAGTCACTCCAACGAAAACTCGCACCTGCATTATTACACTCCCGACAATACGCTCCTGATGTATGCTGTACCTAAGTAAACCTAAGTAAAGATTGTGTAGCAAGCATATTAATTACTGTAGTAATTACACATTATTACACATTATTACACATTCTGTATTACACACCACCACATGGTAATTAGAAGTGCTGATTGGTAATTAGCAATGTTCCCTGTCTCCAACCAGAAAGCTCCATAAAGGTTGCAGTTTAATGCTGCTGTTACTGTTTGTCACTGTTTGTTTGAAACATGTCTGGTGCTTTCATACTTCTCAGAGGCAAAAGAGAGTTGGTAGATGAAAATAACTTCATCTACACTTTTCACAAACATGGGCATAATGGCAAGGGATATGGTAGTGTGAGTGCGCCAGCAGAAGATCAAGGTGTGCAATGCGTGCTCACACCACCTCCACGATGACCCTACAGTTGTACACTGCTTTTCCAAACATACCCACACACCGGACCCTGCTGCTGTTGAAAAATCAGATGCAGTTACATTAGCTGAAGAAAGAGCTGCCTCAACTCAGGACACCACAGCTCAGGTCCTGTTATACTCCAAACCGGTAAACTTATAGACCGAAATTTGAAGAGAACTGTGCAAAGGATCAAGGTTCATGGGGCTCCACCAAACACAAAAGATCTGTTTGACTTGGTATTCCAGAACACTACAAGACCTATCAATATAAGTCTGGTAGTGACCATGTAGCATTTTGTTTCTTGACAGTGAGCCAAGCTCGACAGAATAATAATTTTCGAACTGAAAAATGTAAAGTTCTTGGAAAGAGCTAAGATATGGTATGTTGAAGGTACATTCAGTGTGGCACCCCCATTATTTCACCAACTGTATGTTTATTTATTTATTTATGTACTCATGGATGAGTGATTTGGTCAAGTTCACCCAGCTAGTTATGCCTTATTACCAAGCAAGCGAAGAGAGTGCTATGACAGAATGTTAACAGTGCACATTTTAACATTGAGCTACTGTATGGAATCATGAACAGAGTGTTACTGATGGAAGAGCTAAAACCAACAATGTGGTAGAAGCATTCCATAACCACACAAGAAGTGGGTAAATTCCCCAATAACCCACACCCTGGAGTGCCTTATTGCGATTATACAATGGACCCATGTGTAAAATACATTTCAAATGTGTTTAAGTATGTTATTTATAAATGCCATTTTTCAGCCGAGGGTTATTACAGGATATACCATAGTCATGTGATGAGTTTTGACCAATGAGGTTACAGGATTTTCATACCCCATTGTATAATGTAGATTATACCATGGACATAAGTGAACAACCAATGAAATCATCAGACTGGCAGTTTACCACCGGTATAAATCCTCTGATAATCAATGGCTGTTGATGAGCAAACAATCCAAATCATCTGCAGCACAGGAATAAATACAATAAAAATTAAAAAAAAAGCAACCTCTTTAAAAGTTGCATTTTATTATAGTAAAAAAATTTAACCTTGGTATAATTGCAATAAGCCACTTGGAGATGTGGGTTATCGGGATTTACCACGGCTGGTATGATTTCCACCCACCGCTGTGGCTCGTGGGCTAATCCACTCCAGCTTTTCTGTGGTAAATGCACTACAACCCACACCCTCATGGCTTATTGCTTAAGTATACTATGTATGGCCCATTCAACCCTGTGGAAATTCATAGATGGCCTACAGGGGGTACAAAGGAAAAGGGATGCAGAGGTGGAGCAATTGATTGCTGGTAATGCACCACCAGTCTCTAGAAAGATATATCAGGACAACGCGGAACGCCTTGCATGCATCCTAAGTAAAAGTGAAGAGTGCACAACTGAAAAGTTTCTGAGAGGAGTGGCACACTGCTTTGATTATTAATGCCACATGACGAACTTCTTTTAATAATAACTACTTAATAAAGATTTTTGGTTTTAACTCACGTCTGCACTGCCTGGATACCTGGACGCACACCTGGACACACACCTGCCACATCACTTCCTGGTGTAACACTAGAAACTGACTACTTTACTTCCTGGTGGAAAGAAAACACATTTGCACTTCATGGTGGATGGTAAGTCATGAATTCAATGTTTTCATGTAAAAGTAATCTGAGGTACATTCAGTATTGCCTATTACAAGCATGTGGAGTAAATAGCATAATTTGGGAGCCTTTGAATAGCTAGCAGTGTGTTGGAGCATAATCGAGTGAAGTGTCACAATATGTAATGTGATAGGTGCAAATTGATGCCATAATGAATTGCCGGAGCGTAAATGTAACATGCTAGGTGTCAGGCATGAATTGTCGTGGTTCTGGGGAGAAGATTCTTTCCTACCATCTGTGCATTGGATGACTACACTGTATTTTTTGCCCTCTGGCATGTAGTCAGTAGGCTTGAAGTTTGTCTGACTGTTCACCTGCCTCCCAATAGGTCTGATTTAGTTTAAAAAGGCATATTGAGTTCTGTAGTGTAGTGAGTCTTCTAAAGCAGCTTTAACTTCTGTGATTTGAGGGTGAAGAACGCTCCGCTCTCTGGGTGAAGAGAGAGTTCTTGCTCTAAGGTCTTCAAAGTGGATTCTCTTTTAGATTCTCTGTCTCTATCATTGCGTAGTTTAGATGAGTAGGATATGAGTTTCTAGGGAGTGTATAGCTTCCCATTGAGTCACTGGGAAGCATCCGGTGTCATTAAACAGGAAATATTCCTGTAGTCATGTACTAGAAATAAAAGGTGAACTCTTGGACATTCGGGTGGGTGTGTCGACATATATCACGTAGGCCTGCATTATGAAAGCTGCATTTAATTTGTGTGGCAGTGCGTATTTCTGTTTGAGACTTAGGTCCAGTTTTGTCTAGATGGGAGTCTTGGACAATATTAAGTTTGTATTCTAGTATGATGCTAGCAGGTCCACTAGGTAGCAGTTTCAGAGAGCTGTCAAAGGTCACATCTGGAGAATAAGGTACATATATGCTGCCTATAATATAGAGGATTGTGTATGAGCAATCATATACAACAAGGCAGTTTTCCGATCAAGAGGTTTCCGTGGTAACAAGTGACCTCGACAGTGCAGCTCGAGAGGTCTCATTACAATGGAAACCTCAAATAGAAAACTGCCTTGTATGTGTATGGTTGCCCATACACAGTATTTTACAATGTGTGGGCAACCATTCTTTCACTCCTCTGTCCCATCAAACAAAACAAAAAACTTACAAGGGCTTAGTTTCACAACGATGTTCACTTTCAGGCCAGCTCTCACCGCCAAGAGCTCACTTTATTGTGCATGCATGATGGCAATCTATGTTGTTGTGCAGCACTAGTGATGTACTCAGTGCATCACAGCAACATCATGATGCACCTAGTGCAGCACAACAATGCTGTTCTAACCATGGATTTCCATGCAGAATAGCCTGCTACCATACACTATAATCGGCTCTCCTTGAGAGTTACCTTCAGTTATGATTAGTTGACCTTCTTTATCTGCTATCTGGTTGTGGATCCCAAACTGTAATCCTTTCCTACAAGGAATGGCTACTCCTCTGTGCTTCAGGGGCAGGGAGCTGAAATAGACCACTCCTACCCAGGAAGCACACTGGCAAGGAGCCTCTTGTTTGGCAAGGTATGTCTGCTGGAGTAATGCGATGTCACAATGCACATCTCAAAGCCTTAACAGTACTTTCCCTCATTTGTCTAGGCAGTTAAGGGCCTCTTTTGTTCCAAGAGACTATTTTAAGATCATCAAAATTGGTTTATAGGTTCATAGGATTATATAAGTTCAAGGGTGGAGACCCATTTATGAACTCGCTGCCATTAACCAAACAGCAGAAACTGAAATTTTTTATTTCCCATATAGTGGTCCAAATTATATTTAAACTGGTCTATATCTAAATTGGTAACAGTAGTAGCTGGCAAAGAGTTCCAAAGATGTGAAACTCTCTGAGTTATAAAATTGTTTCTTTTTAGTTGTATGATTAATCTTGGTTAGAGGTTTTAAGTTATGTGATCTAGTGTTCTTACCATTATTAGTAAACTGCAAACATAAAGTTCCAAGGAAGGCTGGGTCCCTAGATGCCTTATAAATTAGGTAAAGGTCACCCTCAAGGCCCTATACTCAAGGGAGCAGAGGTCCAGAGTTTTAGTCTTTCCTCATATGTATGGTTGTGCAAATTATGAATAATTTTAGTCAATCTTCTTTGCACTTGTTCCATTGCAGTTTTAGTACCTACAGATGTTGGACCACAAAAACAGAACAATAGTCAATCTGTTAATGTACTAAGCTAGAGAATAAAGGGACAATTACTTCAGCTTTATGGCTTTTATGTAGTTATATATACAAGCTGCAATTCGGAGTGCTTTTTATTGTTTTATTTATATGAGTGTTAAATTTCAAATCATTAGTGATAGTAATGCCTAAATCAATTTCAGTTTCCACTGTTTGTAATAAAGTATTATTTAGAGTATAATGAGCAAGTTTGTTATTTGTACCAAAGTGCATAACCTTACTTTTGCTGATATTAAATGTCATTTTATGCTGTTCAGGCCATATAGCTAACTGATCTAAATTATTTTACAGTTCCTTTATTGATTGTGCGTCATTGATAATGCAGCCAATCTTGCTATCATCTGCGTACTTATTTATCCAGACCCTGTTGGAAGTTTGCACGGTTGATATCAAGCTGTTAAATAATACAGGCCCTAGAACCGATCCTTGTGGTACACCACTTGTAACCTCTGCAATTTCTGAGGATGAGCCCTTAATTGTCACCCAATGATTCCAACCTTTCAACCATGAATCTACCCATTTGATGATACATGGGTCTAAGCTGATCCAAATAAGTTGTTGCAATAATATTGCATGCAACACAGTATCAAAAGCATTTTCATAGTCAAAATAGATTATGTCCACAGGTAGGCCGTTGTCTAACGCGTAACTGACACGCTCAAAGAAGTTTATTGGTTATTCTGGCAAGATCTACCATGTGTAAAATCATATTGTGCTATATCAGTATTTTCAGTATTTAAGAGATGAGACTTAATTTTTTGTAATAGTAACCTTTCCATTAATTTTCCCACACAGGAGGTGAGACTAATGGGTCTGTAATTACTGGGACTATGTTTACTTCCCTTTTTACGTTCGCTTGCGCGCATGCTAGTAACATTTTGGGAGAGTAGCACACTTTGGAGGTGTGCTCTCCCATCCAATGCACTGCTCCTTGAGCAGGCGTGGCGGTCCTGCACCAATGGTGCAGGAGCTCTGCATGACAGCGTGTTCCTCTGCTTCAAAGCAAAACACTGCTGCCATACAGAGCACCACATCATGCCATCCTCGTGTCACGCGGCCCCCGGCGCCACGCCGCCCAAAGCTTTTTGGTGCCACGCTGGGAGCCCACTCTCAGCATGGCAAACGTTGTTTGCCGTATCGTGCCTAATCCCCATTGGCTCCACGGCCCCAAGTTGAGTCTTGCCGGCCACGCTGGGAGCCCACCCCAGCGTAGCAATGTTCCTGCTTTTTGCCGACGGGTGCCTAACTCTGCCGGCCTCGCCTCGCCAGAAGTTTGGCCGACGGGGGTGCCCAATCCGTCCAGCCTCGCCCCCAGCCATCTTCTGCCATGCTGGGAGCCCACCCAGTGTGGCAAACGCCCCACGCCATCGCTTTTTTTTAAACCTGTAAAACAAAACGGTCCCGCGGGCGCATCTCCCAGCCCCCTCCCACAACCCGCACCCACCCACTGCGACTCAGCCTCCCCACACCTCACTTCACCTATACTTACCTCTCTGACTCAAGGCATGATCTTCATGGACCGGGAACACGCTCTGCACTCTTCAAAGGCGATCGCGAACTGAGGAAATGCCGTAAGCTGTATAATGGGCTAGATAGGGGTTTCAACTTTATTGCATATCTCAGTCATTTTTGGAATTTTGCACCAAATTTTCAACATGGGTTTGGGACCCTTCATGAATGATGTCACTGTCATGGCGTTATTGGTCCCGGCGGTGATTTCGCAGGAACTGGCGCAGTCACTGCGCAAAATCACCTTTGGGCTCAAATAACACCATGACAGTGACATCATTCATAAGAAGGGTCCCAAAACCCCATGTTGAAAATTTGGTGCAAAATTCCAAAAAATGACTGTTTTACGAGAGTGCGTTGCGCAGTTCCTATGCAGGCTCGTAAGTTCGCGAATTTTCAATATTTTCACTCCAGATTTTCAACATTGCCATTTTATCACACCTTCTTATGAGCTGTACAGCTGTCATTTTTCACATCTCACCCAAAATGTGTTTCCATCCATGTAGCGCACAATGGCACAGTCGGTGTGCGAAATCAATGTATGGGACATATTAAGAAAATCACAGTGACACTATTTATGAGCAGAGGTCTTAAAATGGCTATGTTGAAAATTTGGTGAAAAAATTCCTAAAATGACTGTTTTAATGAGAAAGTGCGAGCAGTTCCTACGCACACTCGTACGTTTGCGAATTTTCAATATTTGCACTCCAGATTTTCAACATTGCCATTTTACCACACCTCCTCATGAGCAGTACAGCTGTCATTTTTCACATCCTGTCCAAAATGTGTTTCTGCTCATGTAGCGCACAATGGCGCAGTCGGTGTGCGAACTCAATGTATGGGACACATTAAGAAAATCACAGTCATACTGATCATGAGCAGAGGTCTTAAAATGGCTGTGCTGAAAATTTGGTGAAAAATCTCTAAAATGACTGTTTTTATTTGTGCCCGCGCTATAAAGAAGTTCCACGCGACGCCGTAGTTTGCAAAATTTTCAATATTTTCACCCAGATTTTCAACATTGCCATTTTACCACACCTCCTTATGAGCAGTGCAGCTGTCATTTTTCACATCTTGCCCAAAACGTGTTTCCGCCTCATGTAGCTATACAATGGCACAGTCGGTGTGTGAACTCAGTGTATGGGACACATTAAGAAAATCACAGTGTCACTGTTCATGAGCAGAGATCTTAAATGGCTATGTTGAAAATCTGATGAACAAATTCCTAAAAATAACTGTTTTACCTGCGTATGTTGAGCAGTTCCTACTCACGCTCGTAAGTTTGCGAATTTTCAATATTTTCACTCCAGATTTTCAACATTGCCATTTTACCACACCTCCTTATGAACAGTACAGCTGTCATTTTTCACATCCTGCCCAAAATGTCTTTCCGCCCTTGTAGTGCACAATGGTGCAGTCGGTGTGCAAAATCAATGTATGGCACACAGTAAGACAATCACAGTGACACTGTTCATTAGCAGAGGTTTTAAAATGCCAATGCTGACAATTTGGTGAAAAAATCCCTAACAATGACTGTTTTACGAGCGTGCATTGCACAGTTCCCAGGCACGCTCCTAGGTTTGCGAATTTTCAATATTTCCACTCCAGATTTTCAACATTGCCATTTTACCACACTTCCTTATGAGCAGTACAGCTGTCATTTTTCACATCCTGCCCAAAACGTGTTTCCGCCTATGTAGCGCACAATGGGGGTAACAAAGCGGTCATGCTGACAATTTATTGTCCAAATACCAGCAATCGCACAGGGCTTTAGGGTAAAGCACCATACATGCCAAACACCACTGCAAATACCTGCAAGCAAACGTTCGGCATTGACAAATGCTTGTTATGAATAGGGATCACAGTTGCAGATTTCCAGTCCTTTGGTACTATGCCTTCACTAATCGAGGTGTTAAACAATCTTGTTAAGATTCCAGATAACTCGGTTGTCAATTTTTTAAGAAAAATAGGAGGTATATTGACTGGTCCAGCAGAGGAATTGTTTTAATAGATTTTATGTGGTAGTGATGTCCAAAGAGGTAAATGGTACAAATACGTTGGTGTGGGAAAATTAACGGAAAGGTTACTATTACAGAAAATTAAGTCACAAAATAAGTACACATGATAACAAGATTGACTGTATTACCAATGACGCACAATCAATAAAGGAACTGTAAAATCATTTAGATCAGTTAGCTATATGACCTGAACAGCATAAAATGACATTTAAAATTAACAAATGTAAGGTTATACACTTTGGTACAAATAACAAACTTGCTCATTATACTCTAATACTTTATTACAAACAGTGGAAACTGAAATTGATTTAGGCATTACTAACACCAATGATTTGAAATTTAACACTCATATAACTAAAACAATAATATAGTGCACTGGAATTACAGCTTGTATTTACAAGCACATAAAAAGTCATAAAGCTGAAGTAATTGTCCCTTTATTCTCTAGCTTGGTACATTCACAGATTGACTATTGTTCCACCTTTCGTGGCCCCACATCTGTAGATAATAAAACTGTAATGGAACAAGTGCAAAGAAAATTGACTAAAAATATTCATAATTTGCACAACCATACATATGAAGAAAGACTGAAAACTCTGGGCCTCTACTCCCTTGAGAATAGGGCCTTGAGGGGTGACCTTTGCCTAATTAATAAGGCATCTAGGGATCCAGCCTTGCTCGGAACTTTATGTTTGCAGTTTACTAATAATGGTAAGAACACTAGATCACATAACTTAAAACTTCTAACCAATATTAATCATACAACTAAAAGAAACAATTTTATAATTCAGAGAGTTCCACATCTTTGGAACTCTTTGCCAGCTACTGTTGTTACCAGTTTAGGTATAGACCAGTTTAAATATAATTTGGACCAATATACGGGAAATAAAAAAATTTCAATTTCTGCTGTTGGGTTAATCTCAGTGAGTTCATAAATGGGTCTCCACCCTTGAACTTGTATAATCCTATGAACCTACAGATGGCTAAATAGAGGGGGCATCTGGCAAAAGGGTGCTATATTTCAGGAACGCCAACTTTAAGTTGATGAGGGAAGTGGTACAGGGGTTCCTGTGCAAAATTCAACCGGGTCACCACCCCTCCTGCCGCCTCTCCTTTACACTCCTCATGGCCTCGCACATCTTCTTACTTTCTATTCTTGTTCGCAGCTCCAAATTTATAACCTCCCCCTTGGCTATTGCCCAGGAACGCAAGCTACTCAAGAAAGCCCTAACTCATCACATCCTCGTCCTCCTCCTTTTATTATCTGGGAATGTTCACCTGAACCCAGGGCCATCCTCTCTGCCACCATCTCTTGGTGAAAAACAGACGGTACTCCTCTTCACCTCCCTAAATATATGTAGCTTACTAAAAAAGTTCAGCTCCCTTCAGGGATGGATCACACAGCATAAGTTTGACACACTGGCTTTAACAGAAACCCAGCTCTCCACTGCCACAGGGGATTCCCATGTGGCCCTGAACTGCCTCTCTATTTTTTGGTTGGATCATCATGGTAAACAGGGTGGTGGTTAGCACTCTGTATTCAGAACTCCATCCAAGCCCTGGTCATTCCACCCCTCTCCTGCATTTGGGGCCCAGGTACTCATAATAAAGCTTTCTCTGTGTAACCCTGGTAAAACCCTCTATGTCATGATTGTTTATAAAATGGCAAGAAAAAATCTAGAAATCTCATTGGGCAAGAGAGATCAGCTGACCATACATTAAGTCTCTATATACGCACAGTCATCCTGGTCCTAAATCTCATCATACAATGAGCAAATCAGTCCTACAACCAGAACTATCTTCCATCAAGCTCCCTACAACCAGAACTGATCTCCCACCACAAACATGGCTGCTACCTTTACACTGTAGAAACCTTCAACTGGGCCCTAAAAATAAAACTACCTTAAATATGAAATAAGACAAATTCATTAAATGTTGTTTGCTAGATCATCACTCTCCTTATACACGTAAACACATTAGAAACATTTAGTATTGTTTATAGTTTTCATTACAACTGTTTCTTTGCTAACAGTGAAAAATCCCTTTCTATCTTTTACCTGCTCATCAGAGAACTCTTCTGCTTTCCTTCACAGTGAGATAATTGAGTCTCTGGCTCTAAAACAGGCCTTTGTTGTCTATGTGTACAGTATGTTAGTAGAAGAACATTCTGCTAGTAGAACTGAGCAGCATTTTGAATCCCTGTATTCTATGGTAAACATTCCATGATAAAACATTCCATTTCTTGTATGTGGGAAACACAGAGAAAAAATGAAGAAAGTAAGCAATAATACTATATAAACAAAGAGAAAAGGTAGTAAATGACTCACCCTGATGTTAATCTTTTAGGACAGAGTGAGCAGTTCATGATGCTGTCAGTGAGTGTGGCAGTTTTGAACCACGCTCATGCTTGCAGCACCAGGGAACTGAGAAGCCGCTGTTATGGTTTCCTTTTAGGTCTGTCTACAGAGTGAGAAAAAAGAAATAAAGTAAGGGGGCTCTGTGTCACACTTAGAATGAGGAAAACAGCATTTGTGAATTGTCGTGACTGGAAGGGGAATATGAAGCTTAAGTGGGCAGGGAGGCACACACTGTATAACATTACTTTAATCTAGCACCAATAGGCGGAAGGACTATTTTATGTTAAAAGCACAGATTCACTTACATTTTTACTTATTTAAAAATGTGTTTCATAATAAAAAAAACTGCTTCTAAAATTAAAGGCCCATTTTATGAGTGCAATAAGACACTCCGGGGTTGCACATTACGGTGTGATAACCGCACTCCTAGGGACGACCGGCACTCGGCCTTCAGCCTCGTGCCTAACTACGCCTCTAGGAGTGCAGTTATCATATCATAATGCACACCTCGTAGTCTTATTGCTTACATATATTCCCCCACATAATCAGAAATCTGCCTTCTCTGCGGTTATCAGTTGCCTCTCATTTCACCCCCCTAATAGTGAGATTCTATGCTTGGGTGACTTCAACACAAACTGGCTATTTCCATCAGCCGCCCCCTATAAAGATGCTACCTTGGCCATGGATCTGACTCAAGTCATCTAATCCCCCACAAAACTTAACCAAAAGACTGGGACCGCAACATTGCTGGACCTAATCTTCATAAACCTCCTTAAAGAATCTCTAAGGTCTTAGTGCTCCCTGACATCATCAGCGACCACTCCCCTGTGCTGGTGGTCCTGTAAGGCTCCAGCCCACCCCCCAAAACTATTTACTGTCAGCAACTAAGGCAAGGAGCACTAGCCATGCTTAAAAATCACCTATCAGACTGTGACTGGCCACCCATAAATACTGCAGGGTGCACAGATAGTGCCCTTGCCTATTTCAGAACCTCCTTCAATTCTGCATGTGACCTTTTTGCCCCAGTTTTGAAACAGGTGGTAAAAAAACGTGTTTCTCCCTGGTTATCTCAAGCACTTCTCGATCTCATGTGTCATCGGGATAGTCTCTGGCATACTGCCCTTGCTTCTGGGCTGCCCCATGATAAACAACGGTACAAGGAACAAGGAACAAATGTACCAGTGCCCTGCGATGAGCTAAGGCCACTTATTATCGGAATATCCTCACCACTTCCAGGGGTTCGGGAAAAATTCTGGGATACTATCAAAGAGCTAAATGGTAAATCTTTATCCCCCACCCACCCAGCTCTTAGTAAATGGGACCATTATCCAGGACCCTTAGCAGTGTTCTCCTCCAAACATTTTTGACCCCACCCCACCTGTCCCTCTCCCGTCTGCTCCCCGCTAATTCCCGCCTTCAGGTTTCAAGTTATATCACTCAGAGAGGCCAAGACTTACTTTTCTAGTGTTCTGGGAAAGAGCTGCCACAGTGGAGACTCCTGGATTTAAAACTCCTCCACCTCTCTCCAATGCTGTCCTAGTCCCTCTCACTAAAATCCTTAACTGCCCTCTGTTTAGGGAGTTTCCTACCTCTGGAAGTGGGTTGTCATCACCCCGCTTCTAAAGGGTGGTGAACACCTCCTCTACCAACTTCCGGCCCATCTCCATTTTGCCCCTCTCCAAGGCCCTTGAAAAATAGTAGCTGACCAGCTCACTGAACACTTATCAAAATATGCCTCCTTTGTCCCAAGCAGCATGGGTTCCGTAGGGGCCACAGCCCTATTTGAATATACCTCCTATATCCACATGGCTCTTGATCAGGGACACTTAGATGGGTCAGTCTACATTGACCTAACTAAGGCATTTGATACTGTCCATCATGCCCTTCTTCTTGAATCACTGACCTCTGTGGAGCTGACCACCAAATACTATGACCTGGTTTGAGAGCTATCTAACTAACAGATCACAACAGATCAAAATTGACTCTACCCTCTCCTCCTGCCTCCCAGTTCGCTCTGGGGTCCCTCAAGGCTCTATCCTGGGCCCTCTTCTGTTTAGCCTCTTTCTAAACTTTTTGCACAGGGCCTGTACTGGTCGGTTACTTCTTTATGCCGACAATGCTGTCATTTTCTGGAGCAACCCTCAGCCTCTACCCTTGCAGGATGCCCTCCAGAAATCCTTCTCCAAACTGGAAGCCTGGTTTACGGAACACAGGCTTGTATTAAACTATCAAAAAACTAAAACAATGATTTTCGCTCATCGCCAAAACCCCTACAGTAGCACCTTATTGCTTGTCCTCACCTCCCAAGGCTCCCCACTTGAGCAAGTCAACTCTTTTAAATACCTGGGAATCACCCTTGTCTCCTCCCTCTCACATACACAATATCCACCTCCTCTGTTCCACCATCAACTCCAGAATTGTCCTTTTTCATCCTTGTCTCCTCCTCACATATCACACACATATCCACCTCCTCTGTTCCACCATCAACTCCAGAATTGGCCTTTTCTTTATTGACTCAAACACTGTCTGCCCCCTGAAGCACTCCGCTTTGCTGTGTTTTCCTCGGTCCTGTCCGTGCTGGACTATGGAACTGTGTTCTACGTCTCATCATATATCACTGCTCTCTGTCGCATAAGGACAGCTCTTAACAAAGCCTGTCACCTGGTGACAAGATGGGATAGAATGACACACACGTGGGATCTCTACAGTCACTCAAACTGGCTAAACTTTGAATGCCACCTTAAATATCATACTTTCCTCCTGGCCATGAAAATTCAGTGGAAACTCTCCCCCCTCCTAGCCTGCTTTGTCTCCTTCAGCCCTCCCTCCCCCAGAAAGTCTCCAGGATTTCCTCTAATGCCCCCTTTCTAGCCCCCCCATTGCAGGACATCCCTGGGTCAAAGAGCCTTTTATCACAGAGCCCCTTACTAGCTAAATGGCCTACCTGCTGCTCTTACTAGCAGTGCTAAGATAGGCTCTTTCAAAACCTCACTCAAGAATCTTTCTTGCTCAGAACTTCACTTGTGACTGCCCCTAGTTTATTTCTCTAAACCACCCCTGCCATCCTCTTTCCCCCACCTTCCCAACTCCTAGTACATTGTATTATTTGTACTATGTTACTAAGTTCCCTATCTCTGTTAATCCACCTAGTGTACTATTCTCCGCACTGTAATAATGTCTATGGTAGAACACATGCTTATTTTCTGTATTTTCACTCCACTCTAGGCTGTCTCTGCCCTCTGCATGTAATATTACTCTGTTATTTGGTTGACAGTTATGCACCTTTTAATCTCCCATGTGTTATTGTTTGTATTCCATGTTAATTGACAAGGAGCCTTTGCAAAAGAGTCTATGACTCAAAGGGTTGTAATTCTGATTTCTCAAGAAATAAATAAATAAATATAGAGCGACTAATCCTGTTTTAGTGCTGTGAATGAATTTTATTCATTTATTTGAAAATTGGTAAGTGAGAGAGGCACATTGAACCAGGGCTCGATCCAGGTGCAATGGGGGTGGGGGAGAGAACAGTCAGAGAACAGCAGCATAATACATAATAACAAATCTATCAAAACCAACATTAAGTACAAGTCAGCACAAAATTAAATAAAAACTGTATGTATGGAGAAGAAGTGTGGTACAGCTCAGTAAGGAACACCTAACAAATGCAAATGCAGAAGTGGCAGCAATATACAGTGAGCAAGAACAAATTTGGCAACAGGCGAATGAACTGTAGGGTGAGTTGATGTCTAGCCTTGCAGAGGAGGGAGACAATGTTAGTAGTTAGGAAGTGAAAACAAGGCAGGAGCAGGGACCTTGCCAGCTGCTTTACCAGGATGACCAAGGCCCAGTCAGGGAGTTGTCACCAGAACTGCGAGTACTCTAAGGGTTGCTCTGCAACTGCGAAAGTTGTACAAAGTTGTTCAAGTCTGCCACCAAATCTACAGATTTGGCCAATGGGACAGGAGGTACAAATGCCTCATTTGAAGGTTTTTGCCATTTAAGCAATTGCATGGTCTGTGGGGTTTTGGGGTTTAACTATTCTGCTTGTTTTAAATTGCACCACCGCTGGCCAGCCAGCTGCAATGTCACCGGGCCTGCACCGTTCCTGTGGCTGGGCACCCAGTGAAGCACAGGGAACTCCCTTAAAGGTTTAAGGGTGTAAACTGGTACCAGTGGGTAGTGCTCTCAGTACTGGTGGGCTGGGAATACCAAAAGGTTTGCACTCTTACTTGCTACTGCCTTGTCTTGCCTGGTGTGGTGTTGGAACTGTTACTTCTGTCTTGAAGTGTTTTACTGGTTGAGCCTACTCAGACACATAACTTCGGTCCTGCAACAAGAATTAGTGACTTTCTGCCAAAAACAGTTTTGCTTTGCATTCCTCCACCCCTTGCAAATATCCCTCAATAAATATCTCATTGATATTGTACATTTTGTCTCATGAGCATGACATTAGTAGTAAGTCACTAATTGCATTGTTGTTGAACTTTTAAGGCTGCACTGTGATTTTCCATGTGGAAGAGGACACTGTGGGGAGGTGGGGAGGTACTGATTCCCAGGTTGTTGTACTGCTCTGACACCAGGCCCACTTAAATTTTACTCTGAGTGGAGGCACCACACTGAACTTAAAAGATCTGTATTCAAACCTCAGTCAAGAAAATCTGAACCCAGGCCCCTCAGTGTTGTTTGAGCCCACAGGGAATAGGTAGTAACTGGTTTATTAGTGTATTATTAGCTTAGACACAACAGCACTTCAGGGACAGGCAGCACTAGGAATCATTTGCATTCATGATGGTCAACTAAACTGAACAACCAGTGTTGTTGCTGCTGCTGCTGTATAGCTGCTGGCATTTTAAGGACTTCAATAAATCAATTCTTAGAGCACTTCTGGTGACCCAATATCTTTGTTCTTGAAGTGTGAAGTATGTTTTTACTTAGTCTAGGGTTTGGAGCTGGCTACAATCATACCACACACCCACCCTACACTGCTGATCGAGGCTCCACTCTCTTTGGGACTCCACCATGAGCAGTTCAAGTGAGACTGAAAGAGGTAATAGAGAATCTGCTAGGGTTAGGAAGTCAGACGTTGAGAGTTTAGGGGGCCTGTACTAACCCACCAATAGGACAGGTTTCCCTGATTGGTCTGACCTCAAGTGTTAAATATTTGTAACAGTTTTTCTTAAATGTTAAATGAATCTGCCAAGTAGAGAAGCTATCCTAATAATAAACCATCCCCCCCTTCCCTCTTTGCTTCTATCGGCCCTAACTGTATTATAGCCCTTTATTGACAGAACAGTGTTTTACTATTTAACCAAGGCTAACTGAGTATTAGAAAATTAAGACTGCAATCGAGTATGAAGTCCCTGATAAGGTCAATCTTAAAAATCATACATTATCATGTATAAACCGTAGGCCTTGTCTGGCTTTCAGATCAGGGGCCACATATTCAAAACTTTGCCTGGTGGGCAAAGTGATTGCACCCTCTTGCCCAGGATTTGCGGTTGAGTGCAATATTCAAAGGGGCTGTGGTGCGCACTAAAAGGTTAGTAATCGCACAAAAAAAAAATAATGTCTTCGGGTGGGCCATGGAAGGGGCAGGAAAATGAATCCCGGCAAAGCACAATATTCAGCGCGGTAGCACTGTGCAAAAGGACTACTGCAGGCCACCTTGTGGTACACAATTACCACTGAGAAGAAGCCTGCATTGGCAGTTGGGGAAGCACGCTTGCTCCCTGGTGGCTAGTGGCACCCCCCTCTGATCCCAATGCCAGGTGAAAATGAAAATGTCCCTGGTGCCTAGTGGCCCCCCCCCACCCTCCAACTGCTGTGCTGTTGAATGACACAAATTTCCCTAGTGCTTAGTGATCCCCCCAATTTCTGATCGTCATTCCACACAGTGACACAGTTTACCGGGACTGTAGTCATCCCCCTGCTGTCCAGCTGCTGGCACCATATTGTAACACTTATTCCCTGAGGTCTAGTGGCACACCACCCCCCACCCGCTGATCCCTGCCCCCATACCAGGGGAAGTTTTCCTGGCATCTGGTGGCCCCCTGCACCACGGGCACCCACTAATCCACCCTGCAACCCCAACTTACCTTAACTGCGGTTGCCATGGAGCCAGCATAACAGCAGGTGCCTCCTCTCACCACCTCAGCCGCCACCGTATGCAATGACAGGAAGCATGCATCCCTGTACTGAAAAAGGAGCACATGTGTTCTACAGTAAACAGTACATGTGCTCCCCTTTACAATACAGGGATGCACACTCTCAATGCATACAGTGGCTGGTTGAAGTGGTGAGAGGAGGGCTGTGCTGGTTGCTATATGAGCTCCCGCGGTACTGACAATTAAGGTAAGTTGGGGTTCCAGGGTGGGTTGGTCAGTGTCTGCAGTGTGGGGTGGGCCACTATAGGCCAGAGAAAACTTGTGCTGATATGGGGATGGGGATCAGTGGGTTGGGAGGTGCCACCAGACTCCAGGGAATAAGTGTTATAATATGGGACCAATGATCGGAGGGCAGGGGGGACCACTGGACAAAGGGGAAATTTGTGTTAGTGTACAAAATGGCGATCTGAGGGTTGGGGGACCACTGGACACCAGGGAAATTTGTGTTAGTGTCTGGAACAGTGATCAGAGGGTGGAGAAACCACTGGACACCAGGGAAATTTGTGTCAATGTACTGAACAGCGATTGGAGGGTGATGGACCACTAGACACCACTGAAATTTCTGTCATTTAACAGAACGGTGATTGGAGGGTTGGGGAGCACTAGGCACCAGGAAATTTCTGTTATTTTTTGTTATTTAACCAGGTGAGACATACTAAGCTGAAAGCTTTTTACAGGCGTAACCTGGGGAGCACAGGAAGTTAAGTGACTTGTTCAGGGTCACACAGTATGCAAGTGGAAGCTGTGGGATTCAAACCCAGGTCTGGTCTGCTGGATGTCACCAAATTTGCAGCTCAGGGCCTTAAACCACTGCGCTATACTGCCTCCCTTTAACAGAACAGTGATTGGAGGGTGAAGGGACCACCAGGCACCATGGAAATTTGTGTCATTTATTAGAATGGTGATTGGAGGGTGGGGGAGCCACTGGACACCAGGGAAATTTGTTTCATTATATCAGATGGCGATCAGAGGGTTGGGAGGGCCTACTGGACACCACAGAACGTTTACTTCAATGGGGATGGAAGATTGGAGGGCAGGGGGACCATTGAACAGCAGGAAATATTTTACTTTTACTGTGGACAGGGATTGGATGGTGGGCGGGTTCCACTAGACACCAGGGAATATGTCCACATTTACAGGACTGGGCAATTGGGGTGGAGATGGGGATGGCTGCAGGGAGCACAAATCTGCCACCAATTCCCATGCATATGTACTCATAATGGGCTGGGAAATGGCCCCTTAGCACCTTGTATGCTCAATGGGCTCATGTGCATGGAACAGCACACTGGGAGCTACCAATGCTATTGGGTCTGGGGGCGCTGTTCCCTGCACTGCCAGGATCCATGTCGAGGCAGCACTACTTGACTTAGCGCTGCACCAACTTACCCCTGTATTATGTCAGATAGTGCCAGGGTGATATCCGAAAGTGACTATAGCATTCTGGGATCATGGGCAGTGGGCAAGTGCAGCACACTCCTTTGTGCTTCGCTTTGCCCATTGTGCAGTATCTGGCCCCATGAGTCTATAAATAGACCATGTCAATTAATAAATTGTTTTGGTTCTATTTCTTTACTGTTCTTGATCAACATTGCTGTACAACTCTTCAGGCATATTCTCTGTATATTATGGCCTTTTCAATCTGTTTTCTGATATTCTGGACACACCATAGTTAACCATGGTTCATCCGTGTTCGATACGGGTTGTCCATGATCATCAAAGCATGGAATAGCAACCAAATTTGCAAAATGTATTTGCATATCAGAATGTGGAATTTGACACTTTAATATAAACAATAACAATAATAAAAAATTTTCAGTTCATGAATTAAAATACGATTTACACAAGGATAATAATTACTTGAGTATCAAAAATTAATATGAGAACTCACCACATCTTATAGAGTTGTTATCCTCTGTACAGACAGTTGGTGAAACCCCATCTGAGTATTGTGTGCAGTTCTGGAGACCCCATCTCTGCAAAGACTTAGACAGGATGGAAGCTGTCCAGAGGAGGGAAAAATGGTGTCCAGGGTCTGCACCAGAAGCCATCATGAAGAGAGACTAAAGGAGCTTAATATGTGTACCCTCAAGGAAAGGCGGGAGGGGGGACATGATAAAAACTTTCAAGTACATCAAGGGAATCAAGGAAGATTGCAGATGCAGGTTGGCTTGCCACTATCTCATACAACTACCAAAGACCCCACTCCCCATACTACACCAGTTCTTTCTCTTACTGAATAGCCAATTACACACCAGTCATCCAGTGCTGAAGTTCAGAAAGCACACCAAAAACACCCATTTCCACCCCTTCCCCTCCACTGTCCCTCTCCTCCCACCATGTGAAATCAAGGGGTATCAAATCCCTACTTTGAGATCTTATGTACTGGACCCAGCTGATGAAACAGCTGCTATCTGTCAGCTGTATTAAGTGTGGGTTAGTAGGGGAAAAAAGGGCAGCCACCTAGGCACTGGTGGGCAACACACACACCTAAAGCCCAAGCACCTGTTACACTGGACTCAATACCAGAAGGAAGTCAGTGCAGGGGTCACTCTCCCTTATCATCCTCCTTTGCCAAGGCATCAAGAGGTGTCTGGGATATAGTCCAGGGAGGGGCGAGCTAAGAGGAATACTACAGAGATGAGGAGGAGTCTATGGGACTGCCAGTGGTGATACCAGTAGCAGTGGGTTGAGTAGTACCCCCCAGAGACACCAAACTATAGTAATCCCATTGTAGAAAACACCCAATATCATTGCTTTCATTAGAGAAGCACCTGTGAATCCCAGGAGTCAAATACTACCCCACCAACCATGCCACAATGATGAGTCCAGCTATTTGGTAGCCCAGCACCCAGAAAGGTCCAGCCTATGCTGCATACCATGTTTGAGCATCAGTCCAAATACCCACCCAATCATGCTATTGCATGTGAACTGAATGCAACAACAGCTGAAATCCTGGCAATTGATTCATTGCTATTCTCTTTTGTGGAGAACATGGAATCTAGAAGGTTGATGGCCCGTGCATGTCCCAAATGGTAGGTTCTTTCAGGAACATATTTCTCCACATGTGCCACTCCTGAACTTTATGGAATGGTGTCTTGTATGATAATCCTGCCCTGCTGCATTTAACATCACCATACATACATCTTTGTATGGATATGTGGACCAGTGGCCAAACAGATGATAGCTCCTGTTTTTGCATTACAACAGATTGGGCACAGGTACCTGGGGAAGCATCCAACTCTGGCTAGCATAAAAGTTACACTTAGCTCTGTTGTGGTGACAGCAACATCCCGGGTATTTACCGGCATGCCACACTATCAATGAAGTATGTAGCTGCATCAAAACTCAAGTGCTCCCTCTCTGGCAACTTCACACATCACCATTGTGGTCTCTTACTGTGCTGCCCCCTCAGCAGTACAGAAGAACCAGTTGCTGCCACTACCGCCACCTCCTTCTTTTTTATTTCCCACAGGCTCAGGTGATAGATTTTCAAATGGGTATGCTGCCCCCCTGGTGCCTAAATGGCTGCCCCTCTTTCCTTCCAAAGCAAGGGTGCTGCAAAGGTTGCACTCCACCATGCTGTCATGGTTGGGGTCATGGGTGAAATGGTTCCATGTCATAATAGCGATCGCAAAACAGTGATCGCTATTATGACGAGTATATATCACCGAAAAACAAATCAGTAATATACACTTCCAGGCGAGCCGACATCTGGAACACTAAAAAGTGTTTTGGGGGGGGTCTGTGTCCCACTGCCCCCCCATGGGGGGCTTTGCCCCCACACACCCCTGAAATTAGATTCTCAGCTCCATAGGGGTGCGTGTTGGGAAGGGGGCAAAATCCAGATTCTACGCAAACATTAAATTCCGCAGCCACAGGCAGCAGCAAAATGTCCATACTTCTAGCCCCAGCCCTGAACCCAGTACCTGCTGCATTGGAGCTAGCCACCCACACCACCACACCACATGGCTAGCTCAGTGGTAGCTGGCACACCAGTCTCCTAAAGCCCCTTCCCTGTCCTTCCCCTTGCTATCCCCCCTTCCAGTCACTCTTCCTTATGCTCACTTTCACGTAGGGTCACTACCCTTATAGGATAGCCCATGGGGAAAGCACTGAATATGAGTCGCCATTTTGACAGTCGCCCATATTCAGTCGCTATCCTCACTGGATACCGAGTGAAACACTCTCCCACAAGAGAATACTTTGGCTGCTTCCTGGACTGGCTTCATGAGATCTAGAAGATGGTAATCCTGCACATGGGACCTCAGGGGATCAGCCCATGGTGGTGGTGGTGGTGGTGGTATCGTGAGGGGGCACAGGGAATTTAGGCTGTGGCAGTGAAGTGGGGGAATGGGGGGGCTGCTGTTGTGGAACTGTGGGCTGCTGCTGCATAACTGGGGTCTGCTGTTGCAGCACTGAGGAGGGCACTGGATAACCCCTAAATTAACCCCTTGCTCCTGTGCCCAGACCTGGTATTGTCCAGTGAAGATGCATGGGTCCTTCCTAACCACAGCTCTCCCTCTCCCTCTCCTCCTTCTCTTAAAATAAGCTGTTAAAAAAATGACCATTTATATCTTCTATGTAGCTCTGAAAGTCATGTCTCCTGCCTCTTCCACTGACTAATGCTGCAGAACCAAAAGTGAAGCAGACTCACTGTATAGAGATGTACCATGTGACCTGCAGAAGCTCTTCCATGTGACCTTGAGCCACATGTTTACTTGTAGCCTCATTTTGATAACACTTTGCCCAAATATACCCCAAGGGAGAAGTTATAAGGCAGGTTACCAGGCAAAGTTACCAAAGGCAAAGTTCCTACCGAATAACAAAAATCTGTGAATTGATTCGTGATGGTGAAGTTAATGACTTTGCCTTAACTTCACTGGTGAATTAAAATTTTGGAACATCTCTCCCGGTAAGCTATGCTCATTAGCATGCTGGTGCATGCACTAGATTGGATGCTTTGCCCTTTTCCTCGTGTCTTCTCTCTGCACATTGCTATGACACAGTAAAAGCCTTGCAACCCTATTGTATAAAGCACAATGTTATGTAAGTTAGAACATTGTTACAAAGTGGTCGTTCTCCCCAAGTTGTGCAACAGAACTGCAGCTGTGTTTTTAAAACTCAAACTGTTTAACAAAAATGGAAAGGGATCTGGAGGCAGTCATATCAGATGACCTAAAGGTGGGCAAGCAATGTAAGAAGGCAGTAAGGAGGGCTGGCGGGATACTGGGATGCATAGGGAGAGGCATCACCAGTAGAAAACAAGAAGTTGTTATCCCTCTGAACAGACAGTTGGTGAGACCCCATCTGGAGTACTGCTTGCAGTTCTGGAGACTCCATCTCCGCAAGGACATAGAAAGGATGGAGGCTGTCTAGAGGAGGGCAACTAAAATGTGTAGGGTCTGCACCAGAAGACATACAAAGCAAGAGAGTAAAGGAGCTTAATATGTATACTCTCAAGGAAAGGATGGAGAAGGGGGACATGATAGAAACTTTCAAGTACCTCAAGGGAATCAACAAAGTCCAAGAGGGTAGCATCTTTCAGAAAAAGAGATGTGCAAGAACAAGGGGGCACAATTTGAAAATAGAGGGGGGGATGGCTCAGAGGTAATGTGAGGATGTATTTTTTCACGGAGAGGGTTGTGGATACATCGAACGACCTTCCTGATGAGGTAGTGGAGTCAAAAACAGTGGGGGAATTCAAGAATGCATGGGACAGACATAAGGCAATTCTAGTGGGGGGCAAGAGGAAGTAGGCTGTTGGTTAACTAGGATCTGCAGCTTATCCATTAGGTAGGGAAATGGTCAGACTAGGTGGACCAAGCGGTCCTTATCTGCCATCATTTTCTGTGTTTCTATGTTTTGTGTATAAGGCTGGAGAGAAAGAACAGAGTGTGAGACTGAGTGGAAAATAAGAACTAAAAAGGTCCTGTCCTTTAAGTAGAGCTTTGCTGTTCTGTTTCACTGCACACAGAAAAGGAAAAGAATTAGTGATATCACACTGCCCCAAAAAAATTATTTGCTGAGAGAGGTTCATTCAGGATGATTAATGATTCCAAACCAAATACAATTCAATGCAGTGCAATACTATACAAAGCAATTGTTAGTTATCGGGGCCCAAATCACAAACCTTTGCCCTAGTACAAACCCAGTTTGTGCCATGCGAACTGGGTTTTGCCCCCAAACTGGTATTCATAAAAGCTCAGTTTGTACCTACAAACTGTGTTTGCTCTGGGGCAAACTTGTGAGGGGGCTGCAATGCAAATGAGGGGGAGGGGACCTGCATATTGGTGCAATCCCATTCACTAAACATTTCTCTACACAAGGGACTTTTGCAGGGTTCCCTTGCATGGAGAAAATACTGCTGATCGAGACCTGGTGGTATTCCCTGCAACCCCAGTGGCTGTCACAGGTACTGTCGATCACCATCCAGCCAGCCAACAAAAACAGTATGTCCATGGTGCCAATGTAACTGTCACCCTACCGTTCACCGTCCAGCCCACATGTAAGCAACACTAGAAAGCCCAGGTGCATAATGAGGCCCAACACCACAGGTGGAGGACCTTATAGCCCCTGAAAGGTCCACTATAGCACAATACTGCCCAACCTAGAGGGAATTATTGTGCTTAGAAAATGGGTATCTGTGTAAATTTTTCCTTACGTAATAAAATAATAGGGAAAATAACTTAGAAAACAAATATAAATATTACAAAACAAAATTTGTTTTTGTAAAGTAGTCCCTTTGTTTCTGTGTTGTTCTTGCTTCTTTGCCCCCAAGACATTCTCTTTTCCATATCCTCACCCCCCACCACATCCAGGAGAAGAGATGGAGTTTCTTTTAAAGTACCCCCAGGAATCTCTTGGCATTGTTTTCTGTTTAAAAACACTTCTTTACCTTTCCTGGAAGCTCTTTTTTTTGGTGGGAAGATGTGGCTGTTAGGAGCATGACCATGCTCGATCCTGGGCTGTAATACCAGGAAGTGGAGATCTACAAGTCGACGGAAGTGATCTTACTTTTTTTTTTAAGTTTAACACACTGGCTCTTTGCCAGCATTATATGGTGTCTCCTTCCATGAGTGTGACAGGTAGATAATGGGAGCCTAGCTGGCAGTGTGTCTCAGTGAGATAACAGGAGCGGATCGGGAGAGGTCAAGTGATACCACCGATCGTTAATCTGTACAGAGTAAAGTGGTATCAAACAATTCTTTTATTTTTTTTGAATATGTGTTACAGAATCTGTTTTTTTTAAAGTAGGGGACAGAGAATGGGAGTGGGAGAGGGGATCCAGAAAGCTGTCAAATTTTCAGCTTGGGCAGCTCACAGCTCACTAAAATAAATGGCGGCAGATCATATTTGAAAATTCTAACTGGCCCCTGATTTCAGTGATGGGGTCAGTTGGGAATGGTACTTTTCGTAACCTGGGCTCTGTTGTCTGGTATCTGCACACCTCGCCAAGGATATCAGCCAATCAGAGCCCAGGAATCTGCAAGCCCATTTTCTAAAAACAATTATATACAGCAACTTCCCTGGTAGTCTAGTGTTCCCTGGCAGCTGGCCATGGTGGTGAGATGAGGGCTATGCCAGTTGCCCACTGGGTTTCAGGATGGGGGAGTGGGGTGGTATGTCACTGCCTGCAAGGGAGGGGGTCCACTAGCCCACCAGGGATGGAGTAACATTGCCTTGGTCACTGATCAGGGATAGGGAGGGGGGTCCACTAGTCCATGAGAGACATCTGACACTTGCCTCTACATGGGATTGGGAGGGGAAGAAATATGCTGGACACCAGGGACACTTTTTGAATATGTGGGGCATGGAATCCAGTGAAGGGAGGGACCGCTAGTCACCAGGAACTTCTGTGGTATTATTCATGGGACAGGGATTGGTGAGCAGGGAAGGGGAAGGGTCACTAAACTACCAGGGACTTATGTTTCCTACTACAGGATAGTGACTGGAGCATGGGGGAGGGGAGACCATTATAGTACCAGGGAATTATTTTTTTTAACTACGAGATGGCGCTTGGAGCATACTAGACTACCATGGAGCTGTTGTTTATTTTTATCAATGGGCCAATGATTGGTAGTGGGTTGTATGTTAACCTTCTGCTGCAGACAATGCAAATGGGCCCAGAATGGGCATCCAAATGGCCACCTGGTGCCTTGCATATCCAATGATCTCATTTGCATGGCTCCTTTTGGGAATAGGAAATAGCACACTTGCACTATTCATTGTGGGGCCATTCTCCTGGCTGGACGTCAAAGCAGTGCTTCTGGGGTTACTAATGATTTTTCTGGGATAGCGCTGCCCCATCAAGCCCCTATTAACAGTCAGATAGTGCAGTGCACTGTCTGACTGTAACCAGCAACATTTTCCACCTGCGCAACCACAAGGCACAGCGAAAACATTTGAGTAGCACTCAGCACTTCTTTGTAAATCTAGCCCCTGATCTGTACCATCACAAAATCTTTTTAAATAAAAGAAATATTGTGTTTGTAATTGTCTTCAAATTTTGTATGTATTTTAATGTATGAAATTGTGTAACCTTGTTGGAATAATTCAGGACACTTTCAAAAATAGGACTTGTTCCTGATAGTTTTTTGAAAAATAAATTCTTTATCTACTTACAAGGCATGCTGTTCAAATGTAAATGCCAAGAGCTACACATGATATTTTTGTAGTTTGACAGAGCAACAAACAGAGGTAGATGGGCATCATTGTCTCCGATGTATCTCTTACTAAAACATATTAAAATGCAATTCTCAAGAATGAGGAGTGAGTGTCTTCCTAAGCAGCAGATCTGCTTGCAAAACATCAAAGTCAGAACATTAAATCCAGCAGTAATCTATAAACTATTAAGTTGCTCAATACAGTTTGACTTCCCCCACATACTACCTTTCTGCTGCTGTCTCCTCTGACAGTGACATCTCTTGTTTTCAAGATATCTGAGCATTTTAATTAGTATTTAGAAGCTTTAACATTTACAATCCAAGGCTGTTCTAGTGCTGAATTAAACATCAAACCCCAGGGTTTTGAAAAGGTTTGACTCATTTTAGAACTGTTTCTGACAACCCTAATATATACTGATTTAAATAGTTTTTACTTGGCATAGTGTTCCAGAGTAATTGCACCTTCCTTAATAAGCAATTATCTTGTCATCTTCAGCTGCCTTAGCATCCCACTTTCTTCTTTTGCTGCCCTTTCCTTAGGACAGTTTCTGCCCTGTCAGTGCGTGGGTGGGCTCATTCTTGTCTAAATATAGATAAACCTGATATTGAGAACTAAATTCCTGCAGCACATTCTTTCAAGTTGCCTTAACATTTTTTTATTGATGAAATTTTAAATTTTCACAGAGGTACTCAAATAACATACAAGAAGTAAACACATTACTAATACAGTTAAAACAGAAATGCCTATCATTTGTAGCAGGAACATTCTATAGCAAACAGCATGAAGGATGATAGCACCACTAATATATACATATTTCCTTTCATATATAAAATATCAGCATTTCACTAGCCCAGGAATCTTCTTAGATCTTAAATGTCCAAATATAAGTATGCTGTAAACTATAGGATAATGTGACAGGTGAGTAATCTATCATAGCAAAACCAACAAAAAAGGCAAAACTATAGCTAATAAGTGAATAAAGAACACAATAACAACTTAATGAAGAAATCAGGACAGATATAAAGTTAAGTATTATGGGAGATGTGAGAACCGTGACATGATTTAGAAATAAAAAAGAATTGTCATGGTCAAGTTATGTTCCTGTTGGGAAAGGGCATAATCCTACAGTAGAAACACTGAATTGTGAACCAGGGGATAGAATGTTCAACTCCCAGAGGACCACCTAACTGTGTGACTCTAAGCAAGTCACTTGATCCCCCTGTGGTTCAACTCCTCTCACTGTAAAATTTAAAAGAATCATGAAAATGAGATGGTGTTTCTCAACTAAATTGTCATGTCTAAGTAAATAGTAAATTATGCTGCGAAAAACACCATGTCCTCAATCATTGTGCGCAGTCACTGTCCCATTATTCAGCCATAACTGGACACTGGACTGAGCAATGGGACCATATGCTAATCCTAGCATTCTGATTGGTCACCACCCTAAAAAGTGCTGTTAACTATCAACATTCTGTATCTCACCTTCATGAAGAAGAAATGGCAGGAGAAACCTTATTTGTTGTAGTGTATAAAGTAGATAGTTGGTGTCTGACAAACTTCCATTCCTTAAATGAAATTTACATACTGTAGTGAAACAGTTTCTTTATGGGGGGACTTCTGGTAACGTCATGGCATCAATGCGAGCCTAGTCCGTGACGCTGTGAGCTGTGCAGACTAAAAACCCCTAAAAAACACCTTAAAACTCAGCCAAAATGTCTAAAAACTCTGGGGGACAACTTCAGCAAGTGAGTAGAGGTAAATCATGGCAAGATTGCAAAGCGAACAACAAGGATGCAGCCAGATTAAAGTTAGACCCTCCTAGTAAGGCGACCTCGCCACAAGGCTGACGCTCCCCAGATTACGATACAGATGGAGAAGCTGAGCATTTATCTCGGTCCAGATTCGAGAGGCTGCTCCATGAGATAACAGAATCGAGAAAAGAAAATAAGCAGGAGTTTCGTGGAGTGCAACAACAGCTATCGGCCTTTGAAAATTGGGTTAGTCAACTGGAGGAAAGGCTCTCTGAAACAGAAGACACTGCTACTCAAGTAACCAAGGTTATGCACTTCCTACTACAGCAAACCGAAACCCTAAGGGCAAAATGTCTAGACCTAGAGGGTTGCTCTCGGAGAGAGAATCTCAGACTGTATAGTCTTCCAGAGGATTCCGAGATAGCCCCAATGTCTTCCTTTCTCGAGAGTTTGCTGAAGGATGTATTAGACCTCCCCCCCCTCCATGGTATTCCATATAGAGAGAGCTCATCGAGCGCTTCAGCCGAAGCCATCTGACCCCTCAGCAAGACCTCTATCTATAATCTTTAAGCTGAACTCTTTTTCTACCAAGGAAGAGATCTTAAGGTGAGCCTGGGCTGAGAAGGAGATTAAATATCTAACTCACAGACTGTACATCGACCACGACTATCCAACTGAAATACAGGCAGAGAGGGTAAAATACTTGCCCATACTGAGAGTGCTTAGAAAGAAATCTGTGCGTTTCCATACTCCATACCTTGCAAGGCTGAGGGTTTTTTGGGAGGAGGGGACAAAGACCTACACCTCGGCCGAAGAAGCTGTGGAGGCCCTGGGGAAACGTGGAATCGTGGTGAAGGAGAGACGAAACCAGGCAGCAGGAATTCGGGAACCTTCCAATCAGCAAGCGTTTCCCAGGAAGTTGGGAAGAATCAGAAAAGAGATGCACTCGGAGCTGATGGATACAATACAGAAACTCCTTGTGAAGAAGGCGATGCACAGAGAACCTCCCCCATGAGGAAGCCTGTCCCTGCACAGTTATCAGTTTTATCTAAGGGATTAATGCTCTTGTCCTCAAGGGAGTGACCTCCGATATGTAAGCGCACTGAAAAAACATGAGATGATTTCTTAACTCCTTCTATTGGGAGCTCTGAACCAGAGCAGCACGGTACTGTACCCAAAACTCTAAAGGGTGTACATCCTATCCCCACCAAGATTGCAGATACTGGGTGGTTCATCTTCCTCCCCCCTCCTCCCGGCCTCTATCAAAGGTCGCAACTTAAAACAGGGGTCTGTCCTCAGAGCAAGTGGCCCAGAGGATCATTACGTGGCACTGACCCCCCCCCTCCTTTTTCCCCTCCTCTGGTTTAAGAGGCAGGACACATCCTGGAATGTAAAGAAGGTGGAGCATAAAGTTCCTTAGTCTCTCTCTTAGAAGGGGAAGTAAATATGGAGTTAGGGGTGCAAGGACTGGATTTGAGATTTTTCTGAATGAGTAAGCGAAGCCCTAGAGGCATAAGCTAGGCCCGCCCGGCTCAGAGATGGTGATGACCTTATTTCAAGGCACACCCAAAAGGAGCCTAGCATTAGTGAGGCTCTAGGGGGTTCCCCCAGAAGTGGTAGAGTAAATATTCCCCTCCGTTCTCCCTTTATAGGAGGACATAGGGGCTAACAGATTTTTGTATAGCCCCCAACCTTGGAAGCACATTGTTATATCAGTTTCACCATTTGTTATGTTAACAAAGTTCGAAGTTTGTTATACATTGTTTGTTAAGCTTGGCAAGGCAGTCCAATTAGACAAGGCAAGAGTTAACGAAGCTGTATGAAGAGAAATGTACCCGTGGAAAAATTGGGGCAACTACCATGGGGGAGAGTTATGTAAGGGATGGAGGGCGAATCTGAGAAAGGTTCTCAAATTTATAAGATGACACAAAACTGGGTAGTATGCACATATAACGTGCATGGTTTCACCAATCCTATCAAATGGGCTAAGATACTTCAATCGGTGAGACGTCAGGGGGCGAATGTTCTACTACTACAGGAGACCCACCTCTCGAATGCTGAACATAAAAAATTTGAGAAGATGGGTTTCTCCCAGGTGGTTGCCTCATCATATAAGGGGGAAGGCGTAGGGATACTGCGGCATTGATTAGAAAAGGCACCTCATTTGAAATGACAGATAAAGTGACTGATAAGGAGGGAAGGTTCGCATTTGTTAAGGGCTGGGTGGAGGGCCAATCGATAACATTTGCTTCTGTGTACATTCCCCCAGCCTCAGAGTTTTCAGTCTATCAGAATTTCTTTATGAAACTAACAGAGTGGGCAGAGGGTACCTTGATCTGTGGAGGAGACCTCAACCTTGACATAACAGGGGGATGGGCTGGTCTTACCCAGGGTAAAACATCTGCGCTGGGAAGAAAAGTACAGAAACTACTGCAGGATCTTGGTTTTGAGGATGTTTGGAAACGATTAAGGGGGTGTGATAACCGGCGGACTTTCTATTCTCAGGTGCATGATTCGTACTCCTGTCTAGACTACCTAATAGCCCAAAGAGAACATATGGGAAATATTGGGGAGATCTGGCAGGGACATTTCTCTTTGTCAGATCACAGACCAATCTTCTGTAAAAT
This sequence comes from Neoceratodus forsteri, assembly GCA_016271365.2. Taxonomy (NCBI): domain Eukaryota; kingdom Metazoa; phylum Chordata; order Ceratodontiformes; family Ceratodontidae; genus Neoceratodus; species Neoceratodus forsteri. The sequence goes on from CM057454.1 coordinate 532,899,177, forward strand.
TCATTCCATAGCCCCAAAGAAAAGGACATTCTGGAGACTCAACTTAGCAGTACTTAGGGACAAGGAGGCGCAGGAGGAAATCTCCAAGGTTATAGCTCAGGCAGTCCAGGATAACGATGTACAGGGGACATCTGTCTCAATACTATGGGACACTGTTAAAGCATTGGTGAGGGGGAAAATCATCGCAATCTCCTCACATAAGAAAAAACAGAGGGAGAAGGGAAGATTTCTACTTTAAGCCAAAATAACAAAACTAGAAGAAGAGCAAATGGTAAACCACTGCAAAACACGAACAAGGGAACTGAATAAACTTAAAAAACAGCTCAACAATATTTTAGACTATGAAGTAAAACAAAAGCTAGTGTAGCTGTGGCATAGGTACTATGACAATGGCCCAAAGTTTACTAGTATGATTGCAGCCCAAATAAGAAATAGAAAGGCAAAGGCTACGATAGCAAAGATCAAGCATCCGTGTACAGGTGCCCTACAAACCACTACTAGAGCTATAACCGAAGCCTTGCGAGACTATTACTCTAGCCTGTACACAGAGCAAACAGACCCACCTGAGGAAAAGATTAAAGGTTTTCTATCTACCCTCCGGCTACCCTCTCTAACCCAAGAACAGGGAACTAGTTTATTAGCTCCAATTACACCTAGGGAGATATCATATGTTATAGGAAATTTAAAAACAGGTAAGTGCCCAGGAACAGATGGGTTCCCGGGGGAGTTTTATAAGACCTTTGCTAAGGTGTTGTTACCCTTACTGTCTAGGGTGTTTTCTTTTGTTACCTCCCAGAACGGAGAGATTCCCCCGTCTTGGAATGAGGCTATAATTTCTGTCATACCCAAAGAGGGTAAAGACCCGACCCTATGTCCCTTGTACCGTCCCATTTCAGTCTTAAATACAGATTACAAAATACTGACTACAATTTTATCCAAACGTCTAGTTGAGTTTGCCCCTTATTTAATAAACCCGGACCAAAGCGGGTTAATCCCTTGACGTCAAGCTCAAGATAATGTGAGATGTACGACCTACATTATAGAGTAAATTACTGAGAAGCGAACCCCAGCAATCTTGCTGGGACTTGATGCAGAAAAAGCCTTCGATAAAGTAACATGGAAATATTTAAAAGAAGTCCTCCTTGAATTAAAGTTCCCTGCACCCTTTGTGGAGACTATTTTTAGATTCCATAGAAGCCCAATAGCTTACATACCAGCCAACGGCCATATCTCAGAGAAATTTTCCCTGCAACGGGGATCCAGGCAGGGCTGCCCCCTTTCCCCTCTCCTGTTCGCATACTATATTGAACCTTTGGCCCAGGCCCTAAGACAGGCCCAGGATTTGCAGGGTGTGACGATGGGAGGAGTTGATCAAAAGCTGGCCCTCTTTGCCGATGACATTCTGCTATATATAACCGACCCAGAAAAATCCCTTCAGACACTTTTCACCCTTATTGATCAGTTCTCCAGCCTCTCAGGATTTTCCCTTAATGTAAGTAAATTAGAAGCCTTGATTTTTAATTTCCTACTGACACCACTGATTAAAAAACAGTTCCCAATCAAGTGGGGTAAGAAAAATATTAGGTACCTAGGGATACAAATACCGGTGAATCTCAATAGACTACACATTCAAAACTATGAACCACTAGTGAGTGAGCAATGAGTACCAATGCCCGTAGTCTAGGTAACAAGCTTCCTGAATTAGTGGCCTTGATGGGGGAGGAACATCTGGATATCGTGGCAGTCACAGAAACGTGGTACACACAAAACCATGACTGGGACGTAAACATACCAGGATACACTATCTACAGGAGGGACAGGGAGGGTAAAAGAGGGGGAGGAGGAGTAGTTCTTTACATAAGGGAAGGAATAAAAGCAGCAGAACAAAAGGGTAAACAGGGAGGAGAAGAAGCACTGTGGGTAAATTTGGAGACAGGCAATGGCACCACAATCCGCACAGGGTTGGATACAGACCTTCTCTCAGGGGAGGAAGTGGACAAGGAAATGATAGAAAGTATACTTAGAATGGCAGAAAAAGGGAGATATTGCTGATGGGTGATCTGAATATGCCAGATGTTAACTGGAGCGCAGTTGCAGCTGTCACTCCGAAGAGTACAGTTATTGTAGATGCCCTACAAGGGCATGCCTTAGACAACTAGTACTGGAGCCCACTCGAGAGGGAGCAATATTAGATTTGATACTCTCAAATGGAGATGGAGAGAGGATCACAGATGTAGAAGTGGGTAGCCATCTGGGAACTAGCGACCATCGAACAGTATGGTTCACAATAAACACAGCAATAGAGTCAAGCCATACAAAGACAAAAGTACTGGAGTTTAGGAAGGCTGACTTTGCCAAAATGGGTGAGTGCCTAAGGAATGCACTAGCAAATGGGCGGAAGGAGGGTGGAAGAACAATGGGAATAATAAAACTGCCATCACAGAGGTAACGAGCCTTGTGTGAAGCAAATAAACAAAACAAGACGATGTAAGAAACCACTATGGTTCTCAAAGGAAGTGGCAGTGAAGGTTCAAGAGAAAAGAAAGCATCTGGGAAGTACAAGGAATCTCAGCAGGAGCAGGACAGAGAACTGTATCAGTTAAAGCAGAAGGAGGCTGGGAAGGCAGTCAGAACAGCAAAGGCCCAAACTGAGGAAAAGATAGCCAACTCAGTTAAGAAGGGAATAAAACCTTTATAGGTACATCAGGGAGCAAAGGAAGACCAAGGAGGGATAGTGAGGCTTAATAAAGGGAGGAGGGTGGGCAGGGGAGAATGTGAAAAGCAGAGATACTAAACAAATATTTTTGCTCAGTATTTACAAAGGAAGGGGGTACATAAAACAAACAGTAGTAACACTCTGGATACAGAAGTTGATACCAGCCCATTTACAGAAGAAAGGGTTCTAAAAGAACTCTTAAAACTGAAGGTGGACAAAGCAATGGGGCCTGATGGGATTCATCCCAGAATTCTAAAAGAACTAAGGGTAGAACTAGTGACACCACTGACTACCCTCTTTAACAAATCATGGGAGGATGGGGTGGTACCGAGGACTGGAGGAGGGCAGATGTGATTCCCCTTCACAAAAGTGGGAGCAAGGCAGAAGCAGGAAACTATAGACCTGTTAGTTTAACCTCAGTGATAGGGAAAATGATGGAATCACTTCTAAAGGAAAGAATTGTCGCGTATCTAGAGGCCAGAAGGGCACAGGACCCTAGGCAGCATGGATTCACAGTGGGAAGGTCATGCCAGACGAACCTGATAGATTTCTTTGACTGGGTGACCAAAGTAGTAGATCAGGGAGGGGCTGTGGACATGGCCTACCTAGACTTTAGCAAGGCATTTGACACAGTCCCACACAAAAGATTAATATATAAGTTAGCCAGCCTGGGAGTGGGTCCCAAGATGACAGCCTGGGTAAAGAATTGGCTGGAGAATAGGACACAGAGAGTAATAGTAAATGGAGTCCACTCAGAAGAAAGGAGGGTTACTAGCGGGTACCGCAGGGTTCATAGTTAGGACCAGTCCTCTTCAATGTCTTTATAGCGACATTGCAGAAGGACTGAAGGAAAAGTATGTCTCTTTGCAGATGACACTAAGATCTGCAACAGAGTTGATGCACAGGGTGGGGTGGAAAGGATGAGAAGGGACTTAGCAAGGTTAGAGGAATGGTCAAATGTATGGCAGCTTAGATTCAATGCTAAGAAGTGCAAGGTAATGCACCTGGGAAACAAAAACCCAGGGGAAGAGTACACAATGGGGGTGAGATACTAACAACAACAAAAATGGAAAGGGACCTGGGGTAGTCATATCAGATGACCTAAAGGTGGGCAAGCAATGTGAGAAGGCAGCAAGGAGGGTTGGGGGATACTGGGATGCATAGGAGAGGCATCACCAGTAGAAAACAGGAAGTTATTATCCCTCTGTACAGACAGCTGGTGAGACCCCATCTGGAGTACTGTGTGCAGTTCTGGAGACCCAATCTCCGCAAAGACATAGACAGGATGGAAGCTGTCCAGAGGAGGGCAACTAAAATGGTGCAGGGTCTGCACCGGAAGACATATGAAGAGAGACTTAAGGAGCTTAATATGTATGGCCTCGAGGAAAGGAGGGAGAGGGGGGACATGATAGAAACTTTCAAGTACCTCAAGGGAATCAACAAAGTCCAAGAGGGTAGCATCTTTCAAAAAAAGAGGTGTGCAAGAACAAGGGGGCACAATTTGAAGATAGAGGGGGCGGCTCAGAGGTAATTTAATGAAGTATTTTTTCACAGAGAGGTTGTGGATGCATGGAATGGCCTTCCGGAGGAGGTTGTGGAGTCAAAATCAGTGGTGGAATTCAAGCATGCATGGGATAGTCATAAGGCAATTCTGGGGGGTGGGGGTAGGAAGAAGTAGGCTGCTGGTTAACTAGGATCTGCAGCTTATCCAGTAGGTAGGGAAATGGGCAGACTGGGTGGGCCAAGCGGTCCTTATCTGCCATCAAATTCTATGTATGTTTCTATGTTTCTATGTTTCTATGTTTAGTGCATAAAATAAAACAGGACCTGGGTAGATGGTCCCTTCTCCCTACAACATTCTATGTAAGAAACCTAACCTTAAAAATTAACATCCTCCCAAGATTCCTGTACTTATTTCAATGTGTCCCTTGCCCCCTTACATCCAAAGAACTGTTATCATGGCAAAAACTACTAAATAAATACTTATGGAACCATAAAAGGCCCAGGGTAAGCTATGCCAAGCTTATACTTCCCAAAGACAAAGGAGGCATAGCCCTCCCCTCGTTAAGGGAGTATTGGTCAGCTTCACAGATGAGGCTAGCACTGCTATGGGGAAACAGAACCTACCAATCTAGGTGGAAGCAGATAGATTTGGCAAGAGAAATACATATTCCCCTGCAGGCGAGTCTCTTTTCTCCGAAGCACCTCAAAGAAACCCTTAAAACAGCTCCACTTGCAATTCAATCCATCCTTAGGGGATGGCAGATGGGAATAAAGACTGAGATCTACCAGAAATATGACTGGAAATATAGATGGTTTATCCTACAACCTGTATTTAACAACAGATGGTACAAAGCCCAAATAAACAAAGGGTTGGAGGCCCCCTGGCAAGTAATGAGAGGGGACGAGACACTGAGCTTTGAGGAGGCTAAAACAAAATTTGAGTGGACAGAAAGGGACAGATTATTCTTTTACCAAATAAAAGATTATATTTCCAAGCATTTGAGGTTACAAGAAAGGAATGCCTGGGCACTCGAGGGTGACCCCCCATTTGAACAAATATGGTCCTCGGAATACGGGGAGAAAGCAATAGCAATTTTATACAGATACAGAATAGCCAGAGTAGAGAACGCCACTACATCTGTGCAGACTAAATGGGAGAGGGAGCTTACTCGCCCAATAACTTCCACAGAGTGGCAAAGGATTTGGAGAGATACATGGGCAACCACCTCTTCTCCGGCATGGGGAGAGATTGTCTGGAAGGTGTGGATGAGATTTTTTTTTGTTCCCTCCGCGACCTTCTTGGGGCGACAGAAGAGTACTTCCCGGTGTTGGAGGGGTTGCGGCGAGGAGAATGCCTCGCAAACGCATGTCTTTCTCGAGTGCCCAGGTATAAGTAGCTTCTGGTCCTGGGTCGTTGTAATTATTAAGGAGGTCTTGGGAATTCAGGAAGAGTTAGAACCCTACCACTTAATCTTGGGAATCCCGCCATCTGGGCTATGGGATAAAGCCCAGAAATATCTCTGGGCAATACTGCTATGTTCAGCATATAAGTCAATAACAAAAAAGTGGCGTCAAACAATTTCTCCCAGTTTAAAAGAATGGAATGCAATAATAGCACAGATTCAACAAAATGAGCAAATATCACTGGGTCTTCAGAACCAAACAGAAACTTTTGTGTCGAGATGGACAAGGTGGGATCTCTACCAGGAAAACATAGTGTAGCCTTTAGTCTAATCGAAGTATGTTGTATCCAGAGAAACACTGGGAATAGTGGGATCTAGTGAAATCCTTTCTTCTTTTGTTCTTTTCCCAATGTTAGTTGTTTATGATTAAATATATTTTCTTTTTAAAATAGGGAGGAGAAAAGGGGAGAGGGAATAAGAGAGGAAAAAAAAAAAACAGCTAATCCAGGCCTATAATATTACAGGAAAAACCTTGTCTATTGCCTGCCTAATATTTGCCACAATTAATTTTCTTTTATATTATTGAATGATAATTATAAAGGTGTGTTTGTTACTTATGAATATTTGGAAAAGTAATGATACATAAAGAAAGAAGTCAATGTACCTAAGTGATTGTACATTAAAGAAAATGTGTACTATGATGTAATAAGATAATGCGAAATAAAACAAGTATAAAAAAAGAAACAGTTTCCTTAGTCTGTGTTTGTGTATATTAAAAATCATGCTAAGGTTTTGGTAGTGTGTTTTTCTCCCATTGTGTTTTTTGCAGTATAAAAGCAATAATGGTACAGTGAGCTGGGTTTACGGGAAATAATGGTGCTGGGTTGCTAAAAAGCACCTCAGCTTGTGACCTCTGTGATAATTGGGATCCTAGTCCAGTTATTCCCCTGTAAACCCAGCTCAGTATACCATTATTACTTAATTAAATGGAAAAGGATGCCTCTCAGCTAATCAGAATGCAGAGCTATTGTCCCGTTATTCTGCGGTAAATGGACAGTATGCCTCTCCCAGCATTCTGATTGGCTCAGAGAGAATTTTTCAAGGCATTCACTTGGGAGCTACTGATATTGAGGGGAGAGATTTGCAGTTTCTCAGAACTCCATTGCCTCTCATAACACTCCAGTTTTAAAATAAATAATTCCTTAGTTTGATGCATAAAAGAGCCTTCTATAAAGCTTTGCAGACTTCAACAGATTCTGCCTTTTTAAAACTTAAACCACAACACAACAGAAACTATAAAAGCAGGTGAGTCAAATTACAACTTCCTATTGCTAGCCTTTTTTCTTACTAATTGCCCTCCATCCCACCCACCCAAAGCCAGTTCTACTTTTATAGCCACTGGATTTGACTGTCAACAGGAACTTCCTGTTTGGCAGTAGGAAGGAAAGGATAATAGAGAAACACTGGTTTTGTCAACCCTAAAGGAAAAAAGTAGCTCGCTCTCCCCTCCCCCAGCTGCTGGGGGTCTGAAATTGAGCAAGGAAGAAGGAGACTACTGAAGAAGATAGGAAGTTGCTGTCCCAGAACAGGAAGGGTGAGAGTTGTAAGGAGAGGATAGAGTAAGCATCCAGAGAAACAGTAGAGGGGACACAAAATAAGACATGTTAGGAGTGGTGCAGTGCAATGGCTGTGGGGCAGCAGTGTTCTGGGAGACATTCTGGAGGCTGCGATGCTGCCCTATTTGCAGGCACCTCTCTGGTCTGAGAGAGGAGGTTGTCCGTCTCCAGGCTGACCTGGCTAGGATTCGTGAAACCTCCTCCCCCACCCAGGGACCACCAGGGCCAATGCCACTACCTCAGAGGTTGCCAAGAAAGAGGAGAGGCTGGACCAGGGTGGGCTCAGGGAGGGAGAGGGTGGTGGAACAGAGTTGCATCCCTCCAGCTGTACCTCTACACAATTCATTCACTCTTCTGGTGGATAGTGGTTCCTCTATGGAGGCACCTGCAGTGGAGACCAAGGAGGATGCTGGGAACCTTCACAAAGGAGACCCACAGGAGGGTGGCATGGGACCCCACAGGGGAAGGAAACAACTCCTGGTGGGGGACTCAGTCATTAGGGGGTAGAAATGGGGGAGGAAGGGGAGAGGGAGGTAAGGTGCCTTCCTGGCACCATGGCTTGGAGGGACAGGAAGCGAATCCTCAGGATCGTGGGAGGAACTGCACGAGGGAGGGAGCTGGATGTCATTGTCCACCTAGGGACAAATGACCTGGCTAGGAATGGGATCAGAGCAGTGCAAGAGGAGTTTGTAGAGCTGGGAAGGGGTGTTAGACAAGTAGCGCATATGGTAACCTTCTCGGAGGTGCTGCCTGTCTATGGCAAGGGAGATGCTAGGGCACTCCTCACCAGGAAATTCAATGACTGGTTGAAAAACTGGTGTGGAGCTCAGGGTTTTGGCTTCATTGGGGATTGGGGAGCCACCTGGAGGGATGCAGACCTATACTGGTGCGATGATCTGCATCTGTCCAGCAGGGGAACCAGGATCCTAGGTGAGAGGTTTAAATCCTTCATTGGCAAGCATTTAAACTAGCCAAGGGGGGAGGCACTGAAAAGGAGCAGGGAAATCCCAGCCTCCCCCCACAAAACATAGTGATTAGTGAGGTAAACACCAAGGTACAGAAGTTATTAGGGAGCAGAACAGATTTAAATGTAAAAAAAGGCAAAGGCAGTAAGGACAGAAATGGGGCTAAAAGGGGTAAGGCTATCAAAAAGTGGAGGGTTATGAGTACCAATGCCCGTAGTCTGTGTAACAAGCTCCCTGAACTAGTGGCCTTGATGGAAGAGGTTGCCTGGATATTGTTGCAGTCACAGAAACATGGTACACAGAGAACCATGACTGGGATGTCAACATACCAGGATACACAATCTACAGGAGGGACAGGGAGGGTAAAAGAGGAGGAGGAGGAGTAGCTGTCTATGTAAAGGAAGGATCAAAGAAACAGAACTAAAGAGTAAACAGGGAGCAGATGAGGCACTTTGGGTCACCCTGGAGACAGGAAATGGTACCACAGTCCGCATGGGGGTTGTATACAGACCCCCATCTCAGGGGGAGGGAATGGACAAGGAAATCATAGAAGGCTTTCTTAGAATGGCAGAAAAAGGGAAGATATTGTTGATGGGGGAACTGAATATGCCAGATGTTAACTGGGGCACCTTTGCTGCAGGCACATCCAAGAGCAGGGTCATTCTTGATGCTCTACAGGGGCATGCCTCAGACAGCTAGTATTGGAACCCACTCGGAGGGAGCAATCTTAGACCTGGTACTCTCAAATGGGGACAGAGAAAGAATCTCAGATTTAGAAGTGGGTAGCCATCTGGGAACAAGCGACCATCAAACAGTGTGGTTCACGATAAACACAGCCATACAATCAAGCCATACAAAAGCAAGGGTACTGGACTTTAGGAGGGCTGACTTTGGGAAAATGAGAGAGTGCCTCAGAAAAGCACTAGCAAACAGGCAAGAAGGAGGGGTGGAGGAACAATGGGGAATGATCAAAACAGCAATCACACAGGCAAAAAGCCTTTGTGTAAAGCAAATCAATAAAACACAACGAAGGAAAAAAACGCTATGGTTCTCAAAAGAGGTGGTAGGGAAGGTTAAGGAGAAAAGGACAGCATTCAGGAAATATAAGGAAACACAGAAGGATCAGGACAGAGAAAGGATCAGGACAGAGAACTTTATCAGTTAAAGCAGAAAGAGGCTGGGAAGGCAGTCAGAATAGCAAAGGCCCAAACCGAGGAAAGGATAGCCAATTCTGTTAAGAAGGGGGATAAGACCTTTTATAGGTACATTAGAGAGTGACGAAAGACCAAAGGAGGGATACTGAAGCTTAATAAAGGGAAGGGAATGTGGGTAGAGGGAGACAGTGGAAAAGCAGGGATACTGAACTAATATTTCTGCTCAGTATTCACAAAGGAAGAGGAGGGGGAGTTACCTAAACCAAACAAGAGAAACACTCTGAAGACGGGGGTCAATACTAGTCCATTTACAGAAGAAAGGGTTCTGAAATAACTAATAAAATTGAAGGTGGACAAAGCAATGGGACCCGATGGAGATTCACCAAGAATTCTAAAAGAACTAAGGGTAGAACTAGTGACACTGCTTGACTACTCTTTAACAAATCATGGGAGGATGGGGTGGAACCTTAGGACTGGAGGAGGCAGATGTGATTCCTCTTCACAAAAGTGGGAGCAGGACAGAGGCAGGAAACTACAGACCAGTTAGTTTGACCTCAGTGGTAGGGAAAATGATGGAATCACTTCTGAAGGAAAGAATTGTTGAGTACCTAGAGGCCAATGGGGCTGGGACCCAAGGCAGCATGGATTCACGATGGGAAGGTCGTGTCAGATGAATCTAATAGATTTCTTTGACTGGGTGACCAAAGTAGTAGACCAGGGAGGGGCTGTGGACATGGCCTACCTAGATTTTAGCAAGGCATTCGATACAGTCCCACACAAAAGATTAATACACAAGATAGCCAGCCTTGGAGTGGGTCCCAAGGTGGTAGCCTGGATAAAAAATTGGCTAGACAACAGGACGCAAAGGGTAGTAGTAAGTGGAGTAAACAGTGAAGAAAGGAGGGTTACTAGCGGGGTACCGCAGGGTTCAGTACTGGGACCGGTCCTTTTTAATGTCTTTATAAGTGACATTGCAGAGGAACTGGAAGGAAAAGTATGTCTCTTTGCAGATGACACAAAGATCTGCAACAGGGTTGATACACAAGATGGAGTGGAAAGGATAAGAAGGGACTTGGCAAGGTTGGAGGAATGGTCAAATGTATGGCAGCTCAGATTCAATGCAAAGAAGTGCAAGGTAATGCACATGGGAAACAAAACCGAGGGAAGTGTACACAGTGGGGGTGAGATACTGACAACAGTAAAATAGAAAGGGACCTGGGGTAATTATATCAGATGACCTAAAGGTGGGCAAGCAATATGAGAAGGCAGTAAGGAAGGCTGGGGGGATACTGGGATGCATAGGAAGAGGTATCAATAGTAGAAAACAGGAAGTTGTTATCCCTCTGTACAGACAGTTGGTGAGACCCCATCTGGAGTACTGTGTGCAGTTCTGGAGACCCCATCTCCACAAAGACATAGACAGAGTGGAGGCTGTCCAGAGGAGGGCAACCAAAATGGTGCAGGCTC